>CM074583.1:27472500-28672500 GCA_037305975.1 Chrysolophus pictus
ATGTTTAATATTTTATTCTACATCACACGAGTAGCCTCCCACACGTGTACATACGTGTAAGCTCTCACTGCAATTTGTATAGGAGACCAGCCCACAATAAGGATTGATGTGGTACTGTATATGTTGGAATACAGTCACTGCAGTGAGTCTGTGAGATACCAGCTCCCTGCTGAGTACATACTTATGTCAATATTTCTGTTAATTGTTGCATTACAAATTGTTACATATCCCAGTGGTGGGAGTTCACATTTCCGCCTGCAGTGGAGCTGACAACACCTACACACACTCCCAGGAGGTTTTGCTGTATTGTGGGATTTGCCTTTTGAAAACGTTATCACAGTTTATCAGCCCAATGTCATTCCACTTAGCACTGATAGAGCAGAACCCAGGACTCTGTTGTGGTGCAGCGCATTCCCCTGTTCCCCTCCATGCCCCAAGGAAACACTTTGAGCTTAGAGCATCTGCATTACTAAACCAATTCAAATAAAGTTTGGTTCCCTTCTAGTCTTCATATTGTTATATTACAAGACTTTTCCCCTCAAGTATCAACCTCTTCATGCTGGCGCAGGAATTCATTAATATTCATTAAATTCATTCATAATAATTCATTGATATTATGCAGATTCCTGAATGGGTCATAATCAGTAGAGAAGATATTTTGTTTGAATTTTAAAAATAAATGGCATTCATTTGGTAAAATTCAATAGTGCTATTGACTTCAACAGATGCAAGATTTGCAAAGCCAGATCATAACAAAATATCGAGATGTAATTTTATGCACTAGTTACTGAAGGGATGACCCTTGGAGCCGCCTCCACCAGCCACCAGCACACTGATCGCTGCAATCTATCCTCGCTGCACCTTGCCACAGCTAACGACAGCCAAATACCACGGCAGCACGTTTCTGTGAGATGAACTTGGATAAGCAGCAGGAAATCGAGTTTATAGGAATCTTAATATTTACCGTGCTCTCCAATTCCTGTAATATCTTGCACTTCAGTTAAGAGGAACCTCGCTGGTTTGTGCTAAAACAGGACAAAAAAATTCTCTGCTGACATATATATGATTAACAGGCAAATTTGCTAATCAACCAACCTGACATGAAATCAGGGTGGCAGCTCAGCCCTTATGCCATGAAAAAAGGCATGAAGCTGGGCTGTGCAATTTGCTTCTGTCCATCTCTGAGAATCCCTGAGATCTCAAAGGCATCTGGTGGAAGCCCCAAAGCCATGGGAGGGGCTGTTCTGCTCCCCAGTATTGCTCCCAGACCCCAGCATCCTCCCAGCTGCTGCAGTAGACTCTATTGGGGGTGCAGGGGGAGGGGACTGGTGGTTCATTGCCCCTAAAACCCTCATAAATAGAGATTCCACAACAAGGAGACTCTGTGCAAAAGGCTAATTACAGCCTGGGGCTGCATTAACCTTTAGTGTGGGTTCCCCACTGGGATCTTTGTAAGACTGTGTGCTTGTGTGTGCGTGTGCGTGTGTGTGTTCATGTGCTTGGGTATGCACACACAGCCCATCACCCTGTCCTTTATTTTCCTATTCTGCTCTATGCTCCCCTGCATAAAGATTTTGGAGGTGCAGAAATTCTCCTACGCAGCCCAAGGATTTGTTCACAGGGTCAGCGAAGAAAGGAAAGAGAGCTCCTCATTCCCTGCAGTGTGAAGAACAACTGCCATCAACATTCCCTTCCTTGATGGAAGGTTGTAGGGCAATTCAATACAGACAATGGGAAGTACTTTGTCTGGGGAAACCAGCTGGTAACGTCATTGTCAATGGAAAGTCATCAAATCCTCTCTGGAAAGGCAGACAGAACACAATTAATGTGAGCCAGATGCATTAGTAAATATTATGACAGTTACATTTATTACTAAGAACTAGCAGTGGTCTTATAGATGGTATGAAAGCTTAAAGAGGTGGTGTACAAATCTAGACAGATCGTTGTGCTTTTCCTAGATGGTTAGCATGAGGAAGTGAAATTGAAAGTAAAAAATTAGAAAGATTTAATGCTCTAAGGTTAATCCTGCTGAAGAAGTACGATAGAGACCATGATCATTCCAATCTTGGATGTCCTATGAGGGAAAACGCTGTGGTTAATCTGATTTCTGGTCTTGGTCACACGATAATCAATCCAGTTGAGAGTGAAAATACCAATCAGTCTATACCAGATATTCCTCTACAAGAAAACTCATAGAAAAGTTACCTTGACTGCAGGGTAAAGCCCTACAAACAGGCAGTCTACCAGCAGCCAAAGAGAACTTGGAGGCCACAAATTTTTCTTCTAACCCAAGCCCATAGAGATGTGAAAATCAGAATCTGTTTGGACCCAGCCTTCAAGATACTTCTGGCATGCCCAAGAGATAAGCAGTGTTCAGACACCATAGCCAGGAGCATCTCCTATGCTCCCATGGGGACCTGACTTGATCCCACCACAGACCAGCCCAAGTTTCTGAGCAAATTCCCTCGAGCTCCATCTCCTCACCTTTCATGTAGCAGCAAAGCAGGTTTTTTTCTGGAGTTTCCTTTGCAAGGATTTATCCTGATAGGTAGTTTTATGTAATGAAACAAAACCTCAGCAAAATAAAAGAGCTTCCCATACAAACAATAAATCCCTACCTAAATAAGGCATGCCATTGAGCATCCTCCTCTCCTTGGGGAGTAGAGGAGGGAGAAAACATATGACAGATGTTAATCACTTGCTTTAACAAACTGCTTGGAGATATTTAAATATGTTGGCGTTGAGTGGGGTGTAGGAACATATGTACAATAGTATAAAACAAAGCAGAAACATGATGTATTATTAATACCCACTAATTTCTTTACATCTATTTAGAGGCATGGTGAAGGAAGAACATACTGCATATTCTCACTGTAGCCCTTCTTGGATATAAAGAGACCCTCTGAAGCAAATTCTTCAGCCTACTATACTTCAGGAAATAGTAATCTAAAGCATCAGACATTTCCTATTAAAGTTTTAAAAACATAGCTTTAAGTCATACATTACATTGAATGCTTTAATATCTCATCTGATTCAGTAGGTTTTAAACCCCACAGAGGTCACATTTTGAAACACCAGTCACTTTTTACAGCATCTCCAAACATTAAATAAAAATAAAAATTATTGGGAGGAATAGAGCCATCTGTAGAGGCTAATAATGTGTCAGTTTGATATTATTATTAATAATACTATTATTTCTGTTGCATATTAGGGAGATCATGACTGCTAATGGCTATAAACTAGGAGCGATAGCCTTCATTCTGGCCCATCTGTGTTGCAGTACGCAGAGCAATGGGATCCCATTACAAAGCTGTTGTTTCTCCTGACCCTACCTGGGGCCTGGCTGCATCCTCGCAGCCAAACCTAATGCCTGGCCTGCCCAGCTCAGGTCTGTGATCTAGTTACAGGGCCTGGACCCAAGCCTTGCAGCAGGTTTCAGTGATCTTGTGACCGGGACAATGTCAAGCACACTGCAATCAGGAACCCAGGATTTGTTTACGTGCACAATATGAGACCCAGGTAACCAACATCAGAACAAGCAAGAAAAACTGCCCAACCTTTGGAAAAGTGATGCAGTGGCAGAGTGACCGAGGTGGTGGCTTGCTATTGGTATAGCAGTATGAATGTAAGCCTTGCTCTTGGCTCTTATTAAAGGTTTCCTCTGGTCAGCTCAGCTCCAGTCAACTTCACCCTGAGCCATGGGGTGAGGAGTCTCTCATGTGACACCAACCACAGCACAACACAGCAGATTCCAGTCTGCCCGCATTTTGCATTTCTGGTGCTGTGACTTGGGTTTAACACTTACAGGGAGTCTCTTAAAGGAAAAAATAAAGTTGTAAAGATTTTAAGAAGCACAAATGAAGTAGTATCTGATGTTGGGGAAATGCTTGAAGAAACATCAAGTAAGCAGCTCTTGTTTAAACACTGCAGCAGTAGAATTTGGTTATTGATTAAAACAAGAGTACACGGAGCAAGCAGTTTGCAATGCTAAATGCCTACAGACAGCGCTTCCACTTCCCCTCTGTGTTACTGTTGAGGGTCATATTTAGTGCTGATGATTGTAATTTATCCAACAGGTACAGGCACATTTCCCTCAGGTAACATTTGTAAACAGAAATAAAGCCGGTGGTGTATTGTTTGCCTCAGAAACTCTGCAATTCTAGTGTGTCATAGAGTAGGCAGCGGTGTGTAACAAAGACCAGTGATAAAAAGAAACTGCAATTGTTTTTTTTAAGGTACAGCTCTAAAACTGTACTATGTGGATTTCCATGGTATAGCAGCGCAGACAGAAATGACTTTTCCCTCTATAAGAACTAGTTATCTGATTCTCTTTTGTTTCCCTTATTCCAATGTTCAGTTGCATTTTAGTGTTCAGAGCTATAAGGATGCATTGAAACTTATGGAGCCTGACATTTTAACTATCTCATCTTAGCATGATTCATCTCAATTTACTTTCTTCAAAAATGCAGCCTGGAAGAATATGAACCATTTTGGGGCATGCTAGAAGGCCGTAAGCTCCATCAAAGAGCACGGTATCAGCTGCCTTCCAGAGTGGGTTTGCTTATTAAGGGCATCATCCTGCAGGAGCAATAGGTGCCTGCTGGGAAATGCCACTCGATCCTCAAGGCTGGATTCTCAGGGCTAGGGGAGAACTGAGTTTTGGGTACAGCCCTCCATCCCCGTGGTGTTTCTGCACTCTGCTGCACAGACATCTGTACAATCAACAAATATACAGATGTTATAGTATAACAGAGAGCTTGGCTGTTACACCAAAGCAGAAAAGATAGGACCTTCACCCATACCCTGGGCTCACTTAGGAAACTCCAGCAGAGTGGATCTTGAGAAGAGATGCTTCCCCTCTGGTAGTCAGCTCTTAAATGGGTCTAGGAGAGGTGCAGCCAGGCTCCACCCCTTCCAGAATTGCCTTTACCTGTGCTCCCGTGGCTGACGCCTCAGGTGATCAGAGGTTCAGGCCATGATACAGCAGTTCCCATACAGCATCAGTACAAAGAAATCCACGGCTGCTTCTGCCCTACATCTGAGCATTCAGCAGAGCTGAGGAATCGCAATAGTTAAATAATGAGGCGATTAAAAGAGCCTCAATAAATTTGATGGGTTGATATGAGCAAACAAAATCATTCATATGATATTACACAAGTGTCTGTTCAGAAAGCACATGATTTTGAAACACTGGCCACAGCCTGACATGTATTCCAGGGCAGATCCTCTGTGTACATCAAGTGTCATCGCTCTCCTGAAGTCAAGGGAGCTGTGACACGTTACCCCCATGGGGGCTCTGCCCTTTTGTGCACGATTCTTGTAATAATCAGAATGCACCTCTCACAGAGCCCTGCCTGTGACCACCGTGGTGCAAAGCGCTCTACAGACAGTGAGATGAATACTGTCCTGATTAATTGCTGAAGGTATAGACTTCAGCCTTGAATTTTTGCTTTCCTTCTGATTTCAGGCTCACCCTGCTGTATGAGCACCAACTGCAGCATGAGGTTGGGTATTAGGAAAAAGTTATTTTCAGAAAGAGTGGCCAAGCACTGGCACGGGCAGCACAAGGGAAGTGGTGGGTTCACCATCCCTGGGGGTGTTCCGGAGACGTGGGGATGTGGCACCGAGTGATGTGGGCTGTGGGCATGGTGGGAGAAGGCTGGAGTTGGACTTGGTGAGCTTAGTAGTCTTTTCCAACCTGCATGATTCTATGATTCTATGACTTGTTTGAGCATCTTCCTTTCCAGAACACCAAGCACAGCCCCTCAGAGCTGGAGAATGGCAGTGGGGGCAGCGGGCGCTCTCCTGGCAGTGCTGTGGTCTCAGCCAGGCCTGCTCCCTTCCGCACTCATAGTTACCATACAGTGGAACAATAATATATCACTGGGCCTGACCCTTTGGCCTTTATGAATTATCTGTTTTAGAAAGACGTGAAACCACCTTTTATATCCAACATAATAGATATTTAGACATTGTAGATCAATAGTGAACAAGTTTTCTGGTTATAGTTAATGGGTGCCAGAGGGGCATTCTGACATTGACCTCTGACACCCTTGTTGACAAGAAATCTATAGAGAAAAAAAATAGGAAGGACTGCCAGGTTTTAAAGTTATGAATATAGATCTACAGCGAATAATGGTAATTTTCATTGAGCAGAAATTTTTCATACTTTCAGTTTCAGATGAATTTCTCCAAAATCCTTAATTCCGACCAATGTAAAATTAATAACTGGCCCTTGGTGAACATCTGAAAACAACTGTTCAGCTGTGTGACACATTTTTTCATTTGTTACTCATACGATATTGTTCTGCTGTCAAAGAAGAAGACTTTTCCCTTATAAAATAGGCTGTCATTTGTAATTCCAAACCAGCACAGATTTGTTAAACAGCCACATCATAATGGGTCTGGATAGGAAGAAATGCAGGCTCCTGGTTCTTGAAAGAAACGAATCTAAAATGATTTTTATAAGAGAATAAGTATATAGGAATGTAATGTTATGATTTCCTACAAAACTGGGTGCTGATATGCATCACAATGGAAGTTCTAACATATATGCTTACTCCTTAGTATAGCAAATACTTTAATTAACTTCTCGGGTAATGAACTGATGCAACGAAAGAATGCTAATAAAGGTGGCACCAGCCGTGGGTATAAAATTACTCTGCTATACAATGCGCTTTGTGGTACTTGGTAAGGAAAGTTGCATTTAGCAGCAGCAGTTGAAGCAAACCAGGACAACAGAGCTCATTTCCAGCAGCCGGCCCTCGCCGCAGCACAATCCAGCGTGCCTCCTGGTAATGAAATTAGCTCTGTCATGTCAAGTCAAAATGAAATCCGTGTGAAAGGAGGGTCGCCTGCTTTCCACAGCCCAGGCCCACCGATGTACCTACTGTATTATTTTGTCACACTCCAGTAACGCCGCACCGGGGTCTCAGTGGCCTTCCTGCAGCTAAGCACCATTGAAAACACATTTGTCCTGGCTGTTCTTTTCTTTTACCCCTCCTCTCATCTTGTGCAAGATGAATCGCTGCTGGATCCAGACTGACTCCGAGGGCAAAGCCAGGTCTTGAGGAGGTTACCTGCCTCCCACGGCTTAAACATTTTAATTAATTTTAACACTAATGCACAAATGAGAGTTAATCACTCTGCTGCAGCGCTCTCTAATTTACCGAGTTTATTCATTAAAACTTTCCTCACTGAACTTTGATTGAATGTCATGCTTTTTAAGAGGCCTCTCAAACTGCCCTAAGGCAAAAACCCATGTCTGGGGCATCTGCTGCAGCACTCCTTACAATCAGCTTCACAGGGAGTTTGGTGGGAGAGGGACTGGGCCAAGGAGCTGAACCAGGTTCCTTGGGCAGCGCCACAACCGGGCTGCTTGGGAGCCCAGACACGACTGCAATAGCCTACTGAGCACAAAAGGGGAATTCTAACTTGTACAAACTCAAGACCAAAACAGTTTCCAGCCCCATAGTATAAAGCTGTCCGCGTGATCACTGTGCTGGCTTTTGTCATTTAGTGCAAGGATATAATATATGCTGGATGACTGTTAATTTTATGAGATTGCTTTATAGCTCTGCTATATAACAAAAAGCACAGTGATCATGTTATTTGTTTTAGATAATATATTTGCAATGTGTTTGCTAATCTAATTATTTTAGAATCAATATAATAAAACCTTAGGTACACAGTTTGGTCTATTAATTGCTATAACTAAGATCTGAAATTTATTGTTTAAATGGAGGTTCTTTATTTCAAATTAACTGAAGCAAAATGTAATCTTTACTTTTTTAATTAACTGTGTTCAATATTAGGTAAAAAAATACCTCACATTTTCAGTTTCTTAATGAAGGCTGCAGTCAGAAAGGCTGACATTCAATCATACATT
Source organism: Chrysolophus pictus (assembly GCA_037305975.1). Lineage (NCBI taxonomy): Eukaryota > Metazoa > Chordata > Aves > Galliformes > Phasianidae > Chrysolophus > Chrysolophus pictus. The sequence continues at coordinate 27,480,389 of CM074583.1, forward strand.
TAATTAGCTTTCTTAAAATCACTTACATTGCTTGGATCTCAAAAGAATTTGCAGATAAGAGAAGATTCTCTGCATACAGTTTTGTGGGAAAACCCATCCAAAATGGAGATGCACAACACTTTTATAAAAACGCCACAAACCTTGCTGGCATATCTGCCAGGCTATGTCAAGCAACGTAAAAACACTTGTTTGTTTGCATCTGTGCCCACCTATGGGCACTCGGGGCAATGTGCTTAGGAAGCTCCTCTGCAGAGTTTGCAGCACCCAGTCCTTCCTACAGCTAATGATGTGGAGCACAGCTGTGATTACCCACATTTGCTAGTATACTTTTCTGCATTATTGTAGTTTTCATCCACACTCTTCCTCTATTTTGTGACTGAAGTCACTTCTGTTTGGAAGACTACTTCTATTCATGCCTTCTCCATCCACTCCAAAAGTCCATGCCCCTGTGGGTGATTAGGAAAACTGTCTGAAGTGTCCCTATTAATACCAAATTCCTGCCTCTGTAGCTAGTACGAGATCAAAGTTTATTCAGACAATGAAAATGTCTAACTAGAGATTAAGGCTAACCTTCAAGTTTATAAATCACAGCCACTTCTATACTTGAATCAATTTTAAATGTGAGGGTACTGTGACTCTTACCTATCCTATTGCCCTTATACTTCACCTGCTGCCCTACCGCTTCTCCTGCCATTTGTTTGTGCCTTTCAGTAACAGCAGCTCCAGCAGCCTCTTGGGAAGCCTGGAAAACAGGTTTTGTTCAAGAGGAAAAGAAGTGAAATGTCCTGTTGAATGTGAACAGTATGTCTGACTTGACAGGGACATGCATCGTGTACTGGCACAGGCTGATGGCCCAGGAAAGGCAGTACAGCCTGGACACGTGCAGATTTCTGCTCAGAAATTCAGAGTAGAAGCAAGGAAATCCACTCCTCGTACTGTAAGTGCCTGAAAAATTGAATTTCTTCCTTGCATCTGGGGATTCCACTGATAGCTTTCCATTGCTCCTGCAGCACAAGAGATTAGGGTATGTGATTGGGTTATGTTCTCCCTCACCTGGACCATGCTGGGAGTTGCACTGGCTTTTCCAGAGGCAAAGGTGTTTGCCTCTGGAATTGGTGTCACAATTTTTCCTAGAATTCCTAATCTAACAGTCTCATATTACTGCTTCTCTAATGACATTAAAAGCTATCTGAATCTCTTTACTTTTTTGTACAAACACATCTATTAGTATATTGTATTTCTAGATGGAAATGTCCATCAGCTTTTCAGGAATGATTACCTAGTTTTTCTCTCCTTCCTAGGAAATTTATGAATCAATATTTTCAGCTTCATTGCTGCTCAGATTCTGTGAAACAATCCTTATGTTCAGATCTTTCTATGGGCTCATCAAACTGAAAGTCCTATTGAATTGGCTGCATTTCTGTTTCCACCTCATTATGGTGGGTGGCACCGTAACACATGTACAATTGTACCAGGAGTCCTTTCTTTCAATTCCAAACAGGAAACTTTATTAGAATTAGAATTACTGTCACCAACTGAATTACTCTCTTTCCTTTCCTCCGTAGTGCTTTTATCTGAAGCCTTCCCAGAGATCCTCCTCTTAAATGCCAAAATAGGGATTTAACCAAATGCATAGGTCACAGTAACTACTAAAATACCAACACACCAAGAGTGTACTCATTCCCACACATACACGTGTCACATTTAATGAAATGGCTGGAATGAAAACCCAGGTGTAAATGCTTACAGCCCAAGAACCACAGCAGCCATTTCTCTATAAACGGCGTGAGTGCTCCTGCCCAGAGCACAAAGCGATGCTCTGATGCACGCTCCCCTGCTCACAACACCCCGACATGAATTTCACACAGCAAATATGTTGGTAGAAATAAGACTTTGTCAGGAAGAGATTCACAAACACAGACCCCTACTTCTTTAAAAACATGTCAGTAGTTATGAATAGCTAACCCAGCTCTAGTCATTACCTAGCAATGAAAAATTGACAATGGAGTTATTAGGATAATACACTTAATTAATAGAAATATTAAAAGATTCACCATTAACCTGCATTTGCTCAGAATGCCAGAGGGGTGATTAGTTAGCGTGGCACAGAATATTTTATAGAACCTTGCTGCTTTGTAAGGAGTCAGCAAGTGGAGATCTGTGCCACTGCTGGATGCAAAGAAGGACCTGAATGGCACTGAAGGTCTTAAACAGGAATGAAGTCCAAGGTGATGTTGAAAAATGGTACCTTGAGCTTACTAAAGAGATTAGGTCAGACCAAAAAGATACATTTTTAGTTAGTTAGTTATCTGGTATTTTAAAATCAGTTGTTTCAAAAAAGTTTGGACTGGAAGCAAATATCTATGTTCAACATTTTTTGCAACTCAACATCCTTCCCTAACTGAAAACAATACAAGCCTCACCTCTTCAACATGTGTCAGACACATGGTATCAGATGCACAGCATAATTCTGTGGGGCAGCTACAGACAGGCTGGAAATCACCATCTCACATATATAAAACTGGTATACTTCATGGACCTGATCTTCAGCAAAGTGTAGGTATAAGTGCTTATTACAAACTGTCTGTGAAGCTGTAGAAGACAAAGATTTGAAGATGTTTCTAAGATGAATAATTTGGTTCAAGGAAAAAGCAACAGCAAGGAGCTGGCAAGGAGAACCACAGAAGTGAGTGTGGCACATGGGTGGATTTTGAGGAAGCTGGGACAGTTCTCAGTAGAACATCAACATCTGGATTCCAGATGAGTGGGACAGGGCTGGCCTCAGCACATTTCTCTCTCTGAACAAACTGATGTGCTTTGTCCCCTTTTGTTTTATAACCACAGGAGAATTCGGGCATTAATAACAGTACAATTAGAAAGAAAAAGATTCTGCAGCTCATTACCAGGCTTCCTGTTTGAGGGCTGGTGTGAGACCAAATTTGGGTTTGTTTGGAAAGCACACTGTAAGAGTTAAGCACTGCTATAGAGATGTTAATGAAGAACTAAATAGATCACTAGGAACCAAGTTCACCAACAATAAATCTGAGTTCAGTCACCTAGAAAACCCAACAGGGCTTTGATGCCACAGAAATTGCCTAAATTCTCCCTGAATGTCTTCCTGTAGGCATGCAAAACCACTTACAACTAATATGGCAAGACAAATCATGTGATTTCCTTGAAGGACAAGTAGTGACTCATTAGAGATGGCTGTAGGTTGGTACTCTGAACTTTTAAAACTCCAGTTTCAGAATGGAACCTCACGTACAAATCCAACTTTCACAGCTTCAGCATTACTCTTCTTAACTGGTGTTTACAAAATGGTGAAATAAACAGAAGTCATCGGAGTCCCACCCCGAGCCCTACAAAAGCACATATATTCAGCAGAGTTGAATGGATGAGAGATTGAGAAAGTTAACAAAAAAACACATTTTCTTCCTTTAAGAAATATTTCCTACTGACAGATTTTGGATTGCATGCTCTTTGAAATACTGAAGCTATCACAGCATGTTCCCAGAGAAAAAATACTAAAAGCCAGTAGCAGTAAGTGCAAAATATGTGACACACACACAGACAAATACACCTCTCTAAATGTGCACATACATAAACACACCCACCAGATGCCATACAAAAACATACCTACCAAAAAATCAAAACACGTATCAATGAAAATAGTTGAACAAGTAATTTAACTTTTGGGAAAAGTCCAAAGGAAAATGTTCTTGCTCATGTTCAAGAATGAGCGCTTAGCAAGCCAGCTTCATCCTGAGCACACCTTTTAAACCCTGTGCTACTACAGGAGTGCCTGGGGTAACACATTACAGCAACCTGCATGGACACTTGGGGAAGGGGAGGTGGGAGGAGGAAGCCTTTGAAGAGGAGTATGGGGGCTAACCTTTGTGCTCCAGTCAATAACTGTTCTGCTATATGGTCTCACAACAAAACTCAAGTTTCATTCTGAGTTAGTTTAAGTTAATTTTAAAAATAAGAAATTAGAAGACAAATAGTAGACATTAAATAGATTTCTAAGAGTTAGAAAGGCTTTGAAAGGCTGGATATAAGTCACAACGTTCAGATTAATGTCCTGATATTACTGCATGCAACCTCAAGCAGTGAGGATGCTGCATCATGATTCTGGCTTGGGTTACTCAGGCTTCAAGCAAAAGGGGTTACATTTAAAGGTACTTCTATTTCTTACTATGGAATTAACATCTGTCATCTAGTCACAGACTTGGGGCTGATACATCAGATTGCAACTGGACACTTCCGATTATATGATTCTTAAAGAATTATTTATATAAAGTGACAGAATAGTCAGGAAGTGTTACATCTAATCACACCTAAAAAAGAAAAAGTACCTAGTTCACAAAAAACAGGACATGATGGGATGAACAAGCCGTTTTTCACTTTCACTCCCAAAACATACACATGCAAAACAAACAGGAAAACGATTCAGTAGAGATTTCAAAAACAGAATCAGTACAGATTTGCTACCCAGCAGGCTTGAATGAACTAACAATAAGTCAATTTCTGACAAAGCTGGGTTAATAGTAAACTTCAAGGTGTTCTACATCAATTTAAAGCTAAGTTTCATCTATCCAAATCTACAGATAAAAAAAAGAGGGAAGTCCTTTACTTTCTGAGGGCAGAATTCCACACCAAGTACTCAGTGGCCCTGGAAATTAAGCCATGCTTTTTTGTGTTAGAATGTAAGAGGTAGAGGTGAGGCTTCAAAGAGTTAAAAATGAAAATATTAAGCCCAAATGGGATATCTTCATTTACTTTTTGATTGCTTTGAAAATTGCCGACCTCAGCTGTTACGTGGAGCAAGCAGGACAGGGGAAGGCATGGAACTCATGGCCATAACCTTGGCTTCCCTCTCTGTAAAATGATGTTAACGCCATCTCAAATGAACTCTGCAACAATTGAATGAGGAGTTCAAACTATTTTAATAATGTTATAAATACTTTCAAACTTTGTTTCTTTTTTTAAAAGCCAGTAGTGCATAAAAGAAATTAAGCAGAAAATTAATTCTCCCAAATGTCTTCAGTGAGTGGACAGAATTTCCAGCAAGAGCCAGCTTTTTGAAATGAAAAAAATGTCTCCTGATTTTGGCATTATAATCCAAGAATTCTCATTAGCTTCTTCAATTCATTTAATATAATTTACCCCTCCCTATAAGTTTTTAAGTGATGAAAGAGATTAAAAATGATCCCATAACAGTCTGTACAGTATTTTACATTCACTGACCTTTTACGTAATTTGATATGTTCCTCTGGATGTCTGTTCCAAGTGTGGTGGGTGAGAGCTTGATTTATAAACAGTGTATGCACACGGGGTTTTTATGTACTTTGTTCACACCATCAGGTTTTTCTGTAGTCATTTACAGTCTATTTGCAATTCATTAAAGCACTTTTTTGTTAAAACTGCCCTTTTTTTTTAATGTTTCTGTACTCAAGTAGGTTTTTTTCAAGAGAAGAAAGTCTTCAAATGCTGTCTTGTGCTATCCATTAATGGGGTCCCTTGCTTGTACTTTATATTATGGATCTCACAGCTGCAGTGCAAAAGGGGCAGATTTGCTTCGGAGGAGGAAGTTTTCTATAAAAATCCAGCTCTTTCCTTTTCTCTGCCTGCAGTGCTAAGTAATGGCAGACCATTCTCCTCACTGAAATTCAAGGAAAATAGCTTTGAAAGAGCAGATTCCTGCTTTTCCCTTCTGTACTCACCAGGCAAAAAAAACTCCGACATAAACAGAAGCAGTGTATGATGTAAGGCTCATGCTTTATGCTCATACTTCTGGTGCAACTCGATTCTGTTCTTCAAAGTGGAAACGACCTTTCAGTGGTTGTCTTTTACTTTCTGCCTCCTGTTTTCCATTCCATTTTTTTAGCCATGTACATAAACCTTTTCTTGTGCTGTAGTTTTTATTTTAGGTCTAGCAGAAGGGTTTTTTTTTCCCTTGCCCACAGTAAGACTTTAAGAACAGTACAGTGGGTAAAGGTTGAAAGAGCCTAAGAATTTAAAGCTTCTTCCAATTCCTGTGCAGTTAAGCAGCAGCTCGGTGTGCAGCTTTTCCAGTGTGTAAAAAATGGGAGTCTTCATTAGATGAAACAGGGAAGATCTCTAGGAGGTACAAACAGATCTTAAAAGATCCCAAGGCAGGAATTTAGGAGCTCTCAATCGCCAGAGAAGTAAAGTCCACTTATCAGCTGGCCAGCCTCTAAGAATTTTGAGGACCTAACTGATGCTTGTAATAGAACAATGTCAACAGAAGCTAACCTCCAGACCCTTCTTTGCCAGGAGTAAGTTTCTGCTTTTGGGGAGCAGAGAATCATAGAATAATCTGGGTTGGAAGGGATCCATGAAGTCTGAATCCAACTCCTAGCTCCACCCAAAAATCGGATCACATATGACTGAAAGCCTTGTCCAGACACTTCTTGATCAAACGAAAGCAGTGTTTTGTCCGAGACAGACACAAAAACCTTCCTTCCTTGGTGGTGTCTCTGTCTAGTTGGGTACATGTACACTCTTGCCCAATACTTTGTTTGACCACTCTCTTGCTATAAACTTGCTAAAAGCAGCAGCACAATTAGCAGTGCCACTTATTTCGGGAAGGATAAGAGACTGCCTTTGTTTCGTAAGACATCACTTTATAACAAAACAATCCAAGCACATCCAAAACATTTCCATTTCTCTCCAAAGATTCTACATACAGATTTTCTCTAATTCCTGTATCTGCTCATGCTTAGTGAGGGGAATGTACTGGATGAGGGAATAAACTGTGGCTCGTGCCTAAATACCAGCCACCCAGGGGGAGTCAGGGATGCGACATCATTAGCTATTTGCTAATCAGAAGAGAAGACTAAGAACAATTCAGGTTATGACCTATTTTTTTTCCCCTCTGTCACTTGCATACATTATAATTTTCCTTGAGGATAAAATCTCCTGTGTGAAAATGCTTGCTGGCAGGAAATCTCTTTTTTTTTTTTTTTTTTTTTTGCTGGTAAACTGCTTTGCTACTCCAATCTGAGGGATTTCAGAGAAAAAGAATGGCTTACTCCCTCTCCCTCACGCATCAGCTAATGCAGAACGTTTCACTGGTGTGTGAAAGGCTTTTTCTCTCTGTGGGGAGTATTATTTCTGATCCCCAATGCAGTAGTTAATAAAGTCTCAATAGTCTTTCCACCATTTCCCTCAGCTCCCGTTCACAGTCCTAAAACTCCACTGCTCCTGTCACTCTCCAGCCTCTCCAATCTTTTCTGCCAAATGATGTTTTCCTTAGCAGGAACTTCCAATGTAGCCCCAATTGTTTCTGTTTTATTGAGGGATTCCTCCTGAGTGGATTTTTCGATAGCATTTCTAACCACACCAGCAGCCACGCTCCTCTAAAGCAAAATTATCTAACAGCTTCCCAAGTTTAATAGCAGCAAAGGTTTTAATGCTATCTTACCCTAGTCCCCTGAGCCTGCAATAAGTTCCTTCTCCTAATATTCCATTATGTCTGACATACTCTTGCCATCCATAGAGAGAGATTGGATCTTGTACCGTGGGCTTCCAGGCTATCACATTTCTGCCTTTTCTAGCACATGTCCTGCTCTCTCTTGGAGGTCATTCTGCCTCCTCACAGCAGGCAACCACATAGAACAAGATTAGCCAAGAAATCTGACTTTGAAGAATGCTCTTTTTTTTTTTTTTGGCAAAGGCAAGGCAAGTCTTTTTATATTATATAGCAGCTTTTGGTCTGGCTTTCTAATGGTTATGAAAGCTGCTTCAGAATGAGCTGTTTCTCAGTAGCACGCAGGGCTCAACATGGTGGGTGACTGCTGGTCCTTGCTGGCTTGTTTGGATGCCAAGCAGACCCCACTGTACATGGCCATAATAACATGAGGTTGATACCCAGCAGATTGGAATTCAAGTCCCAGCTGTGCCAAAACTAAGCACTCATGGCAGTCTTGATGCATCGATCCGAAGGCATGGAATGTGCCAGTGTTCTAATAGCTACAGTGATATTGGGTACAAGTTGGATAGAGACCTGTGGTCTGAGTTTTGCCAGCCAGTTTCAATTGACAACATGGCAACATTAGAGCACGAAGAGAGTTGGTTCACTGATACTTGAGATTCTCAGCTAAGAAGCACTTGGTGATATTAAATGCTGTACTTCTCCATCTCTGAATGCTAGATTAACCTACTATACAAGTAATTGTGTGTATACCTTTAAATATCTCTGCATAATCACCTGAAGACGGTTAGACCATCAGCAGTTGCCAAGTAATTCTCACTGTATTTATGTATTATCACTATCATCTCCATTACTTTAGCATGGCAGACACCAACTGCAAATACTACACTGCAATTTCTGACACATTCTCTAACATTTGAGAGGTATATTTATTTGCCTAGCCTCAGAATAGAATTATTGGAACTCATAAATAAGGGGTTGGTGAAAAAAATACGAGGGCAGCAGGGAATTCATAGAATCTTTAAATGGTTTAGGGTAGAAGGGACCTTAAAGATCATCTAATTCCAACTTCAAATTAACTATATTCACAGAGATAAAACTGTGTTATGTTAACGAACCAAACATACATCACATGTCTGTACTTCACCAGGATGTACTCATGTTTTCTGGTCAGAATTGCTTGTTTCTTCTTGGTGCTAATGCAGTTCTAACACTGGTAACAACATACGAGATTAAATGTTTGCCTTCAGCAAACATAACACTGTGGCAAAAGCACTGCACCAGCAGCAACTCACCTGTGTCAGTGCTTTCACAGTTAGAATTGCAGGAGTATGAGCAAGGCATGGAACACTCGTGTGGAGAGCAGTACTGGATTTCACAGGGAGCCCATGCAGGGAGTAGCTGAAGTATTCAGATGCTGAGCCTCAGCTGTGAGCACTCAAACAAACCTAATAGGAGTAAGCAACATCAGCCCCAACCATCCTTACATTGCGAGGGGAACGATGAATGCATGTGGTAACTGCAGAGGCAGATTTACCAAAAGCTTCTGTGCATCTTGCTCTACATTCAGTCCAAATCCTTTACAGTGCTGCCATACTGCGCCTTTTGTCCACAGAAGATGACTGCTGACTCCATGGACTTAAGAGTAATAGGGCTCTGGGCAGCCTGGTCTGGTATTAAATGTGGAAGTTGGTGGCCCTGCCTGTGGCAGGGGGGTTGGAGATTCATCATCCTTGAGGTCCCTTCCAACCCAGGCCATTCTGTGATTCTGTGATTCTGTGAGTGCAATCTGTATGCAAACAAAACATTAATATGGCATATAAAAGTCCAAGTCAATGAAATAAGTTTGCAGTGAGCAAACTTCAGATCACTGAAATTTGACTCTTTGTCTCCTCCCTGGATTTTTCCCCGTCCCTGTTATCTCCCATGCAGTTTGTATATATTGTGTGATTTGGCAGATAAAATTAAACAGCACCTTTACTGCTAATGATGTGAAATAGAGGCTTTTACCTGGGCCCACTGCTATTTAATGACCTAAATACTATCCACACTTTTGATAGCTGGCTTAAAACTGTATTGATTTCCCTGAAGTTTCTGTTGCTTGCATTGCAAAGAGCTGCACTAAAAAGCAGTGACTCAGCTCGTCAGAACCTACAGCAGTTGTTAACATGTCTTGGGTGGGATAATGTAGTAAAGAAATCATAAGAGTAAGAAATTCTGGACTCAAGAGTTTCTTGACAACCCCTCTGATTATTCTCCTCCTGCTCATTACTCTCCTTCTCCAACTCAGAAAAAGAACTGAAACAATACAGGATGTATTTACCCAGCAGAGTACATCACTGCTCTATGTGCAGTTTAACACTCCTGCTTCTCTTCCAAGATTCACCCCAAAATCTCACTCTTCATCTCTCTCACTCATGCACTGCAACTGATTTTATGATTCTGTGATTTCGCACCTTTCTTTCATAGGGTTTATCTTAACTGCGACATTAAATGCTGTGTTGTGCTGCACCTCTTGAATTCCACAGCACATATATGTTGAAGACTGCAAAAATTCTTCATTCCATTTTAAAGCAACTGGATGAAACTGAAGAGTCAACATTTAGAGCAACAGATCTTCTTTAGGATTTATATGAAGAATGAAGATTTGTTGTACCCATAAACTGAAAAAACCCTGACTTAGTCCATCCAGTCAGCACTCCGAGTTTTCAAGGCTCTGTGTTTGAAGTAATACTTATTTCAACAGTTCAGAAACATAGGGCTGTTTTCACAAAGTCCTATTTATTTTGGGTGTCCGTGTTTTGTATCTGTGCCTGCAAAAATCTCCACCTTCTTCATGCTCAGTTTGGGAAGAGCTACTGAGTCAAACTGAGCCTCACAGTACAATATTCACAGCTCTTATGACTTTGTTTTTCATCAGTATCTCAGAACCCTACTTTTGCCTCCATGGCACGCTGATGCTTCATCTCAGATACAGAATGGAACCAGTTTGCTTGGCTGAGTGCTGCTGGTGCCCCAGCTGAGCCCACAGACAAGGTGAGGTGTGAGCAGAGATGGAAAGAGTGCAGCAGAAAATGGATGGCTGAACCCATCGCTTGGCAAACCCGCATGAAACAGTAATGATTTGCAGGCATTGCAGAACAGATGATCTTTAAAGATTTAAAAGAGAATATGTTCTCTTCTTTAAAAGAGAAATAGTGACTTTTCAGGTTGGAACAAATCCTTAGGCCTTCACTTGCAGTTTGTATGGAGTCAAATGGCAACTCCAAAAAAAATTCCCCTCCTTAGATCTAGTGACCTATTGAACACTGAGATTGTCTGGCATCTCTTCTAAGGCATAATAATAAAAATAATAACTACGGCGGTGGTTTTTCTATCAGCAAAAATATTTATAGTTGCATTTGAATAATATTCATCCCATTTTCATAATAGAAAATAACCTAATGATGTGGCAGCTTATGCTAGTCTGGGGGTTACTTATTTGCAGATCAAGAAGAATTTTGTTACAGACTGGGAAATATAAATTAGAGAGATCTTTATTTCAGTATCTCTGCTTCAAATGAGATGCTGCCTTTAATCACCCCACAAGGCACATGATTTCTTCTTGTGGAATATGCAATGTGAAGATTCTCCTCTGTTTACACTGGTGAAGGCAACTGGTTTTTCTTTCACAGGAAGGGATGACTCTACTCTTCTTTCATAGAATCATTAAGGTTGGAAAAGCCCCAAGGCCAGCCCCAGCCTCCACCCCCACCGTGCCCACTGCCCACGTCCTTCTGTGCCACAACCCCACTGCTCTGGAATACCTCCAGGGAAGGTGACCCCACCACTTCTCCAAGCAGCCTGTGCCAATGCTTGGCTACTCTTTCAGAGAATACAATTTTTGTCATATCCAACCTGCATTTGAGGGCACCATCTCTGCCTTTATTCAGTGGCGCATGTCTGTCCTGCTGATGGATGTAAAACAAGCAGCCTTGCCATAAAGAAATCACGACCCAAGACTATCAGTGCCCATGGTTTCACTGGGCTTTGCATACAGCTCTTAGGATACCAATGCAAGAATTAGTTTTCCATTACTTCATGGACTGGAGCAGAGCAGTTTCTCTCTCCACTTAGCTGGGAAACTTTGACCCTTCCCTACTTCTCCTACTTGCTCCTGCTTGTGCAGGTCCCTTCATTTCTCACTCTGTCACTGCCATACCTTAAAAAAGTAAAAGAATGAAGCACACTTCCTATTGAAATTTTTACCCACAAATGTCATGCCTAAATATGCATAGGACTATGTATCAAAAGATCTGAATGCACTTCTTTGGTGTCATTACCAATGTCATTTTATCTTCTGATGTGAAATATAACCATTTTGCATTATTGCAACTTTAAATGTCTGTTGTTAGGACCTATTTATAACTACTGAAGTGTTTCCCTTGAGTACCCTTAGCAGCTAATTTCAGGATCTGGATAAACGGAAAATAAACTTATGCCAGCCTATGTAGACATTTATCAAATCAAATGATTACAGAAAATTAATCTTTCTATAGTGGTTTATCAAGTCACAGGAAATCAAGTGCATTTTAAATGCATGAAGCTCAGTGTTAGCAAAAAAAAACAAAAATAGAAACAACAACCACAAAAAGTCACTTCCAGCCAATCATACAGATGGGTGCTATGAACAAACCTGAACCTGATCTACTGCCTTCAGAAGGAAAAATGAAAGGATGAATGAAAGGTTAAATGCACTCTTCTTCAGAGGCTTTGGGTGCTCCTTGAGGAAAGGATTTGCCCATTGTTAAACGAGATAATTCTTTAATTTATATAGTTTTGGTTTTTTTTCAAAGTTTCTTTCTAGGAATTCTGCAAGCTAGAATACTGAGGGCCAAACCTGGTAGGAGATGTTGCTGCTTTTGCAGTTGTGTCACCATAAACAAGGTCAGGATTTTGGCCCGGAAGCACCAAGCACTTTCCTATCTGCTGCTGGCACCAACTTGCGCTTGGCAAAGCCAGCTAGGACTGCTTGTGCATCTGTCACTCTCCTCCCTTTGAGCCCTAATCCCTTCATTTCCAGACACCCATGCACAGAGTGCTGCCCTCCGACAGGTGATGGCATGAGTCGCTACAGTGATCGGCAAGCACAGCCCTGCCACACACAGCCTCTGGTTCTGCATAGTCCCGCAGCCACATATTTATTTAATGTTAATGCCTCGTTGTCTTGACATTCGTAATGTGCTAAGCTAGGAAAGTAATTAAAGTTAATTTCTACTTGGGGGAGGATGAGAAAAGGTGTGGGGGGGAAATCCTCACTGTACATTCTTATTCATATTTCTTCCCTGTTTTGTGATTCTCAATCGGAGTTTTCTAATAACAGATCATTTCTTTTTGTCTAACTTTAATCTGGCCCTGCTTGACAAGCACCATCCTTTTCATTGAAGGGTAAGACCACTTAAAGAAAGGCCAATAAGCCCTTGCACTGCTCAGCTGACTAGGGTGATTTGTCACCCTGTGCAGTGGTGGTCACACCAATGGATTTATCTCAAGGTAAATGGAGATGCTGAGACCTGGGACCTGGAGCTTTGATTAAGGCCCCCTTTTTGTAGTGTTGATAGATGTTGCTTGTGTTTATCTATTTGAAATGCCACTAAATCTGTGAATACAATGGAAAAAGAGAGTAGTTTGCAGCTGAAAACATATTAGTGATTTATGTTTCACTAAGAAGCACAATAAAGAGACAGAGGCTATTAAGAGGAGCTATTTTCATGAGAAATAGTTCTGCTTTAAAACATTATCAGCCACACCTTGATAAAGACCTACATGCATGCATAATCGTGTTTACTTATCCCTTTAGTTGAGTGCAGTATACGTTTGGAATGCACAGCCCCAAATTATTAATAAGCCAGTAGGTGCTTTGCCATGCAAATGTGTAAGAATAGGATACTTTGCATGTTAATTGTCTTTCAGAGAAAAAGAAAGTGTAAAGCTCTGACCCAGGGCTTCAGATGGACTCCGCATGCCTTAAAACAGCTTCAAATCCTAGTGACCATCACTGCCTGCATTTATTCACAACATTGTAGTAGAAATAACCAGTGGGGTGACACAAAAGGATTATAATGCATTGATATAACTTATAACATGAATCAATGTCAACAAGACGCACCCATTTAAATGAATAGGGTCAGATGAGAATGCTGTATCACCCTGACTTGTGTGACAGTTACAAATGCATAACCTAGTATGCATAATAGGAGTGTACAAACCGGTAGAGATTTGTAAACTTGGTTCATTTCAAGCAGAACTGACCCACAGGAATGGAAAAAGGAGAAGCCAACTGAGCTGTCTAGCCATGAGTGGCTCTGTAGTTTGTTGTTTAACGAAAGGCATAATGAGGTTTCATTTTCTCAAGCTTGAATTGAGCACATGGACCTAAAATACTATTAAGTAGCCAAACTGCTATTTATCTACAGCATTCAATTAAAAGAAAAAGATAACACATTCACTCCCAAACACATTTCTGTTTACAAATGCAAAATAAAGCTTCCTTGGTCTGCTTCATGTATGCAAATATATAGGCAAACTGCAATTACATGTTTGGAATTAACTGTGCCATGTTATGATTTATTGAAACATTCTGAGGATTTCTCTTCAGCACTAATGAACAGGGGGGGTGGGAGGGTTGCTGTATAATGTGTGTGCACCTGGAGCATGAAAACTAGTACAGTAAGTTATGTACCTGTAGGGCGATGCTCTGCTGTGGCTTGGCACTGCAGTGTGCTGACAGTCTAGCAAAGCTCTTAAATCTGGACAACACCTGCACCTCATTTGCTTTACAGAAGCGCCATGACCTGACTGCTGATGGTGAGCCCTCCCTTTCATCCTCAGGATTATGACAAGTTATTAATTGCCACCATTAGCTGCAGCAGCCTGCTTGAGATCTCTGCTGCTCTCTGGAGGTGAGAAACTATGTGTGTGTGAATGCAGAGAGAAAAGACGTGAAGCATTGGGGCAAACAGAGCAACAATCTGCCCAAAAGGGATTGTGAGATTGTGAATAATTTATTAGAAAACATTTTTCTTTGTCCTTCCCACAGACCCACAAATCCTCCCTAAGCGCTCTTTACCAGCCTTGCAGATAATGTACTTACACATCTCAGAGCTTGCTAAATAGACTGAACAGGCCACAGAATTCACTCCTAAACACCGCATCTTCAGAGCACCTTGCACAATCAAACACTTTCATCTTTTTCTGGAAGCATTTCCTACAGATTTTTTTTTTTGTAATTAGGTAGAATATAAAATGACAGTTCAATGCTAGGAAAACATTATTATTTGAGGGGCTTTTTTTGTAACTATGAACTGAATTTGTCAGTTCCTAGCTCCAATAGGCCAAATTTCAGCATGGATTGACACCTAATTTCACCACTCTGCTCTGAAATTCCTCAACCTGCCTCACTGACATTTTCAAACACCAACATTTTCAGCCACCTAATTGTGGCTGAATCTGAGATGCAAGAAAAAGCAAATTCAAAACAGAGTTACTTTGGTAACTTCATTTTACAGGCCAGAATGTTCATGTTTCTATCATCTCCACGTACAGCCACTAGCACACAATGAGTATATTTTGGTATAAGTAGCAAAAGATAGTAATTCTTAGACGGGACAGGGAGAGATGATGACAAGAAGCATGAAATATTAACTGATGTCAGCAAAAATAGCTTTGAGGGAGCTGTGCTGGTTCAGAGCACCTGCAGGCTGCCTGGAGATGGGCTCAGCAAGGGCAGGCTCCTGCACAGAGCTACAGGTCAGCAGGCTGGGTGTTCCCTCCACAGAAATTCAGAGAAAAGAGCAAGGGAGAAGGGAAAGAAGTAGTGCATGTCTCAGCTTCATCCAGATCAAGAGCTAGAACAGGATCAGTGTGGTTGCCTAGACCTAGAAACTTAGAAGGACCTCAGGAATACTGATACTCCAGTAGTCTAAATAAAGAAAAAGAGTTGAGCAGTCAGAGGCTCAAATCCACCCTAAGGAAGGACTACAAAACAAGAGCAGGCTTCAGTTACAGCTGGATCTTTCTCTAGCTTACAACAATAACAATGTTGAAGATGAAGTAACAACCTCCAGAACAGCTGCAAACTGGAGTACAAACCCACCAGGATTCCAGAATGTGCTGTAGCCCTGATGGTGCTTTTCTCTGGCACCTGAAGCACACCCTGTTCTATTTCCCATCGCTGGGCTGTCGGTGCACCCTTACTTCGAAGCAGCATGCGGAGATGAAGAAAATTGCTGAATTAACCTGAACTGCAGACCATTTCAGAAATCCTTTTACAGTCTTTGCAAGACATCCAATATCATCACATTCCACCTCTAATAGAAAAGTACTGTATATTTGACGGAATAGATTTTAAATACAATACATGCTGTTTTTCATTTTTTTCCACGTCTAAACTTCTAAATTCCTCTGCCTGGTCATCTTAAAATTTCATCTTAAATAAAAGTATTGCATTTATGTGTGAAGATAAGTTAAATAATAGAGAACACCCACACCCAAAGCCCTTTCCCTTATCTGCTAGGGCAAGAAGAGACCAGGAATGATTCTAAAGGCCATATTTAAGTAGAATGCATTTATAACTGGGATCAGAATTTAGAAAAATTAATTAATTGATATTAATATTAATTAATTAAGAAAAACCACAGAGGCCACCAGAAAGCTCTTCAAGAACTACAGAGGCCAAACATTCTGTGCATGCAGCCCCATAGAGCACAGGGTTTCTCTACTTGTTATAGATAAGCTTAAAGTATTGCTCCAGAGTGCTTGTTCACATGGATGTTATTTCTCCATCTGAACTGTAAGAGCAGCAGAGGATTTCATACCCCAGCATACCTTTCGTGCTTCATGTCAACAAAATCAAATGGGAGGTACAGTTTGTTCAGATCACAAACAGCTAACAAATAATAATACTAAACTGTTATAAATAAAATAGAAGTTAAGGCTGAGCTTACCAAGATGTTTACTGAAACTTCAGGTCAAAGTAATGCAAACTTGCAAATCATTTTTCAGTTTCCTTCGTGTGGTGACCCTCCTGTCAGCTGTGAGGCAGCCTGAGGAACGCTCCAGTCAGCTCTGGGGTGAGAGCAGGGCACGATCTGGAGGCTGCACACCCAGCTCCAAACACTTCACAGCACTCCGTTGTCATATAAAGTTCAATTTTCTTAAAAAATGGTAGGTTTTTATGAGGGCAATCCTGATCTATGTACCCTGCAGCTGCCCCCCACTCTGCACAATCATGGCGGTGGCTCTTCCCGCCCAGCAGCCCAGCTCTGTGCCATCATGGCGGCGGCTCTTCCTGCCCAGCAGCCCAGCTCTGTGCCATCATGGCGGCGGCTCTTCCCGCCCAGCAGCCCAGCTCTGTGCCATCATGGCGGCAGCTCTTCCCGCCCAGCAGCCCGGCCTGGCCCACAGCGCCCACACAGCAGTGTGCAATGGGCACTGTGTGGGCGCAGGGCAGGACAGGCTCAGTCACTGCAAACTGTTTGATGTGTGGTGATACGTTGGCTGAACACGGTCCTGTGAATGGTGACATATACACAGCCGTGCTTTCTGTTTTGAGAAAGGAATTTGAGAATGAGTTTCAAGATTGCTGGAAAAAGCATCATTTTTTGACATATTCATGACTCCATTTACAGCCAACATAAATACATTGCCTGTGAATTTTAAATGGAATGTATATAGTGACAGTCTGACATCCAATTCCAAAATCTGATCATGTCTCAGTGCCAGACTTTTATCAGCCCTCTCTTACCAGAGCAATACCCCTCACTTCACCATCATGCCTTATTCACAGCATTGCTTTTGGCACTACATACATGTGTGACTAAGGATGAAGCGCAGGAAGAGTAAAATTTCATCCAAAATCTGTGGTGAACACCTTGAGAGCTCACTGAAAGCTGCAGCCAGTGCCATCAAACCAGGCTGATGCATTAGTGGCACAACAGTGAGACCACATATCCCACTAGTTTTAGGGCTTTAGCTGCTCTTTTTGATGTTTTAATAAATACATACAATGTATGTTTTTTTAGTAATACACATTAACAATATCATAGATTGTATATATGGCCCAAGACAATTCCCCTTCACTCAGCACAGCCCCAGCAAACCAAAAGGTCGTACACCTATGCCGTAGCATATTGATTTCTTCACGCCCCCAGTCCCTCCCTTTTGATCAGCTTTTCACAGCACTGGAATGCTGACAGTAAAACTTCTCAGCCCTAGGTTGTGCCCGTCCATTAGCCCTGGCTCAGTCACCTGGCCCAGGAAGCCCAGCATGCCCAATCTCTTCCTCCTCATAAGCCTTAGAACATGTGTAACACCATGCATTCAGTCTTTGCAACAAGCAGGAATGACAAGCACTGCATTCTTTCATGATTTTACATTAAAAATTACTGTAAAATGTTATCATTCAAACCTAATTTACAAATACACAAATATATGTAGAAACAAAGACATTGTTTTCTCAGGATTGTTTTCTCAAATCAACTTTGCATTGGCCTTTTGTCATATAGCAGTGTTAAAGCTGACCTCTAAAATTATTGTAAATGTTTTGAATCCTTTGTGTGCTTGGTAAGCTACACATAGAGCAATCCAATGAGAAAGGACAGTTCCTAAGGGCTGAATGAGAGACAGGATTTTCACATTTGAACTCAGAGCCTTTCAGTCCTGAGATCTTCAAGAGCAGCTGCAAACGCACAGATACAATGGAATAATCAGAGAAAAGAATTATAAAGTATGAAACATTGTTACAGCTGAATAAGAATATCTATTTTTTAATAAAGATACTGACATAGATATTTTCTGTTGAGTGTATCTATGTAAAGTAGGCCTGAAGCCTTTGGCATCTGTTTTGAAATCACATAATTAATTCAACTAATTATTTATCACAACCCGAGCCATTCCTACTAAGTGTTCTATAGAGCACCTGGAGATGTACGAAGCATATAATCCCTTAATGCCCTCATTAATAAGCCTTAACTTTTCGTTAGCCCTGAAGTGGTTGGGCTGTTGGACTTGATGATCTTTGAAGGTCACTTCCAATGGAACTACTCCATTCTATTCCATTCTTCAAACGTTATTCTGAGCTTCAGACTAGTAATACAAAAGCACTGATGCATTTTGAGGATCTCTATCAGATAGCTTAAGAGATAACTGAAACTTTCAGATAGCACAGCTGATTTGTTCTGCATTTCTGCGATGAAAATGCTAATATTTAGAATACACTACACTGTGTGGGGCACATAACACAGCAAGTAAAACAGACTAATCTTGAGCTAAATCTTGTTAGACTACACAGTAAAACCTCCTGGTGAAATTCAGAGCATTCAGTGTTGCTCATGTATTATTCTTTACTTTCAGGTGCCTGTTTGCACAACAGAAAATGATCTGTTTGCACTTTTTTCTTATGGAGTACATAAAGATGTACTTTTCCTTACATTCAGCATCCTTTGATATAAACATTAAAATACATTAAACAGGAAAAGAAATGTTGTCATTTTTAGCAAGCCAAAATGATATGGTATCCAATATGGACACACACCTAAACCACAAATGGGCTTCCTCAGTGTTGGTTTGAGAACCAAGCCTCTCAGGTGGAGGCAGCACAGCAGAGCGAGAGGCAAAGAGGTTAAGCCATGGGCAAGCTGTGTACACACGCAAGGTGTGTTTGTTTCTGTAGGAATGAATAGAGTCACTGTGAGGAGCAGTGTTATTTTAACACCTCTTCTCTCCTCGGCTCTGTGGCCAGTTCACATGTAGCTGAGTGTTTCCGTGGAGGAGCGAATCCATCTGTGTTTTCTCACCTGCAGGTGTTGGGGTTTTAATTAAAAGCTCTAGCTAATATGTTGCTATTTTGTGAAGGGATGTAAATTATAGCAAAGACGAATTATGAATGATAATGAGAGGCAGAATAACTCACTTGTAGTCATTTCCTTCATTTTTCTTCAATGCTCTTTTCCACTGGAACATAGGGAAGTGTGCTTTAATGAAATAATCCAGTATTAACACTCATTTGCTCTCACGCTCGCTTTATACATGCAAGCAAGAGGAATACTTCCACTTGCACAGGATTTGCATCAATTTAATAAGCACAACCATGTGAGGAACACACAAACCAAACCTTAGGACACATTATGCAGACTGGGCTTCTTAAAAAGAGCTTAAACAATGCTGACTTTCAAATTTTGATGCAGGTAGCAAAACAATGTGCTATTTGCAATCATTTGCCATGTGAGCTGTGGCACTCTGTATGTACAGGCACACAACCAAATGCCACAACTCATACGGAAGCATCCCAACTCTCAGATCTTTGGATGGTTTGGATCTTTTCTGCTCGTTACTATTAGAAAGCAAGATTGATCAGAAAGCTCTCACTTCTCTGCACATGTCAGTACTGGAAGCATTTCTGTATGTCTCCTACAGTGAGATTGATTTACATTTGTGAATCTCATTTTCGGAACAGAATACAAATAACTCTATCATGGCTCACCAGAATGCTCCTACATCATTCTCCTCATATCTGACATGATTGGTACAGAAGAATCCCCCTCAAAAATTTTTGTAGAGGAAGTTTTTAGAAGTCCCTAAATTATCATTAGGACATCTGTATATTGTATGATTCACAGTATTCTGCCCTGGATTCTTACATCTCCGGACCTCAGCATGACATGAGTGCTAAGAGATGAGAGCAAACAGGGCCAGGCTGCCCTCGGTGCTGCAGGAGAAACCCAATGGAAAGAACAGTGATTAAAACTGACCCAAGAAAGCAAATGGAACCTGGGTCAATATCAGAGGACTCTGAGGTGTTAAAGAGCCATAATATATGATGCAAGCTACACTGCAATTCCAGAATGACATATCTCACTCCCTATCAAAATACACAGTATAGATATGTCTGTAAAAACTTCAGAAGAATAAACTTGCCATTCAAGGTGAAAGAATGGGAGAAAAGAGAAAGCTGATGAAATGACAGAAAAAGGAGAAGAATGGTTAGTGGTGTGGCAGAAATGGAAAAAAATAAATAATTCTGTACAGAGGTGGGAAATGGTTGGCCATTAGGTGAGAGGACATACCTGGGCACTGAGATAGCAAGGAGAGAATGAAAAAAAAATAAAGAATAGAACAAGGGCAAAAACAACAGGAAAGAACAGCAGAGTCAGGAGGGCAGGAGAGGTGAAGCCCAGTGCCAGAAAAAGCACTTGTTAATTACACCAAGGCAAGTTTGCTATAGGCAATAACATAACCTGTTCATCAATGGGAGGTGAAGTGTGCACTATTTGTCCTCCAGCCATTTGTCTGGGAGAAGACGTGTGTTCAGTGGGTATGATTCTTTTCTTCTTTCTTAATATACATGTTGAATTTTCAGTTTACAGATGGCAAGGTCAAACAAATACTCCCTTCCCTGCACAAAAGTGTCTTTTCGGCATCAGGGAATTGAGTAGGGAGGGAAGAATCAAATACAGCTTTCAAAAAGAAAGAGATCTTTAAGTGTTCCTTGGGATATTTTATGTTCTGGCTTTTGGAATCATCTCACCTAAGAAAAGTAACACTGAGACCTTCAGCTTTGACCTTTTCTCCTTTCTCTACATGCTTCTTCCCTTTACCCTGCACAGGTACATCCATCAGGACTCTGGCTCAGATACTGAGCAGTACCTGAACAGGACCACAGCCCTTGTACTTGCCAAGTGGGCACAGAAGCTGCTGTGCAGATAAGAACATGGGCCAGCCTGCAGCCCTGCTACCCAGGGATCCACCCAAGTGCAACACCACACGCAATAGCAAGATGGGACCTTTTTCCCAAGAAACCTACCATCTGGATGCATTTAGCTCAATTAATCTCTCAGCTCCATAATCAATGAAATAATAGAATAGAATCATTAAGGTTGAAGAAGATCCGTAAGAACCCCAAATCGTAACCCAGCCTATCCACACTGTGTGCACTGACCACATCCCTCAGTGCCACATCCCCATCGTTCTTGAACACCTCCAGGGACAGTGACTCCACCACTCCTTGGGCACCCAGTGCCAATGCTTGGCCACTCTTTCAGAGAATAAATTTTCCTTAATATCCAACTTGGTATCTTGCAGTAGGGCCCAGCAAAGGTTCCCCCGGGCTGTTTTAGCAGACTGGCTAACTGTATGTGTGTGTGTAGCACAATCTCGTTTGCATTCATAATTATGTCCCTGCCAGTGATCTGACTCTTCATCTTTTTGTCAATCATCAATCACATCCAGACACAGCTGATATAACATTGTCACTTGCATGTTTCGAGGATGTGTCACAGCAAGAGTTCAGTATGCCATAAATTAACTTGCAATGCATTGAGCACTCAGAGCACTGCAACCTGGAAGTAGCAGAAGATAACGTATGCACCAGGGTCACTCAGCACCAAATGCCAGCTTGGTGAGCATCACTAAGTAGCATGTTTTCCCTTTCCTTAAGGAAGGTATATCACTGATCATTATAAATGCATAGTGATTGTAAGGCTACATTCCCATCAAGGGGCTGATGAGTCATTAAAACCCCTCAAGCTTTGTTCTCACAGTTTATTGCCTCATCATCATCACCACCCCTTCATGAAATTATTGTCTTTTAATTAGCTCTAGCCCTTTCATTACTGCTTGTATCATTGCAGAGAGAGAAATAGGGAAACAGCTCAAATAAAGTATCTGAGTGCCCCTTCTGAAGATAGTAAAAAGGTATAAGCAGTGTCATTTAAAATAATGGCTTTTATGATATGGCAAACTACTTTTTTTCCTAAATGAAGGAAAACCTTGTTATGTCCCTTGATCCCTGTTCCAGAGGTGCAAGGATTTCAAAAGCAGTTGTCCAGGAGTGCCTGGAGCTCCGTTCCCCTATAGCAGTGCTGCAAACCCACACGTTCTGCATCTCCAGTGGAAAATGTTGATTGGAACATATTAAATAATAGCAAGCATCCCAACTGTAGTCATCTCCTGTATTTAAAACACGGGTTTACATGCTTCATAAATTTCAGTATTTGTAATTATACAATATATATGAACGGAGTGAGTGAAAGCGAGCATATATATTATGTGAAGAAATAGTATTATCGATCCTGTATTGCAGTGCACAAGAAAATTAGTTAACCATACAGTTCATTGGTTTAAAGATGGCAGTAAAGCTTAAACGCATTCTGTTGTGAAGTTAAATATAACAGCTAGGACACAAATAGAACAATTGCTTCACACGGATTTCCCTGGCAGCTGGGGGATTCATGGGCTGGATCCTGCCCCCAGCATGTGGCTGTAGACCCAGAATAACCCTGCAGCAATAAGCGGTGTTACTCCACATTTACACCAGAGTAACCGGAGCAGGATTTGGGATCCTGAGGTTTAAATAAGGCTTATGTAATAAAAGGGGAATTTATAATGGTTCCCAGTGGAGCTGGAAGGCAAGGTGAAAGCTCAGGAACACAAACACCAGAAATGGACTTCAGATCCTCACCACAAGTTAGTTTATCTAAAAGACTGCTTCCTGTTGCTTTTTAATGAAAACAAATCTGACTAAGTGAAACTACTTCTGCTTGGATATTAGGAAAAATTCCTTCTCTGAAAGAGTGGCAATGTTCTAGCAAAGTCTGCCCAGGGAGTGGGGGAGTCACTGTCCCTGGAGGTGTTCAGAGCCATGGGGATGTGGCACTAAGGCGTGGGCAGTGGGCATGGGGGGTGGGCTGGGGATGGGCTTGCAGATCTTTTCCAACCTGAACAATTTTGTGATTCTAAGGGAGGGGCTCCTGAGAGTTCAATGTAGTCTGCCACAGGCTCCTCTGTTTTTGATCACTCCCAGCTGTGTTGCAGACTTCAGACCATGTCTACATAGGTTGGAGGCTGGCACTCCAAGGCTGTTGTGGATGTTGGTATATGGCAGAATGGGAATTTCATAGGAAGCAGCAAGATTCCTAAGCAAGAAACATGTCCCAGATCTCACTCTTGTTCTTACCAGGTTTTTGCTTTGTGAATTTCAATGTGTCCCTCACTGCTCCTTCCTCTGTGCGAGATGGATGGGGGCTACAGAGGAGATGATGCAAGGTTTAATTATCCTGCACTGAGGAAGATCTTCTGTCTCCCTCGGAGAAAATTCTATGAAAGCCCCCAGTAATGTCAGAGTGCCTCACACCAGCCAGCCCCCCGCAGCCACCAATAGTTCCCCCCAGCCCACTGGCTGCATCAGAGCCAGAAGGGGAGCGGAGCAGTGGCAGTCAACAGAAAATACAAGGAATTGCAAAAATACTGGGCAGGAAGATGGAAAAAATAATAAATTCTGCATTTAATTTCTCTCCCCCCATTTCATACAAATGTGATCTAATTTAATTTAACAGAAATCTCTCTCCTGAATG
The DNA here is from genome assembly GCA_037305975.1 of Chrysolophus pictus. Lineage (NCBI taxonomy): Eukaryota > Metazoa > Chordata > Aves > Galliformes > Phasianidae > Chrysolophus > Chrysolophus pictus. Next base: position 27,504,233 of record CM074583.1, read on the forward strand.
CTTCGAAAAGGTTAAAACGCAATTTTCTGAAACTAAGTTATTAGATAGAGGAATATTAACCTTTGAGCCCCATAGACTTTTACTCTTTTTTATCTCCTTTTCATTTTTGTTTGTGGGTCTATTCATTTTGGGCGATCTCGGCGGGTTGCTAGGTAACAGGCGCCCGGCGCGCAGGCATCTCGCTCCATCCGTCTCCTGGCTCCATCCGCCTGGTCCAGGCCTCCTCCTTCCCCAGCCCTGGCTGCCGGCAATGCAGGCCTGCACGGAGAGCATTTATCACGGCCTCGCTCAGTAATGGCCACTCAGTGGAGGGGAAATTGAGCTGACCCGAAGGCCAAAGCTGTTAGGGAGACTGGTGGGAAGGGTAAAAGGGTCACAGTACCCTTTTCCCACCCACTTAGTGGGCAGTAAGCAGTAGAACAGCAGTGCCACTGTTTTCACTAACATATCCTGAGGCTTTGCACCTGAAATAAATGTTTGTTTGACATTAACAATAAAAAAAAAATAAAAATCCGGTTCCTTCACTGAAGCTGGTTATGCTGTTTAAACTTCTGCAAGGTAGGGGTAGAGTGGGGAAACCTGCTTAACAGAGATTTGTTGCACACTCCAGACGATGTAATTATTTCCTTTTGATAGCAATAACTCTCATACGTTCCCATCCTCTTTGATTTAGAGAAGGCATGGATCACAAAACCAAAACAGTAAGTCTTTTGTTTCCTTTGGGTCAAAAGCACCACTTACCACGAGGTGCCTGAAGACACAACTTCTGTTGACAAAGCAAATAAAGAAATAAAGAAATTGCACCAGCCCCAAAGCAACCAAAGTGCAATTAGTCTGGTTGATGCTTCTGAAGGACTATGGGATAGAGGCACGTTCTCACCCTAAGCAAGGGGGTTCTCTTATCTGGAAGCATTCGCCAATTGGGAGACAAAATATTTGCTAATAGAAATTGCATGGAAGATACTGGAGAGGCACTGTCCCACCCGTGTTGTGCCTTAAGGACCCGAACCTCCAAGTAGGATCTGGTGTTAATCAGTAAAACAGCATTGCTTCCCACTGCTTTCCTCTCAAACAGATGCAGAACTGTGAGAAGAATCAGATTTCTCCCACTGTATGGAGTGTTCTCAAACAACAATATTTAACCAACAAAAAAGAGACCGAGTCAATCTCGGTTTTAGTGATTCCCAGGAAAGTCATCAAATAAAAATGTGAACTTTAAAATTGATCAGGATTAATTTCACTGACACTGTATCATAACATATATCTCTTCGGAGACTCATTTGTTGGGCTGCAGATGCAAAGAAAGTAAGGAAAGAAATAAATCAGAATACAATAAGGCAATTAGACTTTTGCCATTGATAGAATACTAAAAATGTCTGATTTATCAAAGCGTTAACAAACAGAAGTAAACACAAGACATATATTTTCCAGCAAAATACCTGTTTAAGAAAAATAAAATAAGAATCAAAGCCATATTTATCAATACATTTAATTTTCTAATATTGTACCTTTTGATGCAGAATGCTATTTCAGCTGCTAATTTCAGGAGTGCAGCAGTATAAAATGATTTATCACATGAATACCAATACAGCCAAAATCCTGTTCTCATCTCTATAAAATTATCTTGCCCAGAAGAGAAAATTCTCGTATATGCTATTATGTGCATATTAAGGATAAAATATTAAAGATTTACATGCACACATATACATGCGCGTATACCAATCTAATTTCACAAATATTATATTGAATTTCAGTGTGATTATGAGAGATTCCTTTAAAAACTCAATGATTTGGAGCTCTGCAGGATTTACTGGAGATCCAGATAGCAGTAATGCTCCTCATAATATTACTAAAGGCATGAAACACTCACATATTTCACAGTTGCTCCGTTATAATAATACAATGAAAACAGTCAGATTGCAAGCTTTATTTCCTATTTCTGGCTACAGTGAGGTAGAATCTAAATGATCTGATGTACTGCTGGCTCATGTATCACGTTTAAGCAGCTTACTGCGCTCAAACACCTGCAGAGATGGCAAAAGGAAGTTCAGAGAGTGGCTTCTGAAACATCTGAGCAGATTTAAACTTTAATCTGGAGAGAAGATGAGATGCTGGGTTACCTAATGAACTTGAGAAATATCTAACATCAGGGGGAACAATTTCATCTGTGGAATGGAAAGAAAGGAATCTCCTTCACTCGGGGTCTCTACAAAGGAGATTTCCTGCCATTGTATTCATCACTTTTGTACCGAATATCATTAGGGCATCTGAGCATCTCTGGAAAATTTCTAAGACTTGTATAAACGATTGTTCCTCAGAACAAACTCAGAGCTTTTCAGAAGAAGGAACAAAACTAAAATAAATTAATTGTTTTAGAAAGAAAACTGAAAGGTAGGGACTTGGGAAAAGGTAGTCAAATAATAGTCCTGTGAGTGTCTCAACTATTCTTGGTCAGATATCTGAAGTTTAAATTATTAATAATATATAAAAAATACTATGATAGAAATCTAAAAGGAAAATTACCTATGCAGCACCAGCACGATACACCGGGGTTATAATTCCCCATCAACTCCATAAGATGAATTTTCCAACCAGTGTTTAAAACCAGGTCTACATTTTCTGCTATAACCTGCTTGCCCAACAACCAAAGTGCACAGTTACATCCTATTCTAACTTGTGCATAAACAACATTTTCCCTCACCAAACCTAAATGCCGGTTTCAAAAAGTGATCTGTAAATATCTTATTCCAAACAAGAAGGAATGAAGTAGTGACATCTTACTGATGTGGACACAACTGATTGCTCTGACCGAGAAATCTGTTTTTCACAAACAGCAATGGGAAGCTCTTCACTGGAGTTACAGGTCTATGAACAGCGGAGTAGTATCTTAAATATGAAATTATACAGAAAACAAAGTACAAATGTTTAACTGCTTTTCTTGATAGCATTTGTTCACCATAATCCTCCTAGAAACCAGACTAGATGTCCTGAAACACCCTGAACTGGTTACTTACTGATTACTTAAATCTGGAAAGCATAGGATAAATTATTGAGCATGGTACCAACCCGGACCTTAAAAGCTATTTTAAAAACAAAGCAGGATTGTATAGTCTGTAAAATAAAGCTATCATACTTTCCTCTCATGTCCCTGTTATCCATTCCTGGAAGTATAACATATTGTCTCTTGTCAGGAACCAACATGGAAAGGAAATTACGTGGCTGTCTAAAGTTATGTCTTCACTGCAGAACAGTCCTTCACTGTGGCTTTGCACTGATGGATCTCTGATGTTACAACACAAGAGAAGGCCCAGCAGTTTTCTTCTGTTGTAACTTGCACAACTCCACCTCACACTGTGAGAGAGAAGCAATCACAGCTCACTACATTGGGGTGATGGTAACACGTTCAACTCCACTGTACTTACGACTTCTTCTAATTTGCAGAAAATGATATGTTTTAAAAATCCTATTTTTTACTTTTAAAAAAAATGAAGAAAACAAAGGAAAGATTAAAGAATATCTCGTGCAGTGATGCCTACTTGAATGTGATGCAAGCCTGATGCATTCAGAAGCACGGTTTTCTCTTGATCACCTTATTATGCTAACTACATGAAAACCTAATAATTAAGCACAGATGTTGCTAATGACTCAAGTGTTATCACTTAACAGAAAGAGAAAAAAAAATAAACTTGATCTTTCCAGCATGCTTTGGGGACAGGGTGTGGTACATCTCCTCACTGATATTTCCTGAAGTTGAAATTCAGATGTTCCTGGTCATGTCTGTTGGTGCACACCTGGATTTACGTCCTCCTGAAGTGTCTTATGATTACCTGCCCTCCCCGTTTCTTCCCATTAGCAACAAGAGCAGCATAATTCCTAGAGCTACTACAACTCGTTATTGTTTTATTAAGCAACAAGTATAACAGGCAAAAAAATTGAGTGCATAGTGAAGTCCACTGCATGTTAGATCAAACTGAATCCATGGGGATTCATCAAATCATAAATATACAGTGATTTAGAAATATTTACCAAGGAAGCATTTACCAGCTATAAGAGACCAAGGCAGTCAGCACCTACTGATCTCCCATGGAGACCTGATTCTTACATGCCATCCTTCAAAAAGTATAAAGCAGAAAAAAACCAAGTGACAGCACTGGTCCCCATCCATACCTGGCACACTGACTGTGCTCATTTCCCAGACAACCTTCCCTATTGCTGGGACTGTTCAGTTACTTTGGAAGCAACTTTTCAGTCACACAAACAGCACAACATGGCAGTTTGTTTCATGACATCAAGCTGAAACCTCCAGCAGTCCAGAAGCTGCTCTGCCACTGGCTGAGCTGTCCCTACAGAAGAGAGCAGCTCGGGTAGATGGGGACAACAAGTCAGGAATCCCACCTTAGATAACCATTTTTAGGCACACTCACTTTAAAGCTGTGAACATCTCTCTATGAACAACTCCATTTCTATGAATTTTTAGATAACTTACGTCACGCTTTGATGAAGCCCTTAGATCTACTGCTCTTGAGAATGTTGAATTAGTGTTAAGGATGATGGGCTCAATCTGTAACCTTCTCTATGTGCAGCTGCCATTTTTATAACCACAGCCACCACAAGCACATGAGGAGCTGTGTAGCTTTGAGCTGCATGTCCTGAGGAGGTCAAACTGAGGGAGAGAGAATTTGCTCCATCCTGCTCCATTACCCAACAGCAGAAAGCACTCAGAGAAAGGAAGATGCAGCAGCCTCTGCTCCCTTAGCATTGCATGCAAGGGGCACTTTGCTGCACCCACTGCCTTCTTTAAGGTGACAAGACTGCAAACCAACTTGCACCAGAAGCTTCAGAAGCTCAGCATAAGAGCCCCGCGCTGCTCCCCCTGCCCATTAGTTAATGCTAGAAAAATACAGCTGTCAGTTCTCACGTAACAGCTGAGATTTGGTGGTTCCTAATGAAATACAAGCCGCATTAGCACGAGGCATGTTAAAACTGCCGCTTCAAATATGTGTTACTAAAACAGTCAGAGTGAGCTTCACTTGCTCAGAGCACTGTTTACAGACCTACATACCGCAAGTCCAAGTTAATGTGAATAAAAACTGAAACTAAAGTATGAGTGATATCCTTTTGATGTGGCTTATGTGTGCACTTTCCTTTTATAGCAGATGGATATTTTTCTCACAGGAGATTAAGCTTCAAACTGGGGAATGTTTTCCTTGACGTTTGCCACGACAGTCCTGGCGGAAATGAACGTGGAAAATGAGTGTGAATGTTTTTTTTTTTAATTAAAATGCTTATCTTTGTGCTCCTTGATGTTTGTGGATGCTGAGTAATGCCGTGCTGTGCCCTGCATTCCCTTCATAGGTTCTATGCTGGCTAAATTAATTACAAGACAAGCCGTTGGAATTAAGTGTATTTTAAGTTCAGAGACATCTGTTTAGAGTCTTCTAATACCTCCGACCCCTTTGGAAATAAACTTGTTAGTATGAGAGGTATAATTTTCATTTCCGCTGGCATGGTGATAGCAGGACTTCTTCAGTTTCAGACTTCGTTTGACCTATCAAGGGCATAAACTCTGAAGACGTTTTCTCACTGTTTCTGTTTTCCTAACAGATAGAAGTGTAAAGATCCATTTAAATGTAACCCAAGGTATGAAATGAATGCTGTTCTTGCTGTTACTCTCTTTAAATGCCAGGATGATTGTTATTTTTAAAGGAATAAAAAATGCAGGTGGAAAAAAAACGCCCTTAGGATTGCAGAAAACTGCAAGAACAATGTGTCTGTCTGCCCTGTAATTGGTGCAAAAATAAAATGTGTGAATAATGTACTAAATATCAAATTCATTAAGTGGAATGGTAGCAATCATAAGTAGGAGCAAATTGGAAATAAAACGGAGACTTCAGGAGGCTTGAATTCAAAGCAGGAATAGATTTCCTGCTCTAAAATGATGGAACTTTGGTTTTGTTTTATAATTACACTGTGAAGACACTGAATTTCATATAAATACTCAAGTGAAGGAAGAAATTCCTCAAATTTCTGCTTACAAGGAGAGGATTAAAGCCTCCTTTATGCTGACAGATGTATGACCCACAGATCTATAATGTTCTCAAGGACAGAACTGCACTGGCAGAAGAGAAACTGAGGCTGAGGAAGGGCAGCACACATCCATCACGCCTGCAGCTGTGCTCCCACAATGTCACCACCACAGCAAGGGCTGGATGGCAACCAAACACATCTACACACACCTGGGCTCCCCCATCCTATCAGGAAACAGAGATGGGCAGGTTCTCCCAAGATGTTTTTGTGCAGGCAACACAAAGAGCTTTGTCAGCACAGGGTCCAAGGGGTGCAGTTGCTCTCCTGTGCCAGAGCTGTGGTCAAAGCTGTGTGCAAGGAGATGATGATGTTACCTGGCATTATGGCTGCCCATCTTGGTGGTGGCCACAGAAAATAACTGATGGATGAGAGGAGCTGGAAGGAAGTTGGAGGAAACTACAGCGAAGGAGAAAGGAGTGCTGGAGAAGGAGAGCTTTGCCTGAAGGAGACAAGAGGGAATTGGCCTCTCCAATAAGCCTCCCCATGCCTTAGGGAGATGCTGCTCATTTCTCCCAGGCTCGTGAGGGTGCCTAGAAGGGCACAGAAGACATTTTCTTACACATGATCAGACCTTCCTTTATTGCTCAATGGTCAACTACTGGAATATTTAAAGAAAATAATAAGTGATCAAGTGATTCAAGACAGGCTCTGAAAGATTTTACTGTCATTTAAGCTCTTTATTGCCCACAGTACTCAGAGCCCTTGCATCTTCAGACATTAGAAATCTTTCATTACGATACAGTTATTCTGCTGTGTAAACTGGACACAGTTTAAAATGTCACCAGCTGAAAGTGAAATGCCAAAGTACACAGGATTTAAAAGGTCCTCAGCCATCAAGGGCTGTGGCCAAAGCAGACGTATCTTAGATTAAACATGTCAGCTCGCTAGGATACTTGTCAATGAGAGCGAATCTCTATGCAGGCTGAAGGGTGCCCGGAGTGACAGGAGCCAGCCTGCCCTGCTCTCCTGGTTGCCATTGTTTAGTTCTCATAAATGGAACGCTAACTTGGAATTAATTTCTTGACATTCACTTGGTTTTCCAAACTGCTCTCTTTCTCCCATTGCCTTTCTTTCCTCATCTAAATTACTGATATGTGTTTACAGCCTCATCTTCAGCTTAATAAGTCTTCCTCCTCTTTTTTTTTTTTTTTTTTTTTTTTTTTTTAATCTGGGAATTATATTGTGATGATAGAGCATAGCTGGGTGCTTCTGCGCAGAGTACCTTGGAAATCTGTATGTACTGTAAATCTCTTTCTATGAGCTGTGTTAATATTCTGCATATACCCTATCAGCCCATAATCTCATGGCATCATTCATTTCTAAAGCGCTGCACATCCAGGTTTTGCATTAGCTTTTTCCACAAAAATTCAACAGATAGAGAGTAAACTAAACTGACGTGAAGAAACTCTCTTCATTGGAATCCAGGGAAAAAATAAATTGTGTTGGCACATTTTATTGTGTTTCTGAACAAAGCAATAAGGCTCCAGTCTGAGCTGGAATTTTGGAACTCACCGAAAAAGTTTTCTCTTGGAAGATGGATTAAATTGATCATTTTTTCCTAGACGGAGTGCACTTCAGGCTCATTTTGCTTTGTAATTAAGAAGAAAGCCAGAAACATCATTTACACATTAAGAATTTAATAGATATATTTTTCTAGCTTTATGCATTAGCACAGGACAGCCCATTAATGAAATAAGTCTTCCTTCAGGGTCAATTTAGATGGGCTGTAATCTTCTGCAAATATATTGCAAATGAGGATCATTTAATGATCTTAAAACTAACTGCCAGAAAAGGATTGTTATAACTCTCCAGACAACAAAAAGGGATTTTGGCATGGCTTGTAGTACCTTTGTAATTAGCAAATGTTTAATTTCAACCAAGTGTATCACAAAATTGAAAATATTATCTCTGGTGGAGGTCAGATTCAGGCTCTCTGACCTGGGACGTTAATTCTGAGAAAGGAGAAAGCTGTAGTTCTGTTTGTTGGTCAATAAAACAACTACTCCAGACCTGTTTTCAAATCTGGATGCTTCAGATTGACCTCTGAATCCTCTCTCTATATGACCAGATCCTGACCGCAAGGAAATTCTAAATGGAAAGATATAGTTAAGCAATAGCAAATGGGTGAGGAGAATGAACATTTTCTCTGAGACTGAAATTAGTAAATCTAACCCTGGAAATTGGGCAGCCATATTTTTACTTACAAGCACGCAAAACCATGTTCCCAACTCCCACATTGTGTTTTGTCTCTGTCAATATCTTGGATTTCCTCGTGGTACCCCTAATATCTTCTTGCAATCATATTTTGTGCTCCAAGCAATGGCACAGACTCTTGAGAATTTGGGAAGTTCATGTGAGCATCTGAATGTAGACAGTGGGGAACTCTGCCACGTTTTTGTAACTCACACAGCAGTGCCACAGTTCCAGTGTCTCTTACAGGACTCTTGTGGTACTGTGGCATCACCTCTTGTGGTCCTTCACAGTGTAATGGCAATGACAGCACCTTGCTGAAGGAACTGGACAACAAAGTGTCCGTGTTTCAAAATTGGACACGAGGAGTTTGTGTAATAAAGCATCACAACTGCTGTCCACTCCTTATGGCTTTCACCATGCCCTGCATTCACAACTACGGCCTGGCAGCTAAGCAGAAACTTGCAACTTCTTGCACCGTTCTACAGTTTATACAACCATGATTATTCTACTTCACCTTTCCAGCAGGCACTGAGACACCCAGCAGCAAACAGATTAGCTGGAATGCTTCCATTGCCCAAGCAAGGAGGAATTCCCATGCCTTTTCTCCTTTCAGAAGTCTTGCAATCCTTCTGGCAGATTTTCTAAGGTATCTCACACAAGTGTGCAGTGGGCTAGCTCCATTTTGAAAAGTTGGTCTCCATAGAGCACTTATGATTTCATGTACCATTACAAAGCTTGGAACAAATTTTGTATTAGAACAAGAAACACATTCTTGATTCTATAAAAGGTTTCCAGTCTCTCTTCAAACTTCAGAGCGAAAATCAGTCATTTTCATATTTTCTTTGCTTTCCTTCTTTCCTTCCTTTCACAATTGCCTGTAGGCATCACATTTAGCTGACTCACATTTACTTGTTTTGTGTTTCGTATACAAAGAGTAGCATTTTTTTGTAAATAGTGTTGGAGGAATGGTTGGTTTGTGCTTTGTTGAGAATCTTAACAATGAGTTTGACAAGAGGTCCATTTAGGTCAACACCACACACTCATGGAAACTAACCTAAGCTTACTTAAATCTCTTTAAGTGCTTTTAAATGAAACAGCCAGAGTTCAGGGCATACCCAGAACTGACTTTGGGCGGAAGTTAAGGATTCTGTGCAATTACCAGAAGGCATAGGTCTTTAGGATTTTTTAGGATTTACTTTTAGCTGACTTAAAGTTTTGTTTTAAAGACCTGAAAGCAGTAAACCGTGTTTCCCAAATTTTGATAATTCTTTTTAGCCCTCTTTGCTGAGAAGATACAATATTAGCCTGTAGCAAAGCATGACTGAGCACAAGAGCTGGCCAATATGAAACAGATTTGGCCATCAGTTTCAAAGAGGGCTGTCTACTTCCTATTTGCATAAAAATTCATCAAGGGAAGGGTTTGTGTATCTCATAAGCAGTTACTTCTTTTTTATCTTTCTGTGTACTAAAAATGCAAGATTACATGCAAGTGGAATGGCAGTCATCCTAGTGAAAACTATTTGCCAGCATGACCGCTTTAATTCGCTGGCTCAAGCTCTAAGAAATAGCAGAGCTTTAAAAAAGAGCCCTATACATAGCCTGTATTGTTGCAATCAATTGAACTCCTTAATGAAGAAAACCTCGGAGGCTAACTGGAGGCAGTCTGAGCTTCCCTCTGTTTTATTGCACAACCTTAGACACAATGTGTAAAAAAGGTCAAGACATCATGTAGGCTTTTGCATTAAGCAGCAGAACACTAATTAGTTTTACTGACAATGAGTTTTTGTGCTTGTGTTCTAATATTTTGATGTTTAGTTTTGCTTGAAAACTAAGTCTAACATGATACAAAGCCTCTTCTATTCTCTGTTGTCTTTTCCTCGAGACTATTTTAAAAGTCATCATGTGTTCTCCAGCTTGAGTGCTAAGTGTTCTGTTACTTCGGTTTTAATTTGATGTTCCTACTCAAGCCAAAGAGAATAAAAAAGCAAAATCTAGTGGGCCATTGTATTCATCTCTGAAGTAGCATTTGTAGAAAACATCAGCCGGTAATCGTTTCCTCTAGCTCTGTCTCTGAAATTTGTCCTGCTGATAGCCGGCTGCAGCGCTGTCTCTGTGTATTTAACTCATCACTCTAAAGGCACATTTTTGCTTTTTTCCCCCGGATATTTGCTCTAGGTACAACGATCAGGGGTCCTACCTAGACAATAAGAAAATTTGTAAATAGGCTTTTGTAACCAAATGATCTTTTATGAGTGCTTTTTGGCTCTAGGAAATGTTGCCATTGCATTCATTTAGAGCAGAGCTTACTGCCGCTATGTATGCGTGTCGGAAACAAAGACCAGCCTCAGTGAGCCCTAAACCTCCAGCTCTATAGAACAGTTATGCATCTGCTTCAGATGCACAGTCAGTTGATTGCTTTTATATAAAAAGTTAAAAATATGTGGAAGTGTCTGCAAGATGAAGGTTTGTTAACATTGTGGTTCCCTGATGGATGTGAACGCAGTGCCTACCACAGTGAAATTCTGTCTGATTCACTAATGGGATAGAAGTACTATGTAATAATAATGATATATCACCGTTAAATTATATCCCACCAGTTCAAACATATCCATCGTGTACGTTTCTGGAAGAGACGAGCTGCCTGACTGTGCTGTGAATCAGCCAAGTGCTTCAAGATGACTTTTGCCCAAATGCAAATCCAGTTTATTGAGCGCAGGGCTTTGGCCTGGCCTGAGGAGCCAACAGGCCGAATGCTCGGCTGCCCAGAATGGGCTGAGGAGAAATAACCTCCAGTTTTGGCACAGAAGTGCTATTTCATTCAAAACAATGATACTGTTAAAAGTACAACAGCTAGGAATGGGAGCTGCAGAGCCGTAGTCAAAAGCTCAATTCAGCAGCCACGTGACAGGCTCAGAGGCAGCTGTAATGGCAGCAGTTCAAAGGTCTACAGAGCTCAAAGAAGAAGGAAGCCAAAAGCTACTGCAGAGCAGAATTTGTCATAACTGAGGATTCTGAAGTACCCAAGGAAATAAAACTCGTAAAAAAAGTGTGCTTTCCTCTCCTTCTAGAAGAAGCTGGGAAAAGGAAAGATTAATTCACATGTAATAAAGCAAGATGGCGAATCCAAACATTTCCTTCTACTTTAATCACAGATCCACTGCACTGGAGAGCTCATATGCCAATGCCATCCCTGCTGCTGCTCTCCCTCTGCACCATTGCCAACCGTAATGAAGCAGGAGCCAAAAGTTGTCTGGGACTCCATTTGAAGGGGAAGCATTGCTCTACTGTGAGCAAAAATGGCAGAAACAAGGCTGGCTTTTTCCATAGTGGCTCGGAAGAAATTGGCCTAAGTAAAAGAGCTCTGATCAAATCTTTCCCCAAGTTGGACAGCTTTTAGCATCTCCAGTGTCGGGTCTCCTTACACATGGCTTTCAGCACAGACCCCAGACAGGACTCCGGGTGCAACACTCAGAGCAGCCCACCAGCAATTCACTTGGCACATGAGTCAGAAAGTTCTGCAAAAGCCACGTTGAAATGTCATCTGACCAACCCGTTCCCACACGGAGAAAAGATGTCGAACTCTATTTGCTCATTCTGCATGTTTATAACACGGAGATCGGAAATTGGCTGCTGTTTGTTGGTGAGTTGTTGAGGTGGTTTTTTGAAGTTTACTTTTTGTTTTTATTTACTGTGTACATTGGAAGCAACATAACAAACCATTTTGGAAGGACATGGTTTTTAGTGCATCACGATACACAGTGTGTCTCATTACACAACTCAATATTTTTAATTACTTGCCTTTACTAGTGAGACAAAATTTAGAGTCAAGTTTCAAGTAATCCCTTTTATTGGACTAATGCAGCAATATTGACAGCCGTTCTTTAGGGATACACAAAATTCCCTTGCAGGTCAGGAAGGGGTTGACTCTAAGGAATGGATTCCTATACCCAGAAAGCTGCTTTGTCAATAGGTACGTTTAGTCCAATAAAAGGGATTACTCAAACATTGGCTCTGCACTTAGTCCATAAAGAAAATACCTGAGCTTTTTAGTGAACACATTTATGATTCTAAGGATGTCCATTTTGAGAGGAATCATTCCAAACTTGAGGACTATTCTCAATAAGATGTAGTTACAGCCTGTCTCCATCTTTGTGTTTACAAACATGAAAACAAAAACAAAACAAATCTACCCTTCTCTGTATGTATCCGAGTGGTTCTGAGTAGTTCAGGGAAGTTGTATTGACTGACACCAGCTAAGTCTATGTCTGCAGACTTCCTTATAGTGTTTATGTACCATTCTTTAGAAAGAACTTTCCATAGATGCCCATAGTAAGACAGTCAAACTACAAAAAGCAAAAAAATCCATTGCTGTAGAAGAGCTACAGCCTCTTGAACCAAATCTGGAATTTGAACAAAAATGAATTTGATTATGGAGTCAGAGGCTCCTGAAAATAGTTTTTATAAGGTAATATAAACCCTAACACAACCTTAATTATAGTGACACAATCTCTGTGCTATAAATAATGACATCTTTGACCAATATGATGCATAGTAACATGAAAAGTGATGTAACATAAGCAATGTCACTGCTAAAAGTTAAAGGGGAGCACATTTTTCTCAGACTGAATACCCACTATCAATTCAGACAGCACATATCTGATCTAGATTTATGGCAGTGAATAATAGTGTCATGAATGCTAAAGTGTCTGCAGCTTTCAAATTGTTGGGCAAATCTGTACATCAAAATCAGTTTAAGAGAAGCACAACCCTTCATCTGAAATAATTGCAACTCGAATAACATTACATATGCTTTTAAAGTAGTAAGTAACTGCCTTCATTTTTTTGTGCTCTTAACAAACGCAGTGAAGAATGGCTTTACCTATTGACTGGAATACCTGGATGAAACAAGATTCATGCAACAGTGAGAAGACAAAAGTCTTTGGTAACATGGGGACTGTTCAATCCCTATGGAAAATACATGGCTTTTTCTTCAAGACTTAGCAAACATTTTGGTTTAAAATACAGCTTTACAGTATTTACAGTAGCAGGGCTCATATGTACTGGCCTGACAACGTGGCTGTGGTGCCTGGATCTCAGAGCTTTGAGTTCATGGCAGAGGCAACAAACTCGAGGAGGAGCCCACCAAGCAGATGGCCCTGGTTTGGCAGTGCTGTTTTGAAGCACTTTGGTGCTTTCTCAGTCTAGAGCACAGGGATGTGCTGAGGCACACAAAGGATGGGAGCACAATGCAAGCACTTATTTTGTTTCAAAGGGGTATATCCAGATAATGAAAGAATATGCCTGGATGTTCTTACTGTGTAGAGGCGTTGGCTTGACTTCATCACTACAAACCAAGAACAACATCAACGAAATAAAGAGAATTATACCAGCACAAAAGCAATGTTCTTCTAAAGCATGATCACTCATAGCATACTGTAGACACGTGGTGACTCAAACTATACATAATTTTGCCATTTTGTGTTAACGTTGTTAATGTGATTAAACAAAGCCCAGAGAATACAATGGCCCTGGTAAGAAAAATGATTTCTTGCACATACATTTTAAATGAAATGCAACGAGACTTTGTGATTCAGACCTTAGTAGGCACAAAATTTAGAATAACTCTGTTTATCTGTGCAAACTTTCCTTAGCCTGTTGCAACTCCAAATGTTTTAACTGTTACACATGGGTGTTTGGTAGAATATACTAAATAAAAAGTTTACAAAGACTTTATTTTTCTCCAGCCTACAAAGGACTCCAAATCTTTACTGTTCAGCACAGCTGCCGAGAATAGGCACACTGGGGCTTTTGTCCAGTGAGTCAAACTGAGTGGGAGTGAATACCATTAACCCTTAAAACAGAATTATCTTATTCTTTTGATTTTACTGCGCACTGTAATATGTTTGTGGCCATATTTGGAACACATCCGGCTCAATCTAGAAGGACACAGGAATAATAGATATCATTCAGATCATAATTAGCCATGTACTTGCAATAGCGGGATGTAAAGTAAAAGGAAAAACACTAAAAATGTTGTTTTTTTGGACTGTGACAAAGAGCTTTTTAAATGAGTTTGGGCATTTTTAGTGTCTGACTCATGTCTGGAGATTTCTGCTATATTCCAGAATCCTTTAACTTCTGTGTTTTTTCTTTCTGCCTTTGACAATGACACACTAATAGCTTCAGGCTTCCTACTGCCTTCTCGTGCATACGGCCCTCCTTTGTTTTCTGTTAGAGAGAAAATGTCAGAATTTTAGATGGTGGATTTTGTGATCATGGCAAGAGTTAAGGAAATTTTGGTGGATCCAGTGATGACTGACTGGAGCTTCTTCAGCCTGAGTTTCCACTTTTTATCTTCGGTTATCTTTTGTTTCGTGAGACCACACCATAAACTCGTACCAGGAACGAGGAAACACATCTCTGAGAGCTACTGAATTATCACGCATATGTAAGTAGAACATTTTTGTTATTTCACCAAAGCTTTCCACAAGGCATTCGTGCTGGGGTGGCTACCAGTGTTTGCCAAGAATCCCTGCACAACTAAAAGGTCTGCAGGTCTGGGACCTCTGAATCTGGTCCTTCAAACAACTGAAATCTCTCTGTTCTTATCTAATTCTCATACAATTATTTACATTAACAATTTTATAACCATAGGTCTGCATGCATGATCAGCTGATACTACTAAATCCATTATAATTATTCAGATAATATAAATCTAAGACTGACATTTCGAAAGTAGCGATGGCTTGGGAAGGCACACCAGGATTTTGAAAATTCATCTTGAATTTGGTTTCAGAAAGGATCTGGAACACTGTGAACCAGCACATCTTTGGCTTTCGATGAGACCTAGACCTCTGACGGCCCACATCTCTCCGAAAGTAAGTCAGAGCCCCAGAAATATTTGTGCTATTTCCAAGCAGTAACTTGTGATGACTCACAGTGCTCACAGTAGCACTGCATCCAGAAATCCAGGAACACAGCACCCAGATCTCACTGCATCATGTTGGTCCATCACTGCACTTCCTCAAACAAAGTAGCTTCTTCCTTTTGATGGTGCAGCCCTGTAGTGTGCTGTTAGCATGCTCATCAGCTCAATGGGAAAAGCACAGACTTGCTCCTCCTCAAAACATCCTTTCCATCCATGCTGCATTGGTGTTTGATAAAAGGGTGCCCAGAAAGAGAGTGATATGGACATTAATGACTTCACTTTGGCATTTGATGGCAAGGAGTTTTGACAACAAGTGCACGCCCATACTGGATAGAAGGTCCAATTGTACCCAGCAAAAAAAGAGTGGTGGGTGTGAGAGAGAAACAACAAAAGCCTGAAGTTTTTACTTATTGACATAACTCAGAAGTAATTCTTTTGATGGCACCGCATTTACAGTGGTGTCAACCTGATAGTGGAAGATGTCTAAAGATGGCAAAGACAGATGAGCAGGAGGTTGGCAACAGGATGCAGAATAAAGTGAGAACAGATGCATATAGGATGAGCATAAAAATAGAACAAAGCCCAGAGCCACAATTTTGCAACAAGAGCAGCAAACTATTAATCGCAGCGCCGAGTGACAGAGCCTGCAGCACCCAAGCAACCACAGTCCTGCACTTTTGCAAATTACACATACATTGAGAGAAAAAAACTGTACAAGCTCTCCCACATTTCACTAAGCGAAGGCTCTAACTGATTGTGTAAAAGTAAGGAGGAGTTCCTAGTGTCACTATACAAAGCTAAGAGGCTTCCAGAGATGTTAAATTGGATCTGACCATCATCTTGTAGGCTCCAAATGAAGCTGGCGGGAGTGATTAAGCAAAAGGGTTGTGAAGAAAACCTAAAACATTCAGAGAGGTAGGAAAAAAAAAAAAAAAGGCTTAGTGCAATCCTTTGCATATTGTTTTTCCTTTTTTCCCCCCTTTTCTTCTGCTTAAATGCTGGCTAGTAAAAAGGGCAATTAAATGGCATTGAAAACATACAGCTAGGTTCTCCAGGAATCCAAGGACATGAACACTAGCTTAAGACTGAGGAACTGCAAGTGCTTGAGATCAAGACATCGAGCAGGGAAGAAAGAGAAAAGGAGGGCATACTGAGCAGAAGGTCCCATATTACCATCCTAAAAATGAAGAACGTTCTTAGGTGTCAGGTTGCCTATAGTTCTAACATTGAAACCAGCAATGCCTGTACTTATATTTTCCTTAGATCTGCATCACTTCTGATAGTGTTTCAGTTTCCTTTATTCACTAAAACAGCCCAGGAAAAGCCAAGGCATTGTTTCATGGATGCTGCTCCCATCCTGGCTCAACGCACAGAACTCTTCCAGCCAAGATGGGCTTTGTGCTGCCACTAATGGGGCTGGTCAGGGGGAGACAGGGCTGAGAGTGAAAGCTGTGCTCCAGGCTAAGAACACCACAGGATCCCCAAGAGTGCTGTGTTCTTGGACGCCCTTTGAAATTACCCTCTGACAGTACTTCTGGGACCCTGTCTCTTTGCTAACCAATCAGATAACCTTTTAAGGAACAATTATCATATTTTGTCATGGGAGCTTCGCTTGAGTATGCAGCTCCCTGCACCTGTGTTTTCTATAGCTTTACTATAACTGGATAAGCAAATAGCATCCAGGGGTGAGACCTTTCCTCGTAGCCTGTGGCTACATGACCTGGCTACGTGACCTGAGCCTTACCCTTCAGCTCCTTACTCACGGTTATGCTGTGACACCAATAAGATTTATGCTTTTGGGGGTCAGCACTGCAAATCACAATGTTCTCATGACATCACGTGCAAGCTGCCTGGTAGAAGGACACATAGGACTAGTCACTATTCACAGTAGGAGAGCTTATCTCTGAGATGTTATGTTCTGAGCAGTTTAAGCAGATGGTTTCCACTGCTCCCAAGTCATGGATCTGTTTGTATGTCAGAACACTCAAGGACCTGGGAGTTCATGGGACTGAGGATGACCTGAAGTTGATAGAACCTTGCACTGGTGGCCATGGGCACTCTTGTGCTTCCTAATAGTCCAGAGAAGAAAGACTACAGCCAGGAGAAACACAGAAAGAAATAAGCAATATCTAAGATGGGCACTCTCAGCTAAGGGAGAAGTAAATTCTGATAATTTATTTTCATTTTTTATGATAATAAGACATTTCATATGAGAGACCTGACATTGCTCACACAGGACCGCACAGTGCAGTCATTTAGAAATGCTACAGGAAAATCAAGGTGTATGAGTTGCCATCATTCATAGCATTCATCCATCCTCTGGCATGCAAGCAGCAGATTTTAGGCAAAGGAGTTCTCACACTCACACTCCCTTCTGGCTGTAATAAACCCTGTTACTGCAATTCCACACTCTAGCTTCCACCTCCCTTCCCCCAGTTTCTACCTTAACTTTCCCTTCTCATGGTTTTGTCAACATGAAATTATAAAGCTGCCTCTAGCAAACTTAGGAACAAAATATGGCATGAATTTTATTACTAGAGCAGAAGACAATACTTTGTTTTCACTGCTGTTTTGCTGTATTATCTATTGCCCCATACTGAGTCAACAGCAGGTGTACAAAATGCACCATTTTGAAGAGTAAATGCAACAGAATACATAATGGCAAAGATATTTTGTACTATGGTGTCATTAACAAAGTTTTCATACCGGGCCAAAATAGCTTTCCCAAGACCAAACATATCTGAAATTCATTCTCTGAAAATCAGTTGTTAGAAAAATGGATTTTGTATGGCTGGAGAAATTAGGAGAAATAAATGAAGTAGATGGGAGAATGAAAGAGATACTGAAAATTCTCTTCTTATTTATTAAAAGATAAACAGAAAAGCAGAATTCTTTGCAGAGTACTAGGGAAATAAACAGCAGAACACAGTCAAAGCCAGGTTGAATCAGGCAAGAAGCACAGTTACGGTTCTGCGGCTGCCCGTGCAGAAGTGATCAAAGCAACCAAGTCTGCTCCATGCTTGTCTTTGACTCCTCAACCCAAGTGAGCAGGAACCATTTGAGATGGATCAGTGGGCAAGCAGCCTTCAGAGAGGATCCAGAATGAGGTTCAACTCCTGTAGGGTACCTTAATTGGTTTGACAGTGCACCCAGCTTAAAACAGCGAAGAAGCCAATGAAAATTAATGAATTAACTCAAATGACATTGCAGACTTAGATGGGAAGTATCCCTAAGAGAAAATGGTAGTAGAAAGACTAGTTTCAATACTAAATCAGACCAATGGTCCATCTAGTAGTAGATATAAAAAACTATAACGGACAGTTATGCAATAAGATACCCACCGGGGAAATTCCTAATACTTGGTGATTTTATTCTGGAGTAAGAGGGCTTACGTATTTCCTTCTTACCTAGAAGGTAAGAATACCTACAGATATTCTTCATACTATGGTCTCATCTTCAATTTTTCTCCTTTTCTGCCTCACTATCTAGTGGCAGGGAACTTCAGAACTAATATATTTTCAAAATCCTTTTAGCTTTTAGTAGTGTTACGGCCATGCAGTCGTTCCCTTGTTTGAGTACTGGGACAAAAGTTAAATTGATCATATTCTTCTAGAGTATACATTTCACACAACAGATCACATCAGCCTTCTTGTTGAGTTAAGCACAGGGACTTTGACTTCAACAAAATATAAGCTTTCTAAAATTCCAACTATATTTATTGCTCTCTATTGCTCTTTTATCTCTTTCAAAATGTAGCAAGTTGAACTGACCGAGAAGTCAAAGACAAGAATAGCACCTAGCACTGACATGATGCTGATGATAATTCTATATTTCTAATTTTATTTTTATCAAGCTTATTCAGTGAGAAAACATTTGTAGTACAACAGGTCCATATTATTTCTTAGGGCTTCTTGATGAGTGGTTTTCTCCATGATAGAGGAGAAAGCCATCAGATGAGTTATAAAGAATGGTCTCTGACTGGCATCAATGAAGGTGTGAAGTCTCAAAAAGTTGCGTCAAGCTCCGCAGCTCTGACCTTTATAGCAGTGTACTACTTATCTTGATATAAAAATTTTGCACTCCTCTTTTGCACCACATTGGAGCGTTTCTGTAGTTTTCCTACAGATTTTGTAAGGCTAACTGAACACAGCCATAACAGAAGTTGCCTTATGAAGTATAACATACGTATTGTCCATGGCAAACATAAAGAAGCACCAGGAAGTTGATTTCCATGTAAGGTCTCCGAAATTAATTAACAGTGAAAAAAATTCTGTAAGACACAGTAAGGGTCCTCTCATCTCTACACACACATAGATTTTAAGGTCAAAGGGGACTGTCCTCCTGCATAACAATGGCCACAGGACCTCCACACTGATTTCTCTAATAAGCATACGGTACTTTGTGAGCTGTAATCCATCTTGAAGGGGAACGTTCAACCTCAATTCGCGACTCATTTTTACAGTTTGATGAACTCATCAGCAATAACAACAAACTGCTTCAGGAGGAAGAAAACAGAATCCCAAATTCTCTGTGTGATCGAGACTCCACTAAAAGCACGTCGCAAGAAACGGTGATGTTAGAAATTAAACTCTAATTTTTATCTTAAAATTTAACCTCATTTCTTCAGTCCCTGATTTTAGCAAACTGAGCACTGTGGCCATGTATCATTTACTACCTCACATTAAGGGAGTATTAGGCAGATCCACTGAAATAATTCTCAGTCTATAAGAAAAAAAAAGGTCAATATTAGAATTTGTATCTTTCTTAGCCACTACGTCCTAAGTGCAGTATAGGAATCCAGACACTTCAATAAAGTTGAACATATTCAATAACTCTGAGTCCTAACAGAGAGTGTTACATGGGCTGTTCTTCATGTCCGCAAGATACACATATGCTGACAGCTTGTGACAAGAGAAAACAAGAAATTAATGCAGATAAGAATTTACAGGTATCGTTCTAGCTAAAGGTCATAAGTAAAATCAATCTTGTATAGGAAGCAGATTTCCCATTACTGAAATATCCCTGGTATCTCATGACTGCAAGATTGCTCAGTACATCTCCAGTAATAAGGTTAACTCTGGCCAGTATGACTTATCATATCAAGAGTTATATAAGAATTATGCTCGGAGAGCAAAAGGTGCTGGAATATGCAGAGGATGCTAATCGCAGCGAGGAATATTAATTGTGGTGGGGCTGGCATGAAGCAGAGTGGCTGGAAATAAAGGATCTTTGAATGGCAGTGTCTCATCTAACACAGAGTTTGTGGGATGTGAAAAATAAGGGCAATTACAAGATAGCATCCTAGTGTAAGCTAGCAGGGAGTTCTGGTGGAGGTGGCAGGGAAGTGACCACACACGCTACTTTTAAATGTGTTTTATTTGGGCCAAGATAGGACAAGAGAAAAAAAAAAAGAAGGAAAAGGACATATAGGATAAAACTGAATTTCACAAACATCATAAATTGTTTTCCAGAGGAAAAGAAGTATTCTGGAACATAAAGAAGGACAAGAAAGCCACCATTTGTCTGTGCTCCTGTGCTCTCTAATTAAGAAAAAGCAGCCTTGCAAAGTCACAGAAAGATAAATCCCACAATATATGATAGTAAACAAGGAATGCAGGGGGGAAGAAAGATCTAAAAGTAGATACTGTGTGCAACCACCAGGTGGTTGAGAAGTGTATGACATATGGGGAGCTGAGAAGAAGATCAGATGGCAGAGAGGATGATTGAGTGGATGCCAGCAGGGAAGAGGCCACATGAAAGACCAAATCCAAGAAATTGGGTCTATGTATCCAAAGCTCGAGGTGACAGTGTTAAAGCAATGAGATAAATGAATCAGCTCTCAAGGCAGCAATGATGATGGATAAGGTGGGATAGGATCAGCTGCCAAAGGAGTGTAAAAGGGTTTTAGAAATATTCAGAAATGCATCACAGAGAGGAGGAGGGGAAGAAAGGGTATGGGAAGGAGTAGTTCATTTATTTGAAAGAAGTTACGGAGCAGAAGGCATCGGATTTTATTCACTGTCTCAGTGTCACTTTGCTTTGTGGAATTTGTTAATGACTTTGTATAATGATACTAAATGAGAGAGTGCTAGGATACTGTTACAGGCTCCATCCTGATTGAGGTGCGTTGTTTCTCTGCTCTGGTGGCTGGATATGTAGGTGCAGGACTTGCAGGTTGCTGAGCTCCATACTGGACCTAACTTGAATGCTCTTCAGAGTCCTTGCAGGGGCTCTACTGAGGCTGGCTCTAAAACCCAGAGGAACTAAACAATGAATAAGGGGCGTGCAAGCCAGCATGTTCACACTTGGCATACCAAGTCTGTGGGTGGTGAGGATGCTCAACCTCTCTCAGAGATGTTTTGAAAAAGAATATAAGGAAATGGCTGATTCTGTATCTTCACTGAACCTTACTGAAGTTCTGGTTAGTTCCAGAAATACCTTCACCTCTGTCTGTGAGCTTGGGCAACGTAATGCAATGTCATGGGGATGTCCCAGAGCATCCTGCAGAGCAGTTCTGCCAAAGGTGCAGTGATCACTGAAAATCCCTTCTCACTGTTGCAGACTGAAAGTAAACTTCCAAATCCACCTCGCATCTGTAATACCCACATCGCCTGTGTCCTGAGCTTTCTTTATAAATAAAAGAGCAATTGTTTGGGCTCTCTGCTGAGCGAGGACAAAATCCTTGATTTTGTTCATAACAATATCAGCCTTCTGCTCTAAGTAAGGATTCCAGTTTCTTTAAAAATAAAATCAGAGATTGCAGTCCCATCTGAAAACAGTTACTCTGAGCCCAATCCCAGAAGATGCTGGGTGCCTCCAACTCCCACTGCATTCATGGGGGACTAAATGTGCTTAATGCTGTACATGATCCTAAAGATATTCCTGAAGTGTAAGAGCCAGATTCCCCATATCTTTTAACCTGAGGCACTGCTTACTCCTGCAAATAGAGCACAGCTTGACCCTGCAAGTCCTTAGCATGAAAGGTTGCACTTACTGCTGTGCCCAGTACCACTGACAATAATCACTGCCATCCATAATAAAGTTTTGCAGGATGAAGCCTTAAATAAAATTTATGTCACTGACCTACAACCAACAGCTGCAAGAAAAAAGTAAGACTGCAGTGAAAATTCCCAGCCCATTAATGTGGATATTGCACTACCTCCACTTCAGACAAAAGCTGCACTCACTCCATCCTTCAGAAATGGGCAGTCCAAACAGTCCAACTGGACTCTCATTAAACATCTTTTACTGAGTTTTACTATTTGATGAAGGGCCTCAAAATTTAAACATCCTTAATATGATTCATCACAATTGTACTTGAGAGATGATCAGCGAGGTGAATGAATTCCCTGTCGCAGTCGCTGCTGTAGAACACAGATGTTAGCTTAGCAGCAATATTGGGCTTTATGTCTAGCAAATTATTTATTAAAAAATTACTGGAATGATGAGGAGATAGGGCAATGAATGCAAGCTCTCCACAAACTAAGGAGGAGAGAGAGGTTTGGTCTGGCTTCATTGTCCCTATCTGTGCCACTATCTGAGAGCAGCTACAAAGAGCACCCAGGATTAACTTGATGCATCTGGCACAGTACGCTGAGCGTGCCTCCATGTGTTGTCTGCCCGTGAAATGGTTAAAACTTAAGGTTACCCATCCAAGGAGTAGAAAATGAAGGTTCTCAGTTTGATGGACAACAGCTCAGAGATCCCTGATGTCCCAAAATATTAGGTTTCTCTTCTAATAATGTTGGAAATATTGCCTACTGTCATGATTAATCTTAGCAGCATCTCCGGCTGATTGCAGGTGACGCAGTCACAGCGCAGTGCCTGTGTTGGTTTCCACACACCGTCAAATCTGCTACAAATGCCGGGGTGAAGGGGAAAGAACTGTGATACCAGGTATCCCGGTGGCTAATAGATTGTGACATGAAAGAAGGAAACCTTTATTTTAATTCAAAAAACAAAAGCCAAATAGCAAAACTTATGTACGTGCCTAACTTTTTTTTTCTTCCTCAAGTGGAAAACATTCGCCTGCTAACAACTCTTGGCTGGCATCAAGGGAAAGTGGAGGTATTTGCAGATGTGGAGGAAGACATACAAAACATTTTTCAAATCAAAGGCTTGAATTATTGCACTGGGTTCATGAAGTTTCACAGGCATGTAGACACACCATTGTCTGCACCCTGGAACAAGCTGCCCTTTCTTCGGGAAGGAAAAACAACTCAATGTTTCTTACAATCCGATCTGTATGTATCAGGGAGCTATCTATATTTTGAAATTCTTTGCATTGTCTGTGGTAAGGGTGTGCTGTTTTGGCCCAACAATGGCAACATTGATTTTAGAATTTCAGAATTTTGGTGCATAGAACAAACTGTGAAACAAAACCGGCCTGCTCTCAATAGTACAACAACAGTGCTCTTATATAAACTTGCCTTTCCTATGCCATTTTACATAGTCAAAGATCAATACCGCTCATTCAGCCAACATTATTAAAGCCATTTATCAGCGACTTTTTTTTTTTGTTGTTAATAAAAGGATTTTGCCGACAAAGTTATGTCATCTTCCGCTCACTTGGTAGCAGAGCAGATAATTAGCTTTGTTGTCTCCCCAACAATTGGGCCTTGTTTATGAACTTACATTTATTAAGTGAAAGTATTTGGAAACTGATGGTACATTGAAGTTTGGTTGCCATGGGCAATAATCATCCCAAAAAAGTCATGACCTCCCTGTTATGCAGCTAGTAACTAATTGAAATGATACAAATTACTCCGATTCTCTGTCTGCCAATTTAGAGGCTGGTTGTGGTCAAGGGTCAAATGAGCTCCTATTCATGAAACTATGTTTGAAGTGGCTGCTGCCATAGCAAGGGGCTTGGTGTGGACGCGGCGACTCCTCTGGACATTACCCCATACTGTGGAGGAGAGTGTTGCACAGATAGCAAAACAATAAGCCTACCACCACTACCTTCAGCCGACACATCAAAAGCTTCTCTGTGTCAGTCATTTAGCAGTAGCTGCCTCTGACCAGGATATGCTTTACTGGGTAGAGATAAGTGCTGTATTCATCCCCAAGGGCTACCTTACACATTTAACTGGTGCTACAATGCCTTCTGAGGTAGGTTTAAGAAATCAAAGTATTGCCCTGTTTGCACTCAGTTCAGTAGGAAAAGCAAAGACCTCCTTTTCGTTGAAAAATAACAGAAGAAATTAAAATCTGATAGAGCATCTGAAGCATCGTCCTTTAAAAACATCCAAAATAGTTCAACTGTGTGCTACAGGGAGACAGCATGTTTATCTCGGTAAACACGGGGACCTTAGCAATAAAAAGTCAATAGTGCAATGAGAGTTTATCCTTTAGGAAATTCAATGCAATTCTAAGGAGTGTTGCCCAAAGGCTGATTAAATTTGTGCCAAATATACTGGTTTACTGGGTGAACATTCACAATGCCAGTAAAGAGATTTCTTTCTTTGTGTAAGCTTCTACAGCTTTAACATGTCTAAATCTATTAAAAATGTGATGGAAGAAACCATGCCACATGAACAAGTCAGGCTCCTTGGATAATGAAGATTAACATTTTCTATGTTTCAACATTCTTTGAAAGATTTACTTTGTAGTTTTAGTACAGCACGTTTCAACAAATATTTCTGTCAACATCAAACATGCTGTAGGCCAAACCAACCGTGTGCTGCACCATCTACGAGGGGCAGAGAGGATTCTTACGGCTGGATTGTCTCTTATCCAGCAACTTTTTTCACATTAGAAGATACCAAAAAGTCAGCTGTACATCTACTATCAGATCGTGTTATTGTGCTCTTTGTATCTCCTGTAGTTTCCACAGAGGCACTACTTTCGGAGCAACCTAGATTCAAGACATGAGCATAATACAGCCCACAACGCTGACCAGTTACAGTGGCTGATTTGCCAGGTTTCTGGTCAGAGCTTTAAAGAGTATTTTGTATTTTAGCTTTTGAAGCACTTCAGTCTTTCAGGTTTTGATTGCCATTTTCCCTAATATCTTAATATACATTCACTATGCTTAGCAGTATGTTTCTTACATACAATCTACCCAAAACACAGCACAGTTTTAAGATGTCTCTCTGATGCTCACTGTCTGCAGGCATAGGTACGAGATAGAGTGAAACAGAAAACAGCAGTTCAGTTCCTAAGAAAACTGTATCTTTTTTTTCCCATCTACATCAGTGTTTTCCTGGGAAAAATACTACTTCTTGTCAAGTAATAAAAAATGAAAAGCATTCATTTCAAAATTAAACACAGTTTTGAAGTGTTGTTTTTAACGAGACACTGTCACACTTAGAATAAAGCGAGCACCGGTCATGAAAAACATTCATAGAAGAAAACAGAATTTTCTTTTAAATACCCACAAAAAATTGACCAGTGCCATTAAAGAAGTCTTTTGGTGCTGTTCCGTGTCAGCACTGTCATCAGATCTCCTATTGTGAAGACAGTTAAGAATATGTCTTGTGCTGTGACAAGACATGGAGCGAGGTGGAGAAGCCACAGCATTGCTGGTTCACCCAGACTGGGGGTCCTAAGAGGAATATTTGGACATGGTTCTTCAGCCTGCCACAAAAAGAGAGTGAAAATCATCTTCATGATTAAGAAACTAAGCACTATGCTGAAGAAAAAGTACTTCCTCGCTATAAAACCTGTGTTAAATCCATCAGGTCTTGGCTAATTTCTGCTCTTACGGAGAGTATTTGGCCAACAGCTTCTCCCACCTGTGTGAAATGTCTGTCCCATCACTTCCATGGAGTCACTCCTAATTTCCACCCTCATGAGAGATGATTCAAGCCAACCTGTTGGAGCTATAATGAAAAAACAGGAGTGTGTATTTTCCCTCACAGAATCTACCATACAGTTAAACTGTATAAGGCTTTCAGATCTAATGAATTGCACTGGACTCCATCTTCCAGCCATGAGTGCAAGAATATGGGCAATTTTGGGGTCTGTATTCTCAAAGACAATTCAGAAAAGCTGTTTCAGAGTATCTCTTCCATGCCTTGACTTTGCCAGCAGCATCGCTGACTTTGGCTATGCAATACACACATTTAACATCACCCAAACAGGTTTTAGCACGTGGGAACATAGCAGCTTAAAAGAAGGGGCAGTGATTCGTTGAGTCAATGACATGTTTTCTTCCGAGTGTCTAAATACAGTGCTGGGTGTTAAATCTGCATTTAAAAAAACCCTATAAACATACATTTACACAATAAAACATAACCATCTGAAAGAACCATTACAGCCAATTGTCCTTTGTCAACTAATTCCTTCTGTTCCCTCCCAAAAGGTCTCATCGAGTCTCCCTTGGAGCCCCTACTTCCAATAACAACAACTCCCTTCCTCCCCAAGGCTGTCAGCCCTCACCATGGGGCCAGCCTCCCCCTGGATGGCAGGGAAGCTTCATTGGTGAATAAATGCAACCAAAGAATGTAATGGAAAAAACAAACACTGCCATGAAATGGCAGGGAAAATGGATGCACAGCCCTCCTCTGGGATATATCCCTCCTTTTTGCAGGGGTGTGTTACCAATTTGATGAGAGCAGAGCCTTCAAAATACCCAAACTCATAACCCTTATGCAACTCCTGTGGCCGTTCAAAAGAGAAAAAAACACATTTTTGAGGAATTACCAAAGTACATATGTGTGGTTATATGCATATACATAACCGCAGACATATGCAGACATATATAGGTAGTATTTCCAAGAAAACCTGCTCTCTTCCAACATAGGGTTTTAGCACAAGAGCCACTCTCACAGCTCTTTGAAGTGGGGCTCATCCCACCACATTTTGCACAGGTTTGGGCACCGGGTGATCTAAAACCCTTTCGATCAAAATCTCACCTTTGAACAGAACTGGGAAGTACCCCAGGAACCCACTGGGCAAAGCATGGGGCCCTTCTGTACCTCAGCAACTTTCCTCTTGATGTCAGTGAATCAGCTCAGAGCAGAGGACCTCCACGTTAACCTTCAGACTGCCGCAGAAGGTGCCACAGGCACCCACAGGGCCAGCTCCTGAGCACAGATCCCCGGAGAGGTGGGGATGATAGATGCTGATGTATGTCTTTAATCCCATCTTTCTGCTCTTTAAGAATTTTCCTGTCTTAAAATCTGTGTTGTTATGTGTTGAACTGTTCAACAGTATGAAAAAGTTTCCTTAAACAAGCAAAATTAATTAATACACTTGGCTAAAATTCAATGAGAACAAAAAGTAGATACAAAAATGACTATTAACTGCTTGCTACCCAATCCCCCATCTCAACAAATAACAATGGTCTGTTTATGCTGCATTACTCTTCTCTAATCTCCACATATTACTATAATTATTAACTACTAGTCCTAAAATCTATAGAGTTATCATTATTGTTATTATTATGAAACTCAATCTCATTTTCATGTCATAAAGATAAACCAAATCTCATTTCAATTAGTTGCAGCAGGAGGGAATGAACTTTAAACAGACATTTAATTTCTGAAAAAAAAATTAGGAAGTTCTTCATGGAAATGTTATGGCATTTTGAAACAGATTAATAGTTCAGTATGAACACATCCACCCTGCAGCTAAATGACGGCGGTGCTGCGATCAGCAGACAGGTTAAATGAGCAAAATCAGTTGATACCAGTGGTTTGGGTCTAATCAAATAGTATTCATTTTTATGACTTTTTAGCTACATTATTTTTTCATCCCATGTGCTATCGGAACTGCTGCTGTGGGCTCTCTGATCTGTAATTGGGTTATCCTTGTCTTTAATGCATCTGATGGCTGAAGAAGGGCCAACGAGGTGCTCTGCACTCCTGTTCCTGGCACAAATGGTTCAAAGTCACATCGTCTCCACATGAAGCCCATGAATGTGACGTGGCTGAAAGATGCCATACTGTGAAGGGTGCAGTTCTGGGTCCTCCAGGTCATGGAAAGGGAATCCAACACAATGCAGTTACTCATCAACTGAATCCCTGGTATATCCAAAAAAGAGATGTACTCAACACTATGACAGCTGCATCGGTGGGGACAGAAGCCCTGAAGCCTTGCTTCCCTTTGCACCCCTTCTAGGATGATTTTGTACCTCTTTAAATAGTGGCTTCCTTTCTTGAG
This sequence comes from Chrysolophus pictus, assembly GCA_037305975.1. Lineage (NCBI taxonomy): Eukaryota > Metazoa > Chordata > Aves > Galliformes > Phasianidae > Chrysolophus > Chrysolophus pictus. The sequence continues at coordinate 27,532,548 of CM074583.1, forward strand.
TGCCCAAGGATAAAACCGTGGTGCAAGGATGCCATGTTTTTCTAAATAGAGCAAAATAAATCACTACAAAATTATTGATGAATGGTTTATTGGTGAAAAACATACTTGTGTTTGTATTTTGGTTTGCCTGGAAACATCACTAATATTTTCAAGAGCACAGAGAATAAGCACTGATATGAAAAATCAGATTATATTTTGCAAGTGCATCTTGTTGTTTCCACTTCAGATTTTGAAAGCTGAGTTTTACAGGTTCAGTTGTAAGGCCGAACAGCATCTCATTTTAGTGGACTGTTGGATTTAAATGAGATTTTTTATTCCCCATTTAGAGAGCAATGCACACATCTTGCTTGGTATTTTACTTTTCTTAAAAGCTTACTCCCAGCAGTTAGTATTTTTTATTCTTAGCTTTGTTTGCTTGTCATCTTGGAGTACCTATTTGTTTTGTAGTGCTGAATATCTGTGCTGGAAACAGTACTGAGGAAAGAGGTGACATGCTGGCACCATTCTAATGTGATCCCTGTAGTGCTGCATGGTGGAAGGGCATGCATGCAGCTTAGACTAAATGAGTGCCAGAGGCAGTGCCCTCCCTGCGTATCAGTTAGCACAGGAATAGTCAGAAACCAGACCTGTTTCAAACACTTGTGACATCATTGAGTAACACATGTCTCGGGCAGCGTCCCTTCTATGAAGATATCTGTAAAGCTACAAAAGTTACTTAATTATTCATTGTAATTATTCATTGTTCATCAGACTCAAGTTTGAAGCCAGGAGCCGCAAATCACACACACATATATATATATATAAAGGATGGCAGCAGCAGGGATCTTCTTGCCTCCCCTTTATCTGCCAACTCTCCTTCCGCTTTTTCCCCCCAGTTCAATAGGAAAAACCAGCAGCTGTGCTGCTCTGCACCTCGCATAGAACACCCCCCCCTCCTGGTTAGCGCCCACATTACAGCCGCAGGAGACGTCTCGCCCACCCCTTCTCTCCAGCGGCAGTTCACACTATCAGGTTTTCACCGTCTCCTGAAGTTTCTTTAGGCTTCAGAACCATTAAATGCTTGACATTAGGCCAAGACTACGATATAGGAATAAACAGATATCTTCTAGACACCCGCAAGCATTTCGCAGAGCCTGTAGATACGATTTGGATCCAGCCCCATGAAGGCAGCGCAAAGAAGTTTCTCCTCCTCCTGCATGCAGTTCCTCCATTCCCAGCACTCAGGCAGCCAGAGGTGTCCCACCAAGAGTCACCTTACAGAGAAGCAACAAACTCCAGCACCCCCATTCAGGAATATCAGAATTAAGTTTGAATCAAAGGATCACAGAAACCATAGAGTCGTTCTGGTTGAGACAGCCCTCTAAGCTCCCCATGCTCACCCCCAGCCCACCCCCGTGCTCACTGCCCACATCCCCACAGCTCTGGAACATCCCCAGGGACGGTGACCCCCCCACCCCTGGGCAGCTGTGCCAGTGCCCAACCGCTCCTTTAAAGATGAAATTTTTCCTTCAAACAACTCTAATTTAGCTCTCTTTTACATTATAGCACAGCATTTAGGAACGTAATTACCTGCCATTTTTTCCTGCAGGACTCTCTGACTTCAGGGCCCTTAACAACCTTTTAATGGAGGGTTGGGGATATTTGGCTGCAATAAAAAATCAAGTGGCTTGTTTCCTTAAAGTAGATTAATCTTGAATTAAGGCTGTGTAATATCATTTGAGGTCTCTGGTTGATCGAGCAATGCTCACAGAGCTGGCAGCAGAGCTGTCTGTTGGCCCGGCAATGGAATTCCCACTTGCCCTTTCTTTGCTGCATGTGTATATGAACACCATTTATTTTTAAGGGAAAAAAAAAAAATCAACTGCATAAATTCATCCAATTATCTCATATGAAATTACAGGTAAGATATAACAACAAAACATGCAGTCAAGATGGTTTCTATTTAATATTGTCACAAAGCAAAGAGCACTCCACATTTCTCTTTCCTGCCAAGGCACCAATGGCACCAAATGCAACAAGAACCCAAAAAGAGCTGGGAGAACTTTTGGAGAAAGCTGAGAAGTTCCACACAAACGTTACCCATCAGCAAAACCCCATGGCCAAGACTTTTAAAGGCACACACAGTATCAGCATGCACCTTTATAGTAGCTGCTTTTCAGAAGATAAGACCTTGGCATTTTCTGGAAGCAGTCAGGCTCCGTTAGGATGATTCCCAATGAGCCTCCAAACTCTCTCTCTGGCCGCTTTAATAACGTTGGCCCACATCACCCTACAGTCCTCTGTGCATCTACTTTAATACTTCCTCAAATGATTGAATGGCAGTTATTTTCTGAAAGCTTTTGCTCTGGATCAGTGAGATAGCAGCCAGTCTGTAACTTAGGAAAAGCTGCTGATTACCATCTGAATCACATGGATCACCTGAGTCATTCAGATCACCAAGGCTTATTTGTTTGCTCTATTTCCTAATTGTTCCTGGAATCAGCTCAGTGCTTTCCCTCAACAACGAGTTTGCCTTATTAAGCTCACCCATGCACAACAGACATAGATTCTTTACATGCCCAGCATTGCTCCTGTTCCCATCTGTGCTAACCAGCAGTGAAGAAAGTTTTAGGGTGCTTACAAACCTCCTAGCTACAAGACTCCTAAATCATTCCAGATTATGATTTATTAGGGTTGTTAAAACACAATGGGAGATGAAATTGTTATAGGTCTTGGAAACTACAGGGAATCGTCATTTAAGCCACGCTCAAAGCTCAAAGGAAATAGCATTCACTTGGGAACAGCAAAATACTGTGCTTATGGTGCTCTCACCACAACCAGTTTATATGCCAGAGTAACTTCCCTTTGCAAAGCAAATGATTTTAGACATTAAAGAATCCTGGGCGTGTTACTGATAGCTTACAGTTTTGTTAATGGAGTCTCCGTATCTAATAATAATGATGATTTGTCATTATGTAGCATTTTCTATTTGAAGATTTATTTGGGATTCATCACAAATAGAGCCACATATGGAGTAGCAGGAATCAGCTATTTAGCAACATACTGTGATACCACAATAATGTCAGCTATTCAGAGGGGAAAGTGAAAAATGTAGTTCAGAGACCTCAAAAAGAATGTAGGAAGAGCGAACAGAATAATCCAGTTAGAGCCAAGGCGTTGGGGCTATCTAAAAAGAAATAAAAAATGCTTAATGTCCCCAGATTTTCAAGACTTTGGTGTCATTTTTCAAGCCAACGCATACCATGTCCATAATGTAATACACTGGGACACTGGGACGTTGTAACTGTAGAAAGGAAGGGTGCTACCTCAGAGTCAGTAACAGCCCTTCTGCATTCGTGGTCAGAGTAGGAGATGTTCAATTAGAAGTATATATATGTTATTACACTAGAAAGTAACACTAGATAGTAAATCTTGAGAATTCAATGCAAATTTTGTGATTCCCTCTTAAAAAGTTATCTGCCTGTAATGTTAACTGGATGCTTACTGGATGATGGTGGTGGTGATCAAAATAAAGGCTTACTTTAGAAAATTAAAAAATTGAAAATCCAGAATTTCTGCATTTCATGGAATGATAGAATCATTTGAGTTGGAAGGGACCCTTAAAGGCCATCTGGTCCAAACCCCCAGCAATGAACAGGGGCACACACAGTTCCGTCAGTGCTCCCATCCCTTACTGGGTGTCTGCAGGGATGGGGCACCACTGTCTCTCTGGGCACCCTGTGCCACTGCCTCACTGCCCTTACTGTAAAAACTCTTTCCTGATATCCCATATAAATTTCCCCTAACACAGGATGGAGGTAAGATGGAGTTTCATCTTCTTGCTCGTCCTTTATGATCAGTTCTGCTTTGCTTTCTCATTAGGGAATTGTACTACCAGATACCAGCAGGGTTTTATGTATGCATGGATGTATGCATATATATAAATATAATTGTGTGTGTATATGTACACATGTATAGGTATTTATACAGAACTGGTAGTCTTCATATAAATTAGCTAGACTTCTCCTCTTAAAGGTGCAAAAGGAAGCAGAAAACCCAACTCTTTCTCTCAAGACTTGCTTCTGGTGTACCCTGTGTACCACACAGCTGGTTAAAGTATTTATTCAAGGCCACACACTTATGCCAGATGCACAGAATGAATCCATTGATCTCTGTAATAACCTCTTCAGAGCAGTGATGCTGTTCCTTGCTATGGAGCTTGCTGCCTAAACATTGATCAGCCTCTGCAATTCTTGGAGAGCTCCTGCAGCTGTGCCCAACCCAGCTGTGTGACAGCTTTTTTTTGCTTCAGCAAAGCAGCAGAACTAAACAAAATGTTCTGAGAAGGGTCATAGGGGAAAAAAAAAAAAGTCCATTAAACGGAATGTTATTGGAGTTCTTTTATTACTTCTCTACATTTCAGGGAGGGGTTTGCTATTAATATCTTTCCTCCTGATCCCTTCCATTCTGCTCGCCTTGTTTTCAACCTCCATTCTCTTAATTTTAGGGCTCTCCTCAATGGTTTATAAATGTTACCATTTGTCATGTGCAAATCCATTTGTAAAGCAGGCTCAAACCTTCCCAATTTGCCCTGCTGCAGTCCAACGATCCTCCCAGCTCCAGAGACAACCAACCATTTGTTGTCTCTGATACGCCCCCCTCGCAATGCCTGACAGTGCATCTTACAGGACATGAGCTATCCCTTCTCTTCAAGTACAGCCTGGCATTTGGTTCAGAATAAATATAGCCTTCAGGAAGCAGTGTGCAAGCAGAATAAATGCTAACCAGCCCATCCTTATGCCATCTTGAGACCAGGTTGTGCTCTTTGCACTGTGCAGAAGGGCAGAAGGAGGATGTGAGTTGCAGAGCAACTTTGGTGATATCAGGAGCTGCTGTAAGTCGGAGAGTAGCAGATGCTCTTCCCTGTGCCATCAGCACCCACTGGACATGATCTGTTCCTTAGAGCAGCCAATGCAACTGTTTGGGTAGACATAGTTAGTCCAGATCCATCAAATGATTTGGTTTAGCTTAAAGAGTTTTAGTTCAGAACCACTTCTGACTGAGCTGGGTTAATGACTCATTATACAAGCAGTTGTGCTGTCACAGCTGAAGGTTGACAACTTGCAGAGGAAGCAGACACCATAACCCAGATCAGCTGCATTTGTAGCATCCCCTCAGACCCTGAAATGACTTAAACAAATCCATACAAATTCTGATCCAATGATTCTCAGAAATATAATGAAGCCTTGAACCTATCCCACAAGATGCTAACAGAAATAGCATTGCAGGCTGCAAGGCTATGTTAGCAGCAGAGGGACAACCACATGTGATCAATCATTCTCACCTATTCTGGCCTGGTGAGGTTTATGCTACATAAAAACACTACCATGGAGATAATAGTAAGATACTACCCTTGTACCAAGGGTAACAACAATAAGTCAACGTAATGTACTCGTGCATGTATTTTACAGAGCTGACAGGGAATACTTAAGCATGAAGGATGAGAGAATTGAAGGCTTAGAAGAGTTTTTGCCTCAGACTGTAATAACATTTTCTGTTTTCAAACCTTCTTCATTGTCTTTTGTGACCCTTTTGATGGCTGAGGCACCCTGCGCTGTACCTCTCGGCCTCTCACAAATACTGCAATAGCTCTGTAATAACAGGGACCTGTTCTCCAAGTTCTTAACTGAAGTGAGTAGGAATTTGTTCACGGACTTCAAATTTGGAACTACAGACAGTTTACAAGTTTACCAAATGGTATCCAGAATGTTAACTGAAAAAATAATACCAGATCTCAGAGAGGTAGATCAACAACTATGAGCTTGATTTGCTCCTCTTCGTAGGACTTTACCTTTTACTTTGGTAGCTACTAGATCATTTACAGAAATTAAACATCAATAAATTCACTGCAGTTTCACCTTACAATTTTACCAGAAAAGAACTAATACTTGGAAAAGATAATAATATAGCACAGCTGACTCCAGTCTGACAGCAAAGGAATAAAGCCAGAAATGGCTTTGGCCCTCCATGGCTTGTTAGTATTATGATTTGTCAGCATTATAAAGCCTACTAGAAACATGGCTGAGCAGACAAGTAAGAATGGGAAGAGCTTAGAAAGAGCAAAGTACTTGTTTTCCCCAAGATAGTGCCAGAAGCCAGCAGAGGGCAAATAATGGTGCACAGCTTGCATGGAATGTCGGACAGCAAAGTTTGAGTTCAGCTGGCAGATGTCCTTGCAGTCTGCCTTGTGTCCAGAGACAGCTTCTGATAGGAAAAGTTGGAACACAGCACACTCTGGGAAACCAAGACCAGAGGATCACAGAACCATTGAGGTTGGAAAAGATCTCTAGATCATCAAGTCCACCTGTCAACCCATCACCACCATGCCCACTAACCATGTCCATGTCTGCCCTGACCCCAGTACAACACCTTGCATTTGGCCTTATTGAGCCTCTTCAGGTTCATGCGTGCCCACTTCTCAAGCCTGATCCCTTTGGTTGAGGTAAGATAGACCAAAATTAGGATTAATCAAACACCATCCTCTGCATTGCCGTGAAAACATTGCAGGTACTACAGTAGGTTCACTCCTGTTTCTGGCCATTCTGTGATCCTGTGATTTCTAGTCTCTGGCACACACAGTTACTATTCCCACCTACGCCAAACAGGCTAATGTATCCAAACACCTGTACATAAGGTACAGCACATACTGTACCACATACACACCTGAACATAAGATGCCTGACATTAGGCATGTAATATTGCTAGCTCGAATTTTTTCCAAATGTTCTTGTGTGCCAAAAGCCTTCAGAATGAGGAATAAATGAAGTGGATTGAAGATGAATGGAATTAATCTAGCTGCAAGAGGGCAGCACTCAGACAACAAATTATTCAGCAGTAATTTCCATCTGTGTTTTCTTAACTTTGCCTACTTCTTCCACCTTTCAACTACCTAGCAGTGCTCACCTTAGCAACCTACTAGGCTGCTGTGTTGCTTGGGATGTTACCTATCACTATCTATGTGAGCAGTGGCAAGGCAAATTGCTGTTTTGAAGTAATAGATGTTTGAGAATGTCCTTGGTTCAGTTAAATTATAGCTCAGCGAGAGCTTCAAGAGAAAATTATGTGATTAAAGTCCAACTGATTATTAAGAGTATGTTTATCGATGTGTAGTAAGTATCACTGATAAATTTTAAAAACATTCTTAATAATCCTTTAGTATCTAATTATCCTATAAAAACTCTTATTAAATTTCAATCAAATCAGCAGCTGAAATGTATAATTTAAACTAAGTGCAACAAAAGAAGCATCCTAGTTGCAGAAGGAAAAAAAAAAACAAACAAACACAGCAAATTAACAGCTATTTACAGAGGTTTTGTCTTAAACAGAATGGTTGTTACATTTACTGGGGCTCCTGCACATTGAGGTGCCTGATTCAGTCAGCCTTTGGTTAGTTGCAGTTCTGGTTGTCTTCAAAAGTTATCTTCTCTAATAGGCTATTTGTTAGAAAAATAAACATCAGCTCATTTCTTAAGCTGGGGCTGAAGCAGTAAAGTGCTTTGCTTGATAGCCTTGCCTTCTCCTAAAATATGTATACATATATGTATGTATGTATATATATATATGTAAGCTTAGAAAGTCTTTATTGCTCTTTTATTCCACATATCTTCCTGATCTTCTCCTGGACTTCTGCAAAAACAGCAGGGTAACCCCTTCCTCTGTAGCATACGCTGTCCTGGGGGGAACAGTGCACCGCTCTGTGCTCTGTGTATGGCACCAGAGCAGCAACAGGGACCCTTTCATAAGCAGGGTGTAATAAGAGTGATGTGATACAGGGTTTTGCCCTTACCATTTGTTGCATGCCAGCTAGGCTGGTGTTGTCACAACACTTAGACATACCGATCTTGCAAAACACAGGGTCACCCATAGCCAGATTCAGCATAAAACAAAATCAGTGCCCAAAACCTAAGAGAAACGAGAGCTGTGCAATCCTCAGGTGAGAAATCGTTCCACCCAAATGGACCATGAATGTAAACACTGACTAACGAGAGTGGTACAGATTGGGCCATTAAAAGCCAGGCAGAGATGAATGGAAACGTCTGAGCAGGAACATAAAACAGGCCAATTTCTGCCACTAAGTAGGAGTGGGAGTATAACAGTCCTTGTTATAGAGTTGCTGGCAGTGATGCTACTGTTAAGGCTGAAAAAGACATCACATTCCAAATCTCTCTTTTCACTTGTAAAACAGTAAGATTTTGAGCTTGATCCCTCACTTCAAAGGTAGCCACTGCCACTGCTTAACAAAGAGAAACATGAGATGGATGAGAAGAAAAAAATCAAGCTGGCTACAAAAGGTTATAGAGACAACCCAGAGTGGGAAGTGTGAGATCTGAGTCACTGTGAAGTTGAGTTCTGCTTTTCTTTTGCAGGTACTGATTTCTCCCACCGCAGAAAGCCAACGCAGAAATAGCCAGAGAATAACCCAGCTTTTGGTTTTATCCATCAGCAAAAGGTTTTCGTGCATCAAATCTGTTTGTGAATTCTAAAAAGGCTGATTCATGGTGTGGTTTAAGAACACTGTTTGTTCCTTCAAGTTCCTGATTGCTTCCAGGGGATCCATTTGGCTTCTCCTGACTCGAGCTGAGAGTCTTTTCAAGAATAGAGAGAACAGAGGCTCCGCAGAGCTGAGCCACAGGCTTTGAGGTCTGAACATTTGTCTTTGTTCTGATCAGAAATGAAACCTGAAATTTTCAATGAAGGAAAATTTGTACAATGTGGGAAACGGTTTCGGGGCAAAATTGAAACAATAATTCTAACGTGGCCTCTTAGAATGTGACCTTTTTATCTCTTAACAACATTTAAATATAATAAAGAATTTGAATATTTGAAAAGTAATTTTAACATTTGAAATTTCCACTTTTTTTGCTCTGAAAATGTCAAAACAGGATATTTCAGCTTTCTGGGAACTTCTTTCCCTCCCACTTTCACTTGAAAATGAGAACTTTCAGCCTGTATTGATCATCCACATGGCTCCCTGGGACAGCCAACCACCAGCAGAAAGGGAAAGGTGATGGACTGCACCGGTCCTGTGACACCAAGTGCAGCCATTCCTTTCCTATTGCCATTGCCCAATATAACTTATTATTGGATAGGCTGTGGAGGAAGAGGAGGGTAGGCTGGGAAGCGTTTCTTTGTTAACCACTTTGTCACTGTGTTAGAGACGCATGCAGTCTACATTTGTGGTTGTGTCTTTGGAGTGGCACAAGAAAATACTTGGACGAAGGAGCAGGCAGAACTTTTGGGATCTTCAGTGCTTTATCAAAGATAACAGCCAGTTGTTTCTTGCTGCTTTCAGTGTTTCATGCACTGAGAACACCCGTTGCAAGGAACTCCCACTGCGTGGTGCATGTAATCTGTAATTGTGTATAACTTGTTTACACTGAGCAGGCATGTTAAGCACTGAGTGATGTGGCTCCCACCCTTTGCAAAGCTCCCCACATTTAGGTCCACTAAATCAGACTGCAGCCTTGTGAGCTTTGCTGGATGACACTGAAACACTTTGAAGAGTTCCTGATGGTATCTGCCCCTGCAGCTCTCACCACAGATGTTCCTGCCTCCAAGCTGTGTGTCTGCTCAAGCTGATCCATTCACAGCCTGGTGAATTTTTTGCTATTTAGATCATTATTGCAACTGTTTTAGGCTGAATATTGACTGTCAGCTGTTAGTGAGGGAGAAATAGCAGTTCTAAACTCTCAACTGCATTGATTAAATCAAAATGTGACTATGAATCATAAGTCTGAATCCACAGTATTGCCCTGGTGCAAACGTGGTGCAGTTCCCATCCTGGAAAAACAACTGTTCTGCTTGGCAGTGGAACACCTCCATCCAGCCATGCCTTGGGGACAGCTCTTGGCCAACAGGATAGTCTCAGTTCCTCTAAAATGGAGCTAATCATTCTACCCACATTTACGGATCATTTTGAGATGTATGAGCAAAGAGAATTACAGAACAACCAAAAGTTATTATGTATCGTGCGTGTGTTTGCCCATAAATAATAAATTCCTGAGGCAGACATAAGAACATAAGACATAAGAAGTTCCCCCTATCATCTTATGACAAATTCATAAGCAATCTCTGTACATGATTTCTCACCTGTTCTTTTTTCAATGGTAGGTGTCACTGGAGACTCAAATCCTCCTCTCTCCTTATCTAAGTTATACGGGTTGTGATATTTCAGAATGGAAACACTGCTATACAAAGCAGAAGCTGCAAAAAGTGCCATGGTTTTAATTATTTTTTCTCACTAATATTTTTCTAATGGTCTGTATCTTGAGTTGTTCTCCTGTTTACAGCCCACGAAGTTGCAAAACCCAGCAGCCCAGCAGTGCCAGTGAACTGGTGGTGGTGGCTCTGCTGCACCCCATCTCAGTCCTGGCCAGCTGAAGTGGCAGCTGGGCTAATTTCCCTGCCTCTGTGTGTGCTCTACCAGGATTTTACGCTGGAAATAAATTGTCACATAGAGAATATTTAAATTCAGGAAACAAAATGTTCCCACTAATTCAATGTAGCCATCTCCTGCCTACTAAAAGTTATGAGTTATGTGTGAAGTAAAAAACCTCTCTGCTGCATGAGATAATGAGAAAACGGGAATTCTTTATTCATTGTACTTGTCCCTCTGCACATAACATTTGTATATCATGCTGGGACTAACCTGTGTCACTGCACTTATAGCCACAGACCAGACTAAATGCCTGCCCTTCACTGTTTTTACGTCATGATTCATATACTCTCTCTGCTCTTTCTGACTGCCTGCAATTACTTGTGACAAATGATTCTTCAGTGTACTGTCTGCTTTACCTTTTCAAAATGTTTCCATGGTTCACAGATAAGTCAGCTAGTGTACACTGTACTGTCTGGTGGGAAGTAAATCCCAGGGCACACACAGGAACGAGTCCCACACCACTTTACCAGCAGAACTGCAACTGTCCATTCCCTGTGGACCATCTTTGGCTCCACTGCTGGGGCTCTGTAAGTGCTGTGCCACAGGGAGCCCAAAGGGACACACTGTTAGGCTCTGCACAAAGAACTTGGTATTATCCATGCCCCATCCTTGGAGGTGCATCTAGAGGCTGGATGGGCCCTGGGCAGCCTGAGCTGGTGAGGGGCAACCAGCCCATGGCAGGGCTTGGAAGTGGAGTATCTCTGAGGTCCCTTCCAACCCAACCATTCTATGATTCTATAATTCTGTGATCTGTAACAAAACATCCAATCAACAGGAAATCATTATTTTGGTGTCTCCCATGAAAGACTATCCTGATGGATGACTTCCATCACTACTTCCATTGCTTTCCTCTTTCACCACGTGTATTTCCAGGGCTGAATGTTGCCTTGATTTAAACCTCTGACAATCTGGGTTGCCTAGTTGTCTCACTTGCAATAGTGAATGTCAGAGCACCTCCTCTGAGGTCAGCAGAGCTCCACTGATAATGATGCTGAGAGATTCAGTCCACTGACTGCTCCTGATAGCACAGGGTGTGAGTTGGCATTCTGGTTTTTGATTTCCACCCCTGCAATACATACAGTGAGCTTACGTAATTCATGTAACAACTTTCATGCAATTATCTGTTCTTTGCCAACGTAATGGATCAAAACATGACAAACACACGATGTTTTCTCATAGAAAATGATCTTCTATTTGGAAGCGAAATCTATTGAAAAAGTCAGCAACACTTCCTTCTTTGAAGAGATTCTTTTTCTAATTAAATTTCATTTAAAACATTTTTATGGCACCGTTTGCCTTTTCTATTGACCATAAGTTGCACTTTCTAATTTCAGAACTTTTTTCTGTAATAAATACTTCTCTAAAAATCGCAACATATTTCAGTGTTTGGAATTGTACAAGAAATATTGCAGAGAATGGATTCATTGTGACAGCTGTGAACTCACAACAGCTCTAGCACTGCATTAAATTACTCTCTTGTCCTTTACCAAAATCTGCTTAGGTGTGTGCTCATCTCTTCTCATCACGGTATCTTTGTTCAGCAAATCACCAAAACAAGATTCATACCACTATGCTACAAACATTTATTCTGGCCTTTTCTATGCACTCCCCTCCGCATTAGCCAAAGCAGGAACAATGAATCTTGAAACCAGTCCTGCCAGGCAGCCCCTCTGCCTTACTCTGCAGACCCTAACTCTCATCCTCGTGTCTGATAGTTAACTCACCTCTAAATTGCATCTGATCTCACCGTGTTTGTGAAGGTGTGAGGAGTGAAAGATACTGCAATGTTCCTGGCTGCTCACGCTGCCCGCCTCCAACATATTTCACATTCACATGTGGTCCTTGGCCTGCCTGTGCTCCTGCCCATCTGTTTGGGAGGCACTGTGCCTGCCTGCGAGTCGGTCGGGTCTTTGGCCAGACACCGAGGGGTTTGCATGGGCAGGCAGCACAGCGCTGCAGTGACATCTGTTCTGCATGATATGGCCCTCTATGGGGGCCCTGCTGCTGCACACTTCCTTCCACTCAATTACACCTGTTGACTGTCATGTGCCAAAGCAGAAGAGCAAAGCAGAGGACAGGAAGCAGCCGCTCACACACACTTCTGTCTGCTCCTCAGAGAGGCTGGAAAGCAACAATGGTTTGAAGGTTCTCATGTGGTCACTGAAGAGAGTTACTCTTCTTGCACTCCTTTTACAGAACCTGATTTTCTGGGCACTTTCTTGCAAAACAGATGCAAAAATGCCACCATCAATGACTGTAGACGCAAAGAAATGTAGAATAAATGCCTGCATGGGCAAGGAGTCCCCATCCAACCCAAAGGATGTCATGCAGAAGGACCTGCCGTTGAGTGGGTCTTATTTGTAGTGCAGGTGACCATTTACAATTCTGAACTACTCAGAACTAGTCCCAGGTGCCATACCAAATGAATGTAATCAAACCCCAGTAGCACAGAGTTTATGGGTGTCCTGGAAGAGCCCGCTGTCAGGCATCAGAATTACAGAAATGAAACAAAAATCACCTATCAGCCATGCTGATGGGGCACCACGTTCCTGCCTGGCTCCAAATGCAAGCAGCAGCCAACAGCTCTGTGCTGGGTGCTGGGGTTGTCGCATGTGGTAAAACCTGGTTCACCTTCCCCTTCCCTTGTTTTGTCAGCAAGACAGCAATCAGTGTGGGCATGCCTTCCCATACCCCAGATGCACCTTCCATTCACTATTGAGTTGTACTCAGCAATACCATCGAGCTTCACAGACACATCCACATGACTGTAACTTTGGCTTGAGAGGAAAAAAAAAAAAAAGATGAGCCCTAGAGAGAAATCACAGCACAGAATGTGGGAAACTGACGTTCTCCTGAATGCTCTCCGTTCTGGTCTGTGGTAGCCCTGCTGCCTCACAGCCATCCACAGTGCACATTCACCCAGCAGCCAGCTCAGCCCATTGCTGCTGTGGTCACAGCTGACTGTGCTGCCTCTGACACAGAAATCCTGAGCGGAGACCGAGGAGCTGGCATGGTGAAACCACACAGGACAGCAACCCTGCTCAAGTTATTTGTTTTTATGGACAGAGACACTGAACACAGACTCTGAATTGTCCCTCTTAGAATGCAGAATGCTACACTAAAAAAAAAAAAAAAAAAGAGAGAGAGAGGAAAAAAAAAAAAAAGAAAGAAAGAAAAGCAATTCAGAGAGAAGAAAAGGATGGAAATATCCATCATTCAACAGCACTGACAAAAAACAAACCCTGGCAGCAGCCTCCGATGCAATGCCTTGTTTATGCCAATGCTGGTTGCAGCTCCGTTCAGATCAGAAGCACAACAAATTGTCTGTTCCTTTGCATCCAGCAGCTCTGATCGCTAGTGACCATGCTGACAGAGCCCATTGCTGCATTTGAATGGGAACGATGAATAGCGGAAACAGCTACACTTGAGCACATACAAGATTGTTTTTATAAATTCAAGACTATTTACAAGTTTGGCTTGTATGGCCTGGGCATTTTATTTACTTTGCTGTTTTTTCGATAGGGAGAAAGCACGAGGGTGATCCATCTGTCTGAACTGGAAGCTGCTTATAAATAAACAACAAAAAACAATGCATGAAATCCGTGTCCCCCTCTCCTGTTTTTTCAGCCTGTGTCCCCCCCAGAATCTAAATCAACAGGAGATCAGACTGTAATTTGTGAGTAAATTTCTTTCAGCTGAAACAAACAAAAATAGACAAAGATAACCATCCTCCTCATACTTTATGCACAGAAATGCAAGTTATTTTCCACTCCATTTAGACTTTTCACCTTCCTTTCATTTACCTTGTTTTTTACAGTTCAATAAATATTTTTCCAAGCTCCACTTGCCAAACAAAAGAGTTTAGCTTCAGTGTTACTCCTCTGACAAATATCCTTATGGTGTTGCACATGTGAGCCATTGATAAACAAATTAAAATTCTGTCCCAGCTCAGAGCTCAGCTGGCCCATTTCATCTTGCGGTATGGGTTTGTAAAGGTCTGGGTGTCTGTCATCCTCCCCTAACCTTGTCTTTGTCATAGGGATACAAAAGCCTGCACGCTCGGGGCCTTACGATACTGATTAGTGTGAGTGACAAAGTGGAGTAGCAAGTCCACTCAGCCCTTCATAATAAATCTATCAAAGAGTAATAGAATTCCATCAATTCTGCATCATCCCCGAGGGTCGCTGTGCTGGGATGGAAAGTGTGTTCCGCTGGGATTGTACAACTGTTATTATTCAATTACACTCTTTTCTTCCTAGTTAAAGACCATGATATCATTATCACTTAATGAATACATATAATTGGATCTGGACTCTATGTTTGGCTGATGAATACCACTCACTATTCATTCAGTCTCAGCTCATCTTCTGACCATTTATTATAGACTTTTGGCTGAAAACCATGATGACAAAGGGAATTTGAAATTAGCTGAGATTTCACTCAATGCTCAGTTAGACACAAAGGCAAAATACAATTCCAACGCCTAAATGAGGCTGAGAACACATGGAGAAGTTGTGCCTAACTTAATAGCTGTTGATTTCTGCACAAACGCAATGAGGTAAATGCAAAGATATTTTTCAAGGCAGTCCCATAACTTTGCAAACAAGCAGAGATTTTCTCCCTTTCCTCCCCCAGCTTTAATATAGATATAGATGTAGATATGTGTAGACTCAAAGGTAAATACTGAGCTTTTAAGTTGGTACTTTATTTCCCAACTTAGGCACAATATTAGCTTTAAAGATATCATCTGAGGCCATTATGATCTTTAACTCAGCCCTGCTAAGCCAAACACAATTTTATGATGAAATAACAGTTAAATCTGACAAAGCAAAAGTGCTTTCTATACAGTATATTTATTACGCCTAATATCGAGACCATCATTAAGTTTCATCAAACAGTGTGCCCCCAAAGGAAACTGGCCCTCCTATTCATATTGTTGGGAGTAAATGTAGCATACCTCCTTTGGATCACTGGTGAACAGGCCACCTCATTAATCCTAGTTAGTAGATGCTGCTGGGCATGTGGAGCAGCCAAATCCAGATGCTACCCACAGAGCCTCTCCAGGCAGTTAGGGAATCACAGAGTACCACCTCAAGCCCTCCATACATCACTTCAAATTAAATTTACATTAAGTGCTACTCCATCAGAGCTGAGAGAAGCTGACATCTTTGGAAAATGCAGATGATAATCCATTAAATCCTATTATATACATGTCTTCTAATTTTACTTAAGCTCATGCATACCAAAGTGTGAGTTTGTGTTAAAAATTAAAGACCCTTTTACTAGAACAAAAGACTTTATGAACTGTTGACTTTGGGAGGGTTTATTACGGGATCAGGCTATTCTGTCAAGACAAGTAGACTTTTTTTTTTTTTTTGCCTGTAAAATTTCTGGTTAATCATTTGTTCCAGGGATCTTTTTTCAAATGCACAATGTGTCTTTGCTATTTCCATCTCAAACTCTTTGTTCTCTCGAATGGAAGTGCAGCCTCTTTAACTTAATCAAATGTTATGAATGAAACAGTGGGACACATATTGTCTCCTTTTGCAATTAAGAAAATATTTGCTGGCAGCTCCAAAACTGGCAACAGTAAGAAGATGCTATAAAATCATCACAGTGAAAAAGCTAAGGATTTAATTGCCCTATTATCACATATGTTAATCCCTTTATATTTTCATAGTCCTTAGTCACAGTTACTTCTACTTTGATGAGTCTCTTCTAATTTCATAGCAATGATCTTATTATTTTTGATTCAAGGCACTTAAATTTTTATATTTAACCACTGTATTTTATGTTTATGCTTCTGTCTGATTTACTTTTCTGCAAGACCTACGCTAAAATGGAAAACATACAATTTCAGAAGAAGGTAATCATTATTTCAGATATTAGGCAAAGCATACCACAAAAAAAAAAAAAAAAAAAAAAAAAAAAAAAAAAAAGCATATCGAGAAACAAAATACACACGTGGTCTTACATACACACTATTAATTTAAAAGCTATTTATCAAACCTTTTAAAATTTAATCAGAGTTTGGATTTCAGGCACTTAGATTTGCTTTAACTCTCAAATCACTTCTTACCAAGCGTTTCACTGTATGCCTGCTGGACAACACACGCAGTATCAGTGTGTTAGTTTTTAACCACTGTCATTCCTCAGCAATTGAAGAAGTGGTGGGACAGACTGTCATCAACATAAATAAGAGTAGCACCATAAAATTCAGCTGAATTAATGAACTGAGCAAGTTGAAGTTTTTTGAGTGGAATATTTCTGATTTGGGTAAGCTGAGGATATTTCCCTGTATTATTTTATAAGAAAATAGAGATAGCTATGTTTATAATGCTTATAAGCTATATTGATGGCTTTTAGACCTCTTGAAGAGGCTATTAACACTGATGAAATGCTTATGCCTAAACCTCCAGGTCTTATTTAAACTTCTACACTGTATTCTGAAGATGCCAATAGTTGGGATTCAGTAAGTAGAACTTACTGTTCTCTCTATGTTTCAAAACATCCATGACTGTCCCACAGAGAAATGAGTGGGTTCCATCCATCTGGAATGGAGGAGCTTTTTCCTTTACCTCAGGACATCCTCAAGCTCCAATTCAAATGCAGCATCTTATTAAGAAAGTATCACACAAAATCTACCACCTCCATTTTCTTGTTTCATTTTTAACAAAAGGGCATAAGCTGTCCTTTATCTGCATCTGATGGGTCAAATTTTGTTTCCAGCATCACCAGCAAATTGAGATTGAATTGAATGATCAAAACAATGTTAATCTCAGCTACCACACTGTATTTAGGATTAAAATGAGTCTGAAAGCTTCCTGACCTGTTGCTGGTTTCTACAGCTGTCTGCCAACTCCTTCTCTTTCTGTGACTTCCTAGAAGAGGAGCTGAGTGTTATTATTTACATGCAGAGATGAAGCCATCGCCAAGGTCCCAGCGAGCGAGACGTGGTACATACATACAAACAACGAGAGGTAGCCCTTGCCCTCAATAACTTACAGTCCAAATAAACAAGACAGACAGAAGGTCAGAGAGGAAACAGAGGCACAAAGAAGTGACGTGATTTGCCTGTAGTCACCTAGTAGATGATTGGCAGAGTCAGGATTAGACTAATAGATCACTGAATCAATCCACTGACTAAACATACTGCTTCCCATTATTTCTTGGGAGGCAAACCAGGAAGAATGATCTCACCCGGCTAAGAGCCACAATAAAAATAACAGCAGCACTGAGGGCAAGTTCAGAGCTTTCTACATGATGTGCTGTGGATCAATTGGAGGAGAGGCTGCTCTCTCCACCGCCATATTTTGAATTGTCTTCACAGCAGGAATGATGGAAGACAGAGGAATGGCTGACAGTACTGAATAAAACCCCATGTAAATTTCCCTTATGAACATCTGATCAGTATTTATATGGGCATAAAGGGTTATTTATTTCCCTGTCCCCATGAATGATTTACATGCTGCTCTACATTTTTATAACACATGTGCACTGGGCTTGAGGAGGAATGTACTCTGACTGACTCTTTTTCCAAAGAAGCAGTTTAGCAGAGCAGGAGCCTGGAGCCTGGGTGGGGGTGGGCACATTTCAAGTGGGTTTAATTCTCCTTCACGGTGGCCATTTCCTCCATCCTTTCCACTCTTAACCCTTCTGTTTTACCCCCTCATGTCACTGAGTTTCATCTTTCCGTAAGTCTCCCTGGTCTCAAAATCACTCTGCATGGAACATCCCGTTTATATCTTTTAGGGGTGAGATTCAGGAAAGAGACTGCAGCATTTTTAACACGAACCTCTCAGAGCTCCCTCAGGTTTTCACATCGACTCAAGCTCTGCCAGTGACACCACAAAGAGTTTTCCTGAGGACCTCAGCAGCATTTTTGAGAACTCAATACTTCAGCAACAAACTGGGATTCAGAACCTGATTTATTCTGAGCCCAGATCCACTTCTGTGGTTCATAACAGGCAAACTCAAAGTTCAGATCATTTTCTGATACAAATTTTACAGTTCACACCAAGCTCAGCGCTTCCCCTGAGTTTGTTTCCTTCTCCAAATACACACCTTAACAGTGTGAGCAGAACTTGAACAGATGTGCTGAGGAATATTACACATAGATCTTAGGAAAGACTCTTGAAATTTGAATTTTGAATTTGAAAGCCAAGAGGCTTTTGGCTTTCAAATTTAGGCAGGGGAGGAGGAGTTCACCTTGAGAGAGGGCATGTTTTTCCTGGATACAGTCAGGTGAAACACCTACCTGCAAACTCTGTGGGTGTTGTCAGCTTTCCTTGGCCTGCTTCCACTTGAAGGGAAGATGTGAGGGTCAGAATTGAAGAAAAACAACAGCCGGAACTCAAGGTTGTGTGCCACATGAACCAGGGGCTGGGTTAGGCCAGGCCTGTCCTGCCTGCCCTGCAGCCGCCCTCTGCCCCACACCATCTTCCCGCCCAGCAGCCCAGCTCTGTGCCATCATGGCGGCAGCTCTTCCCGCCCAGCAGCCCAGCTCTGTGCCATCATGGCGGCAGCTCTTCCCATTCAGCAGCCCAGCTCTGTGCCATCATGGCGGCAGCTTTTCCCACTCAGCAGCCCAGCTCTGTGCCATCATGGCAGCTGCTCTTCCCGCCCAGCAGCCCAGCTCTGTGCCATCATGGCGGCTGCTCTTCCCGCCCAGCAGCCCAGCTCTGTGCCATCATGGCAGCAGCTTTTCCCACTCAGCAGCCCAGCTCTGTGCCATCATGGCGGCTGCTCTTCCCGCCCAGCAGCCCAGCTCTGTGCCATCATGGCGGCTGCTCTTCCCGCCCAGCAGCCCAGCTCTGTGCCATCATGGCGGCAGCTCTTCCCGCTCAGCAGCCCAGCTCTGTGCCATCATGGCAGCTGCTCTTCCCGCCCAGCAGCCCAGCTCTGTGCCATCATGGCGGCGGCTCTTCCCGCCCAGCAGCCCAGCTCTGTGCCATCATGGCGGCTGCTCTTCCCCCAAGCATCCTGGCCCGTCCAGGTTCACATACTACATTCATTTGTGAACAACTGATTTTAAAGGAGGAATCCCAAGAAGAATAAAATTTCATCAAAGATTTGTGACAAACACCTTGAGAGCTCACTGAGAGCTGCAGCCACTGCCATCGAACCAGGCTGATGCATTAGTGGCACAACAATGAGACCACATATTCCACTAGTTTTAGGATTTTGATTCTTTTTTTTTAATGTTTTAATAAAAAAATATTTTAAAAAAGAAAATAAGTTTTATTGCTTATATGCATTAATTATATTACAAATGAGGGCTGCTCTGAAAGTAATGCCTCCTGTTTTACAAAGTCAGCCCACAATATGAGATGTTGGTGGTATGGCAGTAGAGGTTGGACCTTCCCACCAATGTCCCCTTACTTTTGTTGCCATGTGGCTGACAGCAGCAAAAGGGCAGTCTGACAAAATGACATCTGGGAGCTTCAGCAGCCACAACCAACAAGGGCAAATCCACAAGTGGCAGTTCCCGTGCTCAGCCTTTCCCAATGGGACAAGGCTCTGTGGGATCACCAACCAGTTTGTAGCACTGCTGGCAGCCATCAGTGATAACATTGGTCACATTAGTGGGGGAATTTTCAGATGAACAGAATTTATAGGCCAACCAACGGTGGAAGAAATCACAAGGAGTCCACACTGTTGGAAAGAGGAGACTTTTGCCATAGCTATCAGATTTTACTGTTGACTTAATAAGTTACCATAACAGAAATACAGCCAAATTTCAAGCAGGCAATGCAGCAAATGACCTTCTCTGGGAGTTTTCCCACATTTCAAGCCCTGGGCTTCCCCAGTGTGTGTGTTCTTGGTCAGCTTCCCCCAGCGACCTGCCTTCACTAACATTTTCTCACAAAACAAAAAAGAAATTATCATAAACAAAGATTACATTTGGTTCAACAGTAAGCTTTTCACCAGCACTTAACCTTTATGGGGAACCAAATTATTTTTTTCCATGACTAAGAAAAATCTGGCGATATATAATTAAAACAACAAAGAAGAGTCCCATTCTATACAAGTGTAATTACTTTCATGTGGTATCACTGTAATTGAAACACAGAAGATGTTTCAGTCTGTATTAAAAGAGAATTTCTTCCAGTGGGTTTCCTGAAGCTCATTAGATATTCCCTGGCCTATTCTCCTAAGTAATTAGATTTTAACAGGATTTTCAACAGATCAGAGCAATCTCTGTGGGTGCCAATAGGAGACTCTCCCTCTGGCCTTACCAGCAGGGCAGCATGGATAACATCCAGGCTGGGAGTTAATAGGACAATTACTGGCCTCTTTTAAATGAGTTACATTAATGCACTTAAGCTAAATGGCTCTGCATATGATTAAATATTAACATCTGCAAAATATGAAATCATGATATGCAATCAAGTTTTGTTGTTTTAATTTCCCAAATGCCGGATTTTGGTGGTGTATGCAAATGTGCATCAGATAGTGTGTGTTAAACTTTCAAAACACAGATCAACACTATTTGCAAATGGTTCTTTTGGAGCTACTTAGTTAAACATCTTAAAATAGCACAAGCAGAGAGGAAATTATCAAAAATGATATAAAAACAAGAAAAGGAAAAAAATTAAAACTTCATTTTGAATGTCTCAAAGGGAGCCGGGTCAAGACTTCCTTTGCAAACAACAAAAATCAAAAATTGAAATTTGGAGGCGTGATACCAGACTACTTCTCAGTAGGAATAGGAAAAGGAACAGGAACCAGCTGAAATATGGGGTGGTATGACCAGAGTAGATGCATGCTGCAGTGGATAATATTTTTACAAAACACTTTCATAGGGGTTGCCTACGGCTTCCTTGTGTTATATGAGAAGTTAAGGGTTTGTTTCTTCACACTCTGCATAGTGCACATACAATTAATAGAATGTTGAGTGCCCACAGATACACACATGCACGTGCACATCCACACATATATGTAAGACATATATACAGAGAGAGATGTTTTATTTAGTAAGAAATTTTGTCACCACACATTCAAAGGATTGAGTGATCAGGCCAGGGCATACCTCTCATTTCTAACATAGTAAACTGGGACTTGATGGAGTCTATTTGTAAGTTCATGCCTGCTGAGGAAAATATGTAAGCAGTAACTGAATTTGCAGTGATGTGGGTGACGAGGGGAAGAGGGAGTTGTGTGCTGTGCAACTATACGGCTAAGATCTGTCCCACATTACAATTAGTTGTTGTTTTGCATATCTCATCTCCTCACCAGATCTTGCACTCCGTCCATGATAATCCTGACCCCTACTTACATGTCAGATGCCTGAGCACGGCCATGCCTCGCGTTGACTCAATTATCCTGGAATGCTCATGCCCTCTCCGACACAATCACAAGATCATCTGACAAGCTAAGTAAATAGGGCTTTTATCTGGGCTGGAACACACTTGCTTTGCAAAGAGGAGACAGGCTGTGTCCTGATAGTTTGGAGAAGGAATGGGAATGGGAATAGAAATGGGAATAGGAATAGGAATAAGGATAGGGATAGGGATAGGGATAGGGATAGGGATAGGGACAGGGATAGGGATAGGGATAGGGATAGGGATAGGGATAGGATGGGATAGGTTAGACTTTAACTGTTCCATTGGAAGGGGCCTATAAAGACCACCAAGTCCAGTTGCCTGACGAGTTCAGAACTAATCAAAAGTTAAAACATATTATTGACTGCATTATCCAAATTCCTCTTGAATACCAGCAAGGTCTCTTGAAGTCCAACTCAAAAAATTTTATGATTATTATTTCTCATTTTCAGCTGGATTCCAGTCCAGCAGGTGCTATCTATTTGTATTTGACCAAGTCCATGTTGCCTAAAGGAGGGCTACCACTCTGCTCATAGGCTCTTTTAATTTCCCCCATGACCCAAATCATGGTACTGTGTGTTGGGACTGAGCTTGTGATATTGTACAGTGGTGTCTCTAGGTTATAGAGACAGTTATTTGTGTTGGGTAATGAGGGCTGACAAAAGTGTCCTACCAGTTGCCTTTGTGTGAAGAAATTCAAAATAGCTTCGCTTTAGAAGAAAACTAAAAAAAAGAATTTGCATTCTCTGCCCAAAGTGCCCAGACTTTCTGAGCAGTTCTAGCCATGCCCCAGTATGAACACTTGCCCCAGCTGTGGTTTGTGCTTCCAAGAGAGGGAACTCACGCTGGAGCTCAGCTCTGTCACCATCTGCCACCTGGAAGCACTTCCACAAGTGCTGGCCATGCAATAGCAGCCTCTCGCAAATCTGCTGGAGAGACACAAATGTTCACATGGTGCAGGAGCTAACGACGGCAGCTCTTGGAACCAACATGGAAAATATTAGTGTAACAGCATGACGGGAATGGAAAACAAAGGAGAAAATGCAGGGCAAAATAGAGACACACATTTGGAATACAAAACTGAGTAAGCACAGAGATGTTGTGGTTACTGATGTTATTACTTGCAGCATGTAGACTTGTGACCCACCCAGGAGTGAACCCAGGCAGACTCCCATGAAAAGCGCTATTATGAGACCCATGGAAAGTAGGGCAGATCAGTGCCTACAGTTAGCTTGTCTGACACTTCTCACTGTGTGAATCTTTCAGTTCCTGTGTCCTTGCTGGTCTGCACCCATCTGAGGTAAAATGTCCCATGATGGCTGTCTGCATCAAGCTGCATTATCTTGCAGATGTTTCAGGGGAAAAAAAAAGAAAGAGCCAAAAAAAAAGAGCAAGAAAGAGGATTCACATCTCCTGGCCATCACATTGAGGAGATCCCTCCTCAGTATGGGTTAGACTTAAAATTTAGCTGCAGGGCTTCCATTGCTTCTGGGAGTAAGCCTTTGACTCTTCCCTCAAAATCTGTCTGGATTTAGTCAAGCTAAAAAAAACATTTCACTAGAGTTCTTAGAGTTGGACACTACGTCCTCTGAAGACTTTTCCTCCTGCACATAGCACATTGCTTCTACTTATAGCTGCATCATCTAGGCAGCTGAGAGAGAACAAGGAGCATCTCACAGCCCTGGCACCGGAGCAGGACTTGGAGCTCCCTCCTGCTCAGGGCCACAGTTCCTTCTGTGCTCTCACTTCTCAGTGCAGAGGAAACAGGAGTCAAAGCTAAGGAAAGGCAGTAAGGAGGAGAACACAAACCTGGAGCAAGGAGGTGGGTGTTAGGGGCTGGGGTTGGGTGAGAAGGGGATTTGAGATGGAAGAATTTTCAGGCTGCAGGCACTGCAAAGTGAGCAGAGCATTTGCCATAAGTGTGCTGCATGAGTGGGCTCTATGTTTATGTAAGAGTTGTTTCCAAGTTTACGCTGTTTTTGTTGCAGAGTCTGAAATCGTGCAGCTGGAGATTCTCTATTCACATACATGACAGAGACAAATGAAAGTGACAAGAATAACCCTACATCAGGCCCTTCTCTAACTTCAGCACACATGGGTTGACGTCTCAGCACTTCCCTTGTGTCATTTTGGGTGCATTGATCTAGCTGTGTGAAGTGAGATTGGTGCCTCTGGGGCCAGAAGACCACAGGGCTGTGTTCAGCAAGAAAACATGATGGTGGGATGGAGTATAGGCAGGAGGTAACAGCTGGAGGTTGTAGAAGGTTCAACTGGTGTTTT
The DNA here is from genome assembly GCA_037305975.1 of Chrysolophus pictus. Classification (NCBI taxonomy): domain Eukaryota; kingdom Metazoa; phylum Chordata; class Aves; order Galliformes; family Phasianidae; genus Chrysolophus; species Chrysolophus pictus. The sequence continues at coordinate 27,556,629 of CM074583.1, forward strand.
CTCTTGCAAAAATAAGAAGAGGCCATCAGGGTTTTGATGTGAGGGTGTCACATAATAGGAGACGTCTTCCAAAGAGCAGTCAGCACTGGGGCAGGCTGCCCAGGAGTGGTGGGGTCACCATCCCTGAAGGTGGCACTGAGGGACATGGCAATGGGCAAGGTGGGGTGGGCTGGGGTTGGGCTTGTGGACCTTTTTCAACCTGTATGATTCTGTGCTTCAATGATTCTGTAACTGCTTCCCATTCACACCTTGAGTCATTACATTGGATTTAGCTGCACCCCATCTCTTAGATTTGTCCCCAGTACTGTGGCTAGCAGTATCTGACTGGTGAGCTCAATGCTTGCCAGCACAGAGGAGAACTCAATGTGGGGCTCACAGCTGTGCCACGTCTGGACATGGTAGGTAGAGGAGAATCCCCATACCTTTGGTCTGTGTGCCCTCAGGGCAGCTGTCCCAGGGGCACATCTGGCTGCACACAGCAGCCCCACAAGAGAGATCTCCAGGCTACCTTCTATGATCCAAACCAGCACGGCTCATACAGTACCGTAAGGGTGCTTTTATGAGATTCACTCCTTGCAATGTGAAGGTTTTTATGAGAAACACGCCTTCCTCTCTGTCATTTATGATAAATAATGTTTATTGATGTTCACTTCCTTCGGTGAAATAAAGTGTCAAACAGCACGTTGGTATTTGCCAATTTTCTTTTCACATTTCATGTTATGTGCTTTTTATGTTACATGCCTGATTAAAAATTTAAACATTGTCACCGTCAGTGCTAAAATACGTTGCCAGAGCATCTCTAATTATGCTTCCTTGTCTGCTCTGAGCAGGGACTGACATTTCTGGGTCAAGATCTGGTTGTTGATATGCAGCACAGGAAGTATCCAATAGCCACTTGCTGAAAAATAGCTCCTTTTCTCCCGCACAATTACAGAACACAATGCAGAACGGGTACCCGGGGGAGATGCTCACACCACGGCAATTCCTGGCTCTAGAGGCCCTCATCCACTTCCCACACCTCATTTTGCTTTGCAGCTGATTAACCCCAAATAAAGCAGAGCCGACAGAGTGCTGGAGGGCGATCCCCCTGGAGGCTGTGCCTGCAGGGAGGCGGGCAGGGCCCTACCTTTGGCATTTTGGTTTCCAAGCACTTTTTCCAACACATGCAGGAAGCCAGGCAGGCCTGCAAGCATCCACTTGAGCACGTTACGTGGTGGTGAGGGGCATCTAACAACACAACTGACCTCCAGGAGGAGCCTTTGCACATATAAAAATGCCAGTGGTGATATACGCTGTTGGAAATATGACTATTAAAAAAAAAACTACCCTTACAGGATTTGTTTGCAACGGCAGCACACAAAATGCTGTAGGTTTTTCCAAGGGAATCAATATTCAGAAAATTCAGCTGTTCTCCTTGGGAACTGATGGTTGATGAACAGTTATGAAATCCAACCATAATTTACAATGAATGTTCAAATTAGTTAAAAGGTGCTGTTATAAATGACTCAATGCTTCACCAGTGCTTTAGGCAGTGTCCTTATTTGACCCATTAAATGCTCATTGTGTGAAGACTAATACATTCCAAGATATTGTAAAATTCCCTCCTTGTTGTTGCCAGAATTGTCTTGCATTTGTATTTGCTGTCAGAAACTATCACTATGTTCTCTTTTGAAAGAGGAAGAGAATATTAAAAATCTGAAATGAGGCTTCTTGGGCATCAAAATGTTTTTAAGTAACCATTGACGTTCTAGAGACTTTACTCAACTTTTCTGAAATCATTAGAATTATTTTTAGATATAACATCTTTTATTTGTGACCACTAGAGATGTGGCCCTGATCAGCACCAAAAGATTAAAGGAAAAAATGTATATGGCCAACAGGAATTTGCAGGCAGCTTGAAGACCAGCCATTGGCTTCTGCTCTGCTGAACTTGGCTTTAAGTGCAAAAAAATGGCAATACCAACAAAACAGTCAAATTTGGGACCTTGAATACCAAAAGTGTCTCTTTAGGCAGCCTTTAAGCATGATATGCTTTCAGGGTTGGACCAGATGGTCTCCAGAGGTCCCTTTCAACCCCTACAATTCTGTGTGGTTATCATAAGTCATGTTGGTAGTGTCCAACCTGCAAAAGAACACGTGGGCTTTCTGAACCTAACAGTGCATCCTCATGTAAAAGAAAATGCGGCCTGCCAATATGGTGCTGTATTTGAGTAGTGCATTTTGTTTGCACTTGTAACCAAACTTCACATATTTACCAGTAAATCACAGAATTGCAGGGAATGGAAGGGGCCCTCAGGAGATCATCGTGTCCAACCCCACTGCCATGACAGGTACCCTACAATAGGTCGCACAGCTGGGGGTCCAGACAGATCTCGACTATCTCTGTAGAAGAGGACTCTGCCACCTCTCTGGTCAGCCTGTTCCAGTGCTCCGTCACCCTTACTGTGAAGAAGTTCTTCCACATGTTTGTAGGGAGCTTCCTATGTTCAAGTTTTAGGCCATTACTCCTTGTCCTATTGCTGCGCACCACCGAGAAGAGCCTGGCCTCATCCATTTGCCATGCATTCCTTCTCCATCCAATAGCTGTTTAATTTGCAGGATTTTGCTGGATTGGGATTTTGGCTTTTTTGGGTGGTATCCTGGACACTGATTGCTGACATGGCTGAGGGTGAGGCTCAGGTATAGGGTCAGAAAAGCAGCATGTGGTCTCAGTGCAGACCTGAGCACGGTGCTGTTCTCCCTGCAAGGCTGAGCACTCGGTGATGCTGGGGACAAACAACAACTACAGAGCCAGAAATGTTATTTTCAATTTAAAAAGTGTTATTTTGCTTCACTTGCAGCTGTCTCCGTGGCATCAGGCTGGAGGTTGTTGTGGAAATCATGTCCAAGACCCTGAGCTCCAGCTCTGAACTCAGAAACCCGTTATCTCTAATGAGGAGGGGAGTCATTGTGTGGTAGTGGTAATAAACATTTGTTCAAACAAAAGGGAAAGCGAGATTAGAAAACATGCAATATGTTCCAGCATTAATGGAAAACCTATTTGTGCCATCTATTTTGGAAAAATTATTGAAGAACAGTTCATCCATGTGAAAATATTAGCACTGTAATTCTGTCAAGGTCAGCGAGACCTCGAGATTTGCTGAGAAATCACCTTCATTCCACCAGGTAAATAAAGAACTCGTTTTTCAAAGAAGCCTATTGAAGAAGGCACTCCATAGCAACAGTTAAATTATGAATACAGCACATATGTTCCATATCATATCATTTACAGCACACTTTAGCATAGACATAATGCTTAGTAACAAACTACAATACCATTCACAAAATGCATTTAAATAGCATAATTTAGTTCATTAAATTCAGTCATTTACAGTAAATCAAAATTATCACAGGAATTGAAGAGAGTACACAGTTGTTTGTTTGAATAGTTAAGCTAGGTAAGTCAATTCCTTTTTGAAGGTCAAGGACACAGTTGTTTCCATTTTCTGTTGTAAAAAAGATACAGCCTGTGTCATCAGATAATTTAGTGTCATCTGAATGCGACCAACTCCTCTCCCCCTGCTTGCTCCATATTATATAACTGGCACACCTAAAAGATATCTAAGTCAAAAAAAAAACCACTCCACTTGTAATGTTATCAAATGAGACTTCTTTTTCTTTTACGGACTGAACAGAAGTGATTCTGCCTTGTTAAAGGATTTCATCTTGCAAATCTGCAGCCTATTGCTTGGGAGCAAAGACGGATGTTTTCCCCTATTCCAGTCATCAATTGCTCGGCCTGTGGAAATGTTATTATAAAAGACAAGTGGATCTGGGGAAGAGAGCTTTTCTGAAAGAGATATTCTGACTTTGTCTTTGGAGGTGCAGAAACGGCTTTGCAGGGCAGATCTATGGCACAGGATGAGTCACTGCTCCCCATGCCTAAAAACCATGCACTGATTTTCACTCCAAATCTTCCTGACTTCTTCTTGCTCCTCACTCTTGACTTGCCTGATTGATACAGATTGAAAAGACCGTGATAAAATTCCTGTTGCCCTTCTAGAAACTTCTAGTTTGTCATCAGCCCTGGGTTGGGCTCAGTGGAGTCCTGTCCAGTGGAGTTCCACAAACTGGACTCAATCACTGTGGGCCCCTTCCAGGATATTCCATGATTCTATGATTCTGTGAGTCCTTTACTCCAAGGTGTGGTTTTCCGATCCCTTTAAACACACTCCTGCCATCAGAACCACAGCCCAGCCAGGAAGCAGAGACCTCCACAAGGTCTTCCCTCCCTCATAATGTTGATTGCAGCCAAGATGCCTCCATTGCCAGTGGAACGCCAACACTTTTGTGACCACTTGGAGGAGAAAAGGAATAAATAAGCAAAGATTTCCCATCAACAGATTATCCAAGAACCATTAAAGTGCTAATTCATTAAGCCTCATAACATCCAGCAGAGGGAAGGAATTTTTCTTTTTCTTTTTTAAATAGCTGCAGATGCTGTCTGCCCTCCTTTGGGCACACATGAGGTGTAGCTGTGTGGTGGTTGGACTCGATGGTGGTCTCTTCCAACTTTAATGATTCTAGAATTCTAGGATTCTGGGATTCTATGATTCTATTCGGTAGTAACAAAAGCTTTGACCTGGTTTTAGCACTGATTTTACTCTAAAAAGAGCTCATTATAACTCTGCTCTTCCTGCTCTGGTGTATTTCTTAAACAGTACACTTCTGAAGCAAATGGAAACCATTTCATGGAAGAGGCAGCATCTTTGCCCATTTTATAGGTGGAGAAACTGAGTCACGAGGAATACCAGTTCCTTGTTTCTGGAGAGATGCAGCCCAGGGAGAATCTAACTTCCCCAAACTGGCCTGGGAATTGTACAAAATCATTAACTCATCCTTGAAATTTTTTCATGATATGTTGTAACCCTTCAGCCTGCCATCTCCAGAGCCTCTGGTCAGAATTATAACTGTGCACCTGTGGCTGCAGCCAAAAGTAATAGGAGGATGCATCTCATCTGCAGCTGGGCAGTTGATAATGAAGTTATGTTTGGTTGCTGCTGGGTCCTTACCTTAACACTACAATATTAATTCACCACCAAAACTGTATTTAAGACATGCTACAAAGCAATGAACTCAGGAGGAGAATTCCAGCCTCCATTCGTGGTAATTATATATCTTTTCTGTTCAGAGACTACATTAAGGCTGCTGCATTGGCTCAGAATTTTATCTTTAATTTCCATTTCTCTCTGTTGCATGGGCTCCAGCCAGGGGTCAGGCAGAACACTGACAAAGGGCCTCATTCACAACCAGCAGCAGCCCCTCCGCTGTGTCCGCAGTACCAAAGCAGTGGGGCAGTGACAGGGGATGAACTCCAGGCCTGCCCTGAAGCCACTGCTTCCTTCTGACACCGGTCTTGCACGATTCCCTTGCTGTGTGCAGAGGGCATAGCAAGATATCTGCCCCACGCTGTGCCAGTGAAGGTGCTAGCGTTCATTGGCCACCTGGTCGAGCTGCAAGAGTCCCTGTTCATTGCAAAGGTGTTGAACTAGACGACCTTTAAATGTCCCTTCCAGCTCAAATGATTCTATGACCATCTAGTGCAACCCTACTGCTGCGGACAGGGACATTTCTCCCCAGATCAGGTTGCCCAAAGCCCCACTCAACTCAACTTTGAACATTTCCACTGATTGGACATCTGAGCTTCCTAGAGCAACCTGTTCCATTGCCTCTCCTTCCTTGTCATGAAATCCCAGAGCTCTAGGAGTGAGGGGGTCATAAAATGGCTAGGTGGGGAACCAATGTGGCCATGTCTCCACAAACCACTGGGGACGAGGATGGCCATCAGCCCTATGGATCTCCGTGTGCCACTCAAGCAGGGTCTGGGTGCAGCCATGCTCGGTAGTGACAGGGCAAGGGGAATGGCTTTAAACTAAAAGAATAGAGATTTATGTTAGAAATAAGGAGGAAATTCTTCCCCACAAGGTCAGCGAGGCTCAGGCACTGCTGCCCAGAGCTGTGGCTGTCCCACACCTGGAGGTGCCTGAAGCCATGGATGGGCGCTGGGCACCTGGGCTGTGGGAGCTAGCCTTGCCCATGGCTGCAGTTGGGATTGGATGACCTTTAAGGTCCCTGCAACCAAACCACACTGAGATTCCACAATTCTATAATCCTGCGATTGCTGAGCAGGGCAGGCAGTGGGGAGCAGAGCTGTGTGCCCAGCCGGCAGCCAGCCAGCACCCAAACAAATGTCTCAGGCAGCCATAAACCTGTTGAAGGAATAAATTAGCTGTACAGCAAGGTTATGCTTGGGAATGTCTCCACCATGGCAAAGGTATCCGCTGTACCTGGTGATTAGGTTTATATTACAACGTGGCTTTTAAGGCTCGCTGTGCTGAATAAAAATTTAGGCAATTAGCGATCTTATTTCTTAGGAAGAACTGCTTGCTATCGTATATTAACACACATTTTGCTCAATTAAAATTGTTCGCAGTCAGCAAAAACAATTTCTGCACTGTAATGAAATAATGAAATAATTATATGCAAGGGAGGACTTCTGATCTTTTTAATTATTCTATTCTTCATTTTTAAAAGGGCTATTTGAAAACGCAGTCCTGTAATTGATTGCTATAAATCAGTCAGAAACATTCTAAGGATCATAAATATTCTAACTTTTAAAAGACAAAGAAATGCTAAATATTCAATGAAATCCTTCAATATTCAGAAAATTTAATCTAGGGTAAAAGGATAGACTGCTCTTTTGAAAATAAAAAGTAAATTTGTTGTCCTGTGAAAAATGAAATATCTTGAATGTCAGTAACAGAAATGGAATTAACAAGAGATCTTTTTATTGTTTTTTAAGGTCATTAGGCTGTGAATTCTATAATTATGGAAATTGTCAGTCCAGTTCTGTGCAGTGTTTGCTCCCATCCATAAGGTATTGGAATGTTCAATCAGTCTCTCTCGTGGGAAAGTTAGGTCATAACTGTAAGTGTACCAGCAAAATTGAATTAAGCAAAGAGATTTCATTAGTATTTATAGCCAGAAGGCATCTGTAAAAGTACAGGGCAAAGAAGTTATGTGGAAGTCAAAGGAGAAAAAAAAATGGGTTTCTGGTGACAAAGGCGAATCTGAAAGAGATATAAGTGTATAATGAATAAGAGCTATTGAGCGCTGCTCCAAAGAGGGAGTTGCAAAGATGTCAAATATTGATTTTCTTGTGTATGCCTTTGGACTACATATGTAATTGTTTGGATTTGCTGTCTTCATGATACAACAATATTTGTTGTTGAAGGTTAAAAAGCAGAGTGTGAAACAACCCAAAAAGTCTGAAACGTGTCGGCGAATTGCAAGAATTCCACCAGGAGGATCTCTCTAGCAAATAAACATTTTTATGACAATCAGAAGCGTTCGGCCATTGAAAGTAGTGCTCCCATTGTATGCAACGCCATCGAACCATGCTGCGTTTATTGACTGAAAATAAACAGTTTGTTTCTAATGAGTTTCTCCAACTTTTCATACTGGGAAATATTCCGTGATTGAGTAGATGCTCACAAAGTGCTCTTTATGTTGCTGTGTATGCACACACTGATAGAAAAAACATTTCCTCTTATGTGAGTTATTTATATATGAATGACAAAGCCTCTCTTGGTCTTAATGCAGAACTGAGACTGTATTTCCTGATTCCAATTAATGCCTTAATTAAATAAATCTCCTGACATACTTTTTAATTCTGCACAAGCAAGTACACAAGTCACCTTAAAATTCTCCTCTTTAAGAGTTACAAAAAGCTGACATGATAGCTCTTGATATTTCTACACAAATTGATATTGACCCTTTGGAGTGACCCAGCAGATGGGAAACTGTCCGTGTGACCTTCACAGTGGTGCATGGGGCAAAGAGATCTTTGTTGGCACTGCTGGTGATGGTGGTGTGATGTGGGGGACCCTGCAGCACCCAGAAGCAAAGGAAAGTTGGAGATAACCCACTGAGGTCATTCAGAAACCCACGTGAGGTGGTCACATTTGGAGCTGGGGTCTTCATTTTCCAAAGTGATGGACTCAGCAGAACCTAGTGGGGTTTGACCTTCGGCTGTTGAACAAAAACGAAGAAGCCCAGCTGTAAATAAGAGCACAGATGGGATCAAACTCCTGGCGAACCCTGGCCTTGCTGAAGTCAACATCAGCCCTGATGCTCTGCGGCGCTGTGGGTTCACCCATTGCCTGCAGGGTGAGGAAATGGCTCAGTGCCTGGCAGCTGAGTGAGATGTGTGCACCATTCGCCTGCCCACAAGAGTGAGAAGCACCGTCCTTATGTGTTCCTAGTCCAGGAATAAGTCACTTCCCTGCTTGTGTATAGAGAATGGCATTGGAGCACTTCATCCCTTGCAGCTGCAGGGCAATGAACTCTCCACACGAACCCACCTGGAGAGCACTCATCACCTCCCTAGGATAAGGCTAATCATAAATGAAGTGTGCATTTGCTAATCTTAAGTAAGAATCCTTCATAACGGGGTACGTTCAGCACCAACTGCTGTGGCACTAAGGCAGCCATCTCACATTGCTGGGAGGCCACAGGGCGTGCAGAGCCCCCAGCCCCACATCTCACTGATGAGCAGGGCTGGCAGTTTTTGGAGCCCTGCTGTCAGAGCACAGCGTTGCCTAAGCAAGCATTAAGAGGTTATGGTAATCGTAGGTATGCTTATTCCAAATAAAAGGTTTCATTAATCAAGCCATATTGAGATAAACCTGTCAGTGGACAGAGGAAACTAGAAATCAAACGCTGTGAAAGTTCTGACAGATTGTTAAATAGAAACCCTTTAAAACTGAATTTAATTTACTGTGATATTACAGATATTTATGCATCGATAGGCAAGTGCAGATTGAGTTCGGAGGTCAGCTTCGGTGCTTGAAAAATAAACGCGCAGAATGAAACAAAAGGTGACAGTTACCTTTGTCAGAAATTACGGTTTATTAAACCAAATGCGGAGCTCTCACCTGATCTGCTTGAAGCAGAGAGCAGAGCAAGGTTGGGTGTGATTCAACGCGGGAGATTGGTGAACAACTCATTACAGAAAACACGGGCTCTGTTTGCAAAGTTTGAGGGATGAACTCCAGCAGAAGAAGGCAGGATTGGGCAGCAGGGAGGCAGGCAGCAGCCGCGTGGGGCAGTGAGTGCTGAGACCCTGGGGCAAGTTGCTCACTAATTATGTCATTAAGGGGCAGCTCTCTGTCAGGCAATGTGTATTTGGCTTCTGTACTTTCTGTATTTAATTCCTCCTCTTGAAATGAGTTAAACCTCTCCCTTCTCGCAACAGCGGGAGAAAGGTGAGTTTCCATTGGGACTGGACAAAGCTGTTGGCCAATGGAAGTGCCATCACTCCCTTCCATGTCGTTCTCCCAAGGAATGAGCAGTCATGGAGGTGGAGTGGAAAATAAAACACAGCTCCTCTTTCAGATGGTTATCTATACGTGTTTCTCTTTCAAAAGGAGGCTGCAGTGGGAAGGGAAAATCTGGAATCAGTTGTGCTTCAGCTCTGCCAATGCCAAGGGTTCTGCTGGCTCTACCAAGCACAGGAGAAGGACCTGAATATGAGCAGTCCTAAGTGAAAACTATGTTGGTGCTATATGATAGGAATATATTTATCAGCCAGACTTACATGAGATCATATCTAAATCCATGGCTCCAAAATGTATAGTATATTACATTTCACACACATAAGAAACATGTGCAACATGCAGGACGTGTTAGCTAGAGCTGTATGTCCTTCCCAGCCTGCAAACTCCTCCTCAACTCAAGGAGATCCATGCAAATAGTGACCACGATGGCAGTAAGCTCATCAGCAAAGTTGGTCACATTGGTCAAGCTCAGCTTTCTGAGAAGATGTCCCTTTCTTCCCATGAAAGGGATTAGGGAGCTGTTTTTCTCAATGGCTGTACAGAAGCCCAAAGGCAGAATGTGGTGATGAAGTCCCAGCCATGTGCCCACTACACTCATCATCTCCTGATGCGTCAAGGTCACATCAGAGCTGTGTTCACTGCATCTTCCACACAGCAGTGACCATTGCTCCAGGCTGAGGTTCACTAAGAAGTGAAAATAAAATAGTAAAATCTGTCAAGAGGAAGCCAGGAAGGAAAGACAGTCGTGTTTCATCCACACAAAGATGAAAATTTACCTTGCAAATTTTAACAAGACTTACCTTGGAAAATGAGAATCTAGTTCAGGTTTAGAATAGAGCTAACTCGAAGCATATATTTAAGTCCCATTCATTTACGTGCTTTAAGTGCTAAGCTGGAAACACGGGCTGGAGGGCTGGAGGAGTACCCAGGAAGCCCACATGTTCACTCCTTGGTGAGAGGAGAATCTCAGAGGCTAGAATGGAGCTATGGGCACCTACACAGAGGCAGATCCCAGTGGGCAGAGGACCCGTGACCGTGTTCATCATTTTGAGACCCACAGCTTGAGAGCTGTGCATTGGCTCTGCTTGCTGAAAGTAAACATTAACTCAGTATTGGTGGTGAGCTAAAATGAACAAAAGAGCTCTGAAGAGTGGTGATGTGGAGCATCTTCCCAAAGAAAGGAGGGAAAATGAAGCAACTGGAAAGTCTGAAATAAACCTGAGGAATGTAAGAGTGAGTCCTCCAGTAGGTGATGGACAATCCTACCCAGACCATCGCCTCCAGTCCAACTCCAGGCAGTAGTACAAGGAGGGCTCTGGTCCCACACACACCCATTGCTGGTGATTGCATCTTAGTGGGCATTTCCAACCTAAACTCTTCTATGATTCTACAGCAGAAGGCGACAGTAGCCCTCCGTGTTGTATTTTCTGAGATGAGTTTACAAAGCAATTAAGACATTTTGGCAAATGTTGAGGTGCAGATTTCCTCCCTCTCGATAGATCATTCCTGGCTTTTTTTTCTTCTCTCCTTCTGGACTGATAAATGTTTCTTGGTCCCACAGATATATTATCTCTCTGTTTGGTCACTTGGAATCCATTTCAACTGCCTGTTGAATTCCTTCATCGTGTAATATTTCAACAAGATCCCCCTAATAAACTTTATTTACAGACTCCAAATACTGCCTGATGTGCTCGATACACTGTGTCATCACTTTCTGAGCTGGAATTCCTCTTGGAAACCTTTAGTACCTGGGCAAAAGCAGGAAACTCAACACAAAAGTAATGTCAGTGTAGCTGAAGGAATAAGTTGCCAATGTGTGCTCTCATCCAGGCACTGTCTGCAGTCCCTCTGAGATGCTCTGGAATCAGCAGGGTTTTACAGCACTCTTTGGAAGGCATTAAAATACTTTAATAAAATGTTTAATAAAGATTCCTCTAATAAGATGAAGGATCTAAATTGAATTCACTGAAGTACTGTAATGGTCAAGATTTGTGGGGAATGGCAAGGAGCAGTTCTGCTGGAAATGATCCACATTGCCCCCTCCAGATAAAAAGTAAAAGAGAGAGAAAGAAACAGATTTTGGCCCCTCAAGCTGGATTTTGGGCAAAAAAAAAAAAAAAAAAAAAAAGCAAACTTTTTGGTTCTGAAGCTGTCAAACCTCTTTCCAAGGTGTTTGAGGAGAGCACAGCTGAAGCCAAGCCACCTCCATTCTGCCATTAGGAGGTGGAGGAGAAAAATGTTGGAGTGGCTCAGACAGCGGTTTGGGACTCTGGTGACTGCTGGCTTGGTCAGGACATGGAGGGGCTTTGCTGTGTTTGTTTTCTTAACCAAAATGAATAAACAGAGTCCCCTAAAATGCATAATGGCACTCTCCAGACAGGGAGCTACCTGGCATAGCAAGCGAAGAGCTGCTTGGGGAGGTTTTGGAAGCGAGATTATGGACCTGCTTGCATAAATACCTAGCATGGGCTTTAACCTGCATTTTGGGTAAAATTCAGCGCTGTGCAGAAGGCCCATAAAAGGCCCACGCAGTGCTTACGTGCCACCAAGGCACCATTTGGCGGGCGCGATGCCTGCGGATGGGGCTGCGCGCGTTGCGCGGCGCTGGAACTCAACGTGTTGGGGAAAAATATTAGCAGAGTGATTTTATTAACAGCAGTGATAACTCACTGCTTGTCTGTCTGTGTTTGTTAAAGGGAATCGAGGGTGTTACACGTGAGCCAGAGGAACGGCTTAGGAAAATATCCAGGAAAAATAACAAAGAAATGAAGCTTCTGCCCACCCTGGGAGGTTGGAGAGTGCGCAGGAGGCAGCTGGGTGATACAATGCATCCCAAACAGCTCTGGGTCCCTCAGGTGCTCCTGCAGAGGAACATCTCTGAGTTCTGAACGTGTTGGTTTTGTGGTGAGGACAGGACAGGGCCGTGCTGATGTCAGCACAGGGATTTCCTCACATCCCTGGGAATCCCCTTTGCTTCCTCTCTACCTCTTGCATCTCACTCAACAACTGAGCAGGAAGCTGCCGTGCCTTCCTCACACCTCCTCCTTACCTGTATGCTGATAGAAGCACATTTAGCAGCGGGTTGGCATGAACTTCTGCCACAGCCACTCTCAGACCCTCATTTCGGATTGTGTCCCCTCTTTTTGGATTACATCTCCACGTTTCCTGCCAAATACATCACATCTGCACCATCCCTTTTGGCTACAGTTCTGCATAGATGAATGGGAAAAATTTATGTCACGTTGATTTACTCCCCTTTCCTCAGACAAATAAAGTTGTCTCCAGACAAAATACAACTTCCCTCCTGAGCTGCTCGGGCCTCATTTCTGCCTCTGTGTGTGGAGAGACCCCTGGGTTTGGGAGGAGGAGTGAGGTTGGGCACAGCCCCCATCCTGCAGGTGAGGATGTGGCCCCCAGACGCCCATCAGTTTGTGTAGAGGGCAGACTTGTAACTCGAAAATCTGAAGAATAAATGAATCTTGATTGAATAACTTTCCTTTCCCAAGTCAGATGGCAGCTACCTGTGCAGTCATCTTCTGCAGAGGGCAGTGGAGTTCCCCAGTTTGCCCAGCAGTTGCTGTGTATTTGAACTTATTCCATGAAATTTCGTCTCTCCATGCTTTTGAAGCACCAAAAGCTGAATTGAGTTCCACTCTTCTGATGATTTTGTTTTATACTGTGAGCCCCACAAAGTCACATCCTGGGGACACCTGAGTACTGGTCTTGTCAAGTCACAGGGACCAGGACACAGCCAGAAGCACCCACCCACCTAAAGGAAAATGAAAGCTGAATTCATGGCAATTAGTAGTTTTACACACATGCTGCCTTTGGTTAGTGCTTGGATCCCCACCTGCAAGAAATGAGCAGGCAGAGGCTCAACAGGAGACCATGTTGTGAAAGGAAGGACTTTATTCCCATATTCAAAGGGGTGGGCACGTCCATTCTGTTCCCTCTCCCTCCATATGAATCCATACCCACCCATATCCCTCCATATCCATCCATACCCCTCCATATCCATCCGCCTCCATCTATGTCCATCCATATCCCTCCATTCCCATCCATAACCCTCCATCTCCATATGCATCCCTCCATTGCCATCCATTTCCATCCACGCCCATTCATACTCCTCCATACCCATCCATCCTCATCCATACCCGTCCATATCCCTCCTCACCCCTCCACACCCCTTCATCCCCATCCATACCTCTCCATGAACCTCCATCCCCATCCACATCCATCCATACTCATCCACACTCCTCCATACCCCCAACCCTCACACCATGCACACAACACAGCTCTGTGCATGACCTCTATGTAAGTCCTGGAGTGAAAGCTGGGCCTTGACTTCCCAAGGGACAGAGTCATCTACAGCCACACAGTGCAGAAAACCTGCACCTGATGAAACCCACATGCAGTGAAACCCACACCCTCATACCAGCACTCACAACACCCAATGCATGCAGACAGTGCCAGGGTTAGGCAGCCCCACACAGGCACAGCTCCCACGGCTGCGTGGCTTCAGCTTCTCCCAGCTTGGGTTTCCCTAAAGGCGAACTGGGGCTAAATAATGAATCGATCTAAAATTAACCAGAGGAATGGAAATGCTCTAAAAATAAGTGAGCAGCTGCCGTGGTCGCAGCCCCCTGCTCCCGTGGGGCCGGGCTGGAGGAGGGGGTTCAGCCCAGCCCCGATTTATGCGGCTGCGCTCTGCGGGCAGCGAGGGGCATCTGTGCACCCTGGTGTACGTGGAGCCCCTGAAACTCTGCTGTTGGCTTCTCCCAAACCCTATTACAATCCATCCATCCATCCATATTTATTTATTTATTTACGTTGTTTTACATGTCAGCATTCTGGAGTCGCCGGGTCGCCTCTCGGTGTCCCCATTCGGGGGTGCGGAGCCCGAGGATCGGGGCAGCCCCGGCGCTGCGGTGCCGCGGGGCAGAACGAACAGCAGCCGGCCCCGCACAGCGCTCCCGCACTCGCTCTGTCTCGCACCTCCTGCTTTTTCCCTTCCTGCTCCCGTATTCTCCCGGCTTGTCTCTTTTATTCTTTTGTACTCGGGCGCGTTGTCCTGGCTGGCGATCTGGGGGATTGAAGGGAGGAAGGGGGGGCGGGAGGGGTGGGGAGGGGGGGCTTCGTAAAACGGGACAGATAAAAACGAGCGACATCATATTGTTTGACAGAATGATCCGAAATGATCAAGTGCCTTCTCCGTAGCTGGGGGGGGGGAAGATGGGGGGAGGTGGAGGGGGGGAGAGGCGAAATGGTGAATTCCTAAAAAACGAGAGCGGCTCTTCTCCCCGCCGCCTCCCCGCGCTGCTGCGGCCGCCTACGGGGATCCGCCGCCCGTACCGCACCGCACCGCACCGCCCCGTCCTCCGCCCAGAGCCCTCGTGCGTTTATTTGTAAGGGGATAAAGAAATGGGGGGGAGGGGGGAGAAGGGAACGGCCCCGGCTCGGGACCCCCCGTTCTCCCGGCGGCGAACGGAGAGCGCAATTTCCGAGAGAAAGGCTCGTTTTGATTAAATCTGACATGCTGCTGCTAACTCCATGCTAATGGGAAATAATTAACATAATAGCCATAATTAAAAGCACGCTAACAATGCCATAAATTTATCACACAATTTTACTAGCTTTCTGCCCCTAACTGCTCTCTCATCGTTAATTAAACGTGTTGCCTTTCGCGGAATGGATGTTTATACATTTCCAATACAAATAAATCCGAAACCGTTTTGGAAACGGAACCGACTTGGTTTTGCACTGAGCAGTCCCGGCTTCACGGGCGGGTAGGGAAAGAGAGAAAATAAATAAATAAATAAAAAGAAGAAGAAGAAAAAAGAAAAGAGAAAGAAAGAAAGAAAGAAAAATAATAACCAAACACGTAGAAATAGAGGCCTTGGGGGAAAAAAATAATAATAATAATTAAAATAAATCAATAAAGGGGGGGATGTATAAGAAACGGCCCCAAAATACGCATCTTTTGCAGACAACCCGGCCCGACCCTCCGGCCGTGGGGATGTGGGGCTCCCAGCCATGTGTTCGCACGGAGGTTTCCACCCGATGTGTTTCTTTCGAGGCTCCCACCCCACATAGTCGGTTTGGGGGTTGTCCCACCCGACGTCTTGATTTCGGGGGGCTCCCATCCCATGTATTTATATGGGGTCTCCTCTAACAAAGCGGTGCTGCTTTAATCCAGGTCGGGGCAACGATTCCTATAACCCATAAGTGAAAGTCAGAGGCTCCGGGAGATGAAAGCGGACACCTTCGGTTTCTCCTTCCTCTAAAACGATGACAGAGGCAGAAATGCCCCCTCTGCCTCTCCCAGACCCCAGCTCAGCCTCCGCGTTTATTTTTAACTCTCCTCGCGGCCGACATCTCTCTTGGCCGTATTAAAGCCCGATGGAGTTGTAATTAATTTTTCCCTCTCTATCATAACTTCTCCCATCCTCCTCTCCCCGCCGCTCGCCGCGTCTCTATTTCCCTCCGTATCGATCCGGACGACACCGTTTGTTTTTCTCCCGTTGTTGAATCCATCCGTCCGTATGGGCGCCCACTCCTATCGCTGCGGCGGTGTCACTCGTGGGGGTTCCCAACCCCGCAAACGCTGCTTTAATTAATTCAACCTTCCTCAAAGCTCGGCCTTAAACCCTTAAACCCGGCTGCGGGCTCGGAGCCCTTTTTTCCCAGCGGATCGTTGTGGGGAAAGTTTCCCGTTAAGAGATCCCCTATTTAAAAGCTTTTCTCCTTCCGAGCCCGCAGCGCTGTGGGGTTGGAGGTTCCCAAAGTTCTCCGCCGCCGCCCGGAGCCCCGCGGCCCGCACAGCCCCCGGGGCCGCCCCGTCGGGGGGGACGGAACGGAGCGGGGATCGGCACCGAGCGGCCCTCATCGAGGGGAAACGCCGCGCTTCTCGAGCTAAGCGCCGTAATTAATGGGATGAATCAATTAATTTGACTTTTATCGAGTCGAAGAAAAAGCGCAACAAATGAAACGGGGGAACGGAGTTTGGTCTTTCTCCTCACTTTTACACCGGGGAAAGCGAAGCGTGACGGGGAGGGGGGGGCAGCGGGAGGGAGCGGAGTGCGGGGGGTGCGGGGAGATGGGGAGGGGCGGGGGGGAGGCAGGAGATCCGGGCGGGGGGGGTTGGATGATTTTATTTTATTTTATTTTATTGGGTTTGAGTCTGGTTTTTCTTTTTTATTTCCCCTCTTTTTTTTCTTTTTTTTTTTTTACTTTTTTCCCTTTATCTCTTTTTTCTTTTTTCTTTTTTTCTCTTCTCCTTTTCTTCTTTTCCCGCCCTTTTTTCGTCTTTTCTTTCTTTTATTCCTTTTCGTTTTCTTTTTCTTTTTTCTTCTTTCTTTCATCTTCCTTCCCTTTCTTCCTTTTTTTTTTTTTTTACCATTTCTTCCTTTCTCCTTTACCTTCTTTTCACTTTTCTTCCTTTCTTTTTCTCCCTTCCTTTTTTCCGTATTTTCTTTCTCGTTTTTCTTCATATTCTTCATTTCTTCCTTTTTTCTTTTTCTCGCTTTTTTCTTTCTTTTTTTTTCATTTTTTCTTCTTTTCTTCCTTTTTTTTTCTCTTTTCTTTCTTCCTTTTTTTCCCCTCTTCTTTTCTTCCTTTTTTCCCCCTCTTTTCTCCCCCACAGCCTTTCCTCACCCACCCACTCCCCTCCCGCACCATTCCGTCTCCGTATTCCCTCTCAACCCCACCACACATGCGGCCGCCGCACCGCCGCGGACACCACCGCAGCCACCGACCGCGCAGAGCCGGGATCGCTCCGCAGCACCGCCGGGGCTGAGCGGGCAGAGGGCGGCCGGGCCCCCCCGCCCGGGCCGGGGCTTACCTGGGGCCGCGGCAATGCGCTCCTCGCATTCACCCACACTCCCTCATTTCCTACTTTTTCATATGCTAACGTTCTCAATGATTAAGTCGTTAACACCTCTGGGGAAAAACAAAATAAAGAAGGGAAGGGAGGAGGGGGGAAATGAAAGAACAAAAAAAGAAGAGGAGGGGGAAAAAAAGAAAAAAAAAATCGGAAAAGAAAAGATAGGGGGAAAAACAAAAGAAGAAAAAAGAGGAAAAAAATCAGGAAAAAAATAAAGAAAAAAAAAAGGAGAAAGAAAAAAAAAACAGGCGAAAGGCTTCTTTATTTATCATTCCCTTCTGTTATTTTACGTCTTTTTTATTTCTCCCTGCAACTAATCTCACAGATTAATCAATGGCCACCTCCGAAGCTCCGCTCCCCGCCGCCGCTGTTGGAAAAGCCCGAACGGCCGCGGGAGCGCGCAGAGAAGCGCCGTGGGAGCGCGGCCCCGCGGCTGCGAGCGCTGCCAGCGCCGCTCCGGGCGCGGCGGCCCCGACGGGGCGGACGGGCGGAACGGAGCGGAGCGGCCGCGGCTCTTTGTCGACGGCGCGGCGGCACTCGGAGTTTTGCGTGACTTCACGGCGGGGAGCCCGACGTCACGCGGCCACGTGACGCCGCCTCCGAGTATATCTTTAACGGGAAAGTAATCTATCAGGCAGTCCGGCCCGCCGCGCCGCGCCGCCGAAGTGCCGAGCGAGGCCCCGCGCCGCCCCGCGGCCTCTGCCCCCCGCCCCGCCCGGCTGCGGGACCTCCCTCCCTCCGCCGAGGGGGCGACCGACCGACGACAACAACAACAACAACAACAACACCGCCACCGCCACCAAAAAAAAAAAAAAAAAGAAGATTTCTCAAAAAAAAAAAAAAAAAAGCAAAGCAGAGCACGCAAAGCGAGGAGCGAACGGCGGAGCGGTGCGCGGCGGCGGAGGGGCCCGCGGGCGCGGAGCGGTGGAGCGGAGGGGCCCCGCGGGCGGCGGGCGGGAGGCAGCGGCGCCGCCCGAGCCCCGATGCCCGGCGGCCGGAGCGGGGCGCGCAGCCGGAGGTGACCGGGGGGGATCCCCGGGAGCGGAGCGGGCGCGGCCCCCCCATGCCCCGCGGGGACGGCGCCGCGGGCGGCAGCGGAGCCGCGCGGGTGTAGCGGCCCCGCGCTGGGGGAGAGGGGCGCGGGGGCGGCCCGCGGAGCGGGGATGACTCTATCGGGCGGCGGCAGCGATATGTCCGGCCAGACCGCGCTGGCGGCCGAGGACGTGGATATCGACGTGGTGGGCGAGGGAGACGACGCGCCGGGCAAGGACGGGGACGGCGAGGCCCGCAGCCCCGCCGCGCTGCCGCGGCTGCCGCTGGACGAGGCGGCGGAGCCCGGCGAGCCGGGAGCGGGCGGCGAGAGCGGCAGCAGCGGCAGCGGCAGCCCGGCCCCGGCGGGCCCCGAGGGCGGCAGAGGGGGCGGCGGCGGCGGCGGCGGCGAGGAGGGGGCGAGCGGCGCGGGAGCGGCGGCGGCGGCGGCGGCGGGGCAGAGCAAGCCGAAGAGCAGCCTGGTGAAGCCGCCCTACTCGTACATCGCGCTCATCACCATGGCCATCCTGCAAAGCCCGCAGAAGAAGCTGACGCTCAGCGGCATCTGCGAGTTCATCAGCAACCGCTTCCCCTACTACCGGGAGAAGTTCCCCGCCTGGCAGAACAGCATCCGCCACAACCTCTCGCTCAACGACTGCTTCGTGAAGATCCCCCGCGAGCCCGGCAACCCGGGCAAGGGCAACTACTGGACGCTGGACCCGCAGTCCGAGGACATGTTCGACAACGGCAGCTTCCTGCGGCGGAGGAAGCGCTTCAAGCGGCACCAGCAGGAGCACCTGCGGGACCAGACGGCGCTCATGATGCAGGGCTTCGGCGCCTACGGGCTGGCCGGGCCCTACGGCCGCCCCTACGGGCTGCCCCCCGGCGCCTACCCGCACCCCGCCGCTCTGCAGTACCCCTACATCCCGCCCGTCGGGCCCATGCTGCCGCCCGCGGTGCCACTGCTGCCGTCGGGCGAGCTGAGCCGCAAAGCCTTCAACGCGCAGCTCGGGCCCAGCCTGCAGCTGCAGCTCAGCAGTTTGGGGGCGGCGGGCTCCATCGTGAAATCCGAGCCCAGCAGCCGCCCCTCGTTCAGCATCGAGAACATCATCGGCGGCCCCGCCGCCAGCTCGGCGCCCAGCGCGCAGACTTTCCTGCGGCCGCCCGTCACCGTGCAGTCGGGCCTGGTGGCCCACCAGCCGCTGGCGTTAGCCAGGACCACCGCGGCCATCGCGCCCATCCTCAGCGTGCCTACCAACATCATCGCGGGGCAGTTCCTGCAGCCCCCCGCCGCCGTGCAGGCCAAGTGGCCGGCGCAGTGACCCCCGGAGCGGTGACCCCCGGCACGGTGACCCCCCCGGACGTATCTCTGGGAAATGGCGGAGGTCGCTTTCGGGGTTTTTATTTTTCTAACAGAGGCGAAGTGACGGTCGCGTTTAGGAGCCGGGAGGGCTTTCGCTTTTTTTGAAGGTTCCGGCGCTCCGAGCGGTTTTATCTGAAATAAGCGAACGAACGGGGAAAAAAAAAAATGTATAAAAATATTAATAATAAGCGGGGGAAATTTTAAATATTAAACGAACGAACAACAACGAAAAAAAAAAGAATTTTGGAGGAAAAAAAAAAGGAGGAAAACGCTGTCGTTCTATTATAGAAGTCTGTTTATATATGAATGAATATATGTATTCTAAATGTTATCCCTTCGTGTTGTACACAACTTTGTAAATAAATTTTTCAAACGCTCCGCC
This sequence comes from Chrysolophus pictus, assembly GCA_037305975.1. Classification (NCBI taxonomy): domain Eukaryota; kingdom Metazoa; phylum Chordata; class Aves; order Galliformes; family Phasianidae; genus Chrysolophus; species Chrysolophus pictus. The sequence continues at coordinate 27,576,662 of CM074583.1, forward strand.
CGTGTGCGTGTGCGCGCCGACACCGCGGCACTGCGCTGCGCTCCGGAGCCGCCGCTCTGCGCGTAACATCCGCGCAACCTCCGCGGGCAGCGCGCAGACGGTCCGGTTCTGCCCCCGCTCCTTTCCAATCGCCTCCTAACAAACCCAAACTCCGATCCCCGGGCAGATCGGAGGGATCCGATCCGCGCCTCGTTGTGGTTTTATTAGTGTTTATTGTTATTTGTTATTATTGCTATTATTTTGATTTTTCTTTTTCTCCCCTAATTGTAGGGATTTGCCGAAGCCCAACGCGCTGCGCCGGACCGTCCCCCTTCCCGTCCCCAACCGGAGCGCTGCGGTGCGGCTTTGGCGGCTGTTTCTGGGCGAAATGGCTCTCAGGAAAGCTTGGGGCGATCCGAGAGTCCGCGGTTTCCATTGCGGGAGGACGGCATCGCGGAGCGGCGGCACGGCGCGGAGCTTTCGTTTGCAGCGCCGAGTGCCGGGGAGATGCTCCGCGGAACGGGAACGGCCTTTTTTAGCTCGTTCCGAAGGGGCGGCCGCGGGATGGAAGAAAAAAAAAAGCAAAAACCCACGACATTTATGTGCGGTTTTTGTGGCTGAAATCACGGCGGTGCTCAGAGCCGGATTCGGTCAGCGCTGCTTTGGCCGTCGCGAGTTTCGTTTTGGCCGCGTTCATTTTCCGCCCCGATAAATCCGCGGTGTTCGTTTTGGGACGGGGAGTGCGGGAGGAGCGGGACGGCAGCTCAAAACAAAAGCAAAGTGTCGTCGGCTCTGCCGCTGAGCCGTACGTGTTATTTCTCCCCGAGTCAACCTTCGCACCTCCGCACATCCCCTCCGAAACACACCGCGCGGCTCCTCCAACTCGGGAACGCTCCGGCGGTGGCGGCGGCGCTGCGGGAACGGGGCCGAGCGCTGCGGGAACGGGGCTGAGCGCAGTAGGAAGCGCGCAGAGCGCTTTGGGTGCAGAGAAGCGCTGCTCTGCGCGGCCCACGGCTTCGCACCGGCGGCTGTTTGTAGTGCGTCCCCCCACTCCGGGAAAAATAATAAATGAATAGAGGAAGGAGCCCCGGCCTGCGTTGTAGGCTTCAGAAGCTGCTGAGTGCGGGCTTCCCGGCGCCGCTGGGTAACGGGCTCATTCTACGGCTGAGCCTTTTGTTGCTTAGAAAATGACTCGCTCGTATTTCCGCGCGTAGCGGCGATACCTCGGGCTCGGCATGCGCCCCTCGGCCGAACCAGCGGCGTCCCCTCCCGGCCCCGCGGCCACCCCTCCCCTTCTCGCCGCCTTTTCCCGACCGGACGGCAACGGCGGAGCGGCTCCGGAGCGGCCGCGGCCGGGAAAGGGGCAACCCCGGGGCGCGGGGCCCGGCGGGCAGGTGAGGGCTGGGGGCTGCAGTGCCGCCGTGGGGCTGCAGGGGGCGCGGGGATCGAAAACGGGACCCCCGGGGGGGGCGGCATCGCCGCGGTACCGGGCAGGGCGGCGGGGAGGGGGGGAACCCGAGCCCGCATCGGGCGGCGATCCAAGCGGCCCGACACCGACACAGAACGGCTTTTTCTTTCTCTTTATTTTTTTCTTTCTTTCTTCTCTTTCCCCGTTGTGATTTTTGTTTTGTTTTTGTTTTGTTTTTTTTTTCATTTTTCTTTCCTTTTTCTTTTTAATTTCTTTTTTCTTTTCCTTTTCCCCCCTTTCGCTTCTTTTCCCCTTTCTCTTCTTTTTCCATTTCTCTTTTCCTCCCTTTCTCTTCTGTTCCCCTTTTCCTTTCCTCTCTCTATATTCTTTTTCCCTTTATTTTTTTTTCTTTCATTTTTTCCCCCTCTTTTTCCCTTTTCTCTTTTTTTTCCCTTTTCTCTTCTTCCCCCCCCCATTCTATTCGTTATTTCTCCCTCTTCCCCACCTTCTCCTCTTTTATTTTTCTGTCTCTTTTCCCATTTTTCTTTTTTTCCTTTCTTTTTTTTCCCCGTCCTCTCCTTTTTCCCTTCCCCAAACCGTCCGACGCATATGGCCAAACTTGACGCGGCCGCTGACAGATGCCTATTAGTATAAGACGTGTCATGTTGGTCTCTGGGGTGCATTGAAAGTAACTAGATCCTAAGCACTGGGAAAATGACCGCACTCCGCAGCACGGAGAGTTTACTCAGAGCCCCCCCAGCCCCGACCCCTGCGATTATTTATGACAACCGCCGAGGCCCCGCTCAGAGAAAGGTGCAGTGAGGTTTAGTCCCGATTCCCCGAAGCCCGAATCACCCGGGTACGGGAAAGGACGAACCCGTCGGGGCCATTCCCTCGGGACTCGGCTTAAGGTTTACGGGTGCAGAGCATTAAAAAAAAAAAAAAATCGGGAAAACCCCTTTTGTGGTTATTTCAAAATGTTTCTTTATTGCAGAGGGATATTCCAGAGAGAGGATCTCCCACTCGGGGAAAACGCGCCCTAAAGGCGAGGGTTGTTTTCCTTCCTCCTTTGAGTCCGCGGCAATGGGATCCCGGGGTGGGGGTGCGGAAGATGCGCGTTGGGAGCAGGCTGTAGCGGAGCGCGGATCGCCGGGAGACATCTCGCATCCCGGGGTCAGAGCGAAGCTTTCCCGGTCCTAACCACGAAGCGTTTTGGACTTAAAAGCTACAAAGCAGAGGTGTGACGCCCGCGGAAAGCGTGAGCGGCAGTGAGTGTTCAATGTAGCAGGTAGGGATGGACTCAGCGCGTCTCCCGGACTGAGCTGGGAGCAGACGCCGCAGCCGTAAAACGCACTTAACAGTCTATTTAATAGTGGCGAGGTCCTTGGAAACGCAATCTCCATGCTAATCTCGCTTTTTTTTTTTTTTTTTTCCCCTAAATCAGAAATGAAAAATAGGTCAGGAAGGTAGAATCTTCCCTTTCCATTGAAAATGTGGCATTTCCTCTATTTTAATAACTAAGACAACTTCGGTAATGAGGGATTCGGTAATGCCTGGTTTAAAGCAGCAAGGCAGGGCTCGGTGAGCGAGCCGAGGATGTACGACTTTACTAAGACCGCAAAACGAGAGCGCTCTCGAGCTGGAGGCTGGGTGAGATCCCCATGTCCCCGGGGCAAAGTGCCAACGGCCCAAAGACCAAAAACCAAAAGCCAAATGCCATCGCCGTCCCCTCTCGGGTCCGGGAATCGCGTGGGCATCGGGGAACAGAGCAGATCTCAGCCTCCCTCTGCCTACTTTTATGAGGTGCTGGCGTTTCGGGGGAAAATAATAACAAAATCCGTCTTCCCGCAGGTTGGGCTGGTGTTTGCAAGCATGTGTCCTTCTGCTCTTGCTAGGGAAGCAGGATGGGCGAGGATCGGGGCTCAGGCGATGCCCGCCGGGCGGAGCTGGGAACAACTTCTCGCAGCCGCGGACCGCCCGTCCCCGCTGCCACCGGCCCTGGGAGCGACTTTCTCGTTATTCCGACCGCGTTTCGCCCCGGATTTCTGGGGTAGCCGGCAGGAATTTGCCTTACCGGCGTTCGGCTTTCCATCACCCGAAGGGATGGCGTGAAGAGCCCGGCAAACTTGCTGGAGCCTCCCGAGAGCGCGAAGGGTTAAGGAAAGCCGTTTATCTGCTCATTATCGGTTTCTCTTTACTACTGAGAACCGAACCCGAGCCCCGCTCGTATCAATGTGTCCTTAATGCCTTTTCCAGTCATTGATCTGGTCAAAGTCACCGCAGAAATACTAGTGACAGAGACTCAATTCCAGACAACGTGACCAATGCAAGTATTTAGAAGGCATTCAATAAAAAACCTTTCCCGGAGAGCGAACGATTTCACCTTGCAACAAAGAGCGCTCGGCTAATTGAAATAATGCACTCGGATGTGCGGCCGGGCTGGGAGCCGGCGGGGGAGGGGCTGCTCGGTGCGGGGCCGGGGAGCCCCGGGGAGGGGGGGGCGAGGAAACGCAGCCCGGCACCCGAATCCGAACGGCCGTAAGGAGACAGCTGCAGGGCCGAGCGACCGTAGCTCGTACCTGGAGGCGTCTGCTCCCCTCCCTGCCTTCTTCTCACCTTCTTTGTAATCGATTCGATGTTGGGATTATGTTTATTTTACGGATCTATCAGCCCCCAGACGCCCCTTAGGATCTGATTCATCTCCCGCGCTACGTTTAATTCAGCAGCTACTCGCAGATAGATGTAAAAAAAATGTAATGAATGTAATCTATCGTTTTCATGAGGTTTATTGCTCCAGACACACGTCAGGGCAGATTGCTGTGTGCACCTGTGTGAGGCCACGAGCTCCCTGTCCCCCCATACCTGCCTGTTTGGGGTGGCATTCAATTGCTGGGGATGCTGCCATTGCTGCAGGTGGAAGCAGCACTGCCATCTCCACGTCATTTGTGCTCTGTTTGCAAACAGTCGGGGTTATGGAAATGCGTGTTACTGCATTGGAAAATCTTCAAGAGGAAAAAGCCATCTCCGGTGGTACTCAATACTAATTTTTTTTTTTCAACAAATATATTTAAACACAATATTGTTTGTGCATTTTGGAAAGAACCCATGCATGCTTAAAAAAAAAAAAATAAGGGAATTGTATCTTCGTGGAATCTTTTTACTTTAATGTTCATTCTATGACATGAGATCAGATCCTTTTTGATCATACACTTCCACCTTTCAGTGGTTGGGTTCAAACCTGTAATGAAACGGTTTAAATGGGTTGGGCTCGTGCTTTACATGTTGGTCAGCCCTTAAGAAGTCGGGTGGTTGGAATTGCTGTAGATTTCTTCAGACTGTTCTGTTCTATTTCCCCATCCCTGGAGGCATTCAAGGCCAGGCTGGATGTGGCTCTGGGCAGCCTGGTCTGCTGGTTGGTGACCTTGAACATGACAGGGGGTTGGAATGAGATGAGCATTGTGTCCCTTTTCAACCCAGGCCATTCTATGATTCTATTCTACTCTATTCCACTCTATCCTATCCTACCTTCTATTTTATTCCATTCTATTCTATTCTATTTCTACTCTATCCTATTCCAGCCCCTTCCAACCTTTTAGTCCTTAGGTAACAGATCAAGGACAGCCCTGCTGCCAACTGATCACGAAGGTTTGGCCATGAGAACCACAGCAAGTGTTCTTATTTATAATAAGAAATAACCTGTTTTCTACTAAATTGTACATCCTACCCTCAGAGAGACGTGCAATAAGAGGAAACTCTGACCAACAGAGTAATACTGGTAAGGGAAGTAGGAAGCTGCTGTGGGATTATTCAGGCTGAGCATGCACTCTGCCAAGGCCTCGAGGAGGATCACGGAGCCCACAGCAGAAGGCGGTACAGCAGGAGCTGCTGACCAGGCCGCTCCTCAGGTCCTGTCTCCACACACAGCCGCTGTCAGCTGCTTCCAGAGCTCCGGCGCTGCGAAGAACAAACCCTTCTGCTGCCACTTCCCTTCTGTAACAAGAAAAGAATCATCATAATTTGTCCAAAAATACCCGCTTCCGAGCACCCCCCTCCGCTCGGCCCTTCCGCAGCCCCACACAGCCCCACAGCGACCCAACGCCCGCCGCCACCTCAGCGCCAACACCGCGATCGGAGCTGCGCAGGCGCCAGGCTCACGCGCATGCGCAGTGCGCCGCCCCGCGCCGCCTTAGGGCCTGGCGGAGGCCGGAAGCGTTTTCGAACGCGGAAGCGCGCGCGCGGCCGTTGTGTCCAGTAAGGCGGGAAGCGGGGAGGCGCGCGCCGCTCACCTCAGGGCTCGGCGGGACGGGACGGGCGGCGGGAAGGGCGAGGCAGGGTCAGCGCTGCGATCCATCTGCTGAGCAGGAGCGTGGCGTTGTGGGGCGGGTGCGAGGAATGAATATGTCAGAGTTAAACGTCTGACAGGGAGGAGGGAACCCGGTGGGCCTTTGGGTAAGCGGTGTTGCTGAAAGGAGAGGAATTCTCAGCTTGGTGCACATTCCTGAGGGGCGAAGGGCGCTGCTGAGCATCTCCCCGATTACCGCTTGAAGGGCCGCCGGCTCCTTGCCGTGACGGGGATTTTTTGTGCCTAAAGGCTGTTTTGGCTCCAGGCGCCCTCAGGTGCTGCTCCGAAGGCAGAGGGCAAAGCTGGAGCTGAGGCCGCCTCCTGGAAGCCTCCCTGAGCGCTGGGCTCTGTGAGATAGCAGCGGTTAAAGGTCCCTGCTTTGCCACCCGATTAAAGCACAGTGTTGGCTTCTTGAGGTATGGGGTGATTACTGAAGGAGAAAAGGAGGCAGGGAAGGATATTATAAGGACCGTCAGAGTTGGCTGATGGTGAAACGCTCGCAGGGTTGCAGCGTTTTGTGTTCATCATGCCTGTGCTGTTCCAGCAAAGGATGCACACAAAGATCAGCGTTCACTTTTCAGCCTATAGATGGGGATCTGCTGCTGTCACGGCTCTATATTGTTCAAAGAACTGTATTTCCCCTCGGTGCTGGGGGGTCCCAGCTTTCCACAAGTGATAGGTACGAATTTAGTTTGAGCAGGGCACGTCTTGTGATGTTGCTTTTCTGTTACTGAGACAGCCTAGTAGTGCTTTTTTTCTGGCATTGTCAACTATATTGCACTCATTCAAGCTGACTGCTGCCTCTTTTGCCAGGAGAGGCCCTGGCAGCTGTGCCCAGCTGTCCTCTGCTCCGCAGTGCCTCACTGACGTGAGGAGATGGTGCTGCTGGTACAGCTGAGGGACACCCAATAGATGTATTGCTATTTTCACTGTCAACTCTGGAACAGTTTCTTCTTTTTTATTTTTTTTTATTATTTTTTTTTTTCTGAGAGGCTGAACTTCAGGTTTGATTCTTCTGAGGCAAATTTTGCGTTTTCCATTTATGTTTTTTTTTGTTGTTTTTTTTTTTTTTTTTTTTTTAAATAGGGCAACATCACCATTTTCCTGTTACTTAGATCCCAGTGTTGAGGCATGTGGCAGAATCAACATTTCTGTTGGTATAATTTTGGAATAATTTTAAGCCAGCAGAGAATCTTCTATCAGACCTCCATTTTCCGTAACTCAGCTATGCTGTTTTTACTCCAGAAATTGACATTAAATTAATGCCATATGTTCACTGCTTTAAACTGTTTGTTAACAATTTTTAGTCCTTTTTTCCCCTACTTTATTGATGTAGGATTGTATATATATTTCTTTGAAGGCACTTTCCTCTTTCAGGCACGAATACCATTTCATGGGCTACTAAAGATACTTAACAACTTTCTGTTGTCGCAGGTGAAACATGCTTTGTGTGTATAACAGATTGTGCAGAACTTATTAAGAAGAAGCTTAATTACATACATGTATGTACAGAATAGATTTAATCTGATAGCTGAGTTCTTCAAAGCAATTTGAAGTCTTTTACTTTCCTTTTGCTGTTGTTTTTATGCAGTTTGTCAGATCCCTGGCCAGCTTCTAGCTCAGAATTAGGAGAACTTGTCAGTAGTGCCATTAAATGGCTAAGAAACAAAAACAAATGGTGCTGTAGCTATGTTTTTTTTTTTGTCTGTTTTTTTCTAGGTACCTTTTGGCTTGTTACAAAGAGAAGCTATGGAGAAGTGGACCTTAATGACAATTACTGTTTTACTGGCACTTACTGTACGCTGGACTGTATCGCTCGGTTCTTATTCAGGTAATTCTTGTTCACAGTCTGTAGAACAACCACTTGAAGGTGAATTATGGAGCTTGTGATAAATTAAAGTAAACTTGCATACAAAATCATAAGTAGGAAGCAGTGTGCTGCTTCAAGTATTGTTGTGGCTTAGGGCCTATTTCCCTAAGGCTGGTATAGTAGCTTGGCTGCTTTGGTAAGAATAAGCACAATGATAAATATCCCAGCTGCATGGGGGGTCCAGGGAGGGTCGCTAATGCTTTGGGAGCAGCAAAAGAATGGCCGGCTGTCCGCTCCTATGCCTTTGTCGCTCCTGTAGTTGCAGTGTATTACTACAGTCCAGCCATAAATTTGTTTAATCTTGTCCTTTAAGTTCTAGAACAGATGCAACCTTAACTTATATTTAGATAAAACTGTGCTAGTGATAATGAAGATGGTATAAAGGTGACGCGAAGTGAGTGATTACACTGTGTCCCGTAGCTATACTTACTTAAGGTTGTTTACAACATGAACCAGAGCTATATTCTTTTAATAGGTGAGTATTTCTCCTCCCCATCTCCTATGCTTGCAAAGAGCTAGCAAGTTTTTTCGAACCTCTCAGCGGCATTCCAACACTGTGCATACATGTGCACAAAGATCTCTCTCTGTGGGTTTTTATTTTTAAATGCCTCGTTACGTTCAGTCCCCATCAGCTAAAAGAATCACAAGCTCAGTCAAATTCTAGTTTGCTGTTAAGGCAATTGGGAACTTCATCCCCTGAGTTGTTCAGTAAGGTTCAAAATGATTTTTGAACTGGTAACTCCTGAGTTTTATTTACATGAAGGGATTTGCTTGAAGATAAATTGCACTTGTGACTTGTTACATAGTTATTTTTAATTTGCTTTCTGAAAATGCCCTCATAAAAGATCTGTGATGGAGGCTCTCTTCTGCCCACCTGTGTGCAGTGAGACAATCTCAATGTTGCTGAGTGACAGTAAATTTCTGTTGTACTGTGCATGTTTACATTACTAATTGGATTCTTCTGAGTTGAAAAGAATTGCAAACCAATCCAGGTTCTGAGAGTCTTAAAATAACAACTGAATTAAAAAACACATTTTTCTCTGTTTTTCATGTATCTGTATGCACACACTTATTTCATACGGAGCAATCACACTTATTTCATGCAGAGCGACCGTATAACTTTTTTTGGAATAGGAAAATCTGAATCCAGTCCAATCCAGCAAATTATCAAAGCGCTTGTTTAACTTTCAACGTTGTCTGGGAGAAAAAAATTAATCTGAACGTTAGGGCTGTCAAATACAGAAGCATACTAGAATTCCTCCCTCCCATCACCCTGCTTTGATTTCCTTCACACGAAATAAACCTTGAATTAGTGGGAACAAGAAAGAAATCGGACAGGGTGATGTCTAAACTGACGTGGTCCATTTTTGCTTTCTGTCACTGAGTGCAATATAACTGAGAAAGGATTAGAAGCAATCCGTGTTCTCAGAGGCAGGCTCTGGTTGAAGTGCTGATTCAGCACACTCGGAACCGCGCGTCGCATGGCTGACCAGATGGAGGGAGGTTAATTCTGCCCTCATTTACTGGGCAGTGTTGGATTGCGCTTTCATTTCCATTCTGTTGCTGCTTGCTATTTAGCATAGTTTTGGATCTCTGGCTAGAATTAGGGTGATGATGGGGATAAAACAGATAGCTGATGCCTGGTTTAGAGTGGTTACTAATTATGATGACCTTAGAATAGCTGGTCTTGCGTAATTACTTAGAAAAATTAAGCTTTGTGTGTCTGAAGTTTTCATGGAATTACAAAGTTCATGCTAAATGAGTAGAAGCTAGATACTCGTGTTGAAAGGCAGCATCAGACCTTTAACAATTTGCTTCCTGTTAATAATAGAACTGATTAAGACCACTGTAAATTAAAAGCATTTCAGTTCATTCTGAAATGAGTTAATTTCTTTATCTATAGCTTTTTTACCTGGAAGGAAGGGAAATTGTGTATGTGTGCTACATATACTTGAAAATCTGGATAACACATTTTTTTTATTTTAGAAATGCTGTGACAGGTTCTTGTAGATTTTAGCTCCAGAAAGGACTCTGATAAGAGTCCTATTGGTCAGTGAGCTCCCTGATTCAGGAAACTTCTAGTTGCATGTGTCATATGATGGAAATAATCTGTTCTGTCTCCTACTCAGGAGTAAGTTAGTGGAGATTTATTCTCTCTACTACTCAGAAATAAACAGAAGATATCTGAGCTTGTGTAGCTCCCACAGACTTAGATCATGGGGAAAAACTATAGATAGTTTTCCTGTGTTTTAAAGAAACTCTTAAATTTTGTCTATTTAGTGTCGATATTTTAGTGGAAGTACAATCAGTCCAGTTTCTGTTCTCAGTAAGCAGAGGTTAATAGAAGTAAATAAACTGTGATACAAGATGCTTAACATTCTGCCGTTACCAGAGTTAGGCTTATGTTAAGAAATTGTTGCTGAGTGGGCAGCTGAAGTATTTGCACTGATAACGCTTTTTTCCATGGGAAAAAAGCTTTTGATTTCCTGAGAGATTTATGTGCACGTGTGTGAAAAGTGTCCTTTAACATAATTTGCTTGGCAAATTGCTATCTAACAATCACTCATTTGAAAAATGTGAGAGAGAATTCCGGTAAACCAAAATGGAACAGTTATTTAGAAGTTCTCTATGGAAAAAAATATTCTAAACCTGTGTGCTGATCTGATAAGTGGTTTGTGTTAGCTACTAAGAATCATGAGGTAAGGAACAGATTACATGATTTTCTTGGTAGCATCACGAAGTAATAGAGGAAAGGGAGAGGAACTGGGGGGGTTTTAGGAGGTGCTGCTTTTAAGTGAATTTAAAAATAAAGCTGCTTGTTAATTACAAAAGCAGTGGCGAGGTACCACAGCATGACTGAAGCCTTGTCTATAGTTGCTTACTGAGGAGATGTAGTTGGTACAACATGGGTGTAAGATATCTGCTATGAATGTTTTCTTATTGCAGAGAAAGTGCCAAGTTTCTCATCGGTACTTGGTAATGATTTTTTTTGTCAGATGAGAAAGCTGTTCTTCACACTGGGATATCTTGATAAATGCTCATCACAGATATATCCAGAAAGCCGAAGGAACACGTGAAGCTTTTTTTTGGTAATTGTTAGACTGTGGAACAGATGAGGTCTTTTTTTCTTCTCAAATGTAATAGAAGAATGGAGGATAAAATTAGTATTGGAAGAATATGTGAATACAGTTTGCTTTTCCTCTAGACATGTATAAACAGAATAAACTCATAAATACTGTAACCACTTTTTTTTTTTTTAGGTGCAGGAAAACCACCTATGTATGGAGACTATGAAGCTCAGAGACACTGGCAAGAAGTTACTTACAACTTACCCATCAGGCAGTGGTACGTAGTGCTGTTATCTTATAGTTCAGGTTACCAAGGGGTAAATGGAGTGAAACTTTGTTTTACACCTCATTAAGTATACCTTCATCTGTCATGTCGGCTGTATCTTTTGCTAGAACCATTCTAAAAATACTTTTCTAGTGGCATAATATCACCTGGTTCTTAGACTGAAATACCGTTTTCTTCACAAAATAAGCAAGCTAAAATATGGAAGTTTGGCTTGCTGGATATTAGTTTTCTGGAGGATATTCTGACTGGTGATATTCACTGCTGTGAAACTCCAACTTTGTTTTGAACTGAATACTACAGAATAGAAGATGAATTCAATTCTATTTCTGTAAATATGCAGGGACAATCCTGAAAGCTTGTTGCTGTATGGAACTTTGCACGTGACTCTGGGATTCACAGTATAGAGCCTATATTGTCATTTTATTTTCCTCTTTCTGGGACGCCTAAACCTCTCATTATGCCAGAGCTGGGATAATGGAGAGATGTAATAATAGAGTTGGCAGCTTTGATCCGCTCTGCAGGCAGAACTGCATGTACTCAAAGTTCAGAGTTATGGCAGTCGTTATTTCTGGGCGTTCCAAGGGCTTGGGTGAGGCTGTGTTGCAGGCTGGGTTTAGCCTATGGGCTGCTGCTTGGGCATCGCCGTCTTGTTGTATTGGGTCTTTGTTTTATTTAGAACAGAAGTTTTACAGATTGTGGCTGCTCTGGAAACGGAAATCTGCAGTGAAGTGGTACTTTGTCTTGGGAGTTTGGAAAGGACATTTCAGCTGACACGCGAGGGATTGCTTTGTAGAAGAAAGCTGAGCTTTCTTTCCCCTCCTGTATTACAGAAATGCACGTATCAAGAGACACTGTGCTCTGGTACACTGGGAAAAAAATAGATGTTCAGATTTGAGGCTGAGATTTGAATTGCTTCTAGTATTATTTGCCTTAGTATTTAGAAAAGCTGTCTGTTCAGCAAGCACGTTTATTTAAGTAAGTAGAGCAGTTCTCTTATGAGAATGCAGTCCTATCAGATTTCTAGATCTCCTGATTTTTTTTCCCCACAGAATTTGTCATTATTACCATTGCACAGACCTGCATAGGTAACATAGCTGCATATTCCGTGCATGTTTCCAATGATTCAAAAAACATTTTTCTTAAATGCCAGAATAAGAATTTAAATAGCTTTGTATTTTTAGATCTTCTCATTATGTATTAAGAGCTACGTGGAGACAGTGTCAAAGCTACGTAAAAAACATTCTTTCTTATTAAAATGTCTTATACTGCTAATTAAATCGGTGAAGGGTTTTTTTGTTTGTTTGTTTTTTGCTAAGTGTTACTGGGTTTCTGTTGGAACTGTGAGTTTACAGAAGGTAAAATCACAAAACCAGCATGCAACTTAATTGGAAAGCTTTCCACCAAGTGGCAGACTGCTAAAATCTGTATGAAGAATCAGAACTGCTTTGGCATGAGCAATATTGAACGGTAAAATAAGAAGCAGAGATGCAACTCGAAGAAATATGACTTATCATGAGTTCATAAGATATTTCAGACAGCTCATAAGGAATTCAAGAAACATCATTTAGAATAATAAATGTCAAAAATTTTTTGAGTTTGAAGGGGGAAACTAGAAAATGCAAGAGCTTGCCCCTTGGCACTTATAATAGACTGGTATGTCTTTCTTGCTGTAAGGTATGAAGGATCTGATGCCTTATGTTTGTAACTTCTATTTTTCTTGGATAAAGCCCTTTGTTTCTCATTTGGAGGTGACTTAATTCTAGCTGCTGTCAGCCTTGCATAGAAACGCTGGCATGAGGGAATTACAAACAGGAAAATCCTTTTTCTTTGTGTCTCTCATGTCTTTCTCCTGAGTTTTCCTCTGAGGTAGGAACAGGTAAAGTGCTTGTGTCTGACACAACTGATTGAGATTTGTAACCTGTTGGTTATTCAGGAGGCATTACTCCATTAACTTGGTTTGCTTTCTAAAAGTTTCCTTGCCTCCTGGCTCCTACATTCACACTGATGGAATTGCCTCACTAAACCAAGTGTGCCATACTTTCTTCCATGTCTATGCTGTCCTTTGTTTATCTATGATATAGCTTGATACTGCCTTTTTTACTTCTGCTGAGTTGTTTTCTGGCAGCATAACTTCCAGTGAGGCTTTCTCAGACTGTTGGTATGTTGAGGAGAAGCAGTTCTCAGCTTTGTAAGTTACACCGTGCAGGAGTGGCAGGTAAATTTTAGCTGTTCAGAAATGGTTGTTGCTTATTAAATGTGCTATCCAAGTCTAGAAAGAAAAAGGGGGAATCTGGGACTATTGTAAGGAAAACAATTAGTAAATTCCCATTCTTTTGAAATCTCCATTTAATTGCATTGCTCCTATTTCCTTTTTGGCAAATTGACTGCTGTCTTCTGGGATAATCAACATACATGAGAAGTAGAAGTTGTGTTTGTAGATGGAAATGAGGATCTGCAAAACCTTCCACATAAATATCTACAACTGTAGATACTGATTTTGTGCAGGCAGGCTTTGTCTTAAATCTCTGGATTTTTTTCAAATGCAATTAATGTAAAGGATTTTTTTTTCCCCTTCAGGTAAGGAAGCTCCAACAGTAGTTTGGTTGGTTTTTAGGTTTTCTGTTTTGCAAACACAAATGAGCGTGTTTTGAATTGCTTTTGTTTTGTTTCTTGAGATTTTTTTTGTGTGAAAAGTAAAGCAGCTAAAAGGAAGTTAGCAACATCTGTGAGTTTTGAGTACGTTGATTTAAAAAGAAAAAATATATAAATTGGTTTAATGTTCAGTCTTTTCCTTGAGCAAAGGCAAAGCTGGAAATGTGGATTCTTCACCTGAGTGATTCTATGATTCTTTTTATATGTGTGTGTGTGTATATTTATGTGGAATTTTTTTCCTTAGGTACTTCAATACAAGTGATAACAACTTGCTGTACTGGGGCCTTGATTATCCACCTCTTACTGCCTATCACAGCTTTCTGTGTGCTTATGTGTAAGTTCATTATTTCAAGTATTTACTACAGTGGAGAATGCAAAACACCAATTTCCCTTTTTTCCCTCCTCCCTGAGGAGTGAGAACAGGAGCTGAGAGCTATCAAACTGATGAGATGGAAAGTATTGTTTGCTACTTTAAAGCCAGGGAAATAAATAAAATGGGGATCCCTGTTGCTTGAAGCCAGTACTGCTATTTTTGTTTCTTAACTACTGTAAGAGGAGCTGAAGAGTTTTGTTATTTTGCCAGGCCCTGAAGTTTTATCAGATTTTGATATGACTTGAATTTTACAGTCTTTCCCTGTAAGTTGTTGTTGGATCAGTGATGTACAGAAAAGACATTGTAGGATTTGAGTGCGTTGCATGGGAAACCTCTCTTGTACTGAGAGCCTGAGTGACATTTGATGACTGGATATCATGTAAATAGAATTCTGTTGTTGGAATACTTTTTCCACAAGAGCTTTACTGCCATTGGAATGAGACTTATGGAATAAGAATGTAGGTTAAAGTGCACAGGCACAGTTATGTGGGGCATCTATGTGAACTGTAAATGGTTTATATTTAATACTTAAGCATGAAAGGTATTTACAATTGTTTTTTTAAAAGTCAGTGGAACTAGAAGGTAGTTAGCTTGTCCTAATAAATAGTGTATTCCCTTTCTTTTTAATAGCTGAATTCTATAGCATAAGCAGATCTAGTGGTGACAAAAACCTTTCATTGATCACTATTGCTTTTTGAAATATTTCTTCTCATTCATCTTAATACTTGGAATATGCTCCTGTGCATGTCATCTTTATTACAGAAAGGAGTGTAAAGGGAAATGAGAACTGTCTCCATTTTGATGTGTCTGTACTTTGTTTTACAGTGCAAAGTTAATAAATCCTGATTGGATTGCTCTCCACACATCTCGGGGCTATGAGAGTCAGTCACATAAGTTATTTATGCGTACAACAGGTAGGAAAATGATATTTCCTTTGGTTGTAGGATTATCACACAGTTTGGTCTGGCTTATTAATTTAGCATGCTTAATTTCATACATCTGTTTTCACCAGTTGCTCAGTTCTTTGACTTGGGTGGCTTTGTGGAAAGACCTTTATTGTGAGCTTTTATACCTTACCTGGCAGTGGGAGATATTTGATATTTTGAAGATGTCACTTTTTTTTCTTAGTGGTTGCTACTTCCTGAAAATAAATTTGTGTTAATAAAAAGTAAAAGTGTATTTTAGTCTTCTATACTGAATGTCACTTCCATGCAGTCGCTTCTCTGACCGTTTGATTCTTTCAAACTGCTCTGACAAAGATAAGGGTAGAAAAAGAATGGAAATAACTGAAATAATTGGCTCTTTCAAAAGGACAACGAACAGTGCATCCAGTGAACTTTTGTTCTCAGAGCAACAACAGATGCCAAATTACCTTGTTACTGTTTTCTAGCATTTTAAACCTGTCCTTTGCTTCATGTACCAATATTGTTGCAGAAAATGCTTTCTGATTACAGTGGCAGAACTTGCTGTTCATCAATAGCTTTTCTGTACTTCATGAACCTCTCAGTCTGGTCTCTAATAATCGATTGAATTGAAACAAAAAAATCTCTAAAACTTAATTATCCTTGAAATGGTTTGTATTAATTCTGAAATCAACTCACTTGATAAACCACAGATAGATCTAGGAGTACTGATTAAACACTTCTTAAACAGCAGCCGTTAAAATAATGCATTAAAATAATTCAGAACATTCAGTGTCAGCTGTTCATGTTACACCTTTATATTAAGTGTCAGTGTATTTGTTTTGCTAATGCCTTGGGTATATTTGTTTAATTGTGGCTTAAATCTACAGAATTATTATTGTCTGAATAACTGATACCTTTATAAACATTTTCTTCTAAAGCCTGTGATGGAATAATAGCACGTTTTCTGAAATCTGCTTATAGAAATAATGTAAGCTTAAGCTCTTAAGGCAACAATCAAGAAGAATTCAGCTGCTGGTTTTGACATAATCCTAGGCAGATGAACCTTCTGGTTCTTGTCTCACTGACCCTCTTGCAACTACTTGCTGTAGGCAGATTATGAAAACCAAGGACCTAATTTAGTCTGTTTGGCCACATCCATAGTAGCTAACACAAAAATAAGTTGGAATTTTTTTATAATCTAAAGCTTGTTACATACATTTATGGCTTTGAACTATATATTCTGACCAAAAAAAAAAAAAAAAAGAAAAAGCTTCATTGGATCTAGTTGTAGTTGATTTCTTTTGAGAATTAAGAATGCCTTCTCTCATTTCGGCATGTGAGGAACTGGAGTGTGCCCCATTATTGACTGAGGCTGTGCCAGAAGTCAGGACAGCTGAACACATGGAAGCAGCAGCCTTTGGGCATCAGAAATGTTAGTGTTAGGAACATTATCTAGACCAATTTCTTTTTGTCGTTTAAAGTGTAATGACTCTGTTTATTCTAATGAAGAACTTTTGAGTATTTCAATGTTTACTTGCCTATATTTTTCCACTGTCTTATGTAAAATATTTGGACAGTGTTAGATGCAGTGTGACTGCCAAATTTGAGCTATCCTTAAAACAACAACATACTGCAATACAACGTAAGAAGATGGAAAAGCATATTCAGCTGAAACTATAATGCCTGCCTCTTGAGCCTCAGTTGACTTGAGTGACTGATACGGTGTTTTCACATTAAGATACAGCTGTAAAGCCCACATTCAGAGATAGTCAACAATCTGACTTCAGCACTCTGTAGTTATCTGAGTTTTTACACAGGATGCAAACAAGATGTGGAACATCAGAAGGTTAAAACTAAGCAGTAAAATATTCACAACCCACATGAAAATAGGCAATGTAAATTGTATTACGCTGAGTTATGTGGGAGGATTCTAATGTGAGTTTCATATTTATTTTTCAGTGTTTGTTGCTGATTTGCTGATTTATATTCCTGCAGTTATTTTATATTGCTGTTCCTTAAAGGAAACATCTACTAAGAAGAAGGCAAGTATCTGATGTTTGTGTAATTAGAAGACAAAAATAGTAAAAGCCAAGCTGTCAAAATGATAAAAATTGAACAGGGTGAGAATTAGTTAATGTATAGAGCACTGGTGTCAACTCACATAAAACCAATGACAGTCTGTATAGCTCATACTAGCAACTTTTCGGTGAAGAAAAAAAGCCATTAACTTAGTTTACAGCAATTATTTTAAAGTCTTCAATAGCAATAACAAGATGCACTGAAGTTTAGTAGCTATGAACTACTGAATTGTATTTCTTTCTGAGGGTATTACTTGATTGGTAAAAACAAAATTTGAGCTGTGACGTTTGAACTGCTGTGCCTTGCACCCTCCTTGTGGCAGAACCAATATTCTTCTAGAATAAAAGG
This sequence comes from Chrysolophus pictus, assembly GCA_037305975.1. Classification (NCBI taxonomy): domain Eukaryota; kingdom Metazoa; phylum Chordata; class Aves; order Galliformes; family Phasianidae; genus Chrysolophus; species Chrysolophus pictus. The sequence continues at coordinate 27,593,972 of CM074583.1, forward strand.
TCTTCCCATTTTTGGAGTGGTTTTGAGGCTTAAGATGGGCGTGAGTGATTTCTGAGCTGGTTGACAAAGAGCAGGCTGGACTTCATTCAGTGTTTTCTTACATATGGAAATTCTGTATCTGTTTTTATTCCTCAAAATATTACTGACAGATTAGTTGGAGAGAAAGATTCCTACATCTAGGATGCACCATGGAGGGGCAAATTTATCTACTGGAGTTGTAGTATGTTTTTTATGTCTAATTCTTAAGCTTATTTTCTTTCTTTTTTGATCCTTCTGTTCAGGTTTCCAGTGCTCTCTGTATACTTCTTTATCCAGGCCTCATTCTTATTGACCACGGACACTTCCAGTATCCTTTTTTTTGCAGTGAAGTGAAAGGAGTTTCCATTTATGAAGTAACGCTGTTCTTTCAGTAATTGTCTTTTGCTGAGAGGGAGGCAGATGACTTCATCTCAGGGGCCTCTGCCTACCACAAAGCAGAACTGGTAGAGCAAACCATATGTCTGGAATATATTGGAGATGAAGAGTTGCTACTGGGACAAATCAATCCAAACATGAATGGTGTTCTTTCTGTGCCTGGAGCTTGTATTTCTGTCAGTCACTTTATTGCTGAAAATGTCAATGGTAGTATGACTGAAAAGAAGAATGGCTTGTGCTCCTGTGATTTGTTTGGAAAAGGAATCGCCTGAGATCTTTTTGATAGCAGAAGAGCATGTCAAGCACAATAGTGTAAAACGTTCATTTCTCTAAAATGTACCATTCCATCTTGTTGTTGCAATTACTCAGGAGTGGATTCACTTTCCTAAATGGCTAGGCATTATGCAGTTAGGCATCTGAGCTGTGTCACTGGAGCTAATTAGTCAGTGTTGGTGGTAGGCACCCCCACAGGTGGGTCTTTTTACTGTTTCTGTTCTTATGCCTGCTTCGCCCATCAGCAAGTAAATGTTGTTAGCTGGCTATTCCAGGCTGTGCTGCTCAGTGGCAGCTCACAGAGGGACACAATCCTGCAGGTGATAAATGTGGGCACTGAAGTATTTTAAGGGACATGAAATCTCAGCATCTGCTAAACCAAGTTTTGATAATCCAATAATTTACTAATTATGAGCTTGGATGGCAATGCATCTTAGAAAGAAGCTCTTGAAAGGAAAAAAAAAAAATCATATTGCTATTAGATATTTGAGATACAGTTCAGGAATTCTGAAATTCTGTTTTTGACCTGACCTAAAGGTATAGATCATCTTTAAAGAGACATCATGTACAGCCAGGAATAGGAATGCATGTACATCTTAGATGAGAGGAGCTGGTAAAACAGTAGAAGGCCCAGGACTTGGTTTCTGATGTGTAAGAGATATACAACAAGGAAGACAATCTGCTTGGTAGTTTTCTTGTGTGTGTGTGTCTTATGGTGTATGGAATCAGCAGTAACGTCCCCAAGCTAACCTAGGGAATATTTGGTTTTCGATTACATAAATAAATATCTTGAACCTTAATCACAGTGACACGCTGGGACAGGTTGTCAGTAGAGGCTGTGGAATCTGCAGCACAAAGTTCCTTAAGAAAAGATTCAGCAAGTGTGATGTCAGTAATGGCATAGGTAGAGCAGAGTGATGTACTGCATGGTCTCCTGTGGTCTCTTCCAGCCCAATGACTGTGAATAACTTTACTATTTGTCACCAGCTCCCAAGAAGTCAATAGGTTTACTTAACCTTAACTGCTGCTGCTGCACATCCCTTAAAGATCCCAGCTGTTGGTTTAACAATTTCTCAGTGTGAAATTGATGAGATCTCAAATATTTGTGGTGATTTTGGATGGGAAATTTGAGTGGATTGAAAACAATTTAGATTATCCGAATGCATTGTTATAGCTACTTATATTGACAAAGAGAAAGCAAAATAGAGAATACAAGCATATCTGATAGTTTCTGCCATGGTGTGAGACTAAGGGTAGGAGACAAAGCTGATCTTCGGTTGTACTTTAATTGTAACTAACTTTCAGTCTTCAGCTGAGTTTGGGAACCTGTTTTCAAAATCAAGGGATGTAACTGCTTTTGGTAACTCTTATTCATGGTTTGTACAGTTTTAGCCACTAAGGAACCTCCTGGTGGATGAGGGTGCATTGCACATGTAATATTATCTGTCACACACGCACAGCAGTCCTGGAGGTAAAGAATACACAATTTACATACCAACACTTGAATATTCTTTAAGTATATTTGTGAGAGGAGAGGCTCGTGAAGGCTTTAATTATGGAAATGCCATAGAAGTTTATTCTGTTGCATCTTATTGCATTTTGTTACTAGTTCAACTCAAAGCTTGTTTGACTGTCAATATGTTACTTGTTTAATTAACATAAATGCAAGATTTGTTCTCATTTTTGCCCATGTAATTTTTGAGTTAAGTCTTTAGAAATATATTTTTTAAAAGGCTTTAAATAGAAGTATTTTTCTGAAAATAGCCACAACTGACAATGTGGTTTCTAAAACTGGGGATAACTTACTTTGCATGCAGTTTTACACTTGTCCCTCAGGGCACTCATTACTAATTTCCAGTACTAAGATGTGTATCTTGTCCTTAACATAAAAAAAAAACATATACAACTCAGTGAGCCTTGGATTTGCCTTGTGGGGTGTACTTTGCTTGTCTTATGACTGGGACCTTCTGGGGTCGGTAGCATTTTGCTTGGCCTTAAATTATAAGCAAATGGAACTCTACCATTCTCTGCCTTTTTTTTGCTATTTACTTGGAAAATGTTTCAAGAAGGGACTGAAAGGAAAGGGGTAAGTGGCTTTAAAGCATTTGATTTTGCTTAAGAATATACTCAGGCAGCCTGGCACTGAGAACGTGATTCTCCTTATGTTCTCATTGCTGAATTAATTTCTAGTGGAAGATACCTTGTCCTAATGTATTCCTCTCCCGCAAAACAAGCGTTTCTTGTTGAAATCTACATGAAGTATTTCCACGTAAAGATAGCAAAATCTCTTAAGCTGTCTCTCCTCAGGACTCTGCCTTCTGTCTGCTAGATTAAATGTGGGCTATGATGGGCAACCCGATGGACAACCAGATTAGATGGACAGCAGTAGCTCTCCGCTTCTCATGGAGTTGTTCTTGCTAATCTGGGGATGATGAGCTTTTCCTGTGGTACTGGTGCCTCTTCTTGTTCAGGCTGGTTACCTTCAGTTCTCTTTTTAAAAAAAGACTTAACTTATAAAGAAAGAACTGACTTTTGTTAAGAGTAGCTGTCTTTATCGTCTCTGATGTAAACTTTTCTCTTTATTGCAGGTTACTGTTGTTAATTAAATTAGCAGGGACAGTGGTGGCTTCCTTTGCTGTCTGCTGGCTCCCATTCTGTACTGATGTGGAACAAATCATGCAAGTACTCAGAAGACTCTTTCCCATTGACCGAGGCTTGTTTGAGGTATGCGTGTTTTCTTCTCCCCCACCCTGCTGCAAATGTTCTGTATTCTTAGATCCCTTGAGAAACCTTCATCGTGACCTTTAGGGATTTCATGTGGGAGACACACCACAGAACTCGTAATTTGAGATGGCTTCTTCAGCAGTCATTTCTTGCCAGTTATTTAATCCAGTATTTAACCCCAGCTCAGCTGGCATCTTCCAGGATATTATATGAGTAGACAACACTTATCCCATCATCAAACTCATACTTCAATCCATACATTTTTCCACTGAGATAGATTCCATAGTAATTGACAGTGTCAGAAGATATAACCTTAAATGTTAGCAGAATCAGCCTCTTTGATTCTGCTCAGCTTTTTTTGACAGGATTTAAAAAAACAAACAAACAATTTTGAGTGCAGTGTAGATGTTCCTTTTTAACCTGACTTGTACTTTTAGTGCAAGTTTTCCTCAATTTTTTTCCCCAGAAATTGTGAATCTGTTCTTTTCCTTTCCCCAGGCTGTTTACACTTGCATACTGTGCAGTGCTGAGTGCTGCAGCCTTAATCCAGTAAAGCAAAGACTTGTTTGCAGGAGTATCACTGGTACAAAAAGGGTGCTTCTTCCCAAAGTAACAGGAGTTGTTGGTGCTTTGCTTAACATGGCACAAAACTTACTGTCACGTTTGCAAAAGCGAGTTCTCAACTTCAAGTTGAACCCAGGAAATGAAGCTCTGAATTTTGTTTCTTTTGATGTTGCAGGGATTTAAGCAAACACACATTGGGCTCATCTTGAATTTTCTTCTAATCTTCTTTAGATATAAATAATAGCACAACTGTCTTTTTTTCTTGAGAAGCTAATGCTACTGTACTGCAGGCAGTGTTTTATTTAGGTGACAGCATTCTCGGAGTATATTCTATGGTTTCATGTTGTTGTTTAATAAACAAGTGCACAAAAGACCTCCTCAATCCCCAGAAAAACAACATCCCTATTCCTTGGGAATTATCTGAAATTTATTAAAAGTGTGGTGACCAAAACTATTTGTTTTTATGCAGTTTGAAGTTCAAAAATAATATTTGTAAGTGACAATAACCAGTGAGTCTGAAAAAGCTTAAGGATTTTAGTCTAATATTAGCCCAGATATTTTGTGAGTTGATGAGGGGACTGACCTGCTGGATGCTAATCTAGATAAAATGAGAAATTGTCCACGTAAGCAATGTGCAGTAAATTTATACTGGGGTGCATGTAACAGGTTCTTTGAATTGGTTCCCATTTACAGAAGCAGTAACAAATGCTGATGGTTGTAAAATCATATTGGCTATTAAGTAGGCGTCCCGTGTGTGTGCTGGTGCTGCCAGACCCTCTGTTCACTTGTAATCCTCAGCAGATTTGAAGCACATACTCTGTATTGCTGGTGAGCATATGAGGAAGGTGGCTCAGTTGTTGGTGCTAGTAGCTCTCTTGCTGTTATGTCTACACAGCTGTGTTTCAAGCAGCTGTTTAGGGATGAGTTTCATGAGCATGATAGCTGTAGTTACAAATTTAATTTTGAAAGTGATCCTAGCACAACTGCTAATGTCTTTAGACTTCTTGATTTATTAGTGGTTAACTCTGTCATTGCTAGCAAGCAGTAAGCACAGCTAAGTACATTCAGGTATGTAATGAAATGTGACAGTGTACAGAATCTCCTCGCATTTGGGAAAGGTTTCATATACCCCAATGTTTAATCAGAGTTTTTCTAGGGACAGGTGGCTTCTGAGCCTTATTCTCATGAAATGTGTGATCTTGTGACCAGTTGTAGGCTCTCGTGCTGGAGAACTATTTTGCATTAGAACATGTTTCAGCTGGGCTTTTTGAAACTTTCTGTATTTGACTGAAAATGAGAATCATTTAAGTTACACCTCAGCTTATGCTATATATTCACAAGTGTATTTTGGCAGTGTTAATTGTTTTAAAAAAAATATAATCTCCTCCTTTCCCCAAACCCTCTTTCTGTCTCTGACAGAAGCTTTAGTGGTGCAGTTGATGACTAATTGCCTGCTTGTTTGTTTGCTTCTCTTCCCCAGGATAAAGTAGCCAACATTTGGTGCAGCCTAAGTGTCCTTATAAAGATAAAGAATGTAATATCACCTCAGACACAACTCAAGCTCAGGTAATACATAGCTGAAGTGCTTTAGGTACATTTCATCTGCAGTGTTTTTTGCAAAATGAGTAATTTTTTCAATGAATTACAAGAAATGGTGTTTAAAATCTTGAAAAAATATTTTCTTTGTGTTTTTCTTCCAAGTGATAAATGTTTCCCCAAGTACTGTTAGGAAAACTTACAACTACAGAACTTCCTGCTTTTTTATATAGTGATCTTTAGCTTCCTAGTTGGCTAAGACTGAATTAAAATCTGCATGCTTTCCTCTTCAAACAATAATTACAACTTTTAATGCTCTCCGAAGTTGGAGTTCTTCTTTTTCAGAGAAGTGGACAGTTTGAGTTTAGATTTACAGCAGCTGAAATCGTAATGGAAACTTTCCTTTTTCAAAAACACTTCTACCAGTGAGGACCACTCAGTGCTCTCCATCTCTAATTGTTTCCCCGAGTGATTTTTTTTTTAATTTCTGAAAATTACTGTTAAATTTCTAAGGTGCACAGAGATTTCAGAAGTGATTATGTGATACAGCTGAAGTAGTTACTTGTATATTCAAACCAATTTTCTTGCAAAATCCCTTAGTTTTGCTGTAACATTCCTGAGCCTGCTTCCTACTTGTATCAAGCTGACTGTCCAGCCATCCCTACGAGGATTTAAATTAGCATTGGTAAGTGCATGTTTTTAATTGCTCCTTGTTGTGTGTCTGCCCCTGGCTGCTGGTATGTGAGCAACCATTCTACTTAGAGCTGCCACACGTGCAGCACTGTGTGCCATTCAGTGCTGTGTTGGTTCTGCTGAAAAGATGGTTTTAAAAGCATATTGCTATCAGAGATGGCCAGGAGGGTCTGACTGGTCTTTTACATCCAGACTTAAAATCTTAGCTTCAGTTTTTAAGAAGCTTAGTGTTGTATTTTTATTATTTACCTCTGAAGAACCCCTACACAACAGAGATTCTTATGGAGTTTAGTTTTTTCCTTTCTTGTGCTTTTTTAATGCATTGGCTGCAAAATTCTATGAAAAAACTCACAGTGAGCATTGTAAGCTCATCAGTGGCTTGAAAAGAGAATTAGGTTATTTTCCCAAATGTTTGCATTTTACTCTCCTCCTATCTTTGAACTTATCAGCATTTATGTTACTGTCACTAAGTACAAAATCATATTGCCTTGAAATCAAAATGTTATGGAGCTGATGCTCAAGTAATAAGGTAGTTTTCCTTTTTTAATTTTATGTAAGCGCTGTTTGAGAGTTTATTGCAACATTGCCTGAGGCCAACACTTAGCCTTTCTGAGAATTGCTATGTATCTCCCAGCATGTTTCTATTTGGCTGGAAAAAAAAAAAAAAAAAAAAAAATTGAAAACAGTTTGGGGTATTGGCCGTTGATGATGCTGTGCTCGAGTGATGTTCACAAGCTGGGCTGTTCCTGCTGTGACTGAGATCTGGCAACGAGGATGTGTAGCAATGTGTTCACATGTTGGGGAGACTTGTCAGTAGGTCTCAGTGAACGGGGCTTCTTTGCATGAAGTGTTTTCTGAATAATTCTGGGTAAGCCTTGTAACAGTGCTTTGGGTGGGTTTTGTATAGGTGGTTACAGAAGCAGCTCTGTGTACTTGCAAATTGCACTGGAGTAAATGTAGCAGTTAATTAGAAAAATCAGCTCATTTAGCTCCTATATTCATATAAAGCCTATGGCAGCAGAGAACCTAAAGCAGTGCTTTGTGCTGCAGTCACATACGTTAATGTATCTCTGATTTTCTTTTCTCAGGTTAGTTGTGCATTGTCATTTTTCCTCTTCTCCTTTCAAGTACATGAAAAATCTATTCTCCTAGTGTCGGTGTAAGTAAACTATTTTTTCTGTATATTTATTCTGGTCTTCCTCATCTTATTACTTACTGCATGCTGCTTTCTCACTTACAAATATAGCTGATGTTGAATACACACTTGCTGTTCTGAGTAACTTGTAAATGAAAATATATAAATACAACTGTGCTGGTCTTTCCTGCTATAAGCTCTGTACCTGAATCCTGCTGCAGGTGTTTGTGCTGGGCTGAATGTTCTGTGTGAGGCTTGGAGAAGCAGGGAAGCAGGGCACCCAGGCAGTGGATGTGGTGCTTTACCTGCTGCCTGGGCCTTCCTCAGCACATCCGTGTTCGTGTGTCTCTTATTTTTTTTTTTTTTTTTTTAGACCAGTCTGCTTAATCATAAATGAAATCCCTTTTATGGCCACATGGTTTCTACTTGTATCAACCTTCAGGTGAGTCAGACACTTCACGTCATTTTAAGTGTTCTTCCCTGATCCTATTAAGTATCAGTGTATTCTTTTCTACTTTCTTTTACTCTGTGTAAGATACCTCAGTGTGCACTCACTTCTGTGCTCATTGTCTTCTAACAGTATGTTGCCTCTTCTTCTGAAAGACGGCCTGCTGTTGGCCTATGCTGTGACAACACTGGCGTTCCTGTCAGCCTGTGTGGCTTCCTTTGCAATATTTGAGAAGACCTCAGCAAAGGACCTGCAGCTGAAGCCGTTCTCCCTGTCCCTGCGGGGCTTTGTCTCTTGGTTTAAGCCCTTTCCCAAGATTGTCAGGAATCTGGTGAGTAACTTGAATTCCTACAGCCCTCACTTAAAGCTCGTCGTGGTACTGAAATATATGGCTTCATGCAAATATGTCCATAACTGAATGAAGCATCCTGCAGGGAACGCTGTGTTGTGTCAGGGTAGAGGTATGCTAAGTTTTTTTTTTTTTTTTTCCTGTGGTGCCATCTGTGTGTAGATTGAAGAATACAGAGCACCCAGGTAATGGAAGTAGCAGCTTATTCACGTGAGGTGTTAAATCAGTACTAGCTAACACATCATTGTGTCTTACAGTTCCTTCTGTCTGTAACCCTGATGGGCGTCCTGTCTGTGATGAGTGCTGCCATGCATCCTCCACAGAGGTTTCCGGATTTATTCCCTGTATCAGTGTCCAGTATTTCTTGCTTACATTTTTTATTCTTTTTGGTGTATTTTAATGTAATCATACTCTGGGACTCAAAAAATAGTAGGAATCAGAAAAAAGTCAGTTAACCTGTGAAGATTGTGGACTGTACTATGAAAGGACAGTGGTTTTAGTGAGCAGTGTCTGACACTGCAAGTGAACTTGTTTATGATGTCATACAATTCTTGTAAGCTAATGAAAATTGGGAAACATGTTACACATTTAGCTATGAAGTGATCAAAGACTGTTCTAAAGGTGTATCTTGAAGAATACTTGGAAGTGAAAGTTGATGTGTTTTCTTCAGAATTGTAATACTTGTTATTGCCTAATAAAGGACCAAATTTTGAATGAATGTTAAAATATCCTGGCTGTATTAGCAAAACAACAAACTGTTCTGTTGGCATTAAGTTCACATGTTTCCCAGCATAGAAAGCACATGTAAGTCAACGTAGTGTGGGGTGGGTGAGTGGTAATTGCTGACTGGTAACTGTAAGTTGTCCTGCTGGATTGTTTGATAACACAGCTGCCTTGTGCAGCCTGTCGATGCACGCATCGTTCTCCCATGTAGAGTGCTGCAGATCATCCAGGCTGCTGCTTGAAGCTGTGCATCAGTGTGGGGTGCTCCTGCTGCTGTGATCTGAGCAGAACGGCTGATTCTTCATGACTTTTTCTTAATTCATCTGACAGCAGGTATTTAAAACAAAAGAAAACAAGCGTGGTGGTGGTAACTCTTAATATTAAAGACTTGAGCAGTCTGGCAGAAAAGTTTACCTGTACTAAAGGAACATTCCTTTCAACTATTAGCAAAGAGTCAGTGATTATTTCAGACATCCCCCTAAGATAACACTGAGTGCCATTTCCATAGGCCCTGCTGTCAGCTGTGTTTCCATACTGACACGCTATTTACTGTTTGGTTCCTCCTTAGAACTGGAGCAGTTAGCAAACCACTGGCTTCCATGCTTTTTCTTCTCCCAGAAAAGTATTTAAGTTGGTTCTCTGTAATCTTGTGGCAGAGAAAAGGGGAGAGCAGAGGTGGAGATGCTGTCTAAATCATTGTTCTCTTGCTCTCATCACAGTTAACAAAGCTTCTATCTGACCTCATCTTTAAAACAAACCCAAACCCACACGCATTTTGATGTTAACAGAGCTGTTAGCTTTTAGCAGAAATGAACGTTCTTAGCATAAGTTTCATAGCCAGACCTCGGTAAGTACTGCTTTAGCACTGCACACCCTTGTTTAAAGACTCCTGCCTGACTTCCCTGCTCTCTGCACATACCAAACTGTCACTGACATTAGCACATCCTGGAGCTCCCTCTCTGCAGCATCAGTTCTGTGTGTGTGAATCAGCTGTTCGGTGTGCTTCCAACTGTGTGAGTTATGAATACTGTCAATGAAGTGTCTCCAAGCTGACTATTTCTTCAGTTTTTCCAGCTTTATTTGTTGTGGAAAAAATAATCTCAGCCAACATTTGACCCAGGGTAGCTAAGACAAAAGGCATTCCTGAATAGTAATTATAACTTGAGAGGGGGGCAGTGCAGCTTATCTTATTTCTTTACCTACGCAGTAATAGTTTGCTGGAAAGCAACAAAACTTAAATGTTTTCACAAGCATTTAGAATTTTTCTGAGGGAGTGTCTCCCAGCGTGGCACACCAGATCTCTGCCACAATCCCTTCTTTCTTTTAGAACACGTAGGCTGAGCAGGCACCGATGTGTATCGGGATGCATACATAGGAATCTTTGTCTGCAGAGCTAAAGCACGCAGCATTCCCACAGGCGTGCTGAGAGACTGCTGAAGCTTCAGTAGCTTTGAAGACCTTCTGCTTTCACTGAAATTAAGTGTGAAAAAGCAGATTTAAGATGGAAGCAGAACAACTTCACTTTCTATGAGCCTGTTCTCTTGTGTTCATCACAAGATCAGGGCAGGGTCCTTCCCACCCGTATAAAAACATTAGTTTTGCGTGTATCTTTTTTCTTTGTCCTTGAGATGGCCTCCAGGGGTGATAAAGTGAGAGTCATCCGATCCACCTTGTGTGGAACTGGAAATGGTTCTTAACAGACCCAGCTGTTTCGGAAAGGCAGAAGCCTGCTACAGGGAGAGGTCAAAGAAACAGTAACTGCTTAAATAGCTAAAGCATGTGCCACGAGTATTTGCAGCAGAAGCTTAGGGTGAAAACATTGTATTTCCCTAAAAATGGTTAAGTAACAAATGTCATTGTGATAGGGTGAGCTTTGTGTAAATAAATTACTGCTGTAGCTGACTGTCCATCATCACCCATACTATTCCTCTGTAAAATTACTTAGTTCTCCTAAGACCTATACAGAACAGCTTGCTGTAGATGGCATACAGTTCATTTACAGATCAATGATTATTTAATTTTCAGCTACAAAGGTTACAGTCAGGTTATATAAACTATTACCATTTAGTCCCAATTATTTATTTTTCCATTATCATGCAAACAATCAGCTGGTGAAGCCTATGCACATAGCAACAACAAAAAGCAGCGCAGACAAATGAGTAACAATTAACTTCTCACATTGAACTGCACAGCAATTAAATGCAAAAGTAATTTTTATTTATTAAAAACTCCCAAAGCTTCAGTACATCCACGTTTGACTATGTATATATTTAACCACATATTGTAATGTTTCTTTCTTAGTGTTCTAGAAACTGATTAGCAAGAAATGTTCAATTTTCTGTGTTCATATTTAACTTCACTCTCTGTTCACGAAATTTAAGGGGAAAAAAAAGTCATTCTGGGGAAAAAGTCATTCTATTGCACTCTCACCACAAGAGAGGCTGCACCTAACTAACTCAGCAGTTCAATTTTGAGCATAGTGAGCAAAGAGAAGTTGTTTGATAAAAGCTTCTCTACATATCATTTAGTACTGAAACCAAACTAAAATGGTGACCTACAAAGAATGTCAACAGAGTGCTGTTGGACAGTGGGTCAGCATTAGAGAAAGCATCTTCGTAGAGGGCAAATTTGTCCTTAAGTGGCAGCAATAGATGAGTAATTTGCCCGAGTATAAACAAATCAAAGGGTCAGCAATCAGAACCATTCCTTGCATAATAGAGCTTCCTTTATCTTTTGGTCACCATCATCATTATAAAAAGCTGTGTCACCTGTCAAATATTGTAGATTTTTAGGAAGTCTGTTGGAAACCCAGACACAGTCATTTAGATCGTGCTTTGCTGCCTTATTGCTGGTGAGATTAATTGAGCAGCCCAGCAGGAAGCAGCCATTTCCTAGAGCACCATGCTTTGTGAAGTTTTCCATTGCTCCCTGAAGTTGTGGGATCCAATGCTTCTCTTTTACAACATTTTCTTCTGAGCAGTTCTTGCAGGAAATGCTTTACTGCAACTTTTTTTAAACCAGAGCAACATAACTATTTTACGTTCTTACTGCAAATATACAGAAGAAAATAGTTAATATTCCATGCAGCAGTAAATCTAGATCAACGTTCTGTACACACGCTGGGATAAAATAACCACAAAGAAATGTATTATTTACATTGAGATTATCTGCTTGTGCACATTGTTAAGTTTAAATAGATGCCAGAAATTTTATCTAGAAGTGCACCTGCCTAGCGCAGCAAGCAATTCCTAACTGGTATTTGCAGGGGAGATAGGCTTACAGTTGGTTCTTCTCTCCTTTTAAGTACAATCAAGCAGATGTAGAACTTTGGGTTGATGTGGAATGCATTTTTCACATAATGCCTGTGGGGAGATAAGGAATGACTAAAATAAATTGCAGTTAGACAACATCATCATCATTCATATGATCTGCTCACAATTATAGTTCTGTCCTATGTCCAGCAGCAGCCTTGCTGCTCAGAAAATAGATGCACACACATCCTAAGGCAATGCAGGCCAACAGATGGTCTCTGCTGAACTGCTGTAACGTTTGGAACTGTTTTAAGGAAATGTTCCTATGTTCCTATCTACAGAAAAATGTTGAATAAATAATGGTTAAAGAATTGTTTAGCTATCACAGCCATGTATTTGTAAACCACAAGAAAGCAAAGGGCTTTAGTGCACTGAGCCTCACAGGGAACTGGGCTCCATAGGGGGGGAGCTGGTTTGGAAGGAGGAAGGAGTGGGGAATCACTGGATAAGCAGCTGCTATCCAGTGGCCAAGCACAGCTTGAAGCTTTTTTTTTTGGTTATGAATAAAATTTAACCTTCACTGAGAAGCAAAACGTGTAGGACTTCACCCCTATACTAGCTCAGTTGTACAGCTGGTAGAAACTGTACATCTGCTACATATTCCTCAGTTACAACAACTTAGAGTGCTTCAGCTCTCCAAAAGGAGTGATGTTCTTACACTGCAAAGGGAAACACTACAACCTGCAGGCGTTCTCCCCTTATTTGGCTCACAGGGTTTATGAAACACACGAGCAGGCAGTTTTTCCATGCCAGGGTAACACCCAGTGACAGACAAGGTCAGCCTCTAACTGGGCTTTTCTTACAGCACTGCAACAAGGACAAGCAGCCAAAGGAGGGAGAATTTAGAAACCCTTAAATACGACTCGAGGTGTCTGTTAGTGTATTGTTTTATGCTTCGTGTTCTGGGAATGCTAAGAATGAACCATTCACAGGATGGGAGGAGTTGACCTGTTTTTTTGCAGAGGGCTTGTATAAATTTGCACATTCAATTGCACCTTGGGATGCTTACATCCCACGCTGTGATAACTGAATGCTGGAGGTGCCTGGGGTCTCCATGCTGTCCCTCCCCTGCACCCCTCCTGCCTGCTTGTCCTACTCCTGTGCATTCATCTTCTTGGTGAGCTGTAAGGAGTCATTCATGGCAGCTCAGAAAGTGCTATTTGCTGCAGTGCACACATTTTTGTACTTTGTTTACGTCTGTTACAGCTGAATTGCCACTCTTTGCAAGTATCCAGTTAGAGACTGACAGTGTTGACAGGGAGAAATGCAACCAGGTGTTTTAGAGTGGGATAGTTTTTTTAGTAGTTTCAATATGTCAACATTTCTCCCTTTGAACCATCCCAGTTTTGATTGCAAGCCTATATCATAGATCTCTCTGCACATGTTTGAAAATAGCATGTCTCAGTCCTCAGGGTCACGGTACCTGTGTGCAGCAGCTGGCGAAGTTGCACAGCAGACAGAGGCTACAGAGAGTCGAGGAGCAACTGCAGGAAGGCAGAGCTGCTGGCTGGCTGAGTGTACTCTGCGGGGGAAGAAAATCAGTGTTTTGTGAGCAGAACAGTGGTGTTTGTACAGAATTGGTGAAAATCTCCACGTAAATATGAGTTAAGTGAACTATGCAATAGTTGCAGAACTCTTCACTTCATACCGTACATAAAAAATCTGTAAGGACCGTAGACACGTAAGGACCATAAAGAGCTGTACCAAGGATTTCAGGAGAGGAACAACCATCCCTGAATCCCCTGAGGGAATGGCAAACAGCAGAACCTACCTGAGCCCTGCTGGCTGTGCCTCCCTCAGAGCGGCCAAGCGCGGGGCTGAGCAGGTGGCTGGGAGAAGGGCAGAAGGAACTCAGGGAATGGGAACATAAGGGGGAGGAAGCAGGTGCCTTTCTGGGTGGCTCTGCAGCAGATGATCAGCGCCAGGCTCTGCGCAGCGGCTGCTGATGGTTCACACTGCGTTTTGGTTCTACCACCACAAAAGGGTGAGGACGGAATTCAGAGTCATTTGCAATATATTAAACGTACTAAGGACCACAGGCATATTTGCAGTGTTTAAAGCTAAAAGGACTTCCTATGAGGAAAAGGGCTGCACAGAAGCCCACAAAGATGAATCAAAGCCAGTAAAGACACAGGTGATGGCAAGGACAAGTCTAATTCTCACCATGCTGTGATTTCTCAGCTGCAGGTGGTGTGACACAGCAGCCCTGCCTGCAGTACCAGCAGAGGTGCCGGTGACGTTACATGGAGCAGGCCACAAATCCTCAACTACATCTCTTAAGATTACTCCCCAAAAAACATCCAGCTCAGCTTTGCCTCAGGTACAATTTCGCAGCATTATAGCTAATAAACACCCTTTCCTTATACAAATTTCATTAAAAAACTCCCACCAGCTATCAGTTAGAATAGGAAACTCTCCAATCTTGTATGACAAGTTGCCCAAGGAGGTTGTGGATGCCCCATCTCTGGAGGCATTCCAGGCCAGGCTGGATGTGGCTCTGGACAGCCTGGTCTGCTGGTTGGCAACCCTGCACATAGCAGGGGGGTTGAAACTGGATGAGCATTGTTGTCCTTTTCTATGATATGATTCTGTGACAAGCAACAGAAAAGACTGAGAGGTAATTACCAGCTGCTTTCTTTGGCTTCTTTGTGCTAAATGCAACTAATTCAGAAGTCTTGATGAGGCCTTTACTCGCTGACAGCAGCATCCATGCTGCACAGGACCTAAAGAACCCATACACCTAAGCAACCACACTGAGACCAGCATGTCACTCTGAGAAGGTGTCTTAAAAAATATAAGCTGCCCAGATTCATGGAAAACTGACTCTGCTTTTTGTTCTAGATGTATACAATGACAGCACACTTCAATGACCCATATTTATAGTAATATTTATACAGATGGCATTTAGATACTCAAAGAGCGAAAAAAATACTTTATTTACATTGCAGATGGTCCAGACCAGTACAGTGTTTGTCACAGCAGTTCTTTGGGTGAGCAGTTTATTCGGTGAGCTCACAAGGGCAATTTGTTGCTCAAAAAAACTTAACAAAACAAACAAAACAACCCTTCTCTCTCTCAGTATTTGACATGAAGAACCCATATGTAAGCTCAAATGTATCCAAGCACAGATAGCAATATCAGCCAAACTTCCAACTGAAAGTCTGCTGTGCCTGCAGTGGGCAGGCTGGGCAGGGCTCTCTGGAGTGACAGGAGGACAGCTCAGCACTTTGGGGCTGCTCGGCACAGGGCAGCACCCTAATGGTCACCAAAAAGCCTGGCCCCAGTGCCAGCAGGCCAACCTCCCTGCCGCCTCCTGCCCCAACCTGCTACAGCATCAGCAGGGCACAATCCCAGGTTTCTTCTCCAACTTCCACTACTGTTCTTTCCCAAGTTTGGCTGCCCTAAAACATTTGCAGATCTAAAAAACGGAGAGAAAAAAAATGTCCACCTGTCAGGTGATATAAAACCAATCTCGTACTAAATGTGCCAGAATAATTTTTCTCCACCTCAACCACAGTTAAAACCGTCAGTCTATTCATTACTGTC
Source organism: Chrysolophus pictus (assembly GCA_037305975.1). Lineage (NCBI taxonomy): Eukaryota > Metazoa > Chordata > Aves > Galliformes > Phasianidae > Chrysolophus > Chrysolophus pictus. The sequence goes on from CM074583.1 coordinate 27,609,688, forward strand.
TTTTTATAGTATTTTTATTTAATAAAACCTATTAAGACTACCATACAAATCTCTTTACTTATGCTTTTATCTTTTAACTGATCAATTTTTATATTGCTGACATCCCTTCTTCACCATTTGCTCATTTAAAAATTCATAGTATATGAGCTATGTCTCTGGAGAAAACGTCTATAAAATTTGTTACAGCTGGCAAATGTGTATGAGTCAGTGATAGCACATGACTAAATGCTTCACAGAAAATAAAATTTGTTTCTGTAGTAAGCAGAACTGTTTAAATGTTATTTATTTTTATGTTTCAAAGAAAATATATTGTGAAGTGCTGCATTGATTTAATACGCAACAATGTCTGTGTACACGCTGTACCAGGAAAATTTATGAAACCTTTGCACAACTCCTTTAATTGAATTTTCCAAATCTCTCACCACACACAAATAATCAATATCTTCTGCAGAGAAAACCAGTCAGAATTATTACAGTCTTTCTTTTCAATTTTGTTGTCATCAGCACATACAGAGCACCTGGATATTTGTAACGTCTGGATAGCAAGTTATTTACACCTCTTAAACATATAATTGCTTCTAAGTGAGTCCAAACTAATGTTTCTTTTCTTTTTTATTTAAAATAATTATATTCATGGGAGAAAGCAGTATTTATTCTCATGCAGGAGTTGCTACACGTAGCTGTTGAAAGTACTATAATGCTTTAATTTTTCATTAAACTTAATGCTCCAAAGTCTCGATCCGCTAGGATTAAAAATTAATGGCTATCGAGTCTGTAAAAAGGTACATAGGAAAATAGAGTGTAAACACGAGTGTGAAATTCATGAATAAATGTGGTCGACGCCTACATATAAAATGCAGGCTGACAGTTCTATGCGTACATAACGTCAGGGGCCTGTAGTCGTATGTCTCATGTGCATTTCTGTATCTGCCACCAAAGTTAATAGCTTAATATTTCATCTGCATTGCAGAAGATGTTAAATCATGGGAGAGGTTTGTAAATTGCCCCCTTCTATCCAAAAAGCTTATCACGCTGCAAGCTCAGGCCCGGGCACTTCTTAAATCTCAGGCTAAAGGCGCACTCCTGAGGCATGGGTCCCATCCAGCTGAACGTGGCAGCAAACACTGCAGTGCTGGGGTGCCATGGGAGCACAGCCAGCAGCCCCTTACCTTTCAGCAGGGCTCCTTCAGTAGACGAGGCTGTTCGCCTGCACTGGGCAAACCACAAGCACTGCACTTTTCGGATAGCAGCCTCAGTGGTTCCTGTTATCTCTGCTGAACTGCAAAGGACTTTACAAACTGAAAAAAGAGCTGCACGCACGGACTGAGAACACATCCTGCCAAATGTGCCTGAGCAACAGGTTTTCATCCGCAGTACAAATCAGCATACAACACTCTTCTCCTTAACGTGTGCTTTGGGGCAGTTTTACAAGTAGTTTTGATTTGAGTGCAGGAGAGTAGAGTGATTTCTCTGCATGGGGAGATTCGAAACAATTTATGATCAAACAGAGCAGGTAGGTCAGACTGAGCCCTCGGGTGTGTGCACACAGCACAGTTCTGCTTCATGCAGTCCCACGTACAAACATACACACTGTGGTATAACTGAAAGACATAACTTGGATTTCACTGAAAGGATCTTGACCTAAACTAAGAAACTTTTTTGTGTCAGTGAACAGTTTTTCCCAAACAGATTAAAGAACTGAAATTCAGAAATGAATTTATTCTTCTTCATTTGAAAATGAGGCAGAAATATGTTGTAAGATGGATTTACTTTCACTCACATCTATCCCCAGCAGGACAGACCCCACCTGTTTAGTTGCTTACATACAAAGACCCAATAGAAAGTCCAAACTCAAGCTGACATAAATTAGGATGAACTGTGGAATACTCTATTATTGCCATTCTGTTTTGAGAAGGACCTCTCCTTATTTTATTTTGCACTGTTTCTGAAACTGAATTGTATGCTTTGTGATGTATGCATGGTTCTCTTGGACAAAGAGAAATCTGCAGAAGCAGATCAGAACGCAGAAGTGGCCAAGAAGTAAAAAAAGGAATGCCTCACTCCTATGGCTGCGATATAATTTGTTTTGAGAAGATGACTACCAGAAATCAGCCGACTGCAGAACTTGCAGTTGGAAATACTTTCCTGAGTGCCTGAGGATTCAGAGGCAGCAGTGTCAAGCTCAGATCTGCACTGCAAGGCAACTGAAGATAGAACTCTGAAACTCTTTGGAAGAGAATCCCTTAATACAGAAAGCCAAGTTTCCAGATGGGCCAAGATGAACCAGTTTAGACTTCCTGCACAAGAAAATGAACTTTAACAAGTCTCTCAATTTTACTGCCTTTCTGTGTAGCCCAGGGAGTTTTAAAGGTCATAACGAGAGATTATCCAGCCATATTTTAAGCCTAAAGCAAGACATTGTTTAGAAGAAAAAAACATTGTATCTGTGCTTTTCATAGACGTATTTGCAGCTATGGCTCTTGGACTAACAAAGGTGTTTGCCTGCTCAACGAGAGCACAGTCATGGAGAGTTTTTGCATGAGTTTGAGCAGATTAAACTGGCTGGAAAAAAAAAAAAACAGTCAGTCTTCTTGCCTTATGGCAAACAAGGTTCAAGTGTCATGCTTCATAGCTGGTTACAAAGGTCAGCATTTTCACTGCCTTCTCTCCAAGGGACAGCAACGCTGGGCAGACAAGCTGGAGCTCAGTTGTACCTGGTCCCTAATCTCTGGAGTTGGCTTTCATTGGTAATCTCAGTTGGGTTAAATCAAAACCCATCTAGTTAACCCTGATCCAGTCTCTTGGAGAGCAGCCACTCATATTTCAAAGAAGCAAACTTGAGGCCTTCCATTACAAGCAAATGAAAGTTAGGAATATTTAGAACCGAACTTAGTGGGGATGATCATATGTGGCACTGGATTCGTCAGGGCGAACAGAGACAAAAATAAAAGGGTTTTTTATTTGACTATTAAGACACAGCCTGAAAATAGTTTTCCTGTTTCCTTCCTACACAGCAAATATTTGATCTTCTCTAACACTCCCTTACTGTTTCTTACTCAGACAGCAGAGTCATGGACATGATTTATGTCACTGTTTATTTTTGGGTAACAGAAATTATTAATATAATTTGTACAAACCATCTCAAATAGCTTTCCTTTGTAGAACACTGAAGTGATTAAATTTTCCTTTAAAATATGCATATCACAACCTACACATTCATTCTCAACACACATAAAGCATGTTTTGGACTGCAGCATACTGACTAGATTTCATCTCTTGGCAGCTGTTTTACAGTTTGCTTATATTCTATTCAAAAACATTTTGTTTACTGTAAATGCTAGTCATGGACAAACAATGATGGCATTTTTTATGCTGGTCACACAAAATGATATACTGAGTCCTGCATAATGCTGCCCATTGAGCAAGGAATGTTTTGTATTAAGTTGTTTTAAGCAGAGGTTGTTTATGTAAAGTAAATAAATTTCATGCCTCACCATGTGATGATAATGTGACATTCCATCAGTATCAAGCCACAGAATAGTCATAGGTTTTAAATTTTGAGCATAACTAATTACAAATAATTACAGAAAACCACATCCAAAATTAAAAGGCAAAGTAAAGCATCTCCAAATGCTTTCTTTTTATCTCAAAACTATTGGCCTCTTCTACTTCTGTGTTTTCAAGACTGCAAATAAGAAATTATTAAAACAAAACTGACATTTGAAACTTCATCAAAATTCATCAACTTGAGCTTATATTCTATTTCCCGTCACACTTTTCCCAAATGCTTCATTTCTTCTCCAATAAGACTGAACACTGGCGACGTGTTCAGTGGGCTACTTTTTACACCAACAATCGTTAAAGAGCAGGGCACGAGGGAAGCAGAGGCTGTACTGATCTGCAGTGGCCCACAGTGCTCAGCACTACCACTGCCTGATAGTGGCTGTACTCTTTGGAACAGAAGGACAAGAGGAGTCTGAGCATCTCCCCCCCACCTTCCCTTAGCCAAGGCACTGAAGGGGCTGTGTGGGCTGTGTGGCCACGTGAGATTAAACGCCACCAACTTCAAATATTTTCACAGGCCTAGTTATGAGGAAACCTAATAGCTGAGATTTCACAGTCCCCTGGAGTGTGCTAAGTACCTCCCAGTACATACAGGGTGATAAAGGTTCTGCTGCAGACAGCGCGTGTTACTTGGCTTATATACTCCAAATGCGAGGAGAGAGAGGAGAGTGAGAAAGAACAAAGATAACTTGGATGTATGAAGGGTAGGGAAAGTCTCAAGGGCCTGACTGCACTGAGTTCTGGATCGTGCCTCAAGTGCAGGGCTGTTAATGAGACACACTTTCATGGAGAAATACTCAGTACCACAAAACAGCTGAAAAGATGAAATTTCCATTTGAATAGTGCAAGAGTTTAGCTGAGCTGCAAGTTCAGAAGAAATACATTTGATTACTGCCACTTTCATACACTAAAGGTTATCCAACTTACTTCAGGTGGAAAGAACTAAGAAGGAATCAACTAAAAGGAATCGTCAAAACGTCAGTTATGTAGAAGTTACAAAATTGGTCTGGTTTTGGTTTTTGTTTCTCAGTACCTCGGGCAGGAAGTTGTCCGTGGTTCCTTTTCAACAGCTGCAGTTCTTCTGCTTGGCTCACTAGTGAAGAAAGAAACCTAAAATCAATAAATGATACCCCAGAGATTTCAAGAAAAACAATACCAATGCTTTCTTATTCATTTGTGAAGCACTTGCATTTTCCTTCACGTTATTAATAAAAAGAAAAACACCAAGCGTATCTATGGATTGCTAAAAAAAATAAACAAAAATAAGTCGAGAAGAACATAGTTTTGAAATGTGCTTACAAGTCTTCTGTTACATTTTGTCCCCGTTTTTATCTTCTACTGTTGACACTTTCTTCTAATCCAGAGAGTGGGGGAAATGAGGATTCTTTCCCATTTTGACGGCAACAGGAAGCTTACAGAAACAGTGCACATAATAAAGTGCCAACAAGAGGTCTGACATCTCATTTGCAACCTTCTCCTGGATGCGATGGTTGTACTGTCCTATCCACGTGTAGGGTAGTAATGTAAACATAGACTGTTTTCACAGAGCTTCATTTTGTGTAAGAAAGCCTCTGGTTATCTGCATGACTGTGGGAACGAGCACGGTGTATACAAATGCAAAATGAAATCTGAATGAGCATTGGAATACAAGGCAGGAAAGAAATGTTAATTTAAACAACAGTAGTGCTGGAATCGCGTGGTGCATACATTCCACAGCTGGGGTGCATACACCTCATGCATTAGAGGAGTCTCAGTGATCTTTGGTCAGAAAAATCTTGTGGCTTCCAAGTGCAAACATAAGCAGCAGAGTCAGCCAGCTGATTTCTGCTCTCCTGCAGCGAGTTCCAGCATTAGGCTCTGCAGGTAACAGAGCACCCTGATGGGTTCTGGAATAATGTATACCAGCAAAACATCACATTTGGTGCAGGATAAAAAACTTTGTATGCTTATCATCTTTGAATGCATGTCCCATGAGTGAACACAGTGATTGTGCATATGTATATTGTGTTTATATTCCCTTGTCAGCTGGGAACTAAATTATGAGGTTAGTGCAAAAAGTCCAGAGGACCAGTGTTATATAGGTGAACCTTGGAGGAGAAGCAGTCATTAGGTAAAAGTGTTAGACACACACCTGCATCATAAACATGCCGTGTGGATACGGATGCTTTCATGCTGCTGTGAAAATTAAGGAACAGACTAATCCCAGGCACAGAGATCAAGGCCTGAACAGCAACAGAACTCCTTGGTGCCTGCAGCTAGTTTGATCACTAAGGAAGGACCAGACCAGGCAGAGAGTTATTTTTTCCTTTGGATAACCGGCAGCATTTTTTGGCTGTCAAGTGTAAGTCAGCAATGAATGATAAGGGTTGGGTGTGGTTTTGTTTTTTTCTTGCGTTAGAATACTTTCCTGTGCCATATTTGCTTTCTAACTGCGGAGGCTGCTGGGAACTTAAATACAAACACTCTTCTAGCTGCTGAGGATTCAGAAGTCCCAAAAACCTCTGGCTTGGAGTAAAGATAAAACTTTCCTAAAACAAACACGCATAAAAGAAAATCTTTGACTTTCTGAGTTCCTATTACAGATGTGCCATCGGTAAGGTGCCCCTCTCCCAGCACTATAAGCATCTGGTATGTCCATCATTTAAAGACAGATGAATAGCAATTTTTAAAGCCTGGAAACCTATATTCAGCTTAATCCTTCCAACAGGCAAACAAACAAAACAACTTCCTTCCAAAAAGAGAAGAAAGGAACGCAATCAAAGTGCGAACGTTTAGCCTAATCACTAGCTAAGTGCCCACTAAGTAGCTAACTATTTACATGAGAAAAGCTGTTGCTCTTCCAAGTTTTTCCTCTCCACCTGCGGCTGAGTTAGAAGTGTGTGGGTTTGCCTTTCTTTTATGTTCCCATTGGGTGCACAGGGACGTTTAAGGTGTATTTGCTCTGACCAGAAGAATTCACGCGGCAGAGGCCCGCAGTACAACACTCCATTCTAACACGGTGGTGCATAAATATTGTCGAAAATCCTTCTTACTTAGCGCTTGGGTTTTCTGCACCTCAGCGCTCAAGATGCAAGACGAGTCGGAGACACCGATGATATTTTCCAGCTCTCTGCTGCCCTCTAAAGCCTGGAAAAAAACCATAATCAAAGACCGTTAAACCTCACTCCCAAACTACCTACACAGCTTATAACAAATTTCGAAAAGAAAGAACTTTAGGGATACTTTTCTCAATACTACACGAGACTTTCTCTTACAGAGCGAGCGGGATTAAGGAGTTTAAGGCTAAGAACATGTGTTACTTTTGAAAACGGCATTCAGGTGCCTTTGAAAGAGTTGCTTAAAAATCTCCTGTTATTTACGCTTCATTCAGAAGTCTTCAGCTGTTTAAACAGATTAACACTTGATCCCCAGGAAAGCAATCTCGGAGCATGTACAAGCTTGCTATAATACGTTAGTAAAAGAGAAATCTGCAAGCATTTACCATTCTATGGAAATATTGAATACCCTCCCAGCATTTGAAGGTAGATCTGAGAATATACAGTGGCAAATGAGAAACACAAAGGTTTTTTAAACTAACATTTCCACTATAAGACGTCCAATTATTAGCAATGGTGGTTTCTTTTTTTTTTTTTTCCCCTGTGAATAAAATGCTGTCGGACTACACATAAATGAAAATAAATGATGAAATGCTCTCAGTATGCTGAACTATTTCAAGAACATTGATATTCGGCAGCTAACCTTGTCCTAAATGTATTCAAGAAAAGAAATCTGAGCAAACCAGAAGAATTATTTGCATTTTAGCATGTATTAAGCAGACTCTATTAAATGATGATACATTAGAGGTAAATTAAATAGTACAATCACTTCAACACAAAGGGATATTAAATCTTCAAGGACATATAAATCTGCACAGTAATAATTCACACTGCAAGTTATAAATAGTAGTTGGTAACTACTTCATATGCTTCTATTCATGTACAAAATGAGGAGAGAGACGCATTTTAAATAGCTTGCTTGGAAAAGGAACTTCTAATTCAAAAGTATGTATCTATTAAGTTGCCTTATGTGTGTGTGTGTGGACATGTGCTCTCTGTACTTCCAGGCCAACTCTATTTGGATTCCAGTATTTTATTTGCTTCCCTGTTCCTTTAAACTTAAATGCTGCATTGAAAGGTTTCATTCTTATTTCAAATTCCACGCTAAAAGCCAAAGAAGAAATAAATAAATCAATGTAAATCAGACCTGTAGGCTTTTCAGTTTTTCTCTTGTTTTCAGAATTCTCACCAATGAACTTTTCACATTGGACTGCAAGGCTGCAAACCTGCATGTGAAGGTGAAAACAATTGCTATTAGCCACAAGGCACTGCAAAAAAACAAAAACCAAAACAACAACAACAAAAAAACACAGTGTTTACAGTGTATCCAACAGCTTCTTAACATTGTAACAGGATGGATGTAAATAACCTGTGAACCAACGGGCTACCAAACCTGACTGTGCCGTATAGCATCAAATACAGCTTTAAATATCTATATGGGAAGTGCCAAACAGATGTATCCTAATTTCAAGCATAGAAACCCAGGTTCAGTAATCAGGATTTCCTTACAGTCACACAGGATGACAGTGGTACAAACAGGAATGTGACTCGTTGGTACCATCACATCTATTACCCACAAATACATTTTATTGCCAGTGTGAATACCAGACTTTGTTATCTGTAAAAGAAATTTTACAGATAGAGAAATCATACACCATCAGATTAGATCTAATTTCAGACCTCAGTGAATGATTGAGGATTTGCACTGAGTATTCCTTAAAAAGAAGTCCCACCATGAAGGTTTAGGCAGGTTGCCCTGCAATGCACGCAAATCAAATGAGGCAACAGGAATCATCTACCTGCTGCATCTTCCCATAAAAGGGAGAATCACACTCGTAAGAAACCCCAAATCCAGTATTTAGAAAGAAAGAAAGTGTATGGAAACTCACATAAATAGCAGTGCGTAAGCGTTCATTTTTAAATGTGTTTTACTGGCATGTTCCTAACTGCTTGTCTTTCAAACACTTGCCTTTTTCTTTAATTAAAAAAAGAGCATACTGCATTATTGAATGCCAACATTTAAATGTTAAGAAATACCACGATTACATAAATCCTCCTGCAAGCTCAAGGTTACTGACACTGTGAAATGAGTCTGAGTGTTGACCAAGGGATTTACTGGTTCACCAAGAATAAAATAAAAGCTCAGATCCACACAGACCACCATCCCAAAGCAAAGCAAAAAGCCCTTTTATTGGAGTCTGCGGCTTTCCAGAGCTATAGCTGTAAAATGTTTTTATCTTTCATTTTAAGTATTTCTTTTTTACAATCCAGCACACCATCCAGACAGTGCTGCTACCTGACAGGCTCCACCACTAAGAAGACACTTCCTGTCCTACAAGGAAGGAATTTCAACCTGATGGTGGGGGAAGTTTCCATTACAAGACAAACAAACAGAAAAGCAAGCACATCAGCACCACAACTGGAATAATCAAACAGCAGAGTTACAACTTTAAGTGAAGGATTAATTATTTGAACAAATGTCACAGATATTATTATTAAAAAGCAATGGATGCATTAGTGGATCTAGTCCTGAGGTAATTTTTATCTGGAACATCAAATACAAGTACAAATAATTAATACAAACAACAGAATACAGGAGCAGAATAACAGATGCATACTTGAACATATGATGAAAGTAACACGTTCAGGTATAAAAGCCCAACCCTCTAATTCCCGCTTGCCAACTAGCAAGGTGATTCTTCCAGTGCCACCAATTGCAGCACAGCAGTTGCACTCTGCCTTCAGTTTCAACAGGACTTAAGGTAAAGGAATACAAGGAAAGAACAAAGAAGTGTGCTGACAAAGCAATGTGTGGCAATGGAGGCTGCCTTATGTTGGGAGGTAAGTTCTTAACAAGGACAAACTGCAGTAGCAGGAAATTCACCTCAGGTATTTTGAAGAGAAATCTTCCTGACCTACAGACATGAGAATTTACATAACAATTGGATGCCCAGGAACTGGGCCTGAATGAAATACGGGAGAGTCACAATACACAGAATAATAAAGCAGATCAAGTTGTAGAAGAGAGATGAAGACATGGAATAACCACACTGATGCTGAGTTGTGAATGAGGCTTTCAGAGACAGATATCAAGGATGGATGTCAAGGACATCAGAGGACAAGCTGCTGAATCCTGAATCACCAGCTGAACAGGTAGAATAACACAGAAGGTAAGATTAAAAGAAGAACAATGCAGTACTGGTGAATGCAATTTTGGTCAAGTTCAAATAATGGAGAATGTTATGGGAATATTGAGGATAATGTATTTATTGGATAACTTCCCAAGAAATCGGGAAGCATCTTCAATACAATCCAACACACAGAGATTCACAGGGCAAATGACCAAGTTCTATCACAGTAAAAAGAAATGTTTGCTTTGCCCAGCTCTTTGGGATGGGTGTGTTTGTTTGGCAGGGTACACAAATAACACAGTAACACACTTACATGGCACCTCGCTGCTGGCACAGAAAAAAAATCAGTTCACATTTCAGCTGAAATTTGGCAATGTTATAAACAATTCAGAGTTTCTCATAACAGAAAAGATTGAGCAATACTAATAACAAGAGACACTAACAGCCTCACCTGGAACAAGTTTTTGTCATTTCTCCTTCCTCACGTCTCTCAAGCTTAGGAAAGCACTTTTATCACATACCTTGTCCAAAACATTCCTTAGTGCTTTCGTAAATGTGGACTGCTCCAAGTCCAAGAATCAGAAGATTGTGGCTTAAAATAAGATTATGGCAGAAAATACAAGAATTTTGAAAGATTCTACCATGCAAATGTGAAGTTTTGTCACTGTTATCTGTGATCAGATCTTAACTGAAAAGCATCCCAAGGTTATTGTACCTTTATCTTTGGATGTTTATGATTCCAAAAAGGTAAAGAAGGTATGTTTTCAGGAGAGCCTCGATAGGCAAAGCATACTTTTATATAGATAGCTTAATTGTGATACCTCATTATGTAGTACTATGGACGTGACTCCTGTAACAGGCAGTGCCATATGCCTCATGCTGCCATTGAGACTGAACTGTTGCATTGCAAACCCTGCATTAATCCATACCCATAACCCTCCCATTCAGTACCTTCAAATATCCAATCCTGAGCAATTGTAAATATTAAAAATAATCCCTATTAATTTAATTCTATATGGAACATGAATCCCTCCCAGTTGAAAATGACAGCACTGCACCTACAAAGCACTTTACACACTTACGCATCCTTCACTGTTTGAGGCTGCCCTCTTCTGGATAATCTGCTTTCTGAAGTAGTTTCATTTCCTAGGAGGTTTACAAGAAAGGGAAAAAAACAACAACGAGAAAAATAAATTATTAGCCTTCTGAAAGCTAATAATAATAATGAAAAGCTGTTAATATGAACCTTGACTGCTGAATGATCTTTCAGGAAGATTATATTTCAATTATGAAACAGGGCAGATTCCTTAGTAATGAAACACCCTAACTTGACTATAAATTATTCTTTCATAATTTGACCTCTCATCAGTTCACATGACATTTATATTTGTGGAAATCTTGGGATTATCATATTGACAACTGTAAGTCTGTGTAATCCTGACATAGTTTCTTTGTTCTACATGTAAGTTTTTTTAATTATCTGCCTAAGTACAGCACAAAGCTTTACCATGAAGCACCATAATAACTGAGCAATGAAACCCTCACTTTCCTTTAATAAGAAATGCTTGGCCCCCAGCTCCATCTGGTAAACAACTACAAGGAAATAAGGTGCAAATTATTTCCAAGGGCTCTGTATATACATACTGTATTGATAGTATCATGTTCTAGCTTGTCAAATGATGGGGCACGATAGATCATACCCCACTTGCCATTGCTCTGCATATCGAGTCCTATTTCTGTATTTCAGCACTGCTATGTTTTGTAAGGGAACAGGAATAGGTTATTACCACAACAGCCTGTTCCCACGGCTTTGTTAACAAAACCTCAACTAACACCTGATTTACAAGTGATATCTATTAAAACAGTGTAACACTTAAAATAAAAGTGTCTTTTCAGAAGGAAAAGAGAAATAGTGGGTTTAAAAGGATGACTTGTAACTGTGATATAAGAGGAAGTCTGCTCCACCATCCTGTAGCCACATGAATATGGGGGGAAAAAAGAATGCTAGTACTAAATAACTGAATAATGATCCATCTCAGTGTCAGCTATGATCATGTGATCAGTCTTTTCATAAAGAATGTTTCCTCATATCCATATTTATTAATGGTATGGAAATATGGTATGCATTCACCTTTCCATTGACATCCTAATAGACGTCCATTTTAGTACGAGACATTTTGCTCCATTTTTTCTTTTATCTAAGATACAAGGCACGTAATGCAAATGCCTGAAAACTGAAAAGTTTTAGAACTTGTAATAGAGTCAGACAGTGTATTACAACGTGTTGAGTGGCAGGAAGGCATCTGACTGAAACTAAACAAACGAGTCCTTAAAGCCAGAAATCAGATGTAGGGAATATCCAAGAGAACATATAAAGAGCCACAGTATATTTAACTTTGCATTTGACTGCTACCATCATAAACAATTCAAAGCTTTCTACAAAGCTAAGGTTTACAAGTATGGGTAGATACCTGCATGGGAACTATGAGATCACAGCCTGAACCAGTGATTGAGCATCTGGTGAAGGAGCATGGCCAGCCCTGGGAGCACAGGTGTGAGCAATATGCTTGTGTAACCCTGGGTCCACCCCTCCCTAGCCTCATTTAAGGGCTGGCAACTGAAAGAGAAGTATCTCTATTTGGAGATCACCTTCTTTGGAGTGTTCAGTGAGCCCTAATCCTTGGAAAGGGGTAAGCAATTCTTTCTTTATCCTCAAATTGTGAACTCTACTTTTCTTGGGTGATCTGCAACTGGATAACAGCAACTTATATCTGTTTCTGCCTATCCTTACAATATACAGTCAGGTTGAAGTATAGTTTGATTACTGCACAGGCAGCCATGAAATAAAAATGGGCATTTCATTTAAAAAAAAAAAAGTAGAAGGCTGGGTTGTTTATATTTATTTTTCTCAGAACCGTTGTTGAGATGTGACTGTGCCAATAAAAAAACTGACTGTTCAGAGTGCCTGTAGCGGATGGGGCATAGATTGTTCTAATTTGATTCTTCAGAATACAAGGAATCTTAATTCGGTGGTCATTAACTACTAGGCTTAATGTGCTGTCACTTTACTTGAATCTAATTACTTGCTGTTATATTCTAGGTATGAATGTAGGATGCCACATCCTGCCAAGACAAGTCAGTAAGTATGTACTTGCACTGCAAACATCAAACTAGTTTTCAAGAGGCCACATGCTTCAACTGCATATACCTGTATCCTATGAAGATGTGAGGTATGGAATGGAATCATAATGTTTTTCTTAAAACATTTATTAAAAAAAAAAATATATATTCTTTAGGGGCTAAACTTCAAACAGGGTTTATTCTGTTCTGCTTAGAGTATTTCTGCTCATCATAACTCATGAATGTTGGTGAAGCCTTGATTACTACCCATAAATTCCAAACTATTATGGGGCATCACCAAAAAGACTTAACAAGAACTGATGGCTAGAAACTAAAGCCAGACAAATTCAAAATCAGTTCAGAGCCTTTATTTAATAGCAAAGGTAACTGAACAAGGAATGTGATAACAAGAGAAATTTAATATATATTTGAAGTCTTCAAGAGTGAGACAACCATCTCTGGGAGCTGGCCTAGCATCCAGAGTGCTCACCCAGAGATTGAGTTCACTGGACTGAAGGATGTGGGTTCAAGCCCTGTTTTGGCAACCAGCTCATGGAAGGTGAGTTGGAACTAAATGACTTTTACATTCCCTTCTAACCCCACTGTTATGATATTTATAGGACTTGTAATGCAAGGAAACAAAAGCTCCTGGGTTTTACATGGAAAAGATAAGCGTCTTTGTATTATTGCTTTAATAAGTAACACTAGGTGAGTTTGGTTCCTCTACACTTAAAACACATGACACCCATACAAGCAGGTTATTCTACTGAGAATATACTTCATAGTTTGTTTGCATCAAAGTTGTCTGTGGAGATATGTCTTGAAATGGAAATGATATAATTATAAAAGGGTGTATTTTCTGAGAGCTCATGACAGTCAGAGTTGTGTTAGCTTAACTAGAAAGTGCCTTACTCTGAATAACTATGTTAAAAATTACATAGAAGGAAGCAAAGCAGGGTACTTCTCTTTGACATTTGATCTAACAACATCTACATCACTTTCTAATTCTGAGTCTTCCTCTATGAATGTGGAAATTCAGTATGTATGCATGAATTTATTTTACTGGCATGACCAAATAAATCTGTTCCTCCATCTCAAACTGGGAAGCTTTAAGACAAAAAAGAAATCAAACATACTGCATGAGACACACAAATCACTAAATCAAGCCAATAGCCAGAAAAATGTTGCAATAAGAAAGGCAAGATGTTCAACTAACCATGTGATAAGCAGTTTCTAAGATCCTCTGCATTATGACTTGAGGGAGATGAAAATGGACTTATCTGGCGCGTTCCTGTTGTTGGTGAATAGCAGTTCAGCTGCTGCTTCTTGGCTGAAGGACTTGCTTCAATTGGCTAAAATGTAGTAGAAGGCAAAAGAATCTGGATCAATATTGACTACAGACAAAGGAGTTCCTATATCCACCTGAAGCCACAAAAGTTACAGAATTTTCATCTGTAAACTAAATACATCCTGGCCTCTGTTTGTCTTATCATCAGCGCTGCATATCGCATCCCAAAACAGTCAGAGCCTCTCTGAAATCTATTTGATGAGAGAGATTTCTAAGTAATTCCAAGCTTTATGTACTCTCGCTTATGGGGAGCCTGTCATACGTGTGCAAACATCAGTTTTGGTCAAAAACAAGAAGACAAAGCACACTTCAATCATTAGCCTCCTTGTTTTCATCTAAAAAAAAAAAAGTACATGGCTTCCAAAGATTCGGATATTCTGGCATGCATATGTACATGTATTATTTAAACAATAGTAAAAAACTGGTGTTATCCTACTGAGAACTTAAGGCATATGGATATTTTTAGTTCCATCAAAAGATAGTAGAAATTGCTAATTAAAAACTAAACACTAAAGTCCATTAAAAGAGTCCATTAAAACCAAAACTTTGGCTTAGAATTTCAGTATATTTCATGATACAGAAGTAGCACTTAATGGTGTATGAGGAATTTTGCAGAGAAGTCTCCATTTCTGAACTATAACCTGGAGTGCAGTTTGTTCTCTAGATTGCAACTCTGAGAAAATGGGATTCCCCTGCGCTACCAATACTAAGAATAAAAACAAGTTTGTTTACACACAAAGGGCTTCAGTTCAGGCAAGAACTTGCTTCCAGCTAAGAAGTCTTTATATAATACTATCAGTGACAGTCAAAAAGGAAACATACAGAGAAATAGAACATATGTAGCTTGAGAATCCACTAGTATCAGCTGTATCTTATGTTCTTTGAAATCACTAGTGCAGTGACTCAGGATTTCTGCATAACTATTAAGCAATGTGCCCAGTACCTGACAGTACCTCACTGCTATGTAACCAGTGATTCGTGACTAAACAGAAGGGCAGGAATGCACACCATGCAGCAAGTCAGAAAACACAGCTTCTGAGTGACAGCTTTCCTGTTCTTGCCTAGCTCCCATTTCGAGGAGACAGCAGGTATGTCCACCACTGCCTCCAAATGAGATCAGCCACCTCCAAAAGTGGAGAATGTATACAATATATGAGTGATTTCACTGTATTGACATCTGTCATGCAGACAACAAGGGGTATTTTAGGTGAAGCCACTTTTACCATTCCCTTCCAGTATTTTCTCACAGGTTTAAAAAAGAAATAGCAGTGAAACAGTGATGCTGGTGATCTCCTCCCCCCCCCAACCCCCCCTTGAAAACACAGTACTATCAAAACAAAACGCACCAAGAAAGAGAATGAGAGACTTGTTCAGTTTTTGTTACATCTCTGGGCCCTTGGAGGTTGATGAGCAAATTGATTTGTCCCTACTTCTGCAAATAAGCAAGGAAAGGAGTAACTCATCCCCTTCCCAAACAAGCAGCCTTTTCCAGCAGGTCAAGCCCTGTTCTGCATACAGAACTTGGCTTTAAAGCAGCAAAGGAACTGTGTGTAATTTCAGCTGGACCACTCATCTACAGAAACACTGCTACACCCCAATAAACAGATGTAGAATTACAGTCACAGCTGCATTCTGAGCAGAACAAGTTGGATAATGGTATGCTAAGCTGCTAATTAAATTGCTAATGATTTTTTTTTTTTTAGTGCTATTGCAGAATTTTGCCATCTTTCTTTCAGCAGAAAAAAATCCTGTAGATTTTAAAAATTGTATATCTGTGTTTTGCTAACAAACAGTGAGAGCTCCAAGTATGAGCTGCATGTGAGCAGTTCTCTTGAGAAGGGCACAGATGTGGAGGTTTACTGGGAGCTCATTTACTGACCAGCTATTTCTCCTAATGTACTTTTACACATTTTTCCTTCATTTAAACGCTGCCATCCTCACAAAGACCTCGGTATGGTGTCTGCAGCAACACCCACTGTTGGTAGAAGCAGATAATAAACTGACATATGTCATGGCATGCTGCTATAGCTGCATTTACAAAAAGTAATAGCAACAGTACAATTTTATTTTTATTGTGATAACTGTGGTGAAATTTATTGCAGTGTAAGTACTTTATTGTTTCATTATGCCAGATCAGCTGAGGGAGGTAATTATAGCCTTGACATGAAAATGCCTTTAATGTTTTCATTTCAATTCTGCAGTTTATAATATGCAGATTACAGCATTATCATAATTCCATATTTTTACATGTACAATTACATGGCAGAACATTTTGCTTCAGGATAACAGAGCTAATTTCTAATGAATGATTTCACCAAGTAGCTTAACTCATTCAGCTCTTGGGTAAATAGTGAGGGCAGCAAAAATATGCCTATTTCTCTCGTTATATTCAAGTATTCATGCAGGCACACATTACTTAAGGCCAGGCAGTTGTAGTACAAATGAAACACTACAAATTATGTACTCATATTTGCATCTGTAATTGTGTGCCTTCTTGAGAATTTTCTAGATGAGCATCAATCTATAATATTCATTAACTAATGAGATACTGTGTTTATGTACAAATATATGTATACAAGCCTATGTATACATATCTGACATTATTTCATACACCAAAAATACTTACATTATGTTTCTTAACACTGTCTAACTTCAGTGATCTCTTAGCTCTGCAAGATAAAAAAAAAAATACAGGCAAGTTTTATGGCCATCGAGACACAAAGCTTCCAGGTAGTAAGGTTTATCATCTCTAATTTCAGTGATATTTACCTTTCTCATATCTGGAACTTTCTTTATGCTACACAAGAAAAATATGATCTCAACCAAAGCAAATATTAAGTAATTAAAATACACTGTAACAAAAACATTGCTTGTTTAGGAAGATTAAATGTTTCCATAGGAAAATCCAATTTTCCATTTTTATACTAGAGATAAAATCAAGACACTGAGGTGAATTTCACAGGATGCCAAATATACGCTTCTCTTAAAAACCATAAACAATGAAAAAATGCAAAAGCATTATTATTTACATACCTTCTGAGCAAGGGTTGAAATCATTTTTCCTTTAGTAGGATTATCAAGCATTTAAAACGCAGGTACAGCCAAGGTGAAAAAAGTGGTTCTTCCCATCATTTTAGCTCTTAACATGATTCAGTGCTACCAGACTATGACTTAACTGGGGAACAGATGCTCTATGCCTTTACAGGTCCCCAAACCATAAGAAACTATTTTCTAGTCTTCTCCACTATACTGATTCAGGAGCACGCCAAGCTCTCTCTGCAAAATCTGCTCTGCTGAACTGGATGCCCAGCTGTTAATGGCAATGCTAGGAGAGGAAAGCTGAATATTTATAATACTTTATATCGTACAGCTGTCTTCTAAAGAGCAGTCATCAAAATTTTATTGAATGCAGACTAAATGCTCAAAGGAAAGAAAGGTCAACATAAATTAAGACTATTTTTCCCAGAGACAACTGAAACTTTTAAAGTACATTCTTAAATCTTAATGGTTTAAAGCATTACATAAAACAATGAAAAGAAAAATTTAAAATCTTTATAAGAACAGTCCCCAAGGAACATATACTATATCAATTTAAACAAGAAGATTTAGAAATGCATTATATTTCAAGATCATAGCACAGTTTTTATCTTGGAAAAGAACATACTGTAAGGAATTAAGATGACCTCATTCCAAACATATCCTCTTTTAATTTACGGTACCACTCCAAAATTGCAAATTTAAGTGTTGGAAAAATTGAATGAAAAAACATCTTTGAAATACAACTCAGGTGAGGGTCTTTTATGTATATGAGATTACAGTGATCTCTATTACAAAGAGGAAAAGAGTCTTTAAAAAGCCAAGTAAACAAGTAACACATTTAAAAAAGTGACTGAAACTCTTGCCAAAGGGCAGTCAAAGCTGTAGCAGTTTGATGGAATTCTTTACAATGTATTTCTTTATTTAATACCAACCCATGTTGCTTAAGGAATACAGACTCCATTACATCTTCTGCTCTGGTGGCAGCAGGGAAACATATTTATTAATACGCCTACTCTGAAAGGCTGCTCTAGGGACCGATGCATTTGCATGTTACGCTAAGGCATGTTATGATGGAAGTTTTTATGACAGACTTCCAAAAGAGCTGGAAGCCAAAGTAAAGGAGAATCTAGACCCGACATAGCTGCAGGAAGAAGATAAATGAGAAGCTATGTGAAAATCATGCTAAATTATAAATTGGAAAATTTCTTAGGGAGAAAGCTGCGGACCAGCGGAGACTGTATTATTTAAAGTCTGTCAAATATTGTGTACAGCAATAGAGTTGAAGACAGCCCCAATTGCCCTCTACTGGCTTGCAAAACCCTGCAAACACCCAAAGCCATGATGCTGAAGGAGCAGTCCCAATCCAGACAAGCACTTCTGCTGGAAGGAGCTGCATGGGAACAGCTTTGGCTTCAGGAGGTCGGCTTAGCCTTGCTTGTCCCAAGGTCAGATCCTGTCCTACTCAGCAGCCCGGTTTGCCCACAGGCTTCTTTTTAGAGATTGTCTGCCTGATTCTATAATGGGAAAAGTAAAAAGAGCTCTTAGCATCTGCTGTTCGCTCAGAACAAGTTAAAATCTGTGCTTAATCTACAAGGACTCCTTGGCTGGGATCACTGAAATAAAACTCATCCAAGTTCAGTTTGGTTTATCCTTTTTATGTGACAGGAAAAGCCTTGCTGTGGCTCTGGATGAGAATCCAGTGTCAGTTTGAACAAGAACGGGAGGCAGAAAGATAACACACGTGATCATAATACACAATAACTTATTCACCTCACTCAGATTGGTTCAAAATTACCTAACAGGAATTATTTTACTCTGAATAGTTCAGAAAAATACGATGGCCTATCTTTATATGTAGGAAGGAACGTTTTGCTCGTGTTTCTCAGGTTGAAGCACCGTGTATTACTGCGATGCTGTATTGCTCATCTACCTGCCTTGGTCGCATTTTCAGTTTCTCACTAATATCCTGTGACTTTTACTCGCTCACTTTGGACTTTGGGTCCCTTTCAACTCAGGCGATTCTACGGTGCTAAGATTCCTTCGTTAAGAAATACCCTACACTACAGCAGTTCGCTCTGAGGCCGATCCAGTTTTAGCTCCCCCCACGCCCTCCTCAAGACAGAGCTCAGAACCGAACCCGCCCATCCCCACACGGCGGCTGCCGCCTGCCCGCCCTTCTCCTCAGCGCGCCCCCCGCTAACGGCCGCCCTCAGGGTGGGCAATGGCGCCCGCGCGCCGCTACGTACGACATCGCGGCGGTTCGAACAGCTCCCGCCGCCTCGCGCGTCCCGCCCAGCGCCGTGCAGCAGCCTAACGCCGCCGGCTGGAAACGGCGCCGACGGGGCGGGGCGGTGGAACCGCGTTCCCTCAAGCCCGGGTGTTCGGGCTCTGAGTGAAGGGAGGGGCCGGGGCTGCCCTGCCGCAGCGGGGAGGTTCGGCCGAGCAGGTTGGTTCCGTTCTGTGGGAGAGCGGGGATTGAACGTCTTCTCTGTGAGGGCGGGTTGTCAATATGGCCGAAGAAGCGGGGGGAGGCGGGCGGGAAGGACCGAGCGCGGCCGGGGGGCGCGGAGCCCCGCTGCCCCTCAGCGGCGTTGGCTGCTCGCTGAGCTCCTCCTCGGCTTTCTCCTCCTTCCGTGTGTGCAACGCTGGCGCTTAATGACACTGACACCCGTTTGTAGGAACCAGGCTGTACCGCCGTCCCCGTGGGGTCCTTCTGATGCCAGTGTCGTATCGAAGCGTCAGGCAGGCGGGCTGTGTGTTACCGATAGGGCACTTCATCCGTGATAAGCAATTATTATCTTTCTTTCTCAAGAGTAAAAGACCTGTATAACTCAAAGCTGTGAGCGATTCAGGCCTCCGGAATAAGAATCTAATGAGTCCTGAAGGGAACCCTGCGATGCTGTTGTTGCTGGACTTGAGGTGTTCAATTTGTTCTACTGGAAGATATTTTCTGAAATCAACACTGGGTAAAATAATCTGAGAGGCTGTTAGACCAGCAGTGCGCCGTGATGGAGAGTCCCTCTGTGACGGCCTTCTGAAAGCCTTCATCACCTCAGGCAGGAGCAGAAAGCTGCTGTTGGAGCTTGCTGGCCGCTTGTGAGCAAACAATAGTACTTACTGCTTGGAATTGCTTTAATTTATAAAGAAATACACTTAGTGATTTTTTAAAAATTCTTTTAGAGCTATATTAGCAAATATATAGTAAACAGTTATATTAGTTCTAAAAAAATTTGATAGGACAAGAAGGAATGGTTTTCAAGTGAGACAGGGGAGATTTAGGTTAGATATCGGGAGGAAGTTTTTCAGCCAGAGGGTAGTGAGGCACTGTTCACAGGTTGCCCAAGGAGGCTGTGGATGCCCCATCCCTGCAGGCATTCAAGGCCAGGCTGGATGTGGCTTTTCAACCCAGGCCATTCTATGATTCTGTTAACGTACTAAGTTTTGCACATGCTTAATTTCAGACTTACCTAAGTATCATTGCCATAAATAAGTCTTAAAAACAGAATGAAAGTTCTTTAACTTCATATGCTTGAAATTTTGACCAACTTTTCTACTGGCCATTCTAAGATTCTTCCAACTTCAAAACCAGGAAACAGAAGCCCAACCCTTTTGGGCTGACACCAGAGAAAAAGTATGTAATTAACTTAACAACTGGATCTTTTTTTTTTTTTAAACACTGAATGTTATGTGGTGTTTATCATAGACTCACAGAATGGCCTGGGTTGCAAAGGACCACATTGCTCATCCAGTTCCAACTCCCTGCTGTGTGCAGGTCACCAACCAACAGACCAGGCTGCCCAGAGCCGCATCCAGCCTGGCCTTGAATGCCTGCAGGGATGGGGCATCCACAGCCTCCTTGGGCAACCTGTGAACAGTGCCTCACCATCCTCTGGTGGAAAAACTTCCTACTGATATCTAACCCAAACCTCCCCTGCCTCAGTTTAAAACCATTCCCCCTTGTCCTATCACTGTCCACCCTTGTAAACAGTCATTATGATGTTATACATTGTCTCTGCTAGAGGTGTATGAAGCAAGATGGTTTTTCAGCTAGCTCACGTGATGGAAATTGGCTTTTGAGTGTGTATAATCAATGAAAATTATATAAAGGAATATTATATAATCAAATAAGATTAAGATGTTATAACAATGAAATAAGCAAGACAGTTAGGCACAGCAAGACAAAGAGAATAAATAGGATGCTTACCTGTGGGCTTGATCAGGAAACTCCAGTGGAGTGGATCTTCCAAAGAGAGAAAGAGATCCTTCCCCACTGGTAGTCAGCTCTTAAATGGGTCTAGGAGAGGTGCAGCCAGGCTCCACCCCTTCCTGCAGCACAGGTGAATTGCTTTCACCTGTGCTCCCAGGGCTGACTCATTACTTGCCTCAGATGATTAATCAGAGGTTCAGGCCGTGACTCAGCAGTTCCCATACAGAGTGACAGAGGGAATTCCAAGAAGTATACAGTCTGAAATAAGCGTGGTTACCTGTTGTTTTCTCTGAGGGACAAAGGGGACTTTTACAATGCTCTTCATACCAACAAGTGTTGCAGGGACTCCCATGTCACATTAGTCAGTTGTGATCATGCAGCTGCAAAGCTCTTAAGTGCTGCATCCATTCTCTTTGATATTTACTTTGTTGTTGTTGTGAAAAAAGCTTTTTAAATTATTCTGTGCCTCCCACAAACAGTGGATTTTTTCCCCAGAAAACACTTCTTGGTACTTCTGGTGACCAGTAGCAGCAATGAGGATGGTACTGTGAGCGAAACTGTCATAGGGATGGGATGTGATATGTTCATTCATTTTATCTCTGTGACAAATCATGCTGGACCAAGACAATGGTGGTGAAGTCATCAGAGCCCGCAAGTGCAGCTCTGTGCAAATTCTCCCACCATTTTTGTTATTAGCTAACATGGCAAGAGTGGAAATTTTAGTAGTAAGTTAGGACAAATCCTACTGATTTATTTCTAAACACAGCATCTATGATGCAAACCATTGCTAACTCAAAAATTCGTATTATGCTTTCAAATAACATGACCATGTAGTTGTTGTTATGTCAAATGTCTGCAGTGAAAATACAACACAATAAAACTAAACCTTTTACTATCAAGAGAGTACAAATGGTGAATGACAAGTAGCTCAGTAGTTCAAGCTGTTTTTGTTTTGCAGACCTTGTGATACTTTTCTGCAAAGGTAGGTTAATATTCTTATCCCAGGGTTAGATGCTGGGCAGTGTGCAGTCTGAGGCTTTAGGATAAATTGTGGTCGGTGTTTCAGAGGACAAAGAAGAGTTATTATTAAACAGGCAAAGGAGTGCCAAGTTGTAACCGTGATTGCATTGTTCACAGAATGGCCAGCAGCCCTGGGAGTAATGCAGCCCTCGCTGATCAGAAAGGCACACACTCAGAAGTCTCTCAAGCAAAGAAGTCTCAGCATGCAGAAGAAGCCATCTTTTACAAGAACTGTCGAGCAGCTTATCTGACTGTTTTCAAAAGCAGTTTAGAAAATATTAAATCAAAAGAACAACTCACTTTGGGTAATTATTTGATTATTTTTTTCCCCTCTAACTGTTGTGTGTGATGGTTGCAGTGGGTAGTTTACTAATAGCAGCTAGTAATTCAGTAGTAAGAGTCTGTGCATAATATCAGTACCTTCTGTAAGGAATTTGTAATAGTTTTAGCAAGGGTTCACGTTTCAAGCTCTGGTTGCTGTATGTTTGGAGATATCCATTATTTACCCATTGTAAAATATATCACAGTGATTTTTCAAAGTATAGAGAAACTGCCATTCCTCAATGCTTTTCATTTTCTTCAAATCCTTAATCTTTGTTGCTGGATGGCTCATGGAACTGGTAGTAGATACAGAGCTTTTCATCTCTAAATCACCAGTATAAATGAGCAGAAGTCAATACCAGCTGACAGCTTACAAGGGTTCATAAGTGAGCTGTTAAACACCACCAGATTTGATGGAAGCATTGTTGCTTACAAGGGATGGGAAGAGGTACTGTTCTTTGTTTGTGACATTTCTGCAATACGTTCTTTCCTATCCCTGACGAATAACTCAATGAGTTGATACAGTTCATTTCTAGCTGACAATTGCCACTATAATCACAGAAAATCACCATGATAACTGGCATTAATTGGCACACAGGTTGGCAGACTCATGTGAGAAGTTTTGTCAATGTTACCACCCTTACTGATAGCCTCACTCATCAATTCTAATCTACTTTATATATGTGAAAATGCCACCTTTCTGATACCAAATTTATACATGGACTATTTCAGCCATTGGTGTTTTCTAAGGATTCTTACTTTTATTAAAATTGTTACTTAATTAAACAGTTTCTATAGACCATATATATAATATCTACATACAAGTGGTACTGCTGTCAGCATTACCACAGGGGGAAAAGAAATCTGAATGTTTCAGTTGTGCTGAATAAAGGTGATATTAGATAATGAAAGCTGTGGAAACTACCAAATTTGTTTTGAAAGTCTATGGCATTTCCATGCTGCTTGCATGGAATCATTAAGCATAATTACATAACCTTACCTGAAAAGTGACAGCTGTTTATTGGAAATCAACTTAATGACAGAGTAAGATAAGGAATAAGTAAAATATGACTCAGTAATAATATGTTTCAGTTGTGAAATATAAAATATATAAAAAAACATAGAAAATTTCTCAAGCAAATACCATACCAGCTGTGGCATCTGTTGGATTTGTATTGTTGTGGGCTGTTTCTTATTATTTTTTTTTTCTTGGTTTACTTTGGTAATGTCATGAGAAGGACTATTTGTGGTTGTCTGCAGTAGCATGGGATTGTGTTAGGGCTGAAACACACTTCCTGGGTGCCCTGTTTTCTACCTGGAGTTTTGTGGTTATGTGAAAATCACAGCTGGCTTTATTTGGAAGAAATACTTCCAGCTCATATTGTTAACAAAGAAAATATGAGAACATAAACCTTCAGTTAGATGAAAAGAACCCAAATGTGTAATTTTAAAAGTCATGGTTTTTATTTTGATCTTATGGGTTTCAAGATACAGCTCATAATACACTTGGGACTGTTGATATTAAGGTCGTTTTCCAAAGCTCTCCTAATAGATTATGATGCCAGCAAGCAGTTTGTGTGTTGTGGTGTTTGTGTTGGTGTACAATTGTTTGTAATGAAAAAAAAAAAACAAAAAAACCAGCCAACAACTAAAGGACAAAAAGGCTTAAGGATGGTGACACAGTGCCCTCAGCTGCCCTTAACATGTGCTCAATGCCCAGCAGACTTTGACTCCAGAGTACACCAAGGCAGGTCCAGAACTGAGCAGCAGAGCTGTGGTCTCTGTGAACAAAGTGGGCATGGTGGTGATGGGCTGATGGTTGGACTAGATGACCTTTGTGGTCTTTTCCAACCTTAGTGATTCCGTGACTAAAAATCCATGCTGTATTATCAAATCATTTAGTTAGGTCAGAATTCTAGTGACCACTTTTCTTTTTTTCTGCATATGTGAGGAAACATTTTTCATTAATTGCTGCATTGTCCATGGCTAAAATGCAGTAGGTATCTGCATCTAAAACCATCAGCACAAAAGCTTGGGTATGTCTCTGATGCACTGATTTTTTTTTTTTTTTAAATTTTTGGTAGCTTCTTTCCTTGTGTTGATACATGAAATTCTATGCGTTAGCAAACACATTCTTTCTGCATATGACTTAGCATTATCAGGGCTTCCTAGGCTGTAATAAAAGTACTTTTATAACGTCCTAATGATAGTTTTGGATGGTCTGGATTTTAAAATAGGAGCAGTGTGAACAAGTGGCATCTCTTTTATATGTGGTTTGGCTTTCATCTCTATCCATACCCTGCTGCTGTGTGCTTACCAGGTGTTTGGGCATTTCGGTTTCAAGGTCAGCTCAGGAAGGGCAAATAGTAGATCAGGCTCCCACTCCTCAGAGATGTAAGAACCTTCTTCTTTTATAATGTGAGAGTACTGAGAGTTACTGTAGTCTTACGTTGCAATTGAAATAAATTCTGGCATTTATCAAGTGAGCATGTTCCATTTGAAGCAGCTGTGACTGCACAATGTTTGAATAATAATCTAAACTGCAATATTCACAGAGAGATTGGCCCTGCAAAATGTTACTTTGCATACTGTATTATAAATGTATTCAATATTGCATACTGCAGTATTAATTGGTGTGTTTAGCAGCATTGCTCTGTAAAGAAGGATAAATAAATACAAACTTGAGAGGTGTAGTGAATAGCAAGCACTGCTATGACAGGCTATGTAGAATGTAGTGTTGCCATATATTTGAAGGATACTCAGTTAAATATAAGTTAATGCTGCACTGCACTGACCTTCCAGGGAGCTCTGCTATCCACGGAACCAAACACAGAGTGAGTAACCACCTTTCCTTGTCTGACCTTGGTACTGAAATCCAACAATAGCTGCGTGCCCAACTTTAGCATGGGTAAAGATGTAAGCTTTGCTATGTTCTCCTAGCTGCTTGTAGAGGGGTCAGGGCAGAAACCCTTATTTAGTCCTTGGCATTCAGTCTGAGATTAGCAACAAAGGTGTCTGGTTTTGTTTGTTTGTTTTTATGGTGACGCTGTTGCCTACTGAGCATTGTAGCAATGCCACCGCCTCATTGCGGGGATGCTGCTGAACTGTTCTCAGCTGGTACGGACTTGGTCAGCAGCCAGCTGGCTAAAAGTCAAAGTGCCAGCCTCGATAAATGTAGTCTCTTTTATGTTTTCCTAAAAAACTTTATTATATGGGAAGATTTAAAAGCGTATTTCCAGTTTCAGGTAGGCTACGTTTGAACGTCATACCTGCTCCACACTGGAAAGTGATAAAGGGCTGTTTTCAGGAAGGGCTTTTGGGAGGCAGGCTAGACCCAGCTAATTCATTTTGAAGATCACCAAATGTAGGAGCAGTGTCATTTTCCCTTTCCATTTAAAATTCATGTTGCGTAATATGAATTGATAAGTTCGAATGTATAGATGTGAGTTAAAAGATTGTTTAAGATAAATCTACACAAGAACTTAATTCTTGGCAAAGTGAATGGGAAAACACGGTAGAAACAGCTTCCACTCTGCAAGCTTTCACAAGATATTGATATTAAAGCAGAGGATACAATGGGCTGAATTGCACACTTGTCACTTAAGGAGGCTGTCTTTGAAGTCATGGGTATTTTGCTTCATTAAGGTTTTGACTCTGCTGATTTTATTTAAGGAAATCATCCCACTGACCTTAATAGAACAGTAGCAGTGAGTAAGCAGTAAGTGAAAACTGCAGGTCAAAGCTTTTAGCCAAAAACAACAACAAAAACAACAAAATCAAACAACAAAACGGTGTATTTTTTTTCTGTTGTAAGAATGTTGCACTCTGGCTTCTTCTCAACAATGTGGCACATGTCATCTCTGTGCTGGATCCTGGTTTGTGAGTGCAGAAGAATGCAGGCCTAGAAACAGAAACTGCTCCTTTCATGACCCCTTGTCTGCCCTCAGGCTGGGGAAGGTCACTGTCAGCCTCTATCAGCAGAATGCAGGATTGAGACTATAAACAAAACTGTCTTTTACAGCTGGTTTTCCCTTGAATTGGTGAGTCTTGAAAATATATGTAAAAAAAAAAATCAGAACACGGGAAGTGGTTAAAGGATGTTTTGATGACAACTCCTTTATTGGCAGCTGGAATATGGGCTTAATATTTTGTTTTATTGTTCAGTACTTCAACAGGCTGGAAGAAACCCATCTCAGAAGACAATTAATAAATACTGGACTTCACAAACAACCACGCTGAATTTTGATGATTTTTGTACTATTTTAAAAGAAGAAACACCGGCTGCAAAAACTGAATTGCTTGAAGCATTTGGGAAGATAGACACAGATAACACTGGTTATATCTTACATGATGAACTTTATAAACTTCTGACAACAGTAAGTATCAGTAGGAAGTTAATTATCCATTCTTAGCCTTTAATAGAGATTTTGGGAATTAGTGCAAGTACTCTAGATGTGTAAGCGTGTATTACTGATCAAAACAATTAATAACTGACTTATGGTGGTTGTTGGTTTTTTTTTTTCATTGCTCAGAAGTGAGTATAACACAAGTTCAAGAAGATGTGGAGAAGAGTAAATTGGAGAAGAAGGAAGAAATAATTCGTATGATATATTTGTTGTGGTTGACCCAATTAACAATAATTATTTGTTAACTTCCATCATGCTGGCAGAACATTCAATCCTCACTCAATATGAACAAAAAAATGTAGTTGCAATGGCAAGAAAACATTCTTTATGTGGTAAAAAACAGAAGTAACAGATATTGAGTGCTCCTGTAGTTGTGCCATAAATATCTATACATCCTGAAACGTGACATAAAGTCAGTGCATTGCTTTATACAAACCCAGACTGAAGAACTTACTGGACACGCCTGCAGTAGCAACTGGAGCTGCTCAAAGTGGGGAGGATGAGGATTTGATTTGTAGCAATGTGGTACCAGGACCATATGTCCACATCACGTGCTTACCAGCAACGAAGTTCACATTAGATTTTGGTCCTGATTGACACCATGCATCTATAGCTAAAAAGTGACCTGAAGTAGATTTCTGTACGGGAGTTGCATGTTGCTCTGTCGTGCTAACAGCCCCATCCATCTGTGTAGAGGAAATTGCTGGAGGACCTTGTGGAAGGCTTGCTTTCTTTCTGACAGATATAATTCATGCCCCTGTGGCAAGTGGGCCACTCAAAATAGTGATGTAACTTCAAATGTGGTTCCAAAAGGAGAGAAACTGCTTTGAATTCATACTGATTCCAAATATAAACAGGTGCAAGGCAAATTCATGTGTGAAATAAGCCTTCTAGTGAATTAATTAAACAGCAGATACGGACTCATCTACTGTAAGTGTAAGAGGCTAACTTATGAGTGAAAAAGGCTATTAAGAAGCTAGAACTTATTTGTTTGCATGCTGTATTATAAGTGAGAATGACTGGCAACAGGAATAGGCCAGTATATGGAAGATCTGTGATTAATTTAAGTGTCTTTCCAGAAGGCAGCACAAAAATGTATAAACTGATGCAGTTCATCTGTTCAGTATTTAGTAATGTTGCAGGGACATATTTTTTATAATGTTGATCTCTACTTTGGTGAATCAAACAATTTAAGGGTATTAAAATAATCTTTCTTTGTGTTTTAGTAAACGTGATGTAGGTGGTCAGTATTCTTGATTAGGAACTAAAATCAAGTTGGCTTTTCATTGCAGGAAGGTGAAAAAATGACTTTGGATGAAGTGAATGCAATAACTAAATTACCTGATTTTAACTGCAATGGCAAACTGGACTACAAGAAGGTAAGGCAAACATGTTCTTGATTATGGCAGCAATGGTATTACTAAATGCAGTCTATACTGTTTCAGTGTGTTGGTCCATTGATGACCTAACCTCAGCCCACCAGCTGCCTACATTCTGAAACATGGTATGTATTCTGCTACGTGTTTCTGTTTCCCTCATTTTATCTCACAGTATGCTGCCCTTGCTGTTATCTCCTGCAAGTGAACCTACTGTAATAGACACAGCCTAACAGTAAGCATGAAGCCAACAACACGTGTGAGGATAAGAGTGAATGGCAGGATAAAGAAGAAAATTGACAGCAAACTTAGCTAACCTGTGAGAGCTGCTGTGTCTGACATTTCATAATTCTTTATGTGGGGGACATTATTTTTATATTGAGCACCTAATTTTGAAGATGCAGCATCTTATCAGTTATTCTGACAATGACTGTAAGCAATGACTAAGCTTTGAACTGAACAAATAGCCCACAAAGATTTGCAAATAAATATCATTTCATAGAGAAAAACCAGCTCCCTATTAAAATCCTACATAAAAATAACACTCGTCAAATGCCAAAAGAAAAAATAAATCATCTCCTGGGTTGAAAAGTTCTTGGGCTGGAATATTTTCATTCCGAATTTCCACCTCCTTGTTGAATCACAGCTCTGTTTTGCTGTCTTACTTGAGAAGTCACTCTGATTTAAAGAAATTAAAATTAGTATTGTGAGTAAATATAGTAAGAAAAAATGCATTACATCTGTTCTTTGATTACTAATGTTACCGTTTTAATTTTTAAAACTGTGAGAAAGACTGTTTTGCTTACTGCATTATCACAGAATGATAGAATCATCATTACTTTCCTCTGTCTCAAGTTTTGTGACTTATATATGACAACCAGTGAGCAGTGCTGCAGGACTGCACTAGAGAAACTGGAGGCTGATGATCGATTGAGGCATCGGCAGTTTGGAAGTGAAGCTGAAACTTCCCCTGAAGGGCTCACACTGCCAGTATCAAAACCATCACTGAAAATCTTGAGGAAAACTGACCACAGACCAGCACCAACCAAAGGTATTTATTTTTCATGTTGAGAGCTTTAATTTTTTTTTTTAGAGATCGTGTTCTGAGTTAATGAGCAATTGAGCACCGTTTAATTTTTAATTTTTCTCAAATAAGTGAGGCTGTAATATTTATTCATTTCCACTGCAACAGTTGCCTAAGTGTCTCAGTAGAATATCTGACCCATGTTTAAATGGACTTGGGCTGAATCTATTATCTGAAGCTGTCAAATTCTTAAAGGTGTATTTGGTGGACTCTCACATGATTCTCACAGTCCAGAGAGAAGATAGAAAAGGAATGTTCAGGTATTGTAACAGCAAATTAATTATTTCCTTCCCACATCAGAGATGAAACCTTAAGCATCTATCAATAAGCAGTGTGTTTCAATTGTTGAGGCCACTTTTCAGGAAGAACATTAAACTCATGTTGATTGTGCTTGAAGTTACAAAAACTTTGCTAAACAGGAGGAAGTCTGATAGCTAATGGATTCCAGAGGTACCGTATATGAAATATTTATTTATGTGTGAGATGTGTACTGTTTAAGTTACTTCAGTTCTAAGAAATACTGAAGAAGAGCAAAGCTAACAAAAGAACCATGAGGGCTGAATGTATGTAGCTAAAGCATCAACTGTACTAGCTGTAAGGTAAGGAATCAGGAAGTAGAGGCCTGCAAGTAATTTTCTTGGGCAACTGTGGATTAGAAGCAGGTTAAACTTCTCCACTTAGGGCAGATTTACTGTGATTCCAAGAGAAGTTGAATCCCGTGGTAACAATTTCTTCTCCTTCAGGCAGATTTAGAGTGCAAGGTTCTGCCATCTGTATGCCTGTTCACCTGGGATGCACAGTCAGGAAAGTAAAGACATTTGGCCAATGACTGATTGTGTTAAATTATTTTAAGTGAAGTCAGCTTATCAGATAGAGAATCTTGTTTTCCATTGTTAATCTTTGTGCATCCATAAAGGTTTTATGAGAAGTATCACTAGAAGTAGGATAAATAATGTCATTGTATCTAAATATCTGTGTTTATAGGTGATAGCAGATCTCCTTCAAGACCAGCTCAAAGCTGCAAAGCATCCAGTTCTTCCACCATCAGCGTGTGTGCCAGTAGCAACAGAAGCACAAACCTAATTGAGCCGAGCACAATGAAGGTATCATGTAAGCTAGTCTGCTGAAATTATGCTGTTTTCCTCTAGACAGATATGGTATTGCATTTTAAACAAGAAAGTGTTTTTCCCTGATTTTTAGCTTATGTTTTATTAACAGTTTGTCAGGGGCAGCTATAAACTATCAGAAGGTTTCCTGATATTATTATTAACAGTTTCATATACTGTTGGTTTTGCTGACATCCAGTTATTGAAAATAATTTTTCAGGTGTGAAGGTTTAATAGAACAAAGTGTGTTTTTTTATAAATGAAACCACTGCTGGAGAAAACGTTTAATGACTTTTTGAGAAATTTAAAATTGCATAATTTATTAGGTTGGTGAGAACTTCAAATGCTTAAGTAGTCTGAAAGATTGTGTATCATAAACCTTTATTTGAAAGGTAATTGGAAATAAATAACAGATCTCTGAGCATATTCTGTTTGTTGGGCATTAATTTGTAAATATATACTGTAGACTGAAAATATTGATTTTTAGTTAGATTAATATGTTCTATCAGTATTTTCTTTTAAATCAATCACTCATTCAATATAAATTCCTGTGGGAGAAAGACAACAAAGTCACTTTGCTAAGTCAATATTTGTAGAGTGTTAATATTGATCTTTTTCCTTTGTTTTCTCTTTCTAGACTGAACCTTTACTAGTTTTCTTTCAACAGAAAATAATAGCTGTAGAAATATAAAACATTAACTGGAAACTGCT
Organism: Chrysolophus pictus; assembly: GCA_037305975.1. NCBI lineage: Eukaryota > Metazoa > Chordata > Aves > Galliformes > Phasianidae > Chrysolophus > Chrysolophus pictus. Next base: position 27,641,216 of record CM074583.1, read on the forward strand.
AGGATACATTAAAAATGTGCACCTCGAGACCTCTGTATAAAAGGAAAAAAATGGTTATGGCCACATAGTATAACTGCTGCTAGAAAACTGAACTGATTGTTCTCATGAGTTACATTTTTGTTTCAAATAACAACTCTGTATTTGTTATTGAACTCTGAAGTCCTTTATATCTTTGACATTGCTATACAATGACATTTGTTCTATATTAAAATTTAAAAACATAATCTCTAAGGAATTTTTTGCAGTCTTGTTTTGGTATCTGGACCTCCATGCAATTTAACCTGCAATTTCACCTTGTTCAAATGTGATATGTAGTGCATGAAGCCATTGCGTGCTTTCCCAATATTGGATCCTTCTTTCTTTGAATGAGCTGGTAAGACCTGACTGAAAAAAAAAAAGATCTGCAGATATTGAATACTAGCAATAAGCATCATATAAGAATTAAATCTATCAGTAAACATGAGCAAGTGTAAATTGTACTTCTAAATTTGTTAGCCCTAACTATTAAGGACCCAATACAAGCTCTGTCAAAGTCAGTGAACATGTACACAGTGAGTCACTGAGCTGTGGATTGGAATCAGGTGCTCAAAAATTCAGCACATTTATCTTAAGTGCAAAAAATACTCTTATTCTGCATATCAGATAATGATAGCTCTAGAAATATAAAGCATTGACTGGAAATTGGTAAGATGCATTGAAGATGTGTACCTTGAGGGTACTGTATAAAGGGTAAAAATGTACAAATGGGGAAAAAAACAGAAGAGACTGGAGGTGTAGCATCCTCTCAGGCAGATTGTATCCACTTTGCATGGCACTTGGTTTGCCTTTTAGCACCCCTGTTATGCTGCTGTGTGTTTAAGAGATTATTAGACAGATATGTATTTTGTCTGCAGTTAACCTGTCTTGTTGGGGCAATAAGAAATTATTGCCATCATGAGGTTGGATGAAGCTAATTTCACTTTTTTGACAGTGGAGTGGAAGTCGAAACAACTGACCTGTTGGGCTTCTTGTGTAGCTGGCTGACATATAACTGATACATAGCTGATGGAGATTGCAAATCTCTGCAAAATATTCTTCTTGTCAGTATCAATCAAGTTTTAAAAGTCAACAAAATAGATAAAGCAATGTTATGTTCCAAAATCTCTCAGCTATGGGTAGCTATGTTGTCCCTGCTAAAAAATCTCAACTTCTCATTCACTCTGCTGAAGTCAATGAAAGACATGTATGCACAGTGCACAGCAAAGGAAATGCCTGAGGAAAGCCTTGATCTGAAAGACCAATAGAGTGCAGCAGTTCTGTTGGAAGGGGACCTTCAAAGGTTATCAAGTCCAGCATCTTCTGGGCTGACCAAAAGTTAAAGGGTATCACTTAAATCCCTCTTGAATGCTGATAGGTATGGGGCATCAGCCACCTCCCTAGGATTCCTGTTCCAGTGTTTGCATCCTTGTGAAATTTCTGCCTCCACTCGTATACCAAAGCAGCTTGGTGCAATTGAACTAGCAAGAATTTTCGTGCTTATTCATCAGGTATTGCACAAGACAAAGCATTGAACTGAAGTTCTTTAACTGCAGGAAGAATTCCTTTCACAAACATTACTTTTTATTTGTAATTATGCATCAGTGCACGGACAGTTTCAATAATGACTTAGATTGTAATGGCAATTGTATGCACATTATTTGGACAGTGACCAGCAGTAGCAGCAGTGGTACTCCCTAATGTTTCCAGTACAAGCATTTCCCACTGTTTTAGCTATTATTTGATAACCTTGTGCTTTTATATTTCACATCCCCTGTTTTGCATTGAAGCTGCATATTAAAATCAAAACAGAAGATCACCTTTTAGCTGCGTTATGTTTACATTCCTGTTTGTGGTCTGACAAGGATATTTAGAGAATATAGCACCACCTTATGCTCACTGCAAGAATAACAGTTTAGTATTCCTAAAGCACTGTCAAACTTCTGCTTCCTGTTTCTCAGATCTTAATCAGAATGGCACTTCTTGTGGTATTTCCCTGCTTGTCTGGGTAGTGTTCTCTTGTTGTAACAATATCTGTCCAAATGCAAAACTGTAAAAAATGCAGTCATCCATCTGAAATAACAGCCAGGAATATGGAAGATAAAGAGGGCAAAGCTACTTGCTTGGGACTGTGAGCTGATAATTGAAGGCTGCTACAGCAGTGATAAAGGGGAAATAGGAAGTGTTAGAATCATTTTTATATATGAAAACTGTTAGAGTATCTTTCTGAAATCTAGAGCACATTCGGATGGCTGCTTGAACATTGTATTGTACACTTGGCTTCTTGACTTTGAGCTGTTTGGATTGTTATTTCTTCAAACCATTTAATAAGGTATAAAGCTTAGAGACTATGGAAACTAACAAGTTATCTCAATTGTGTCAAGTTTTAAGGAAAGATCCCAATTTGTTGCATATTCATTTGGACAGGACTAAGGGTTCTCAAATCGACGAGTCCCTGAGAAATTTCTGTTTCTATGAAATGTAGGCTTCTGAACAGAACATTTAAATTTAGGATCAGAGCTGCATGCATTCCTAACTGTGTTAGCAACCTGGGTACAGTTCACTAGGAAAATCCAGTTCTTGTCTGACACCTTTTGATCACTGATTGTAAAGTATCCTCAAGTGAGCACGAAGGGATTGTGATGAGCACTGATTCCTTAAGAGGTGTGAAATGAAACCTGGGATTCTGATGAAGGCTGTTTGGCCTTAAGTGGAGCAAGGAGTCAGTCTATTTACTGGATGTTGCATGCAGACTTCTGCTTTTATCAGTTCATTTCTCAAATCAGTGCTAGTTTGCCTCTTGAACTGAATATTCTGCACAGTTACAGCCACTTGTATAGAACTCTCTGTTGAGATTGCACTGAAAGATTCCTTCTGCTAGGCTATGCTCAGAAACTTAATTTTCTATTGCTAGGAAAGTAACTGGAAATAATGGATTTAATCAAGACCAAGGGAGTGAAATCAAGAATGTCCTCCTTTCGTTATGGCATAGAACATGGTTATAATGACTTTATTTCTCTTTAGCTAAATGTTATTAGAAATTGAAAATTGGGGCCTGCTATTGGGAAAAAAAAAAAGTTTTGAAGCATGTAGCAGTTTTAACATCTCAGTAAAATCATGGCTTCTTAAAGGAAGCTCTTCTCAAACACTGCTGTCTTCTGTTTGTGTCTTTCCAATGGCTGTGGCAGAAGACAAAGAGAAACACTTGATTTTACTACTACCTGTGCTTGTCATTTGAGCAAAGAACTCCTCGTTGTTCAGCTAATCCCTTATGGATTTTTGCTTGATTGTTCTTATGGAACTAATGGAGCACAATTCCAATGTCTCGGTGGTAAACCACACAGCTGAGAGTCCTTCATGAATTCAGTTTGGTTCTTCATGACAATTAACATTTCATTTTAACCATTTGTGATTTGATGTAATCTGTACATATGCGGAGTGTTTTCACAAGTAAAGCAATGTTACCAGCTTGTCTGCAGGAGTTGAAAAAGACTGAGAAAATTCATTTAAAAAAGAAAAGAGAAGATTGATGCTACACCTTGGGGCATCTTTTATGCAGCCTTCCTTAAATAATCAAATTAATGTATTTTCCAGGATGAGCTTCTGTCTTAATCTTTTATTAAGGCAACATTTAATGTTTACTTGGTTTCCAGGAATGGCAATGTGCACAGTCCAAAGGATGCTTCTACCTGGAGGAAGATGGTGAAATCGTTAGTCATAAGTACAGGCTGCATTTACCTCAAAGGTCTACAGTGTGCATAACTATCAAACCTTTACACCTTCGTCAAATAGAAGGTAAAAATATTTGTATCTCTTCAGAGAATTTTCCTATCTAAAAAATACATATTTTTTCCCCACTGATACATCTTCCTCTTCTCTCTTGCAGTATTTAGTGATATTTTGCAAACATCATAATACTGCAATATTTTTCTCTGTTGGCAAAGTCCTATTAAAAATACAAATTACTTGCATACAATTTTTTCTCCTTAGTTATTTTGTTCTCACTGTGTGGGCAGTAAAATAACATCAAACTATTTTGTCTTTCTTTTTGTAGTTGGCCAGTGTCTTACATTATTAGACTCCAGATACAAAATATATTTATATACTTAGTTTTAACTAAGTATTTTAAGATGGGTTGGTAATTGAAATTGGCAATAAACTTCACTGCAAATAATTAACTGAAAGTAGTAATTCTCCAGTTCCAACCTGGCTGAAATGGGAACCTGATCAACAGACTTTTAATGGTAAATAAAAGTGATCTGAAGCTAAATGATTTGACAGTGTCTCAGTGTTCTGCTTATAGCTTTTGTTTTCTTTTTTTCACGTGTCAGCTTCTTAAATTGTGCCTTTGAATTATTCTGCTGCAAAATTATTCAGGCATTCCTTGTAACTAGAAGAGTGACTGTTTATGCACAGATTCTTCTTTTGCACATTATTGTCCCATGTATAGAAGTATCTTTGTTTTTGGTTGTGAAGAGGAAGGCATAATACTGTTATGTAAGGGAAGTATTTCTCTTAGCATGACAGTTACCTTTTTATGAGATTCAAAATATCTTCAGATTTCCTACAAACTTGTTTGCTCCTTAGTATCCTGAACTCCTAACCGCAGAAAACTGAGTCCCTCCATTGCATGTATTCTTTTGCTGTAGCCTATTTAGCTTCAAGAACACTAAATTGCCCATTGATTGACTGCTCATTGATTCTAATAGCATCTATTCAACATATTTAAGACCTTCACTGCAGTCATCCTGACCTATGATGCTACGTATGGGGATCTTGCTGTTCAAATCTTAAAATTTACTTATCAAAAGATGTGTAACTCTGAAAGATAGCTCTAGCTTTTGCATGTAACATAAGTTTCCAGTTAAGAAGAGTTTAACAATGTTTTATGGAATGTCAGGAGAGATTGTAAGTTTGATATTGCCCTTAATTGCAAACATATTTGTATAAAGAAAACTAATAAGAAATAATGTTCTACTAATTGTAGAAAACAATGCAAATATCTTCCTTAACTATCAAAGTGTTTAATATTTGAATGATTAATAGCAATCATTATCTGTAAGACAATTACATGACATGTAACAGTTTTTCTGATTTGTCTAAATAGGAAGAAAATGTTGATAGCATATAATGGTTTCTTTTTTTTTTTTTTTTTTTTCTTATCTTACCTTAACAGAGACCAATGCTATAAATGCAATGGAATTATTTACTTTGGGATTCAAAGAACAAACAATTTCGTGAAATTATTAAGAATTTGTTTGGGGATTTTTTTTCTTTTTAGGAAAATCTTGTCACTGGTTGTCAGTGGATACGGCGTTGTATGTTCTGAAGGAAAATGAAACCCAAGAAAATCTGCAGCTTGTCTGCTTTACTGACCAACAAAACAAAGAGGTGAGATATTTCTGTTAAATTCCTAGATTATTCTTTATATCTTTAATGTACCTGTTTTTGCTGCATGGGTGAGCTTCTGTGTGTTTGGAAAGAGTTCAGAACTGTGCCTAATCAGACTAGAGGAGAGGAGAAGCATTCTGTGCATGTTGCCTTCCAAAACGGGCAGAATTTATGCAAGGTGATGTAATACTGTCTTAGTTCTGACCTTTGGATGGGCTGAATTGCAAGCCACGTGTTTGGAAATTTAATGAAGTTCCTGAGAGGGCCATATTATCAAGTAGCATGTTGGCAGGTATCCCCAAATTGCTGGCTCTCTGTACAGATACTCTGTGGAAACTAAGTTGCATTTCTGCAGCTCAAACCCAGAGTTCAGAATTATAACATTTGTTACAATTTCCTTTCATTTTCTTTCTTCCTGACATATATATGATCTTAAACTTTATGGTTCACAGAATATTCTTGCACAGTAGCAGAAAGAAGGGAAGAGAGATGGCGGAGTGCAGTGACTCTCTCCTTCCAAGCAACAGGGAAATCAACTTGCTTCTTAAAACCTGTCACTTGTGAATTTTTACATAGGAAGTTTTTGTTGCTAGTTTGAGCAAACCTGATAGAACAGGAGGGGAATGCAAAACTGGGTGGGTTTTTTAGCATAATTTTGGCTGCTTTTGTATTAAAGTTTAAGATTTGAAGAGAGCTAAAAATCTGAAAGATGATGGGTCTGCTATTAGACACTTCCAGTTGTTCTCCCCTCATCTCTGGTCCTGAATAATTTTTTAACTTGTAATGCAGTGCAATTAGGAGTAGTTTTGGGCCCTTCAAAAGGCATCACATGGCTTCTTCCATGTTTGTATTTGTCTTAAGGAAAGAAAGTAGCATTACCAGTCTTTTCAAGTAATTAATCAATTATGTATGATTATTACTGCTAATAAAGGAAGGTATCATTTGACAAGTAACTTACAGGTTTGTCTGTCTTCCTTTAAGAGTAGATGTTTGGATGGAAAGGGGAGCTTCCATCAGGAGTTTACTGGCTACTCCCATTCACAACGGGCTGTAGGCTGAAAAAGGTAAAAACACCAATTACTGGAGAAGCAAAACTGGTGTACAGAGATGAAGATGGTGAACTGGCTCTTACCAAAGAGTTCCGGTGAGTCCTTTTCCCAGATAGGTGTGGTAACCAATACAAAAATATGCACTCCAAATAACATCTAGCTTTTTAGTTGCTAAAATACAGCTGCATAGAATATTCTCAAGTAAATTCTTTACTGTATACCAACAGTGTTTGTAATTACTGAAACAGTAGAGAAAATGAAAATGTTTGGAAATGGTTCTGCTTTTTTCATCTTTTAGAGCAGCTTTATTGGATATATTTGAAACAATTGATTTGGATGGAAATGGCCTTCTGAGTTTGGAGGAATACAATTTCTTTGAACTGAGAACTAGTGGTGAGACATGTGATGAGGAAGTGTGGGCTATGTGTAAGGGTAAGTCTGTTGCTGTGCAAAATACAACTACTTAGGACTATAAATCTGTTTGCAAACTGTTGTCTACAGCACCCTACTATGTATATAGTTTAGGAGGACTGAGTATTTTGTAGCCTATTCCAAGAACACATGTAAATATTAATATCATGTTTTACTTTTTCAGTCTCCTGTCCCTCATTTTGCTTTCTTCTGCTTTGTGTGCCACTGTCCTTCTGTTAAGAAAATTCTTCCTATTGCTAATTGCAAAGTTCTGTAGATTAAAATTGTTACAGCTGCCAAAAACTACAGGTTTTCTAAGCACAGATCATATAGTGAATTGGGCTATAACAGATATTCATTGATTTAATCTCTTTTCTGCAACTTAAGCTGATACTGCTTTCATAGCTCATAAGGTGTTGAGAGGGGCATTTAATCAGCGTGTATAAGATGCTTTAAAACGAGGGCATCTTATTATGCTTGCTTAGAAAAGTAGACACTAGAAAACAGCTGTTGCGACTATATATTTTCTTCAGATGTAAGCAGTTTTCTCATTAGAAATCTGTCTTTTAAAGGTTCATATATGGTGTGTCAGTTTGTCCATATTGTGCTAGATGAGAGCTGTGAGATTTTGAGGTTCTGTAAGTCAGATGAGGAAGCTGACAGTTAATTTTCTTTCAGCTGTACTTTAGTTTCTGTCTGCAGATTCATGTCATCAATGTTACTGGACATCCTGCAGCTTGCAGGAGCAATATTGGGCCACGAACATCAATTATAAAGAAAAAAGAAATTCTGTGGCATTGCTTTAACCCTGCACATATTTACCTCCTAACAAGGCTAGAAAAATGTAACTACCAGTGGCTGTATGCTGCTGTAGTAACACAGTGCATTAAATCAATGGTTTCAAAGCATTGGCAGTTTAACTGAAACTAATGGACAAACTGGAAATTTAGAAGGTGTTGTGTGTAAACTAGAAGTTTCTGTACAAAAAATAGTTCTTCTGCAACCTGGGTCTGAAATGCCAGTATGGTATGCCATTATATATCAGCCCATGCCATCTGTTAGATATAACTCCTTTGTAGGCAATGACACATTGATTAATTTAGGCCAAAAAATACTTAGGATCTGGCAAGTTCTGCCAACTGTTTCTCCCCAAATCACTCAGATATATTGGAGTTTTTTCCTGAATTATGGAAAGATCATACAAAAATACTTCCCTATAAATCAATGTCTCTTTCGTCCCTTTCCATGTTATTCCTCACTGTATGACTTTGTCAGTGTTATGTATCTGTGAACTAGTCTCAGTGTGAATAGGAGGAGTGTGTGTGATATGTTTGAAAGAGGAAAGAAGAGAATATGGTGAATGTATTACCTGGTCGTTAATCAGTTGAAGGGTTCAGACGAATATTATAAATCTTGACACCAAAGTTACAGCCATTTATTATAGCATCTGTACCCTTAGATAGATTTATTAAACTGGTAATCCCTTTTTAATAATATATAGTAAAGATTTAGCATTGTTATGAAGATGAGAAAACCATTTTTAAGAATCGCTGACACAAGGACATTTCAATTATGTGTTTGCTGACATTAGATTGGTCAATCTACCATATTCCATCAAAAGAAGGGTGCTAGGATTACTGGCATTTTATTGCTTTTTAAGAACTAAGTAAATCACTCCTATATCAAGGACCTCAAGCACTAAGGATGCTGGCCCCATCAGACTTTCATTTCCTGTTCCTAATAAACCCTATTCTGCAAATCTCAACTGCAACAGATACTGCTAACAAGAAAAAATAAAAAAAAATCAATATGAATTCTTTCTCTTTAGAAATCTCATCCTCTTTTAGGATGCACCCTTCTATACAAAGGGTGCAGTTTCTTGGCATTATCTAAAATCCACAGTGAAGCCCTGCAGAAGGCTGGCATCAAGTCAAGGGCATTCATTCCCAAAGCATGCTTAGAGAGCCTGAGGCTGCAAGATGGCTCTGTCTTGTAAATCTCATTAAGTACAAGTTTAGCTTTGGAAGGACAAAAGGTGTTTGCAGAGAGAACAGACGTTGTTGTAGTGTTACCTTGCATTTCTTTTTAAACAGAGAATTTTGATATGAAGAAGAATGAACTAACAAGACAAGGATTTATGGATCTGAATCTCATGGAAGCCAATGACCGTGAAGGGGATCCTAGTGACCTCTGGGTCACTTTATTGTCACTGGGCTACAATAAAGCATTAGAAATGACAGAGGTATGATAGCCGTACAGCAAAAGTAATTGCTTTACATACAACTTGCTGCATGTGTTTAATTGCAGTGCTGTTTCTGTCCATCATAAACTGACTTTGGTAGATCAGTGTTCCAACCCAAATGCTGCTGATACAGGGTTTACCTGATAATTTTTCAGGCACAATAGCATTCTGCTTCTCAGAATAAATGCCACCATTGTAAGACAGGATTTACCTTTTGCCTTAGTCAAGGCAGTATTTTGTGGGATAGCAGCAGTGGGAATCTTGGGTTATATCCTATGAAAAAATTCACACACCTTGCTGGTAAGCAGTGATAAGAAGATAGTGGTAGTAAACTGTGACCTGCCAGCAAGCATACAAAACTCAGAACTTAGCCACTTTCCTGACCCAAGCTGCAGCAGAAACCATCAGCCATGGTATAAAAGAAAAGTTACTGTAATGCAAACAAGTGATTACTGCTTACAGTAACTTAAAAACTAACACAAATGTCAGATAGAGAATGAGGTGATGGGAATGGATTTCTAAAATATTAGAGTGTGTTCTATCAGCTATCAGTAAGATAACTTCAACCCCACCCCAAATGTGACTCAGAGATAATAATTTATAGTCGTGGCTAAATGGTGCCTTACACAACAGTGTCTGAATGGGTTCAATATACATTTGAGTGAAAGAGCTTTGGGTGGCACACTGTTTGCTTAAAGGGCCAGGTGTTATTTCTTTGATTTAATTACGTGCTTATAGATTCTTTTAGAAACCATATCAGCATTGGCATTAATAGTTCTTACTAAAGAAAGAAGGAATTTTGAATGAAGAGGGGGAAAAAATGAAAAAATAGTTGAAGACATAAAGTATGCAGATAATTTCGTAATTTATCTTGTTGTTTTTTTTTTCCCAAGAAAAGTTGATTTGTTTTTGTTTGTTTAGTCTTAGCAGACTTATAGTATTTATTTAGCTTTAGTTAAAATAGCTTAGGACCATATGGTTATGTAGTCCCCCTATAAAAATGTGTATGAAACATAAATGCAGACCCAAAAAATCCAGTATGGTGGAGAAACTTTGGTTGGCTCTCCCTGAAAATCCTGAGATTGTGGTGAAGGATTTCTTCAGGAGTAGCACTTTCTCCTTTTCCTACAAGTGGGCCTAACATAGCAACTACAAAAGTGTCTTTCTGCATTGAACCCATAAGAGGGAGCTATACTCTAAGAAAGAAGATTTTTGGGGAGGTTTTATCACCTTAGAAGTTTCTTTCGGGTATGTTGTGTCTTATATTAGCTATGGCTTTATGTCTATAGTTCTTGCTTTCCAAAGGAAAATGGAGCTTTCTGAATAATTTAGTTATTCATGTAACAGGGTATATGTACTAAGTGGTGTCTGTAATTTAATGTCTTACTTCCCGGTTTTTCAGTGATTTAAAGTGTGATATTTCAGGAGCGTTGAGCCTATCAAGTTCAAGGCAGAGCTGAAAAATCCTAGTGGATTCCTGTAGCCTTTTGAAAGACACCAAGGTGCTGTTACTTAGTCTAAGAAAAAGTAAAGTCCTGGTTGTTAGACAGGCTTCTCTCAGCTGAGATATTGTGAGAGCAATGTGCTTAATGCAACATTGCAGATATTTAAAATCCATGTGAAGTGGCACAGATAGTGGAAGAGTGACAAGTGAAGGATATTGGTTTATTTCAGAAACTGAAATAAATTAGTACTTCATATTCATTCCTGCATGTTTTGCTATCCAAGAAAGGATTACTTATGTTGGAGGAGAAAATACCAAACTGCCTATCAAGTGTACTGGAACTGGCATGAAGAATGCTCTTTTGTCCTGGCCTTTCACTCTGTTCATAAGACCACCACAGCTCTCAGGTTTTGAATTTTTAATACGTACTTTCATTTGGATAATTTTACTTCAGAGTATATATGAAAATCCCTAGGAGCTATGGATGAAAATCTGAAGGAAAAAAAACAAGGCTAAATTGATGATAAAACTCTTCTTCTCCACTGCAGGCATGCCCCTTTGTCATTGACATCTGTGCAGAAAAATGCAAACCCAGAATTAAAGCCATATATCTAGAGGCAGGCAGCTGGCAACTCAACAGGGCTATCTGCAAGTCTGTTGTTAATAAAGGAGATGCCAAAGTAATGGATGGCTGTGAAAACATAATTGTCTATACCTATAGGACTGGCATGCGAATCACTTCTGTTATTGAAAATAAGGTATGGCATGATACTTCTGTAAGGTACTTTGTTTTAATGTCTGTTATTATTGTTCTTTTCCTTCCATGCTTCATTTTTGGGAATTACATTTTCTGTTAACTTGCCAGTCTTACTGGTCTACTTTGCTACTAATCAGCATGAACAAACATAAATCCAGGTAAAACTTGTTGGTGAGATGCAGATTTTAAACCTTTTTGCATAGATCTCATTGAATATTCTGGTAATTCTCTTTCATTTGTAATAGGAACCTTAAGAACATAAATACAGTGCAGTAAGATGCTAAACCTAAGATACTTGAAGTCTTAGAAGTTCATAGCAAGAAGTGTATTTTTAAATGGGCAAACATGCAAAAGGGGATGGATTGGTGGACTAATATTAGGACTGAATGCAGAGGTTCTTTGGAGCCACAGGTTTAGAAATGCACTTCGCCCTTTAGGTAGGTATACTGGAGTTATTTATATGTTTAGAAGTATGTCAGAGAAGGAGACAAGATCTGTACTGAGGCAATCAGCTGGTGAAAATCACTGACCATTGCCATTTATACCATTTGGGTTTCATATGTAGCTTTGCTCTGCATTGAGCAAATAGTTACACTTCCCTGAAAATCTCGTTAGAGAATTTGTTGGCTGGAGACTTTGCACTGTAAATGTCTGGAAAGAAATAATGAAAGGGCAATTTTATGCAATCTGCCTTCTTTCAAGCTTCCCACACTGCAAGCAGTCTGATTGTATCTTCAGTTATTGTGTTGATGATTTCAATGGAAATAATTCTTTGTTATTTCTGTAATTAAATTATGCTAGTTCTTGAGGGATTCTGTTTTCGTTCTGTGTATGCATTTCATCAGTGGGTAGAGAAAGGTGTCTGTCTTGTAACCATCCCCAGTCAGGATGTGAGCTGCAAAGATGAAAAGACCTCACATACAGAGCCTCAGTCTTCTCAGAGAATAAGTAGAAACGAGTCTATTACGTCCTCATTTGCGTGACAAAAGAAATAGTTGATGAGGCATTTCCTGTCATCCGAAGTGCAAACATGATCTAGGATGCCCTCTCTGCTCGGTGAATTTCTCTTACCTTCTTCCTGTTGCTTTAAGTATCTTCCTGTACAGATCATTCTCGTGGCCAAGTAGAAGTGAGGATTTCACCGAAGTGCCCAAACACGTGGGAGATCACAATGATAATAAGATTAATACTGGATCGTCTTTACATTTCTGCAGTCAAGAATGACCATATTTACATCTGTAGCCCATAAATCCTTCATGCTGTGTGCACCAAAGATAGGCTAGAAAGGGCTGGCAAAAAGAGCTGATAGGAGCTTCTTGTGTGTCATAAGGCTGATTGCTTAAAGTAACTGTTTCTGCTCCATTTCTCAATACAGAGGGATTGTTGGACAGCATTGTCTAAGAAACAAATTTCCTAGGCTCTCTGCTGAGTGAATGGCAGAGTATAGTAGTATGCCCTTAGATCCCAAATCTGAATATTGCTTGAGGTAAATTTGTGATCAAAGAATTTTCCAGTACCTCAACTTTCAGTTTTATATATTGGATCCTTCTTGGAAGCATTTGCACACCTTTAGTAAGAGTGTCTGTTGAGTGATTGTACTTAAAGGAATTCTGCCCAATGTTTTAAACAGTCTCTATGAAGATGAGCTGCTTTTCTCAGGAGAATTGGAGAAAAGCAATGGCTTGGAAGAAACCATGAGCAGAAGACTGTGACAAGTCACATCTTGATGAGTGTCCCTTACAGACTGCTGTGTGTGCTGTATCTGTGACTTGTGGCAGTCCAAGTGAGGAACTCTGGTCATATCTGAAAGAAAACAAAACACGAAAAGTGCTCCTACTCCTGACATGGGACATTTAACTTCAGAATTTAACTTAATAGCATAGCTGATGAAATAGGAGGAATGTGTGGTTCTTACATAAAGAGCAGCTGCTTTACCTTTAAGACTAATGGGCTCTTTCATGTTTTTTTACTTGCAGTCTGATAACAAAGTGATTGTTCATGTCAACAATGAGCAGAGTAGGAACTGCCTAAGTAATAGAGGGCTTGCTGTTTTTGCTGTGGAAGTGGCACCAAAATCTATGATGGTAAGAATTTATTGTTTAGCTATCTAAAATCTAAGTGAAAAGCAAAAATAATTTAACAACTGTACTGTTTCCTTTTGCAAGTCTTTTATCATGATAATAAGCATGTGGATGGTGAAGAGGTCTGTCTTCATCACCAGGACAGATCAGATATCATTTTATTGCTATTTCAAAGCTGAACACATGCTTGATAGAACCATGTTTCACAGTGCAGATTGATATAAAATTATATTGCATTTAGTTTGTCATACATGTGCTCCCAGATGATAGTGCCTCTTTCAGTTGTCCACTCAATACATGTATCACTTACTCATGTTTTTAATACTCTATATCTGTTTTTTTAATTATTATTATTACTTAAATTTTAATCAGATCTATAGATTGTTCTGAGAAACAGACTGAGCCAGGCATGTGTGAGTAAGAGAAAAAAATATTGTGGTATTTTCCTTCCTTCATTTATGGAGAAAAATCCAACTCTCTTTCTTTCCACGAGGTAGAAATTATTTTATATTTCAAATATATTTCAAATATGCAAACTATTTTATATTTCACAGCTTTCCAGGTTGCATGCATTCAGATCACTGTTCACAAGTTGCCCAAGGAGGCTGTGGATGCCCCATCCCTGCAGGCATTCAAGGCCAGGCTGGATGTGGCTCTGGGCAGCCTGGTCTGCTGGTTGGCAACCCTGCACACAACAGGGGGTTGGAACTGGATGAGCATTGTGGTTCTGTTCAACCCAGGCCATTCTGTGATTCTATGAAACAGATACAGCCCAGTGACACTGGTAGGGTGGGAGCCCAGTTAATATTGCTACTGACAATTCAGATAATTGTAGCCTCCTCCTGTAGTGTGTTTTATTCGTTTTAATTTCTGCTTTGCTTAGTATAAACCGAGGCTCAGTGACCCCTGTGAATTCTTTGCTGTCATAATAGATGCTGATTGTTTTTCATTCAGTGTTTGTCGAACACGTACTGAAATATTTAATGTTGCTTGCATAGCATTCTAGGTTATATGCATACAATCCTTCAATAAGCATCTATTTCACCAATGTTTTCTCTCTTGTGTACAGGTTTCTCAGCACGTGATGCCACTGAACGAGCAGGAAGAATGGCTGTATAATTGTGTGCATTCCCTCTTACGCTAAACATTGTAGTCAGAGTGCTGCTTCTTGGCAATGTTTAAATCACAGCTTCTGCAACACAACTTGTAGGTGTGTCCTCCAAAGCTGGTATGCTTCTCAGTTTTATTTGTTAAAGCCAATGAATCGTATAAGTACTTATTTCTGGTATCCCATGTCTGCTAATAGCTTTTAAGAAACACAAATAGTGATAGCATAGGGATGGAATAACTGCAAGTCTGTAAAACTGTTTGACAGAGTAGAATGTTCACATGCTGTCTAATGAAATACAGCATTGTGAAAGTGCTGAGATGCTAAAAATGAGTTCTGTTTGGTGATACAGCTGACAGTTGTAATAGAATTGTGTTTCATAAGGGCTGTTTCCCCAAATGTGCCCTTATTTGCTGTAATAGCTAATATAGTTCCATACTATAGTACATACTGGAGCTGCTTCACTGAGAAAAAACTTTGTTAAATTGATCTGATGGATTCCTAATTCAACACTACCATGATTTTTATGTGAGAGATAAAAAGGGATGGGGTTATTTATCTCCTGACAAAGGATTTCAATTTTTTTTTTGTCATTTGATAATACCTTGTTCTAAAAAATTATCAGCTTTTAAAATACTCTTTTATATGAAATAAAATCTGCAATAAGGGAATAATATTTGTGCTCCTAACTGTTAACTGCAACTAATTATTTCCAACGTAGCTGAAATAAGAAGGCTCGAGGTACTAAAAGTATTCAGGCAGTTATGTTTTTCTCCAAGTGTCCATATAAAAAATGATGACCCTGGTCACTGAATGCTTCAGGAGTGCCTGAGTTTAAAATAGCCCTTAAATATATGTGACCTCATCTGAAAGGGCGGCGAGCAGTCTTGAAAAGCTATATTTGTCTGCCAGCTACTCCTGCACTACGCTGTTGCTCTGCTGTAATCGTACACTGGGCAAGTAAATGTCAGTTACAAAATGAGTGCTGCTAGAGGCTGGCTGTGATTTATGCTCTTCAGTAACTGGAACTCAGGCAGGTCTGCTGGTGAGCTTTTTTTTTTTTTCTTCCTTGCAAGTGCAGCAGATATCACTTTCATTTCTAGAATGGCCTAAAAGCAGTAGAAATTGTACTAAAAGACTGCAGAAATATTTGGTAACTTGCAGCCACCACAAAGAACCCTGTAAACACTGCCTCAGGCAACGTGTGGATACAGCAGGAGTTCCTGGTAGCATCTCTGAGAAGGAACTGGAAATAGAGAAACACCCACACGTGCTGCTGGCAGTACAGAGCAAGCACAGTTATTTGCATTATTTCTGTTTGTGCATTGGTGTCAGGCCTGGTAGACCTAGCAGGACTCCATGTGCTATTCTTACTGCACTTCAGGAAAGAAACAAGTGCAAAGCTGAGTAATCACTGCAAAAAGACTTGATAGTGCTATGGTTAAGGTCTGGTAAAACGTGACACAGCAATGGGGCATGGAAACCTTTTCCTTTACAGATCTCACTGTTAAGAAGAGTTTCACCAGCTCTTTGAAGGCAAACATAGGCTAGTTCTGTTTTCCGTGGAATATCCACCTTTTCTGCCCAGGACAATGGGGATCCCGGCTGTGTCTGCAGACTATTTCCAGTTTCCTTCAAGTTCAGGTACTACCAAGGTAGGAAAACATTCTAGCTACTACTATTAAGGCAGAACACAGGTCTCGGCTGCTCGCCGCTTCTTTCAACCGGCAGCCAGGAGGGAGAGGCAGCATCTGCAGCATCTGCAGCAGCAACAACACTGCCTTCTGCCGTTCTCTCCCCGCTTAGAACCAAAGTCCCGCTGCCCTCGGCGCTCTGACAGCCGCAGCCCGGGCCTCGCTGCGCCTTTAAGGGGCGGGCGGCGCGGAGCCGCGCGGGGCGGGGAGCGAACGGGGCCGGCTCCCCCCGCGCCCGTCGCCGCCGCGCCCGGAACTCACAGCCCCGGCCGGCCATGGTGCACATCGAGACGGTAAAAACCAAGGCGTACGCCGACCAGAAACCCGGCACCAGCGGGCTGCGCAAACGTGTCACCGTTTTTCAAAACAATGCCCACTACGCCGAGAACTTCATCCAGAGCATCCTGGCCACCGTGCCGCCGGCAGAACGGCAAGAGGCCACGCTGGTGGTGGGGGGCGACGGCCGCTTCTACATGAAGGACGCCATTCAGATCATCGTCCGCATCGCCGCCGCCAACGGGGTACGCGGGGCCGGGGCTGGGGCGGCTCTCGGCGTGGCCTCTGGCCTGCGGGGCAGGAAATGCGGTGACAGCGTTACCTGCGGCTTCGCGAGCCTTCGGAACGCACGGGCGGACGGTGACAGGCCGGGGGGAATGGCTTCCGACTGAAGGAGGTCAGGCGTGGGGAGGAAGTTCTTGGCTCAGAGGTCGGTGAGGCTCCAGCTCTGCTTCCAGAGCTGTGGGTGCCCCGTACCTGGAGGTGCCTGAGGCCGTGGATGGGCACTGGGCAGCCAGAGCTGGTGGGGGCTTTAAGTTCCCCTCCAATCCAACTGTTCTATGATCTATGAGCACAGAGGTTGGAGAAGCTCTGACTCAGTGCTCCTTCTTATTGTGGGTCAGAGCTGTGTTTTGTACCCAGCAGCATACACCAGTGGTGGGTTCCTCCCAGTGCTGCTGAGACCACAGCCGCATGGGTTCATCTCTGTCACAGCACTTGGTCAGCCTGGGTCTAACCAGGAACAGCTGGGCTGGAGCTGAGTTGGAGAGTGAGGCCTTTCCTTCCCCGTGGCCTTTTGCAAGTGGAGAATGCCATCCTCTCCTGGGCCACCTGGCTCCTGCTTGTCAGCAGCAGCCTTCCCTCCTTGCAGGGCGAGCAGAGGATGCTGAGTGGTTAGGGTCAGGCATTAGGATGGAACCTGACAATTACCTTCTTCAATTTCCCAGCAATAATCAGATCTGTAACGAATAGGCTGAAGGAGAACATGACAAAATGTGAGATCACTGCTTCCTTATGGCACAAAGAAGCACATAACTGCCTTCTTGGACCACGTAGAAGTTTGCTTTCAGTGATGCATGGTGGCTGGTCAGCATTAGGTGTGTGTCCCATGTCCCTGAGCACCAGCCTTGCCAGGTGCACCTGTGAGTGATGGATGCTACAGACTTTCCTGTTGGGAAAGGCACAGCCACAGTTTTATTTATTTATTCTAAGGAGAGTTGGAGCTGAAACATGCAGCCTGACACACAGCACCTTGGATGCCCGTGAATAAGCTGACTGGGAGGTTTGTTCGCTGGGACAAAGCCGTGGTTTGTTTAGGCTCTCACCCTGGTGGGCTGTGGCAGCCTTCCAGGCAGTTCTGCACTCTGCGCCTCAGTCCCAGCAGCAAGCAAGGGGCTGAAGGTGCACCAGGCTGGAACTGAGTGCTGATTGCTCAGAGCCCTCCTCTCACATCGTGCTGGTGCTCGTGTATGTGCAGCATCGCAGCACTGAGCTCTGCAGAGCAGGTCCTGGAGCCTGCTGGCTGGTGGCATTTGCTTTGCAGTGTTTTGACCTAATTGATTCAGAATGCTAGGAGAGAATTGGCTCTAAAGTGAGGAAAAACCTTCTGGAAAGGCAAGAAGGGAAACAGGAAGCAGAGAGAGAAAAGAGAGGATGAATATTTGGGTTAAGAGCCAAGGTGCTGGTGTATGGAGTGAGAAATTTTACTTGACAAGCTTTTCATTCTGAATCATTAATTTATAAAGCGAGCAAGTAGCTGTGGCTCTGGGACAGGATGTTAGGCTTTTTCAAGCAAAAATTGATAGGATGAGAAGTGATGGCCTCACATTGTGATATGGGAGAGTCAGATTGGATGTTAGGAGAAATCTCTTCTTCAAAGAGTGCTCAGCACTACACAGCTGCCCACGGATGGGTGTCACCATCCCTGAGGGCGTTCAGAGCTGTGGGGATGTGGCACTGAGGGATGTGGGCAGTGGGGGTGGAGTGGGGTCAGGCTCGGTGACTTTACAGAGCTTTTCCAAGTGATTCTCTGGTTCTCTACTGGCCAACTCCTGATGAAAGTTCTTTCTGCCCTTGTGGCAGAACAGAGAGAGTGGTATGGACTGTTTAATAAATTTACAGTAGATGTAAATCTGAATTAGCAACCAGGAGGAGAAACCACAACGTGCTCTCCAAAATGCAGAGCATGAAGAAGCTTGACACAGTTGTATCTGAGTGTGAATTGCATGGGCCTTAGTAAAACACAAGTGTTGCATTGCCAAACGTAAGAATGGCAGAACCACCAGAGATGAGGTGGATGGAGAGTTTCTATATTAAATGCAAAATGTCCATTTTTAATAAGTTTCTATATATTTGCTGTCCTGTTTTGGAATAATTGGGAGATGCTTGCTTGCTTCCTGGTTTCTCTCTAATTAGAAATGCTGGTTCCCTGATAGCCACTGCAGTGCAGTTGAGTACAAGCCTATGAATATCCTGTTCCAACAGAATAAATGTGAGGTAACTGGAGGTCAGCCACCCTTCCAAGAGAAAGGTGAGCAATTCTGTGTAAGAAACCCAAAGTTCTCAGGAACCTGCTGCCACCTGTGTGCAGTGTGCTTTCTTGCACAGCAGTAGCTCATCCTTCTTTCTGGGCCTGGGGAGTCTCCTGATATCAGCAGCCAGGTCTCAGTGCAAGGCTCAGACATCTCTTGGTGAGAAATAGTGAGGCATGTAGAGAAAATGCCACAGGTCACTGTGCTGCACTGCTTTGTCTGCAGAAAATAAAGAAATATGAAGATAAATCTGGGCTTACTGCCCTTTCTGACAGCTTCTCTGCCTGTTTCTGATCACCAAGGTGTGTTGTATGGGATGCATCTGCTTGGCTCAGCAGCCAACCCACAACTTGAGCCAAAGCAAGTGCTGGACAACAGTATTTCTGGTCCTAGGGGAGAAAGAGGTGATGGCATCAGTGCTTTAAGTGCCTTTAAGATCTGGTGTGGTAGAGTGGTCCTTCAGGTGCCACAGGAGAAACCATAGGACCACAGTTTATGGTTGTTAGTTTCACAAAGTAAAGGGTAAGGATGCTGAAGAGAGTTCTAGTTTTGTCTCCACCTGGAACAGTTACCATTCACCTAAATGCTGGTGTTGGAATAGCAACAACTCAGTTTGCACTTCTGTGGTTAAGAAGTGTTTATCCTATTTATAAGGTTGCATTTATAAAAGTAAACTAACATAGACACTGTTGGTTTTGCCATTCTCAGTTGGCATCCAGCGTAGCCTCCTGCTTTGTTTTGGTCTGTTGTGCCAGATTTTCTTTGTGTTATTCCACTTAGTAAGCATGACTTCTTAATTACATGAACAAAGCTTAAAACCTCTTTTTGTCATCACCTGTCAGAGTAGAACTGTGGCTGTACTGTAGCTTTAAGACAAAAGTGTGCACAAGTTACAGAACTGAGGTTGTAAATCTCGATCAGATCACGTACCCAGCAGCAGAGTGGTTCACTGATGTTGTCACCTGCTACTTAATGAGTTTATTGTGCTCCAGTTCCTTTGCAAAGAGAGATTTTGCAGTGCTGCAAATTGCTTGAAGGTGTTTTAAATGCCGGGCAGTGCTTTGCATGCTAAACTCTAACCTGGATTTGTTTCACTGCTGCAGGATAAACAGTGCTCTACTGGAAATACTGCTCACTACCCTGCAAAGTTTGGTTTCCTGACTTGGCTGCTCTTAAGCTTTTTCCCCACTCAATTATGTCAGGGAAACCAAGTGTTTGAATTCTGTTGCGCTGCTCAGCAGCTCTTTATTTGCTTAATTTGGTAGCTCTGCTTCGTTTTCTTTGTGTTCTTCTGCCACAGTTTCCTTTCTGTCGCTGCAGCCCCCATCTCACTTGTTTCTCCTACCTGGATTTTAAGTTGAAGGCTGTCAAGGCAGTGATGATACTGTCCGAGCTCAGTGCCTTTTGGAATAACTCCAGAAATTCCAGCTGAAGGGAAGAATTAGGGTGCTTTGAGTTAATCTTTGCAAATCCTGCAGACAGATAGTTGAAATCCATACTAACAGAGGCTTAACTGTAATCTCCTGGAACAGTGGCTATAAGCAGACACCTTGGCTCTGGCTGTGCTGGTAAGGATCCTACAGAGTCTGATGCCTTTGTCCTGGTAAAGCTTTGGGTAGGTGAGCTGAAGTTAAGGACCCAACCTCTGTCTTATGGCTGAGCTTCACCAGGAACAAGAAATACATTTGATGGGTTTGTGTTCTTTCCTCATGGTTCTCTTTGAACTAATCAGTGGAATGATTAATGCTTCAAATGACGAACTGAAATATATCACAGAAATAAAAAGAATTGTCCTTAGAAGGAGAAAAGCTAAAGGGGCAGAAGGAATCAAAATGTGGATGTTATCTGGACGTTTACAGCCATAGTACAAGCTACTGAACTTTGAAGCATCAGCTCTGCAGAACTGAGGATGAGAGTAGGTCACTGTTGGCTGCGTCCTGCAATTGTCCAGAAGAGTAAACACCATTCTGATATTTTTGGATAGTGTTGCTGTAAGTGAAACCCAGGAAAAGGAATCTTACAGGAACATGGTGCCTGGTGTGGGGTACCACCCCATCCCAGGGATGGGAAGCATGCTGTTGTTTGCAGCCGGGGAAGGGCAGCTTGTGGCCACGGGCAGGTGTGGGTGTGCTCCAGGGAGCTGACCTTTGGATGGAAGGTTTCTCAATCGTGATTGTTGCTGGGTGCTCCTATTGTGGCAAAGGGGATCAGCCCCTACCTGCGTGGCAAACCTGGAGCCTTCTGTGGGGTCCACAGCAGCCCTGCAGGTGATAGCTCCATCCCCAGCTCTGCAGAGCTTCTTTCTGCCACCCACCTGCCTTCTCTCCTGGTCCTCATTGGGGTGCAGTGTAATTATGGAGCAATGCAGGAAGGGGGCAGGAAGGAGTTAGGGAAATGTCTTTTCTGTTCTGAAGGAAAGCCATGAAATAACTGCAAAACATCCTTTTTGGCTTTTGCATTGTGTGCGTGTCCCCTCCTCCCCTTCTTTTTCTTTCTTGAATGTCACATACAAGACTGAGTGGAATGAGAGAAGGTAGTGTCACTGCTCATGTGGGGACAGGGGACGAGACAGGGGTCAGCAACACCAAGTCCAGTGAGGAGTTGCATGCTCCAATGTTTTGCTGAAATTCAGGTTCTCTCAAAATAGTCTTGTTTGTCTTTTTATCATTAACCAAAGTCAACAGTTCATAGCTTTGACTCTGCTCTTGCATGCCTAAAGTGAATGGGAACCTACGTGAGCAGATGGCTCTGCTCTGGCAGGTTGGCTGTTTGGAGGGGAAACATGGAATTGGAGACTTACAAAGTGTGACCACAAGGGAAGGCTAAGGAAATTGGGGAATTGGGATTATTTCCTGTAGAAAAGAGAGGATATTGTGAGCCTCTGTGTTAAAGGATTATTGTAATGTGCAAGAAAGTGTCAGAAGGAGGATTATGATTGGTTTGTTCTCTGACAGCTCAGGAGGACTTAAGCTGCAGGGAGAGAGATGTAGGACAGACTGCAGGAAGATGCTTCTGACTGCTCTGGCACCACACCTGGAGATGGAGATTTCAAGAACAGGCTGCAGGAGCTTTCTAAAGGGTACCTGGGGGATGTTTGATCCCACACCAGCTTTGGGGAGGGATCAGAGGACCTGCTGAATTCCTTTTCGTCCTGTAAGTGATTACATGTGTCTGAGCAAAGACTCCCAGGTGGTGAATTGAATGAGCCTTCCCGTCTCCAGGGCTGAGGTCTTCCTCTTGAGTCTTTTAGCCTTCTGGATCTCCTGGTAAGCGTGCAGACACCGGCCTAATAGTCCTGGTTGACCCATTGTTGTAGTTTGTTCCTAACAGTGATGTAGGCGTTGCAGGAAAGCCCTGGGATTGGGTGAGTGCCCCAGAGACAAGCTCCATGGATATGCCACTTCTGTCCCTGTGCTTTGCACGTACTGCCTCACAGCTGGATTCTGTATTTTGTTTGAAATAATGTATTTCTTTTAATGTATCTTAGTATGGCAGCAGTGACTATCACCTTCCTCCCGATGCTGAGTTTGGTTCCTCTGCTCCACAAGTGCAAACTTCATTAGCTCCTCGTCCAGCCAATGTGTGGGCACCTGCTCAGGGAGGTTCGTTCTGGGAGCTGGGCTTTGTTTTCTGTGCCACTAGAGGGAAACCTCAGCCTTTGCATGGAAATGGAGGCACTGCAGCTGCAGGATGCTGGAACAGCACGAAGCCATACGTGTAATAGACACATGGATGGTTGCTGGCTGCATGGCACAGGCAGTCTTGCTGTTGGAACAAAGTAAGGATTGTCGTAAGAAAATCTGTCAATGTTTGGAGCAAAAAAGTCAGGAAACAGTCCTGTGGGAGCCCCCAAAAAGCGTCACAGTTCAGCTGTGTACACAACTCCTTTTCTCCTCCCCTCCTTAAGTATGGAACAAAATGAGTCATTAGGAAGTGTATGGTCCTTCATTATCCAGAAATATCTGTGAACTCTGCCAGCAGCTTGGACAGAGGACTCTAAGTGTCATTAAAAGGGAAACCATGGTTTCAATCCAGCATTTGAGGCTGAGAGAGATGATGCCTCAATAACTGCTTGTATTTGGGTCTCTGGTGGGTGCAAGCTTTTCCAAACTTAATGACTTTGTCATAAGCTGTGTTCTAATTTGAAAGTTTGGGGTTTTTTCTAATAACTTTTGTCATGCATAGTGCCCAGGGTAGGACTCGTGTTGGTATTCAGTTGAAAGCATTGCTTTAGCAGTGTTTTAGCTGTTAATGGATTTCCCTTAGTTAAGCAGGGGCTGGTTGTGCACTGCAGACGATGTCCTGTTATTTGGGGGAAGCTGGCGCCGGAGCTGTCAGGATGTCAGAGCGGGACTCGTGTAAGCAAAGTGTGGGTAACAGATCCGTTGCCTTCCATTTTAAGAGTGACCTTTAGCTTGCTGGAGGCTGCAAAATGCTGCCGTGCCCGCGGGAGGCTTTTCCTCCAGGGCCACGCAGATCTGCTGGGCTGGCAAAAACGCTGTGCAGCGCATCAGTGTGTGTGTGAGCGGGTGCTGAGCTGCTGACAGAGGGCAGGCGCACGGACGGTGCCGGCGGCGATAGAACAGAATGGTGAAGGGCCGTGCCTGGAGGGAGCAGAAGGTGGAGAAGGAGGCAGAAATCACCTTTTGCTGAGTGCTGGGAGAGCAGCGTGGGGTTGTGTGTTCTTCGTGACATTGATCCTCCACGGCAAGTGCAGAGAAACATCTTCAGTTACAGGAGCCGTGTTCAGCTCAACGCTCAAGGAGCTATTTTTGGGTGCTCGGCAACTCTGCTGAGCTTCTGTCCAGTAGGTGTGCCATTGCTGGTGTCAAGACTGATACATTTTAAAAAAAAAGTTATTCTTTTTCTTTTGTATTTAATCGTGGTTTACTTCTTAAATGCATTTATCTGAAAAAAGAACATGGAAGCTGCTCCTCTGCCTCTGCTGACTGTGCCAACAGCTCCTTACAATGATCAGAAACCAGGAACCAGTGGATTACGGAAGAAGACCTATTATTTTGAATCCAAAATGAACTATTTGCAGAACTTTATCCAGAGTATATTTTTTTCCATAGACCTAAGAGATCGACAAGGATCTTCTATGGTAGTTGGAGGTGATGGAAGGTACCTTAATAAGGCTGCAGTGGAACTGATAGTCCAAATGGCTGCTGCCAACGGGGTTGGTAAATGCTAGATGATTAAATTCCTATGGTTGTATAGCTGATAAATGCAGAAAACCAAAACAGAGTAGTCAGTGGGAGATTGAGTTTTCCCATAGATTTTACTCAACTGCTAACAGATAACATTTCGATGGAAAATCAGGCTGGTAATACTGAAATTAATGTTTAATTACTGTTAAAAGAAAGTTAGCACTGAGCGGAAACCCATACAGTGATTTCTGGTTGTGTGGGAAGCAGATGAGCCAGGGCTGTTTGCAGCAGAGCATGGCTCAAGCACCGCAGTGCTCTTGGGCACTGGGGTTGCATCTGTGTTTCCTGTTGCTTTTAAGAAGAAAAGGCTTTGCTGTCTGTTCTGTGTTTCTTAATGCAGAGCAAAACTTTACACGAAGAGATCTGGCTTATGGAAATGTGTTTGACAGAAAAGCTTATCCGATCACAACAGGGTGATTTGTAATGAGCAACTGAATAAGAAGAGAGATATATATTTTTCTAAATCAAAATGTTTTCCAGCTGGAAAAGAAAAATCCTCTGGCATTGCAAATTAATGTGTTCCTCTTAAGTCAGTGTATGGGCTGAGTCAAAGAGCTGGAAAACGTGCACAAAGCAAGAGCCAGGCCTGCTGCCTGGGCTTCTCCACACCAGGACAGGTTTCCTGTTGGTGAAGATGAGATTAAGCTGATCTGCATCACTGAGACTTCTCTGCTGCATTTCTTTCCAGCATTGTATCCTGAGCCTGGCTGAAAACAAGTTTCGCTGTTGAGTTTGGTGTTTTTTGTTAGTTATTTCTAAGTAGTCTGGCTAAAGCCTGTGACTTTGTTAATCAGTTTTGTGCTAATCTTGCTCTGTAGAGTAGGAGAGATGAGTCTGAGGATGTGTTCGACTATAAAAAGCCACAAGGGAGGGCATGCATGTCATATTTTGAATGTGCAAAAGTGTCTGTCGGCATGTGGCAGAGACAGGTGCTGTCACCTCTGCAGATGCGGGATCAGCAGGATTTCCGAGCAGCACCGATGACACTCACTGTGCCAGTGGAGCACGATGCACGTCGTCTGCTTTAAATGCCAGTTATGGGGTTAAACAAGTGTTCAAGGTTATTTGTCAGCTTAATGTAAAGGGCACACAGGGGAAGGTCTATGTTCAGGGCTATACTGCACAGAGTATGGCCTGTTTGGAGCTTTATGACCAGCGTCCTCAGCTTGGAAAGCATGGTTTTGGGGTGAAGAACACCAGAAGCATCAGTCTGTGTCACTGGGGTGTGGAGGGGACCCGTGGGAGGCCCTTGCTGCTGGGACAAAGTATGAAGCCAAACCCACGTAGCTACAAATTTGATGTATGGCATAATGATCTAGATAGTTGGGTACTATAAGGGCAGCAATACTCTGACCAGTTGGTAGAAGGGCACTCACACCTCACACTGGGTTTCTAAGCTGCTGCTTCAGGTCTGTGCCCATAGCTTGCTGGAGACTGGATGTCTCAGCTTCCCACTTGCCTGGCAGCTGTGAGGCTTAGCGCCCAGCTGTGCCACAGGCAGGAATGGCAGCCATCCCACAGAGCCAGCTTAGCACCGCATGGGGGATTCAGGCTGGGCAGGCTGGCTTTTGTCTTCTGGTTCCTCTTGCCTTTGAATGAAATTCCTCCTCTTTTCTCAGCTGTATTCACAGTCTAATCTCCTTGGCTGATGGAGAGTGGTCTGGTGTATTTTTAAATCTCTATCACCTCATTTGGGGGCTATGGTAAGGGGCACGTTCTTCCAGAAAAACATTTATCTTCTGTTTTACTACGTGAACCCCAGCAACTGAGTCCTGATTACCTTGTGCTGCTTAGCACGTTGCTCTGGATTTAATCTCAGTGATATTACCAAATTTATGGCAGGGAGGTGCATTACCCGCTGAGAGTAAGAGAATCTGCATGCGGTCCCATGGGAGCAATGATGATGATCAACTTTTGTTTTGCTTTGGCTTCTCTCAGTCCCATTGTGTCTTTTGAAAGCAATGTTCCAGACCACAGGCAAAGGTTTTTTTGTTTTGTTTAGATGCCTCTGGAAAGCTCTGCTCTAGTGCAGGATGCCATTTCCAGTGTTCATAAGCAAGAATGCTAAAAAGGCATGACAGAGCAGGGTCAGATGCTGACCTTCAAGTTATATAGCAGGGAGCTTGCAGCCTCCCAGGTTCAGAATGTTTGCTTCAGGACCTCTGCCATCCAGGTGCCCCTGACGAGGCCCTGCTTTACCTGTTGTTGGTGTTGGGGTGTTTGGTGCTTCGGCTGTATTCAGAATTTGAGTCTCAAAGTAGTTTGTTCTGCCCTTTGATTTTCAGATTGGTCGCTTGGTCATCGGGCAGAACGGCATTCTCTCCACCCCAGCAGTGTCCTGCATCATCAGGAAAATCAAAGCCATCGGTGGCATCATTCTGACAGCCAGCCACAACCCCGGGGGGCCCAATGGAGATTTTGGAATTAAATTCAATACGGCCAATGGAGGTAAAGTTGCTTAGTTGATTCTTGTTTGCTTTGTTTCTGCTTGACTTGCCTTGTGTTGGCAACAGAGAACTCAATTTAATTGTTTTAACGTCACAGAGGTTCAGTGAGTGGCCTGAGCAGTGGGTTTCCCTGAACATGGAATTAGTGTGGTTAAAGTTGGCAGGGACCTCTAGGTCCATCTGGTCCAACCCCCTGCTCCAGCAGTGACACCCAGAGCAGCTTGCTTCAGACCACGTCCAGTGTGATCAATTTGCTCACTGGTATTCTTCTCCCATTGAGGCATTCCCAGCCCCAGGCCTTCTGGTCTATCTCTGCAGTGTTCTTTCCTCACGCTCTGTTTCTTTAACTTCTCCCCCCTTACCCATTATATCTTGTAGGTCCTGCTCCAGAAGGTATCACGGACAAAATTTTCCAAATTAGCAAAAAAATTGAAGAGTATGCAATCTGCCCGGATCTCAAGGTGGACCTGGGTACCATTGGAAAACAG
The DNA here is from genome assembly GCA_037305975.1 of Chrysolophus pictus. Classification (NCBI taxonomy): domain Eukaryota; kingdom Metazoa; phylum Chordata; class Aves; order Galliformes; family Phasianidae; genus Chrysolophus; species Chrysolophus pictus. Next base: position 27,668,360 of record CM074583.1, read on the forward strand.
CAGTTTGATTTGGAGAACAAATTTAAACCCTTTACAGGTAACTGACTGCTCTTCCCCTTGGCAAGTTTCCTTTCAGGTGAAGCAGGCATGGGCCCCTGTAGGACAAGGACACTTGGTGCTTTGAAGGGCACGTGATCTGACCTTCCCTTCTCATCTATTGGATAATCCAAGCAAGAATATCAGTTCTGGTCATCATGGATTTATTTATTTTATTTTTTGCCTTCATCTCACCTTGTCTAGATATTTTAATTATATTGTTTCTGTTCACTCGTCCCACTAGTTGCAAAGATGCAAATTTTAAGGCTATCAGGTGCAAAATTCATGCTGTCATTGGTGGAGATTGAAAGTCTGTTTTTATATGTATTTTTGTTTCCTCTAATCCCACTCTACACATAACTGGAGTGGAATGGAAACTTCTCAAAGGGTATCTGGGGAGCTGAGGCTGCAGCTGGAGTCTGTGACTAGCAGAGAACTGGGGAAAATGTTTGCCTTCAGGATTTTGTTGGTCTGTTTGGTCTGTAATCCCATTAGCAGTGGCAGCCCATAACCAAATGTTTCTTAATACAGGAACATTATCATCATCTTTATGAAATGATTCTATGGGATGTTTAAAGGCTCTGTGCTGAGCCCTGGCCCTTTGCACTGAGGATTGTCAGCACAATGGCTCCTGTACTAAAATTGCTTTTCTGCATAGAGTTCAGATTGTCAGAGTTAGTTTCTCTCTGTTTTTTTTTCCAGTGGAAATTGTGGATTCTGTAGAAGCTTATGCAAATATGCTGAGGAACATCTTTGATTTCAATGCGTTAAAGGAACTGCTTTCGGGGAAAAACCACCTCAAGATTCGCATTGATGCAATGCATGGAGGTATGGGTGGGCTTGGCTCTGCTGGTCTGTATGGTGTTGCCTCCTACTTCCCAGAGAAGGCTTTTTCTCCTTTTTTGTTACTGATGTTTGAGAGCAATGAGTTCTGTTATGATGCTGGATTGCTGTGAATCAGACATGCAGTTTGTCTTTTTGTCATTCTAATACCTCAGTGTAATTGAGGCGTAAGTCCTTCTTTACCCTGTACTTGAATTCCTTCCTTCCCACATTTTCCTATGGCAGTTGTGGGCCCTTATGTGAAGAAGATCCTGTGTGAGGAGCTGGGAGCACCAGCAAATTCTGCTGTGAACTGCACCCCGCTGGAGGACTTCGGTGGCCACCATCCCGACCCCAACCTGACCTATGCTGCTGATCTGGTCCAGACCATGAAGACAGGAGAGTATGACTTTGGAGCTGCCTTTGATGGAGATGGGGTAAATGGACTGCTCTGTGTTCATCTTTTTGCCTCCTGATGGAGAAGGGAGGACGTTGGCTGAGGAGGATGGATGTGAAAGCTTTTTTCTCCTCTCCCTTCTGTAGCTGCACATGGATGGGAACCGCTCAATGCAGTTCACAACTGTTGGCAGTAGTTGACTACTGTGTAAACAATGAAGTCCAAACTGTATTTAAATGGCTTTAAAGGTTATGAAAAATCAGCAGGATGTTGAAATACTGTAGAGGTGTTGCTATTTAACTTTTTCCAAATGCTGTATTTAGAGCAGTACAGTAAAAAATCCGTGTCCATGGGTTTATAAGCTGTGCCAGCAAAGTAGCACAGTCTCTGCTTTGCAGCCTCTTTGCACAAAGCCAGGACATGAGCCGTTTCTCTTGTCTTTGTCAGGACCGCAACATGATTCTTGGCAAGCATGGCTTCTTTGTGAATCCCTCTGACTCCGTCGCTGTCATCGCTGCCAACATTCTCAGTATCCCTTACTTCCAGCAGACCGGGGTCCGTGGCTTTGCCCGCAGCATGCCCACCAGCGGGGCTCTCGACAGGTAGCACCTACCTCTGTGCACAGTGCCCTGACAAGGCAACAACTGTCCTTTTTCTGCATCTGACACGTGTCCATAGTGGGGAGCGTGGGCTGCCCCATGGGCAAAGCATCTGGCTGCTGTGGGTTGACTTCTGGAATCACTGAAATTTAACGTATTAAATTCAGTTTGAGGGCATGACAGAGCTGGGTTCTGCTTTTGGCTCTCTTTCGTCTATATGGATATGGTCCACCCCCTCCCCCCCCACTTTGTGTTTTTTAAATTTTAATTTTAAACTGATAATCTATTTGTTAAATGCTTTGACATCTACAACTGCAAATCAATTTAGAAGAGCTGTATATACATATATATATTTATCTTTAGTTGTTCTTTCCAACGATCTCCCAAAAGGTAACACCAGGATAAAATGCAGCATAGCTGTACAAAGAGCAACTCTTAATAATAAAGCAGAGACATGATCTGCTTTTAGTGTTACCCCTCAGGAGATGTGTGGAAACACTCCTGCTGCAGTGTTTCACATGGGTGCACTAAGCCCAGCTGTGTGTGACGTAGCCTTCTTGCCTTCTAAGGGTGGCCCACGCGACAAAGATTGCTTTGTATGAGACTCCTACTGGCTGGAAGTTCTTTGGAAACTTGATGGATGCAAACAAACTGTCTCTGTGTGGAGAGGAAAGTTTTGGTACTGGTAAGTGGGTGTTCCTGATCTCACTAATGGAGGCACTATTCCTCTTCGTAGTTCTTTACTGTGCTGGCCTACTTGGGGTTTATTTTTCACGTGAGGTTAATGCTTCTAAAATCATTTAACAAAAAAGCTTGCAAGAATCCCTGGTGAAAGCATACACAATGCTCAGAGTTCTGTCAGGCAAAAGAATCCCTGGTGAAAGCATACACAGTGCTCAGAGTTCTGTCAGGTAAAAGCTCTTCTCTTTCCAGAAGGCATAAGGAGATATGCAGGAAATCTAAGGGCCTCTTTACTAGCCCGGTCATTGAGTCTGTGGGGATTAAGTGCAGCGTTAAATGTATTTTTCAACTCTTGGTGGCCAGGAAAACCTTCTAAATGTTTTCATTTCTGGAAAGAAATATGGTTTGGAGCATGCAGTTTTATTAGGGGAGGTTTCAGGTCACTATTAAATCTCCGAGCTTAATAGGGCCCTCATTTTCCTGTTCTAAAAACAAGGTATGATTTATAAAGTTTAAATTAACACTTGCCTTTGAACAGTCGAAGCGAGTTATTGGGTTACTGAGAAACAAAGCGAACATCTTTAGGAATTTACCAGGGGTGCAGTGTGATGCATGGCTGTTATTGGTGCAGGCTCTGCACCGTGCCTGAAACATGCGGCGTTGTGTGGCTGTTAGGCTGCCACCATTCTGGGGTTTGTCTGGCCTGGGTTGTCCTTAAGATCTTGTTCTTCCATTATGTGTAGTGCTCAGGACAGCGGGGAGCCAGAGGTGCAGGGCTTGGGGAGATCTATGTGGGATGATTGGGGGTCAAAGCTTGCACGTTTCCAGCCCACCGCCTCATATTTTAGCCTGCTTTAAGGTGTTTCATGGAGTAAGAGTGGTTTCAAATACCAGATATGAAGTGCTTTGTGAATCTCTGTCCCAAAATGTTACCGCCTGAGTTTTTGGTAGCTGAGGACATGGCACTGCAGACTGGCTGAAAGCTGGTTGCTGTGAGGCTGAAGAAGTCACTGGGGCAAAACTTTTGCTATCAGATGCTATTCTAATAAAAGAACTAGGCCTCAGTCTGGAAGGAAAGGGGAATTTTGGATAACTTCAGTATCTCTGTAAAGATAACTTGAGGGTAATTGTGAGCATAGGAGGATTTTGGAGTTTAGCCCTGAATGATTTCAGCATGCTTTAAGTTTATGTTGCGGCCTTTAGCTGGTGAGAGTGGCTCAGCATTAAGAAAATACAAACAGCAGCAGTAAATGATTCATGGAGCTGCTGATAGGAGCTGGGCTCTAACGAGCAACTCTCTGAAATTGCTTCCATCTTCTGTCGCATGTGCAGTGAGCTCATGGTTTCTCTCCAGGCCACGATAGGTAGGTGACTACATTGCCAATAAAAGTGACTGAAACCACTTGCAATGGGGCTGAGAGGGAGGCTTGATGTTTTGGCTGTGCTGCATCACACCTGGGCTGCGCGCTGGGGTCGTTGTTGGGGGAACACTGGGAAAGGGCTGGGGCAGCCTGTGCTGGGCTCCCTGCAATGCAGAGGGCGTTTGTCTGTCTGGCAGAGGCCCTTTAAAGAATGAAATGGGGTGAGGGAGGTTGTTCGATAGCAATTTAATGAGGAGTTGTTTGGAGTCTGACAGTGTGAGTGCTGAATGGGAGCAAGGTGAAGGAGCAGCCAAAGAGACCCAGTAAAAATTGAAACAAACTGCGACCCGGCGGGACCAGGGTCCAGCAGCAATTAGAGTAATGCGACGTGACAGAATTCCTGCTTGCTTTCTGGGGTGTTTTATTCCAGCAATAAGTTGATACATCACATGGGACTCCTGTTTATTTAGCATTCCTCTCCATCACCTCTGCGCAGCTCTCAGCTGTGCAGGGCTGTGAGGATAATTTACCACCGCATCCACAATGTGAGGTTTGTGTCTCGCACCTCGTGGCCCCAGCTGATTTTTTGGGGGGTGAAATGGTGGCTCTGGCCAACTCTCCCCATTGGCAGGTGTGCCCTGGCTCCTTGAGGTTTTGGTAATACTAGCCTGGATGTTTTCCAGAGCCCAAAGGATAAAACCCAGAAGCTGTGCATTGAGCCTAGCACTGAGCTAACCAGTCAGGAAGATGGAGGCTGGGTTGGTGTGCTCTGACTGCTGTTGGATCCCACATTTAAATCTGGTGTTTGGGGCTGGGATGAATTGATCTTCTTGTGTGAATGAAGTCCTCGTGCTGCTGCCCCTGTGGCTGCTGTGCTCCCCAGCACCCTGCAGTCTTGAAGCTGTTAGGGTTTGGCTTCCTTAGCGAGGGCTGGCATTTCTCTTGGTGCTCAGCCAGTGTCTGGACCATTAGGGTATACTGATTTGGCAGACAGTGTGTGACAGCTGCTCAGAGAGGCTAATGGTAGTTCTTGAGCTGCTCCTTTGCATTTGCCTTTTTATTTATTTATTTATTTCAATGAACTTTTTAGTGCACATTCCCCCTCGCTTCCTTGGGAACAGAATGAAGGATCTGCGAGTGATGAGTATGTTTTAAAGGGAACTGAGTGTTTTATTTGGGCTATAGCTGAAAGCAGATGATATCTTGTACTGCTTTAACAACACATGAGCATCCAGCTTGTGAAATGCCTTCCATTTGTGGAGCTGTACTACTGCCAGCTTGGTGGAGGAGCGGAGGTGAAGCAGAGCTGTGCGCAGGCTCTGGCCTGGCAGGAGGAGGACAACATAATGTGTCTGTGCTGTGGCTCTCTGCAGGCTCCGACCACATCCGTGAGAAGGATGGGCTCTGGGCAGTCCTGGCCTGGCTGTCCATCCTGGCTGCCCGCAAGCAGAGCGTGGAGGACATCATGAAGGATCACTGGCATAAATATGGCAGGAACTTCTTCACCAGGTGAGGAATGCTCCGGACACCTCGTCCTTCCCTCTGCCCTATGGCCAACCAAGGATGAGCCCTCAGGAAGGAGCTCAACGACCTGAGCACCAACAGCACCAGCCTTGCTACCACAGCAGTTTCTGCCTTGTTACACATGCTTTTTCTGTGGTGTTGCAGTGGTTTGAAGCTCCCTGGCTAGTTTGTGCAGCTTCTGTGGGTCCAATAAACCTGTGGGTATTCACCTTAAACCTTTCACAATGTCCAGGTTAGAATCTGTTACTCTGAATACAATCTATTCAGTATCAAACTCTGTGAAGGTTGTGCAAGTCTTCTTATATCTATCTGATAGGTAGTATTTATTTATTTATTTATTTAATGGAGATCTTTTCTTGCAAGAATTTTTCCTACTTTTAGAACAGTATGCTTCTTTAGTTTACGTCTTACAAATTAGTTTGTAACATCTTGAGTGATGGCTTTGCCTCACTGAATGGGCACCCAGCTCCTAGACAGTTATTTACCTGCTTGAATTTCTGTCCAGTTCCAAAATACTCTTACTTTGAACTTTGTCTATACCTATAGATAAAGGAGATGAAAAAGGAGAACTGACCTGCACATGAGCAGAAGAGGTCATGTGCAGGTCATGATAGCTCTCTGCTATCTGGAGTGAGAGCATTAGGGTAGAAATCTTTCAGTTTGGAAGACCTACATGAAATTTCCGTCTCCAAAGCTAAATGTAAGAACTTTTTTGCCTTTTTTTTTTCTTCCCATACCACAAAGCCAGCATACATCTAAGGCATTTAAAGCTGTGGAAGAAGTGCCAAAATCTAGTATAAAAAGGTAGTCTTCAAGCACCAGAGATATGTCTGCATAGAAAACTAGGTGGAGTGGAAGGCAGCTAGCAAGCCTGTGCATGCTCTGTCTGGCTAGCTGGGCAAATAAAAGCTGTACAGATCACACTGACAATCAGAGTACAGAGTCTCAGGTCCTGATCTGTGCACATGCTGGAGCTGCTGCTCTTTCTGCTTCTCTTACTTACATTAGCTAGATCAAAGCTGGCATTGGGTGTTATCATGTGCTGGGATCACACCTTTGCTTTGCTGTGGGGACACACTGAGATGCTCAGGCAGAACTGTTATCAGGAGCCAGTTGAGATCTTATTAGAGGAATTGGAATAACTGCTTTGCAGCCAGTGTTGTTGGAGTCTGGCCCTTGATCTTTCTCAGCTTTAGATGTATCTGAAATAGGTTGCTGTACAGATTTGTATTGCATTCATACACTGCTGCATGTATCTTCTTTCTTCTGGTCCTTGTCTCCACTATGAGTAGAAAACGGGGCTGATCACAGCATTGTTAAACAAGAACATTGCAGAACAGTGCTGCTAATTACACACCTTCTTAATTTTGTTTTTACTGTCGTAGATACGACTATGAGGAGGTGGATGCAGATGCAGCTGGTAAAATGATGAAGGATTTGGAGACTGTAATGTTTGACCGCTCCTTTGTGGGGAAGCAGTTATCAGCTGGTGACAAAGTCTACACGGTTGAGAAAGCTGATAACTTTGAGTACCACGATCCCGTGGATGGAAGCGTCTCCAAAAACCAGGTGGGCACAGTGCTGCTTGGGGTGGCAATGGCCTCTGAGAGTGCTGAATATTGGGCATCTTTGTTCACTGCGTCTGCCCTTTCTCTGAAGTCAAGGAGTGCATTTGACTCTTGGAAAAGGTTTTTCTCCCCTGTGTTAGCCAGTGGGATCTTGGCCTTTGTGAAGGGAATGGCTGCCTTGGAGGGGATGCTAGGAGAGGAAAGGAAGGGTCTGGAGGCTGCTTGGAGCAGGGCCAGGCTGGGTGCCATGGACAGTGCCTGAGTACCCAAGGCTGAGCAGCTCTGCCCCTCTCTCCTCAGGGCTTGCGGCTCATCTTCTCCGATGGCTCTCGCATCATCTTCCGGCTGAGTGGCACCGGCAGTGCTGGAGCGACCGTGCGGCTCTACATTGACAGCTATGAGAAGGATGCTAAGAAGATCCACGAAGACCCACAGGTAGGTGTTAAATCTGAGTCATGGCATCGCTGGTTCGTAGCCTTACTAAAAAGCATGGATCTTTGCTTAGTACTGCTTTGCTTAGAGCCATGCGCAGGGTGTTTTAGAAGCAAGAGCTTTGATATCTTCAATTCCAGTGTAAATAGCTTTTAGGAAAGCTCTGTGTGGAACAAGCATTACTTATTCAGAATCTCTCACAGCTGCTTTTGCAGTCACGGATTAGTTTTCCTGTTTATGTTACATCTGCGGCTGATTCCAGGTGTGGAAGGACACTTTCCAACCTGAACTGACCTTCTGGGCAAAACATTGCTTCGCTAAGGACAAGACGAGCTCTTTTCTGTGCATCACCTAATACTGAAAGAATCCTCATTTTCTATCCCCCAGCAAATAGAACTTTTTGTGCGTGGCTTGCTGTTTTTGACAAAGACATAAAAAATGTGGAAGGTGGACGCGGTGCGCGCAGGCTGCGCATGGTGCTCTGCCCCCGGTCCTGAGCCATCTCTCCCCTCTTGCAGGTCATGCTGGCTCCTCTCATTTCTATTGCACTGAAACTCTCACAGCTTCATGAAAGAACCGGCCGCACCGGTCCCACTGTTATAACATAAAGGCTCATCCTGGCACCAAGGGAAAGAAGCCAGCCCGTCGCCTCTTTTATTGTCGGGTCTGTCGCTATAAAAGGAATATTAATTTTATCTGTGTATTTAAGAACACTGCCCGCTACAGATAGACAATAAAAACCAGCTCCTGTCAACACTTTTTGTGCACATTGCTGTGCTGCTTTTCTGCGTCACACAGCACTGCTGGCACGTTGGTTTGGTGCTCGTTAGCTCAGCCTGTTGGGTTAGCATATGTACTTCTTTTTTCTTTGCTTAAACAAAAGGCTCTAGAAATAACAAAGAACCCAACTCCCTGAATTACTGATGAATGTATTCTCTATCTTGGACACTTTCCTGGAAAAGAAGCGCACTTTACCCTTGTTAATATGTTGTCTTTAAAATTTGATGTCTCTAAATAAGCAAAGGATGTGCATTAATAGTGAGTATTTTTCACTCACGTGGATTTTTTCCCTTTCAAAACAAATTATGTACATTGCTCTCTATTTACCTTGCTATCTGTATAAGAAAAAAATCACAACACAACCTCCCTCAAGAAATAAGCAGTAACAGTCATTGCAGGATATTAAAGTGGTATGAGCTACAATTACTGTTCAGTGTTCTTTTATTTTCTTGCACCATGATCTTCTTTTGAAGACCAAAAGACTGTTTTGATGAAGTTGTTTGGTTGAATGGCGAGATCCTTGGAATGATCACAGTTGCATGCATTAATGTGCCAAGTCTTTTCCAAAGGCATGGAGAAGGTGACTTTGGAAACAGCTGTAGCTGCTGAGTGTCAGTGCAGCTCCCTGCCCTCGTGCTGGGGCTGTCCTCTCCATGCTGAGCTGGGTCCTGCTCCCATCCTGGCCTGCTGCCATTGTGCTGGGGAGGATGAGGTGTGCTTGTGTTGCCCTCAGCCACCAACGTAATGCCCTCCAGCACAGGGGCTTGAGCAGGTAAACCCAGCTCAATCTCCCCTTTCTTTAGGCTGTTAAATGATGTTAATAGAAGTAGTTGCATTGGTGGGAGCAATGTTAGGGGGTTTTCCCTCTTTTGCTTTGTGTGCCTTTGTCACCCAAGCCCTAGCTGGACTGGACGGTACAGGGAACACTGCCCACACAGCTGAAATTCAGGCTGGGTCCCTGGGCAGGCCTGAGGGAATGGCTCTGTTTTCCAGGAATGTGAAGCATCCCACCTTTGCCCTCTGCACAGCGCTGCCAGCAAAACCTCTGAAGTTAATGCAGATGTGCTGACAAAAAGCTCTTTATCTCATCTTCTGTACAGAGGTGAGGTGTCTCTTCTGACAAGCGGGCCTTCTGCTAAATCCATGCTAGCAGCTTTGCTGGCAGAGCTGTTTTCATTGAATCACAGGCTAGTTTGGGTTGGAAGGGACCTTAAAGCCCACCCAGTTCCAACTTCTGCCATGGGGCCAAGAGACTTGTCCAGGGCCCCATCCAGCCTGGCCTCCATGGATGGGGGAGCCTCGCTGCTGCTCATGGTGTGCCTGAGCCCTGCTGCTGGAGCTCTGGTAATCAGCAGCTATGTGCTGGTGGGAATGCCTGTCACTTAATGAAGAACAAGGAAAGAAATGCAAAACCCCAGCAAATGCTGTGGCTTTTGCATTCAGAGAAGAAAAGGGAAAAACACTGAATCAGAAGTGATTTGTGTGTGAAAGGGAAGTTCAGTGTGGTCCAGCCCATGCTCTTTGCTTTACCCTCGTGCACAGAAAGGTGTCAAAGGGAGCCTGTGCAATCCAGGCTGTGTTCAAGGTGTGAGCATTGGTGCTGTTTGGGACTTTGATCCCCTCTGTCAGAAAGGATGCCTGGCTGAGTCTAGAGAGGAAATGCCTTTCACTTGGCAGTCATCGCCTTGAGCCTTCTCTGGGTGGTACTGGCCACATCTAACTCTCTTGAGTGCCTCCTGAATCACTTCAGGCCAGCTCCTGCCAGGATGGCAGAGGAGCACGGGTGACACAGAACTGAAACCTGCTGTGTTTCACTCTGCTGTCACATCTCTGCTCCGTTGCCCTCCTCTGGTGCAGCACACATGGGGTTTATCTGCCCCTTTTTCTGTTCAAGCAAACCGCTGCTGGGAAACCTCCTTTTGGGTTATTTTCTATTTTCTATTTTCACGTGTACTGGCAAATACTGGTTTCACTCTTGTGATAGATGTCCTCCTTCCCTGAGAGCTGGGCTGTGTTAAAAATGTTCCATGTCTGCAGCTGCCCTGTACTGGGGGGCTGGCCCCCTCTTCCCTTTTTAATCTGCAGTGGAGGTTTTTCATTATGTGAGTGAAGCACTGGGGCTTTAATGAAGGATGCTGCTTCCACACCATGTCAGGCATCGTTAGTGCAGATGCCGCTGGGACTTGTTGCTAAAGGAATGGGTTTGCCAGTGCCCAAATTAATCCAGGAGTCGCCTGGCTTCTGAGCACTCAAAGCCTAAATCTACTTGACAGCTTCTGGAGGGACAAATATGATGTGGAAACATTTGATCTCTCAGCCAGCTAATAACTTGATTTACATTGAAAACAATGTAAATCAGTGATTGTAAAATGCTCTGAGAGACAAAAGGAGAATTTACATTTGCATCATAGAGCTTCAGTCCAGCGTGACTCTCAAAACAAGCTGCAGTTGCAAATAATGCATTTGTACTTTGTGTGGACATCTTCACCTCTCAGAGCCCATTGGAAAGCCGGGTCACGTCCTCCTGGTGGCACAGACTGGGGTGACCCCCGTGCTGTGTGCACTGCTGACACAGGAAAGCTGGTGTGCAGTTTGGGGGGAGCAGTGGAGCAGTCTTATTTGTGCCACGTGTGCTCCTCCCTATGGAGCCACGTTCTGGGCAAGTGAATGAAAGCCTGTTCCTTGGGGCTTCAGCAGTGTGTAACATCTCCAGGACCAGGCACAAAGCTTCCTCTGCTCTCACAGCTTTGCCATAGGTACAGTTGCTCCTTCCCCTAAAGCAGAACACATTGCCCCACTGGCTCGCTGAGCAGCACGCAGCTCTCAGCCCAAGTGCCAGCAAGCGCACTGTGAGCACACAGCAAATGAAAGCCGATTGCTAGGATAACTCACATAGCTCCAAGGGAGACCTCCACCTGAAGCTACCAGGTTTTGTTATTCATAATTTTCTCCGGAAATTCACTTTTACCCTGGAGCTGGATTACGGTGTGTTCCTTCCAAGGCTGTGGCTGCTTGCAGCAGCAGTGTGCTCAGCCCATGCTGCTCTCACTGGGCAATGGAGGTGTTTGCAGAGCCTCAGCCCCTCCGAGCTTCTGAGTATTTGCATGAAAAATTACCACTGCTCTCTTTGCTTCTCTTCAGGCTCAAGCCGTAGGCTGCTGTCCCGAAGGAGCCCAATCAGATCCAGATGTCTCACCAGTTGTATGTTTTTTAATCTTTACCCCAACTTTACATAAGGCAGTATCTGATTTCTACATGCAGTCTCCACCGCCCAGAAATGAAAATACATCTCAAGCAAAAAGCAAGATATTCAAGGAGTGGAAATCCTCCCAGAGTGGAAAGAAGCACCAGATCTCAGGTTTCTCGTCCCAGCCTCGGTGCCAGGAGCTGGGTGCAGCGGTGGCAGGGTCACTGGCACTTGGGATGATGGTTTGTTCTGCTGGGATTGGTGAACGGTGCACCCACCACCTCTCTGGGCGCCTTGTGCCAGTGCCTCACTGCCCCTGTAACAAAAAAAAATTAGATCTGGGAGGATCGGGGCCAGCAAACCTGAGCTGGGACTGAGGAGTAGCAGGGCCGTGTGGGTGAGGAGGAGGAAGGCTAACAGCAAGGCTCAGGAGCTGGTGCTGTGTGGAGGTGAGAGGCACAAGATGATGTATGGACACCAGAAGGAGTTCAAGTTTCAGAGCAATGATTGGTGGCGCAGGGTGACAGCCAGACATGCTGTGTGTTGGTGTGCAGCTCCCTGCAAAGGGCTCCTTGAGTCACTCCTGTGAACCTCCCTGCACCTACAGCAGAAAGAAAAGTCAGAAACGGTGCTTTTTGGAGGGAATGAATGGGCAAAAAAAAGGCAGTGCTGTGTCCCAGTGAAGCTGCAGAGCTCTGTACCATTCCACTCTGTGTTTATGCACTGCTCCTTGGAGAACGGGAAAGCTGGAAGGGAGCGGAGGAGTTCAGGAAGTTCACAAGCAGTGTGTTTGTGTTGTTTCTGGCATGAAATTACCAACTGTGGGCGTCCCTTCGTGGTGCCATCCACCTCCCACAGCCACAACCAACCCCACTGCTCCCATTAAGGGTGGCTCAGTCGGTTCCCGGCACAGCAAGGCTTGTGCTGTGGGTTGGGGCCACAAGCAAGGTGCAGCCGGAGCCAGAATGAAGCTGATCGGTGTGGGATGGAGTGCTGGAAGCAGCTGCTGCTGAAATGAGGCACAGTGCTTTGCCTGCTGCTCGGTGCCACGTGGGATCCCCACAGAGAGCCGCTGTCCTCAGCTTTGTGCACATCTGTGAGCACAGTCACTGATGTCCCTTCCCTGGGCAGAACACGCTGCTGACGTCTCATTGTGGCTGCGCTAATGCTGTGCATTAGCCCTGAAAGAGAAAGGGGAAAGAGAGAGAAGGGTTTGTGTCTTCTCCTGACTATGCAAAACCGAATGAAACAGGAGACTGAGGCTACAAATCCACCCTGTCCCAGTGCAGCCCAAAGATAAAAGCGTTAAAATGCTCTGTAATTAGAGCCAGCCTCAAAGAAGACATTTTATGACGGCAGTAGTCAGATGCTCTGCTCTTACACCCTATGGCACAGAATGAAAGAATGCAATTTTTCAGCAGTGCTGGGGTTCTCATTTGGCTCAGCAGCAGTTCAGAGGTATTTCTCCTTTTGTAAGAAATATGAACTGATTGTGAGATTCTGACTGCTCGGATGGCACAGTAATTATATATATATTTAAATAATGGTCTCTTCTGGTTCCTACACCTTTCAGCATAAGCACTGCCTTTTACAAAGAACCAAACCAAAATGAAAGCATCAGTTATACGCAGCATAGGCTCAAGAAGTTAATTAGTACGTAAGTGTTATTCTGAACAGTTACATCAGAGTTTGTGAGGTTGCTAAATGGCCCCCCAGGCCCTGATGGGCTTAGCCAGGAGCACACGAGCTCCTGCCAGATTGCAGAGGTGAGTGTACCCTGTGCAGATCAGTGCTCAGCTTTGAGTGTCTTCCTGATTAAACTGTTGCTTTCGTGGAAATGTAGGCTCTAGGTTATATGGAGAGTAGAAAAGTCACAGGGCTGAGCTGAAGGGCTGATTTCTAATCTGGGATGACAGATTCAGCCTGTGCTATAACCACCTATTCGAGCTTATTTTTGATATTCTGCTTTTTCAGTGTTCAAACTGAAAACTCAGTTACCAGCGATCCCCACACGCTTCCTGAAATCAAGAGTTGAACTCCTTAATGAGCAGCACATGGCTGTCACACCTCCTGCACGTTGCTGCTCAGAGCTCTGCAGCCTCATCTCCTGAAGCCCTGGGTGGTCAGTCCACCTCTCTGCGCCTCTTCTAGGTGACACTGGGGGCTGTGGCACTGAGGGATGTGGTCAGTGGGCATGGAGCAGTTGGGGTGTGGATTGGGGAGCTTAAAGGAGCACAACACTGCTGGGCATCACTTGTGTTGTTTGCAGCTTTAAAAACACAGTTTCGACACTTGAATTCAGGGATGAGACAGAAAGAAACATGGCAGAACACAGACAGAGCCACCTGGGTTGATGTTAGGGGAATGTCACAGTGTTTGAGAGTGTTAGGGTTGGGGTTAGACTTAGGCTTTGTGTTTGGGTTAGAGTGAGCTTGGCCTTGGGTTTGAGTTAGGGTTAGGGTTGGGTTCATAACTTGCTCTATTGATAGTAATGTGATGCCAGACACGAACTGCCAACTTTTAGCTGTGTGTGTGCTATTAAAGTCTGTGTGTGTGCTATTAAAGTCTGTGTGTAACGAGAGCCCTGAGGACAGCCCCAAACTGTGCACTGCTCTTGCCCAACTGTGGGTGCAGGGAACACACTGCTGGTCCTGGGATGTAGAGCAGGGGGACCCAGAGCTGCAGGGCATGCAAAATTTGGCAGGCTGGTTTGTGCAATCAGGGCAGTGCTCTTAAAGCAAAGTTTGCTGTAATTGCAAGATAAACTTTCTGATCTGTGTGCTTGTTACTTTGAATGGAAGAAGCTTACTGTAAATTGAAGCTGTTTATTGTTTACTGTATTGCAAAGCAATACGTGGGCAGAGCTGTTGAGTAGTGCCCAGCTCCCAGCAACAGGTGGGACAGCAGAGCTTCTGGCACCACCTCAAGCATTCACTGCTGAAAACATTTAGGTCAGCACTGGCAATGTAGGATTTTGTGCTTCTGCTTTCACAAACAAATGAGAAAAAAAAAAAAAAAGAAGAGATGGAATGGATCCATGCAGATTAAAAAGTAGCAGAAATGGAACTGGGCATTCACAGTTTCAAGTACTGGTAAGCTCTCTATCATAGAGGGAATCAAAGGCAATTTTTAAGCAGCTATTGTGTGTTCTGCTTTGAACTGATTGTTGTTAATGTCTTATAAAAAGCAGCTGAGCTGCATTTTTCAATTTTCCATACTGGCCTTGAAAGCCCACAGAGTGGCTGACTGCTCCAATGGGGGAGTGTGGGGGGGTTGTTAAACTTCTTCTGTGGCAGAAAGAAGGTACAGAATAAATAATAGGCAACTGATTTTTTCTGCCTTGGCCAGGTGAGTTGATGCCGAAGAGCACATAACCCCAGGGTATTCCATAGGAATTGCTTTTCTGATGCAGGGAGGTGCTGGAGATTCCTCTCACAGTGCACTGATTCCTGCACAATTGTGCACTGTGATTTTGTAGCTCAGTGTTACTGGATCTTTTGTCCACCTTAACTTCTGGACTTCTGTCTTTTTTTCCCTACTTTGTATCCAACTTTTTCTTTTCTTTCTTCTCCTTCAGTTTTCCATCGTTCCATCTTCTCCATGCGTAATATTTTTTCCCTTCTAGTTTTTCCCTTCTGGATTTTTCTCTTATGTGGTACAGGAGCACAGACTTCAAGATCAGTATCTCCCTTTACCATCTGCCATTTTCCATTTGTCTGTGTTTTCAGCATCAACTGAAATTCCCTTTGTATAGGTTCAGCTCGTGTGATTGAGGAGTTGCTGTATGATCAGGTAAGCTTGCAGACACAGCTGGTTTTATAGCATCCTCCATAGCGTCCACAAAAGCAGAGCCCAGCAGCAGCTCCCACCAGGAGTTTGGGCCATACAACCCGAGCTGTGTGGGTTTGTCCTACTAAAAGACGTCGTAATACGTATGGATAACTTGAAGCAAAGAATATGTTCCATAGCAACTGCAGTGTTTGTAGTAGCAATAGATGTGAGAATGCCTCAGCGCTGCACTTCAGTGATTGTCTGTATGGACATGCTGCAAGGAAAACTGAAGTAATGAAGCGCTGCCTGGAAAAAATATATGCAAAGCCAAATTTTTACAACTAGTGTAAGCAACTTCTAAATGAAAATCACTGAGAATCAAAGGGAAAGAGCTTGTCAGGCACTACTAGCCCAAGCAGCATGGCTTAAGCCACGTCTTGTCAGGTTGTATGGCAGCTCCACGCCATGGCCCTGCACCCTGTGGGTGTGCAGCATCCCAACAGCAGCAGCTCGGCACTCACCCCGCTCAGAACACAGACAAAAACTCTGCATGGGGACACCCAGGCACTGCTGGGCAACCAGGAATATTTAGTCCAAAAGGAGAAGCAAGGGGATTTCTTTGTGCTATGTCTCGTTCCCTGAGCTCCAGCACTCCTACCTGCTGCACAGAGCAGTGAGACCAACATAAACCCCAGAGATCTTCTTAAAAGTTTATCTTGTTGTGGAATTAAATACTACAAAACAACATTTAAAAACATAAGAAACAAGTTTTCAAGAAACAAGCTTGCTTTATTTTGACACCCTTCATTTTTTTCCCATTAATAAAGTTTGGCATTATTTTAAATCCAGGTCATGAGAGACCTTGAGTGGTCACCAAAGGCAGTGGTGGGATGCTGAAACCAGAGAGGAGGTGACTGGCAGTGGTAGGAGAGAGACAGGATGCTGGGGAGGGAGCACCTTTTGAGAGCATTTTCTCAGCAGTAAGGGATTTGCAAAGGGTGGAGTTTGTGGTAGAATTATCTGGAAAACATCTCTAATTTTTATACATATAAAGCTCTGTGGATTTTTAGTTTTGTATAACACGTAGAAACTAATACAGATGTAAAGAATGTTTTAATGGACATCTTTTAGCATAAGTAATAACTCAAGAAATATAACAAAACACAAAGTATTGAGTTACTTCCCAGAGTCCCATTGCTTTTATTCCACGTACAAAGAAACGAATGAGCCCTGAAGCAGTTTGAGAGGTAAAGGTTAAATATTGGGTATGTATTCAGCATTTTAAAACTAAGAAACTGTGGAGCTCTGCAAACCCTTGTACACAAAGAGCTTGTCAGCACGAGTTGCTGAGAGTGCTTGGAGATCGGTGCTGGCAGCCCAGAGGAGACGAGCAGGAAGGGTTTGAACTGAAAAGCATGAAGAAGAAAAGAGTTAATCGTGGTCTATAAAACCAACATTTCTTGTATTTGTTCCTTTGGCATCACAGTGCCACTCCAAACAGAGGCCAACTGTTAACAGAGGCAAAGCCAACTTCATCCTTTGCAGGCTGACGAATGGTCATGTAAGTTACCAAATAACCCAAGACCTCAGGATTAAACTTCTCCAATTGTTTTCACATGATGCAACTTTAAATCTCTCTTTTGAACAGTATTAAATTTCCTTTCATTCCCATAAACTTCAGAAAAAGTTGACTGCTCTCACATTTCAGACTGTGACCCAGCTAACTTGCACTTTTCCCCTCTGCTAGTCTGGAGAACTGAATAATGAAATTCAGACAACGGTGACCAAATGTTGCTCCATGGAACTTTCCTTTTACAAAACAGATGAATGCTCCTGGGCTCCAAAACACTGCAGGGAACAAAACTTTCAAACCTTATGGAAATAAAATAGTAAGCCTATGCAGTGACTTCATCTCCTTTATCAGATCAGAGACATTTTCGCTGGAATTGAAATGGATTAGAAAAAAACCTTCTAAGTAGAGGAAAAGAATTAAAATATCCCACTGAAGCCATTACTGAAATACTGCTTTATTTCAGAAAACACACCCACATGAGTGAACATTGAATTTCACAGAGAAGAAAAACTGCCACATCATCATCGTTCACAGAATCCACGTTGCAGACAGAAGTGTGCTATGGTCAGTCAGGAAAATAGAAAATAAATATTTCAGTGTTTGTGATCAAAGGAAAAGATACGCCCGTGTGCTGTGTGTTCTGATCCTGACAGAGGGCTGTAGAAGATGACCACAGATATGTGGCTGATGCGAGGGCTGGGATTTCTCTCTGGAGGTGCAGAGGGCTCTCAGATCTCCTGGAAACCCGAACAAGTTTGTCCATCCAGCACCTAGCCAGATGAGGCCCTTTATTTATATAATGAGAAATACCCACTGCGCTGCGGATTTGTTGCTGTGTGAGTGGGATTGCAGTCATTTAGGCCCACTGCAAATGAAGCCACCAGAGTCAAAATAGAAGGAGCCAAAATATATAAATCCAGCAGACAAAGTTTATGGGGGAACTAAACCAAATATTCAACATGGAGATTTAGTGCAGCTGAACTGCTGTAACTAACCAGGGTACCTGACATCATTCTGTGTCCTACGGGCACGGTCCCCGTTTTAGTGGCGCGTTACGCTCACGCTGATATCAATAAAAGTTTTACATGCAAAATGAGTGGAAAATACAAGATGTTAGATAGTACAGTACAAGTCTATAAAGCCGATACCCCTATCACGCTTTTGGCAACCCCAGCCAACTTCCATGCAAATTCCACCAATGGATCTTTACTGATTTTGTCTTAATTGAAAGCCTTAAAGGTGAATTGAAATGTTGTTGGAATAAAAACCTGTTTAAGATGCCAAATCCCTAACAAAATCCTAGTGCAGGCTTACAAGTAAATAAATTGTAAAGGCAAATGTGCAGGCCTTCTTATTAACCTGTCAAACCACGAATTCTGGAATCTGTTCTTCTCTTGCAAAATTTGTGACATTCTTCTCCCCCTAATGACTGGAGTATTTTACTGCTTTGCGGGCCTGGCAACAAAGATGACATTGTTTAGGGAGGTGGTGAAATCTCCCTTGCTCATGGTGATGACTGGGGGACCACTTCCCCATTAATTTATGTGGAGAATTGGGAGGCACAGACCGGATGCTGTGGCCCTTTCCTGGCAGTGCTGCTCACTACACGTTGGGCTGGAGCTGCCCGTGAGGTCGTCTGATATGGTGTGAAGTCGTGGTTGGAGGCAGCTGAGTGTGAGGGTAGTTCAGTTTTCCAAAGTATTGCTTTAATGACCTCCTCCCTGAATTCAGTTGTTGAGGACTGGGTCAAGCGATTCCTCTTGCAAATAGCAAACAAACTCTGTAAGAGAAATTGTGGGCCCTTTGACAGTAAGGGCCTTCACCTGACATATTTTGCACAAGTATAACCTGGTCATGCCCAAATTCAATCCATTACCTGCTTTTGGAGACTCACTTCTCGGGGTAATGAGGAAATCAGAGATGAAACAATTGCAACGCTTTCCTATTGAAAGATCCCTACAAAGCTCAGCAACTCAGTGTAAATCACCAGCTGTGGGACTTGGAAGCATCACTGCTGCATGCTGCTCCTGTTGCCTGTCCTGCTCTGCGCCTCGTCTGGGTGTTGAATTAATGCTTTGGAAGGGATACTGAATCTGATGAAACGCCGGGTGTCAGCATGCGGTTATGAAAATAATAACAACAAAAATAATGCATAATAAGCATCCCCATGTTTGCATGTGTTATTAAGTAGTCACTGGTGTTTGTGTCCCATTCTATTACCCTTGTTCTTCCAGAAGGGTAACATTACATGTTACGGAGCTATGTAATTCAAGAATATAAAGAACAGAGTCCTTCTGCTATATATATAAAATTCCAACTTAGTACACATATGAAAGGCAAAGAATTGTGGTCTGTTTCAAGGCTTTTGCCTTTATCTTTTCCATTGCCTGCTGCCAATTTTCAAAGTACTCCCAGATCACAGACCGAGCTGGATTATCTGAACAAGAACTCAGCCTCCCGGTCCTCCCTGCTACCACTCCCCAGGGATACAGCCTGCCCTCCGACCCCTGGCAATGCTCTCTCCCACTGCCATCTATGGCTCCCCAGTCCTTTGCTTTCCTCTTCAGGCAAAGACATTTCAGCTTGAGAAGGAAGCAGGGCTGTGCACACTGGCACCAGCACACCTACTTACTCCTTGGCTTTCTTGGTCCCCAGATGAAGGGAGGCCCTGGAGGGGCTGTGCATCCTTCCTCCTACAGACACACTGAAATATGTCATTATTTGGACTGCACTCGCTCCAGAAAACTCAGCTGGGAAATGAAGGATGTGCTCATTGAGACAACGTCAGCACTGCTGCCAGACAGAATTCCCACCCTAAAGAGTTGTCAGCGTAAGCACAGAGATTTGTTAGTCTCCAGTACTCAATAAGTACCACCGAATGCTGTTTCCTACACCATGGCAGCATTTAAAGATCAGTGGTGAACTCAGATTTAAATGGGGACTTTCCGTGGGTACGTGGATTTTAGGAATCTGTGCAGGGCCTGGCCCTGCCTTCAGCTTCCACCCTGGAAGCCTCACTGGGCTCTGATTCTAGTTGCATTTCAAGTGGGCAGAGGATGATTGTTATGGCCTCAGTGGTTGAAATGAGGAAGATCTGGAATAGATTAATGGGAGTATGAGAGATGGAAAGGAAAACAAGAACTTTCTTATAATGTGACACAATACTTAAGAACACACACTGTTGAGTCTCTCTCTTAGCTTGCTGTACTTCTGACACTGTTCTCTTAGAATATTTTGCTTATCATCCTCTTGTTAAGTTTATTGTACTTACAAATCATTCCCAGACAGCCAGCTTCTTAGATATCTTTTCATTAAAAAAGAAAAAAAAGAAAAAAAAGATTTTGTATGTAATACATTTTCCCTGCAGGAACCGATTCCTCAGTGACGCTGACTACAAGCCTCTCCTTGTTTTAAAACACACAGTCATGCTTCAAGCAGCGGGCTCTTCTCCCCAGAGCCACCTCCTGAACCTCTGTCCGTGCATCGCATCTCTGCAGCATCCTGCAAACCATGTAGGAGAAACTGCCTCTAGTTTGTCCACCCACCTCACAGTGTGCAATTACCTTGACTACTTCTTGCCATCAGATCCTTACAAATACTCTGCATTATTCTTTTTGGGGTGTTCAGGGCTGTGTCCGCTCTGGTTCCTTTGTTTAATGTATTTTTAGTTCTTCCACTGCGGTATGACAGAGTGCAGCATGTTCAAGGAAAAGTAGGGAGAATATTTGTATTGATTTCAAAATGCTGCAGATTAAGAGCAGATGTAGTATGTATTCCCCAAACGTATGTTTTAACTTTCATTTATGTGCTGTGCTGAACAGTCTTCAAGCCAGGAAGTGATTTATATTCGCTAATTGCATGCACTTTGGTAGATTTGTAGCTAAAAATAAGTGGTTTGTTTTTTAATTACAAACTATTTACCCTTTCACAGTGCCTGTATCTAACATCTAGAAGCAAACCAAAGACTTGGGGAATCTATGTGCAGTTTCCTGATCTGCCACAGACTTCTGTGGTGTCCCTAGGCACTGGCCATAGGTTATCCCTGGGCCCAGGTGACCCCAGCAGCTGTGGGGACTGGCCCACAAGGCTGAGCTGGAGGAACACTGCTCTCTTTTGTCCCATCAGAGGATGTTTTCCACATGATCGGTGGCTGAGTGGACTTGCTGCGATGAGCATATGGAAAGCAGAGATTTGTTTATTGTGGTCAACTTGCTGTTGGTTAGATCAGCTCAGAAATAACTTGAAACGTCACCCTAGAGGGCCAGGGCAAGTGAGCCCAGGCTGCTGTTGCAGAAATCCTATCTCAGCTGTACAGCCTGACCTTCTCACTGACATTTCCTCTGTAACTACATGGTAAGTGTTGGGGCCCTGAGGGCTCTTATGGGTCTTGATGGCCCTGACTGGGCTTACCTGGGGCCTGCCCCACAGCCCATTGCCTAGGGACTGTGTTTCAGCCCAGCCATGGGCTCTCAGCGCCTATCTGTGCTATTCACAGGAATACTTGTAACGTTACCTCAGCTATGAGTGGTCATGGGCCCTGCTGGTTTCTGGAGGGAATTCCCTACTTGACCTCAAACCTCTCCTACCACCACAGACCTGTCTGACTCGACCATCATCACTGGACCTGGCCCTCACCTGTGGCACGCTCTGTTCCCTGTCCTTTAAGGACTAAGGAGCAAAGATAAGTGCTAAAGTTCTAAAGAACCACCCAGAAAGGTGGGTTGAGGTCCTAAACAGGGAGAAACTTCTCTGCTCTAAGGAGGTAACTGTCAGCTTAGCTCTTGAACCATCTCAGCTCCTGGTTCTTTGTGTCTGAAGCCAATTGAGAGGCCTCCATCTCCTTCCCTAACACACAGCCAGGCGCTTATCTGCGTTTGGTCCTCCTGGGGCTCTGTGATGAGAATTCTCTGATGAGAAACACGAGATTCATATGGCAGAAAGCAAACTTGAGGGGTGTGGGGGGGCAGGAATTGCGATTCAGCAGGAAACAAGGAGAAAATTCTTTTAATCCTGTCCTGACTTCCAAAATCCTGCCCCCAACCTAAGAGTCCTGGGTATGCGATCGTTCCGAACGGAGAGCAGTTGTCACGGACGGTTCTTTGGCCCCTCTGCCCGCAGCCATGGCACAACGGGCACGAAGCGGCGCTTGGGGCGGCAGAGGGGACGGACCTCGCAGATAACGAGTGTGTTAAATGTTGATGTCACTGTGCCAGGGAGGCTTGAAAAGAATTCCTCAGGTGCCAGGTGGGCTTCTGAGCTCCTGACTGACAGGAAGAGGAGATGCACGGCGAGTTTTAAGCTCGCTGAGGGGAAAATTAGAAACCTCTCAACTTGTGTGTGAAGGGCAGCTGAGAGATCACTTTCCCAGACTGTGAGCTCGTGGTTTCTTTGCCTCATTTCAATGGAAATGATCTTAAAAGTAAAGCGGCACAGCCAAAGAGCTCAGCAGGATACGCTTTGGGAGGCTGTGGCGCACAGGGCAGGCAGAGGCAGAGGCAGACACGATCGAAGCGGGGCAATTCCAGCCTTCCCACAAACCCGCTCCCCACAGAGCCCCGACGGCCGAGCGGGGCAAAATGGCGCCCGGCGGCGCGAAGCGAGCGCCTCCCCGGGGCCGCGGGGCGGGAGGCGGCGCGCGGAGCGGCCGGCAGGGGGCGCTGCAGGGCCGGGCCGCGCGGGGGCTCCGCCGGGGCTGGGCCGGGCTGCGCGCGGAGCGGAGCGGGCGGAAAGTGACAAGTGAGGGCTGAGGCGGCCGCCCGCGCCGCCTTCCCCGCCCGCCGGCAGAGCGCAGCCCCGAGGGCGCGGCGCGGGACGGACGGAGGAGAGAGGAGAAGAGAGGCGGCCCCGCGGCGCTGCGCGGGCCGGGCCGGGACGCTGCGCGGTGGATGTCGGAGTAACGCGGCGTCGGCTCAGGAATGCGGCAGCCGCCCCGGCCGGGCGGCGGGGACGGGAGGCTCCTGCTGCTCCCGCTGCTGCTGCTGCTGCTGCTGCTGCGTGCGGGGAGCCGGGCCGAGCCGGCGGACACCACGCCAGGTAAGAGGGCGGCGTGAGGGGAGCGGGCTGCGCTGAGTGCGGACGGGGCGCCGCGGAGCAAAGGCTGCGCTGCGATGCGCCGCGCTGTATTGCGATGCACTGCTCTGTACTGCGATGCACTGCGATGCACTGCGCGGGGCGATGGACTCCGTGCTGCTCCGAAACTCCGCCGGGCTCCGGGGCGCAGAGCGCGGCACCGCCGGGAGCGTCTATGGGGCGATGCTTCACCGTGCCGTAAAAACTCCGTCAGCGTATTTGTTTGAAAGAACGGCGTCGCGGAACGGCCCGGCCGCCGTGCTTTGAGGGCGCGTTCCTCGTCCCGCTGCTTTGCCGAGCGGGGATTTCAGCCCTACGGGCTGCGCGCTGTGCTGGGCGGAGCGGCCGCGCGGCGCTGCGACGGGGAGAGAAGGAGAGGGGAGACGGGGCTGAAGCGCGGGGCTGGAGGAGCTGCGCGGTGCCGGGCCAGCGGGATGGAAACGTCAAACGCGGCTTTCCGGCGTCTCCAAGGAATGCCGAGCGCGTTTAAGCGATAGCCGGTGGAAGAGAGATGGCTGTCTGCGCAGGCGGTGCGGTGCCTGTAGCGAGCGGGGGGCTTTTTTCCCCTCTTATCGCTTCAGTGTAAGTTCCGAACGTTTGGGTTGTGCTGGGAAGTTTTACGGGCTCCTGCGAGCCGGGACGGAAAGGAAACCCCGCAACCATTCACTGCGAGTTCTCCTGGCAAGGATCTTTCGAAGTAACTTCACTTAATGTGCCTATGGTAATTCATGACTACTAATACAGTCGTTAGCATACAATTATTTTCCACACTGAAGTATTTCTTATATTGTAACTGACGTCTTTGGCAAAAAAATTACAATATCGACTCATGGGAGGATGAAGGGATTATATATATTTGGTGGACCCGCATCTTTGTGGCCACGTTACAGCCCTACGCTGTTTTCTCCCCCCTCCCGCCCCAATATCTAAGGTCTAGGCTTTGTAGAAGAATCGGGGTAATTAATGAAACATCTGAAATGCTAATTAAAAAAAAGCAAAAACGTCAATAGTAGAAAGCGTTGTGCAAGTTTCTTTAAGATAACTGTACAGTCTGTGGGGATGGATGTGTCCACCCCAGGAAACCTTCCAGCCAGAGCCCTTCAGGCCTTTACCCTTCACCCTCACCTTTAAAAACAAAACAAGAAACCAGCTCAATGAGTTACAGACATCACTTTTCCTGGCTGCGTCAAATAAGGCCATCTGTGGCAGCAGCCTGCTGTCCTCCAGCCATCACCCAGTGCTGCAGGAGTGGATGCGGCCGCTGCTTCCCGGAGCTGCGGGGCTGACTGAGAGCCCTGTGGTGCTTTGCGTGGTCCCAACACCTGCACAGTGCTGCTCCCATCTGGGGATCCCCGCTTGGACGCCCGCAGCCAGCACACATCTGCAGATGTGCACAAAGTGCCCCTGCGTGCGGGAGCGGCGGGATGTGGCCGTGCTGTGGGCAGGATGCTGAGCAGCCATTGTCACAGCTTGTCTGAGGGGATTCTGTGAGACTGAGCTCAGATTGTCAAATCTCAGACCAAAACTATTCTGCTGTGTTGCTTTCCAAAAGCTCTTCATTTTTTTTTCCCCCCCCTAGTTTCCCTGCTTCCTTTTTTTGTCCGTGACCTTCCCTTGCAGAGAGCACAACAAAACAAAAAGCACATTTTTTCTTTGTATGTTGGTGCTGTCTGTAATGCATGCTCTTCCCAAGGGTGCTCACAGCTCAGCCCAACAGCATTCTGATTAAAACCACACCAGTTCCGTGGATGTAAGGAATGGCAACTCTCTAACTTGGACGTGTTTTTATTCTTTGCAGCATCTGAGATGACTGTAGATATTAGCTCTCCAGCTTTGTTATTGTTCAGTATCGTGTACCTTTGTGATGACTTGCAGCAGAAGAAGCCTGAGGAGTATTAAAATGCTTTAGGAGAGTGAAGTGAAACTGCAGATATCGAGGTGATGCTTTAGGTGATGCAGTGTGCTGTTCACAGAATCACAGAATGGCCTGGGTTGGAAAGGACCTCAAGCATCATGAATTTCCAATCCCCCCAATGCAGGCAGGGCCACCAATCTCCACATTTCATAGCAGCCCAGGCTGCCCAGGGCCCCATCCAACCTGGCCTTGAACACCTCCAGGGATGGACGGGGCATCCACAGCCTCTCTGGGCAGCTGTTCCAGCACCTCTCATAGTGAAGAACTTCCCCCTGACATCCAACCTAAATCTTCCTTCAACTTAAAACCATTTCCCCTTGTCCTGCTATTATCTGCCCTTTCAAAGAGTTGAACTGTTGACTTCCTTGACTTGCCTATGAAAGGATGAGAGAAGATTGTTTCATCGACCTTGATTGTAGTCTTCTGTTTCTTGATGGAAGTTCCTTGTAGTATCAACAGGTGATCTTCGGGTCGTTTGTTTGTTTCTGTAATTAAGGTCTGCTGGAACTGCTGTGCTAATTGTGTATGCACAGGAACTTGAAGGCTGCAAATTAGATCAGGCTTGAGAAGCATCTGAAAGCTTGAGCGTGGATGTTAAGTACAAATACCTAAATCTAGGCAAAGAATGGAGGGGGAGAAAAGCTTCCCTGAGGTGTGACACTGGATACTGCTTCTTGGAAACACGTGGGGAAATGCAGTGATCTTCTGAGGCTCAGAAAAGAACCCTGGTGTGGAGAACTCTTTAAAAAGCCCGTTAGTAAATGCAGCTGCTCTCCACATTGTGATCGTCTCTCAGACTGGAGATGGTGCTCAGCCAAAGGCAGGAGATGTCTGACCTCAGTGCCAGGGAAGGTTAACAATAGTAAGAAATAAATGAAATATTAAGGCAAGGCACTGTGCACAAGGGCAGGGCACAGTCCTGAGGAGTCTGAGCATAGATGTTGGAAACTTGGTGTGGGTGTTGTGGGCTTATTCCAGTGCTACTGATGTGTTGCGTTGTACAAGGACATGCTTTCACTCCAGCAAGGCTTTGGTACCACCTTTACAGTAGGATGTAGCCATCCCAGTGTGCAGTGGTGCAGTTTCATAAGGAGATGAGATCTTGAGACAACAGTTAGTGGAGGCCTGCGTTTTATTAAAAGGTTTTTTTTTCAAGCTGGTCAGGTCATCTGCGGAAACTGATCCTTCCCAGCCCTTCCTGTGCCCCCGTGCCCCTCTCTTGTGGGGCTGTGGGCTGTGCTGTCCTGCCCCATCCCAGCACTCTGCACATCTGCTTGCTGGGCTGGGAGGGGACAGCGTGGAGCAGTGCAGCAGCCGGCCATGGGAAGTGAAAGAGCAGAGATTAGCGAGGGAAAATGTTCAACAACTTTATAACCTTGTCACACGTTCCCTCCAGAGACTGGAAATAGCTGAGGATGTGCTTTTCTTACACGTGGAGTTTGAGATTATCTTTGGAAGAATACGCGCTTCCAGATTCACAGCATGAGTTCCTCTGGAAAGATAACTCCTGTGCCTTTGTCTGGAGGAGAAGGCACCGTCCTCCTTGGACTGCAAGGGTCAGAGTGCAGGATGGGATTCTGTTATCTGCATGGCTTTAATCTCAGAGCTCAGGAGGACCTTGGAATTCTCCTAACTTAGGGAGGTGATGACCGCTTCCAAAACCTCATCAGAAGGCATAAGGCACGGGTCAGCTCAGAGGGTTCAGAGGCAGTGTGATAAGGGGAGCTGATGGGGTGATGCAGTGAGTGAGACGTTCTGCAAGAGCCCTTTTAACATCACATCCGGTGCTTCATCTCTTGCTGGACTGATAGCACTCTGAAGAGAACCTGTCTTTGTGCTTCAGCCTTTTGGCCATATCTGGGTAAAAGAGGGGATGCTGTTGGTAGGGGAAAGCTCATCATTCCTTAGCCCAGCTTGTGAGCGCCCAACATGGAAGCACCTGGGAGCAAGGCTGCTTGCTAATAAGGCCTTGTGGTACAGCACCACCTTCCTGTGTTTCTTTGATGTAAACTGTGTAAATGCTTCCAGTCATGCATGGATCAGTTGATGGCAGAGGCTGCAGGTTACTATTTTGTTTTGTTTCCTCTAGCCCTAACACTATGGAGGAATTATTATGATATGTGCTGCATTAAAGTGTCTTCAATTCAAGCGACTTTTCCACAGTCTTCCAGAGACTTTTGTCTGATTTGTGAACAGAATTGGAGTGCCTGGTGATAGGGCTGCTCTTCTCAAAGGCTTTGACATAAAAGCAGGGAAGTAATAAGGTACTGCTGGGAGCATAAGGATTGTTGGATAACAGGGAGTCACCAGGGTGGTGCGGGGAATTTTGGAGTGCTGTGACAAGGCTGGACTGATGGATGTCCTTGTAAGTTTGAAGTGTTGAGAAGGGCAACATAACAGAGGTCTCAGTGTCCTCCCGGGACTGGTGGATGTGGAAGCACTCGTATATCCTTGTTTAGTAACAAAAGCTGGTACCAAGTTGAAGAAGGAATAAACAGCATGCACTTGGTGTGTTTTGGTAATCTGAAACAGCTTGCAAGAGACTGTTTTTTGCAAATATTAACATGGTATGGAACTACTAATCATTGGGGTCCTTGAGATATTCAGACATCTGGAAAAAGAAAAATAAAAAAGAATGAGTCTGGACTCAGTTCACCCCAAGAGATCAAGTGGGAGTATTCCTCTTTTTCTTACACCACAAATTAAATGGAGTTCAGTACTGTCATTGGATTCTTGCAGTGGATGAAGCTTTAAGGTTTTCAGCTCACCTGCATGCAGTCAATATGTGGCTGCACACTGCTGCTCTGAGCTGCAAAGCGAGCAGTAAGTCACCTCTTGGACACGAAGCTGTGTGCTGATGCTTGTGTTGCATTTTTTTACAGTCTCAGCATCCATACATTTGAACACTTGTGGAATAAGTAACTAGGAGCCGTGAGGTTGGCTTTTTTAATCATCAAATTCAGTTAGAATCACAGAATCATAGAATGGCCTGGGTTGCAAAGGAGCACAATGCTCATCCAGTTCCAGCCCCTTGCTATGTGCAGGTCACCAACCAGCAGCCCAGGCTGCCCAGAGCCACATCCAGCCTGGCCTTGAATGCCTGCAGGGATGGGGCATCCACAGCCTCCTTGGGCAACCTGTTCCAGCAGTTCTGTCCTCAGAGATGACTGCTGTTACATCCTCCAGAAGAGAGCAGAATTTTGGCCAGGAGACACAAAAGTAAGGTCAGAGCTGAGATTTGATGCCCTTCTAGTTCAGGCCTTGTTGCAGAGCTTCTGTCCCCACCTCCCTCTTGCCAAGAGGACAGATATCCTCTTCACTGTCCTGTGAACACTGCTCTTGTCCATGATGCCCTTACAGAGTTCCCATCTATCTCAACACTGAGGAGTCCATACTGTGTTTACAGCAGTTTTTATTGCCTCTCCCAATTTTTGCAGAAGGTCACATCACGGTTGAACATCTCTTCTCCAAAATTAACTTGGCCTCAAATAAAAGGAATTATCTTTGTAATTGTTTTGTTTACTCAGCCTTTTTGATGTACTGTATAAGTAACAAGCGTTCTGTGCGTTTTGTTTTCTATGTTCATTATGCATTCCATATGTTTTGATTTTATTTAGTTAGTTGGTTAGCTTTAAATGCGTTCTCTTTCCGGCAAATCGAGCAGAACTTAGCAGTGTGACAGAGACATCCCTTCATCTGCAGAACGAGTGGAGCACGGAGAGCTCTGCCTGCAGTGTGAACTTGTTTAATTCCCAGTTGATTTGTTGGGGAAATTGATTTATGTCACTAAAACCACTGAGAAGGCCACAGGGCAGCACTTGGTCAGTCTTTGCCTCTGACCGTTGGCTCTTGTGTCTCAAGTCATTTCTCCTTCTACTTTTACAGCTCTTCTCTGAAAGCAGCTCCCAGCTTTGTCATGGTGCTGATGCTTTCTGCGCCATGCTTGCTCTGGAGTAGTGCTTTTGGGGCACGGTCCCCTTGCCCCTTGCATCAGTATTTCTGGTTGTGGGGTGCCAGCATCGCTGGGGCCACGACTGTGTGTGCAAACTCAGGGCCCCCTGCTTTTAAATTCACTTTTCTTGGCAGTTGGTCAGAGCAACCTTTGTAAGTGAGATGCAACCAGCTCGCTTATTTGAGCTATTGGTCTGTCGCTGTGTTTTTAATTTACTGTAATTTAATAACTGACACAATGCTGGAATAAATAAATGGGCTGTGAACATTCTTGTAGACTTTGGGAGTCCAGCTCAGGGCAAGCTTTGGCTTTTAATTAACGCTGTCCATGAGATTTATTGTTAAAATAGTATCCTTTCAAATAAGTAAATCCAAGGCCGGGTAAGAGATGAATAATTGAAACCTGGTGTGGGACATCAGAAGGCAGCATGGAGCCTTCCCAGCAGGGCTGTCCTGTAAGGTAGGGCTCATTCCTGCATTGGGTGCTGCCATTATTTATCCCCTCCCTTTATTTTCTGCACACAATGTGTTGCTGTGCATTGAAGAGCACGTGTTCTTCGTGCTGTTAGGAAGGTAGGATGTGACACATGCAGAAACCAGACTTGAAGCACAGTGTGGGGCGGTAGGAAGGCCGTCAGAGGCCCGGCTATGAAACGCCAAAGGCTTTTGGCTTCTTTTAGCCCCTACTGTTAGGTAAGGGCTCCAAAGAGAGGCCCAGGCAAGGGAAGAAGCTGCAAAGGCATCCTCTCATTACAGAGGAATCTTAGTCATTAGCAAACGTCTAATTCATCAAGGATCAAAAGAAGACATTCTCCTGATTTTCTTCAGTTATGTGGGGGGAGATGATATCTGAGTGCCATTTTTCCTCGGAGACTCTGCTTGTAGGATGTGATTTATGGTCTCACATTCTGTTCTTGAGAGTTTTTTGTTGTTGTTTCACATAATCTTCTTTAAATCCTGATGAATATTTCCGACCCTTACGACTGGTTGTACAATGAACCCTGCCCAGCAGCGGGAAGCTCCCAAAGCTTGAGAGCACTTTATATGCAGAAATATTGATGTTCCACATGGGCTGCTCTTAAGATCCTTGGTGTCCTGCTTGTCCCAGCAGCAAAGCAAACTGTTCCCGATACGAGGATCTCTCTGACAAACCTGCTCAATTTTAGGCTGAATATTCCCAGGGAATGGCAAAGTGGGATGGATTTGTTTTTTTTTGTTTTGGCTGTGCTGTTCAGGTCTACACAGGTGTGTTATGTTGGGCACGAAGCTGTTTGTCCTTCCTTCCTGAGCGGGACTTCATGGGGAGCCGGATTTGGCAATGGTCAGAACTGTCTTTCTGATTCCAAAATCTGTGATCTGTGGGTCTGTGAATGTCACAGTAGTTCTGGGGAAACTCACTGATGTGTCTTGAAAATTCATTACGTCAATAGTTGTTACTGGGGTGGGGAGGAAGAAGTATTCTCAGAATTGATAAAATTAATTTTCGGTGGGTTTTCTCAATTAAAAACAAAATGAGCCAGCTGCTAGCAGCAAACTTGCTGCTTTTCCTTGCCAAAAAGCTGTTGCATGGGCGGTGTAATGTTTTGTGTGAGCACCGCAGGTGGAAGCAGCTCCCAGAAATGCAAGGCTTTTAATTTACGTTGGTTTTGGGGTGCATGGAAGTCACACATACTTGTCCTTCATCCTTGTGTCCTGTTCAGCTCTGCTCTGATTTGAGGCCACTCTGAAGACCTTGGGTTTGGAGCTGTTGAGAACTGGGACAAAGTTTTAGGCGTGCGTTATGATTGTCCAGGGAAACCTCTGGAATAACAGTCCCATCCAGCTTTTAACAGCCATGAGTAAGTCTAAGAGCAGCCCCTGCTTTTTCCCCAGAGATTTAGCCTGCCTGCAAGCACAAACGTCTCAGCTGGCACCTTCTTCCTGTGGTGTCAGTGAATGAGTGGATTCGTTGCCCCAGGCATCGCAGACACGCATCCAGCAAGGGTCATCCTAGCAAGAACAATGCTGCCATTGCCTTTGATTTGGGGAAATTGCAGCCTGTAGGGTTCTGCACAGTTTTGAGATATTTTTTGTCAGCTGTACAGCCATCTCCTGCCCAAACCCTGTAATTGTCAGAGGTTCGGTTGTGCTGCTCCCTTTGGCAGCAGTTATCTCAGCAGATTATCAAGGGTAACTTCACATGGACTAATTGTAATAACTGAACAGGCCTAGGGGGAAGAATTCTGTCTCTACTTTGCAAGCGGGGGATTACGTGTGTATACATCCAGTGTAATTTGCTGGGAAGTGTCTGTGTGCCTATCTGTCAGAACTGTAAAGTCATTTGAAATATTGCAAAGGATTGTTATATGGTGGTACAGAGGCTCAGCTTTCTTTTGCTTTTGTTGAGCCATCTCATGGAAGCTGCCTTTTTCCACTTCTTTCTCTTCCTTTGCCCGCATGAGCTGGTGTCAGGCTCCTTGAGAAGACACTTATCTTCTGGAAGGATGATTGTGCTAATTCAGCCTTCATTTCGTCAGGTCTCGAGGCCTGCTGTTATGCTGCTGTTTGTGGCTGTGCTCATACAGTGACGTGCTGACACCAGGAAGATGAGTTCAGTGCAGAAGGGAAATGCTAGCTCAGCCCTGCCAGCTTTGCTGTGGTAGAGATCCTACATGCACATGGCAAGGGGGTTAAACCAGGTGATAATTACGGTCCTTTGCAACCCAGGCCATTCTGTGGTTCTATGATAAGGTCCTCCAGGGCTCAGCAATGAAGCGAGGCAGGTGAAAATAGCCAGCTGCAGCACCAGGGCCAGACAGATTCTTTTGCCTGAGTCCTGTAAAGAATCCACAACTATCTTTCAGGAAATACAGTGGGCAATAGCTTCCAGTCAGCCAAAATTAATGAACTCACAGTCTTCCAGCTGACTTTGACTCAAGTGTTGTTCTCTTCAGGATCTTATAAAATAACCTGAAAATTGGATTTTTCTATTAAAAAATGTTTTTGCTTAAAGCCATGTAAATAACCCCAGGGCTGTATTTTTTCTGTAGTGTTCCTGGGATTGAAGCTGTGTCTTTTGAACTGGAACGTATTAAAGCACACAGGGGTCTGAAGCTATTCAGCATGTCAGTTTTATTTAAATAAGAGGTAAAAAGTGACCTATCTCACTGTTTGAAAAAGTTTATCTGTCCTAACTTCGGCCTCTGGAATCACTCTGTACACTTTTCTTGGGACTTCTGAGGGAAACAGAGAGCAGGTCTCAATGTGAAAGTGATGTTGTGCAGTGCAGGTCCATCCCGTGTGCCTGGTGATGTTATCACCCTAAAGATGTTGCTTTAGACCATTAGCATGAACTCGGTGTGGTTAATGATGATCTGCTGCCAGGCACAGAAGGCAAACTGAAAGATCACCTTGACATATTATCTTCATTTTCAATATTCAGTCCATTCTAGTTGTTCTTTTTCATAGCAGGTAATGCTGCTGCTTTTTTCCAGGCACATTTCATGTTGCAGTGACCAGCACAGCCCTGTTATGGAAAGTGATTTTGGGATGGGGTGTCCTGGAAAACCTGGTGTTGGGAGCAGGGAAGTGCAGTTCTCACTGACTTCACTGGGACTTAAAGCACACGTGGTGCTTTGAAGAAATGGAAGTTCAGAGTATTTCAGCTCCTGTGCTCAGATGGGCTGTGGTGGCCATGTGCAGCTGCTTCTGCAGGGCTGTGCAGCAAAGGAAATGGTTTGAAGCTGAGGGAGGGAAGATTGAGGTTGGATGTCAGGGGGAAGTTCTTCACTATGAGAGCAGTGAGGTGCTGGAACAGCTTCCCATAGAGGCTGTGGATGCCCCGTCCATCCCTGGAGGTGTTCAAGGCCAGGTTGGATGGGGCCCTGGGCAGCCTGGGCTGCTGTGAAATGTGAAGGTTGGTGGCCCTGCATGTGGCAGGGGGTTGGAGATTCGTGATCCTTGAGGTCCCTTCCAACCCGGGCCATTGTGTGATTCTGTGAAAGGAAATGTGCCTGGCACAGGGTGAGAGCTGAGTCCTGCCTGTGCCCCTTTTCCCAAAGCTGTGAGGTGTCCGCTGCAGGACGTGTGAAATGTGAATACTTTGAATTTTGTCTTCAGGCAGAATATAGTGTTGCGTTTGCTTCCTGCCCAAATGCCATGGGAGCAGGCAGGTTTTGATCCGCGCTGCGAGGTGTAGCTGTCTCAGCTTTCAGGGATGAAAGACGACTGTCATTTAAGGGCCATATGAGAGAACAGGGTCTATTCTTGCATCGCTCTTTGGGGGGAGGGAGAAAGCAAACGCTTTGCATACAGGAAAGTGTCTGCTTGGGGGGTATTTGATTTCACTAAACAAAATATTATCCAGCCTCCTTTGCATGACTTTCATACCATAATGGGGTTAAAATGAACAGCCAGATGCAAATGGTTTCTTTTCTTCTTCCATACGTGTTCTCATGCCCTCTACCAACCCTGACTTCTTTTTTCTTTTTGAAAAGAAATATATGTTATGAAATGGAAAAGGCATCCCGTTCTGCCTGGTAGCAAATAGCACAGAGCTCAGCTGGCTCCTGATGATTAGATACTCTTTATTCCTACTAGAGATGCTTCACAGGCTGGATGCGTGGCTCGAAACAAGCACTTTTTGTTTTTAAATTTTAAATTAATCTTTGCCAAGAAGGCATTTGTAATATTTGATGAAAGCTCATGCTAACTGGAACGGTTCTTGGAGCCTATATTTAGAAATTGCAATTCAAGGAGAGCAGTAGGAGCTCTCTGAGCATGAACTTATTTTTCACCTTTCGGAGGCATATAAATAAATAAAGAAGGAAATGTTTAATGTGGTTTATTTAAATTAAAACTCTTGATTTGAAAACAGGTCCTGCTTTCTCACCTCCCCTGTGGCTTCTTTGGTCTTTATTGGTTTTCGCATCGCTTCAGAACTCAGAAATAGGAGTGATTTTTGTGTATGTAGAAGAAGGGCTTTTATAATCGTCCAGATTTTTCTGTTTCACCCAAATCTATCAAACTTTTGTTTGGAGAAGTGGAGGGGAAAACAGCTTGAAGTGACTTCTTCCTGTTGCACCAGCTGTGATCCGTGCTTGAATTCTGCAGAACTTACCAGTTTGAGCCAAACCAGGAAACACTTTGGATGTTTTGTGAGGTTCATCTTTGATGTTCTGGGATTTGGGGCTTCTGTGGTGTATTTTGGATGTGAGCCCAGGTGAAAATGCCCTGGAAGAGGGGTGTACCTGGCAGGTGAGGCTCTGGCAGCCCCTTTCTATCCTGGGCCTTTTCACTCGGGTTCTTCTATGGGGAGCACCGTGCTCTTGGGGCAGTACTGCAGAGCTGCTCTGATGAATCATTTCTGCTGGCAATTCAAAGCCTTGGGGTTTTGTTTGGGTTTTAGTGTATTCTTACGGCAGCCAACATCTGCTTGGATGTTTTCTATTAACATCCCTTTAATTTTGGGATATGCTTTGCTTAATTGAAACTTTGAAGCTATAGAGAGATATTTTGAACAAACCTGTTCTTCCTTATGCTAATGTAAATGCAGAATAAATACACACTGTGACCAACGCTGGTAATAAGTTGTCTTTGTTGAAGAGTCCATGATTTGAAAGTTTCCACTTCTCTTGGTTCAGCAAGCCTCCCAATCTCTTCAATATCTAAGCGTGTTGTAGAGCTTGTGCTGCTTAATGCAGAATACCTGGAAGGCAGAGCGCACCTACAAAGCACGGGTGAGAAGCAGTTGTTACTCATAACTGAACCATGAAACACTTTGCATTCATTTTTTTACCCCAAAAAAGCATTTAAATGCCTTTTTTTTTTTTTTTTTTTTTTTTTTTTGGTACGTGTGCCAAAAGCATGGGGCAGCTGTAGTCCTAAATGAGCATCCTGGTGTGGTGCTAGAAACGTGGTATAGTTCAGTTCTTACGTGCACATGATGAACAGCAGAGAAACTCAGCATAGCATGAAGTTATGCAGCAGTGGCAGCTCTTCAGTTGGTTTGTGTTTATAAGCAGATGCTTATTCTTTAATCTAGGGAATGGTTGGTATATTACCCACAGTGTGACTGATTTACCAAGAGATGCAGTCAATTTGTTTCCAGGCAGAGACGTGTCTGGGCTAATACAGTGCAGGCACACTAATGACAGTGCAGGTTTTGGTGCTTTTTTCCTTACTTTCCAGGCTTTTTTAGAGGCTGGGGTTATTAAAAATAAAAGTAAGAAATCCATCTGTAGCAGTTTATGTTTTGAGGGGAGAATGTAGTGGGGGGCAGCAGAATTACAGATGTGCACGTGCCCAAACCCTCTGAATGGCGTTAGCAAGTGAGAGCGGTGCAGCTTAACGTTGGCATGTCAGCTGAAATGATTGACCTGTTTTTCTTTCGGAAACTTTGTTTATAGTAGAAGCTTTGTATCTCAAATAAAATTATCTTTATGCGAATGGGAACTATGCTTGTAATGATTTAGTTTAGAAAAGTAATGTCAACACCCCCAAAGGATTCCTGGCTTTGGATTTCCTGGTGTCCAGCTTTTCCTTGGGGCTGGCTAATGTCTCGTTTTGACTTCTGTTGCAGCACACAAAGAGCCTTGACAGCCTCCAAACCAATAATATCTTACTTATGTTTCAATATATGAGTAACAGCACAGCCTTCCAGAGATTATCTTTTTGTGATGTCGTTAGCTCTCTCACATACTGTAGCCAGATGAATGCGGGTCCTTCAGCATTTTGGAGAACAGGAATGTATCCCTTTAAAACAAATGTGTGTTGTTACAGGGATGCACAGTAATGTTGCTTGCTGAGCCAGAGTTGTGCTCTTTTAATTAAGAAGCTCTGTTAGCAGAGCACATGATATTTCTTCCTCCTCATGCTGTTTCTTTCCTCTTTCCTAAACTCTTTTCTCCTCTGTGTTTTTTCACTGCCCTTGGGAGCCCTGCATTTTCAAAGTCATCCCCTGCTGACTGTTTTGAGGTCTGCCTCAGCAGTTCCTTCAGCTCTGATTGAAAAGAAGCCCTTTTATTGGTTACTTAAACAATTCCATTGCTGTGTGATGAGTTTCTCTGCAGCAGTGGAGGAGCAGCAGGGGCTGAGGCTGTCGGTGCCTCTCTGTCCAACCGTGGTGATGCTGCAGCATCCAGCCCACATGGCTTTTGGGCATCCCTGCTTTGTCGCCCAGTGCTGGGGATGCTGTGGGTGACTGCAGCAGGGGGTGCCTGCAGGAGGAGCTGGTGGAGGAGCTGCACTGTGCAGCACATTGCTGGGAATGCTGGGCTGCTGATGGAAGAGCTGTTCCATGCATTGTGGCTGCAGATGTTCCTGGGCGAGTCTTATGGCAGGATCTGGTGCTTTGTCTGCTAAAGCAAGAAGTGAGAGCTCCTCCTGCTTATCTCCTTATGGAGGCAGTGGCTGTGGTGATGAAAAATGCCTCAAGCCGTTCCAGCTTTGCAGGCCTGGTTTGATTTTCCCTCTGTTCCGCAGCGTATGTGCACTGCCTGCATTTGTCCTTTTTCTTCTATTGACAGTAAGTATCTTTTATTCACTCTTGTCCTGAGGCTTTGAAAACAATAACTTGCTTTTTAATGTGCTATCTGCTGGTTCCTAGATTACTGCTATGTGCAAAGAGTTGGGGACATCTGTGTTTGTTCAGGAAACAACAGGAGATGCAGCGGATGGAAAAGAGATGAGTTTGGTGAGGCACCAGGAGCTGGCGAGATGCACTGAAGAAAGTGTTAAATAACAATCTCTGCTTAAGGCCTCAATCCAGCAAAGCACTTAAACGTATATCGTAACTGTAAACAGTGGAGACATCCAGTTGATTTAAATGGAACTACTTTTGTGTTTAAAGCGAGATATTTACTTGAGTGCCTTTCTGGATCAAGGCCTAAGTGAGTGAGAGTTGGAATTGTTTTTAATTGTGAGGATGAGACCTGCAAGTGAGACCTGACCAGTGCAGGGCTGTTGTGGGGCAGCCATGGGCTCAGGGAGCCTTCCAGGCCCTCTCCCTGCTGCCTTTCTGCTGCCTGCAGACGTGTTGCTGCTTCCCCAGCTGCATTCAAGCCAAGGGACTTGTGCAGGTTATGCCTCTGAAAGGTGCCTGGGGTTCACAGGGGACAAAAAAATCTCTACCTGCAAATTTGGGCTGTTTACAGGGAGTGCCACGGATGGAGTTTTCATCAGCAGGTAGGTAAGCTGTGCTGAGCTGGTGCTGGTGGTATCAAACAGAGGGGAAAGTCCCAATAGCAGGGTGACAGGAGCGAAGGTGAAACTCAGATTTGCTAAAGAATAGTACTTATTAGTATTGTTTTTATTGTGGGTAGCACCTGCAGGGCTTACACAAGATGTATGCCACGCTGTGCAAACGCCTGGTAGGGTCCAGCTTCCTTTCTCTGGTAGCTTTATGGTCTGAATCTCAGTGGAAGGGATGTCAGTGGCAATGTCTTTCATTGCAGCAGGACTTTGCCTTAACCATAAAATGAAGTGTGAGAAGGAAGAGCGGCCCAGGGGAAAGGTTTGACCAAAAGTCACATTAACAGGTTAATAAAGTGAGGACTGCCAAGCATCCAGCAGCACTCTGGAGCTGCCTACCACACTTCTCCAGGGGTAAATGACAGAATATAGCAAGCTCTGAATGTAGCAGTTCTTCTGTTAATCTCCAGCTGTGGGCTGTGTGTATAAGTGCAGCCATACTCCATAAAGACCCATCCAAGTGTTCCTAGTTATGCCCCAGGACAGGAAATACACCTGACAAGGCTGTAATTTGTAGCGCGGTGTGTAACACCTTTTCATAAGGCTTTGTTTCATATTCGTTTGGCTAAATCTTCCTACAGATTTTCCTAGCACACAAACTCTGTCATTGTTTTGGAAAATGCAGGTCTGACCACCGTAAATGGGTTTGTATTTCCAACAGAGCAGTTATTTAATTTCCTGTTGGAAGTCGGCAGAGGTTGGCACTGTGCTCTTGGTGGCAGGGTGCCAGAGGAGTTAACATCTCTAGTCTGTCCGAGATTGCAGCTGAGTTCAACCAAACTTTATATATTCAAACTAATATATATATATACATATATAAAAATATATTTTTGATTAAACTTCTTAAAGTAGCTGGGGAGTGAAGGGTGGCAGGGGGGGAGGTAGGGTTCTTTCCAGCATGAGAGCAGCTTTTGTTCGTCCTTCTGCTTGTGCAGTCCTGATTTTCTTGCAGACTTGATCTCACTTCATAGTTCTCCAGCAAGGCACCACAGAAGGGTGACTGAGGTGTGATGCTGAAGCTGGCTCTTGCAGTATAAACACACGTTCCCTGATGCAGTGACCTCCTTGGGACCCACGGTGCTGGCAGCTGGGTGCCAAGCGTTGTGTGATGGAGCAGTGATGATGCTGAAGTCCTCACGTCCCCTGGGGCCCTTCTCAGAGGATCCGTTCAGCATCCGCAGGGCTGAGCTGCTGGAAAATGTTGTCCTTAGAGATGAGTGCTTAGAAATTATTTGGGAGGCAAACTCTTATAAACAAAAGAGAGAGCCTTCCTCAGCGTTTGCTTTAAATACACAGACTGAACTCTGCAAGAATGAGTTGGACTTGCTCTCTGTAAAAGCACGAGATACCTTGGGTGCCTGATGCTGTATATTTCCTCTGCACAGCAGAGTTATGGCTCGTGTGGACCTCCTGGAGCACCACTTTGGTGCCTGGAAGCCTTCAAAGCAAGGCTGCTGTCTGCACAGCGTGCCCACAGCTGCGGTTTGCTATGAGCACAGGTTGCTGGGGGTAGGAAGCTGTGGCCATTGCCTTGCAGGGATCCGACTTGCTATCCTTGCAGTCTTGAGTAACTCTGGCTGGAGGTGATATTTCACAATAATCTGTTGGGATTCACCCTGCTGGGACCTGGAGCAGCTGCTGGTGCTTGGTGGGTTGGGCATCATCATAGAGAAACATGCACAATTTCTGTATTGTAGTTAATATCTGTGCTCGCTTTCTCTGGCTTATCTGATGCTGTAGTAAGTAAAGCTGCATGATGGAAAGCAGAAGAGAGATTAAAAGCATATTGTGAACAGGTGTCATATTTTGATATTGTTTCTTGAAAGATATTCTTGACTGATGATAGTGTTTAGTGTAGACCATTGATACCAACTGAATCAGAACTGGGAGTAACTGAATAACTTCAGTGTGTCAGAAGAGCTGGATCTTTTTTTCACCGAGTTCTCAAAGAAAGCAAAATGGACATAAAAAGTGAAATTTATAAAGTGTGTAAAAAATGATATGCCTGAACTTATGTACCGCAGTAATGTACTTCTGCCACTTTTTAATTACTCATTTAATAAGACCTGTAGGTCTTTTGTCTTTGCTTCAGCATACAGATGAAGGCACTTTTCTGTATTTACATCCAGGAGGGCAAGTTAAATTGTGTTCTTTCCATGTGCTCACGGAGCTCACAGTAATAAGTGTACAGGGACAGGAGACCCTCTGGTCCTTCATGGTCCCTTTTGGGTGTTAAATTTCATGTAGAAAATATGGTTCTTATTGCAGCTTGGCAAGCTGCAGAAAGAAGCAAATCTTTCCAATGTTCCATCTAAAAGAAATACAGCGCTCCCAATTTTTGTTTCTCTGCTGCCTCTTGGTAAGCTTATGCAGAAGTTTTCAATTGTTAGAGTAGGTTTGATCCAGAGATCTCAGATGTGTTTATAAACATTTTTTTAATTTTTTCGCTGTATAACACTGTGAGTTAGATACGTGTGTTCTCCATTTAGATACACGTAGAGGAATGTGGGTTTAATAGCTTTTCTGAGATCCTGAGAGAGAGAGCCCAGAGCAGGGAATGAAAGCCAGGGATGTTCTCTTCCAGATGCCTCTATTTTAACAAAATTCTAAGATCAAAGCTCTGTATTTTTGCAGTAGTTTGGGCCTTGGCTGTGTGTGTGTCTTTTCCACCTGGCACATATGTGCATACTGTGATTTAGTGGACTCGCTGAGTTCATAAGATCCAATGGGAAGCAACTCTAAAAGGTACATAGGGAAATCTGCGGCTCTTCGCAGAGGCTGTATTTCTGATGCAAAGATGTTTTCTTATTATGCAGGAACGAGGAGAGGTGCAAATGAAAGAGATAAGGGCTTCAGGCACACGAGGAAAGCATTGAGAAACTGGAACTGAGTTTACCAAAGATGAGTACAAAATCTTGTGACAAACATAAAGCAACAAAATGAGCAAAGCTGCCACACAGAATGGGACTCAGGCTCTAACTGGTGATGAGAGCAGCAGAAAAAGAGCCGAAGGGAATGTGTTGGCCTGGGATTTGATGCAGAGGAGCAGTTCTCAATAGGTGAAACTGAAGGGCAACATGCCTGATATCTTTTTTTTTTTTCTCCCTACTGCTCTTTGCCCTGCCCTGACAAAGCATAGACAGTGAATGCAAAGTTTTAAGGACTACAGTCTCTGGCTGGAATAAGCAATCAAGAGAATGTGTGTGTAAATGGGATGTTTTCTGATTGCTCGTGTCAGCTCTGTAACAAACCTTTGGGCTGTTTGGTCCCGGTCAATCTCAGGACTGATAACTGCTGTCTTTGCTCACTGATGGAAGGGCCTGGAAAACTGGAAAAACATAAAGCCTGTTAGCGAGGAGTGCTGAGGAATTGCACATCAATCTGCTTAACAACAGATAAATTATTTGCGGGCAGCTGGGAGATAACAAGGAGATAAATAGCAAAGCTAAAATGGTTTTGTCAAGCACAAATCCTGTCACACCAAACTCATTTCCTCTTGCAGCAGTGAACTGAGCCTCGTGGAGAGCAGCAGATGAAGTATCTAGAGGTCGTGTAAGCTTCCACTGTCACATCTCATGTGCTGCTCTTAGGAGCCATCCGCCAACACCTGGCGTTGGTGAAACCACTCAGAGAGAGGGCAGGCTGGAACCATGGCGTGCCATGGGGAGCTCCTGGGGTCTGCAGGGAAACAGAGCTTCCAAGGAGGTGTAATCTTGATTTGAAATGTGATTAGACTGCAGCTCTTCTGAAACGATCAGGGAATTTTCATGGAATGGAAATGGAGCAGAGTCAACAGTGCTATACTGTGAGGAGAAGGCAAATGTTGTGCTTGGCTGTGTTGGTGCAGCAGAACCAGCGGGTAATAAGAAGTTGTCTGTCCTGCTGCTTGGCTTGGGTGAGACCACAGCCGGAGCGGTGCTGGGCCCGGTGGTGGGAGGCACATCTTAGGAAATGTATGGGTCAGCTGCAGAAAGTCCAGAGAGAACAGCAGGGATTGCTGAGGAGCGAGGAAGGCATCACCCACGAGGGCAGACTGATTGAGTGGGGCTGCATCAGCATGTAAAGTAAAATAAAAAAGCAGATATGAGAAGCCTTTGGTAAATAGGCTTTTAGAGGCAGGAGAAGGAGGACAGCTTCTTCCCAATGGCAGTGTTTGCTAGGACAAGTGATATTGGGAATACTTGACAGCAGAAGAGATTGAATTTAGATATGAGAAAAAGCTTGACAGGGTGAAGAAAATAAAGCCCTTCTCAGTCCTGGGAGGCTGTGAAATCTGTGTTGCTTGGGGTCTTAATCAAGAGATGAGATTTGCATCTATTAGGAATGGGTTTGGGGAGTGAGGTGGCAAGGGAGTCTGCCACCCATTGATTTGGTGCTTCAAAAGAGATCCTAGAGAAACAAGCTTCAGTGAATAATCAGTGGACAACTCCCTGTCCTATTTCTTCCAGCGTTTACAAATATACACATTAATTAAAGCACTAATAGCATTGCGCCTTAATTATTTCTCACCTAAGACTTGGTGGAGAGCGAGGTGCTTTCTTCTATGAGAGCCCACACACAACAGAGCCTGTTCAGACCCGAGCTGTAAAGCACGGTCCTGAAACCCTCATCTTCCATTGCTCCTGGGACTTCTTAGCCAAGGAAGGATGCTGCTGCCCTGCACATCTTTCTTCTGCGTGCTGGGGGAGGCCGGCAGTGCTGTGGGTGGTATTCACCTGCGGTGTTTCTCTGAAAGCCTATTAGTCTTTCCTCGTAACAAAGTACGTTTGTAGTTCTGTCCAAGGAGATGACAAATACATCTACTTTATTAATCACACGAGTCACTTGAGAACAGCAAAACATCAAACATTTTGAAAGGATTGAGTATGTCAGAATCTCTAATGTTTTTTCTGTATCTCTGTAATAGTCTTTGATTCACTCCTGACTTTCCAAGTAGTGCGAGTCTGCCAAAAAGCCCAATCACTCAACACCAACCCGCACCACTGAATAGACTTAGGCTCACTGTCGTTTTGAGTTAATACATCAGTGATGAGCCTAGGCCAAGAGCAGAAAAAAAAAAATCCATCTTCCAAAGTTGTGTGAGCCATTAAGAGGAGTAGCTCTGCTGGGACTAGTTTACATCTAAGTTAAATACCAGATATGAGGGCTTGTCTGTGCTGAAAAATA
Organism: Chrysolophus pictus; assembly: GCA_037305975.1. Classification (NCBI taxonomy): domain Eukaryota; kingdom Metazoa; phylum Chordata; class Aves; order Galliformes; family Phasianidae; genus Chrysolophus; species Chrysolophus pictus. The sequence continues at coordinate 27,710,421 of CM074583.1, forward strand.
AGTAGTCTGTCGTTATACAGAAAACAGAGGCCCGTTTCTCTACGTACATGTGTCTAACTCACAATTTAGGCCCCAAAGGATGTGTCTGTTGAAAAGAGGAGGCAGAGATTGCCAAGAAAAAAAGGCATGCCCTGCTCAAATAACAGGGATTGCTTTCCCCTTTTCCTTCCTCCCCCTCCCCTATACATATGCACATATTCCCCTCACTCCCTTTTTTTCGTTAAGTACTCAATATTTTATTCAAATGAGTGATTTCCCTAGCTGGGTTGACCTGTGGTCTCCTGAGTCGGAGTGCTGTGTTTAATTTCTCTTCCTCTCGTTGGGAACCCCAGTGTGTTTTTTGCCACAGTAATTTCCACCTTTAACACGAGCCTCTTGTGAACTCTGCGGCTGCTTGCTGTCCTGTGAGGATCAGCTTCGACCTTTTAATATTAATTAACTGCATTTTAGGTAAGAAATATGTTGTGTGTAACAGCATCTGTCGGTCCTGCCACAATCCCAGGAGGCTGCCAGAATCTCACAGCGCAGACTACCTGGGCTTTATAGAACCATGCAGTGCTTTAGCATTGGCCATGGGGTCTGTGGTCCCTCGGTCCTATGTCCTGCTGGCAGCATTGCTGCCTTCTCTGCCATGTCACACACGTGTGCTCTGCTTCTCTCTGTGGGTTTGGCTGTTTTTCTCCTGGTGGTTCCTCCAGGCCTCGTAAAGCTGCACGTGGTGCAGAGATGTGTTGTGGGGGCCACTGGTGCTTCCACTCCAGTTGTTCTGCAGCGTGTCTGGTTTTGCAAGTACTGCTTATACAGACTTCGTTCTCACACTGCGTCCCATTCAGGCAGTGTAAATTGCTGTGAATCCAGGAGTGGAGTCCGACCAGCTGCACTTTGTCAAGCCTTTATCTGTAACTCTTGCTGGTGTTCTCTGCGTGGTATTGAGCAAAGGAATAAAGAGAGAAGTAGTCAACAAGAAATAGGTACTTGTTTGTAATGCCTTGTTGGTGGTAAAAATGTACCCAGGTCTGCCTTGCTTCTGATATTTACTTGAAAGGAACCTGAAGACAAATATGCAGAGGATCAGAGAGGTGAGTGGGCCTTCTTTGGGCTGTCATGGGAGCACACGGTGTCCTGCAGGAGGGGTGGTTGAAGCTCAATGGGTTGAGATGTTTAAATGGGACTGGACAGGGCTGTGGGGCAGCAGGTCAACCCTGGCAGTGGCTGGGGTGTGCAGGCTGCTCTGGATCAGGGCTGTGCTGGCTGAAGGTGCTGCTCCTGTGATCTCAGTGCATCTCTCATAGCATTTTTAAACTAGCTGCCTACTTAGCTAACATTAAAGTTAAGAGATCTTTCTGTTCGAAAGTGAAAGAGAACTTAATGGGAAGTCCCTGTAACGTGAGCCTTGGTGGTGGTCTTGGAAAAACCCCAAGTGCAGATTTGGGTTGATAATGTGTAATGTAAATGCAATGAGTAGCATGTGTTTGTTTGTTTGTTTTCCTAAGGGAAAAATAAAGCACAGGGAACCCAGGCTCCAGGAAGGGGCTCCAGCAGGTCCTTCTGCTTGGTGCCTCGGGTTGAGTGACTGCTCGTGGTCTTTTAATTCCAGACCAACAAAGAACTGTATCTTTAGACTTGCAGATTATTTTTTTTTTCTCTTTAAGAGAAGGTCCTTAAATCTGTTAAACCATATTTTTATTCCTAGAATTCTTTGGAAAAATAGCAACTGATCTTTTTTTTGCTGTTGTTGTTTTTTGTTGGTTTCTTTGTTATCCTCTGAGCTTTGGCACCATCACAACACGTTACTACTTATTTCTGTGGGAAGTGGGAAGACGTTTTCTCAGCCATCACACAGCGTGCTGCAGCTGCACAGAAATGGAATCGGCCCCAGCTCTTCTCCTGCCGTGCCCGGAATCCACGGGGCACATTTGTGGCCACCATTTTGGATCCTCTCCTGGATGTGCATTCTTTCCCACAGCCATTGAAGCTTTTCTAAATGTGTTTTTTTCCATTGGAAAGACACATCTGGGCACTGAACAAGCATTTAGAGTGTCTTAAGCAAATATAAAGGCAAGGAAGAAAGTATTTTAAATGGCCCCAGCAGACTTGTTTCTACTGTCCCTGGGGTGGGCATCCCACGTGCACGTCCCTGATCCTGCAGGGGAAGCAGGAGCAGTGCAGCAGACTGTGTGGCAATAGATCAGCATGCCAGAATCTCAGTGGAGTGAACAAAGTGGGGGGGATTGGGGCTTTAGGCAGGAGAGACTGTCTTGCATAGTCCGGACAGAGTTCTTTCTCTGCACAGGTAGTTGTTGGCTGACAACAGATGGAGGGATTGGGGGTCAGTGATTTTCAGTTTTATTAAATAGGACTGCTGAGCTGAACCCATGCTGCTCTTCAAAGCGCTGCACAATGACTTGCGGACTGATGCTGACTAAGATGCAGGGTTTCTTTTCCTATCTTCTGGTAATTACATGGTTCTTATCAGCATAACGATCCCATAGCCCGTCTCTGACATCGCTTTCCTCACTGCATTCCTCCTAAGGCAGGCAGACGTGGATGTTCCCATTGCAGAAATGGGCCCCAAAGCCACAAAGGTGCTGCAGTGTGTGTGTGTGTTTCTGCAGGGCCCGACTGACCCCACTGAGGTTCCCTGCACTGCCGCCTCCTATGGAGCCTGTCCTTGGCTCTGCCACCCAGCTGCTTCACCTGGTTCACACAGCAGCCTGTGCCTTCCATGACACCACTGCTGAAGCAAAGTATTCATTCAGCTTTTAAGCGTGGTATAAAAAAATTACAAGATACAGTAAGGCACAACTGTATACAAATTGGTATTTATGTAACACTGCAGTTTTTAATCAGCTGCTCAATACTTCACGTGAAGAGCAAGCACCCTGTTCCTCCATAGGTTGTGCTTGCAGCAGTTTTTTGTGTCGTTTGGGATAACAGCGCGCCTTGTGCGCTTTCTGTTTTACACGTCCTGTTCTGCAACAAAAAAGCAATGAATTAATTCCAAGTGCTTATAAACTGCTCTTTCTCTGTCAGCACAGAGCAGAAGTCCCGCTTTTCTTTCCGTGCGACACAGATTTTCATACTTCCCATTTGCAGATGCTGCCAGATAACACCCTGCTTTCTGGGCACGGGACTGAGAGCGCAGATATGATCCCGTATTATAGAAGAATTGTCCTGTCTGTGTTACAGGCTGCGGAGCTCGGGTTTGGACAGGAGCAGGACTTGGCACTGCTTCTTGGCACCATATGTGCATTTCTGCCGGCAGTGGCGATAAGGAGCGATCCCTGGGACCAGCAGGAGCTAACACAAATTGTCTGCTGTATGCAGAGCTGGGGTGTCAGGCATCCCAGCTTCCCACCAAACAGTTCCATTGTACTTTTAATGGCAGCTTTCTGTAGCGCTTGGCACTAAAGGCAAGCATTCAGCCTTCCAATTCTGACTGTATGGCATTTAGTCTAAAAAAAATATAATAATTGCAGACAATGATAGCCTTATTTAAACAGACTGTTTGGGGGAAAGGAGCTTTGCCGTATACAACTGAGAACATTCGATACGCTTCAGAATGGGGCGTGTAAATAAACAGAGGGCACTTATGTGAGATAACGCTCCCGAGTTAATCTTATCTCCAGTTTTCTGTAGAAGAAAAGCTTCTAAGTTTTGATTAGGGTGAGTGTCATTTTTATCTCTCCTTAAAGCACGGATGGTATTGCTGTGCTCTGTGCAAACAGTGTGAGCGCAGCACGCGGTTCCCACTGCCAGGCAGTGCTGCAGCTCACTGCTTAGCTTACAGGAGCACCCCAATACAAGAACTAAAGTCGACTTTCAAGTGAGCGAATCCTCAAATAAATTTCAATTCTGCCATAGCCCTTTGCTTCTGCACATAAACATCAGTGCACGAAGAATATTGCAGTAAATGTTGTATACGCACAGAGGTGAGGGCAAATTGTGTACCAGAAGAGCACTGTATTGCTAACCATACTTTTTGCAGGTATTTTTTCCATTGCACAGAGCACATTGTGCAGAGTCTGCAGCCAGAAGCGTTATCCCGCTCTGTTGCCCTGCAGAGTGTTTGCAGCATCTGGATCTGTGCATAACTCCTGACCTGGCCCAGACAGCTGACTGACGCGATGAGCAGGGCGTGCTGGAGCTCAGTGGGTCGGCAGGAACACAACTGCCTTGTCCTGACTTTCTGTGATCCCTCGGCCAGAGTCTTCTTGAAAATCGTAAGGATGGAGACCCTGTGCTGAAAGACTGACTGGTAAGATACTGTTAAAAGCAGGCAGGAGGAAAATGGTTTTTGAAGAATTTAGAGCCCTGTTGATCTACTAACCCCTCTGAAAAGACCAGCTGAAGCAGAAAGTCCTGAAGGAGTTAAGTGGAGGCAGGCGTTCAGTGGACATGATGAACTATCTCCTTTCCAGCTCTCAAGAAATACCTCATTTCTTCATGAGGTGGAGAGACCTATGACTCTATAGACTTCTTCATTTCCAAATACTTTCTAAGGACCAATTTGGTTTCCCTAAGACCTGTTGTAAATATTCTTATTCAGAAAGCAAAAACATCTTCAGAGGGAAATTGCTTGCTCATCAGGTGGTGGTGGGGTTTTTTAGGGGATGGCTGTCTTTCTATAGCAGCAGGTATCTGTGTACAGCCCCAGACAGTTCCTGTGTACCTCCTGCTGTAGGAGGGCAGTTTGGGAGCTGTGCTGCTTTCTGTGCTGTGAAATGGTCACTGAAGTGCAGCCCAGTGTTTGCAGCAAGCTGTGTCCCTTCCAATGAGCAGTGTCAATCTATGGTTTGCAGTGTTGGTGTGCATGCATGCAACTCCATAGGCATGGAGTTGCATTCTCCCTCCTTCTTCTATGGCGTCAACGTGTATTTGCTGGTTTTGCTGGACATCCCAAAACATGCCAAATGGCATATATGGAAGTAGTGAAGAGGTTAATGGGGGACATCAAGAGAAATATTAAAAAATTCTGGGTTTTACTGGGACATCTGGCAACTCTTATTTCTGGGACCTCTTCTGATCTGTAGGTGAATCCTAAAAGCTTAAAAACTTCACAAGATTAACTTGTGGCTGTGGTTTCTCCTCTGTCCTTTGCAGCAGTGTTGTGGTGGTGCTCAGTGTTACATGCCCAGGGCCACGGATGATCTTGGACAGAGCTCGTTTGGACTTGCCTGGACCCAGCAAATTAGCTGATTGCTGTTGTTTTCCCATTCCTCCAGCACTTCTAGGGTGGGTGCTTTTAACTTTCCTTACTTTTTACCAGGGCTGCTACAAGAAATGGAGGGGTTTTAGGCAGTCTTTGGAAGGGTTGACTCACTTTATAATTGTTTTTGTGTAATTTATTTAAATTTGAAAAATCACTGCACATGCTAGCATGAACAAAAGGTTCTAGGAATCTTTCTTCTACCAAAATGAATTTTAATTTATCAAAAGCCCCTGACATCTCCAGGCGATGAGTTTCTTTGTGTTTCAGCCCAATGCTGGCTCCCAGCCACTGGGCTGTGAAGGATCGTTTTCACCCGAGGCCTCTTATAGTTGGAGGAAATCAATCTTATGCGATACGAAACGCCTGAGTGCTGGAGGCATGTCCATCTTCAGGAACTTCAGACTCGCTCCCTTCCTTTCAGGGACTTGGCTGGAAGGCGAAGGCTGAGCTCCCTTCTTGTCCAAGAAAAATGAATGAGCCTTGCAAAGATGCTTTCTCCTCTGCCTGGATGTCTATTGAGCTGGAAGACTCTGACTTCTCCCCGGAGCAGGGAAGATGTGGGTGGCCTGCTGCAGAGATGAGGCTGCTGAACAATGGGGCCATTGTCTGCGCTCCGCCAGGAGGTACCGGAGTGTTGCTTTAACACCATGGGTCTCTTTCTGGTGGGCTGCTCAGGCTGAGGCCTTGCTTTTTGTTTGGTAATTATAATGGTATTAGCTAAAGTTTTCTGCCTTGCTAGCATTAATTAATCAGTGCAGTTTGTGGGACAGCGCACGGGTTAGTCTGTCTTTGGGATTTCATAGGTGCAGGCAGGAATCTGTGAGAAATGCGTGCATTCAGAAAACACACCTTTTGCCAACGAATGAAAGTGAGGTAGCAGCCTTTGGCTGCTCTCAGCATTGTGATTGAAGAGGAATAATAACAACAACCCAGCTGCCATCAGAGCGTACCAGCCAACACACCTGGCATGGCTGGGGCACAGCTTTGTGCAGCCTGGGATGGCCATCTCCCATTGACCTCGTAGCCCTTTGCAGCTTGTCTTTCCAGAGCAAAGCAGCTCATGCCTTCCAAAGTTAGTCTCTCTTCCATTACAACATCTGATTTGGGAAATTATTTAATGTAGAGTTCTGTCTTCTGTTTGTAATTCCTCCCTGCAGCTCTTTGGGAATTGCAGTTGTTTCCTTTGTTCAGGAGGCAGGACGATACCTGGCTGCAGGCCTTGCTGGAGGAAACCTTTACTTGCTGGAGATAATCTGGAGTTTGCTCTGTTTGCAAACAGCTCCTTTTTGGAAAAACTGTGATTCTTTCAAATGAGAAAGAAGAAGCCGCTTTTCTCTTTGCTGACCTATGTGGTATTTTACCTTAAAAATCTTCAATTTTAAGTGGTGGGATGCAGAGCATTACCCACAGGGACACATTTTACACACACACAGCTGTGAGGCCCAGAGGGGTGCAATGGATGGCACTGGAGGGCATGCAAAACACAGGAATGCATCAGGTGTGAGACGTCACACTTCCTCTCTGCCAGATGAGTTGCTTGATGCTGGTTTTTGGGGGGTTGGGGATGTTTGGTTGGTTGGTTTTTGTCTTTCAGATAAGGTAAGACTGAGCTGCTGCTGGAGTCATTCGGGATGAGTCATAAACAGTAGGGATGGAAAATATTCTGAAATAATTGCAATTTGATGAAGGAAAACTAGCACAGTTTTGAGGTGATTTGCAGCATCATTAATGCGTGGCCCTGCTTCTCAGCTATACAGTGCTTGCAACTTTCACTAATATGTACAACTCTGCTCAGCTTTCCTGCAAAGTATCCAAACCATGACGTCTTTGCTGAGAATGCTGGCCACGGGGCGTTCCATTCAGTGGGGAGGAAGGGAAGGCTTGCTGGGGAGGCGATGAAATTGGGGTGAAGGACTTTCTGCCACGCACAGCAGAATTGCTCTTTGTGTCTTGGCTGAGATTCTTGCTCTCGCAGAATTATCCATCAGCTGCAGTGCCGTGCTTCCAGACTGCCATGTTGTGATATGAAGGAAAGCAGTGTCTGTGCTGGAGGGGAAAGATGACGACGACTCTCATGAGAAGTCAGCCTGTTGCTTTCTTAGTGGCAAATCCTTGTTGGCCCAAACCTCTGTGGCTTGTGAGCAGAAGTAAGAGAACTGAAGAATGAAACAGTTGTTATTTGATTTATTACTGACAGACATGAGAGGGCAGACATGATGACTGTTCTTCCAATATGAGAAGGAGCTGCCACAAAGTGGAAGGCAATGGTTGTTCTCTCTGTCCATTAAGCCTGCAACTAACTCTGGCCTTAAACTACTGCAGTGTGGACCAAACCAGAGGTTGTGTGATGGGTTTTCATATACAGCATTTGGGGAACTGCTGTTCCTCAAGGTCTTTTGGGGTGTCCAGCCACTTGTGGTGCAGCTGATCCTGCTTTGAGCTGGAGGGAGGAAGGAGATCTGTGTCCAGCACTGTCCGGATCAGCTGGAAGCCACCATACTGAAGCATTTTCTTCTACCATTTATTTTCCAGAAGGAAACAAAGGATATGGTGAGTCCATGAAAGTTAATGAGTTCAGTGGACAGCAGGAATGGATGATTTCTGTTACTGTGTTTGTGTCAGATAAGCTGAGCAATATCTCATGGCATTCAGATCTTTTCTACTTGCCATAAGCAAGCATCCCTATCACTTGCCTGTGAGCAGTCCTGGTTAATGATAGTAATTCAGAGAATTGCATTGTGACCTTGCAGTTTTAAAGCACGTTGCAGGCATCAGCTGAAGCTCATGTAGCCACTGGTAGATAAGCACTGGCCTCTCCTCACTGCAGAGGAGATGGAGCAGTGATTTGGCAAGGGCAACAGAAGGAGTTATTGTTGCAAGCAACACAGAACTTGCTGGTTTCTGGTTCAAAAGCCCGGGTCCAGACTCCCAAGCATATGACAGAATTTACCAACGCTCAGCCGGGTTTTAGCAGTTTTAATGTCAAGCATATATCATCATTAGTCTCACTCCAGCAGCTTATGTATTTTCCTTTGCTTTATTTTTTTCCTGAAAGCTGCGAGCAGCTCCGGTAATTCTTGAGGATAAATCTTATTTTATCAAAGTGAGTGCCTCGTCAAAGCCCTGTTTATCTTTACAGCTCTGTCTGGCTTTCAGTGCTTGCAAGGAGTCAGAAGTGGCTGCATTGTGCTTCCCGAGCAGATGTAGGATCCTGCAGGCGCTGGGATGAGGCACATTCCTGCCTGCAGTGATAAGATCTGTGAGGGACAGACGTGGTTTGTTGTGTTGATGCATGCCTGTTTTTTCCCAGAAGCATCTTGATTTGACAGGTTCTGTCAGGAGCACGGTGCTGTGAGGAGGAAGAGCAGGCAGATTTAGTTCAGGTGTCTCAAAAATTAACCGTGTGCTCATTTGGTGGTTCATTTTCAAATGGGTTCAGTTGATGGAATTAATAGAAATGTCATATGCAGATATCTGCATATCTGTAGAAAGGTACAAATGATATTAAATGTTGTGCAGAGTGACTTTCACTGATGTTGTCTTGGCCCCTAAGGGCAGTATTTTAAAGAGGAGCTTCAAATGAAAGGCATGACATCGTTTGGAACCTCTTTAAGTGGTATTGCTACACGCAGCACTGAAGGTGGTGACAGCTGGGTTACTACCCACGCTTTTCTTCTTTCCCTTCATAGTTCGTATTTTGTGTTCAGCTTTTGTCCCTTTCCACCCTTGCACGTTGTACGTCTCCTTCCCTTTTGATGGGAAAGGCTGTGCTTCGAAAAAAATAAAAATGAAAGTACTAAAAAAAGTAATGTGAGGACTTAAGAAATGAGCAGAATGATGGATAACTTGGACATGAGTGTCTTTTGTGAAGGAAAACGAATGGAGACCTGTCCAAATGATTTTTTTTTTGTTAAATTATTCAAACTGAAATTTGTAGGAATGAGATTTTGTTCACATCACTTGGTTAATCTTGTTATACAGATGCTTATGTGTTATTATTAACCACTGCCTATGGTTTGCTTGTAGGTTGTTCAAAGAAGCATAACTACATCTAGGTCTTCCATTGGCTGCAGCTACACAACCCTTTGTGTGACCAACAGCCACTGGGTTTGACTGCATTTTATTCAGTTTGACGACCATTTTTCTTCACTTGTAGATTGTTTCTTCTCATCTGTGCAGAACAGAAGATGGATGAAACCAGTTAGTGCCAAGCTTTGGTGTTTAAGTGGAGCGACTTGCTGCAGATGTTTGAAAAGGAACCTCAAATGTTGAGGTTTTTTTAATGCCAAAAAAATACCTCTTTATCTTAAAATCAGTCACAATGGGAAGGAATTCTCCTTCGTTCTTTACAATTTGCACAACGGTGCAGAAATCTTGGTTTAGTTTTCCTTTGAGGTCAAACTGAAGTGCAGCAATGAGATCTTATTACTTATTGCAAAAAAGTGTTTTCCTAAAAATGAAGATATACCTGGCTGAATAAACCCCTTTGTGTTCACTTTTAAATGCTACTGTAATGGAAAGAACAAGGTCATGGTTTAAGGTAATTATTGTAATTTACGGACGCGTTGAGGATAAACTGAGTCCCGTGTTACTGGTGTGGCTCTGTTTCACCATCGAGAGACATTTAATCAAACACTACTTACATGCCTACGTAATTTTAATACTTAGGGTTCTGTAAATGTGACCTTTGTTGCTACGTAGTTTTGAAGTCATCTGCATTATGATTAAGAAACAAACTCAAAGTAAATACTTGCCAGTGCTGAAGAGCAAGGAGTACGTGCAGCAATCAGCCCTTGGTTGCATTGATTGTAGCAGAGGAGGGCTTTAAATGGGCCCCGGTGGCTGTGTCTCTGCACAGCCCAGATTTCCTCTGTAAGGAAGGCATGGTGTCATTGGCAGCTGCCTGCTGGGGCAGTTCCTGCCTTAGGTTCCCCTTGCCGTGAAGGTGTGAGCTGTGCAGAGCACGTCCTGAGCTCTGATCCGAGAGCTGAGCCTGGGAATGACTGTTCCTTACACTGGGAGTCTCCTGGGCACAACAATTGAGGAAATACTTGACCTTCTTCTTGGGGGCTGGTTGCAGCTTAGCCTGTATTAACTCGGTGACTCGGGAGACAGCCGTCCAACCAACTGTTGATACTTTTAATTTAGCTTTTTTAAAATTCCTATCAGCAGCCTCAACCTAGCCAGACTGGCTGCCTACCTCCTCCCTGGACAGATTATTTAATTGTGGTCAGTTCTGGATAGTTACGATTTATGATCTGTTGGTTGTGCTCATGAATGCTTTGGGAACGGTGCTCTGCTCTTTTCTTCGACTGAGTTTGTCCAGATGTATCAATATTTTGGTTTGGATGATATAAAATAAATGGTCAAGATTAACTGTCTGCGACATTCTCTTTTAACAGCGAGGTAGAACCGTTTTTCACAGTGAGAGATGGCTTTAAAACAAATACTGAGGTTTGCAGAGCAGTTACAGCAGCACGTGCACGAGTGGCTTTCCATCAGCCTTCACGGCGTTGTCTTGGCATCGCCATTGGGTGCTGTGGGGAACTGCATGGAGGACTCTGTGACAAAGCCTTTGGGTTGAGCAGTGCTGACCAGCATGCAAGAGGTACAGTCAGACCCCATCAGCATGAAATCAGGGCCCTGCTTGGGTGTGTGTTGGTTGGCTGTGGAGCCGGGGAGGTGATGCAGCCCAACCCCCCTGCTGCATGCAGGGCCACCAGCCTGCATATCTAGTACATATAATACATATCTAATGTTCTGATAAACCACATGAAACTCTTACAAAAGTAGATTTCCACAAGAAACTTGCCCTTCTCGCTCTGACACTGCTCTGCCTATGGCCACTAATTTTGCTTCTGAAGTGGAATTGTTCCTTTCTAAAGGGTTTACTACTGACACTGGGCTACTCTTGTTTTTGCTGGTGGATGCGTTCTGGTTACTACCTGCACTCCTGGTCTGTTGTAGTCTTACAGCAGCAATGCCTTGTCTCATGTAGAATTAGCGTGCTAGTTATGTCCAAAGAGCTGTTACATGAATTACTCAAGGTATGGCTACAGTGGGAACGTCATGTATTTCCTTTAAAGTCAGTTACTTTAACTGAAAATATTCGTCTAAACTTTCGTTTGGTTTGCTCACTCGTTATATAGAAGTGACAGTAGTTTAATTACAAAACAGAGTTTATATTTATGGAAAGTGTTCACATGCTGTTTTTTTGTGAGAGCTGAGGAATTCATGAAGGAACACAATGTTTCCCACAAACCATACATCTCTGCAATTCCCCAGTCTCTCAGCAGCTGGACTAAAAAGTTTTAATACGAGATATGTGTTTAATTAGGGAAGGGAGCCTTGGCAGATCTTCTGACTTATAGTTCATTTTAAAGTCTTCCAGAAAAAAAAAAAGAGAGAAAAATCAATCCAATTTGCTTTAATTGTCATCTATAAATGAAGAACTCATTTTTTTCCACTTCACAAAGCTATCTCTGTGGGCCCCTCCTGAAGGCTGGCAAGGGGCAATTACTTCCAAATGTGGAGCAGCCCTTTGGTATCTTCATATTGAACCCAAACATGATGGGTTTGGGTTCAGGTAATACTACATGGAGAGCTTAGCTTAAAAAATATTTGTATTTCTGTATTTTGGGAGGAAGTTTTTCAGCCAGAGGGTGGTGAGGCAGTGGAACAGGTTGCCCAAGGAGGCTGTGGATGCCCCATCCCTGCAGGCATTCAAGGCCAGGCTGGATGTGGCTCTGGGCAGCCTGGGCTGCTGGTTGGCGACCTGCACACAGCAGGGGGTTGGAACTGGATGAGCATTGTGCTCCTTTGCAACCCAGGCCGTTCTGTGATTCTGCACTATCTCATAACAGAGGATATAGAGTTGGATGCAGCTAAGGATGAGTGACGTTCATTTCTTTTATATCTGAAAGAGGAGCATTTGTGGGGTTGCAGATGTTATTAGTCCCATTCATTAACTGCCTTTAACGAAGCTCTGCGTGTCCCTGGGCTGCTTTGCAGCTCTGCTGCTGCCTCGCTGTCCCCTCCCTGCCCTGGAGAAGCCCCAACGTTTAACGGGTGGCATTTACTGGATCTGACAGAGAAATTCTTCACGTCTGGCTGGGATGTCTAACTGAATTTGGTATGTATCTTGTGGGCTGGGGCAAGTGCTGGAAGCTATTAGAAGGCTGAACAAAAAGCTCTATTCAAGGACTATCGCCTTCTTGCCGGGGTAATCCAAGTATCAGAAATTTAAAAATATGGTCTGGGAGACTGTGGCTGCTACGGAACAGGGCTTTTAAAGGTGTCTGGAACATCTACTCACTTTAAAACGTTGCTTCAATGGTATATGATTAATTTGAAAAATGCAACAAAGAAACCCAATATAGCAAATACATATATATCCAATTAAGTAAAATTGAACACTTTTAATAAACTGGAGTTGCAGGCTGGTAAAAATTTTCTCTTGTCACTCAAAGTTAGGACAGGAAAACATTTTTCTTTCCCTTGAAATGGCTGTATTTATTATATCTGACCTGTTTAACATTGCTGGTTTTACTTAAGAACTAGAAAGAAACAAACGCTTTTCATTTGATGCCTTTGTGTAGCGTGAAATTGTGTTACCAAGAAAAATAAGGTAGAAATGGTTTCCGAAACAGATCCAAGAAAAATCAAATATCCTTTTTTTTATTTTTAACTAAACCGGTTAATCCTAATTGTTTGAACTATTGTAAATAATTTACTTTCTGAACAGCAGCTTGTTCAGATTTTTAAGCTTTAAAACAGCTATGCACATCAGCTTCCACAAAGCTTGGGCTTCAGCTCTTCGTAGTCTCTCCAGGAAAGGTGGAAGTGCAGTGAGCGTACTGGGAGGGCTTGGAGAAAAGCAGATCGTAACAACTTTTGGTTTTGACTCTTTGCTGAGTTGTCGTGCCTTGTTGTGGCTCTTAGTTGCTTCCTAATGAAATAGTTACAGAGAGTGAAGTCTGCTCTGTGTCAGTGTGCTTCTAGTGTCTACTTTTGGCAGTATTTTTGTGGTATTTATACAGAATTTCTTTGTCATGTTTTGAGATGGATTTGCCCACAGAGCAGATCTGCTCCACGCCGGCTGGGCTGAGCATCTTTACAGCATGGCCAGAATGTGGCTTTGGTATGTCATCTATCCTTCAGCCCTTAACCAGGTCGTGTAAACCACGTACTGTGTGGATGCTACCGGGCAAGCCAAGGGAAAAACTGGCAGGCAGTACCTGCAGCCACTTCTTTGTCTTTCTTGCAGCCTTCTGAGGTTCAAAGGCAGCTGAAACAGCAAAAGCTCTGCTCTCAGGGCAGATGCTTTGCACTTACACTATCTTCTTGAGCAGGAATGTGAGCCGAAGCCTGTTCAAGGCAGTGTGGGTCTTTGCATTGGCTGCAGTAAGTGGTGGATTAGCTCTGTGGGGTGAAGGTTGAGACGGAAGGCATTGCTGTATCAATTTCTTGCAGTTTTTCTTCCATAAATGGCAGTGAGCCACGTTGGAAGTGATAACCTGCATTACAGAGCTCCTTTTACCTGCCGATTTCAGAGCGCTTTGAAGTTTGCATGAAATCCTCTGGTCAAAGAAATAGAGGTGTGTGGAAATCAAATTCGAAATCACACGGAGCAACTGCAGAGCAGAAATAGCACTCAGCCTGATTTTCAGTCCTGTACAGCACAGCATCCACAGCTTTCAGTTGTTCTCCTGAGCCCACCCCGCAGTATTTTTGCCAACCAGAAGGGTGGAGGACAGCGTTAACAAGAAGGAATTAAACAGAAGCGTGGAGACTTGCAAACCTACCCTTTTTATGCCCAAAGGGTAATGGTCTCATACTCACATTGTCTTTTCAATGTCACGCCATAAAAACATTACCTAAACAATAGCAAAAGCTATGACAATTAATAGTATTAAGTTTTCCCTATTTTCCTGCTTTGTCAGCTGCTTTCCTCTTTGTCCTTAGTGGCTTCTCTGAAGCACGTTCCCCATTTCTGTTTTCCAGGAATTGTGGTAGGAGCTGCAGCTCTCACATCACAGCAGCACAGCCGTGCTTTAGACATGCAGTCCTGGTGGAGGTGTAACACAGGGTGCAGTGGGACAGGCACCAGCATGGACTGAGTGCTGGGGGGTTTGTCTTGCAGAGAGGGGATTTTTCAGTCTTTTGAAATGTAAGTAAAAGTTACATACAAAGTCTTTTTCTTTTTTAACTCCTCTATAATGGATGTTAATATTGCTTCAACTTTATGCTTACCAGGCCCATATACTATAAGTATGATCTTTCATCAGGTTTTTTTTTTTTCCAAAAAATGAATGAATTTGGCCAAAAACATGTGCTGTTGGCTGGAGCAGGAGGCAGGGCTGTGCTGTGCAGCCAGCTGATGGAGGGCTGTGCTCCAGCTCTCTTTAGAGATGATATTCTCACAAATGTAACAGAAAAACCCAACAGCAGCGAGCTGGAGACTTGCACAGAACCTGCATGGATGGGAGACTAGAACAGCTTTGGTCTGTTTTCCGCACTTCAGATGAGACTTCTATTTTAGTTTGCTTGGAAATGATTATTTTAAGCTGTCCCATGCAACTCGGAGTGATTACGGTTGGCTCAAAACTCTAGATAGCATTAAAAAAATAAAAGATTCCAGCTCTTACACCTTCCATCCCCCTGATGTGAAGGCAGATTTCTCTTTTCTGCCAAAATGTGGGGTTTGGGGGGGTTTGTTTTTCCTTCTTGAGCTCACGTGCTGTGAGCCTCACCTGCTATGAGCTCACATGCTTTGTGCCTCTGTCAGAAGCACGCTGCTGGGCTGCAGCGCTCCAGGTGTGCTCTGCTCTCTGTGCAGGAAACTCTTGTAAGCCTTTATTTACCAAGAGCCCTTGTTTGGTAGTTCTGTGACATCGACATCATTACAAACATTAACATTCCCATTTCTATGAGTCTGTGAGGAAGTTTTTCAGCCAGAGGGTGGTGAGGCACTGTTCACAGGTTGCCCAAGGAGGCTGTGGATGCCCCATCCCTGCAGGCATTCAAGGCCAGGCTGGATGTGGCTCTGGGCAGCCTGGTCTGCTGGTTGGCGACCTGCACACAGCAGGGGGTTGGAGCTGGATGAGCATTGTGCTCCTTTGCAACCCAGGCCATTCTGTGATTTGGTTCTGATAATTTTTAAGTAGAAATGCAAAAAAACCTCCCTACTCAGGCCTGATTTCATACTGAAGGCTGTGATCTGTGAGCAGTGGGGAACAGCTGTAATAATTCAGTTTGACTGCAAGACTCAGGGCAGTCCATCGTAGCTGGAGGGAATAATTTTTCTCAAGGGATGAGCAGTGTGATGTCTCGGTATGTGAAGGAGTTTTTGGTTGGGTGGTACACAGACAGTGGTAATTGATTTTAACTTCTGTCGCTTTTGTTCAGGTAATTCTTGTGTTCTGACATTGTGTTTGCTTTGATAGAGCCACATGTTCTTTAGATGTAAATCGGTGAACCTTTCTGGCCTCCAGCCATTCACACCTGGCTGCACACAGCTTTGGAGAGCAGGCTGAGAAGAGTTTGGCAATTTTAATCATCTTCAGTGCGGTGCTAAGGCCGGTCGCGCGCTTTCTGTGTTTTTCCTTCCTTCTTTTGTAGAAACAGTGAGAAAAATAATAACAGAAAGCACCCTCCTGCTTAAGAGAAAGATGTTTTTAATTTCTTTATAAGTTAATAATCCCTTATTTTGTTCCTGTCTGTGCAGCTGTTAGTGAAATGTGCTGTAAAGATCTCCCTGATAGCCTGAAGAAAGCTGTTATATGTAACCACGCATAAAGAAATGCAGCGAGTGCACAGAGCTCAGGTAGTGCAGGCATGGCTTTAAGCTTCAAGCAGGTACAGCAAATGCCATTAAAATGGGAGGCAGAGACCAGCTGATAATCCAGCTCCGAGTCCAGTTTTTCCATATCATGGCCTTCATAGATTTCTATATGCTTTTTTTTTTTTTTTTTTCATCTAGAAACAAACCTATGCTTTCCTTACTGCTTTTGTTCTCAGTTTTGCTTATTCTCAACTTTTAAACCTGAAAAGATTCTACGGAACATCAGAAAGTTGGCATTTCATCCTGAAGATGCAGCCACTCTGAATGCCAAGGCTGAAATGAAGCACTCAAAAGCTTGACCCAAAGTCTGGTGGGTCAGCAGGAAGGCTCACGCTGCATTTTAGTGGGCTTTAATGAGGCTGTGAGTAACGAACAATTTATCAAGTCATTTCCATGCGATTCCTTTTCTTTTCTGTAAGCCTCACAGAGGAAATAGGTTTTGTCAGTGACAAGGAGAAATCTGAAAGATAAATGGAGGGGAAAAAGTATGCATGTGCTGAGGGCTTGCTCCTGCTCTCAGCAATGCAGGTGTGGGGCTCAGTATCTTGTAGATCAGCTGCAGTGCTGATTTTACACAGGATCCAATGATTTACACCCTGTGCTCCGGAGCAGGGCTGGCCTTTGTGGTGCACACCTGTGTAGCTGGGCTGGAGCTCAGGGAGTGCAGGGACACCGCTCTGCCATAGCACTGGGCTTGGGTGCTGCTGCGTGGGGGTTGGGCTCAGTGCTCCTTGTGGATCCCCTCCAAATCAAAGCACTGTACAACTCTGTGATGGCACAGTCAGGCCTTTCTTCGCCCTACGAAGGCTGTGTGGCAGATAACAAGTGCTCAGGTCCCACTGCTGTGTGTTCAGGTGAGGTGCAGGAGCTCGGATCTGGGGGAGCTGCTGGGTAGGGGTGCCAGCACTCGGTGCTCACCTTGCAGCAGCTTGTTTCTGTGTCCATTTCCTGAAGTGGTTTTGCTCGTTTGGGCTCTTTTCTCATAGCTGTTTTTCCCGAGGATCTCCTGGGTTTTGTGTTTCTGTTTGTTCTGCTTAGCTGGTTGCTTTTTGAGTTGGGGTTGTTTTTTAAGCGAACCGCTCCGTTTCACTGCAGTTAATAACACTCTTCTCTCTCTTTTTTTTTCATTAACCACAAGTGGTTAAGACCTGTCTCCTGGTGAGCAGCACATAGAAAACCGCAGTAAGTTACACCGCTGCTGCTGGCTTCTGTGCTGCCCGCAGGATCTGTGGCTGGGGCTGCCCCTCACTGTCAGCTGAAGCATTTGCCTTTCTTCTGGAGGTCTCACATCAAGGTACTGACCCCATCTGACCTCTGTCCCCTTCTGTGACCTACAGACATGGCAGCCTGAGGGGCTGTTATTACAGGAACGCCTGTGACATGCACATTTTTTTCCCTGCTATTGCATTTGGGGTTTTCTTTCATACCAACTCCAGCTATGCACTGTATGTTGTACCGTTCCAGTGGTAACCATTTGAAATTACTTAAATTTGCATACACGGATATCAATCAGGATTACAGAACTTACTGTTCCATCAGGTATTTATAGGATTGTAGAGAAAAGTAGGAGGAGGGTGAGACCTCGTGCATTCTAGGATGATTTCTGCCTGTATCGGGTCATGGCACGCTTGGTCCTTGTTCCAACTTGTTGGGCAGGGATGGCTCTGAAGCTCATTGAGACGTTCTTCTCATAGTTCTTGCCTCTTGCTATTCACTGGGCAGTGGGAGGTCACTACAGTTTGTGTGTATGTATGCAGGGCATGGTTGTGAATCACTGTCAGCACCAGCAGCTCCTTCACAGGGCCACATTTTGCTTAATTGTTTCCTATACCAGACACCAGGTAAACCAGTGAGCACCCTTGGGAAGTTTGTTATGAAATGCCTGCGGTTTGCCTTCTATCTGATACACTTGAAATGAGATGTCTGGTGGGGAAACAGCAAAGCCCAGAGCAGCAGAGGCTGCAGGAGATGATGTGGTGCAGACCTGGCAGGTGAGAGCAGGTTGCTCATCACATGATTGGTTTATGCCTTGTGGACTTACGGGGCTGAGATCAATTTGCTCAGCAGCAATATGCTCATACTTGAGGTTAATGATATTTCTGGAACGCTTGGTACTTCGAAGTAAACCTTCTGGATGTCTCCTGTGTTTCTGTGTAAGGCCATATTGTGGCTAATAGGCTTTCAGTAATACAGCATTTTCTCCTGACAATGGATTAGGGAGAAGGAAGGCTGTTTCTCAGTGATTAAATGACGCTTATTCTGGTGCTCTTTGTTCAGCCATTCCCCAGCTGCTGACAAAAGGTGCTTTCTCTGAATACAAAGCAGCAAGCCATCTCCTCTGTGCTAGGAAAATACTGTAAATTCCAGATGCCTTGCAACTAACCTCGGTTGGAGCATTGCATTCAGGAAAGAATAAAAGAAATTTTTTTTTTTTCTTTAATGTAATGCAAACTTTTTTATAGGAAGTGCTACGTTTTGGAGCTTGTGTTTTCCACCTCGCCTTAATAGTATGTTCCTTTGATTTGAAATTCAAATGAAAAACTCAAAAGTCTTCTGGAAAAATTTCCATCGTTAAGGATTTTACCTGGGAAGAAAATGATTTCCAGTGGGCTCCGATTTTCACATCCACCACTCTTCAGTTCCCAGCGCTCGCGTTTCTCTGTAGTTGTTGCGCCCTGAGAATTTTCACAGAGACGAAGTGTTTTAATGAGGCCTTTGCAAGCACACGTAGGCTTGCATCAGCGAGCGCCTTTATCTGCTCCATACGCACACCTTTGAACACGGATTTTTGTGGGAACGCTCATTTAACTCACAGTTGAAAACTGCTTTTCCCGTAGCTGCCTTGGAGCGCTGGCGCCAGGATTTCCTAGGGGAGATGTGCAGCAGCACTCGCTCCCATCTGATTGCTGGGACAGCGATTGCGGTTAGAGATAACGGGGCCATCTTTAATTAAAGGCTTGCTCTGCTCTGAAATCACAAGTGCGTGCCCCAGCACTATGGGATGTGCCCGCCCAGCCCGGCTCCCAGGTACGTGTTTATCTCATCGTGACCTCATCGTGTTCACAAAGGATGTGGCCACAGTTATTCTTCTTTAACCATCATGTGCTTTGCATTCTGCTGCATTGTTTGGGGATTTTCAACCTTCCGCAGCAGGCAGAGAGTTGGTGCTGTAGTTTATGTTGGGGTTATGAGTGCAAACAGCACCCGGTGCAGCCGTGCAGTGGGAGCTGCTCTCCTGGACACAGCCCACTGCGTGCCTTTGGGCATGGCAGGGATTCTCTTTTCGGTCTGTTGGCCAATGGACAGTTTTTTAAACCTAGTTTGTAATTGTTCGAGTTGATGTAACACTTAGGTTTTTGCATCTGTGTTTTGAAGGGACGGCAAATTAAAACCAGTTTAAGTCAGGAATGTGGATTCACTACAGCTTTGGGAACACATTTGGAATCTGAAGTTTATGGCTTTGAAAGCGCTCGCCCTCTTTCAAATGTTTCTAATAAGATAGAATATGGTGATTTACACCTCTTGAGATATTAAACTGTTATTCAAGAATGTTGTTCAGTTCTTAGGAAAAGAAGCAGGCCTGTTGGTGGGCCTGATTTCGGAGGAAAAAAAAACACTGATGTGATTTCATTGAGACAAGCATTGTGCATGTAAAAGAATCTGTTATTTAACACTTTCCCTGCAGTGCATTTGGGATCCGTCAGCAGTTGGCTTACAGAGGACAGGAGGTGAGGACAGCCCTGCCTGAGCTGCGTTTCCTCCCACTGCACCGGGGCACAAAACGGGGCTCAGCTCCCACGTGGGACCCATGATGTCCCCATGCCGGGGTTCAGCCAGCCAGCAGCACTGCAGTGGGGTGTGTTTCATCCTCCAAGTGAGAAGTGAAGCCAGGGAAGAAAGGGGAGGAAGCAGAGCAAAGCCTGCACAGCTGCTGGGAGAGGAGGGAGCAGGCACAGGACTTCTAGGAATCAGCAGCAGCATCTTGACTTGGTAGTCTGTGGGATATTGCTCAGGGTGATGGTATTTACCTTCATCACCAGTTTAGTACTTTTTTTTTTTTTTTTCCTGTGATGAAATACAGAATGTGAGATTGAAATGTTCTGGTTGTAAGCTCTACTTACCCCATCCCCGTGGGCTGGTGCTGCTTCATCTGCACTCCCCCTGCCTTGTGTCAGAGCTGTCAAATCACATTTGTGGCCCCCGAGATGAGTTAGAAATTGCGTTTACCCATTCCTTTGAGGAGAAGAGCTGGGGAGGGGGCCTAGGTCTGTCCTGGTGACCATGGGTCATGTCTTCCTCAGCATGGGATTTCCTGTGAGTATTACAAGGGACAGTGAATGGAAGGGAAACACGTCACAGCCCATCTGCATGCATCAGCTGCGTGCAGCGCTCTGGGGATTAATTAAAAAAAAAAAAAGAAAACTAGGGAGAATGAGTTGTATTGGTGGAGCTACCAGGACTGCAGCAGATCTGCCCAAACACAGCATCCAGGCTGAGGGAAGACCTCTTGGGGCCATGCTGCAGTTCCTTTGCTGGCTGAACGTGTCCAGCACCTTGCTGGCACGTGTTGGCTGTGGGAAGTGAGTGCAGCAGGCAGTGCCTCAGCCACACTGCAGAGCACGGCTCTGGGAGGGCCACAGGGGTACAAATGCAAATGGAGAAACTCACTCTAACCCACAAAACTAGGAACGCTTTGTTCCAGTTTCCCCCCTTTAACATGTTTGTGTTTTTAAAGGATTAAAGCTTGAGCTGTGTGGAGCAAGATGACTGCTGCTTGTGGAGGACTGTGGCACCAGGAGGCTGTGGGTTTGTTCTGGGCTGTGTTGGAAGCCAAACCCGCAAAGTTCTCGGTGAGAGAAGTGGGGCCCTCGCTCCGGGCATGCTGCCTGGGGCTTCCTGCAAGACCCAGCTCTGCGAGCGATGTTTGTAGGCTTCGGGCTGCCCTTTAATCTGCCAGGTGGGCTGAAGGCAAGCCAGGAGACTGTAAGGCTTGGGAGCCACGGCTCCAATGTGTCTGGCTCAGCCACAGTTGCCAGCTCTGGCTCTGCATCAGCTGCTGAGGCTGAAGCTCCTGGGATGCCCTGGCTGGCTGCAGAGTGGGTGAGAAGGCTGAGCGTGGGGACAAAAGCACATCGGGGTGTTGGGTAATGGTCAGCAGCCCTGCAGGGCTCTGTGGTGTTTCAGTATGAAACCATCTCTGGGTGATGTTTTGATTGTGCAGTTTTGGCATTCCGCAGTGGAAACTCCCTGTCTTAAAGAACTCCTGCCTTAGTTAAAATCCAAGGATTTTTTCCTTTTTGAACAGAAATGAATTTTGTCTCTTAAACTCTTGCTTTTGTAGCAATAAGATCACCCATTTTTTTCCTTTGTGCTTTTGTTCCTCTTTACTATTCAAGATTTCTGTTTAGCCTCTTCTACCAGCTTCTTCTTCTACCAGCTGTGCGAGTGGCCGATCCATTCATCTTCCTTATGCTAGAGCACAAATTGACTCAGATGCAACTTAGGGAACGTCTGGCTCCCTCAGAATCCAGTGTAGATTTGAGGCTAATGAACTTTCCTGCAGCGTGCCACACTGGAAACGGGCCCTGGACACGTACTCAGGTTGACTTATGTGGCATGGTCAAGAGATTTAGTGCTTTGAAATTGTTGATCGAATCCTAGAACAGTTGGAAGGTGCATTGCAAACACTGGTTGTTATTATCTGTCATTTTGTGATGAAATTCTGTACTGCACCTGAAGAGGGGAGAAAAGAAAAAATAAACAGAAAACCATCCCCCAAACCAGAAAAGCAAACCTCAGGGACCCAGGGAAAACCGCTAGCTCTCCAAACTGCTATAAACTCATACTCAAAGACCTTACATTATGTGCAGTTGTTGCATAAACGTGTTGCACAACAGAACACACAAACACGTACTTGCAGTGTCTTTTCGGGGGTGGATCTCCTGTCCATGGCTGCCTCCCCCAGCCAGCGCCATCACAGCTCTGTGGGGAGGAGAATGGGGATGGGGGGGCAAGGCAGGACACCCCCTGGTGAGCCTGCACTGTGCATGCATGTGTAGTGATTTCGTGGCCAGGCAGACTTCTCAGGGTTGCAAATTTCCTTTCCCAGCATCGAAATGACAACTTTGACTTTTTTTTTTTCTTCATCTGCTGTTGTGCCCCAGCTCATCTCATACCTTCTGCTTTAGCAGCGTGCTCCCTCTGTTCCATTCATGCTGTTCTCTCGAGTGTCTGTCCTGATTCTCTTTTTCTTATAGTTAAGCACTAAATCCCATTTGTGCCCACCAAATAAGTTGGTGCTACTTGACTGAAATTCTTGGTCCAGCCCAAGTTCTGTCCTTTTGAAAGAAGGTTTTATATCTCACAGTTGGGTTTCCTGAGAAACCTTTTCCTCTGCTTTGCTCATTGTTGCAGGTAAATAGGAGTTTTTGTGTGCAAGATTGTGTGCTTTTCCATTTTGCAGCGTGCAGAAAGCAAAAGAGAGACCAGAGAGTACCGATGAAATTATCAGTGTGGGGAGGCAGTTGGGAAGACAGATGAAGTCCTCGGGTTTATCGGATGGGTGGTGTCAGTAGTAGAGCTGAGGAGACTTCAGTGTAGATGCAGAAGACCCTGGGAAGACTTCGTTGGGGATTCTGTGTGCCACTTTGGTTTCTGCCTCTGAATATTGTCACTGAAGTGGATGGGCTCCTCGCTGGGACTCAGGTGGGCTCTGCACAGTCAAACCAAGTGCTTACTACAGCTGGCGTGGCAGCTCTGTATGAATCGAAGGTTTATCTTCATGAATGCCAGGAAGGGAGGGAACGCAACTGAGGCAGAGATTAATGCTGATGCAAAATTAAATTTGTCTAAACGGGCCGTCAGTAAATTTAAGTTTCAAAGTGGAGAGGCGGTGAGGCAGACGCTGGAGCAGCTTTCCAGCAGGAGCGGTTGGGGCAGGAACCTTAATTAGCTGAAGATGGCACCGGTTCAGCTCATAAGCAGCGCAGCGTGCCTGCAATAAAAGGAGGCTGCTCCTGCTCACCCTCCCATCTTGGGGAGCCCCAGTGGCTCCTGTCCCCAGCCTGGCACCTCCTGGCAACCCCAGCATTCAGCATCCTGCCCATCCGGCTGCCAAGGGCCCGCCTGCTGCCGATGCTCTGCAATGAAAGGGCATTCTGTGGAGCTGATTCACTGCTGTGTTTTTACTCTTTTGTATAATCCTCGCTCTTTCAAGCTAACAGCTTCCCGTCAGATGGCTTGCCAATAGCAATTGTGATCTTAATATTTCATGCCAGGTTCATCTCGCTGTCCTTGCAGGATAAATGAGGCTTATGAACGCTCCAGAGAGTGCCTCTTCCCTTTTGTAAGGCCACAGTTAATTGCAATTAGACGGTCGGTCTTTCTAAAATTAATATTATTATTGCTACGCTATGGATGTGCTATAACTTTTGGAAAGGCTTACAAATGTAGAGCAAATACAAGGGTAGCCCTTTGCTTGCTGTTTTTTTTAATATATTTTAATCACCTGTTTGCCTTGGCAAAAACGTATACTTCAGATATTGAAATCAGTGGGAAAATAAACTAGTAACTTTGCTTCAAGTACAATCTGACATCTGTTCCTTTCTTCTTTTCTGTTCAGCTTCCTTCATTATGCTTTTTCACAGGTCTCTTTGTTCTCCGATATGTTAATTCCACGGGTTGTTTATAGCACATACCTACAGTGTGGGTTCCAAAGAGTTCTTTAAAATGTAAAGTTGCTCTTGTTATCCCCAACCCAATCCTACCACTGCTTGTACGTGCACAAACCCAGCTGGTGGAGCAGCCCATGCTGTGGTGCTGCTGACCCTGAGCACTTCAGGCTGGTGGGAGCTGCTGTGCTGCAGGGCTGATCAGCCACCAGAACTCAGCGCGTTTTTTTCTTGGAAGCATGAAACTGTTTGGAACTGGGGTTTGATTGCACTGAGAACACCCTGTGAATGGTGCTTACACTGGGGCTGACGTCCTGCTGACCCAACGTGAGCGCAGGTAGGAGGCAGCTGTCTGTAGATCACACTATGGGTTACTCAGTCTG
Source organism: Chrysolophus pictus (assembly GCA_037305975.1). Lineage (NCBI taxonomy): Eukaryota > Metazoa > Chordata > Aves > Galliformes > Phasianidae > Chrysolophus > Chrysolophus pictus. Next base: position 27,734,529 of record CM074583.1, read on the forward strand.
CGCTCCTGCATGTGGCACAAAAGATGAGGTGGCACGATGTCTCGTAATTAATACATTATCACGTTGTTCTATTATACATTAGATATATTATTACAGTATTGCGTTATACATTATTACTGTGTGACCTTGCTTAAAGAGCCATCAGTACAAGTGTTAATGAAGCATCCATTTGGAAGGGGAATCAACTTTTTACAAGGGTAGATCCTGACAGGACAAGTGAGGATGGTTTTAAGCTGAAGGAAGGAAAGTTTAGATTGGAAGTCAGGAGGAAGTTCTTCACAGGGAGTGGTGAGGTGCTGGAACAGCTGCCCAGAGAGGCTGTGGATGCCCCGTCCATCCCTGGAGGTGTTCAAGGCCAGGTTGGATGGGGCCCTGGGCAGCCTGGGCTGCTGTGAAATGTGGATGTTGGTGGCCCTGCATGTGGCAGGGGACTGGAACTTGATGGTGTTGCCATCTTGATCCTAAATGGACTGTTGCATCCATCCAAAAGTGCCTCATGTAGTTCCCCAAATCTGCCCCCAGTGTAAATAAGTTGTCCTTAGAAAGAACAACCCAGGAATGGTGTTGTTCCTGCGGGCCCCCTGGGCTCAGTTGGGCGTGGGGCTGGGCTGCAGGTCATGGATGTGCTGCTGGAGCAGCAGGGCTCTCTGCCGAGCCTGGAGCTAGACAGCATTTCAGTTCTTCTCATGACTGGTTCCTAATGTTTCACAAGTACACATTTTTTCTTTCAAAATTTAAGAGAAGAAAAACTGTATTTTGACTGAGGAATGTAATTCCCTCTCCCCCAAAAGAGATATTTATTCAAAAGCTGGAGTAGGTCCAGTTCAAATGTTGAGTACTGAGCCAGTACAGAGACATACAGCACATGTTCATCACCATGCAGGTGCGAGGGGAAAGGGAGTTTAGGCTTGAGCCGTTCTTGAAATATTACTTTTACCTACATGTTTGACATTTTCTAGCCCTTTTATAAGGAGTGATGGAAATCTACGTTTTTCCTCCTTTAATAAAATGAACTTCTTGCTCGTTAAAGGTGCTAGATTGACAGCGTGGAGACTGAAGTCTTCTGTTTACCCTGAGAATAAGCACAGCATGGGAAAGCTGCAGTACAGACTTCCTTCAGGTGCTGCCTAAGCCAGCGTGCCTCAGCCTTGACCTGGTGAGAAATTCATCCCTTCCCATCGCAGCTGTAGCTTTTGTGATCAGACTCTGCAAGGGAGGAGCCAGTTCAGGGTAGTTTTAATGATGCTGTTATTCCTTCAAGAAATTTTTTGGACCTAAACAGACCACCCCAGGAGCTACCTCCGGAGCATGTGCAGTTAGCAGAATAACCTCATCATCTTCTCTTCCACTTTGTACACACAAAACTGAACACGTCTTTGATGAACCCCAGGTGAAAATGCAGAGCTTGCCATGAAAAATAAGTAGCAGGAAAAGATGACTAACTGAACACATACGTTAAGAAAACCTCCAACGACTCCTCATTTTCCTCTTCTAGTCTTAATCACTGGTGTGTTTGTCCTTCACAATTAGGGAATGCCTGAACGTGTGTTTTTCAGGACAGTAATAAATAGTGGCTTTGCATTAGGAGAGGTCTGGTCTGTGTATCCAGAAAAAGTGAAGGAGAGAAACAGAGGGTATTTTAGTTTTCTGACTAGTGAAATTCAGACAATTTAGGTTTGGGAAAATAGAAGACACGTAGGCAAATAGGTCTTCTTCAAAGCCAGTTTGCAGTGATTGACTAACTACCAAGAAGAAAAATACAAACACTCCAGTTCAGCAAATCACGGATATAAATGTATGTATAATGGTAGTACTGCTGACCTCAAAAATTTAACTTGCCAGTTAATATTGATGTGGACAACATTTTCATTGCTGCCCTGTCCTTTAACCCATTTTTCTTTTCTTTTTTTTTTTTTTTTCTTTCCAATTTTCCAGTATTACCAATTCAGTGGAGAGCTGACCTTTGGTAAACTCACTTGTGATGAAGTGGGTATCAGATTTTTGCATGACAGGCTTAGAGAAAGTCATTCTGATGTAATGCAAGAAATGAGAAGTTTACGAGGTTTGCAATAAGTAGAATCACTAGGTGCTACTCTTGGTGAAAAATGTGCTTTGTTTTGGAAGAAGTTCTCCATTATGTTGCAAGCCTCCATGAATACAGTTGTATGAATGCAGTCCTACTGCACTGCTGTTAAGGAGACAGCTGGACTGTGAAAACAGATCCTTTTGCATTTTCTTCTGCAATAGATGTCTTTGATGAAGAACTAAGGGCAACGAGTTGTTCTGATGCACTGAGTCAGCGTGATGGATGTAAGCCAAAAGAAATGCTGCTTGTGCCAAGGTGACTTTGAAGGGCAAGAGCCCTGTGGATGACCTGGTGCTGTTCTAGATTTCTCCAGTAGAAGAAAGTCAGTTGGGATAATTTACTTCTCTGCAAAGAGAAATGCATTGTAGTTAAAGCATCAGAGGAGATTAAGACACAGAAAATGGCAAAATAGGGTTTGCTATTGAGTATAAAGCAATTTTTTGGTATTAAGCTCACAAGGTGTGTGAAGGGCACTGCTATAGGACAGTGAAGATCTCTTCGAGGAGGAAAAAAAGGAGAAAGGAGCTTTGTGAAGAGGCAGTTCAAGGCTGTGCTTTGCTTAGAAGACATCGCAGCCTGGGCTGGTAATGCCAGAGCCCAGCATCGTGCTGCTGGGACAGTCATTTTCAGATAAGGCTTCCAGACATGATTTTTGTGTCAGGCTTTGCCAATACTAACATTAAACAAGCTTATGTATACATCTGTTTTTTATATCATCTAGATATGTGGTGTTATTAACGTAGCTTTTAATTTACATGTCAGAGTAGATAAAACTCGTTTGGATGAGTATCACTGTGAAACTGCTGAGGTGGTGGATTTGGGGTGGTGACTGTGTCACACCGAGGAAGGGAAAAAGCAATCAAATGCAAGAGGGCTGAAACGCTTCAGGGCTGTTACAGATCCCATATGGTGAGAAATCACTTTTTTGGCAATTTTAAAGAGATAGCGATGTGATTTCATCCCTTCGTGTCTGTCACCACATCATCTGGTGTGGAGAGCAGTGCAGAGGAATGTGAGACAGCAGGAGCCAAACTCTTCTGCTTTTAGCACTCTGGGGCAAGTGGCCTTCATGTTATCCTTTCAAACCTGACTCGTACTGAGATGCATTTTAAGTTCATTTTGCTTTGAAGGCACGCGTTACCCTTTCAAGAGACCAGTTAGTGACTACATGGAGTGTAGGAAGGTAACTTGCTGATTACTGATCCACAAGTCTGACTTCTTCTTTGTCAAAACATTCACTGTGCTGTGGCGTAGCAGGGAAGAGGAGCACTTTGCAGTTGTGATAAACCTGGAGCTGAATGACTTTGGGAGATGATGTTGTGATGGCACTATTGCAGCTGGCAGGTACGTGCTGGGTTGCCAGGGATGTGATCACACTTCATTTCATAGTGTTGCCAGCAAGCTCCAGTCCCGGCAATAGAACTGCTTTGCCTATCTTCCTTACCTGTGTTATTTTACCTTACTATAGAATCTAGCGCTTGTTGTTGGCATGGTATTAAAGGTATTCAAAAAAAGGCAAGAATATGAATTACACATTATAATACTGTGGTCGCCCATTTCTTACTTTCTACAAAGACAGAATTCCTATTACTTCTTACTCACACATGCATCATTTTATATTACCTAGTGAGTTAACTCCTGCAGCATTGTATTGACCTTTACCTTCTCAAGTCCCATTTGAATCATCAGAGGTGAGCACTGAGAATTCTACTCCCTGCTACGAAATTTGTTACAAAAAGATGACAGTAGAGAAGACTGCTAACTTGCTGTCAGTGTTTGGAGAATATGTGGTTCCACTTTGGCTAACCAGAACTGTTTTCCTAATTCTCTGTGTGATATCTGGATATTTTATGCTTTGATACCTGAGATATCATCTACAAAAGCTAATTATAAATTACTATTGCTAGGGAGTTAGAGATTTGTAGCTTAAACAGCTCAGTTATCTGTTTTTTCCTTCTTCTAAGAAAGGTATTTAGTACACATTGTCTGCCCTTACTGTTTATCACCTGAAATTCTATTTTGCCATATAAACAAATGCTTACCCATGTAGTGGTACCTGATTTCTCAGGAGTTTGTACAGAGACGTGCTGAAGATAGCAGCAGTGCTGTTGGTGAAGCACTCTGCTGCTTCCTATTCAAGAAAGAAACATTAAATGCTTTCCCCATACCTCTCCAGTAACTTCATTCAGACTTTCCTAAAGGTTTTTCGCTCCATTTTCAGTTTAGCTTCTTTCTAAATGCAGGTTTTGATATTCTTGTTCCTCCGTTCCTTTGTGTTCTCCCTTCTTTTTTTTTTTTAAGAGGATTGGTCAGAATGCTGCTGTCTTGTTACTATTCCTTTGCTCGTGGTTGAATGATGCAATTTATTAAGCAGGCTCTCACTCATGTTCGCAGGGGTGCAGGAGCTTAGCAGGCCTGCACACGGGGAGCAGGGAAGTCTTGCAAGAGCTGCGTGCAGGCAGAGTGTTTAGATCCATTTTGCCTCGCAGTGACCTCTCCAAGAATTTCACACACACTCTGGGCACTGGGTTTCTTTCCACGGGCTTACCCTTAAGTGCAAAGCCATATGTTTTAGGGAAGGTTAAGCAATCAGCAGGCTGCACACTTAACCCTTAAGTACCGTATCTGGGACTGGACGTTTTTATTACATTGCTTCAGACTATATATTACTCTACTACCAAGTGAGAATTTAAAAGGTTGGTGCAAGAGCCCCTTGAATAGTACGTATTTTTGTAAGGCGTTGATTGATATTTGTTCCAGATGCGCTTCGTGCTGCATTTATTTCTTTAGCACATCTCAGAGCTGCAAAACTGTCCCAGATCGGTGGTCCTCCTGCAGGACTGGATGCTTCTCAGCCCACAGAGGTAAATGGCAAGTGAAAGTGCCTGTGATGTGTGATTAGGGCCTCATTTCATCAGACAGATGCTTGCCAGCCTTTATTTACCGGCGCTGTCTTAGTGGTTACTCTATATTCTGCCAGCTGCTAGATGTAAGGAGCTATACAGTGTCAGTACTATACGTGAGTGCTTTCCTGTTGTGCTCTGATAGGAGAATGCCAGAATGCAGCAAATCAGTTGTAACGCTCCTCAGAGCTGCCCCTCAGCTGGCAGGCCTGCTGGCTGCATGCAGCTGCACTTGGTGGAGCTCAGGCTGCTCTTCTTCCCATGCGGTTATTGCTGTGACCATCCAAATTAAGGTAACAGCCTGTGTGCTTCTCTAGCAGCGTTCACATGGACGGTGTGTGGTCATAAAATAAGCAAAACTCTACGTGTGGCTTTTGGTTGGGAATAGGAAGCTCATCACCTCCTCTCCTGCCCGTGGAGGACACAGTCCCATGCTGCCCAGCTCCATCCTGGTGCTGCAGAGCAGTGCCACGAGCTGATTAATGGCAGGGATTAGCAGAGCCAACATTTGGGGTCACATTTTTGAAAGACACTTCTAAAATAGAGCCTCTGATGTTATTTTACAGCCTGGTTTTATGCTTTGAAATTCCTCTAGCAATACAGAATGTTGTTTTTCCTTTTTATCAATGTTTAAGGGTATTTCAGCCATTAAACTTAGTGACTTCAGCCAAAGAACATACTACAAATAGCTTCTTTGACCTGATAAATAACAATTCTTCCTGTATTAGCTAGAGAATAAATATTACTTTGTTTGTCATCTTGGAAAAGAAAGTCTCAAAAGAAGATGGGAGAAGCAGGCAAGAATGCTTGGAACAAACTTTGTCATGTAAGTGGATGGCAAGTATAAATTTTTATAGTCCAGTTAAATTTAATGCAGCCATCCCAGGATTCTGTTGGCAAGGATCTGTCTTGGACTTCCAAGACCATCCTTCGAGACCCACTGCAAGATGCCTGCCTGCAGGTGAGCTCCTAATGCCAGACTTGCAGATTTACTGGTTGTGGTTGGCAGAAGTGAAGATGGAGCTGGGGAGGCTCCCAGTAGTTACCAATATTGCCCAATGGATGCTGTACTGAAAGAGATGTGCTGTCCATTATTCTTCAAGCATGATGGCACGGTGTGATTATTAGTAGTAAGTTTTTGTCTATGTTTTCAAATCTATCTGGACTATTTTTTTTTTTTCATTTCTGTAGTGAAAGGAGTAGCTAAGATGGCATCTTTCTGCTTAATACGAGTTGCTTAATATGAGTTTCTTTTTGTTTAGAGTTTTTCTGCTGGATTCATCCTTTCATCTCTCCTGTTTCAAGTTCTATCTTGTGCTACATGTGAAGCAAAAGCGGAAAATCTTTTCTGTTTTTATGAGAGATTGTCTTTAAAAAAAAATCAAAACTTCTCAGAATTGTATAAAAATGGTTTTGTTTTTAGTAAGTGTGACGTTTTCCAGCAGTGAGCTCACTGTATGGACCCGTGCCTTTTGGATAGTTTGGGTAGCGAAAACAATACAGATGGAGTTACTTTGTTCCTTTTTGGGGAGTCGTGCTGCATTCCTGTTTTTCAGCAAACATTTAATAAGGAATTGGGGCTCTTGGAAGCTGCATGCGTGGTAACAACCAAATAGTCTCTGCATTTAAGACTCCCTAAATACTTGTTGGCACGATAGCTTGTAACTGCTCCAGTGCTGTGAAACCTACAGGTCAACAGTTGCCTTTGTGAAGGTCCCCAAACACAGGTTTGTACTATGGAGTTTTTAAGAGTCGATGGGGTGAATGGTATCACTTCTTCCCCCTCCGTTTTTCCCACCTTCTGAAGATGTAGTTGAGCTTCTTTAATACAACCAACATCTGTTTTGAGTGGGAGGTCCTTCACCTCTGTAACCAAATAGAACAAGGGTATAGCTCATGTGCAGATCTACATCTTAAAGCTATTGAACTGCTGGTGAAAAGACTCCTTCTCTGGGCACCAGCTCAGTGGGCAGGTTCAGAGCTTTGTTTGCTTAATCAAGCTTTGCAATTAAAAGATACATAAATGATTGGACTACTTTGAGCTCAAGAAAGCCACCATAGCCCTGAAAAAGGAAACTAGTCACTCAAGGAACTACAGAATTCAGTTTCAGTGCTGCATCATCCCTTCAACTCTGTTGTCTTCAGGTTGTGTCTGCTGCTGTAGCAGAGCATCCTCGCAGGTTGCCGTGGGTTTGCTGCTGCAAGGCTGGAGGTTGGCTGAAGCCAGGGCAGCATTTGACCTGTAGGTTCTTCAGTGCTGGGAAAGAAGCACGAAACAAGGCAAAACAGTTTTAGTCCTGAGTAAAAATTCTCTGACTTCCTGATTTTCCTGGGGTCCTGTGGCAATGCTCTAACACAATATTTTAATGGGAATTCAGTACAGAATTTCAGCATGGCAGCAGGAGTTTGCTATTGTACTGCTTAGCTGTAAAACCTTTCACGATCTCAATTGAAAAGAACCACTTTATACATAGTTCTTATAAGCCCCTAAATCGTCTTTTTTAAAAAAGCTATCTTAATTACTGCTTTTAAATAGCCGTGACATCCATGTAAACTCTGCAGACTGAATTGCAGTCGTATTGAGAGACTTCAGCAATCGAGGCTCTTGCTCTGTGTTTACAAGTGTATTTTAGCCGTGTTGTTAAAGGCAGGCAGCCAAGCGAGCTGTCCCTGAGTGATAACTGCTGCATGGTAGGTGGCACAGTCATCTTCTGGGAAGGAGCAGCTGAGCCTGGTGCAGAGCTGTTCAGCAGCTGTCCAAGCTCCTCCGATGGCAGACGGGACATCCAAAGTCAGGTTGGGGCTGCCTTAATTCCCTGTCTTCCTTAAACGGTTCCATGCACACATGGCATCTTGCTGAGGAGGTCTGCAAGCTCAGCTACCTTTCATCTTCCCCAGGGATTGTTCTGGGTAAATGATGAGGGTGTTAATGGAGTGGTGCTTGAGAAAGCTAAGCTGCTGCACAGTGTGCTTTTAGAGCTGCATGGAAAAACATGTGCCTGTTTGCTCAAGACTAAACATGGCCCCAGAATCAAACTTTACAAAACGAATTCACCTACAGAACAATACATGTGCTTTGTTAGGCAAATACATACAGATATATATATATAAGCATGCCTACAACTTATGGGATAACTTCACTGAGAGTATGAATATTTGTGTGGCTGCGTTAATGGAGTTTCAGGAGAAATAATCGTGAGTTCTATCTAAAAACCTCACAGGCAGAGGTTTTCTATGGTGGATTTTATATTGCCTGATACGTGTGTTACATCAAATTGAAAGATGCTACCTGTGACATTCAAGTGGAAATTCCAACTAATTGGCACTGAGCCACCAGCCTGCATGGGTGTCCAACCTTCTGGCTTGTCTGGGATGCGTTGAGTGGAGAGGAATTCTCTTGGGCTACGTATAAAATACATAGCATAGTTAATGCATATAAGTAACAGGACTTACATTTTTTAATCAAAGCTTTAAAAAAAGAGTGCCACAAAAGCATAAAATGAGTGGGTTGGACATGTGTGCACTAGATAGTGTTTTACAGTATTGGCCACAAATTAAGCAGCTGCTTTTGTGATCGAATGTTTTGTGTTACTGTTTGTAAATTTGGGCTGTAGTTGGTGATTTTCTGTCATTCTGCCATCACACACTGTGTGTAGGTAGATCTCTGCATACCTCCCAATAAACAAGCTGTCAGGGCTGTTTGGATAAGAGCTGGGAAGGGGACAATAATAAACCAGAAGTACAAGATGGTTTGAAAAGCCAAGTTATCTCAGACTGTTTATTTTTAATGGGCTTCCACAAATAAGAAGGTACTTTATTGTCTGTGGTACAAATAAATATTAAGAAGTGTGCAAGTCCTTAGTCACTGCTGAACCCCAGAAGTTGAGTGGTTGGCAAAAGCCTCTGATTTTCCTTCGGAAGAGCCCGTCCTGTGCAGAAGAAAACAACTTGTAGACTCTCTCATGTCAAATATAGAGACTGGAATTCCCTCCCGTTGCTTCAGAAAACACAGGTAAATGCTGTGTGCAGCCGTACGGAGCTGTGGTGTCTGGGCACACGGGGTGGCTGGCTGCGAAGCCTGCAGCTGCCCCTTTTTAAATGGAGAAGTCCACTCTTAACTAAAAGGTTGCCACGTCTGGTTTTTATCATTTCCTGCACAGACTAAATAGAAAGAAATCCTGCTCCTCTCCCGAGCCCTGAAGTGCAGGTATGGGGCTAGAAATCCCCATGACATCTTTTGCAGATCAAGGCTCCCTTTTCCGAGCTGCTGTGCAGACCTTCTCAGGAATATGTGCTTTAAAATCCCTTTGCTGTTCCTGGCAGGGACCTGGAGCGGTCCCAGCTGCCCTCTGCACTTCATCTTGTTGTATCCCTGTTATCTACATAACATCTAATGGAGACTTTTGGCAGCTGAGTTATGAATGAACCTCACTGAACTAAATGTAATGGACAGAATACAACTCCTAGATGAATTCTACCATCAGTTTCCATTTGATAGTGCATTTGACCACGTTATTCTTCTGCATTTTGGTTGTGTGTGAACAAATGGCTTATAATAGGGCTTGTGGTAGAGCAAGTACACTCTCTTACTTTCATTTTTCTTCTTATTAGGCCTTATTACTATACGCCTACCAGCCACTGGGGAACTGTTTCTTTTGGTATAAAAATTCAGGTTCCTACAAGAGGAGCAGCTTGCTCCAGTGACTCCAAGCGGAATTTCCAGGGCTGTGCTGGATGGCTCAGCCCAGGTGTTCTGCACACCAAACCATCCAGTGAGTCCCAGGATTGCCCTGCTGCTGAGGTTTGTGATTGATCAAACCAAGCACGGGCTCTCAGAAGTGCTCCTCTCCGAATGGCTCTTGTTTCACTGCAGTTATCCATGGAGAAAGTTGCCTTTTCCAGCCTTCAGCTTTATCACTGCTGCACCTTTACCTGCATTCTCTCTGTTCCTTCTGCGTTGCTTCTTTCCATCACATCCACTCCTGCACTGCTCGGCCCCAGCCAGCAGGGACACACAGTGTGCTGCCATGGCAAATCACTTGTGGAGTCCAAGGTTTGGATCTGAACTCAAATCAGTCAGGTTTTTTTCTCTGAGCAAAAAGTGGGGCTGAGCATTGGCTCGTGGTGGATGTTCAGAGAAATAGGGCGTTTGGTGTGGGACAAATGGAAAATGAACACTTAAAAAAAACACTGTCACTGGGTAAAGATTCGCTTTGAGTCATTGAATTTCATTAGAAAAAATCGAACCATCTTACCATCTTTCTGCTTGAAGTTTTCAGTTGTGTTCGGCAAGAATTTGAAATTAAAGGTCATTTTGAATGAAGTAATTGCTGTTTCCCCGAAGCCATCTAAAGAGGATTCAGACTGGTATGAAGCTTTTGTTTTTACATAAACAATTCATTAAGGTCAGCAAGAACCTGCAAAAACTTGTGTCATAAATCAGCACGTGTTTCTGCTTAAAAAAAAAAAAGAAAAGAAAGAAAAAAAAGCAAAACAAAACATGTTCAAACCAAGAAATCTGGGTTGATTATTTTGCATCCGCGCAGATTTATGTCTGGCTGTAAATCAGCTTTCCCCTCCTACGTTGTAAACCAGTGATAATGCTGCTCTTGTTCACGTTTTGTGTTTAGATCTGAAAGCTCCCCAAGGGGAGGCCGTGCTGTGTAGCCTGGCTGGGTGTAGCTGGGAGGACACATGGAGTCCACTTGGGCACGTATGTAACATCAAGAAAAGGTGAGGAAGTAATGCAGCTCCCTTTGGAGATGGCAGTGTTGGAGTAGTCCAAAAGAGGGCTTTTATTGACATTTAGCTTCACTTACTGAGAACAGCACAAATGGTGAGAAATGTGGTCTTTTTCTCACTGCCTGCGCAGCCTTCTGCTGGGAATTAACCCCTAGCTTTGGTGGGTTGTTTTTCTAGCTGTGAAGCAGCAGGATGTTATCTGGTGTGGCTGAGGGCTGTGGATGGCATCGCGTTGTCACAGAACGGTTTGGGTTGGATGGGGCCAAGGGCAGAGACAGCTCCTCATCAATGGTGGGCAGGAATCATAGAATCATGGAATGGCCTGGGTGAAAAACACCACAGTGCTCATCCAGTTCCAACCCCCTGCTATGTGCAGGGTCACCAACCACCAGACCAGGCTGCCCAGAGCCACATCCAGCCTGGGATGATATAATTCTATGTTATTTCTCTGTCATTGCTTATTTTGCCAACGTTTGTTCATGCAGCCAAAGAGGTTATTTTTTTTGGTTTTATTTTTGAGTCTCAAACTGGAGAATGAAGAGAAGTGCAGTGTTTTCTAGCTGACTACTGTTGATTTTGCTTGTGATGTTTTTTAGCATGTGTTTGCAGTCGTCATTTCCTTGAGGGTAAGGTTCCCAGTGTTTATTCTAGATTTATGTTTAATCTTACTTTCAAAGAATCTGAAACATTATAACGTGCTTCTTTCAACCAAGTCTTCATTTCAAGGAAACTGTGTGCTTGTTGGAGCTGATCTACAAAATAACACTCATTGTTACAGCACCTATCTTCTTTTCAGAGGGGCCTTGCTAACAAGCTTTGCAGGTTTTGCACGCTTAAAGAAGGGCAGAAATGTGGGAATTGGGCTTTTTATTGGATTGAAGCAGATACTGCCAGAAGCTTTTTGGGATATGCAGAAATCTTTTTGGTATCTGTCATCCTACGGTCAGTTTCTGAAGTGAATTCTGTTTTATTTCTTAAAGCAAAAAAAAAAGAAAAAAGAATTTTTCCTCACTCTTCACAGTGACCGATACTTGAAACTGCACAGATTTCATCTTACAAATCTTATAAACCAGTAAAATATCTTCACTTCTTTGTCTCCCCTAGTTCTCCCTAACCAAAGCTTATCATGGGACAAGGACAGTGTTACTTGAGTCAAACATGTGCCAGGCTAGAAGACAGAGGATCCTGGAAGCCAAAGGCACATACATGCAAGATGTGAGATTAGGGCAGTGTTAGTTTTAGTCTTGTGCAAAAGTCCAGCAGGCTGCAAGAGATCAGTTCTCGTCTCTGCTAACAAGGGTCAGTGCTGTGTGATCACCCCTATCTACACGTTATTTGGAGAGTGGAGGGTCTAAAACCCATTGTGGGACATGTCCCAGTGGTGAGTGCTCCTGTCCTGGACAAAACCAGGGGAGTAGTTCTCTTTCAATTAAACTGATTTTATTTCTTCTTTATTATGAAGTTCCCATTTCTTCCTCTGCTTGAAGTTACTTTTTTCCTTGATTAAACCCAGTGGATGCTTCTTTTATATCTTTACTCTTGAAACTACAGAGCCATACTCTATTGCTGATGAAATAGTCTCTACCTACAACACCCCTCCTCCCCACTCTTCAGAGTCCATAGGAGACAGGTGGGCTGTGGGCTTATGCCTGTTTGGGAAACTCCATTTAGTGATGGAAGAGATATGAGAGACATCTGTGTTGAGTAAGTGACAATATTTCCTTCTTGAAACTTTTCAGAATTGAATTTTTTACTAGAATGATTAATTTTAGATTGTTTTTGTAAATAAGTCACGTAGTCTGACTCTTAAACGTAGTACTTGGATGTGTTCTTAGTTGAAACAACTGGCTGTTGTTTTGCTCTTGGGTGAAATAGAGGACTTATCATACACTGTATTTTTACCTGTCTGTGGTTGATAAGAGCCAAGCGTACTTTTTAGTGTATACAGAGCGTGTGTTTTCCTGAGGACAGTTCATTTCATGTCATACAGGGGTGCTGGAGATAAAACCTGGGTCCAGTTTAAGTCTAAGCAGCTGCAGCAGTGGGCTTTGGCCCGCTTTACTGCTGGAGCTGGAAGTGCCAGCTTGCAGCGTGCTGACTGTGAAGGGAAGAAACTTCCCTGCCCAAGCTGCTGATTCAAGGAGCAGCGGCCAGGTAACCTGCTCACAGCGTTCTGCTGATCTGGTGTTACAGCAATTAGGCACAAAGGGTTCTGGACAGCAAACGCACGGGCTGAAATCTTCCCTGGGTGTCAGATGCAATCTGTCTGACATCAATTGCTCTGGGTTGTTTCAGTCATGCGATGTCATAACCTTGATGACATGATGTGGTGCGACAGCCAGCCCGATGGAGTCGCGTGTGCTGGAGAAGGAAATTTGGGGTGAGGCGGATGGATTGCTTTCCCCTCCTGATGAACCGCGCACAGAGAAGTTCTGGCCAGCTGTTCCTGCTGAAAGCCGGGTGGAATCCCAGCTCTGCAGCTCTCTGTGCTCACACTGCCAGAGCATTTCTCACTGATGGCTTTTGGGGCGTGTATTCATCTAAAGAAAGCAGCACTTCTGGAAGAGATACATGGGATGGGGATAAGACTTTTTCACGCAGCGAAAGCCTTTTGTAATGAGCAGCATCTGTAGGAACTTGCCTTTAACCAACTGTAATCCTGATTGCCACTTCGTGTAAGCATTAGGGGAATAATAACAAGGGACAGCAGGAGGGCTGTGCTGCTCGCTGACCTGCCTCTCACACCTTGCTGATCCCGTGAGAGCATGCCAGCATAATATGCAGAATTTAGAAACCCTATAAGAAGGTACTGGGCAGGAGCCTTGAAGTCTGGCTTGTTCAGAGCCAGCCTGCAGGCAGCCATGGATCACCAGGGCCTTCTCCAATCTGGTGCTGGAAATGCCCAAAGGTAGAGATGCTTCAGCCTCCCTGGGCTCAGCCCTCGCAGCACCCTGCTGCTCAGCTCTTTGTTGCTCTTCTCCATCACTGGAAAGGTGTGGAAGAGTCCAAGCTGGACTCCAGATGTGGCCTCACAGGTCCCAGGGAGTGTCTGCTTCCTGCTGCCAGCTGGCTGGGCTGCTGCTGGCCACGGCCCTGTGTGGCCTGCCTGGGTGTCCTGCTGGTTTGTGCTTGGGGCTGTCCACCCAGCCCAGGTGAGAAGAAGCAATCTGTGTCTCAGTGGTGAGGAGAAGCATCTGCATGTCTAGCTGGCACTGCGGGTCGAGTGCCAGACTGCAGCTGTAAAGGGCTGTCTGTTAAATGAGTAGTGATACGCATTGTGTGACATAAATGCTTTGTTTTCCTGTGCCTCTGGTACATCTGCAAGATGGATGATAATGTTTTATTCCCTTTTTCTGTTTTTCTGTCCCTTGAGCTATAAGCCTGTGAGACTGGGAGTTGTCTCTTAATGTGCTTTGACAGTAGCCAGGAGTTTTCTGGGGATCCTCAATCCGTGAAGCAACGCTGAAAAAGAGACTGCAAGACAACAAACTGTGCAAATCTTTCGGAGATGCTTAGAAAAGGCCCTGATTTTTTAGCAAGGTAACGATCAAATGTCTTAACTAGAAGCGTAGCTTCTAACCGAACCAAGTCAGACCAGCTGTGAATATCTAAGCCTTTTTTCTGTAAGATGAAAGGTCTATAAAATTTCATTTCCTACAAATTGTTAGGAGTTTTAATCATTCTTTCTTCCCTTTTCAATTGAGTCTTAAGCTAGCATTGAGACAAGGAGAGAAGAGATGCAGTTAACTTCAGGTTACTGCAAATACAATAGTATGGAACTGGTTTTGCTTTATATAGAGAACTGCTAATTGGATGTTAGAGGCTGCTAACTTTATAGTCTTGTAAAACAGCAATGGCTGAAGCTGACACTTGCATGAGGTCTCTGGGGAGAGCGGAAAGTTTTCATGTCCATGGAAGGAAAAGGTTGAGAAAGAACTGAAAGAGCAGTTTTGGTGTTTGTGTTCTACTTCAGTAATTCTCAGCTCTGTAATATAAACAAGATTTTTGACATCATGATGATGCAAAATGGTTGCAATTGTAAGTGCTCCTACTGAAAAGAGTGAAGCAAATTTTATAATGACGCAGACTTTTATTTTCACATGGTCGGCATGCATTTGTTTGTCCCCAGTTCCTTCTGTGACTTTCAGTGATCCTGTGGGCTGAAATGAGTTTGCTGCGAGTTTGCACCAGCAGAATGCAGTCATCTGCTCACTTCGGTGCATTTATCTTGTGCATGGGACGGATTACTTGCTTGCATCTATAAAACAGCGTGCATTGAATTTTAAGAGCAAACTGAAAATATTTTCTGTGGATGTTTTCCAGAAGCAGACAGCTCTGTGTCTGCCTTCAGCACCCATTTTGCTCGCTGGCTGTATTTTACCAAACCATGCTCCCAAGGAAGGCGCAGGGCAGCTCTGCTTGCAGTGCTGTTGGAGCCCACGAGCATCAATCCACTCTGCCTCTCCGGTTCCTCCCAGCAGAGCTGAAAAGAGCAGTTGTTTGTTTTAAATACAGGCCACCTACGTCTCGTACGCTTTCTCTTGCATAAATATCAGCAATGACAGTGAAACGGTCCTTAGGATTTTTATAAATCAAATCCATTTGAGAGGAAAAATGCATCATTTCCTTGGCTTTTAGGATGTGTTAAGGGTGTATAAATCTGTGTTCTGGGCCTTGAGGGACTGCACTCCTGGGCTCTGCAGGTGCACACAGTAGTAAAAGCAATAAAACACGCTAAGTGGTCGATGTACTTTTGTTTCACCCGGATCAATTACCGTGTTTTCATGTATGGAAACTGCCGTGCCAACGATGACCTTGTTCCTTTTAAACACTGTAATGAAGTGCAGTGTTTCGAAAGGGTGAGGTTAGAAATAAACCATTTCTTGGAGCCTGATGTGGTCCTTCGGGTCGTTGTGAGGTAGAACCCGCCAGTGCCGGGTGTGCAGCAGGGTTTTGTTGCTGAAGGTGCTGAGTATGGCGGAGATGGAGCGGCCATCGTGGCTCTGTGGCCTGAGCTGATGTGGTTTCCTGCCCCGTGCCGCAGGCACAAGGTGCTGAGCGTGTCCCAGCTGTGAGCTGAGTGCTGTGCGGCCTCCATTAGCAGGCAGTGGGCTGTGGAGATGGAGCTGGCAGAGCCCCCAGGGCAGCTGCAGGCTTCCTTCTCATCCTCTGGGAGGAGGAGAAGCGCTGTGAGTTGTGCCATATTACTCTTAGTGAGGGAAATGAGTGATGAAGTGCACACGGGGCTCGTGAGTGTCCAGCCTTGTATCAGTGCTGGTATTCAAACTATGCACAGCGTATCAGAGAGGAGGAAAGTATTTCCTCCTATCTGTGTCTGCCTTTCTTCTTGACTTTGATACAAAGATAAGGCTGTGCCGTAATGAATCGCTATTATGGGAGATAGTAAGATTGATTAACCTATTACTGAGTGAATAGGTCAGATGCCTGAAGTACAGAGGTAGACTTCAAATCGGATAGCTGTCAGCTGTGCTTTTTATGTTTCCCCTGCCCCCAAAATAGCTTTTATATCTACAAAGAGATGTTTAGCTCCTTAAGACAAGTCTCTTTACAAAATAAAACAGGGACTGTGATGATGCTTTACCTGTGAATCTTCATAGCTTTTGTAATGATGGCTGTGCAGCTTATTTTAGTATTGCACAACGTGAGTGAGAGTTCTCCACTAAGAAGAAAGCAGGCGATTTCAGAAGATTTCCGTGCAGCTGGGGTTGAGTTTGCACGGCACACACAGCGATAATCAGCTTGCTTTGAAGCAGGTATGTGGTAGTGCTGAGCTGCCTCGTGTTACCTGTTCTGGCACTGCTGGGAGCACCTGCACAGCTTGCTTTGGCGTACGGCGGTCGGTTGTGGTTTGGTTTGCTTTCCATCTCGTGTGCCTGTTTGTTTCTGAAGGATGCGTAGTTGTTTATCTCGATCATCGGGGAATAGCAAATCTGTTGACATGTAAATAAAGGAAATTGTTATTTGTAGGGCTTTTGTGGTCTGCGATCTATTATTATGAAGTTATTATCTGTGCTATTGTATTGCAGTGTTGCATTTGTCACTGGTTTTGTAAACTAGATTTATGCGATTTTAATGTGCGCTATAAAATAAAAAGCAGTGAGTAGCAGTCAGACTATGCACAAACCAATTAAATTCACAACCAAGCAGATCCTTACCCTGATACCACTGGAGCCATCCCCGTGAAATGAAACAATTCTTTGTGGATACGATATCTGTGAAGGTACACATGTGTATGCATTGTCCTTTGGCTGCACAGCAGCGGTTGGTTGGAAATGCTTGGGGTTCCTCCAGCTCCCTACAGTGACCAACCAAGACCCTTTGGCAGCAGCTGGTCTGCTGGGGGAGATCATTGTCAGAACTTGGTTAGCCCTGTTTTGGTGTCCTACAGCAGCTGCTGGAAGCATGGAAGCAGATGGAGGTGGATGAGAAATGCTCCCGTCGCTGTTAAGATGAGGGCTGACTTTGGGCCATTTTAAAGAAGGAACCTGACTGCCGAATTGCGCTGTGGAAGCCAAGTTTTGTAACCAGCTTCTCTGTTTTCCCCTTTCATCCATTATCTTTACCTCAGGGAGATTACTCATGTAGGTAAATGTTACTGATGTGAATCAAGTTTTCAGGACCGGGTCCATAGACCTCAAGTTTGTACTGCTGTTAGATTGCAGTTTCACTTAATGGGGCAGCATTAAGTACGCCTTTGTTGCAACATGTTAAATTGCTTCAAATATAAGCAAGCTTCACATCATGCTTTGGGTTGATCATTGCCATACTTGTAACAGGAAGGCTGAAGACATTTTCTTGGCACGCTCCGGACTACATTATGCAACCCATGAGGCAGTTACGTATTGGAAGGGCTTTTGTACTTGCAGGGGAATGGTTACGGGCCAGGAGCTGTGGTGTGGAGAGGCTGTCATGTGTAGGGCTGAAATCGACAACGATGTAAAGACTTCTGAAAGGACCTCATGCAGTAATTCAACTTTGCTGAACTAGATTTAGACAATTTTACTTCTAAGATCTTTCAGGTTACATTCTAATTATTTCAAATGCCCCGTATGACACAACTGAGATAACACTAAGTGGTTGTAGTTTACTTTTGCTGTTAAACTCTGCATTTAGAGGGAGTTTGTCGGTATAGATTTGTTTTCCTTGACACTTGGCGTAGCCAGAAACACAGAGTCTTGATAAAGGCAGCTGAGATGGCTGTTAACTCGAGTGGGCTCCAGATTTGTTTCCATACATCCCTTGCAGTTTTGCAGGAGGAGAGCTCCAGCTGGCTCGCCAAGTTCAGCCATAAAAGCAAAGCTCTGAAGTGAGTACACCAGATTACTGTGCTTAGCCTGCAAACCTCAAATCTCATTTGTCAGCTCGGCTTTTTAGAAGCGGCACTAAAATTGGATTGTGAGCAAGAGATTTCCAGGTAAAATTCTAACTTCCTTCAGATTTGATTATAGGATAAATATTTCAAAATTATCACTCTGCTGAGTGGAACAGAAACTTTTTAAATCTCAAAGTTACTGAGATTTAAAAAGGAGGAGCATTAATACGTATTTATAACATTTCACGTGGTTTCAAACAATGAATTCAGTCATTCTGTGAGTAGCTCCTGACATGCCATTGTTGCTGACCATGACATTACTCTATAGGCAGCTATCACGTTTCAAAGTTATTAAATGTGATTCAGCCCTCCTCTTGCCTCCCCCCTCGAAATTCCCTTAGCAAGCATGTGCCACACGGTAGTCCCACTTGATTAGACCCTGTTGAGAAACGTGGAGGTGAATGATCTTTTTGTGCTCTTGTCCACTGCAGTGCATTATCTGAAGAATCCAGGAATGAAGGCTCCTGTTGCCCCTGCAGGTTGCTGTTAACTCTCTGAATCCCTGTGTTGCAGCAGCACAAGTTCAGCGTACGCCTGTGAGTTTGCTTCTCCACTGAATGCTGAGATGGAGTCTCTTCTATTAGTGCAAGGGCAGCTCTCTAGGCAGAGCTATTGTAGCTTTGGCCACTGGGGCAGCAGAATTTCAGATTTCAAGCAATTCAATTATTATAATTATTGTTTTTTCATACCAAAACAAATAGCAAAATACCAAGAGGCATTAAAGCGCAGCCTTGTGGTGAGTTGTCAGGCCTTAATTTGGGAGTTGAATTAGAGGTAGGTGATGAGGACATAAAAGCGCCTAAAGGAAGCACGTATGAACTACATATAAACTATGTGGAAACTAGCTGCAAGAAGCGTCTCTTCCTCTTTTTCCACTTAGAGAGCTCACAAAATTGCCTGGAAGCCCTCAGGATTGTGTTTGATTGGAGAAAGTAGAAACCAAGATCAGCACCTACCCCTGAGCCTCAGGGACAGGCAGCTCGCCTGAGCAGCAAGGGCTCAGGCAGGGTGGGAATGCATTATCGAAAGCACAGTTGTAATTATTACAATTCAGCCCTGCTAGTAGCTCCCACACAATGTCAGCTCACATGCTGTGTTCTCCCCTCCAAGTTTAGGACGGCACACAGCTTTGTGGGAAGTGCTGGCTGCCTTGAAGTGGGCGGTGTTGGAGAGTAAAGAACCAAGAAAAGAGAGGAAATGTTTTAACGTAGTCCAAGGGTACGGTGGGTGAAACTGAGAAATGGAAAATACAGAGCAAACGTCAGGAATGAAGTCCTTAGTGCAGAAATATTCAGCCCAGAAGATTAATGATGAAAGTAAAATGGTGGGAACCCCGTTGCTTGGATCTGCAACACTAATGGGAAGTCAGCTTGTAGCAGACTGCAGCAGGGAATAGCACTGCATAGGTGGGAGACGGAGGGAGATAAAAGTGATGATGTGATTTTCCAGCATAGAAGGGAAAGTGAGATGCTCAGAACGGTCTGTTTAAGTCTCAACATGATTTAACTGCATGCATGTTGCCAGGCTAACTTAGCAATTGTTGATTAAACAAAATAAAAAAAGCGTTCTTCAGGCCCTGCCTGACCGTGTCGCAATTTGGGGGCTTTTTATAAGCTGTTAAATGAGATGCTGACATCCTGTGTCTCGTATCCACAGATAGGCTGATCTGAAAGCATCGGAGACCCTGAGGGTCTGACCTACATTGCTGGTACTGTCAGAACAACGAGCTCGTATATCTTTCAGGCTTTCTGACAATTTGAAGGGCAGGCAGCCTAGCCCAACTGGTTAATCTCTCTTCTCTCTCTCTCTCTTTTTTTCCCCTCTAACATTCAAAGAGAAGCGAAAGCGCCAAGGAAAAATTTATTAGAGCACAGCATGCCCATTTCTCTTTTAAAGTTAAATAAAAGAGTGTTGGATTTAGTTAAAATATGTTTTTGTTAAAATGGAAAGGGATTTAACCTCTTATTTTCCAGCAGTGAGGAGTGAAGAATTTATACAATGCCTGTGCCAGTGATAGCTGATTTGTTGTTTTTAAGTTAAAAAACACACATTGTCTTCTGAAAGTAGAGTAGTTTCACCCTGAAAATCACCATTCAAAAGCAGATGAGCTCCTCAGCCAGCAAAAAACAGTCGTGACAGATGCGGGGAGGCAAACTGTGGACTATCTAAACCCATGCAGTGTGTGTGGGGGCCAGAGAGCCTCCCGACTTGCAGATCAAAGGCTGCCTGAAGCTTTTCTCTGTGCCCCTTTGGGAAATCAAAAGTCAGCACCTACACCAGGGCTCCTCCAAAGGCAGCAGCAGGGAAGCAAGACGCGTGCTCCATTTCCCCCGGTTTTGTAGAACAGCTTGTCCGCTGCAGAGAGATGAAACAACCTTTCATTGCTAAATCTGCATCCAGTTTTCTCCTTGCTTTGATCAATGCATTTGTTTGTTATATACACAGCTTTATCATCTGCGTGCTAAGATGAGGGCCAGAGGCATGTTTTCCCTCGTTCTTTGCAGTTCGACAGGGGGTAAGCACCTATTGTGTGTAAAAAGTCCATATGTAGATAAACGGTAGAATTGCTGCATGTTTATGGGGCTGCCCCACAATAAGCAGGGAGACAGTCTGACAGTGGTTTGGAAGAAGAGGAAACCTCTGTGAGAAGCAAACTGCCATCCCTGCCTCGTGCCCTGGAAGCAGCCAGAGCCCTGGCTGTGCTTTGGCTGCAGAACCAACCCGCCTGCAGCCACCGGTGGACTTGGGCAGAGTGATGCTTGGCCACATTTCCAGCCCCAAGGGATTGTGCGGTGAATGATGTGAAATAGAACCGAGTAGGAGCACATGAACAAGGGAAACATGATTTCCTGGGGGTTTGTGCCTTATGGCACGAACTTTCGCATACCAAGTGTTTGAAAAGAGCTCTTTGCCATGTAGGTTCTGTGTGGTTGTCAGGGCTGACCTCCTACTTCTGCTGCTCCTCCATCAGGGTATGTAGGACTTTTCTATCCACCCATCTACGCTAATTCACAGGAATTTAATCATATTACATATGAGGATGTACACCCAACTAGGAGCCAGCCCACGAGGGGTTAAGGAGGATCTAGCTGCTGAAGTGCAGGAGAAATAAATTCTCCATCCTTTTCCCAGCTTCATTTGCTCTGTGTGCTTCAGCTGCCTCTTCTTCCTAGGCCATATCAGATGCAAGCTGCTTCCCTTCAGTTTTGCAGCCTGCTCTGGTCTCTATCAGATTTCCTTGGGCTCTGAAGGGGACTGCCTGCCTTTTGCCAGCTCAGCCTTCATCATCTACTCATTAAATTTCCAGACAAATGACTTTGTGTTTTCTCCTACCTCTCCCCTCATGCATGGAAAGAGCTTCCTGGTGGTATCGGCAAGGCTGTTTCATTATACTGCTTCTTATGCCATTCTTAAAGCTCTCCTTTGCTGAGATGCTTACAAAAAAGCCTTGTTATCAGTGGGGCTGAGCCCGCGGCCGGTCACACTGACCCTACTGTTTCCTTGAGCCTTCCTCTCTCTGGGTCACACAGCTTTCTAATTCTTGCAGGCAGAAAATGCATGAAAAAATTCAAGCTGCTTAACCTGGGCCTCATTTTGATAAGGTTTGGGGGGCAGGAGGGTGGTGGTGGAGGTAGACTGCAGCATCTGGGGACGTTCAGGGTGGGCAGGGGGGATGGTAAGGGAGGACAGAGGTTCCTAAGTCTCACTATGCAATGTTTTAAGTTTTCTGTTTTGCTCAACTCAATGACATATTTGAAGGCTACGCCTTTCTTGTTAAAATTCTATAAAATTGCTTTGTGGCCTTCCAGTACTTGAAAGGGGCATATAAACAGGAGAGGGAACGGCTGTTTACGAGGGTGGCTAGTGATAGGACAAGGGGGAATGGTTTTAAACTCAGACAGGGGAGGTTTAGGTTGGATATTAGGAGGAAGCTTTTTACCCAGAGGGTGGTGAGGCACTGTTCACAGGTTGCCCAAGGAGGCTGTGGATGCCCCATCCCTGCAGGCATTCAAGGCCAGGCTGGATGTGGCTCTGGGCAGCCTGGTCTGCTGGTTGGTGACCTGCACATAGCAGGGGGTTGGAACTGGATGAGCATTGTGCTCCTTTGCAACCCAGGCTATTCTGTGATGATTCTATGAAATGATCTGGGTCAGATGATGGGTAGCTGCTGTGACCAACCTGTGAGACAAGTAATCTTTCCTAGGGGCTCCTTAGTAGGAAAGCAGTATTGATCTAGAATGGACGAGGTGTTGCCAACTGCTCTGCTGTGTTGTTCTTGCTGACCTGAATCCTTCTGTATTGCCCCCGAAATCCCAGTAAGCTGGAACAGGCCGAGGAGAGGAAGCAGCTGCAGGATGGTTTCTACAATCCAGGAAACAAGTTCAAATCATCTAGATATTTATCAGTCAGTGTCAAGATAAATTTATTTGTGAGTTTAACTTAAAATATGATAGAGCCGCTCTATTCCCGTTGTTTCTCTTCCTGTACCATGTGCTTTCTCTTTCTGGGAAGCATTAAGTTGCTCCATAAATCCTGGTAATCCTCCACTCATAGGATTTAAGGAGAAATGTCCAGGAAGAAGGTTGTCAGGAGAACGGGCAGTTCTTCAGCAATTTAGAGCACGTGCTGCCAAACAGCTAATTGCTGGGGTGCTAACAACGCTCCTGCCTGGTTCTGCATTCACTAATGTGGTGGGCTCTGGTGATCTGCTTGATTCAGGAGATGTTCTCAGGCAGAAAAAAGAGGCGTCCTCCTTAGTTAAGGAGAAATTTCATTCCAGATGTGAATTACTGCACCGCTGTTGTAGACAGCCTGGAAATCTCTTAAGGTGGGAACAAATGGCCTTGCTAACGTAACGGTTTGTGACTGCTGAAAAGCAGTGATAGCACTCCTCCAGCCAGCTTTGCACGTTGCTTGGGTTGGGTGGGACTCCTTGAGCTGTGCTGTTACTGCAGACCTGGGAGGCGGTCAGCAAAACAACCAGATATTGTATTGGTGGAGCTTTGCAGAACGCCTTGCATCTATTTTGCTGTTAAACAAACATCTGAATAATTACAGAAAGTCTTCTCTGTGATCTGTGTGCCCTGCAGGGCTGTACGTGGGAGGTGGGCAGAGCAGGCAGGGCAATGTGCCACTAGAACAGAGCAGACGCAAGCTTATCTATACAACAATTCTTGGTTTAATCATAGTTCTGAATTATTTCTGTCTTTATGATTCTTTCCCAGATTGGTATCCCAAACGTCAGTGTATTCGCAGTGAAAAGTCCTTCATCTTCATAATTATCCTTAAAAAGGACAGCAGGTCAGACTGAACGCTGCCATTCCCTTTCATTCAGGGGAGGTGCAGATAGGACTTCCTAAGCCCAGCCTTTCACCTAAACCCATCATTTTCCCTCTGCGTTGGAATGCGAGTTAAAATGGCTGCTGCAAATAAAGTCATAACTCTAAGCACTAAAAAGGGTGAAAATAGTTCTCATCCCTCTGCTGCGTGCATTTCTCAAGGCTTAGATCTTTCCTTTTCTATGCAGATACTTTTCCACAAGTCATGAATATCCTAGGATGCTTGTAGCACGTCATTCTTTAGAGATCACGTGTGATGGGTGAGGGAAACCGTGGATGTAAGCCCAGGAAGCAGGTGAGCAGAGCAAGCTCCAGGCCACGGTGCTCTGCTCTGCCTGTCAGGGGCAATCCCAGTTCAAAGCCAGTCAAACTCTATGGAAAATCTCTGTGCCTTCAATGGCTTTTGGATCTTGGCCCTGGCTTCCCACCTTGTCTGCAGCTGCTGAAGCCTATTGAAAGAGGCTAAAAATACATCAAATAACTTTCTGACATGATTTTTTCCATGTAAGCAACTGCCTTATTTGCCACTTTGTCTTGTGGGTGGTCCATGACCCTAATTATTGATACGTGGTTAATGCTGGACAGGAACTAGAAGACTCCAGAGTGGATGCTTGAGCAGTTAGCAAGTATAACTTAGAGATGAAGGAACCGTACAAGGAAAAATGAAGAGTGAGGCTTAGCAGCTGTTACTGGCCTCAGTGTGCTAATGCAAAAAGGGATGGTGTAGAAAGGAAAGAAAAACAAAGAAGTATATATTTTAAATTTAGTCTTCATTTTTTGAGGAAAGAATGCATGTTCAGTATGTCATAATGTAAGGCTTGATGTATTGAACGTACCTTGTAAGGCTACGTGTGTGCCTCTGCTCTTTTCATATAGCCAGCATCCTTTTCTTCAGGGTGTTTCTCTTTTTACGTGACAAGATAGTGGCAGTGACACGAAGACTTTATTTCTCCCTACCCAAACAAACGCTGTGAATCGAGGCACCAGCATCTGAAGAAGGAATCTCAGCTTCAGCATTGCAAGGTATCTGTTTGAATCAGCATAGACTTCTCAGATTTCGGCAGAACTTGGGTGAGGTTCCAAATTGGAGTTGTTTTTGAGGAAAGCAAATATTCATCTTCTCTCAGAGCAATTGCTTCATCTCTTCAGATGATGAGTAGCAGGGGTGAATCTTGCTCTTTATCAGCGTGGTCTTTCAAGCATGCAGTAACTGATGGTAGCAGTAGTGGCGATATTTTCTCAGGCACTGTCTCAGGAAATGCCTGACCAAAGCCAGCTGCATCAGTTCCCAGCTCACGAGATTTCTGATTCATTTCAGCGATGTGTCAGAACATAACCCAAGGATTTGGGATAACTCTGAGCTTTGGATTCTGCTCTAAACTTGAGTACTTCTGCTTTACCTTCTGGAATCAAACTCTGCCTGTGAGCATCTGTGAACCCTACAAGCTCAGAAACCAGAACCAGACCCTCACTTTGTGGCTTCAGCCCATCTTTCATTCATTAATTTCTAAAGTATTTTACTGCCTTGGTTATCTGGCCACTTCCTGATGCCTTTAACAGCTTCCTCGTAGCAAGTGAAGCTAATAAATTTACAGTCGCCGTTCTTCTTAAGCAGTCTTGCTTTCTTTTTTCTTTTTTTTTTTTTAAAGTAAGGGGAAAATGTTCTTGTTTGATGCCTTTAATGTCTTACGGTTGGTAGGGAGACAATACAAATAAACGTGACTGATGAAATGTTTAGGAAGAAAATTTGATAATTGGGCGTGCAGGAAAATGTATGGCCTGGAAGATGCTGGACCAGTCCCTGGAACCCGCTGTCTGGCAGAGGAAGCAGTATTCCCTGCTGCATTCCCAGCTCTGGGCCCTTGTTGCGGCACAACTTGTTAATCATCACACCATCAGACCGGCCAGAATGCAGCCAATATAACTTAGGCTTTTGTGTTGCCGTGGATGCTATCTAAGCATTCCTGGAACAGTAATTTCCTTTTTGGCCTCCATGGAAACAGTCATAAAACAATTCTTAAAATGTCAGGAGCGACTGCATCTAATGGTGGTGCTTTGGCCAAAGAAAACATACTTCAGTTTTGAAGCATTCCCACCAAAACACTGAAATCTTAAAGCTACTAATAGGCTGTGCATCAGTGCCTGAGCACTTTACCATGACGTTTAATAAAATGTAATTCATCTACCAGCTTTGCTGCAGTCACGATATCCACCAAGGTGCACTAAAAACTTTCCAGAACAGATCAGAAAAGAGAGGAGGGCACGGGTGGCAGCAGGGAGAGCAGCAGAGGCAAACTGCTTGGGTTGTCTGCCCTGATTATCTTACTTGCTAATTGGCAGACGTTTAACTGGTGCCACTGAGAGATGTATCACTCAGTAGTGGCACAAGTGTCTCATTGGATACTGGGATAAATTTCTTACTGGCACAGTCTGCCCAGGGAGTGTGGGGGTCACTGCCCCTGGGGGTGTTCCAGAGCTGTGGGGATATGGCACTGAGTGGTGAGCATGGGGGGTGGGCTTGGAGAACTTGGTGGTTCTATGGTTCTAAGAAAAACGTGACATCTCTTGCAAAGCCAGTCCACGTGAACACACTGGATGTCTCTGTCTTTGCATTCTGATAACAATAATAATAATTATTATTATTCCTGTTACTGCTTTTTTTGGCAGCAGGGAAAATGAGAAGATTTCCTGTATGTTTTTCCAGTCAGCCTTCTGTGTTTTTAGTGAACTTGAGGGAGGAAGGAAGGGATAATCAAACTAGGTGAGCAATTGCAACTCCTTTTTATTGATGCATTGATGTGTTTGATGTGAATCATCCCTTGCAGTCCATAGTCGACGGCTCAAAAGCCTTCAGCTGATGCTGCCTTGTGTCGGACTGGATCCAGCATTCAGTTCTGTGAAGCAGGTTTCCAGGTTTGCTTCAGTCAAGTGCCAGGAGCAGTCGTCCCCGTTTGTCCTGAGCGGCAGGCATGTGGTAAGGCCAGATGCTGTGCTGGGAGATGCCGTGCTTCCTCTCTTCTGTGAAACCACCGTGTTGGGCTGTTAATGCACCCCCAGCCTCACGTTGTTCTGGGGATGTCCATCAGCTATTTCCCAGACAGCAAGCAGCTGCTGGCCTGGCTGTGTTGTGATGCTAGTGTCCAGCAGTGCTCTGGCAGGACAAGCTTCAGAACATTCAGAGATTCAGTTCAGGCAAGCACACAAAGTTCAGCTGCTCGTGAGACGCCAAACCAAGCATCTCGAATGCTGTGGGGCTGGCACAGGAGCTGCGAATCTTTCAGGGTTAGGCTCCCTTCTATCTGCTGGAGGATGGCGGTTCATGTTGGCAGCGAGGCTGGAGCACAGCAGAACAGAGGACTTGGACTTTTTCTGAGATTTGAGTTTCCATCCAAATAGTTATTGCTTGAAATCAAGTTGCGATGAGAGATACGGA
Organism: Chrysolophus pictus; assembly: GCA_037305975.1. Taxonomy (NCBI): domain Eukaryota; kingdom Metazoa; phylum Chordata; class Aves; order Galliformes; family Phasianidae; genus Chrysolophus; species Chrysolophus pictus. The sequence continues at coordinate 27,761,425 of CM074583.1, forward strand.
GGAGAAAAGAGCACTTAACCAAATGTCCTCACTGCTGGGTACGGCCTGGGCATGCTTCACGTGTTTGATGAAAGCTGAAGCTGGCTCTTTATTAAAGCTGGCTCACACATCCCATGAGTTTGCAAGTCATGTGTGCTCCTGCTCTGACCCCACGTTTCTTTCATTCACACGTGTTTTCAGATTGCCTTCATCTTTTCACCCTGAGATACTTTCTTTTAATACCACGTTAAAATATAACCCAAGTGTGGAAAGCTGTTAAAAATTCTACACAAAACGATGAGTACAATATTTAAACTGCACTTTAAAACCTTCCGGACTTCTTTAAATATTTCTCTCCACTGTCTGCTCTCTTAAGCCCTATGTTGCAGTTTTGAAAGATGCTGCCGCTTATTTTTATCTTTACAGTCTTATTTTGCTGTGTTTTCCTTGAAATTGGTACTGAGCTAAGCTGGTTCTGGTTACTGATATGGGTATCATTTTGCTGATGGGGTGTAAACTTTTACCCTTAAGACAATTTTAAAATTATATTTCTAATCCTCTTATCTCTTCCATAAATCGTCAATCTTGCTTGTGGGCTTTCTGGAGAGAATGATTTCATTGTGAATGAATTCTTTCCGTTTGGGTTTGTTTATTTTTAAGACAGATAAGTTATCTTGCTTTCTCTGGGAGAGATTAAAATATTTCTAATTATAAAATGTGAGAGTGGTGCAATTCGGAGTGGCTCACTGTCTGTTTGCTGGCACGGCAGAAATACAGCTGGTGAAATACAGCTGGTGCAAAAGTGTTGGTAAACTGATGAGCCTGTGATTGTGAACATGCAGGTGGAGGGATGTGAAAGGGCAAAGCAGCGGAGAATTACAGCAGTAGCAAAATGACTGGGGCTGTGCTATCAGTGCACCTTTCTCTTCAGCTGCCATTTAATTTGTGGCCTTCCTAGTGGCTTTTACTATTCATCCAGGTCACTTTCTTGGTGTAGACAAGTTCTTTGGAAACTTTACTTGAGAAAACCTGTAAAACGTACTGCCCATTATTCCTGCTGCTTTGTGTGTAAGAATAAGAGCTTTAGGAGGTGAGGCTGGGGATGGTGGTGTGTCTGCAGTCACCTGAAGGGACAGAGAGCTGTGGCTGTAACTGATACCAGAAGGGAACGATGTGGGTAAGCGTTGGACTTAGCAGGCTGTGGATGGAGGAACAGAGCAGCTGCACGTGAGGGCAAAGCTCCTCATACAGAAGATGCTGAAGTCTTATTAAATTGAAGCGTGCTGAAGGGCTTTGTGAGCCAGGCACTGATACACGTTCAAGAAGAATGGATTTGAGGCCGTTTTGTTAAATTTATACCAGCACTGGGATGCAAAGTGCGTGTCACGCGTGACTCCAAGTAATTAACATTCCTCTTCAGGCTCCTCTAAAGGTTCAGCACTCTTTCAAAGACCCCGCCTTACACCTTTGACCCGTCAGACTATTTCTAACGAACTGCAGGGATGGATACGGTTAAACCATTCCGAGTTGCTCCTTCCACAGGATAATGTGACGTGGAGCTGAGCGGGCAGGCAGTGCAGAACATTGGGCAGGGCTGCTCTTCTCCTGGAGGACAACATCACACCTCCAGAACTCCCTCTCCGCAGGGCTGGAGCACGAAGCATTTTACATGCTTATCAAACCCCAGCTTGTAGCTGTCGAGGTGAGTTATGAAGCACAGCATCCAGGAGATGAGCACAGTGCTGCTCACCTGCGCGGTGTTGGAAGAAGAAGACCTGGCTTCTTTGTCATCTCAACCCCACATGAGCACAGTGCTGGAAGGGCAGTGCCGTGATATCGGGCATGCAAACACAGAAGGAGCAACAGAGCGAAATTTCACTATATTTGGGTAATCCTCTAACACTGAAGCAACTCAATATTCTGTTTCAGATGGCTGATTTTTTTTCCCTGTTCTTTTCTATGTGAGCGAATTGGTGCTTTCTTAAATATTGACGTTAATCTCCTCAGTTGGAAGCGAACCAAGCTTCTGTATTTCTTATCCTCCCAAATCATCTGTACTTCAGATCTGTTTACCAAACGGACTATATTGCATTCCCATAAATCCCGTACTTCGCGTTTGCTGTGATATTAATTTATTGGTACGCATGCATTTTCAACATCAATTACGCTCAGTCTCAACAGACATAACTCTCTTCAAAGGACATGGAAAGCAGTGCAGCTCTTGGCTTGCAGAATCCCCAGCCCTGCCTCTGCCCTGCTGCAGAGCTGAGCCCTGCTTCACCCACCGGGGATCTGCGCGCTGTACAGAAGCAAAGACACGACTGAGAAGCATCCCAGCTGCAGCATGATTTGGGGTTGGCCTAATATTTTGCTTAAAGGCGGTGATCATTCATTTCCTTGAAAGCAAAAGCGCTGCGCTGGTGTTTGTAGGAAGGAGCTCGAAATTCTGATGGGGATGCAAAGTTCTGACTCAGCCAGCAGAAGAGGGCATTGGCATTCAGAGTGCTGGAGTTTGGAGTCTGATTTAAGATTTCGACAGGGAGGAAGAGCAGCAACTTTTGTTAAGTGAGCAGCTGAACAGCTGGAAGAAATGTCTAAAAACATTCACGTCTTCATTTGCAGACAGAGCTTTTGTTTACACCAAACGCTGCCGGATAAGGGAAAGCAATACCAAATGTTTATTTCTTATAATGAGAAATGACCAAAGACCATCATTTGAAAAAGAACTTCTCACCAGAGTTAATCTAATATTGCAATATCTGAATTAAAAATGACAAAGGAAAGGAAAAATGCCTCGGTGAAAAAAAGAACCACAAACCACCTTTGTTTGCTTCCTGCAGTTGAGCTGGAATGTAAATGGTGCCTTGCAAGTGAAAAATCACTTTTCCTTCAGATGACCTGTTTAAAACTGGGAATGCTGTTGCAGTTTCAGAAACGCTTGTCAGCCCTGGTCACTGGTGCGTAGGATAGAAATGAGAAGCACATGGGACTTTGATCCCAAATTGTACAGTTTTGCCCTATACTTGTAGGCATGCAGGCTTCTCCTCAGGCAGCAGTTCTTGCAGAAGGTGTCGCATTTTGTTAATACAGATTTCCAAAACTACAAACTGGTTTTCCTTCATCTCCTGTTACTGAATTTGCATCAAAAAGTGGGGACTTTTTGGAGAGCTTTTTACCAGAATTAGTTGCAGGCAATGCCTCTGTTTATTTCACTGAATATTCCTGCAGTTGAGGAGGTTTCCATACTTAATAGTGAAATGAATCCATTTTTTACTTTTTTCCTAACAAACCAGTGAATAACTGCAATTCAGATCCCTTTCTCCGGTGCTGAGACTTGCAAGGACTGGAGGGAGCAGAAAACCCTTTGCCATTTGCTGACTTCCTTTCTGCTGCTGCCTCTGGATGGGGCAGTTCTGCACCCCGTGATGTAACAAAAGGCTATTTCTTGTAGCTGTCCCCTGAGATTTATGCCCATTCAAGCTGCGACAGCAATACCAGTCCCTGCTCCCCTCTTTCTAGGTTTTCCCACCTTCCTTCCATTTCTTTCTTTTTTTTTTTTTTTAAGTATATTTCCCCCTTCGTTTTGTTCTGCAGTCGTTATTATTTAGTAGCTTATTAATTCAAGTGGAAACGGAGTGATTTTTTTCAATGCCTTTCTGTTGGGGTACCTTTGCAGCTCGCCACACTGAACTGCAGCACAGATGTTATGCACATTTAACTGTGCAGTCAGCGTGCATATTTTTAACATAACTTGTCTTGAAAATATTTATTCAAGCCAAGACAACAGAAAATTAGAGTAATTTGATTGCTCAGGCTTAAGGAATAGATTACTACTGTTCCAGATGTAAGAAACAACAGACTACTTACTCTCCCTAGACTGAAAAAATGTCATTGGCTCCTGATACCAACCATATTTGCTATTATGTTCATAGTAAATCTTTTAAAAGTTGGATACCTTGAAAGAGTTTCAGTTCAAACCTTTGCCAACCAGCATTACGAGAATTTCCCCGCCCCCAAATAAGCTCATTATGAACGGTTTCAAAATACCCAGTGCTCCAAAGGTGCAGTATTACAAAGCCAAGTGATAAATCCTCCTTGCCATGAAGTAAGAGTGCCAGATTATCTCTGTAGTGGACTCGGGCTCTGTGAGGCTCTCAGCAGTCAGGCCTGATTACATCTGAAGATCAGGCTGCTGGCACCAAGGATGTGGGTTCTCACTCAATGTTTTGGACTTGTTCTTACTGTTTTTCTTTCTCTTTCTATGACTTAAGTGCAGTTATCATATTTATGCTTATTATTCTTCCTTGTATCCCTCACCGCATTTCTGAATGTATAGAAATAGGCCAGAGGAGAGCAAGGCAGCAATGCTCTTATCTACCTCTTACCTAGGGTTCAAAACACGTGTTGCAGCAATCATAGAATCACAGAATGGCCTGGGTTGCAAAGGAGCACAATGCTCATCCAGTTCCAACCCCCTGCTATGTGCAGGGTCGCCAACCAGCAGCCCAGGCTGCCCAGTGTTCTTAATACTTTGTTAGTAACTGTATGACCAGATTGCAGAAGTACTCTGACATCACAGAAGGATATTTTCAGACGCTCTTCTGCAGCTTCAGCTTCTGTTTCAGTCCCTCAGAAGCATGCTTTGAGATTCAGGCTTATACGGCGGCGTAACATGGAGGTACCTGAGCTATTTTTGTGTGAGCTGCCTGTAAGTGTAGCTGCGGTCCTTTCTGCAAGTGGGACCAGCCCTCACTCTGCATATTTTTCCATTCGTGCATATGTAAACTGCCCTTGTACCATTCACTTGGATGTTTTTATCTCTGTGTCTTCTGACTTATGAATATAAATGTGATGCCCATGGGTGTGATGTACCAGACCTGGAAGCCAGACTCTTGGCTCTCTGGGAGCGCGACTTCGCAGTGCCTGCAATGAGATGGAGCTGAGCTGAGCTCCATCTAATGAAATGACCTTTTTTGCTTTGGGTGTTGTCTTCACTTTCCCATAGGTGAGATGTCCATTAAGTCTTTTCTTGTTGGTGGTATGCACTGTTTTATGACGCTTTTGAAGCCAGAGGGTCAGGGATTAGCAGAGAGAGAAGCAAGGTATGGGTGTTTCAGAAGCTGCACCATATGACTTAACATGTACTTCATTGTGCATCATCTCTCTCTATCCCACCAGTGGCCTCTGCTCCAGTCGTACATGGAGAGGAGACCATAAAAACTTTGGTTGGTGACTGGTTTTACTTAAATATCTTATTACTTTAGGGTGAAGATGAGTGTGAGGAATAGTCTTCATAGTTGCTCTTGTACAACAGCTCTCAATGTTGGAAATTCATCCCTTAAGCCCATCCTTCTCTTCTTTGGACAGCAAAGAATGTCATATTTTCATTTCTCTATTTGCTGTAAAGCTGTATATTTCTCCTGTCAGAGCTGCATGGAAGGCACCATGCAGCAGGTAAGTGGAGCACTATTTCTTCTCACTTTTGGATTGAATCTGGGTGTAAATAGGGCTGTTCTTATGGCCCAGCCACTGTGCAGCTTAAAGCCAGCCTTAGGCACCAGTGTGTGCAAGGAACAGCACTTGGAATTGCAGTTCCCCTAAAGCTGAGGTAATGGAAGGAAGATTTTAGTAGATGAATGTTTTGGGGCTGCTAATCAGGAGCTCTAAAAGTGCTATGCAGGCTCTAGCTGCTGGAAATCCAGTTTAGGTGTCTAAAGGGAGATTTTCTTCATTCCTATCTTTCCACGTTCACCTTTTGAAGAATACAAATGTTTGTGTATAAAAGGTCATCGGGGGCTGCCTTACAACTTCAGTCCCAGCACCTTGTGTCATTTTTCACGTAATAGCCAGGATGGAGCACAGCACCCTTTCAAAAGGAACTGTTAAATGTGAGTTGACAGCCTAGTAAAAACAAAAGTCTTCATTTTTCTTATTTGTCCGCTTTCTAACCAGCCAGAAACTGCGCAGAGCGCCCTTATTAGATCTCCAAGTATGCAACGCTGAGAAATCCTTGGATTCTAAAATTGCTGAGTACACACGAGCGGTGCCACAGCGTCCTCTCCTTGTGCCAAAGCAAATTTCTGAGTTATGGAATTCTTCTCTCCAGTGTTTGAGTTAGGTAAAGCGTTTGGCATGTCGCAGGGCCGTAAGAGCACCTCGTCTGCAGGGTCCTGCAGTGCATCAGGGTGCCACCAGCACCTCCGTTTTGGCCAGTTGGAGCTCATAGGACAGAGAACCGGGGAGCACCGTGCCTGCCTGCTAACCCCAGTTAGTCCAGGAGGCTTTTCACATTCAAGAAAACCCCAAGCCAACAACCAGTGTCAGCCACTGGGCTGCAGATGCACCCCACGAGACCAGGTAATGATTCCAGTTCTCCTGGTCCCGGGCTTATTTTGTGGCTGAAGTCTGAACCTATCATCTATGTGGGTTCCCTACACTTCAGTAGGATAACTGGTGGCTTCAAGGCAGGTGTTTGTTTGTTTTTTTTTTTCCTCTTGTATATTATGATATACCTAGCATGTGTAAATAAACATTACCTTTCACTAAAACCCAGGCCAAGATGAAATGGCCTTCAGTATATTGTGCACAGATGAAAAAGGCTGCTAGAAGTTATTAGCTGCTTATCTATGGTAGGCTGTCAGCATGTGATGGTTTAGAAGGGCTTTCAAACATTTCTACCTCTTTCTTTGTTTTTATTTCACTTTCTTTGTTTGCACTGCTTGTAACTTCCAGAGGAGTTGTGGACTAATAACTTCGTAAAGCACTTCTCATCCACTTATGTGGCTTTCAGAAGTGCTCTGCCTTTCCTAATTCAGTAGCAGCCTTACTGTTGGCTTCAGTGGAAGCAGAAGTGAGACCAAGTGCTTCTGAAAAGCCACACTGGTTTCCTCTGCGTTTTGTCTTTCTGTCTCTTCCAGTTCCTAGAATGACGTCTGTGGCATCATCGAGTGAGATTGTAGGTTAAAATTTCAGCATGTTCCCCAATTTCTGTGCTTGATGCAAGAGTCGTTAGGCAGTGCTTTTGCTGAAGCTGTGGTAGGGATGGGGCACACACAGATATTAATTAGCTGTTAAGGAAAAGTTCCTACTTAAATCTAACGTGTCTCCTTGCATACATGGGATTTTTTTCCATTTCTGATACTGCATGTAGGTTTTGCTGTGCATTGAGCTGCCTGGTGCTGGGGAACCCCCTGTGCCTGGCTCTTGCCCTTCATTTGTGATGCTGCTCACTGCTGGGACTTTCCTCCCAGCCCAGCACATCAGAAGCTAATTCCAGCACGCTGTTCTGTGCTGACTTCCAAGTATTATGAAGTAATTTTGTACTTATTTATTTAAAAAATAAACCCACCTGCATTGCTTTACATAAATACAAGCCGAGATGTCCAAGAATCCTGCGTCTGCAGCACAGTGTTTATCCACTTGGAGCAGAGATCAAGTTCTCCTTGCCTGGCACAATGTCAAGCATAATGGCACTAAGCAAGCCAAGCCCTGGAAGCTTTGGGCAGGCCTTTATTTATCCTTTTTAGCCAGAACTGCCTCGACCACAGTGGGGACTGGGAAGGAACACATGGATGGGAGGCTGCAGGCAGAGCTCAGGGCTGCGCAGGGCTGGCTCTGCACAGGGTGGCCCTGCCCACAAAAGGTCAGCAGCACTCACGTGTGAAGGTGTACCAGAAAAATAAATAGGCCTTTTGGATCTGAAAGAACAGCCACAGTTTGTGCCACACAGTGTGTGAATGCAGTGATTATGTAGTGTTTCTTCTCTCCCACTGCCATGCTTAAAGGTCGCTAGATATAAAGGGAGAACTCTTGCAAGAGTCAGCTGGAGCATCTGTGTGCGCCTCATTCTTCTCCTCCATCTTCTCTCACCTCTGGGAAGTGAGAGTCCACCCTCCCATCGAGGGGCCAGGATAAGGCCTATGAGATGTAAGGACGTCAGCCTCCTCTCTGATTCTGTTTGAGGGAGTTCATAACCCAGTCAGATGTCAAAAGAAGTTTGGTTTTGTGAGGCAGAGCTGGGAAGTGTGATGTCCAAGCATCACAGAAGGCTCGTTTTTCTTTGCTTACCTTCCTTGGTCACCTTTAAAACCTCTGTCTTGGGCTGTGCGTGCCACTGCTGCTACGTCAGTGAGTGGTTCTGCTTGCTGGAACAGAAAGCCTGATGTCAGCCACCACAAGAAATGTTTGTCAGTAACACTGCTTTGATTTCTGCTGCAAAATTTCTCTCAGGTGAGATGTCTGTGCTGTGATGTGACACTGCATGTGCAGGATTTTGTATCTGAATGCAGGGTCTGCCTTTGCTTAGCTGTGTGTGCATGCATGTGTTTGTGTGCATATACGTATGTATGTGTGTATTAAATGGTTTCAAAGCTGTAAGCCAGTAATGCAAGGAAACCAAAATCACAGGGCATGATTTGCTCTGTGGTTTGGAGAGAACCACATCTTCTGAGAGCTCCTGCCTTCAGCATACCAAACCCAGGCATTTCAGACAAGACTCAATTTGCTGAGAAATGTAGTGAAAAAGACATTTTCACATGATGGATATTTACAGTTTGTGTACGTTTACACTGCAGGTCAGAATCACAAAATAGTTTGGGTTGGAAGGGACTGAAAAGGCCATCTCATGACAGCCCCTTGCCATGGGATGCTTCTCAGCACTGTGGTCCCATCCCAGTGGTCCTCAAGGCAGCTGAAGTTAAATTGATCTCTTTCCCCAAGATGTGGCTCTCTGTTGAGCTCTGTCCTCCCAGTCTATTCAAGTGTGATTAATCTGTTTGTGAATATAGCTAATGTTGGAGCTCATTTTCTTTTTAATTTTCTCTGTTATAAATAAAGGACATTTTCAGTATGTATTCCTTTGAGAACAGTGAGATTTGCTCCATGCACAGGCTTGGGAGTGACCTGCAGTTCATGGTCTGTCTGGGCTGAGTTGTAATATCCTGGAGAAGTCCTGGCAGAGAAACCTCTCACTGAGAGAGAAAGAAATTAAATCCTTGGGGTTGCCAGCTGGGTCACTCCACTGGCTGACTTTGCTTTCTGCAGCTGGGGTGTTTGGCTGCTGGCAGTTGGACTGGGACCACTAATACAACATTGTTACCCATTCAGGTAACCTACATGAACATCTCTTGCTTCTGTACCACCTCTTCTGAGTCTTTATTAGCTAGATTTTTGAAAGATGATTGTAATGCTATAATCTGTTATGGCTGGCACTCCGTAAACAGCGTGACTAACAGCAGCATACAAATCCACTGTCAAAGTCAATTAATTTGGGAATCTGGGTAGGAAAATACACTACTTAGCAGTGCTGTGTTTCAGGAGGACTGAGAAACGTAACCTGAAGCAGCATTCGAGATCCAAAAGTTGTGCTGGATTTTGCAGGTAGCTCAGTACAGTTTGCATAAGGTTCAAAAATTCCTTGAACATCCATGTATTAAATAATGGAAAGGTTTTGGTCTTGTACAGCCAAAGAAAAAGAAGTCTGATAACTTCAGCATTGTAATTTGAACTAAACAAGTGGTTGATTACAATACTTGTTCAGGGCCATGAAATGAGAAGGTAATCTGCCAGAATCAAAAGTAAGCATTTCCAGCATCTTTCTGATATCACTGATAGGGCAGTTAGTCATTCTGCAGTCAATGCTGTAAATCTTTCAGGCAAGAGCTCCTGTCCCAGAGCTACTGCCTCCCCTCAAGAGACCACATTTATGGTTGTGCAGGGTTGGTCTCCATCGTTCCTTCAGAAGCCTCTTCGGTACATTTGTTTTTTTTTTTTTAAATGAAGCCTTGTAGAAGATGGGCAGAACAGAGAAGTGGGACAGAACAGGTTCTGGGGCTGCTGGTACAGTGAGGAAGGGAACTGCAATGAACTTAAGGGAACTTGAAAAGTTAAACAGCAAAGTAATTTGGCTTGACCATAAAGAGTGGTTTGGGAACTAACTATGGATGAGTGGAGAGAAATTGGAGGAGCACTCTGTAAATTAAAGTATAGAACTAACGAGAAGGCCACAGAACAGTCTGTCATTTCATTTTCCTAGTGTCCCATTTGCTTTGAAGGCTTCGTGGAAATATGGGGTTTCATTTATTTGCAAATAGTTTGTACAAAACGTTTCAAGTGACTCTGGATCAGAACTGACTGAGGTTCATTAACTCACCAGTCAAAATTAGCCCTGCAGTAAGAATATGCTCATTGGAACTCAGCAAGTTCTACACACACTAGGGCTTACTTTGGCAGACATTCACTCTCATCACCTGCTGAGCTACATATCACTGCGGTCCTTTGGCCCAAAGAAATAGGACCAGCAATTAAAACCCTTAGTGCAGTGCTGTGGTTTGCAGCTCCTAGGCAAGCAAGTGGTCTACTGGAGCTTAGTCTGGATGCACTGCTCTCAGCTTGTTTATTTGGACTGCCTGCCTTGCAGAGAAAACCTATATCCGCTTCCAAGCTAACGAGTTTCTTAAAGTATGGCAATTGCCACAGCTTTGAAACATAATCTCTGTAGATCTGCAGTAACGTTACATCCAAAGCCTACCATCTTTTTTGTTGGGCTAATAAAAAAATCATCAGTGGTTTATCCTTCCACAAGACTTCCGTGGCTGCAAAAGCACTTAAAATTGAACAAGCCAACTTTGCCCTGCTCCTGTTTATTTCCTCTTGTACAGGCTATTAACTTTTAGTGACTGTTTTTTTTTTGTGTGTGTGGCATGGCCATTACGGGATCATGAAGGCTACAGGTATTTGTACTTCTGGGTGCAATTAAGACAAAGGCTTGCTAAGGTCGAAGGCTCAGGAGAACGACTTTGCCAAAGCTTTGAGTTTGGTGCTTGTTAAGCTGCCTGCATGGGGCTCAGACTGCGTGCCTGGGATGGGAGAGCTCTAAAGCTGGCTCAATTCTGCATTGGTTGAAATGGTGAGGAATGGTACAGGAGCACATTTAGGCCCCCGATGAGAGCATTTGAAAATCTGCTCTGGAGTATCCACGGAAGTAAATTCGGTCCTGTTAAGTTAGGATTTCAATTTACTTAATGTTACGGAGTAACCAAATCTGGGGGGTGATGCTGAAACGTTTCTGTAGCAAGTAAGCTGTGCCTAGTCAATCAGTGTGTTAACTCATTCCAGCAATGAAGTGTTTGAAAAAGAAAGAGCCTCCAGAATGTGACGGTAAACCTTTAGTGCAGGCTCATTACCTATGGAACGCTCATGCTGCTGCCACCTGAGGCCTGGGCTGTCAGCTCCTATGGACAGGTGTCATCTGCTTGGCTTCAAGGAAAATGTAAAAAACCCAGCATTTTAGGAGAAGAAATGAAGGCTTACAGCTACCTGCTAAAATGTGGAGGCTTTAAGGCCCTGACATCAGGCTTGTGTGGGTTTAGACCAGGGTGCAAGTTCCTCTTGAACAATCAATGTAGCTTAGTCCTGACTTGGCCAAAGCAACCAGCTCTGGCATCAGTTAAATATTTACATTCCCCCCTTTTTATATAAATTGTGCTCTATTAGCATACGTTTCACAGTGTATCCTTGTGTTTCAGCCTCTTTATAAATTTGGCAGTTTGTACATTAATCAACATCAACCGATGTAAAATCCTAGCCATGAGGCCGAAGCCTTCAAATGTGCAACATTTACTGTTTCATCGTAGGCAGCCAATAAGTCATGTTGCAATGTATGCCTTGTACCAAGAGGATATGGTATGAAATGGAGCGTGTTTACACTAGGGAGACTTCTGTGTATTTAAGAAGTAATTGTTTCAGGACCGTTCATTAATTCACAAGCTGACATGGGTACATTTTTCCTCACTGCAACAAAAATAATTATGGAGCTCAAAAAATAATAATGAATTTGCACATGGCAGGCTTTTTACTGTAATTTTCTTCACAAGTTATAAGGGTTTAATTGTAGATTGGTAGTAGCCTTATCCATTTCAATCATTTCTGGCCCTCAAGTGCTGAGGTGCAAGGAGTTACGGTGTGCTGCGATTTATGGTGGATGTAAATGATTTCTTGTTTGCCCTCCCTGTTCTTGGCTGGGTTTGCCTTCTTTAAAGCTTTTGCAGATGGATTTAGTGCAGTGGCACTGATGGAAGCCAGGGACAAGCAAGCAGGTGCAGAGCAAAGCCCTGTCCAGGCACTTCATCCTTCGTCTGCAAACACGTCTGTCCCCAGCATGAGCTTTAGGGCACTGCTTGGTCTTGCTGCTTTTTGAGATACATTTTTGAGAAATGGGAACCCGTGTGCTGGTTGTGCCAGTAAGGGGGCAGGACCCAAATTGCTTCTGTGGGGCATTGATGCCTTCAGTAGAATAAGCATCCTGTGGGGGTGGTCTGGGTGGTTGGAGCACGCAGTCATGAGTTCATCTGGGATTCGTGGGAGCCTCCTGCTACAAGGAGCTGCTGAGATCCTTTGGTTTGTTCGGCCCAGAGAAGAGGAGGCTGAGAGGGAGACCTCATGTCAGCCTACAGCTCCTCATGGCAGCCCTACTGCTCCCTCCTGACCCTACAACTCCTCATGGCAGCCCTACAGCTCCTCATGGCCCTACAGCTCCACATGGCCCTACAGCTCCTCATGGTGGCCCTACAGCTCTTCTTGGGGCCTACAGCTCCTCATGGTGATCCTATAGCTCCTCATGGCCCTACAGCTCCCACATGGCCCTACAGCTCCTCATGGCAGCCCTACAGCTCCTCATGGCCCTACAGCTCCTCATGGTGGCCCAGCCCTACAGCTCTTCATGGTGACCTACAGTTCCTCACGGCAGTCCTACAGCTCCTCGTGGCCCTACAGCTCCTCGTGGCCCTACAACTCCTCGTGGCCCTACAGCTCCTCATGGCAGTCCTACAGCTCCTCATGGAGCTAGAAGCCCAGCCTTCCTGTTCACCAGGTTTGCCTCACTCCTTGGCAGCAGAGGCAGAGCCCATGCACCAGGCCAGCACCCAGCCCACCAGTGCCACCCCTGCTTTGGGTGCCTGACCCTCATGCCTGGGCGACGTGCGGAGGTGCCGTGGCATCACCTTCCTTTAGGGCTGAGCACAAAGGCTCAACTGTGAGCTGTGAGCTGCTGGCCCTCGGCCAAGCGGCCATTTCTTTATTTCGTTCCCTGTCTTTAAAGCTGTGGGTCGCTCCAGGGTGCAGTGTTTTGCTCTTCTTAAGTGGAACTGTTAACGACCCAATTTAAGCAATGTAAAGTGCGCCCAGATTCCACAGTGACTTTTAAATCCGTGTAACATTAATGATAATCTGTAATTAATAGCGGCAGTGAAAAGGAGTTGCAGTTCAGTAATTAGAAATGCAGGATTAAAGTATTAGCGTATAAAAGAGGCTTCTTAAAAACCTCTTCTTCCAGGAGACAACTCTGATCCCTTGGAAGAAAACAGTTTTAATCTGATACAACCTCAGCCAAACTCCAAGTTCCCAAAAATACCACGGTCAGCCCTGACTTGTGTCGGTCATCAGCAAGCTGCCACAGCGTCGGGAGGCACTTCAGTGGTTTGCAGGTATTGGGTACTGTGCAGTACTCAGCAATGTGATCTTCTGATGGTATCGCCTGTTGATTTTCCAGAACAAATGCTGAGAATGATGGGTTTGAGAAGGAGCTTCAGTCTCCCCAGCGGGCTGTAGGGTGGGTGTTTTGGGTATCCTGTTAAGTACAGGAAACCCCAGCGGCTTTCCGCCTTTGAGCCCAAAGCTTTCCTGGTGTATCCTCATCAAAGAGAGCAGGTCTGCAAGAAAACATAGGGCAGAGGTGTCAAGTGCATGCAGTGTGCTTGGCTTCCTGCCTGCAGTCCCACACAGGGCTCCGTGTTCCCCTCTGACTGTGCATCAGGAGTGGGCTAATCCTTCCATTTATCACCAACCTGCAGGAGCCTGAGGCACGCAGAGGCTCCCAGGTAGAAAGGCTGCTCATCGCCTACGTGCTAAAGTGAGTGCCTGGGGCGGTGTTGGGGTGCTCTGATAGATGGAATAGGCTGTGATATAAATGAGGTTCCTAACAGCTTCCAGTCCTGCACTAAATCAGATCATCCTGTTGCACTTCTCGCTTTTGAAGCTGAAAATTAATGCGTTGGATACGTGAAATCCACAAAGCTCGAATTGGTGTTGAAGGCTTCCCTATCTAATGCCAATTATTAACCTACCCCAGGCTATCAATAATGATATATTACAGATAAATAACAGATAGCTACGCCTGGGAGTCTACATCATAGGAGTGAGAACAGCATTAACCATTTGACAGCTGTCAGCATCATGCAGTACCAGCTCTGCCCTTGTCTGCATGGAACAGCCTGAAGAGCTCTCATGGGTCCTTTGCCAGCAGAAGGTGTGGTGTCTGACAGTGATCAGCTGCAAACTGCAGCAATTGCCTTGCATCTGCCTGTGTAAGGGCTTGGCAGAACCAGCTTGGCATTTGCTTTTCCAGCCTTAGAGTAAGCGGGCTAATGACTTAAAGTGAAGCATTTAAAGGAGAAATGCTGTTGTGCAACATTTCATCTTGCTTACCAAACAGATCTTCAGTTAAGGGCTGTTGTGCAGTTTTTATGGTACCTGATGTATCGGTTGCTCTCTTGCAAGACATGTAAAGGTGAGCAGTTCCCCCAAGCATGCAAGGCCAAGTCTTTCAGCGGGTGTAGATTTGTGCTGTGAACTGTGCTCGCTGCAGACACAGGATAGACAGGTATTTTATACAGATGATCATGTTCAGAAATTCCTTTATTCTTAATTAATCAACAGAAGGGGAATAGCTGTTTACGAGGGTGGACAGTGATAGGACAAGGGGGAATGGTTTTAAACTCAGACAGGGGAGGTTTAGGTTGGATATTAGGAGGAAGTTTTTCAGCCAGAGGGTGGTGAGGCACTGTTCACAGGTTGCCCAAGGAGGCTGTGGATGCCCCATCCCTGCAGGCATTCAAGGCCAGGCTGGATGTGGCTCTGGGCAGCCTGGGCTGCTGGTTGGCGACCTGCACACAGCAGGGGGTTGGAACTGGATGAGCTTTGTGCTCCTTTGCAACCCAGGCCATTCTGTGATTCTATGCCATATCATTAAAGGAAGCATAAGGGCAGTCAGTTCACCTTGAGAGACACCTGGCCTATCTGAAGAGCAGAAAAGCTCTCAACAATTTCCCCTCTTCACTGCAGTTCTGCCTCATCCCTCTGGCTGGGGGATTTGGGTGATTCCTGCCTCCTTTTGAACAGCAAGAATTGTGTAATGCAGACATGTCCACTGACACGCAGAGACGCTGATGCTGTGGAAATAGGATCCTCTCTTACATTAAAGATATGAGCAGCATTTGAGGTCTACATTATGGAAATTTCAGGAAGGTGCCAATTAAACAGACAAGAAAATTAGCGAATAATGGGTCGTATCCATTACAGTCTGCAGCAGGTATGTCTCGATTTCCTTCAGCACCTCCAGGGTGGGCTGTGGATGGGTTGGTGATGGGCGGATTGCAAAATGCAATGTCTTGGGAGGTGAATTGAAAACGTGTAGGGAGCTTCGAGAGGAGCAGTGAAACAGTGAGAGCTGCAGGAAAAAGATGGTGGAGATAGGGCTAAGAGAACAGCCACAGGGCATCTTTGTGGGGAGATGTTGGAACGGATCAGTCAGGTAGGAACCAGACAAAGGGAAGGGTGAAATGTAGATGTGGAATGTGCAGAAAAGCAAAAAATTCTGAACACTTGGTATAATTACGGTTCACTCTCATTCTGTGTCGTCTTATCTACGATTCCTGTTATCTCAATACTACTTTCAAGTAATACAGCTAAAGGAGACTATTTTCTGAAGATTTAAATTCAGCTTTTTAAGGAGCATTGATGTCGCTAATAGATCTGCTGCTGTAATGTTTGCCAATGATTTGGCCAAATAGTGGTGCCCAAATGAGTGCTGACCTTCCTGTTGGCGTGGGACAGCTTCCCATTGTATGTGTGGGAACGCCTTGCCCGATCTTGTTCTTAGTGTCTTGTGCAATCTGGGTTTTATCACTTCCTTAGGCAAATTCCTTCAGAGGATAACAAATCTCAGCACAGGGTTTCTAAGCAGCTTCAAGAAGAGATTTGCAACTGGAAAACTTCATTTTTATTTAGTTTAATTTTGCATGGTTTATTTTATTACTCAGACTCGGAGCTCCTTGGCTACTTTAAATACCTCCACGCTCTTTTAGCTATTTTGGGTATCCCACAGTGAGATGTGGGTTGCAGATACTGCAGTCGCATTCACTGAAGAAAAATGCTAGTCCAGACTTTCTTTAGGGTATGTAATGAGGGTGTAGAAGGACCCGGTATGACACATAACATGACAACATTACATTTTGAAGACATTTTGATTTTTGTTTGTGTGTGCTTTAACTGGACATATCTTCTGCCTCAAAAAGATGGGTTGCTACAAGGCCTGGGATTCTTTCTGTTCGGCCAGGAGGAAAGCAAGCAGTGCAGACATGCAGCCCTCGTACATTGCTCCTGCTGCCTTGCAAGCAAAACATCCACATTTGCAGACTTATTTTGCTCTCTGCTTTGTTTCTCTATAGCAGATTTATTTCCCATTAAAATCTTCAATCATTTCTGGGTTCGGTGTCATCTTAGCTATCTGCCTTCTTCCTGTTTTGACTTTTACTCTCTTTCCTCCATGTTACAAATGCATGGTGTAGAGATATTAATTAGCCCGGACACAGGGCCTGGATTGTCTCCTTTCATTGTGGGGCAGCAGATGAGGCTGCCCTGTGCTTGGCTGGGGCTGCAGCCCTGCGGTGCAGACACAGCCCCTGAATGATGGCTGCTCATGGTGAGAAAATGAGGCAGCGGTGTGTGCCTGCGATAAGGACAGGCTCTGCAGTTCTTCTTCCCAGGCAGCTTTCTGTAAACCTTATTGAAGTTTATTTAATCACAAAGGCTTTCAAATGACTGACTTGTGTGAAATTTGCTCGGCACTTGTGCAATATGGTAATAAAGTCAGATGTTAGCCAACTTCTCTGTGGGGAGGAGATTTGAATATACTTTGCTTGGCTTTTCACAGAGGTTTTAATTGACTGTTGTGATTTCTCGTTAACTTAAGACCATGGATGCATTCAAGGCCAGGCTGGATGTGGCTCTGGGCAGCCTGGTCTCCTGGTTGGAGACCCTGCACATAGCAGGGAGTTGGAATTGGATGAGCATTGTCCTCCTTTGCAACCCAGCCATTCTGTGATTCTGTGATGATTCTGTGACCAGCATTTCTTCATTGGGACAGAGTTTTGAACAGATATTTAACTTTCGTGCATTAAGGTTCTTCATTCATCAGCAAATGAAATATTACCTGGATGATGGGCCTCTGCCACTTGCATTAATGGACCTTTCTCCAACGGGCTTTTTGCAAACCACATCTCACTGTTCATATGCTTAAAGCAGGGCACGAGAGGGCATTTTTAATAATTAAACATCAATTCTACATCTCCTTGTTTGATAACCAATTGCAGTATTAACATATGGGTTTGGGGTTTTTTTGTTTTTTTTTTTTTTGGAATGTTGATAGGTTGGATAGTGGGAAAAATGCATTCCCTGAAGGAGTGGGCTGGCACTGGCACAGGCTGCCAGCAAGGTGCTGCACTCAGCACCCCTGGAGATGCTCTCTATCCACAGCTTGATACTGAGAATGCATGAGGAAGTGACATGTTTTTAAGCTCAGCCGTGCTTTGGTGGGCTGTTAAGTTGGTGAAGGCTGAAACAGCCCATGTAACCTTCCTGCAGTAAGGAGGTGTGCTCATGTGCACAGGGCTCAGTTACTCCTTGCACACCATCCCTGTTCCCGTGGCTGCTGCTGGGATGTGCTGTGGGTCAAGTTATCAAACATCACCTTACAAGATGTAATTCAGACACTTTCTGTAAGAGCTTTCCAAGCACAGGAGGCACTTCCTAAGCGAGCTGGGAGTTTTTCCGTGCATTTGAGAGCACAGTAATCTTGATTTCACAAACGCAAAAGAAAAAAAGCCCTACTTGGTCTGTGTTTTCTGAATGCATTTTGCTGCAGGAGGCAGAGCTGCTGAGTGAGGTGCAGCAGGAGGCAGCCCTGCTCCTGGGGGGAAGCAGCTCGAGGCTTTGATCCCCTTCCTTCTTTGTTTGCTCGGTGACTTTTTGTTTTCTGCATTAACTTAGAATTAATGGTATGTCCCCATGCTGTGTGGCTGCTCACTGTGTTCCTTTCAGTCCTACGAAGTGTTTACTGAGGGCATAGAAATACCTTGCTCTGAAATCAGAGCTTTAATTCAGGAGTATCAGAAAATTGCCTTAGTGATGCATAAGGCCATTTCACAAACGGTGGCTTTACCTCCTGAGGAAAAGTGAGCATGTCTCCCCTTGGAGTTTGATGTGGTAGTGTGGCTCCTCCTGGAGATCAGGCAATGGCTGTGTGCTCTGGGAGGTTTACCATCACACTTCCAAAAGCTATTCAAGAAAAAATTGATACGAACACTCTTGGAGCTGCTCCATTCTCAGGTAGAAGGGATGGGAGCACAAGGCAGAGATTGAACGTCCCACCAACCACGTCCCGTTGGATGTTTGGCCCGCTGCTCATTTGTCACATACCCAAAATTTCAAGTCTCGGTGCCATTGGCCATGGTGTCCTCCTGCCGAGTGATTGCCATCATCACTGAGCTCTGATCCAAGCTGCTTTCCTTCAGCCTGGCAAGTTGCTCAGCCCCCAGTCCCTAACGTTTGGGTTAGTTAAGAGGCTGAAGTGTCCTAAAAGCAATACAGCAGGAGGGGAGTTTGTGCCAGTGGTGTTTGGAAAAGCCTCAAGAGGTGTGCATGGTTATGGGGATATCTGAAGTGATAGCACTGCTAATACAGACAGCAGGAGCCCAGCTCTGCTGCTGCACCCATAGCAGTGGGAAAGATGGGAACAGCTTGGGAAAGCTGTTGGGAAAGCTGTGCTGCACAAAGACACAAAGACATTAAATAATGCAGAAAATAAAATGAAAAAAAAAGAACGTAGAGGAACAGACACAGTGGGACAAGATCTTGGCTTGCATCGTGGATAGCTTCACGGCGATGCCGTTGCACACGGGCTCAGGATCTGTCCCCATCAGTGGGTTTGTGCCCTGCACATCTGCACAGGCCGGGGACTGTGCCCGTAGGTGAGTTATAATGGCTGCAGGTTCTGTGTTTACATTGGAAATACTTGACAGAGCCTTAAATAAGCAGTGCTACCAGGTGGGCTTTTAAGAAAGACGATATTTATAAAAAGTGCAGTGGCTGTATCTGAACTGAACTGCCGTGTGCGTTTGTGTGACATTGTGTTTACAGTTTGCTCGTGATTTCTTAATGAACTCGAAAGTTGCTCACTGATCAAATAAAAGCAGGAGGCCTTTGGATACCCTTGCACTGAGGTTGCTTTGGACTTAAAGGACGGTGCCAAAATAAAAATGTTACGCTTTACAATGTCCTTTACAATGTCCTACAACGTTCTTCTCCTGAGTGCTGCTCAGCATCTCTGTGCATGTGCTGGTGCTGGAGATCCAGCCAGGGACAGGGTCAGCCTTCCCACATCTCAGATATGTGTGTGTTAAATCCCAGGGAAAATATATAGCAGCAGTGAGATGCTCCTGATGTTCAGACCAGCCTCTGAGGCCTGCGTTTCCATGAGTTACACAAGGGTTTCTCATACAAGTAGCCCTGTTAACTTCAGTGCATAAACGGTATCTTTTCTTGTGCTCATGGGTTCACAGGATTAAAATCTCTATAAATGTTAGTAGATAACATGTTCAGCAGCCTCGGAGCGCTGTGTTTTTCTTAGCTGCAGCACTGTGCAGTCATTCCACCTCTATAAAACCCAGGGAGGGACTTTAAGGTGGGCCAGGCACATCTCAGAGCTTGGCTGCTTGATTAACACAAGGCCTCCCGGTGACAGCACAGCCAAACAAGCTCCAGCCCTGGCCCTGTGCCTTTTTCCACTTCGCTGCTTCTGCTGCCCATATGTTTCAGCTGCCAGCACAGAGCATCGGGCGCATTTTAATCACTGGTTTTCTTCAAATAATTTTATTACTGTGAGAGCAAATTTACAAATGCCTTTTACACTCTTCGTGATACAGAACTGCTATAGTAACAGCTTTCTTTTTTTCTGTTTTTCTCTTCCAGGAGCAAATTCGTCAGTGGTTGTTGATTTCATGCCTACGTCATCATGGAACATCTCAAGTGAGCTAGATAAAGGTAAGTGGACAGAAAATGTACAAGTATGTGAAATCAGACTTTAAAATCCTAATAATTCTTGACTCGGCCAAATCAACAAACAAAGGGATGAGGGAGCATTTAAGATAAGCCTTGTTTGCCTTGTGATCATTTGACATTTAATTACGTGCTGTTCTGTGATTCCTGGAGATTGCTGTGTTCGTTTCTTGTACCAGTAAAATGTTCCACATGGTAAAAGCATTTCAAGATGTGAGCTCTGCTGGTTTATGAACTGCTTGACATTTTGTCTGGTGGATCTTAGGCTCTGAAAGCAAAGTTAACAAGCATCGGGCAGAGTCATTTTGTCTCATTGTGCTTTATTATGAATTTTAAAGGCTTTAAATTAATAGAAGGGAAAAATACATTGGCAAGTGGTAATTATGTGTGATTTTGAGCTCTCTGAAGAGGTTATAGTGAGAAAGAGAGATATATTTCTTATTCCCCTTCATTTTGTAAGGTATGCACCAGCACATTAACCCAAACTGCTTAGCTTCCTCTAGCCCATATTCCAAGCCTGCAGCTTCTGAGTCAGTCTGCTCTTTGAAACCCTTCTAATGCACCGTTCACAGTGGAGGATGCTGCTCACCTCACTAACTGTTCCATTTGTCAAACACTGTCTTTCCATTTGCATATAATTTTGTCAACCATTAACTATTTAGACTGACATTTCCCATCATGGAGTTCTGCCACGGACTGTTTCTCCAAATCTCAGAGTCTGCGTTTTGTTAATTCTTTGTATGAACATGTGTGCATAAAGTTTTATGTTGAAACATAAATGTGTTTTCTGTACTAAATATGAAGGGAATCTCTAGTTCTGGTGGTTAACTCTTTCACTGAAAGCAGTTATGTGTCAGTTCTGCAGGCAGCATTTACCTACATGGCAGGTTTTCCACTAGGATGTGGTCCCTCATCACAGAAGTCAGGGTCATACCTTGTTGAGGCGAAAGAAATACTCTTTGCCAACCACAATTGGTGATGTATTCTTCATTCTCCATGGTGAGCCCCACTGGTTTGATTGATAAAGGGCCTGCAGTTGGTTTGCTCTGTGACACAGGGGAAGGTGTGTGCCTCCAGCCAAAGCCCAGACAGAGGGAAAGGTGCACGAATGATACCAAAGGTAATGTAACTTTTCAACAAATCCAATCTGAGCTGAGCTGAAAAATAGCCCCCAGTAACTTCCTTGTTATTATTCCTTATTAGAGTTTTGTGTCAGATGTTTTCTTATGATCAGGGTGATTTTTTACTGGTACTTTGGCTAGGCCTGCACTCTCAGCAGGACATAGCTCCATGTGAGCACTCTCCATCCTTAGTTTGATTGACAGAGCTGGGGAGCAGAGCAAGGTACTTGCAGGCAGCATGCACTGCATGAATGACCCTCTGTGTTCTGTGTCTGCTGCCTAACCACTAAAATCACCAAAGTACCAGGCTATACCAGCTGGGGTTTGGATGTCCCAGTGAGCAGAGGTGAAGCTTTGGGCACTGAACCAACCTATCGCTCAAACCAAAGCCTGTAGCTTCTGCTCCAGCACTGAGCCTGCCCTCAATGTTCACAATCAGAACACTTTCCATGTTACTTTCATGGCACCTGTTGCTGGGTTATTTTGTCAGAAACAGGTAAAATGAAGTTTCACACTTCTAATCCACCTGGAAT
This sequence comes from Chrysolophus pictus, assembly GCA_037305975.1. Taxonomy (NCBI): domain Eukaryota; kingdom Metazoa; phylum Chordata; class Aves; order Galliformes; family Phasianidae; genus Chrysolophus; species Chrysolophus pictus. The sequence continues at coordinate 27,783,227 of CM074583.1, forward strand.
GCAGCAATTATCAGTGGCTGGGCTGAATCCTGCATTCCTGGGGGATTACCGGCCCCTTTGCTTGCCCTCATTAGCATTTAGACAGCTGTAAGCTCGCACACCTAAACATGGATTTACATATGTGATTAAAATGCATTTGCTGCCCAAAAAGCTTAGTCAGAGGGGCAGGTTCCTCTGTGTGCCCACAGGCCAAGCGAGGCACACATGCCTTGTCTTGCCCATAAAAGCAGGGGCTTTCATGTGGGTGCTGCCATCTCTCAGGAAGGTCTTTGAAACCCTCACATATGGAAAGCAAAATACACTGCAGCACATGCTGATAGAAGCATGCACTTTGTTTCCATTTCTTTTTGCAAGCAAGCGTCTCGAGGCATCAGCATCACTTGTCTTTGCTGCAGTCAGCCATGAGGTCATGCGGGCGGCCCAGTAAAACTTATTTTAAAGCCTATTAAGTTCACCACATGAAAGCGGTTTCCAGCCAGATTTCCCAATTAAGCAGCTGTCCACATTAAGTGGCTCTAACTCTATCTGCTGTCTTGTGGAAATAAGCATGTCTTCCTTGAACACTCCTTCGGCATTTGGGAAGGAGGAACAGCTCGTGGGCTCGTTAAACAATATTCTGCATTTTGAAATAATTACTTAATATAGTGCTTTCCCTACCTCGGAGAGTTCTACAGCGATTATCTTACAACTGAGCCCTATTCAGGTTTCAATTTCTATTAAATAAGCTAAATCGACAGCATTAAACAGTTGCCTGTTTATTCTTTTTAACAGGAAATGAATTTAAAAGAGACGCAGCCACCCGTGAAGAGCTGTTGAAAGCAACGATTGATGGGAGGGAGGAGGTGGTTTCTCACCAAAACCTTAAAAAAACAAACAAACTATGCATAAAAATAAAAAATAATCACGGTTAAAATAAGAGAAATGTAGCTATGAGCGTTTTCCTCTTTTCCAACTTGGTAAATCATGGTGTGCAGAGGGACTGCCACCAGGGAAAAGAGAAATGAAAACGCGATCAAATAAGTATTTAATTATATAAGGAGAAATAAACGGACTTCAGGGGAAGAGAGGGGGCCTGGTGGGAGGGAAAAGCCCATCCCAGAGGGAGGAGGCAGGATGTGAGCCTCCTGCCACAGGTTGCTGCCTGAGGTTCCCCTTTGGCTGGGAGAAGCCACAGCACTGCTCTGTTTGGGGCATGGTGCTGTGAGGGACAGGCTCGGCTTTCCTGATGCTTAAGACTCTCTGGTTTCCCGTTTCTTTGTACCTATGCATCACCTCCCCAGCGTCAGCCAGGCTCCAGCTCTTAATTTGAGAAAGTTTTGCATTTATCATGAGCTCTTGGTTCCCTGATGGAACCAAACGGTGGTGGAAGGGTTGGCTTTTGCTTGCATCAGATTGGAAAGAAAACCTTTCCCTGTGAGATCTGCAGATCCTGTGTGTATTCCTTTCCCTTTTCACGGCCTATCTGTTTTGATAAGCAAGTATAAAACACTGGAATGGTTCAGGGCTTGGGATCCGTTTTCATTTTGAGACATCTGCCATCCCAGGGCTGGGCTCACAGCTCCCTGCTGCTCTCAGCTCTGCATGGCACAGATCTCAGTGCAGAGAGCAAACATTCCCCAAGCAGAGGGCAGCAGGAGGCAGGATTTTGCAGAATGCGCCCCAAATCCACTGGTGGTGGTTTGAGGTGGAGCTGGGATTTATCTTCATGCATTCCAAGGCACACCAATACAAGGATCCCTGCAGCAAGGCATGGTGTGGAGCAGCCTAGAGCAGAAAATGACCAGGGCAGGGTGAAGCAGGGCATGGAGAGCTGCGGTGTTTGCAGTGCTACCCTGCACATCGGTGACTTTTGGAGAAGGCAGCTTCGCCATCCGTGCTGACAAACCCATGCTGAAGCTGCTGCCTCAGCAATTCCTTCCAGGCAGGGATATGCCCTGGCCTTGAGTCTTCATAGAGAAAATCCTTCTGATGGCCTGGGGAGAATTTAACTCTTAGGCAAACTACATCTTAAGAAACATCAACAAAAGCAACCGTGGACAAAGCCGGGCGGGTCAGGGCCTCCTGACTTCGGCCTCAGTCCTTTAGAGATTTCCAGATTTTCTTTTGAAATCACTGGATGTGAATTTGATACGTGTGGTGAAAGGAGAAGAATTACAGCTTTCGCATTCATGCACAATTTACCTTTTTATTTTCCTTTATTATCTGGGGGATATTGGGTAAATCAGGCTCCCCCGATGGGGCTCAGGGTTCGGATTCTCTTTGTGGGGTCCGGTTAGTAGCAGGGCAGTAAATTACTGCTGCTTTGTTTGAAAATTTTTTTAGCCACAGTACATTAGCTCCTTTTGTTTGCTTTTCCACTGACGGAGCGCGCGTTTCTATTTGAGAATTTGTGTTTCTTGAATGTCTCATTTATAAATAACACAGGGTGTGAAATTTGAAGGTCGCGGGACAAAACGAGAGAAAGAAACCACCCTGGGTAACACGTGGCATTTGTGGCAGAAGCCTTGCACGAAATGCTTTGCTCACGTGGGGTTTTGTGTAACCTCAGTGTGTGCAGCGAATGTCTGACCATTGTACATAAGGTAACTATATATAATAACCTTTTCCTGGCTCATCCAGCTATCTTTGTTTATTTGAAAGATTGATAGATCAGAGGGTCAGGGGACGTGTTTTATTGTAAGTTTCTGTTCCAAATTTCCTGACATTTTTGGTTTTAAAAAAATAGAGCTTTAAAAGGCACAGAAAGGGCTAATAAGAACCAGATCCTCAAGTGATGCTATGTCAAAATGTCAAAAATAACAGCTTTTCTTTGACTCGACGGCATTAATCTTAGGGCACATACCTTTCTGTGCACCCTTCCTTTAATAGCTGGAGTTTTTGTGTGCAGCTCTTTACTGCCGAGCAGCTTCTAAAGTGACAACAAAATCCCTTGATGGTTTTCAGTAGTTTGGTTTATAGCTGGATGTGGACGTTTGTTTACCTATTCCAAATCACTTTTTTTTTTGTGATAAAGTTTAGAGGCTTCCTACTTGCGCTATAAAACTGGTTCCTAAGTAAAGAAAGGCTTCATTTCCCCTTGCTGGATTACAGCATCAGAGCTATCACCGAGGCGGCCGTCCTCAAACCTGGGAGTAAACTCAGGAAAGCAGAGGCAGATGTGAGCCCTCACATTCATAAGAGGAATTCAGAGGTGTGAAGGGCAGCGAGGTGTACAGCCCCCATCCCGGAGCAGTGGGATTCAGGTGCTCAGCCCTGATAACTTTGGAAGGCCAAAGGATCCGTGCTTTGTTTCCCTCCATCAGCCCACCCACTCTTATAGCCCGAGGCAGTCCTGAAGCTGCTAATGATCGGAAAGCAGCAATTAATTATGAGAATCTCAAATGCAGTGAACGTCTTGTGGGGATGTTGAAAAGCTGATAAAGCCTTGGGCAGCAGTCAGCCTGTTTCAGGTCAGTGTGTACAGATCCTCGGGTGGCATTCATGCCTCAAATAATGGCTGGCAAGAGAAAGCCCCGCACACAGCTGCAGTGTGTATCCTGAGTTGAGCCTTGCACATACGCAGTGCTGAGGAAAACGAGCAGGGCGAGCAAATACAGGAGTGTGTTTCCTTTTGTCCCAAGAGATTTGACATCGAATATTTCCGCTTGTTTGTCTGGACTTCTTTAACTCTGATATCCTTCATATGGGTTGCCAAATCGTGGGTCGAGTGCGGTATCCCTTTCCTCCCACTGCCATTCCTCTACTTTTATTCATTTGAAATAAGTGAAATTCCAGCCGGGAGTCTTCCTTTTGCCCCCTTTAATAACAAGGGGCTGTTGATCAGACCCGCAGATCGGACCTGCCGGGAGTTCTCTTCCTTTGTGAGTTATGGGCAGATGAAGCAAGCCATGGTTAATCCTTTTTCCAACTGAGAAATATGTGCTCTGTCAATGGCCACGCTTGGGTAGGAAATTCTGCTGGTTCCTTCTTCAGCTTAACTGGAAGAGCATAAAGCTCTGCTCAGCTGAACACGTGAAGCAAACAGAAAAACCCATCCTGCAAGTTCTGGGTGGGCTCAGAGTTGCAGACTTTCTCCCTTGAGAGCAATTCTGTATGGAACATTCCCATTGCTGGAGCGGATGGCGGTGCTGATAAATGGGAACGTGGGCTGCATCCACACGTAGCGTCATCTGGGCTAATGTGGCTCATCTCAAGCTCGGAGGAAATGGAAATCATAGAATGATTAAGGTTGGAAAAGATCTCTACTACAACAAGCCCATCTGACAACCCATCTCCACCATACCTGCTGCAGTGCCCAGTGCCCCACTGCGCCTGGGTTTAAGCTGCCCTTGCGCCTGCAGTGACCCGAACGAGGGTTTGGATTTGAGCTTTTTCCTGAATGTTTTGAAAGATTAGAAGGGCTCAAAGAAGAGGATAAGTGAAACAATCGTTCTTCTCATGAAACGAATGGTTCAGGGACTAATCCTGCATCCCCACCGTGCCTTAAACACCTAGTGAAACCAGAAACGCGGAGCACGCACGGTGCAGCAGAACCCTCCTATGGACAGGGAGGCTTTTACTGCTCTGAGAGGTGTCTTTGGTAATTTAAGATAGAGCAACCATGTGGTCGCAGAGAAGATTAACATTCCTTGGCCAGAGAGGATGAGCTTTTATTTTGAAAGCCACCTGGGTTCCACTTAAAAGTGGTGGAATACTTCAGAATTTATTACGGCTGAGCAGGCTCCTATTTAACAATGTCAAGACATAGCTGTGGAAATACACACACTTTTCTTCTTTGGAGACACGCAACGCACTACATTTCGTCCTCGCACAGCTGTTGCTGTTCTGTAACATCAAACCAGCTCAGAGTTTGGCCACGAAGGATACCTAATATTTGGATTTTATATGCAGTGTCTCCAATTTATGCGCTTAGAATCATGAAGATGACTTATGATGTGTTGTGTTTGCATTGGCAACGGCTCAAAACCAGAAATATATTTCAGGCTTGGCTTTCCAGATATTATCTCAAGTCATTTAAAAGTTCATTATAGGGCACCCGCTAGTGCTGCTATAGTAAAAGGGCTGTCAGCATTTTTCAAGGGTTTATAACTCAGCCATTAAAAAAAAAAATGTCTGTGGGCTGAAACTTGGCATTCAGGGGGTAGACCCGGCAGTAAATTGTTTTTACAAATTAAAAAAAAAAAAAAAAAGTCAATTTGACTATTATTAAATTATAGGTGGGCTAAATTTTATTTAGAACTTATTCAGGCCATTCTCCTGTACTTCTGTAAATTAAAATGTGTCTGAAACGTTCTCATGGAGTGCATCTCTAAAATACGGACCAGCTGTTGTTGTTCTTGAAATGCTGAGATTGAACTGAAAATATAACAACAGCGCTTATCCCAGCGTAGCACTTTTCACCTTCAAAGTGCTTTACGAGCATTATCTCATTAATGTACATAGCAGCCTCCCCATGATGTAAGAGGGATTATTATCCTCACTTTATAGCTGGAGAAACCGAGCCAAAAGGTTTAAGGCTGTTTTTAAAAGGACTTAGTTGCACAAATCCCGTGTGAGCTTTGATTGGCTTTGGGTGTCTGCTTCCCTTCGGCTCTTCTGAAAATCCCAGCCGGGGTGATTCACCCAGCGCTGCTCGGAGCCAGCACTGCACTCACACTTTCCAATGGCTGCTGCCTCTTGAGTGTCGTTAACTTGTGCATAAGAACCATCATGTTTCTAACAAATTACTCTTTTGGGCAGAGAGAGCCAGCTTGGGGCGGCAGCCATGCTCACCCCCTGCTGAAGCCCAGAAGGAGGATCTACCCCTGTTTTTCTTGGCCTCTTTTGTCCCAGCGTTAGAGCTGATGGCACCAGAGAGCGGCTGGACAGAAACCTGAGGAGTTGTTTTGCTGTTGGTTGTTGTTAGGGAGAGGATGGTGGTGGTAGCTTTGGGGATTTGATGGGCTTTGGTAGCTAAGGGTTAAATTTGAGGGCTGGAAGTAGAATTGGGCTTCCCTTTGGCTGCCCTGTGCTAGGTGAGGGCAGCAGTGGGTGGCATCATCCGTTCTCTTAGTCCGGTATTCCTCAGGTTCCCAAACCTGGCATGGTTTGGAAGCACTGTTGGACCTTCAGCTCACTGTCAGTAACAGAAATGCTTCACCCGTGAGAAACTTCTTGTGAAGATTCCAGCTGCCTGGAACTTTCCCTGCTCACATCTCATATCAGGTGTTTTACAGTCTGCTGCCTGAGCTGATGTAAGATTTGGACGCAGACTGCATGGATTGAAGGACTAAGCTAAGCTGAATTTTGAAGATGCTATTTGTTGTAGAGTTCCTGTAACAGTTTGCAGAGAAGGCAAAGAAAGCTTGGGGAAGAGTGGGAAGTCCTGGCACCAGAGGCTGCTTCTGTGGGTACCTGCAGAGAAGCTGCCCCAAAGCTCTTGCTGCGATGGCCGTACTTCCCCATTGCCTCACTGTTGGCACTGCTACTTTGAAATCCTTCTGCATCTGGTATCCTACCCAACATCATTATTATTCCTTTATTTGCTTCTTCTGCACGCTCCAGGACCTTTAAAATATTCTATTTACTGTTGCTTGTCAGCAAGACCATTGCAGGACTGAGGCCATTCTGTTTTCTGTCTGTATTGCACTGGAGATGTCTGAACTTCAATCTTTGAAACACAGTCAGGAGTTATGTCAAGGACTGTGATGTAGAAATGCACTGGATCATTAAGCATGGTTATCCACTTCCATGTGATTAGTGTCTCTGTTAAGCACTCTGTGGGGAGAGCCCAAGAATACGTGTGCTGATTTAGATGATACTTCCCAATGAGGTTATGAAGGTGCAAGTCAGAAATGCTTTTAGTCTTGCAGAAGTGGCTCTGGAGAGGTAAGGAGCAGCCTGGCACCTGGGCTGGGATGCTGAGCCCATTGTCTGCCTTCACCACTCAGCTGCTTGGACACCAGACACGGTTTTAGCTAACCAGGTCTATAGGAGCACAGTTAGCAGTATGATTTTGCAGTTTCATATCTGCGTGTTAACAAACTTGATCAGTGAAAGATTGCTGTGTGGGCAGCTCCTTTGTGCACAGTGCTTATCCTAACAGCACCTCGGGAGAACAGGGATGTGCTGCACGCAGTGCTATGCAAATCCAGGGTAAGAACTCACACACTAAGGAGATTAAATACAAAGGGGAGAGATACTGATACTCACAAGACATAATGAAGGGAGTAGCCAGTGAAGACATGATTAAAATAAGTAATTAGGGAAGTGGATTAGTTGAGTAAGGTACTTAGTCAAACTGTTTTTATTGGGTGCTGGAGATCTTTCTCCTAATTTCAGGCAGGCTTGCTGCTGCAGGTAACAGTGGCTGCAGCCGTCCGTGGCCGCTCCAGCAGCACAAGTTCACTTACTGATGGGCCTCATCCACCTCCCAGTCCCGGGTTTCCCACTGCCTGGCCGCCCTGCCGAGACAGCCAGCACTGCTAATGGGCTCTGCCCACTAATGACCACATGGGTTTGAACCTGTGACACCAAGATGAAAGCCCGCGTATTCCATTCCCCTAACCCAATCCATCTCGCTCTCTGCCTTTAAAGGATTTAATTAAATGCTGAGTACGGTTAACTAGAAATGGCCTTCTTCCTGACCGATGCGGAGTGAAATAGCACTTGACAGGAGAAGGCAATGCTCATGAACGGATTAGAAGAGATTAATTTTGTGAAATTGTGATTTAACGTTCTCTGTCTTAACAAAATGAAAGAATTCTTGATCTTATGCTTGCAACTATCATGAGACCTATTTCAGATTAAACTTCAGTGCCTTCCCCGGAGGAAACACTGGCTGAGAGGAAAGCCTTCATCTCGCAGATATGATCCCCATTCCTTCATCTGTGCTCTTAGTGCTTGCAGAACCATTTACAACGTGTCTGCACTGCTCTGCAGCTCCATTAAAAATGGCTCTGAGGTCCTCGTGGCTGAGTGGCTTATTTCATACACTGGTACATTCTGTGGATGCAGATGTGAGCAGGGCAGATGTGTGAGGCACAAACAATAAAATAAGCGGCTGAATTTACAATGGATCTTTTTGCATTTACTGGTTAGCGAAAAGGAAAAATAAATTAAACAGAGGAGAGGCATTACATCTTTCTGCTGTGTTGAATGAAGCCAAATACAGGATGATGCTGAGAAAGTGAAGAAAATCTATGAATGTACAAAGGAAAAGAAGCTTTTGAGAGCAGTATGACTACTGTGTGACTACTATGAGTACTATGTCCAGGTCTGGAAACCCCAGTACAGTATAGACAGGGAGCTGTTGGAGAGGGTCCAGAGGAGGGCCACAAAGATGATCAGGGGGCTGGAGCACCTCCCCTACAAAGACAGGCTGAGGGAGCTGGGCTTGTTCAGCATGGAGGAGAGAAGGCTGTGAGGTGAGCTCATTGCAGCCTTCAGTACCTAGAGGCAGCCTATAAACAGGAGGGGAATCAACTCTTTGAAAGGGTAGATAACAGCAGGACGAGGGGAAATGGTTTGAAGTTGAGGGAGGGAAGATTGAGGTTGGATGTCAGGGGGAAATTCTTTACAGAGAGAGTGGTGAGGTGCTGGAACAGCTGCCCAGAGAGGCTGTGGATGCCCCGTCCATCCCTGGAGGTGTTCAAGGCCAGGTTGGATGGGGCCCTGGGCAGCCTGCGCTGCTATGAAATGTGGAGGTTGGTGGCTCTGCATGTGGCGGGGGTTGGAGATTCGTCATACTTGAGGTCCCTTCCAACCCGGGCCATTCTGTGATTCTGTGACTACAGTATAGTGAAAATAGCAAAATTTGTTCCTTTTTTCACTGTGCAAAACTATGTGGAACCCAGAGTGGCCCTGAAACACAAATTAACAAGGAGAATTTTTGGCGAAACCCGACAGCCACTTCCTTCATTTCCCTTTCAAAGATAGGAGAGAGAGCTCTTTCAAATAACACTTCCCGAGCTGGATTTTTTTAACTCACCTTGTTTCTTTTTCCACAACAGATTACTTCTTGACGCTCGACGAGCCAATGAACAACATTACCACCACTCTCGGCCAGACCGCAGAGCTGCACTGTAAGGTGTCTGGCAATCCTCCGCCCACCGTGCGCTGGCTGAAGAACGACGCTCCCGTGGTCCAGGAGCCCCGGCGCATCTCCTTCCGTGCAACCAGCTATGGCTCCAGGCTGAGGATCAGAAACCTGGACACCACCGACACCGGCTACTTCCAGTGCGTCGCAACCAACGGCAGGAAGACTGTTTCTACCACTGGTGTGCTGTTTGTCAAATTCGGTACGTTATCTCCTTTGAAGCTGTTTGAATTGAAAATAGTGCAGGTAACTCTGGAGAAAGTTCTTAGTAGAATATCCCAGATTGGAAGGGATCCATGGGATCTTCAAGTCCAGCTCCTGTGTTGTTTTAACCATTGAAAACATGGCTACTGACCCTGGAAGCATTCAAGGCCAGGCCGGATGTGGCTCTGGGCAGCCTGGTCTGCTGGTTGGCGAGCCAGGCCATTCTATGATATGATTCTGTGATGGAATGGTATCAGCCATTGCTGAATGGTATCAGGCATTGCTCACTGCTCAGCTGAGATGCCCGTCATGCCAGCTGCAATGGTGGTCTTTAGTATACAAAAGTCCAATAGAACCAGGGCATAAACTGGAACCACTGAGCAGCAGTGTTCATTGTTACACCAGCAGGGTGGATTCAGACCAGATGATAAAAGCTGTGATTTTCTCAAGTGCCCAAGTGACATCCTCTTCTTCTAATAAGTGAGAAATTCAGCTTGCAGCTTGGAGAAGATTGGAGGTGGAGTGAAAATGTTATGTGTAGACCCATTAGTGATTTTTATATACCTTTCAGATAAAATAAGTACTTCTTTGAAGTTTATATTGAGGCGATTGCCTTCATAGACAGTCTTATGACTGGGATGATTCCAGACATGAGATGGGTTTTGTGCATCCTGTCCATCTTCACTCAGAGTGAAATACTTCACCGAGGTGTGGATGCTTGCACAGAACCCCAGGCAGTCCTCATAGCAACACAGAAGGAATGATGTATCTGATGTGTCCCAGAGTCCTTCATCATGAATCTCTAAATTCTAATAAGAAATTGGTCATTGGATTTTCTCATAAAGTAATTGTCCTTTAGATTGTATCTGAAATTTAGGATATTTTTATCTAAATAAAAAATGGCACTTTTCTAGACACTGCTGTAGAAAACACGGAATATTTTTTGTGGTTTGCTGACTGGGGCAACATTTAATCTTACAACTCAATTTCTAAAGCAAATGCTCATTAATATGAATGTCTCTTAAACCTGCTGCAGCTGACTCTTCAGTTTGCTCTGTGCTGCTGAACTGCAGTCAGCTCAGCCAGTCCAGTATTTGCCAAATTATAAATGCCAAAGGCACCACCAGTGAAACACTGTCAGCCAACGCCTGCTGAATCAGGCCAAGGATGAATATCCTGAAACACAATGAAGATTGATAGGGGGAAGTGATGCTGTTTTCTCCCACTTGTAGTTAGAACATGCTTTTGTACAAGCCTCCTGTGGTTTGCTGCAACCTTTTTTGTCGTGACCCCAAACACAGTCGAATTACAGAATCAGTCCCTCAGCTGTTTATTACCCTTATCTACAGCATTTTGCAGACAGTCACTGCTACAGGATGCAGTCTTGTCTTTGCTATTGAGAAATGGAGACTTGCTTGTTAAACTACATAAACCACATTCAACATGACAGACTGTTACTTTTATCTTTTAAAAGGTTTTGAAAAGCTTCCTGCTTGTTACCTCACTATAACTCATCACACTGTTTTTCTTCTGTCACTTTTCCAGGTCCCCCACCAACAGCAAGTCCAGGATCATCGTAAGTTGTTTCATGTCTCTTAAGTCGATTCATTAATCTTGCATTTCAGCAGTCAGAAGTTCATTTTTCATTTTGTGTGACAGAAGCACTTTTACATTCCACTTTAAGTCAGATAGGATCATAATTTATTGTAACTGAATTATCTGTCTCATAGATAAATTTTCATGTTATCATGTCAACTCCTATTTCTTAAGCTAGACTTCTTATTTTCCAGTATTATTTCCTTTAGGTCCCCTGGTGCCTTCAGCCTTTGAACTGATTTCAGTGTACATACAGAATGCACTGTATGAGGTGAAACCGACCTTCTTAGTCATAGCCCAATATGGATAATATTTGACTAAGTAGATGTTACTACCTAGGGAATTTTACTAATTTAATGGAACCGATGGTCATAACCTGGATCTGTGTCCATCTGTGACTGTATTAGTAAATAGTTGTAAAAGTCCTTAAAGATCAGGTACCTGGGTGCAAGTAGTGGCTGTTTTCACAGCAGCTCCCCTCTATCCTGGAGCCCACAATCTGCTGCTGGCTCTGAGCAGTTGCCACCTTGAGTTTGGCACTGGAGCTTCTGTCAGTGGTAAGCTTTGAGAACATACCAGTCTCTCATTTCAAGATATATGACCAAACTTGCTCTACTTTTATAATCTCCCATTATTTTCGAGTCTTGATTTTCAGCTGTTCAGAAGTTTGTCATTAATGTTATGATTGTGTATCCAGCTTATTCACACCTTGCACATGTGAAGTAATGCTGAAAACCCACCTGTCCTGATGATGAAGCTGTGAATGTCTCTGAAGGCCCGTATATAAGATCATTCACAAACTGTTGCAGAGAGTATAAATTAGGGAAAGCATCTGACCACAAAAGGACATGCTAGGATGCCCTCTAATGGAACGCTACAAAATGTGGTTTTGTCTTTTGAAGGTACCTGCAATGAAGTTACTGGGTTTATTTAGGAAGGGGAACTCTTTGCTGGGACTCAGAGCCCTCGTTGTGAATGCGGTGCTGTGGGGAGCAAAGCTGCACTGTGGGAGGTGGAGGCTGCTGTGCACTTCAGCAGCTGGGAGATGTTTTTAATGATTTGAGAAGGTGTGCATTTTGCGTCTGCTTCTGACAAGTTTGGAGTTTCTAAAATTTGTAAGGTGAGGCAAAGCTGTCAGAAACCCATAGGAGAGCAGTGTGAGTGCAGAAGGCAGGGAGCTGTGCTGGAATTTTGCTGTCTGGGCTGCTGAGGATTGCCTTTTGTGGCTTTTTTTGTTGGTTTTTTTTTTTTTTTAAACAAAATTGGTTTGGGAACCTTTTTCCAGTTTCTCTTTCTGGCAATTTATCTCTTCACTAAAAGCCTCACCCATTTATAGGGAAGTGACAGCAAATGTTCCCATTAATTCAGGGAGAGTCAGACTGAGCTCTAGGGTAATGCCTGCACATCATCATCCACAAGGGAAAAGACAAACTACTTCTGTTGGTTTTGTTTTTTTTTTCCTCTGCATGCTCCATATCAAACATTACATTGACTTTAAAGGGATTCAATCCAGGATTTTCATTTTGCTCTCAGCATGCCCTGCCCATTGTTATACAGGGCTACGAGCACAAAGACGTGAAAAGGTGAAAATAAAGTGAGACTTCCTCTGCAGTAGTCCACTTTACAATCGTGCCTTTAAAATTTGTAACCAAGAAAGATATTTAATCACACTTCATTACCCTGAGAGGTTGTGGGTCTGTCTGATGAGAGGACGCATTGTTCTAAACTTGGAGGGTAACATATCCAAAGAAACGTGCGCAGGCATCTCTGTTTTACTGAATGGGGAACGTTTACATTCCTGGAGAAGCTAACCAGATTTAATCTGTGAAATGAGAGAATCAGGAAGAAGCTTATGAGAGAGAAATGATAAACTTGGAGCTCGTACTAAATTGGAGTAGAAAAAATGTCAGTGGGTCATAATGAACCTGGTTCATGTCTGCTGCCAGTGGCATGAGTGCAACAGCCTCATGGATAGCAGTGCTTGGTGAGTTCCAGCTGGATTGAGCTGAGCTGCAAAGAGAAATTACGTGTTGTGGAATGCAGGAGGAGGGATGTTTGCTGGTCTTTCCATGCAAAAAATATCGTGAAATATCATATATAGCATGCTCTTCGTGCAAACTAGCAAACAAATTATTAGCTAAGGAATAAATGGAAATTTGGTGAAGTGTGTGTGTTGAGAGTGATTCCACGTTACGCAGGGAAGTGCCACAAAGAAGTGTTTGAAGGGGTACTGGTTGAAAGCAGCAGTGCTCTTTGTCGTAGGGGAACAGAACATCTTCAGCAGCTCTGGTGAGCTTTCTTATCCGAAAATATTTGTTGACATTCTAGAGGTTAATAGATCTCAAATGTGAAGAGAGCCTGGAGACCATTCGCTGCAGGATTCATACTTTGGTAGTGCTTGTGCTTTATCAGCATGACTTTCTTCACAATCAACCAAATGGATGGCAAGTAGCATCTCGTCCTCGGTGGCTGTGCTTTTCCCATGTTGTCTTTATTAATCTACCACGAGAGGAAGGTTCTGTTCATTTAATTGGAGGATCATGTTTTTAAAAAAATCCATATGCTCAGCACTTTTCTTCATATAATTTATAGGTGCAGAGTTCTGCACTTATGTGTTGGCAGAAAAATAGATGGTCCAACTGTAACTTAAAAAACAAAAAGGTTAAATGGATAACTTCTGGAAAAGAGGACAGGCAATGCGAGAAAACATCTTCATTCTCATGTGTGTTATATCCTTATTCTTTCTGCTTTCCTCAAACACTGCTATGGTTACTTAGAGCCAAATGTCTGCTTGCAAACCAGTCCGAAGCAAATGAAAGGAGCTCCAGCAGCAGCGTGCCACCGCCATCCATTGGGGAGCGAGGAAAGAGGTATTGCTGTAGTGCAAAGCCTGGCTGACCTGAGTGTCCTTCCTTCAGCTCACTGGTGTTTGGCAAAGGTCAGCTTTAAAGCCTTATCTGCGGGGCTGAGGAGCTGCATTCCTTTGACATGCTCTGCTGCTCGATACGTGTAACACAGCGTAAATATGCTTCTCTTTATTTTTTTTCTTTAGCAAAACCACACTCGTGCTTTATAAATAAATTGTTATTTTATCTTTGTTCTGCCAGAAGGTGCTACAGATACAAGGCCCATTCCAGGCACCCAGGGAGCTGAAGGCAGAGTGTGAATTCCGCTGTGCGCAGCCCGGCTGTGTGCCTGGAGCAGGGCAGCCCTGTGGGCTGAAATAGATTCCATGAAGTGGGGGCTGCCAAGGGCACCTCCAGAGCAGGCAGCAGCCAGGGGCTCCTCATCCAGCTGGTAATTCAGGTCCTGCTTGGCTCTTGGTGTGAAAGGCCAAATCTACTTATTTAGCACTTTTATTTTTTCCTGTTCTGATGCTTCGTGTTGCTTTGAAATGTTTTTGTCAAGGATTGGTCCTTTAAGTATGTGGCAGCGTGCATCCCAACCTCAGATCTCTCCAGGGGCTGCAGAGAAAGGGCTGAGCACAGCAGATTCCAGGCAGTGAGAAAATTCTGTGTAACAATAGAGATCATTTGGCCTGGAGAATCATTGTGCGTTCAGTTCTTCCCCACAATTATCATTGTGCATTTTTCCTCTGTATTGTTTCCACTACCTGGAGCGATGCTCTGTGCTTGCCTTCAACTTTTCTTGCTTGTTCCAGGAAGAATCCTGGGTGTGAGTTGCTGAGGGTTGAGCAGGAGGAGCTCACTTGTACTCTGCTCAGGAGCTGCTGTACTGGGAGAGAACACAGAAATGCCTTTTTTTATAATCCAGTCTAAAAGTGAACTAGATAAAACGCAATGGCATGTAGTTCAATGGGAACAGTTCAGGAAAATGTCAACTCTGCGATGAAGTTGTGCAAAAAAAAGTACAAAATCTGTTGTTTCGAGAGCACGTTTTGAAAGATCCTAACCTGCAGGTGACGTGCAGCACCTGGCAGGATGGGCTTTTGGCCTTAGTGCAGTGGAGCCGTGGGAAGAAGAGCACAGCACCTCTTAGAAGTGTTCTGTAAGTTCACAAGACGTGGTGTTTTAGGTGTTGAAGGCTAAAAATGCCTGTTCCATCAGCGTTAATGCTGTGGGATGTGCAATCTGTGCTGTGTGGCAGAGACAGAGCATCTGGTGTCAGGGCTGCCCTCTGACTCTTCGCAGGGCCCTCTGTGTATGCAAGCGAAGTATGGCATTGTTTGCTCTTTATTTAGCCACTTGGAATGAGGAGAGGAGGCAAAGAGGAGAGGAGAGGGCTGTAATTTTAAGGGGCATTTGATTCATAAAATCAAATGGGGTTTGTGCTTCTCAGAAATAGCTTGCAAGGCTTGTGAAACCACAAACCCCGCAGGATTCTCCCATCCTCTTTTTCAGTGATTAAGATTTTTATGGTTTTTTTTTTTTTTTCCTCTTTTTTTTTTTTTCTCAGTTAAACACATCTGGGATTTTTAGTAGAACAGATCTTTTGTACAGTGGCTCCATGTGGCTGGATGTCAGCATAGTTCTCTTCAGCAAGAAAACACATAACCACTGGCCAGCATCCAGGTGAGACTTGGCCAACTGTGTGTTTGACTAAGCATTTCACAGAGGCTTCTTTTGACCTGAGAAGTTAAATTTTATAGAAAAAGATCTCAAAAACTATAAAGAGGAAAGACTAGATTCATCAGGGAGCTGCTTCAGAGCATCCTGAGCCCAGCCCTGCTGCTGCTGCCCACTGCACCCACGCTTACCCCAGTGCTGGAACAGCTTTCCTTGCTGTCATTGCCACCAGTGCTGCTTTTGGTGTTATGGAAATGCTGAGTGAGGACTGAAGGCAAATCCCACAGGTCTGGGGGCTGGCTCCTTTATAGCCCTGGTGCGTGTTGGTGCAGATGCCACAGGCCGACTTTGAGTGGGATATTGTACACGGAGGCCAATATAAATACGTTTGTGCAAAACAGTTGTGCAGTGTGAAGATGAAGTTGGAGTGGCTGATGCTGACAGAAACCACGTTATGTTCTGTTGCATTACTTCACTTGACTGCAAGTAATACCCCCGTGGTTTTGCCAGGGTCTGAGAGCCAAATTAACTGCTGCGGGCCTGCTGGTTGTGGAAATGAAGTGTTTCCAGGAAAGGCTGCTTTTTGCTGTGTCTTTGATCTGCGCACTTATCTGCTAGGCAGTGTCTCATCTTCTCCCTGGTTACTCGTCTGTGATTCCCCTGGTGATATTCCTGTGGCATCAGGAGTTAGTGGGGGGACTGCTGAGGCTCCTGGGCCAGGAGGGGCTGTGGTCATGGGCAACCCTGAGCAAGCAAACATCAAGTAGAAACCTCTGGGTGAATGTAGTACTGCATTTAGGGTGCTGTATTTATGTCTGCTAGTAAATGAATTGGTGTTGTACTGCATTTTATCTACTTCAAGGTACTTATGTAGCTAAATATACACATTATCTGGGAACTCCAGGCTCCTTTGCCTCTTTACCTTTTCTTATCTCCCAGACTACATAAGTGAAGCTGAGCCAGAGTAAGATCGGAGGTGTGCTCGGTTGCCTTCACTGCTTTTTGCTGGTTCATATGCCACTGAAATCATGCTGGTCCTCCTGTCTGGGTCCGACGCCAATGGGTAGTTTGCCCAAGATTTTATATATGTGGTAAGGAAGCAAAGAACTGAGCTCTGGAGGCCCAGCCCAACACCCGTGCTAATGGGTTATTGTGTCGGCTATGGCCGTGCATCAGCTGTGGGCTTTCATGTGAGCAGTGCTGCAAAAATGTGAGGTCTGTGCCACAGAGCTCTTAGCCCAGCTCTTATGATTAGAGAGGGTGAAATTGGAGTTTGTTATGCTGTGGTATATCTGCAGGAAGGAAGCTGGCCTGGAGTTTGGAGTGAGATTTAACTTAGTACTTTTCACTTTTGAAAGGGTACCTGATAAATACTATTACCTATTTTAATTGAAGTGTTCCACCTGTATCTGTCACGTAGTAAGAGCAGAAAGCCCTTCTGTCTTCAGGAGGTCTGAAGGAAAGGTATGACACGAGATGGAGACATGGCTGTGTTATCTGAAAACAAATTAATCACACTGATATCAGTATCTTTCAAGTGGGGAGAGAGAAAGGAGCACAATGCGTTTTGACATGGACATTAGGAGCCAGCGTTGCCTAATGCATTGTTATACTATGTAGGAAAAGACAATGCGCTATTAAGAACTGTATCTGTTTTCCTTCTGTTCAGTATCACCCATAGCAACTACCTAAGTAAATAAATGTTTGGTATAGAAACAGCCTTTGTGGAATGCTGCAGATAATATTTAAAGAGTGTTTGTGCTTTTATTCCTGCGAGGCTTTGATATGACCCAGTTGCACAGCTGGTAATGACGTTGCACACAGGGATTGTGGCAGGACCCCAGGAGAGCTGCGGGGCCCAAGAATGGATTTAGGGACACTCAGAAGCCTTGAAGGATACATAAAGTGCAGGAAGAGGATAAACTTTTCTTTCTTTAAGGAGTTTCGATGAATCATTAGAAAATTTGGTTTATATAAACACTTAAATCCTGTAATTATATAAATTGAGCCCGAGTTGCAGACTGTGGGCTTACTTTTCTGATTTATTTTAAATGAGCAAAGTGAGGGTCATTTTGAAGTTTCTTTATTCTGTTTGGCAACAGAATAGGGAAAAAAAATCATGAAAAGCTCCAATTTGAATGAAAAGCTGCATTCCTTCCCCCAGTCGTCTCCTGCAGCCTTTGGGGAACTGCATTTGCGGGGACCATCTTTAAGTGTTGCAAAAAAATCTGATCATTATGCACAGTTGGCAATCTGCGTCTGACTAAGTCTGTTAATAAACTGAGTCTTGTGAGTTAAACCAAATAGTCAGACCGGCCAAGTATTGTTCTGTTAATGCTATAGATCCTTCATGTTCCCCAGAGCCCTCTTCCCACTGAACTCTCTGGCAGGACAGCCTGGGTTGAGCACACGCTGGGACGGCCGAGCCATGCTGCTAAGCTCCATGGTAGGGCTGCCACCAGGACTGCTTGGTTGGTAACAGAGAATTGCTCTCGATTAACAACGTTGTGCCTTCAGTATTTGGTTTCATTCGTTAATGGAATGAAGCTAAGAGCTTTAGGAAGTGCTGCACAGCCCCAGCCCAGCAAGTGCCCACTGAATGAGAGGAAGACCCCATCTCCCTTGTGGTCGTTCCCAACAACAGCAGTTTTGTGGCCAAGTTCCCTCTAACCCAGAAACCCCTTCTGGAGCTGCGATGAGATTGCAGTGGCAATGTTGTCCAAACCACTGTATTTTTATGACACATTCCAGTTTTCAGAAGAGATGATGTTTTCTAAGACAGTTCCCATCCAAACAAAGTCTCAGCTAGTTCTAATCATAGGGGTGATTTAAATGCCTTACATGGATTTCTTTGAGCCCAAAGTCTGGGAGGCAAGATTCGACCATAGTACAGCAACGATGATATTCACCCTTCCCAGTCCATGCCAGGTTATGGTGCTGGCTAACAGAGCCTGTCCCAGGCTGCTTTCTGGGGAAGGGCTGGCCCTGAATGTTTATCTTGTCCTCAAAAAGGGCAATAAAAGATGATTTGGATGTTTTGGAGAGGGGCTACAATTCACGTGTGAGGAGTCCAGGTGTGTTGTACTCAGACAGTGTGGGATCTAAGGTTTCTAGCAGTTGTTCTGTCTGTGTGTAGTTACAGTACAGACCCTTCTCCAATTCTCCTTCTCTCTAAGAGCTGGGTACTGCTGTCCTGGGAATGGAGGGGTCAATTTTAAGATGGAACCCAAGCACCAAAGCCTCCTCCTTCCCAGTCCCAGCTCTCCATTTTGATTTGGATGTTCAGCCTAAGAAATCAGCTTTACAGGAGAGTATGCTACTTCTGTCCCATGGGACATGGGCTTAAAAATCTTTCATTGTCTTGTTTTACCTGAAAGCCTGCACTTTCTGGTGGCTGAATGTTCTTGGGGAGCTTCACTGGGATCTGGCAGCCATGGGATTTGGTCAGGAGGAAGGGATGAAAGAAGGAACAAACATTTCAGCAACCAGTTAACATCTGGGGTCATCTCCAAGGTGTGCTGAGATTCTGCTGTGCAGTAAGGCCTTTAATTATAAGGGAAATCCTGTTTCAAGGCTTGTAATGTTTCTGTGGTTGTAATAAAATATTCTGCAAAACCAGGTAGTAAAACCTCAGTGAGAAAATATCTTTTTCTTGTTTTGTTCTTGTACTTTAGTGCCCAGCTCCCATTGCTGTTCCTTAAACAGATCTTCTCCTGATGTTTTCAGTTTGTGCTGATGGGGAGCGGTGAGAGATCTGTTGGAGGTTCATCAGATCCCAATGGTGTGCAGCCACTCAGCCCAGAGCAAAGCTTTGTGCAGGTTTCTGCTTATCCTGCTGCTGCTGCTGGGCTGGAAACTGAGTGACGAGGAAGCACTGAAAGCATTAGCAGTGAAAGCTCCTGTTGCTCGTGGTAGCAATTATTCAAGAGAAATAACAACAACAACAACAACAGTAATAACAATAATGATGATGAATTACGTTCCTACAAACATGCTGAGCTTGCAGTGCTGCACAGCATTGCGAGGATGTGTCCATCATCCAGCATCAGCTTCAGGGTTTACCTGCAGTTTGCACAGCCTGCAGCAGGAGCAGTGGTTGCAGTGTTTATTCAGTCTAGTAAAAACATTACAAATGTGAATAAACCTGCTTTGACCCACGCTGCTTTCAGTCCTGCCATGCAGTATAAAACCTTCAGAAGGGGTTTTCCAACCTTGATAAGATCGCTGCATAGGCTGCCTGCATGAAGTTACCTACTTGGTTGCAATTTGTGTTACTTCATCACAAAGTCATTAAGCACGAGGAAGATTATAAGGTGTTACGTTATTTATCCTGATAATTAAAAACACGCACGACACTCTGGCTTTGGCTGTTCAAAGCAGTAACCTGGGGCAAGTTCAAATACTGTAAAAGGAGTTAATCATCGATTTCAGAATGTGTCAAGTTTATTGATCTTGTTAACAGGAAAATCCGTGTGTGGCTGCCTCGGTGGGGAAAGAAGGCAGTTATCTGAGCTGTGAGGAGTTGGATGCTGTTGTTGATGCCTGAGCCAACCACAGCCGGTGTTAAGCAAAAACGAATTGCAAACGTTACCCTGCCACAGTTTTCCAGGCAAATGTCTTGTGTCAGTAAACGTACTGACAACAAATTTTTTCTCAGTCATGATTTTGCTGGAGGAGAATGCACACATTCTTTGCCGCAGTGCCATCCGGCAGCGAGCACCTACAGTGCATACAAGTGATCCCTGTCCCAGGCTCACAGCCTCTTTTAGGGTGTCAGAGGTGAGAAGGGACTGCTGTGTAGTCCTCCATCTAACCAGCCTGTATGAGGATGGCTGCACTTAGGTTGTCTTCCCCTCAGGTGCTGCAGTGCCAGAGCCTCCAGGCACCACAGAAGGAGTGGGAAGTTAAGCCCAGGTGCAAGATCTCTTGAGCTCACTTTGTTGAAAAGATGGGATTTGAGTAGCTGCTGTCTTAAGTTGCCTTCTTAGAAGGTAGTTACGTAAATCACTTCTACATTTTATCTGCATTATTATTGGTGGTTCTACCGTTTCCAGCTTGCAAGAAGGAAATATGAATTGTTTTAGAATCTCTTAATCTGGAAGCACTAAAAGCACGGCAAAGCCCTTTTCTTTACTACCTGCAGCTAAGCTGTTTTCTGAGTCCTCCTGATGGGACTTCTGCTTCTCGAGGCAATTTTTGGCATTTATTGAATCTTTGGTGGTGTCAGTTTGTCCCTCTCTCTGGATGCAGATGCCCGAGCACAGCCAGCAGGTGAGGACCTGGACTTCAATGTGAGTAGTATTGACGTGAACAAAAGATAACAAGAGCAACTATGGTTTTAGCAATGAGAAATGCAGAGGAGTTATCTGGGGAATGTTTGCTTGCACAGGGAGCTGGTTTGGAGGCCATAGCTGACATCAGGAGCTGCCACTGAGCTGGATTCTCTGACTCAGCTGGTGGGGATAAACCCAGAGCAGCTCCTGGATGTCTGCAGAGCTGCCCTGTCTTCTTCTGAGTGTGAAGAAGAATGTTACCCCACCTGTGACACAGAAGGCATTTTTATGGGACAAAACAAATATCATCATGCCAAAGTACCCAACAGGATAAATGGAACAATGGTATACAAGTACTGGTGTCTCCTCGGGTTCTCACCTCATGCACAGTGTGCATAAATCACCTTGCTGCATGGGTTGTGTGTGTGCATGCCTTTTTAGATGAAGGTTGGCATAATTCTCATATAATTTTTTATGCAGTTGTGAAATACTGTTAATGTGTTTTATGTTACCATACCACGATAAGAGTTAGTGTTGATACAAACCAGCATTTCACCACTCAGAGATAAAATACAGCTTTTAGATTTGATAAAGCACAACTGCAAAAGCGTGCCAGAACAGACTTTATTTAAGCAACGCTTTAGGAACAGTTTTTGGAGCTAATTTTATCTGAAATAATATTTTTTCAGTGAGGGAATGCATTGATACCATTTACAGTGTGCGTATAACTTTATCGATACCAATTAATTTCAGAATTACAGCTGAAATGTTGTGTCCCGTGGCTCAACCCACTGTGCTGAGCCTGGGAGCAGACCCTTCCAAGGAGTGGTGCAGCTGGGTGCTGTCAGGGCTCCAAATGTCCTCTGCATCAATGTATGGAAGAGATTGCTTGCAAATTGTCTTAGAATTGTCATCCAATGCATGGTGGTAAGTTAGCATAATTACTTCTAATGCAAAGCTTCATCAAATTGGTATCTTCAGTTGCTGTCATGCTGGAATAACAATAATAATAATAAATAAACAGCATAGTTTTTATCTCTTGGTAAATATCAGGTACTTGTGTATCTTGCAACCAGTCCAGAAAAATAAATAACTTTTTCTTCTTCTGCCATTTGAACAAGAAGAAACAGTGCTGGTTTGGGAAGCAGAAAGGTAGTTTATTTCCCCTTGAAGAGCAGCTACTGGCTGCAAATGAACTGCCAGATGGCATTATCTTGCATGTTTTGTACTAACACCTTATTGCAAATGAGCTGGGTTTTCCTTTGAGTTCCTTGGACAAACATTTTAAGCTGGCAGTGTTTCTAACTGCTTGGCCTTGCAAAATCAGCCATGTTTCCTTCTTTACTTACCGCCGGGATAAATAGAAAAATCTAAGGGAGGTCAGAATTTACTTAATAATTCTTTCAGTGCTGCTGCGCTAGGATAGGAGGGAAGGTGTGTTCAGTGTTCATTCTTTCAGGGTAGCAGGAGAAAATGGCAGCGACTGCATCTTTTGCTGAGAAGTTTGGATTGATATCTGGCCCATTTCTGAACAGGCAGCTGCCATTTTTTCACAGCTCTTTCTTCAGGTCAGGATCTCTGTGATTTAGGCTGGGCATCCTTCTCAAGGCTAACTGAAAAAGGAATCTTCTGGTCCCACTTACTGAAGAGTGCTTCATGCTGCTCTGTGCAGCGAGGTGTAATGCTCCTAAAGAAAGCAAACAAGTTCCCTATGCCTTATTCTATTACCTTTAGGGAGTGGATGGACAGATCTTAATTTTCACTGAAGCATATTTTCCCTCATGTTTGTTGTCTTAAGAATGAGTTTCTTATCTCGAAAGCAATCTTTTTCAGAAGGCATTCTCAGTGCAATATAACTCATGGTACCCTTTCAAGCAGACTGGGTATTCCCAGCTGGGTAGCCTCTATTTATGTGTGTCTGTCAGTAGCAGAATTTATGATAGACCTGCAAGTTATGTGAACTTTAAATGTTTTCACAGTTGTTAAACTTGACCAACTATTTCAAATAAGACTAACTGCTTAAAATGGTCTGGGGCTTACCAGCTACCCCCAGCCAAAGCACAGCATTATGCTCATCAACTCAGCAACCCCCAGACTGCTCGTCAGCAGGGAAAAACGCTGCCTTCGTACCTTGACAGGATTCCTAAGAAAGCCCTGTAGAAAAATGTGTTTTCCACTAGATTTTTTAAAGGAGTCTGGAATGTCAGGTCATCTTTTTCCACATAATCGCTCTCCATCCAGTGTGCTTGCTTTGAAGTGCTCAGCCCTGCAGAAAGGGCCATGTATACATTCAGGGCTGGAGTTACCACATCAAGAGGAGCAAGGCTACGTACCTGCACAGGTAATTAGTTACCTCAACTTGTGTCTGCTGCAGGAGCAGGGCATCCAGCAGCCATCTGTTTGGGTCTGGGTGTGCTGAGGTCTGTGCCTGTGTGCAGGCAGCCTTTGCACAGAGTGTGCCCCAGCACCCCCTGAGCAGAGCTAAACAGCTTCACCAGCATCTCTGTCAGCTTTGTTAAGTAAAAGGAGAAGTAAAACAGCTAATTTTGCAGGCAGCTTAAGCTTGTGGTGGTTACTCTTATATTTGTAGCGACTGCAGGCTGTAGTGGTTATTGATGGGTGCAAATTTTTGGTCGAATAATAGTTTAAACAAGCTAACATTATATGTATTATTTTTAATTAACTTCTGCTGAGGCATGTGTTTCACTTTTAATTCAAGTGTCAGATTTGTGAAGTCTGTTTTTCATCATGCTTAAGGTTAAAATATTAGGTCACCAGAAGAAAGACTTACTTGAGTCACATAAGACAAATTAAATGTTAGAAGGAAGGAGAGGGGAGGGAGGAGAAGAAAAAAAAAAGAAGCTGTGACTTAAGAAAATAAGGTAGAGCAGGAGAAGGTTAGAGAGAGATAAAATGGGCTGCAGAAGTCCTCAAACTCCCTTTGTAGCATTCAGATTTGGCTCATGGTGCCACGGAAGATTTAGTATCAGTTATAAATAAATAGTTCAGAGCTGTATTTGCAGTGTCCTGAGGCAGAAGGAAGGAGTGGGATGTTGACTTCTGCAAGGAGTCCCTGTGGGCAGTGAACAATCTACACTAGTTTTAGCAAGGAATGAAACGGGTCTTTAAGGCACATCACTGGAGAATAGGATGTTTGGGTGTCTTCTGTGGGAGAGAAAGCAAATAATTTGTAGATTGGAAAATTAGCTTGAAAATGAACTTACTTTCCCACGTTATTGAAATGGTCTATGTGTTAGTACCATAAAAATATATTTTGTTTTGAATTAAATGTTTGCATTTGTGATATTTTAATTTATGAATGCAGATTATTTTCTGTGTGTTCTGGAAGACAACGATCCTGCTGCAAAAGCTGGTATCATACAGCAGCAAACACACTCTCTTGCTGAATAATTTCCATTGTTGATAATAAGTAAGCAGTTGTGGGACAGACAGGAATCATTAGCAGTGCTAACTGGAAAGTTTAAAATGTTAGTTTTTCCAAAAAAGAAGGGACGCCTGACAAAGGAGATTTAATGTAAGGCAAGCAAAAAGGTGTTACTTAAAACTTTGTTATTATTCTCAGTCTTTTCTAATCACAGGGGTTCAAAGTGCCCTTTCTCTGCTGTTTTCTCAGAGCAGCACACCTCAGAGGACCCAGCTCCTTATACATTACAGCCAGGTTCTGCCATGCGTTTGATGTAAAGAGAGCTTCTCTTGCGGTATCAGTTGCATGAACACTCACTCTGAGGCCCCATTATGCCTATAAAGGGGCAGTTAAATATTGGGGAATAGAGCCCTTAATGTCCAGAAGAAGCCATTTGAAAGGTGTCTGAACCCTGACTGTATTACTGTATTTCTGCTGCATTTAAAGTTGCTGGGGTTCGTTGGTTTTTTGTTTTGTTTTGTTTTTAAATACATCACAAAGGTGCACCTTTCTGTGAATTTTATGGGGGAGGAAATCCAGTTTGTGGGGAGGAGACACACAATGTAATCTCCAACTTATTTTATGGCAGAAAGAAGGGTGAATGACCTCCTTCGTGTGAGCGAGTAATGAATAAATTTCTTGATATTGAGGACTTCTATCTGACAAGAGACAGAATGCAATCTAAGTGTGTCCTTAGTGATTTGTCTCACTGTTTGTGCTCCTGGTGTGAGCCCCTGGGAGATCCCTGAGGGGCAGGGGTTGGTTGTTCTCCCATTCTATTGTCAAAAAGTGCCTCGTGCTGTAGTAATTCTCCCATACAGCAATGCTAAGGGTCAGGAGAGTCTCCAGGGAACAACAGCATCCTGGCCAGGGCGTTCACTCAGATATCTGCCCTGCCTGTGGAAGCCAAGAGATGGTTGATGTAGGAGCACCTTTGGATCTGGAGGCTTTTTGTTGCTCACACAAAGAGAGCTGCACCAGCTCATGGCAGCGGCTTGGTCAGACTGTTTGAGGGTTTGCTTCCTGGGTGGGATGTAGATGGGATGTGGTCTGGTCCAATTCATTTGCACCTGGTCACTGTCAGACAGGCCTGGTATGGCTCCTTGCAGCCTGGTATGGCTCCCATGGCCTGGTATTGCTCCCATGGCCTGGTATGACTCCTTGCAGCCTGGTATGGCTCCTATGGCCTGGTATGGCTCCTTGCAGCCTGGTATGGCTCTTATGGCCTGGTATTGCTCCCATGGCCTGGTATTGCTCCCATGGCCTGGTATGGCTCCCATGGCCTGGTATGGCTCTGGCTCCTATGGCCTGGTATTGCTCCCATGGCCTGGTATGGCTCCTATGGCCTGGTATTGCTCCCATGGCCTGGTATGGCTTCTTGTGGCCTGGTATTGCTCCCATAGCCTGATACTGCTCCCATGGCCTGGTTTTGCTCCCATGGCCTGGTTTTGCTCTTGCAGCCTGGTATCACTCCTGTGGCCTGGCATCACTCCTGCAGAATGGCTGCAGCAGAATGATGGTGTGCAGCAGACAAGCGTTCCATCAAGCCCTCCTTATCTAAAGGTTAATGCCTGATGAGAGGCGGATAAGGGATGTGTATGTGAGATCATCGTGGCTCCGTGAGAGTCCGGGGGGGAAGGAGCGTGTTTGGCTGTGCAGCACAAAGCTTTGCTACAAGAGGCAACGCTTAGCACTTGTAATCTTATCCTGCCTGACTGCTCTTCAAAAACATGTTACATTTTTTCTCCTGCATCTCAAAACTTGGACGAAGCGACCTTCCAAACATAACCCTAAAATAGCTTTGTCAAACAGAACATGAGTGCGAGAAGTTTCCTGCCATTTCCCTAACTGCGAGCATATGATTTGCAGTTCATCTTGAATAATGATGTAACAGATGTGCCAGGAAAGATCCAAGCACTGTTACCAGGGTCGTTCCCTAACCAGCTGCAGCTGCCGAGCCAGCACACCGCCCAGCCCGTGCATGGGGCCACTGCCTGTGCGAGAGGAGTTTGGGAGGGAGGGGTTGTTATATAGAGTGTTTAAGAGGAGAAAAAGAGTGAATCTCAGAGGCTAACATCCCAGATTATTTAGTTGGTTTTGGTCAGTACTTAAATCCAGTTCATGACTACAGGTATTGAGCTCATCTAGGCAGCTTTTGCTTTCCAAAAATGAATGATTTTGATAGAGACGCTGTAAAATTTCCTTACAGTGACAAAAAAAGCATGCAGTTGTGAATTGGTGCATCCTTGCCAAGGGATTAATTGTGTGGGAGTTGTACTTTATTAAGCTTCCAAACTGTGGGTTCCACACTGCTGCCCGCCTTTGGTTAGCAGAACCACTTGTGGTTCCAGCACCCAAATCCCTGACCAGAAGTGAGCAGGGTGGTGAGCGCAATGTTTGGCAGCCCCAAGCAACGTGTCCATGTGATTGGGAGATTTGGGGTGATCAGGGAGCTCTGGCTGTCCCAATTTTAGCAGGGAATGGCCGTCATGTGGCCGCAGAGCTGGCCTGTGCCACTGGCTGCCCTTCTTTTGCTGAGCCCTGCAGAGCAGCAGCCCAGAGGCACATCCATTTTTGATGCTGTATCCATGTCCAGGCATCACATAGAACCAGCTGTCAGTGGGGAAGAGAAGAAATAACTAAATGAAGTCACTGCTCAGGCAGATCATACTTGCTCATTGAATTATTTTTTGATTATGGTTGGGAAAGAGGTGTCTCAGCGGTGCTTTGGGAGTCTGTAAATGTAACGATGACAAAACCCAGCATTACTAATTTTTTATTTTATGCCCTTGCGTTTCTAGTGAGCTGGTTAAACCCTAGCTGCCCTGTGACTTTAGAGGGGTGTCAAAACGCCAATAGCTTATATTACACAGAACTTTTTCTTAAATTACACGGTGACGTGCAAGTCTGGGCAGTTCTCTTCTTTTTACAAAGTAAAATGCAGCCTTCCCATTTCTGAAATACTGTTATGAAACAGAGCCAATACGTTCCCATTTTCAAAGTCAGGCACAAGCAATGGGTTTTTGCTCTTTGGAAAGTCTGACAGAATATTATTCATCTGTTTGCTTTAAGGGATATCTGCCAAGTGGAAACTCTGTACCTTTTATTCTGAGCAAAGCTGGAACACGAGTATGGAACAGAACACAATTTATTTGACAATGTAAAATAATTTATACAGCATTTAAGCATGCACAGAGGGTGTATTTGATACATGTAGTAATAAAAGTTTATTGATACACCTTTTAATTAATTGCAGAATTTTATGGAGCAAGTTTCTTCCCTCCACGCTGTTGCCCATCAGCGTTTGTTATGAACTCAACTCCTTCAAAGCAGCACCATCATCACCCAGGCTGCGGGTTGCAGATGTGGGATGTGTCAGTGCAGGTTTCAGCAGCAAGCAGGGCCCTCGTGGGGCAGCTGCTGAGGGGCGCAGGGGTTGTGCAGGGGTGGTGGGACCGAGCTGTGTTCCCTTGGAAGAGAAGGGCATAAAGCAGTCGGTTGTCTGAGCTGGGCAGTGTTGGCTGCGTTTTCCCATCACTGCTCTGCTGCTGGATATAAATTATTTAGATAAACAGCTGTGACTAGTTGAGTGCTGCGGTAAAAAAATAAAAAATTAAGCAAGACAAAATGCCTTTCACTTTGTAAATGAGAAATTGTCTGGACAGCCTTCACACAGAGCCAGCGCTATTCCTTCTCCACTGGGTGGATCTCAGAGATAATGCTGCATTTATTTGCTGTCGCTCCTCATACCTATTAGTGGTCCTAAAACAGGTTTTGCACACACGCCTTAATCCCGTGCTGGCTTTACATCACCATCTTCCACTGTCACTGCACATTACAGTGTCTTTTCCTGGCTGCTTTTTGTAAATCCTCGCTGTGGAAGTGCATATAGCAGTGTGCCAGTGCTGTAAAGAGTGTCAGAAGGGAGAGTGGGGCTCCATTTTCTTCTCTTGGGACTTTCAAAGCGTTTGGGACCTGGGCTTGCCTTGTCCTCCATCTCTCATTTGCCCAAAAACATATCAAAATGTTTTTGTGAGTCTTTCTCATCAAATAATCATGCAAGTCCTGCTGGAAAAAAAAAGAGAAATCTATGGGGCGTGGTGCACAATTACACCATCTTTGGAATATTTAACTTCAGTTAATTGGATGTTATAAAAATAAATACAACATGATCTCGGAAGGTCCAGCTTTTCTATTAATTTATTCAATCTTTCATAGTAAAGTCTGGTAACAAAACTTTACCAAATCGAGTTCCCTGGCCTGCTGTTGGTGTGAACCCCGATGAGTTCTTTGTCAGTTGTTGGCAATTTTGTTTCGTGCTGTGACTTTGATTTTGTGCAAGAAGATATTTGAGGACACCTGAGTACGGTGTAAGCTTAGTCCGTGGCACTGTTATCCCATGGAGCTAGAAGTGCTGGTGCATGGGGAGCTGCAGCAGGATCTAACAGCGATGGGCAAGCTCCAAGGTAAACATCAGGGTTGGTCTAGCAAACAGAGTGGAAACCAAATGTGAAAAGAAATAACATTAAAACAGTTAAGTGCTCTATCATCTGTCAGGCATTAAAATCCAGTGCTTTCCTTCTTCTGTGTAGTCATTATGAGGTGTGGGATGTGCAGGAGGTGGGGCGGTGTGTTCATGTGTCTGTCCCCAGTCAGCAGTGCCCACAGGCATGGATTGTCTTCTCTCTCATTAGGACTTAAGCCTGTCTGTTGATTTTAACGTGTTAATTGCAGAATGGCTCCTATCTTACCTCCTGTTGAGCCACAGGACCCACCATGTTGCTGTGGGTGGGGTCATATCAGGACCATGAAGCACGGGAGGTGTGCATCGCATGGGTTACGTAGGAGGAATCAGCAGCCTCGGCCTCCATCCATTCTGCATTTAAAGCCAGCCAGAGGCAGCTGCCAGCTGGCAGCAGGAGGTGCGGATGTGTTAAGGCCAGGCAAGAGCTCTGTCCCACTCTGCTGCTCCCACTCATTTGATTTATCTTCTGCCCCAACATGGAGCTGTTTTCCAAGACAGTTCAAGGCAGTGCCTCCATCTGAGCCACTCATTTTCCATCGTCCCTCTGCAGATTCTGCTCTGGCATGCAGAGGCTTTAGGATCTCAGCTCTCCTCTTTCCTCTAATCTTCACCTCCCGAGATAATCTCCCAAATCCTGTTCCTCGGGGCATTCCCATCAAGGTAAGCCGGTGGCTCTGCTCACCAGCAAGCCGTGCCACTGCAGCCATTGCAGTTCAGTCTTCTTCAGTTCAAAGGTGAATCTCAGTGCGAGGGGAATTTGCTTTGCTGATGTTAACTGCATTCCTCCTGATTTTGTCTTCTCTAATTGAGTGCTTAAATTGTGCTACTTGGTTGTCTATGAGAGCGGTTGTTGTTAGGTGCAGTCCTTGAGTTAAATCTCCTATTAAACTATACTACAATTAAAAATATATATATATCTGAATTGTTAGTAAGTAATGAGTTTTATTCTGTTTGGGGATTAATTGATTAGAAGATAGAGCATTAGCTTCCAGAGCCTGCAGTAACTGCTGTGCTTTTCAGTGCATTTCAGCTGGTGCTCTTTCAGGAACCAACAGAGGATTTTGGCCATACCCAACTGTGCAGAAACACACCGATGTGCTCAGCTGTCTGCATCACCAGTGCTGGCCAGCCTGTTAGCATTGGCTGTGCTCTACCCAGCACATCTCAGCCTACCACTGCTCTAGTTAATGAAGATCGATTGGCAGTTTAGAGATGATGCCTTCACACTCCAGTTTCCAGTATCCTTGAGAACATCTTGGGACCACCATCCAGTGACACCTAGGCCCCTTCCCACCTGTCTCTCAGCAGATGGCAGTTGGCTGTGGAAGGTTCCCACCTCCCATCCAGCCCTCTTCCCCATCCCCACTCCCGGTGCTGTGGGAGCCCTGGACCCACGGTCCAGCAGCTGCACAGAACAGGGAGGTGTGTGGGGTGTCCCAAGGGGTGATCCCAGCACTTCTGCCCTCTAATCCCATTAGTGACAGGGCGCTGGGAGCCAGGCTGGACGCTGCTCTAAGCCCTGCACACAATGCAGGGTGACTTCAAAGCAGGACGTGCCATTTGCATTTCCAAGCTCTCACAGCCAAGGTCTCTGGGAGGGGATGAAAGTGGCTTTTGTTAAACCTAATAGCTGAGTTGATTAAAAAAGATGTGATTTTCCCCTATTAGCAGCATAGTCTGATTGTGCTGCTATGCTTTCAGTGTCTGGGGGAGGATGAATTTAGGGGAAAGAAATACAGAAAGTAAGTAACCTGTTGCTTAAGCCAGCTACGATCATACCTGGGGGTATTCCAATATCACTTTTCCTCGCTTGAGAGCCGTATAGGAACTGTCTAATGTGGGTATTGGCACGAATAGCAGAAAATATTAATGATTCATTAAGCTTCTCCCTGCACCGTGACCTCAGCAGAGCCGAGGTGTCTGTTCAGGAGGTGGGTCCCAAATGTCTCCAACTGGGTTCTCAAAGTGAGAAAGTGAAAGGGCAGATTCTCGCCTGCAAACCCCTGGTGGAAACCCCCATAAAGCTGTGTGCCAGCAGCAGGCTGTGCCTTACCTGCTCAAAGTAAGCAGTGCCTGCTCTGGTCTTCAGAGGCTTAGTCATTTCCTTTCTTTGCTTTGTTTGAAGAATATTGGCAAATAATTTCACATCTGGATTTATGCATTGAATGTCTCCTATAGTGTATAAAACAAAGCACCTAATGAAAGAAATCTGGCTTCTTAACTCCTGGTTTAGCTGTGGTTCTGTTTTAGCAATAACTGTTGCCACACCGGTGGAGGACTGAGGAAACATTTCCTATCTGGGGGCTGGGAGGGGTGTGATTTTCATATACACTCCTAATTCTGTCTCTGCCAGCGTAACTCTTCCCGCTGTGCTCATCACTGTTAAAGGACAGGTTTGGGTCAGCAATAGATACCCGTTTTTACCACGCAGCTGAACACTCAGGATGTGCTGTGCTCCTTATGTTCACTTCAGAATCATTTGTGACCTCCTGAAAACTACCTGCGGCGCTACAGAGATGCAAAGCCTGTGCCGTGCCCTCTGCACTACCTAAAGACCATATAATCCCTTATCACAGGCTCTTAATGGAGGCGAGGACGGCGTGCAGGCACTGCACTGCGCCAGCATCCCCAGAACGAATCGCGGGCTGCAGGACAAACGCTGTGAGCTCCTCAAGTCGGGCGCGGATAATCCGAGCGCCAGCACCCCGGGGAGACGTTTTGTTGCAGAATCGCGTGTGAAACATTTCACCCCTTTGTGTTTATGATTGATTTCAGGGATGAGTACGAAGAGGATGGGTTCTGCCAGCCCTACCGGGGGATCGCTTGTGCACGGTTTATTGGAAATCGGACCATTTATATGGAGTCTTTGCATATGCAAGGTGAAATAGAAAATCAGATCACAGGTGGGTAAAAAATGCACTTGTCTGTTTCCTAGAAAAATTCTTCGAAAAAGCTGCTAATGTTTTATAAAGTGCAACGCTTTTTGTTTTGTTTGCTGCTGATCCTCTGTTGCTGTGAGCTCCTCAGCACAGATACCGGTTTTCATGGAATCATAGAATGGTTTGGGTTGAAAGGGACCTTTAAGATCATCTAATTCCAAACCCCTGCTATAGGCAGGGGCACCTCCCTCTAAGCCAGGTTGCTCACAGCCCAACCAGCCTGGCCTTGAATGCCTCTGGGGAGTTTTGTCATTGTGCAGCCTGCAAGCACTTTGATTTTCACTTATTGGTCCAAAGATATCCAAATATCCAATGACTTTGCAAGCCATTGTAAATTACTTGGGGAAATAATGTATAATTAGATTTTGGGTTTTGGTAACGTGCTTAACATTAGGCCAGTGTTGAAAACCAGATGTGTTTTCTCTGTCGGCGAAATCAGCATCGTTAATAACTTTTAATGCAATTAGTGCTGTGTATTTCTGGAAGGTCTGTTCGTCACCTGGATCTCTGAAAGTAATAGCCACAGTGGGAAGGGAGGGCTGTGCTGGGAAGGCGAAAGCACGGGAGTGAAATTCCCACCGGGTTAGGTAAAATCCTCTTGTATATTTTGCAGCTGCCTTCACCATGATTGGCACTTCCAGCCATTTGTCGGATAAATGCTCCCAGTTTGCTATTCCTTCACTCTGCCACTACGCCTTCCCCTACTGCGATGAGACTTCCCCAGCTCCCAAGCCACGAGACCTGTGCCGCGACGAATGTGAAATTCTGGAGAATGTCCTGTGTCAGACCGAGTATATTTTTGCTAGATCCAATCCCATGATTCTGATGAGATTAAAGCTGCCCAACTGTGAAGATCTTCCCCAGCCAGACAGCCCCGAAGCCGTCAATTGTATTCGGATTGGGATTCCCATGGCAGATCCCATAAATAAAAGTAAGTGAAAAGTGGTTGTATGTCCATGCAGAAAATGTAATGGTGAAGGGGGCAAGGCTGCCTGTGCCTCAGCGCTGGAGCTGGTGCTGAGTTGTGAAAGTGCAAAGGCACTGTGCTTTACCACTCTCCCTTAGGGCACTTCTGCCCACACCAGTCTGGCGTGGGCAAAATGCAGAAATATTTTTCCAGTTATTTCTTTAGCTTTGCCTGTGCTTATATCAGAATCCATTAATTTGGTTCTTACCTTTTGGAATTAATAAGTAGAGGGAAACAATGGCAGAATAAGTATTTGAATACTGGGGAATTAGAGAATTAGAGAACTGTTTGAATTGGAAGGGACTCATAAAGGTCATCAAGTCCAACTCCCCTGCTATGAACAGGCAGCTTCAGCCTCCCTGTGCAGCTCCAGGGTGCTTACCTGCATCTCTTGGGTCCAGTCCAGGGCTGTCCCTACCTAGTTCAGCCACCGAACTCAGCCTTCGGTCAGGCAGGTCTGCTGCCTGCTCCCAACCTTTGTACATCTGAATAACCAAGTATAACACATGGCTTCCACAAACTCTCCACCTTCATGCGAAAATAATGGCTGCAATTCAGGTTCCTACTGTAGTTTTTACTTCTTTTGTGTATCTTATATTAAAAACGCTTGGCATAAGCTGTTTTCATTACAGAAGCATAAGCTTTAAATCCTCCCAGGAATGTGAATGCAAAGCAGGCCCCGCATTGCAGCCGCAGCAAATTGGAAGCCCGTGCTCCTGAGCTGGCTTCACCGGCCTCGGGCCAGAAGAAGCGTGCAAATCCTTGCTTTCTGTTATCTTCTCTTCCAGATCACAAATGCTACAACAGCACAGGGGTGGACTACCGGGGAACAGTGAGTGTGACCAGGTCGGGGCGGCAGTGCCAGCCGTGGAACTCGCAGTACCCGCACACACACACCTTCACTGCCATCAGGTACCCGGAGCTCAATGGGGGGCACTCCTACTGCCGCAACCCCGGCAACCAGAAGGACGCCCCGTGGTGCTTCACCTTGGATGAGAACTTCAAGTCCGAGATCTGCGACGTCCCAGCATGCGGTAATTACTTTCTTACCATAGGCACTTACTATATATTATCACACAGTATGTTGGAGGGGACCCACAAGGAGCACTCAGCCCAACCTCCCCACAGCAGCACCCAAGCCCAGCTCTGTGGCAGAGCGGTGTCCCAGCGCTCCCTGAGCTCCAGGGCTGACCCACTGCCCTGGGAGTGGTGCTGTGCCCTCTGCTCTCTGGGGCTCAGCCTTTCCCTCACCCCCACCTGACCCTGTCCTATGAGCATTACTGCCTGTGCCACTGGCAAATTAGTGGCATGAAAATATTTTAGTAAGGAATAGCTCCCCTGGAGTTGGTAGCTCAGCCCGAGCATCCCAGGATTCCCAGGTTGCCATTGGACTCCTCAGTCCAAACAAAATGCCTTTTTGGTTTGTGTTTACCAAACTGCCCTGGCTGCATTTTGGACTTGCAAAAGGAATAAAAAACTGAGATTCAGATCACATTTTATTTTCCTTTTCTAAGACTTCTAAGGGGAAGTGGATTGCAGACCTAAACAAATAGTTCCTAATGGTTTAACCTGCATTAAAAAATAACAGTACCTATAGCATGCCAAGAAAACTAACAACTGTTAGCATGGTCATGCCAGAAATGCACACAGAAATGCTCTGGAAATTCATAGTACAAAGTTTCACACACAATTTTATGTTGCTTCCAAGTTGTGACAGTGACGTTGCCTTTTCCCTTGGAAAGGAGATACCTTTTAATGTTACTGTTCAATGGCCAGAACCAAATGAAATTATTTCTGGTTATGGTTATGAACATTCCTCCAGTGAGACATGTGCCAAAGTCTTTTTCAATTAATGGAAAGATGGGAATCAATGCCAAAATGGGATCTAAATTATGTCTTTAGTGAAAGAATAGATTGGGGACAGGCAGACAGTTTGGGATCATCATGTACATCACAAACCCTCTCTAAAATTCATATACAGTTTTCAGTCCTTTATCTCTTTTCATGCTGTTTCAGTTCTGCTATTTTTCTTGTTCATTAGGCACAGTGATGGACTGCACAAGAGTAGTTTAAGCTGTATAACCTGGACCCAGGCAGCAGTCAGGATGTTCCACAGGTCTGGTCAGCCCTGGGCTGTCTGCTGCATGAGCTGCAGGTGCCTGGGTTGGTCCAGGTGGGGGAACCTGGCACAGCCCGTGCCTTCCATAGGGCATCTGGATAATTGGGTAATTAGGAATTGCTGGAGGGGAGCTGCTTGCAAGCCCCCCTCTAGATGGGCTCTGAGATCCCAGGGCTGTTTTGGTCTTTTGATGTGTGCTAGCTGAAAGCAGAACACTTTTGGCTGTCTTGCAAGAGTCTCTGGTTTGAACATTTTACTAGATAATAAATGAGATAGGAATTCTTTGAGCCAGCCAGCCTAACAAGGATTTTAATTACCTCTCACCACTGCCTTAAATGGTACTTGCTGTACAGCTGGGTTGTATGGCATTATTATTTTAAGTACAGACAAATAGAGCTATATCAGGTGAGCAGTAATTTAATTGTTGAATGCTAATCAGCATAGTAAAACCCAAATACCAAGTGGGACTTGCATTCTGCTGTTTTTGGACGAGCTGAAAGAGCTGTTTCAGGCAAATTTTAATAAGTATTGTGCATTCTGTCTCACCAGGACATGCCTAAATGGGAAATGAATTTAATTGGGGTGGCTCTCAAGAAACCTATTAACCTAATGAGGCTTCGTGGCAGGGGCTGCTACTTAATAAGAATAATAATCTCCTTTGATTGAAGTAGCTCAGGTGATGAACTAGTGCCCAGGTCTCCATCTGCTTCATGCTGCTGCTTTCTTTTCCTTTCTTCAACTGTATCTTTCAGTTGTCTCACAAGCTGCAATAGATACGTTTCATAAAAGTTTGTCAACTTGGATATGGGAAACATGGAACAATTGAAGCATGAGGCTTAGCAAAGACAAATGTAGTAAAACGCTGAGAACAGGAGGCTGGAAATAGATGAGAGATGAAACTGTCCTTTTTAACAGCTGCCCACAAACCTGCTGAAGTCTTTCTTCCATAAGCCATTTTAGAAATTAACCTCTGTGGGGCTGTACTGAACCATTGCTTCATTTCACCCCAAGCAATAGCTGACAGCAGTCAGCTATTCTGTGATGCGAGGAGGTTTGAACCAACATGCTGCAGTGAAGTGGTTCCTGGCTTGTTGGTGTTCCTGCCGTTCTGTACTTCTGGGGAATTGTTACTCAACAAAATGAATTGCTCTGTTATTATTAAAGAAAGTGGACTGTAACAGTTTATTCTTCTAAACACTTCTAATTGACCTAGAGACATGTTCAGCTGCATGGAGACTTCATTCATGGCTTGTTTGTTTGTTTGTTTTTCCCCAAACTAGATTATAAGGATGCCAAAGAAAAGAACAAAATGGAAATCTTGTATATCCTGGTGCCAAGTGTTACTATTCCCCTGGCCATAGCTTTGCTCTTCTTCTTCATCTGCATCTGTCGCAACAACCAGAAGTCGTCCTCCCCTCCAGTTCAGAGGCAGCCAAAACACGTCAGAGGGCAGAATGTGGAGATGTCAATGCTCAATGCCTATAAACCAAAGGTGAGCCCGCAGCTCGTTCCTGCTTTGACTTTTTGCTGCCTGTAAGGGCAGGGAGTGCAATGCTTTGATCAATTCAGTGCTGAAAAGTTAAACTGATTTCCAACTTGTGGTTTCTGCTGGTGCCTTTACTTCGGGTGAGCGCTTCTCTTGTCAGCAGCAGCATAGCGAGTGTGGACCTGCAGAGGTAATTCCTGCATGTCTGTATCTGCAGAAATAGAAGCTGGAGCTTTTTGTAGCAGCCCATTCCTGAAGTACCTCTTGATTACTTATTTGGAGACCTTTCTGAAGTCAGAAAGTAGTGCAGATAAATACATGATTCAGCATTTTCTCAAGAGAGTTTTTTCCTGGGTCTGCTGTAGACAAGTGTCACCTTCACTCAGCTGAAATCACTTTGGAAAGATTTGCTCCTTGTTTTTTCAGGCTTACCCATTCTCTCAGTTAAAAGAGAAATTACTGAAACAGAGCCCAAGGATCTATCTCCAGCTCTGGCCAGCACAGCTGGTGTGGAGCTGCTCTTGTTACCAGTGTTGTTTTGCTTCACTGTAGTCCCAGGTTCATGAAACGCTTGCTTTTAAAATCATTTAAGATTTAAGCACGATTAACCTTGAGCTCCTTGTTTATCAGCAGGGCAGCCAGTGTGCAGACCTGCATGGATCACCCACTCGGGGCTGAAAATGCCTTCTGCCACCTACAGGCAGAACAGTGCCCTGGAAAGGTTATTTCATTGTCTTCTTTCTTAACATCGTGCCAGTTCTCTTCAAAAACAGCTTAAGGGAAGTGAAGCATTTCACAGGGAAGACCAACATATACAAGTAATTAGAAACTGTAGAGAGTGATGTCTGAAACACTCAGATTTGCCTTTCACAAGCTGTTATTTTTGCAGAAAGATGACATAACGAAATTAACCCAGATTCTGATTTTATTGAAGTGTTAGCAGTGTGAACACTAAGCGTTGCTTCTTCAGATTTTTCTGCTTTTTTTCAAACATTGCTGTTGTAAGTATTCTTTCCACACTGCAGAGATCACTACAAGGTCTGTATAAGTTCGTGGTGTTGCACAGCACAATGCTCACACGAGGCTCCTTGTTTTAAATAGTTACAGATAGTGGGACTGCAGGAGGGGACAGGCAGAGTTTGGTCTGCACAGCAAATTTGTCTTTCTTTCTTCCTTATAGTTCTTAACTTCAACTTCCACGTACAGCTTAGAGCATCTGAAAATGCTTAATACGTGCTTAATAACAAAATACCTGCTTAAAAACTAAGTGTGGGTAATAATAAAAAAACATTTTGCTTGGTGGGTGTCACAACTAC
Source organism: Chrysolophus pictus (assembly GCA_037305975.1). Lineage (NCBI taxonomy): Eukaryota > Metazoa > Chordata > Aves > Galliformes > Phasianidae > Chrysolophus > Chrysolophus pictus. The sequence goes on from CM074583.1 coordinate 27,820,678, forward strand.
ACCTTGCATCCAACTTCTGTGGAGTATTTTGATGAATTTAGATTTGCTTCTTGGTTACCATTCAAAGATATTTTGCTAAAATTCTCACCAAACTGAAAATGATGGGAACATCAGATTCATTTGAACAAGGCTCCATTTTCCCCCTGGGCTGCTGACACACTGATGCCTCGTGCCTGCTGCATAGGAAAGCGACTTACCCAAAAGTATTTTGCAAATATAGAGCACACTGTCTTCTTGTTATGTTTCAAGTCATATGGTGCAAAAAGCTTTCCATTTTATTTATGCTCATTCTATATTTTCCTACTAGGAAACTGAGCTCTGCCTGTTTCAGATGTTTTGATTGCCTTTCAAACAAAATTTTAAAAGAAAGGAAGTGAAATCCTATTTTTAAATACCATATCCAGTATTAATGTCAAGTTGGGGTAAAACCACTCTTAGGCTTTAAGCTCCAAGTGAGGTGGATGTGTTTGCTCGGACAAATAAAAATGTTAGCATTTCAGCCCGCTTCAGTTTTAAAGGATTTTAATTGCCTTCAAAAAATATAATAAACGGAGCTCATCCTGTCATTCACCTAATGGAAGGGGCCGATGCAGAGATAGGGGCGGTGGGCTTCGCTCCCATTGCTCTGCCTTTGTACTCAGTTTACTTTGGCGTGCTGCCTCATATGTATTTTACACTTCTTTACATTTTGTACACCGCTGTATGACAAATACTTGTCAAACAAAAACTAAGCAGATTTATAACCGCTTAACTTGAAATGAGCCCTTCCTGCCAAAACTTTATGACTTCATTTTCTTTCATAGTTTTCCACTATGTTGGTTCAAACAGACAAACCCTGCCCGAGGTCAGACAGAGGTCATTTCACTTTCATTACTAAAATATAATTTACAATATGCCAGACCTAAACAAGTTTTAGCCTAAAGGATTTGTATAATATAAACCATCTGTTCTTCAACAATATAGCTAATTTCCTGCCATCACCGTACAGTCTACTGGCTGCCTGCTTAAATGGCTCGATGATGATGATGATGATGATTATTTATGCAGTATTTGTCTAAAAACTGAAAGTGGTCAGTACAATTAGAATTCGTTTCTTCTGAAATGCCACTTCTAAACGATTTTTTAAAGCATCAGTTATTTTCCTCTGTTGCTACTGTAAAGCTGCAGCTATAATGTTTCAGGAATGCAAATGCTAATGTTTACGCTCTTTTGCAAAAAGTAGATCCCAAACTCATTAGCCTTAAATTACTACCTGTAGCGATACAGAGGGCCCAAAATGGCTGTGTTCGCATGTAGGTTAACAGCACGTGTGGAAGTTGATACTTGAATATAATGCAACTTCTTTATGGCCTTAAGATGGCCTTAAGAGCAAACAACTACAGAGTTTCAAAGAGTTTCCCTTTCTCTTTTTACCAATATCTCCTTTTTCCAGCAGACTGTCCTACACGCTTTAGGATTGATCATTCAGTCAAGGGTGAACAGAAATAGTCTCTCCTGTACATGGAAGGGTTAATAGCAAAGTCAAGGAAGAATTGGCTACGAGAACATAGCTTTAAAAAAAAAAGGTTTCTGCTAAAACCGTAGGCGCTGGCCCAGAAAGCACTTCAGCGTGCACTTAGCTTGAAGTATGTGAATTGCCTCAATTCCTGAGATCAGTCAGGTTCAATTGTAAGTATATAAATGCCCAAACCCAAGTATATAAATGCCTTTGCTGAAATGCTGATGGTTCCTGCACATATTTATATTTCATACTTACTACTTCTATCTGATCTTGTGCAGAGGGTAAAAAGTAATAGTAAATTTAGGTTTGGAACAGGGTTCAGAGTAAGATAAAGCAGCTTCCAGCCCTGAGCTATGCTGATGCTGGGATGCTGGCATCCCTCAGGATGGATCTGGATCGGGGCCGCTGCTGTGCTTGCGCTTGCATCTTGCAGGGCTGTGCAGCCCCAGGAAGGAGTTCTAGTGTTGGTTTGCATGGCTTTCAGAGTTCCTGTGTGAAAAGACCTTCTTGCTGTCATTTCTTTCCCAGAGCAAGGCTAAGGAGTTGCCTCTCTCTGCTGTTCGTTTCATGGAAGAACTGGGTGAATGTGCTTTCGGCAAAATCTACAAGGGACACCTCTACCTTCCGGGCATGGACCATGCTCAGCTCATTGCAATCAAGACACTAAAAGACTTTAACAACCCCCAGCAATGGGCAGAGTTCCAGCAAGAAGCATCTCTTATGGCTGAGCTTCACCACCCTAACATCGTTTGCCTCTTAGGTGTGGTGACCCAGGAACAACCTGTCTGCATGCTCTTCGAGTACATGAACCAAGGAGACCTCCACGAATTCCTTATCATGAGATCACCACACTCAGATGTTGGGTGTAGCAGCGATGAGGATGGAACTGTAAAATCCAGCCTGGACCACGGGGATTTCCTGCATATTGCAGTCCAGATTGCGGCAGGGATGGAATACTTATCAAGCCATTTCTTTGTCCATAAAGATCTTGCGACTCGTAACATTTTAATTGGAGAACAGCTTCACGTGAAAATTTCAGACCTTGGACTCTCAAGAGAAATCTACTCAGCAGATTATTACAGAGTTCAAAACAAATCTCTTTTGCCGATTCGCTGGATGCCACCAGAGGCGATTATGTACGGCAAGTTCTCTTCTGATTCAGATATTTGGTCATTCGGAGTTGTTTTATGGGAGATATTCAGCTTTGGACTTCAACCGTATTACGGATTTAGTAATCAAGAAGTCATAGAGATGATCAGGAAACGACAGCTGCTGCCATGCTCTGAAGACTGTCCTCCTCGAATGTACAGCCTGATGACGGAGTGCTGGCACGACCTGCCCTCTCGGAGGCCGCGATTCAAAGAAATCCACGCCAGGCTGCGCTCCTGGGAGGGCCTCTCAAGCCACACTAGTTCTACCACCCCCTCAGGTGGGAATGCCACCACTCAGACAACTTCCCTCAGCGCAAGCCCCGTTAGTAACCTGAGTAATCCCAGGTACCCTAACTACATGTTTCCAGCACAAGGCATACCACAAGGCCAAATCGCCGGGTTCATAGGGCCGCCCTTACCTCAAAACCAGCGATATATCCCGATCAACGGGTACCCGATTCCAGCAGGTTATGCCGCTTTCCCAGCTGCCCACTACCAGCCACAGGGCCCACCCAGGGTAATCCAGCACTGTCCTCCTCCAAAGAGCCGTTCTCCCAGCAGTGCCAGCGGATCCACTAGCACGGGTCACGTCACAAGTTTGCCATCTTCAGGATCCAACCAGGAGGCAAACATCCCTTTGCTATCCCATATGTCGATTCCCAGTCATCCGGGCGGAATCGGTATAACCGTTTTTGGAAACAAAACTCAAAAACCGTACAAAATTGACTCGAAGCAGTCTTCCCTACTAGGAGACTCGAGCATCCACGGACCTAATGAATCTATGATTTCAGCTGAATTGTAAATAAGTGAGGCCTCTGTAAATATAACTATTTACGATACAAACTAGAAAGTAGTAGAAGAGATTTATATTCAAATATTTTATTAAAGATTCTTCTGGTTGTTTAACAGACATCGCAGCAAGTATCTTCTGTGAAGTTTAACTGCTTAACAGGATGGGCAGAGCAACCAGACAAAGATCCTTGTGGTATGAATACTCAGCTTTGTGAATGGACGCATTGTTTCTCCAAGTGCCACCAACAGCTGAAAGAGGGGAAGGGGGAATTTTTTTAAAACAAGAACATTTTATCATACGCTTTTTCACAGCTTGTTAAGCCTCTGATGTGGTTTAAATCACAGAAATTTTTTAATGCTGAAAACATATTTTAATATTTGTCTCTTTTTTTAGGAGATGCAAATATTCGGCGATCTACTGGGTGTGCAATTTCAGTTCCAATAGCTAGTTAAAATATTTGCAGTCGAGGATTATGTTTCAAGTATGTGACCTGAGAGCTGGATAAATTCCTTCAGGTAGGATTTTGGTCTTGTGTTACGTTGGGAGTCTGAGTCCAGATTCAGGCCAAAAAGGGTGTTTTATACAACACCACAATAGCATGAGTTAATCAGCTTGAGAAAACCATCTGCTATTGGCTGCTGAAGATGGCTGGAGTTGTAAGAAACTGCCTTAAAGGAAATGAAATTAAAGTATTTTAATTTCAGAACCTGAATCAACTTCTTCAAAGATGACATTTCATAATTTTTATAGGTAGATAAAGTGGAAATTGTATATCCTTTTGTTGCTATGCAACTGTTTAATGGAAAGGCTCCAAACCACAATTTTATATATGACAGTTTTTCCCAGTAATATTTATTGTTTCAGATCAATACATAATTTCAGTGACTCTGACTCCAGTAACCCTGAAAGAAGGGAAACTCGCATTCCATCAGGCAGCAGATCCGTTGATAGCAATTTACTGTCAATTTTAATAATGTGAATTAATGTTAATTTTCATCCTAGAAACATGACGTGCATAATTACTAAAATGTATTCAGGTATGAGCAATCTACAATATTCATTTGAAACCACTTTAATGAGTTACAGAAGTGCTGTGTACATTAACGACTTTTCGCAGTCTCTCTTTTGTACTGAATCGTATTTTTTATTGTACACAATGGAAACAATCTTTGCTCAATTGACAATGTTGTATAATATGACTTTATTTTTATCTTTTTGCACAAAAGTGTGATGATGTTTTGTACAGCAGAAGTGAAAATACATCTCTGCATTTTATATCTTGGTCTGTTTCTTTTTATTTTTACCCTGATGTAGATGTTCTTGAAATATATTATGGTGATATTCAGCCACTACCTTATACAAATATTTTTCTTTGTTTTCACTGCATGCGTTTAATCACTGTATTACTTGACGATTGATTTATTAATTACGGGCATTTCAATTAGGCAAGCATGAAAATGTAATAACAAAGGCTATTTTATAACTAAGATATGTGCATTTTTGTATTTCACATGCCAGAGATGATATTAAACACTGATTATTTTATGCTGCTGTTTATTAAAACGTTGTATTAACATAATCATATCAGTATATCCTCAATTTTGGTAAAAGATGTATGAAAAGTTTTGTATTTACAGCGAGATAAAATGTGCTTGGATGGGAGCCTGCCCAAAGGCTCACTCGAGCCAGCCACAGAGTTCTGCCAATAATATCTGCAGTCATTGCTTAAGCTAAGATGAATGCTTGACCACGCAGAGCTGACAGAAGAAGAGGGATAGCATAGATGCACTCTGAGAAGGATGCTGCCAGTGCTGTGATCTTGTAGGTGCAGCCTAGCCCATTACCAAGCACCCTTACAGCCCCGTACCTAAGCTTTATGTCCTGCTGCATGGTGTGAGCTCGCCTGGTGCACTGCATTGCAGCTGGATCCGGAGCTGTCAGGCTTCCTCTGTTGCACAGGCACAAAGCTGTACTTGCAGGTTAAGATCAGTAATTATACAGCAAGGACTTTTTCTGACTTCTGAATACTTCATGAATCTGAGATGTCAGCTTCCATGTGGTTCAAATTTAGATCTGTATCAGTAATGAAAACATGTTACGTGTTAGGTAAAATTTAATTTTGACTGAAGATTCAGACAATAATTACATCTTATTAACTTCTGTGTCTGTGTCAGGTTACCAGGCTCCCAAATGCTAAAAACTTACTTTTGAACAGAGGTGTTTTACAGGAACTGATGAGGTGTTTTTTTCTCAAACCTATTAGCTCTTAAGTGAGCAGTGGCTGGAGAATTGCTCCTTCTCACTCATATCCACAGCTCTGTAGCACTCAGTCGGTGTCTTGTTCAGTAGACAGTATCTGTATTGTCATTCTTGAACCATTTTTTCTATGTTCCTACTGCATACTTTCAAGAGGATGTATCAGTGCAAACAATTATTTTGCATCTTAAGCATGAAAAGTACACTGGGAAAGAAAAACGATTTCTTTCGCCTGTGTTTTATGATGAGCTTTCTTAGCCTATCCTGTTAAGGACTGAAGTTTCCAACTCAAAAGTTAGTCTGCCACTTTGTACATGTCATGTTTGAGAAAAAGAAGAAACTATATGCAGCCAAACAGGTTTGTGGTCCTCGGGTTATGCAGTTATGCAAATGTTTCAGTAAAGTACATGTTGAAAATGAAGTCAGTGGAGAAGAAAGAATCTCATCATGGATGGCATAATGTATTGGAAAAACACTGCTGAAAAGGATCTTGACAGATGATGGTCAGTGATACCAAGGTATTTGCTGTCAATAAATGTATGAAGAAAATGAAAGTATCTCCAGGAGGCCCTCTTTGAACCTTCACAGGCTGGCAGAACCAGCTCATAGGAACCTGAGCAGCTGGCCTCTGCTGGTTGGAACACCAAAGCTTATCTGACCCACTGGGACAAATTTGAACACGCTGGACACGATTCCAAAGACAAGAATGAGGCACACTGAAGCCAAACCACGCTCACATCAGTGCTGTGCATGCTTAGCTCCCACAGGACTGCCTCTTATCTAGGTGGGCACAGCTGTGAATTTGCATACTTAACTTTAATCACCTGAGTAGGAAAGCAGTAACCTAATGCTTAGTGGAGCAGCAGTGGGAATAGTCCCTGACACACCTTGTGGTTTTACGTTCAAACAGAAAAGCTCACTCACAGTTCAGTTTAGCTTTGTTCCCCTTTGTTTCAAAGCAAGCTGTATCCTTAAGGTTAAAATATTTTTAGACTCACAGTTAGGAGCTGGAAGCCAGCACTGCACAGTACACCTGAAACCTCTTATGAAGACCTCTTCCTGCCCTCCTCTCTCTCTCAGCGGTTGAAGTTTGTGAACTGTGAGGCTGAAATCGCAGTCTTGGCTCACAAATGCTGCTAAGGGAACAAATGCTAGAGCAGAGAGGCAGGAATTCATCACAGAGAGATTAGAGGGAGAAAAAAAAAACCCATCTTCTAGAAACCGATTAGATAATGTGAAGAAGAGATCCTGCCAGATATTAAGAAATTACTCCTCAGGTGGGAATGCAGACCTGCAGATGAAAGCTATTTTAATGGCAAAAGAAGGAAGAGGGAATTTTCCAGATTGCTGTTCCTAAATGCTAGAATCATCTTACCTTCTTCCTTCAAAGCGATAGGGCAGCCAAGACTTGGAAATGTAATAATGGATTGAGAAGCTCTAGAGGTTTGGAAGTAAAACTCTGAATAAACACTGATCAGTAAGCCTTCAATCTGGAGAATCTCATCCTCTCCGGCTTAGCTTATATTTCATTAAAAGAGAATAAATATTTTCTGATTTAAAGACCAAAATACAGAGGCTGAAATGAAGATTTGTATCCTTTGTTCCCACAAAGGAGCTATTATAGTGGGTTTCTGCATCATCTGGATTGAAAGCAGAAGGTAAGGCAGAGAAGTACTTGTGTGGAAATTTGAGCTGGGAAACTCAGAAATACCAGTCCATGTTTATCCAGAGCATGAGAAATTGTCAAAAAGGAATCTACTATTTGCTTTGCATGAATAAGGATATCCAAGAAAGTTTCAGGCTTGGAAATACTCTATTACGTTTGCTTATTGTTCCAATATTGTTCTGTAACCTACATTCACCAGAAGAACTTTAAAATGTCCACCTAACTCAAAACATTCCTGACAGTATGGCAGGCAATGCGAAAACTATCTCAAGTACAAACACATGCTGTTCCCTATGGACCATTTCTATGAAACAAGTACCTTCCATATCTATTGGCTCCAGTTAGTGTATTTATCAGAAGGGATTTGGCTCGTTGGCAGGATCTCATTTCAGTATGCCCTTGCACTCTGTGCATAGCACTAAGGTAGCTGGGACTTTATGATCCGCATGCAAAAAGAGGGTGTATTAATTAGAAATTAATGAATGTGATAGAGCTGCAGGTGGTGAGCAAGAGCCACCTACGTGTGGTGGTAATATCACTTGCAGAAAACAAGCTTCTCTTCTTGTGGAACCATCCATAGGAGTGTTTGCACTGATTTTAGTGGTGTCTGAATCAGTGTTTTTTACCTTCTGGAGTCTTGAGGGATTTTAATGAACTTGATAAAAGCCTGAAGCTTCAAGCTGTACATTTGGGAAAGCTCATAAACAGTTTTGATGCATATGTTCAGATTGTTATAAAGCAGGTTCACAAGCCAGCCAAAAGAGACATTAACATATTTATTCAAAAGAGATTAAATTGGCTTTAGTTCCAAGGTGCTACAATAAACCAAAAAGAGTCTTCTTTTTAGTTCACTGTTTATTGCAGCACTGTTATTATTTGCCAGGAAAAAAAACCCACCATCTTCACTGTATGTCACAATATTTTAATCAGTATTTCTTTAGAATATGAGTTCATCATTCTGTGGTCAGGGAATAGAGTGAGCAGACATGCAGAGCTGCATTTCACCACCTCTGGTTCCTCTGGAGAACCTCAGTGGAAAATCAGGGAAGCTGGGCTTCTGTCTGCGGGAAGCTCAGCTCATGGAGAGCAAAAGCCTTTTGGAGGGGAACTGGCTGTGTTCTGAAGTGACTCCTTGGAGCACCTCCTTTGTGCCCCATCAGACCTGTGCACTGATACTGCACTGATTAATTCCCCCCCCCAGACATCACAATGTCTTCATGGTATGTAAACTCATACCTTTGTCCCAGATATTTTTTTTTTGCTTGAGACAGAGCCTGCGCGTTTATTCCAGTGAAAGGGTAGTAGCCAAATGGTTCTCGGATGTTGCAGCGCTAAATGGAGGAGCTCTGAGGGTGCTGGGACCAATCTTACACCATGTAGTCACACAAACCACATCCTCAAGTTCTGGGAGAGCATGCTTGCTTTTGGCTACATCTTCAATGGCTCTGTGTTTTGTTGTTTTTTTTTTGTGGCCCCAAGTCTGCTCTCTCTGTGGGCCTGAAATCCTCTCTTAAAGATGTGACGTTTGTGGAATCTGAGAAGCAATTTTTATCTAGCTGTGGGCTTTTTTTTATAGGGGGAGAGAATATTGCCCCCAACTCAGTCACTCTCTATCCCGTCGTATTTCTTCCTGTTTGATCTCTCAGAGATTAAAGTTCAGTATATTTCAGGACAGTTATATTGCTGAGGTAATATAAAATTATTAAAAACAGAGAGAGAGACAATATTGTGACTACACATCAAAAGCTCTTTAAGACAAAGGAGGGAGAACTGACTTGAAACTGGAATTATTAGAAGCATCTGTGGTGTCCCTTATTTCCCATTTAACAGTGCAACACATTTTGGAATGTCTTAACTATTCAAACTGGCAACCTGGTACTGACGTTGTTTTCTGATTTGTACCCTAACACTTGTGGTTTATCTGCTCCTGCAGAGGGAAATAACAGCTGTTGATTAATGAGCTTTGACCTCAGGGTACAAAGGAATGTTCTGCCATGCTGCAGCCTGTATGAAATTGGGTTATTTTTTTCAGTCTTTGGAGGAATTTAAAACAAAACAGAAATATCTATTAGGTTCATAAGAAGCATATTATTTTTTGGTATACTTTGCAGCACGTAGCTGGTGCTCAGAGTACAGTGTGCATATGCTTGTTTATATGTGTGGGCACATGTATCTATACACACTCAAATATTTTGGGTATTTATTTCCACAGTTTAAAAAAACAAAAAAAATCTAATAATATTTTGAAACAGTAACTAACAGGAACCAGAATAACATTTATTTCCAGTCATCCTCCACGTAAACATAGGCGAGCATATTTGGGCAGATGCAGAGCTCCCAGTGCTGTTGTGGGATGGTCCTGCCAAGCAGGGAGCCCAGCTGCATGAGGACCACGAGAACAACCCATCCTTGGAGAAAAGATCCCCTAAGTGAGATCACATGCTGCCATATGTATGGAGAGCATCCTGTTTTAAGGGGCAGAAATGAACAAGTGCTCGTTCTGATTTCCTAACGTTGGCTGCAGCACGTAGCCTTTCTTACAGTGAGCCCTGAGCTCTGCATGAGGCAGGGGGTGGATCTCCTGTAGGGCCAGCACTGCACCTGTTCTGTGGAGCCCAGCTGGTCTGACTTGTGCTTAATTTGGCTCAGGGATGAAGATGGTTACCTGTCTTCCCTCCTACTGGTAACAGCCCCGTTGTGAAGGTGAAGAGCTGCAGAAGAGAGTCTCTTTGTGATGGTAATACGGGGTGAACGTGGAGAAAAGAAAGAGCTGAGGGCGGGTGGGATGGAGGGGCTGAGGGAGTTGTGTGGAGGTTGTGAGGGCTGAGGGAGGAGTTGGGATGCAGCAAGGCAGAGAAGCACGTGGAGGAGGTGGGGGGAGATGGCAGCAGAGGGTCTGTGGAGGAGCAGACACACCCGTGTGTTGTGTGACAAGGGATAGGAGATGACAGTGCTCCCACAGACAAGAATGAGAGATCTGGAGACAGCCGTTGGTGTGTCTAGTTGCAGGGAAACAGGTGGCCATGAAGCGCAGTGGCACAACATGGCGCCCAGGCAGTTACCTCAGGGCGGGAAGTTGCCTCAGGGAGGGCAGTTACGGCAGCTGCCTCAGGGCAGTGCCCCGAGGAGTCGGCTGCTGTGGAGATAGCAGTTGATTTGCCCTTTGGTGGTGTCACAGCCATCATGTGGGGATCATCCCATTCCACCAGGGCTGGGCTCAAGGCTCGGTCAACCCCACAGTGAGGAGCACAGCCCTGTGAGATGGTGTGGAGTGGTTGCTGTGCCCTGTGTCCAGCTCTGAGTCCCTTCCCAAGCCTTCCATGCTGACTTACTGAGAGAATAGGGAATATATTTCCCTATCCAAGGTCCAGGTTTCCCTTTGGTTACATTCACCTTCTCATACCTAGGTTTGCAGCAAACAGAACAAAATCTCAGTCTGTTGAAGTCATGGCTTGTTTTTGTTAGAGATTGCTGTCTTTGTTTTCCGTTGCTATCGCACAGAATCATTATGCTGAACCTAACGTTGTTTAAACAGACTTCACTGTGCACGACCCTGCTCTGGTAGGCCTTGCTTTTCTCAAATTTCACTGCAAGCTACAGGAAATGTGATAAGAATCTGAGTTGAGTCCGAATCAGAGTTCATTCCCTGGTGCAAAGCCTGCATGGGCTCTGGGCAGCCTCACATCACCCACGTGGCCCTGCAGCCAGGAGCTGAGCTTGGCTCTGGGGTCAGCAAACAAAATCTATATGCTGTTCTGTTGATGTTACACTGAATATCACTGAATAATGGCTGTGTTTTGCTGTCTCTAAAGTGTTTTTATGCTCCAATTAATGCTTCTGAGGTGTGTGTGTATATATATATATACACATATATATATTTTTTTTTCAAAGGCAATTTGTACTGAAAGGCAAGACAGTTGAGATTTACTGTCTTTTAGATGGTCTTGGTGCATTGTTGCCCAACCTGTAAGCAAAAGCTGCCCAGGAGGGCTAGCAGATGCCCAGGGAGTTGGGGATTGTCTCTGGGAAGGTCTGTCATGTTCCTAAAGGCAGAGTGTTTGCAATATCGCGTGCCATGTTTATTTCTACTTTATTCTTTCATAGAATTTCTATGGAAAAAGACACATATGCAGATTTAACAGTGCAATAATATTCAGGTTGACTTGTTAGTGCTGTCTTGAAAAACGTGTGCTAGTGAGATAAGGATGTTGCTAGAGGAGGAGGGAACTGAACAATGAGGTTTTCACATGACTTCACGCAGCGATGCTGACTTTTGAAAGGAGGGATGTAGAATGGTAAGAACTCCAGTTGGAAGGACAGCTGTAGCCGTGGAAGGTCATATTTTCAGAGATCTATGTAGAGTTCATTGGTAAGCAAGAGCAATGTGAGTATTTTTCACTGAGAAGTGAGCGTTGTTCTTCCTCTGGGAGATCATTGCCACCTCCATTGAGTCGGATCATTTTGGTAACTCCTGTTGGGATCTCATGCTGCACCGACGCAGCAGGCCCCAGTGAGAACAGCACAAGCCCTCTGACCAAGGTGCCATAATGCGGGTGAGAGGGACTCTGTGTCTGTAAAACCACCGTAGTCCCACCTGCAGAATGGTGTGTATGTCCTGTGTGCTAGCGTTTCAGAGGTCCCATCCCAGGCAAACTAACATGTGCGTGTTAGAGAAGACACAAAAAAACAAGTGATCTGGACACTCTCTTCTGGTATAGCAGGAAGTGGTGTCAGAAGCAGAATAATCATTCCAAACTAGGTTTGCAAAACACCAATCCTCAGAAAGGCCTGCCTTTTTCCAAAAGCAGTTGTTATCAAGTGAATAGGATAAAAAGGTTAAAATTGCTTTTGTACAAGTTAGTTTATGCTAAAAAGGCCTCAAATCCTAAGGAAGTTGGCCTTCCTAAGCAGCCAGGCTGTGAAGATTGCCCAAGAAGCCATAAATCTGGCATTTCCTAATTTCTGAGTGTTCAGCATTGCAATATAAATAATATTCTTTTCAAACATTGCTTTGTAGGCAATTTCTTTGCAATATAATTTATGTATTTATTATCTGGTAGTTAGACCAGTCTTGAAAATATGCAGACCGTTTACAGACTGCAATCAAGACTTAACATTATAGGTCTGTACCATACAAATGCTGCTGCTGCACGTGGTGTAATAGTTGAATATGCTGTACATGCTGGATTGTTTCGTGCTGGTGCAAAAGGAAGGGTCTTGCACTGTTTCTCCCATATTCTGCTATAGCAGCAACTGCATGGATACAGGAGCCTGGTGTGCATGCCAGTGCTTTTCATCTTGCTGCCTGTAAACATGTGTTTATTCAGGCTGCCTTGTGCCTGTTTGTTCAGCTCCTCAAAATAATGCTGCTCAAAGCAGCTCGTAGAGAGTGGCAGACACCCAGCTGGGGGCAGAATTCAATTCCTGGTTCAACTCTGGAGCAATTCAAAGCATTTAGGGGTGGATGGTGTCAACCTAAAAGCTGTTTGCCATGAAGGAAAGGACAGGCTCACCATTTCACTTTTGTTAGCTCTTATGTGCGTCTGACCTGTCGATGAGCCAGTTTTGCTCATTAAGCTGGCAGAAAATGGTGTAAACAGGAGGAAAAGTGGATTGTGTAGGGAGGAAATGCTTTCAGGACACTACCACACCTGGCCACGTATTTTCAAATAGGAAAGAGATGAATGAGGAAGATAAGTGATGGGTCACCTTTGCAGCATGTCCATGTTTCTCTCTGGATGAAGAAGCAGGACAGCTACAGCAGGTAGGACTTGCTGCATACTGCCCTTCATTTTAGCAGTGCTTTTGCCATCTGAATGTACAGAGCTGAAAAACAACAGACTGGTTGGAACCACTGAGCTGTTGTTCTAATCTGGCCAATAAATGTCCAAAAATCTTGGACAAATACAGACATGTTAACAGTTTTTGCCAAGAGAGATTTTTCTGGTAGAAAAAAAAAGTACATATTTGGAAAACCAGGCAAGTAGACCCATAGACAGGAAATGTGCAAATAGGATTTGAGTCATTTAAAAACAGAAGATATACAGGGCAAACAGCATCGATCTCTAGTTCCTTTAGAGCCTGGCAACAAAGCTGGTGTTTCTTAAAGCTGTGCAGCATCTGAAGGTCTCCCCTCTCTGCAGTGGATTGGTATGGGGGGAGGCCATGTATAGGCTACCCCAACAACCCTGAGAAATGGACAGTTAATAATAGGTAATATTTTACTTGCAATCCAGGTAAGGAAAAAGATAGGCTTTTATACGTCTGCTCTGTAAGAAAATGTTAAAATGTTCCTTATGCAGTAGCTGTGGATTTTAAAACGCAGACTCTTGGTTGATTCCAGAACTTGGGTAAACGGGATCTGTTGGCCCTTCTTCCTAAACAGAAGTTATTTCTTCTCCCTTCAGCGTTTGCTCAGCAGTGGCTGATTTGGCAGCATCTTGACTGATTTTTTTTTTTGTGAAGTAGCCTTTGCCCTTCTTTATGTCCTCATTTCCAGCCTCACTGTCTGCCACTGCCTTGGATAATACTATACTCTCTTAACTAAGTATGTTCCCCAGGCATACGTGTGATTTTTCCAGACAACTTCATATTGATCATGAGTAAAACAAATGGCAAAGCCATGTGTCATCTGTGGCTGCCCGCTGGGATTTATAAAGGAACAGAGGAAATGGAAAGAAGCGAGAAGATTGTTATTTTGAAACAAAGACACCAAATTAAAAGACTAATGTGATTATTCCAGCCACAAAGCAGCCAGTTTAACAAAATAGGGCTGTGTAATATTACTCATTAAATATGAACGTGGGGTTTTGATGACTTTATAGTCACATGCATGTTTCTGCAGGTGATGACTATGTTTTCGTATTCAGTAACAGAAATTGCAGTGAATGTGGATGCAGTAGTAATGCATATTGATATATGTAGTAATGCAACTCGATATATCTTTATGTAGGCAAAGAGTTCTGCCATGTGACGTAAAAAGCCTACACCCAGGAGGTAGCACTGTCTCTATTTTGTTATTATTCACAAAGAAATGTTCAGAATGATTAAATCTCTTACAAAAGTTTTAAAATCTAATTTAAAAAAAAAAGTATACTTCAATTGTGATGTCATTTTAATGAACAAGAACCTGCAAAAAAGCAAGGCAAGATGTGGCCTGAATTGGGGTATCTGCACTTACAAAGGACGTGGTGGTGAATGAGACCCAGAGAAATTCATGTGCTCTGAGAAGCACAGCTGAGATGAAGCAGGGAGTTGGGAAGTGCTGACCACTTCTGTGACACACCAGCTGGTTTCTGCACCCTCCAGCCTAAGCGCAGTGCAGCCACTCAACAAATATTGGCTTTATTTCAAGGAAACAAACAGAAAACAAAGCTCTGTCCTTTCAAACCATCTAATGAAACGCATCCTGAAACCCTCATTCGAGTCTCTTTCTCGTCTGCTCAGCTATTTCTGTAATTTTCTGAAGGAAAAAAATCTTCTTTCCCAAAGGAAAGCCCCTAAAATTCTTCCACCTTCAGAAATACCAATTTCTGCCATTTCTCCCTGATCTGCCCTCAGACATTCCCTTCAGCCAGGAATCCTGGTCCTCCCTGGTTCCTAGCAGTGGGATGCTGTTCAACACAGTGGGGCGAGTTCATCCCCAGAGCTTGCAAAGAATGCTTGTGTCCCACTTGTAGCACCAGGATGGAGCTGACTCAACCCAGTGCTTCTGTTTTACAGTGCTCAGCTGTCAGGATGGATTGCTTGTGGGCTACAAAAGTGTCAGGAGCCTGGGGATCGTGAAGGAGTTCCCACCCCTCTGAAAGCAGGGAAGCTGTGCTTCCAGAAGGCCATCATCATCATGGGGCAGTGAACTTTCCAAGTTCCTTCCTTTCCCATGTTCTTGTAATGTTCTGCTGGGGGGAAATATATTGCATGCAAACGGGAATCAACCCTGATCCCAATCCAAATGCAGGCATAGTTCTTGCCAATAGGATTATTACATTTTGGGATGGAGAGGACGTTCCTCCTCTGTTTAAAGTCAGCACAGTTTGCACTGAACAGATTAACTTTATACTAAATGAGATGAGAAATGTTTTAGAAGACCCGATTTTTCTTTGCAGAACTTCCTTGTCTTGGAAAGGACTGTGTTTCTTCTCTGAAGTTTTACCAGCCAGCCAGAGGGTCTTCTCTTGGCATTGCCAGGTAACAAATTCCAGTGAACATTCTGATTTCACTGCTGCTATTTCAGAAGAAGCAGTTAAATCCAGGATGTTTGGGGTCTGTAACCTAAAGTGAGCAATTATTTTCTTTTTCTTGTTAGTGAATATTCTCAATTATTTAATTTCCCATGGAGGCTTTTGGCAAGCAGTTTCCTTCCCAGCTACTGCCAGTAACTCTTGCTCCTAAATGAAACAAGTTCTGGGCCTACAGGAGCACGGCCAGGAAATTTGTCATTGTTGGGCCAAGTGATATTTTTATTTGACCTAATCAATGACATTTATTTCAGGGTGTACATATTTTAAGGTCATTTATTATATTAATAAATGTCACAAGGAAAACAGTGAATTCAGTCCTTAAAAAAAAAAAAAAAAAACACCGGGTCATTTTTATGATATATTTCTTTTTGTAGTGCTCGGGTTGTACATGGCATCACTGTTGAAATATTTCTGAAGCTAACTTTCAGACGAGCAGAGGGAGCCAGATTCTGTTTCTCAGTTCAGTTGCCTTTGCCTCACTCCAGAATTTGGCAGGACTTGGCCTGCTGACGGTTTTCTTCAGGACACGAAGTTCTCAGCCCCTGTAATTTTAGTGCGGTGGGTTCCTAACTCGTTCTTTTTCCAGACGTGAGCCACAGAGGTGTGTGTGGGACATTAAGAATAAAATCTTGGCCCTGCTGATGTTAAATTCTACTGCACTTCTGTGGAAACAGGATTTAATTGTACAGCTTTTGCTCTTTGTCAGATATTGCGAGATCAGATCAATTACAAACTCCAAACAAATAGCTTATTTGTCTTCAAAATATTGTAGTTCTAGCTCTGCCCTCAGTGTTCAAGTAGTTTTGCCTGCTTTCATCCCAAATTCCAAGTGTGGAATGGAAGGAAATTGAAATCTGTAATGGAAATGTTTCCTTTTATGGACACAGCATTAAATTTTGCTAGAAGCAAAAGGCCTCTGGCAAGCAGTTATGACATCTTACAGAGCTACAATGGCAAGGGAGGTTGGAAGGATATCAAAGAGACAAAAATAATGTTAATCACTGAGCTCGAGGGCCCACGTTTTTTCATAACTGGTGTCTTCCTCTCACTTTCATTGTTACCTCCTTAAAGATAGTAGACAGTGGTGGGATCACAGGGGATTTCATAATTCAGACAGTGGGTGATTCAATGTTTTGTTATGTATAAAATTACACTGGTCCAGTATGTTTTGTTTACAATTTAGTCTGCCCCCACCCCAATAACTGTTTTTATAGAAGCAGGAGCAATAAGAATGAGATAACGCAGAGCTTTAGGAGGGCGCCAAGTCAGACAGAGCAAGCTGGCCAAGAGTCAACAAGAGTCTGGTGGAAGGTGCCAGCTTTTGGTGGAGGCCAGCGAAGGGGGTGCGATTTTTAATTTTCCTCCTTCCCATAAAAACATCTTCCTAAAAAAAATCTTCAGCGTTTGCGGTCATTTCAAATGAAGTTCTCTGAGATGAATCAGCTTGGCTTCGTGGGAGCCTCTTTCAAGGATGACACTCCATGGGACTTTAAACCTCACTAAAATGGCTGTGCTCCTGCTTCCCTTCCCCCAACCGCAGCACCAGAGCCTTCATGACCCGTTGGTGTCCCAGCTCAGGAAGCTGAACTAAGAGAAATAGGATCCTTTTCATTTTTTCCCTAGCTTTGTGATGCTTTTCCCTCTCAGTTCGCAGCAGGATCAGTTGAACCCTGGGGAGGGACAGGAATGTATGGGCAAACGTACAGCAGAAGGTGGGGTCGTGGCCTGGGTTCCTAGAGCTGCCAGGAAACCAAAGGCCACCCTACCTTATGTAGGTTCAGCTTTCCTCACTTGATTTAGTGAGAGGTGGAGCAGGCACAGAACATAACCAAAGCAGGAATACGGCATGAATAGCCCACACAGTGATGTGGTGAGCCTTAGAGGAATCTCATCTATGCACTTCGCTTCATTTATTGTCAGTGTTTGTGCAGTAACTTTGACAATGAGACAGAACCCAAAAACACCAAGTGGATTTCACAAAACTCTACCTAATGGCAAAAATATTCCTTGCCTTAGTAAGATCTGCTATATAAACAATTTTAAACAATATTTTATTTTCCTTGGCACAGAAGGAAAAGGCAGAATATTAAAATAATCTTTGCTTTTGCTTCTAACAGCAGAACTGAACAGCCATAGCAATGCCTTGTGGAAGTCATTCCTCTCGGGTTTGCAGAGCTTTGTGCCTATTTCTTTCTGTCATTTGTCAGCCATCAACACTGTCAGGGTTTTAAATCCTCCTCATTGAGCATGTTCTTTTGTGAAAGCTATACCTGAGTCTGCATTAACAAATTCTGTAATTGCCAGGAACTCCTCCCTTGTTCTGTCCTTATGTTTTCAGAGGGATTAGAAGCATTTCATTTGAAGCTTACCACAGGACATGGTCTGGAATCTCTACATCAAAAGCAAGAAAGCATTTTGTACGTTGGTGTAAGATGATAGGCCTGTTGTAAGAACATGAACATAATGGATTTGATACTGTCCTCGTGCCAGGTTTATCCTGGTGTAACAATTCTGATGGGATGTGGGCTGTTTTTGCAAACCACAGACCTCAGGTGTCTAAAATTTGTAGTCTTATGTGCTGCTGTGAGCTCATGTATGCCCTAGGACAGTCCTGCAAGTCCAAGTTTGATCCGGACGCCATCAAACTAAGCAGTCATTGATTGCAAGTATTAAATATCATGAGGTGAGGAGACACGTGTGTGCATGTGTCAGCTGTGGTCTTTGTGGAGACTAACATTCTGCTGCAGGATTTTGCTGGAAGCCAGGTAATTGGTAATGATTTACAAAGGTTTTACATGGGCTTACTATTAATCTGGGTTTGCGGCATGAGCGTGTTTTATTAGTCGTTGTTGTGCTGTATGGAAAACAAACAGCAGGCAATTCCCGTTTGGGGTTTTCCTCCTGCCAAGCAACTCCGTGCTAATTCTGGACTGCGCTCTGAATACAACTCTAGCTGGTTATGCAGGAGGCTGGAGGTGGTGGGGAGGGAGGAAGCCAAGCAACACAACCAAAGGAAAAGCCTCCAGCAGCACTACTGCTGCCAGCTCAGGTAGCTGCTCGGTGCTCAATTCCCTGTCTTGGTCCAGGCAAATCTGCTGGCAGAAGAAATGGGGTCTCAGGCAGCATATCAATGTGGAATTCCAGGAGAGGGAGCACATCATTCTTCCCTTTCCTTTGCTCCCACACACTTGTGCAGTGCCCAGGCTTTGAAGAGATCTATTAGTGTGAGACCTGTGGAGATGGTCTGAGCTCTCCTGGAAGCACAAATCCTGAGCGGCTCGAGGAGGGGACACCATTCTGAACAAAGGCAGCTGCCCTTCCTCTCATCCTCTGGTGGCCTTAAATGTGGCAGAGATGCATTTACATGGAGCAGCATCTGAGCTAGGAAGTGCAGAGAGCTGTGGTCTACGCAGAGCAAATGCACCTGTGTAAAACTGCTGGCAGCCTAAATCCACTTACAGGCGAAAAAGAGTGGCTGTGTGTGTGCTGTACCCCTGTCAGTGTAAGTGGACAAATTCAACCCTAAGTCATGCCATAAAGTGTTAAAGTGATTTTGATAGAGTTCCTTTAAATTTGCCACCCATGGATGTGAGATGAGAGGTACGGCATGAGGTCTGTATTTAATGGCAGTGCTCAGCACTAAATTGGCCATGTTCTTTTGGAAATCTGCAGGAAAATCCATAGTGACTTATAATAAAATTAAATATGTATAGCAAAGTATAATAAAAATCAGATATATATTTTTTATAAGCGCTGCAAATATCAGCAGGACTTGTATAGTGACTGGATTTGGAGAATTTAATGGCTGGTGAGTAATTGTAGTGAAATGTAATTCTCTATAATTATGTCATTTTAGATTCTGGAGATTTGTGTGGAAATCCTATGGCTGGAAGGTAAAAAATGAGAACAAAACAGAAGAGTGGGATGAGTGTGTGGAAGTTTAAAGTGCTGAACATCTACACCAGGGGTCTTGGTGAGTGCAGGGGCAGCACTTGGCTGTGTTCACATGTGGCTGTAGTCCCTGTGAGACCTGAAGTTACAGCAGTTCTCCCCTTGTCTGTACGCCAGGCCCCTGCCCACAAGCTCTGCAGCAGGGCCCCCTCAGAAGGGATGCTCTCTCCACCAAACACAGCTCTGGTGCCAGAACCAACTCCTGGCTCTAATGTGAGGTTGCACTCTTAGGGTCATTGTAATGCGTGATCAAGGTTCTCACATTCTGCCCGTGACACCGAGTCTGTGGGAAATTGTAAGGGAACTGCAAAGCAGGATGGTGTCTTGTCTCCAGGGAACTAGAGATTTCTTCCTTCTGATTTCTTATGTGGTAACTCTATAACTGCTCAAAAAAAAATCCCTTTTCCCTTTGGATCCCATTTGTTTTCAACATCAATTACGAAGGAAAGTAGTGCTTCATTGAGTATGAAGGACAGTAAATCCTGAATTCAAATGAAGGGGATATTTTTTTTCTTTCACAAGAGGCACCGAGAACATAGGGTTAATTTTCTTTTGACGTGCCTTTCTTGTTTTTATTTCCTTTAACAGAACCCCTTTGTTTCATACATTTGATAATTGTTTCATTATGTAGTGGCACACCATCCTGTGAGACCGCGGGAAAGGCTCCAAATGTCCCTTCTTGTGCACGCAGCTCAGACAACCTGGAGCTGTTTTACTACGGGGTCTTCACCTGCAACTGGAGTGACTTTTTCCTCCCCTCCCTCCCCAATAAATCCAGCAGAACTGGAGAGGAAATTGCAAAGGTGAACTTTCTGCTTTGTGCGGATGGGGACGAGCGCTGCGATGTGCGCGGGGCGCAGCCCGGTGCCACCTGGCGGCAGCAGGTAATCTACTTGCAGCAGATTACTGCGTGCCTTTGAACTGCTGGCTCTGATTGATCAAAGGCGGGTCCGAACCTCCCGCTGCAGGTTCAAACACGGGGTTGCCTCTCATTTGGTGTGCTCTTTTTTTTTTTTTTTTTTTTCCCTTTTCTTTTCTTTCTTTTTTCCTCAATTGCAACCAGCTCACAAAACATGCTTGTTTGCTAAAAGCTCGCAGTCTATTCTTAACTCCTGGCATGGGATGAGAGAGGAAAGAGGCCAAAATTTGCTGACATAAGTGCAGGAGAAGAAATCTTAATTTCAGTTATATAAAGAGGTAAATGTTCATACTTAAATATGTTTTCTTCGTAAAATTGGGTCTCTAATTTCAATTACTTCTATAAAAGAGATTTGAAATACGGCTTGGTTTTGTGTAATGTGCTCTTTGCGTTACTGCGAGCAGTTGTTGAGTTTTTACATGTTCATTAATTACAGAGGCACTAAGGCAAATCCTACTTCATTAAATTGGTGTAAGCCTTCAGGGACGGGCGATTTGTCCTGCTGTAACGAGCAGTTTGCTTCACATCCTCTGTAGGAAGAACCCGTTAAGAAGTGATGGTGAAACACAGGAAAATGTGTAGTTGTAAGGGATAAAAGTGTGACTGTAACTTGGGGAGCTCTGAAACTCATGAGGCAAGAAGCAGAGTGGATGGTGAAGTGGCATTTCAGCGGTGCGGGCTGCAGGCTGCTTGCTGAGAGTGGTGCTTACCATGCAGGGATACAACAAATAGAAGTGAAAACATTTTCAGAGTGGTTCTTGAACATGCAGAGGGGACTGCTGCTTCTTCAGTGCCTGTGGTTTCTACCAGCTTAATGTAAGGTTCAGAGGTGTGGCTGTAACGAGAGTTTCAGTACAGGCTGGAAAAGCCACTGGAGAAGATGAGTGAAGTTCAGATGGGCAGAGAAGCTGTTCTGCAGACCCTGAGGCAGTGCTACAAGCCAGGCTACAGCCAGCTGACCTATTCCTGCAGCAGCTGTGCTTACAGCCACAGTGCAGGTGAACGAGCGCCCAAGGAAGGGTGCTGGGCACCAATGAAAGCCACCCATCAAAAATGTGCACAGCAGAAAGGTACTAAAACCCTTTAGATCTTTTCCCCTTTCTCTCTCTGATATAGCAAGCATTCTCAGCGCACAAATCAACTGCCCTGTGCTCTCTAAAACCCACTGTTGCTAAGATAAGATAGCGATGAACAAACTCACCGAGACCTGGTGCCTGTGTTTTGCAAAAACTACCTAAAGCCAGAGGTGCTGCGATCGAGCTGCGTGCTAAAAGCTGGTTTGCCATCTAGTGGCTGCAGAGAGAACACAGGAACCAGATGCTCTACGCCGATGGCCACTTGGTTTTTGTTCACGACAGAAAAATTAACCATCTGATTAACAGCGAAAAATTAACCATCTGATTAACAGCAGT
The DNA here is from genome assembly GCA_037305975.1 of Chrysolophus pictus. Taxonomy (NCBI): domain Eukaryota; kingdom Metazoa; phylum Chordata; class Aves; order Galliformes; family Phasianidae; genus Chrysolophus; species Chrysolophus pictus. The sequence goes on from CM074583.1 coordinate 27,842,567, forward strand.
ATAGTGAGCGACCGTTTTCCCCCACTCCAAATAATTCACGAATGTTCCACAGAATCACAGAATCACAGAATTGCCAGGGTTGGAAGGGACCTCAAGGATCATGAATCTCCAACCCCCCTGCCACATGCAGGGCCACCAATCATCCCACCTAATGCTAGACCAGGCTGCCCAGGGCCCCATCCAATCTGGCCTTGAACACCTCCAGGGATGGGGCATCCACAACCTCTCTGGGCAGTCTGTTCCAGTGCCTCACCACTCTCTCTGTAAAGAATTTCCCCCTGACGTTCAACCTAAATCTCCCTTCCCTCAACTTAAAACCATTTCCCCTTGTCCTGCTGTCACTCACCCTTTCAAAGAGTTGATTCCCCTCCTGTTTGTAGGCTCCCTTTAGGTACTGGAAGGCTGCAATGAGGTCACCCCGCAGCCTTCTTTTCTCCAGGCTGAACAAGCCCAGCTCCTTCAGCCTGTCCTCATAGGGGAAGTGCTTCAGTCCCCTGATCATCTTTGTGGCCCTCCTCTGGACCCTCTCCAACAGCTCCCTGTCTTTCTTATACTGCGGGCTCCAGACTTGGACGCAGTACTCCAGATGGGGCCTCACAAGAGCAGAGTAGAGGGGAACAATCACCTCCCTGTCCCTGCTGGCTACCCCTCTCTTGATGGAGCCCAGGATACCATTTGCCTTCCGAAAGCATGAACACTTGTTCCAGAAAGCATGAACATAAAAAATATCCTCTAAAAGCCAAGGTAGAGTGGCACTTGGTGTTAGACATGCTGTTGGGCTGGCCTGTATTGTAAAGGGTGTTACTCTCCGATTTTGCTCTTCGCAGAAGTTTTCTCTCCCACTCTCAGTTTTATTTTGACAGAGCAGAGGGGCTGGGAGGTCAGGCTGAAGAGCAGTGCTTTACTCATGGGGAGTGGAAGTGGATGGCACGAACAATTTTTAATAATTGTATTTTATCCCTCTTTTGTACTGTTTCATCCCTACTTCTCTACTGCTTTTCAGGCTTCTGCCTTTTGTTTGCCAGATTTAAAACAGGAAGATAAATTGTTTCCTTACTAAAACTGGAAGAGATGTGGCAAGTCTGAGAACTGTTTTGTGTGGTAGGAACAAAGCCACATGCACAGATGTTGTTAGTATCACCTGGTTGTTGTTGTTAGGTTACATGCAGTGTGGTACATTCGTTGGTGGTTTTTCCTGGTTACCTTTTACATTTCTTCCTCTTGGGGAATGCAAACCATTTCAGCCATTTCTGTTTTGTATTTTTCTGAAACTTGGTCCTCTGGGGAGTTCAGCAGTCCAGTTATGAGCCAGCAAAGTTCTTACTGACTAATTGTCTTCAAAACAGACAACTCAGCAATTATCTCTGAGTTGTTAATTTGGAGTGCCTTAACAGTGTGTGTGCAGTTGTGTGATTAGGTCCTGAGGCTGGATCAAAGTTCTCAGCATTTTACAAGATCAAGCCTCCATTTCCAATGTCATTTTCAGCTCTTTGTTTACTACAGCTGCTCAGTCACGTGGCTCTTGCATCTTCTAATGCTTTCTCATTTAAAAAGTGTTCTTAGGAAGAGATCAGAAAAAGAGACAAGTGTACATGCTATATTGCTGGCTGGGGATATGGGATGCGATAGTCTAATTCTCTGCCTTGACTCAAGTATGAAATTTGGCTTTGATCTCCAAGACCTAAGCAGTCTTGGAGGACAGAGCCCAGCACAGAAGGGGAAGGTCGTCTTTTTCAGTTTAGAGACACTTCAAGATCCTGAAATGTCGACAGGAATGACATCCTGGTCAAAAAAAAAAAGAAGAATGTGGTGATGTGTGTGTGCATCACCTCAAGTTTGGTTCGTGAGCAAAAAGCAAAACCAACCACCTGTCACATTCATTTGGTCAACTCCCATAAGGCTCTGCCTCCAATTGCTTTTTATAAACACTTTTATATAAAAGTGCCTTTAATATAAAACAATCTAAAGCTATTGTATACTACATTAATTTTATTCATCAAGTGATATTTTTGCTTACAGATGCAATGCTGTCATCTCTCAGCTCATCGGAAAGTGAAGGAAGCAGACAGCAAGGGGACTGCTTGAAATGAGCACAGCAGAGCCAGCAGACTACCCACCATCAGGTAGAGTTGGTATCACATGCGTTTATCTTTCCTGTGACAAGATTTTCCTCTTGTTCTTTCCCCACTGTGAATCTGCACAACTTCATTGTAATTCAGTTACCTTGGGAGTCTTGAATGACGTGTTTTAATGCTGTCATTAATGGATTTGACTGTGTTTCCTTCAAGGGAAAAGATTATTTTGGATATTATGGCCAGAAAAAGACTATGGAATAAAATCAATGTTACTATAAATATACTTGAAAATCCACAGTATATTTGTAACGATCACAGGTTATTTTTTTTTTTTACCTATTTGGGAGCAGTAACAATAGATGACCTTTTATTCACCGCTGCTTAACTGGGAACCTGCCCTAAACCAAGGAATAGATCCTAATTTAATGAAGTCTGTAGGTTGCATTTTCTCTACTAGCTGAAGGAAATAAGGATCACCTTGACTCACATATGTAGCTTAACCAAAATAGAAGTAATATAAATGAAAGAAGAATTGAATTCTACATATCTAAAGTCAGGAGGTGGATTACATGCTTTTATTAGCATAAGGTTTTGTTTGTAGGTTTTTTTCCTTCATTTCCCAATAGAGAAAAAATAACAGATGTAAAGTTGTTAGATAGTGGTGCTGTAGAAATACAGCTGTTGCACATTGGTTTTAAATATTTATTACTTCAGGGGAGCACTGCTAATGGCTCTCCAAAGATAATCAATGTCTGTTGATAAGGGAGTCTTTGTAGTATTCCTGTTACAGTTTATGTCAACCCTGTGTTGTTTTTTTCAAAGCAGTGCTTACTGAGTGCTAAAATACCAGATTATCAGAAGCTCAAATAGTTCTGCATTAAATTCATTTGTTGCAAATGACTCAAGGCCTAAGATGAAAAAGGAAAAAAAATATATTGGCACCATATTTTCTTATCTAGACCTAGAGGAGAGCTTGAGCCTGTACCTAGTAAGAGGACAATCTTCCCTTTCCTGCCCAAGGCAAGAAGCTGGCAGGCACATAGGATGTCTGCTCTGCACCAGAGCTGTGTCATGGTGACTCAAGGACTTGTGAGCCACCACTGAACTGCTGACCCCAGCCACTACCCTCCCTCCTGGCTTGCTGTCACATGGAGGGCTGCCAAAATGGCAACCTCCTAGATGCAGAGACCACAAAAAGACTCCTGTAAAAGCCTGTACCACAATCACTGCAGCTCGAACCTTCCATTCTCAGCAAGAGAGGGGCAGGGCTTCGGCTGACAGTGCAGCAGGCAGGGGAAGCTGTTTATTGAGAACACATGCCTGAGTGGTGAACTCTGCAGCTTGATTACACTGTCTTATAATTGCTTTTTCCCTTGTAAGCCTAACTGTTTTCATTACCGAGCCTGGGCTTGAAAAGAGAATAGGTGACACATTGAAACCAAGTGTTTTGTCAGTACCTCAAAAGGAAAATATCTTACTTGTAATGTACTTCATGGGAATATGGGGCATTTCTTCATGACCTGAAACAGTTTTGCAGTATGTTTTGTTTGTGAAAAAAATATATTTGCTATATATATATGTATGTATATATATATATTTTCAGTATAGTATACAAAGCAAGAGCTTAGTGGTTTGGAGCATTGTGACTTTTTAGCATTCAAAGTAAATGACATCACTAACTGGCTGGAAATTAGTCAGGAAAATGTTTAAAAATAGCACCATTTTCTCAATAAATCTGTTCCTTGTTTGTATTAGAGGCATATGGGCTTACTTAACTGACAAAAACAAATTATAATACCATTAACACGGCAGAGACCTAGAGCTATAAAAGACCAAATAGGAATCCTGCTGACAGAATTGTTAATACTGATAATGTTGGGGGTGGTAGAAAGGATATTTCACTCATATAGAACATCACCATGGTCAGAGCTTCAGATAGGAAAAAAAAAAAAACCCCGTATTTTTGACAGGTTGAAAAGCAGTTGGCCAGAATAGCTTGGAAGAACATATGAAGTTAGAGTTTAAATGGGTTAGTGGTCACATTTCAAGCAGAACTGTCATACAGATGAAAAAAGATATATTTTATTACATTATTCTGCAACTTGTTACACAAATACTCCTCTATTTTTAGTGCTTGTGAATCTGCTTGCTCCCTCTGAGTTTCCAGCAGATGCGGTTTCATGTATTATGACAAATTTGGGTCTGAATTTGAAACAATAAGTATGTTTTGGCTTGTTTTAGGATCATCCTTTCTACTCATCCTTCTGCCATTCGCTTCCTTCAGTCATTATTAATTTTTTCTTATTTCAAGCAGCTGTGCCTGGCTTCCTGTCAGAAAGGCAAACAGCTGATGAAGATGGACGTGACAAGCAAGTAGAACTATGGGAGAGGGAGTGGGCCAATCTAGTAGCTTGGACTAACTCCCTGTCTACATTAAAGGATTAAATCAGAGAGGCTGTATGGACAGAGAAGTACTTCATTATTTTTAAAGTCACAGGATTTTTTTTAATGCAATTCCTACCAGCAAATCTTCGCTGGTTTTTTTGTTTGTTTGTTTTCCAGCATGGTGCTATCATCTTCAGTAAGAGATTGAGTAGGAAGGGAATAAGAATCTGTTTTGTGCATGCAGGCTTGTTGTTTTATCAGGATTTGTGCCTTCCTCTTGTTCTTGGTAGTTTGCTGCTGTAATTGTTTGGCTCTCTTTACCAGAACAGTTTGGTGTCTTTAGGTGTTCTAAACTCTCCTGGGCCTATTGCAATGGCCAATGTTGGCATTCCTATGAAGAAATATCTAGCTTTGGATGCAAAGGAGAGTACACTTGTTGAGCAAGGAGATGCCATAGCTTGTATGAAAAGATTCCAGAATGAGAGTTGATGGCTTTAGGTTGTGCCAAGGGGAGGTTAAGTTGGATATGAGAAAAAATTTCTTCTGTGAAGCAGGCTGCCCAGGGAGTGGTGGGATCACCATCCCTGGAGGTGTTCCAGAACTGTGGAGATGGGGACATGGTTGGTGGGCTTGGTGACCCTAGAGGTCTTTTCTAATCTTAGCAATTCTATAGAAAATCAGACAGGTTATGTTCAGAACTGAAAAACCAACAAGGCTAATTTTGTATTCTTAACTTTAAATTGGATCCTATGTTTTTCTGCTCTTTGAACATGCAATGTGTGAATGTGGCCTATTGTTCTCCTAAAAGAACTGTACTCATCTCTGCGGGGCTTATCAGCTGCAGCCATCACTAAGTAATAACACAGCTGTGCTGAGACTTATAAAAAGGGCAAATGACACGTAGGTAGAGAGGACAGTAAAGATGTGGCTCGAGGCTCAGGTTTCAAGAGGCAGCCAAATACAGTCATTAAGTAAAGCAGAGCCACCCTGTTAACAAAGTCTGCAGGCTCACATTCACAGAACATCTCATAGATTACAAAAGAAATGTTTTTGCACTCCTCAAGGGACTGGCTTCTGAACATGTCTATAAATTGCCTAATGAGAGATGTAAGTGTATTTTAGTACTTGTACACTGTGTCCCAGGGAAAAAATAATCCCTAGCACTGGAGCACAATGGTGACAGACACGGGCACTTTGCTGTAGGGATCCATTAGAAATGTCAGTCGTATAATTAAACTTCAAAAATATTTCTTATTGGAATATCTAGAGATAAGAAAGATATGAATGTCAGACCTCTGAAACCCATTCCCAAGCTGACACAGCGGGCAAGCAGAGCAGCTGTCATAAAGCAGCCCTATGTCACGGCTTGGGGCCGTATGTGTCTGTAAAACACATGACATTTCTCCTCAGTAACAGACATCTTGTGATTTCTGTGACTATGAGGATGGTTCTGAAAGAATAAAAACACTGAGGACAGCATGATGCCAAACTACAACCAAACTTGTAGGCACTGCAGTCTCTGAGAAGAGAGCACAGGACTGGAGGATGGATCTCCACATTTCTCCACAGCTGTGGCACTATGATGTGACAGTGGTTAGGTCATTTCACCTTCATAAGGCTTCCTTCTCATTTCACAGAATCACAGAATGGCCAGGGTTGGAAGGAACCTCAAGGATCATGAATCTCCAACCCCCCTGCCCATTTGATCTCTTATTTGTGAGGATGGTGAAGGTACTGAGTTTGTTTCTGTGAGATGTATTTCCATGTTCAGAACATGCTTTTCTTGCTCTGGAAAGACTGCACCATTTTTCCAACAAGGCAGGACTCTTGGAACTGGTCAGTTTACTCTCTTCTCTAATAGAATTCTCACACTGGCCTTGCAGTATGATGCAATATACCTTTTGTGCATTACGATCTCTGCGTTCTGACATCTCATTAGTTTCAGCACGGAACATACCCAGGGCTTTGATAAATATCTCTGCATCCTGTTGAAACCTACATTTTGGAAAATCAGTGCCTTGGCCTGAAGGTGGTACTCACCATCAGCAGGCACAGGATGTAAAGTGAGTCCAGGTGGGTATTGGCTCTGTTGTACAGCTCCTGAAGGCATGCAGGGCTCTGTGCTGTGCCCACTATGGAGCTGCTCACAGCCAGCAGTGCGAGCTGCATGGAGTTTGCCCTTCAGTCTATGGGTGCAGATGAAAGAACTTTAATCCTACTGAAAAATATCTGCATCTCCAAATGTTTTTCTATTGAAAATCCAGCTCCAGATTTTCCCCAGTACAGAGTAATGGGACACTGAACTGCAGTCTTTTCAATTTCACACTTCTTTATGGGCTCTTATCTGTGACCTTTGCTTCGTACAACACACCGTGGGCAGTTCCAGCTGCTGCAGACAGGCATCGCAGAGCTGTGGCGGCTTCGTTTGGGATCGGGATTGCTCTTTATTCCTCTTTATCAGGACTCGGAGCCGCCGTAGGTCCCCTCTAGGTGGCAGCGCAGCCCCGCGAGAAGCAGCCTCGGCTCCGGCGGCAGCTCCCGGAGGTCCGCAGCAAATAAATGGACTTTCGTTAATGAGCAGAGCTGCTCTGCTGTCTTCAATCTCCCGTACAGACGGCAGCGATGCGAATAGGCACGCTCACACGGAGCTGGAAGCGTCTCCTGCTTGCTGTACCTTTTGTGGGCTTCACTGTACTATTCTCATTCCAAATAATATTCCCTAAGCAATCCTGGGAAAATCAGCAGGGTTACATGCAGAAAAAAAGATATTAGTTGCTCCATACAGCAGGATCAGAGTTTTATTTCACATTAAGGGTGGGCTGAAGAATAGGCTAGATGGGGTTAGTAAAGTACAGCAGACCAACCTGGGAGTCTAACATGTCAAGAAATTATTTGCTACCCCAGGTAGCAACTTCCACTGACACAATACATGTAGCCATATGTAGTGCTTTGCCTGTTTAGCTTTGTAGGATATTTATAACAACCACATACCCCTTTTTTAATTATGACTTTCCTTACGTTAAGGGTGACCTCTCTGAGAGTCTGGCTGCAAGCTTAGGTGACTTCAAAGTGCTGCCTTAGATCAGCAGAAAATTCGGATGGCAAGGGATTGCTGAAAGGCTTCCTCCGGTTCTATTCTCACCAGGGGTGTCCTGCGGTTTAACATCCAACAAGCAGGTTGATCAAAGGTATCCAGTGAGAAACAACATGACTGGCTCAAGTGAGGGGTGAGGGAATGAAAGTTGAAAGATCTCTTTTATCTTGAGCACACTGTAAAATATGTTAATAATTTAGAGCATCCAAGGACAAAAAGATAGCACTTGAAAGCAGCTAAATCAAACAGATCTTTCATTTGTCTTTAAGCATAAGAAAGAGCTGTGAACAAATCCTTAACGATGCCCAAGGCAAAGAGCTTTATGCTAAAGTTAAGCTTCCTTTTAAATAAAATAAGAAACAATCTGAAATTTGTTGCCAGCTTCCTCATTTTGTTGATTGTTGTTGTTAACAGCCCTAAAGATTGCAAGATTTCCCCTGAAGCAAAGCCAACCTGTGAGAAATTTCTTCCAGCATCATCATTCCTGTCCTGCCCTTCTCTCCCAGCTGCTCTGGGTAGCAGCCATCAGGCTGCACAAGTCAGGCCTCGAGTGCTGCTTTTCTGCATTCAGTCTGAGATTTCAAAGATCTTAGAAGGCTCCTAGATAACCAGAGGATATTCCTGGATGCTCAGCTGAAGCTGCACAGCCTCCCTGTACAGTCCCATGCTTTGGAATGTGAGCAGGGAGGTGGTTGTTATGTTTGTTTGTGCTTTCCAGAGAGTAGCATCCCATCTTCTGCTAACAGCATCCTATTACCTAATTTAGTTTTCGATCCCAAACTTTACACAGGTGTATCATTTCTGCAGGGAATGGCTCTGAGTCTTTTAACTTGGCTAGTTTAGCAGTTCCAAATATAGAGAGGGCTAAAGAGTAGATCTCTGTAGATCTTGCTCTTAATGAAGCAAACTTTCTTTCAGTGGGTGAGTTAAAAAGAGCTTCAAAACTTCTCTATATAGTTTCTGTCTTTATTTAATCTTCCCTTGGCTATAGCTAATACTGCTTCCGTAACGTATTTGAGTATAGTTTAAACGACCTGAACTCACACAGCTCTTGTGGTTAATGAAAAATTAGTTAGTAACAGCAAATATGTGATCAGACTTCCTTGGGTGCAAGCAGTGTTGTTCTGCCCTGAAGGCAGTAATAGTCCAAAACAGGCTGGGGGAAGGGTGGGGGAAAAAGCAGAATGCTCATGGCTGGGCAGCTGAGCCTCCCAGAACCGGAGGCTTTGAAAGCTTTCCAACTATTATCCCATCTCTGCTGGATATTGCGGCTCTGATGATTTTCATGTGTCTGCAGAGCAAGGACAGCTGCAATTTAAAATGATGGCACATTAATTGTTAAATTACATCGGAGAGCCCAGGAAATGCTTGTTAGAGCCACATTAAAGCCACGTTAATTTATCGTGATTAATTGCACAAGGAATATCAAATGAATTATTGATTGCTCTCTTATTACCGTAACAGCTGCCTGTCATTACTGTGCATGGTGGTTTGTGATAAGTATTACCCTCACCATTTTCTGGGCTAAAACTCTGTGATGAACCATTATCTACATTCCCACAAATAACAGATGCCGATTTTCCTGTTTTCAGTGGTCGGATGAGTAGGTATTAAAGTTTAGTGTAGACACAGGCTAAATAATCTGGAACATTTGGTATGTTGTTAAGGATTGGAGAATTAAACTGTCCTGGAAGTACAACGAAGAAGGGCAGCAAGTTGCCCCTGAGTACCTATTACTGCAGAAGAAGAAAGCTGACAGGTTCTGCTCAGCTTTGATTTTGACTGCTCTTGCCTTGAGATCAGTGCTGTGCACTGTGGGTCAACTCTGTGTAGTTTGGCATAGTGGGATTTATGCTGATGTGAAACTCATTTGTGCTTGCTCCATTGTTTTCCCTTCAAGTGAGATGAGGTGCAGGAGCCTCAGTCACAGCTGGGCACTGTTTCTACCTGTTGACAAGTCATACTTTGTGCCCAGCTCAGAGTGGGCACTGGGTACTTTTAGTCCTGAGTTTGCAAAGGCACCAGCATATTCTTAATTTTTAACTACGGGTTAATTTGGGATAAAATTGTGTGTGGAGATTCTCATCAAACACAGTGCCCAGCAGTAGCTTCCTCAGGATACTTCTCTTTGGTGACGTTCGTGAGCAAGCTTTGTTCCTAACACTATAGGAACGACTCGGTGAGATGTGATATGTGAGGATTATAATGCACCGAGAGGGTATGACTAATTGCAATGACAGGGCAGAGCTGGTGGATTCATTGCAGAGAAATTAAATAGTGCATTCCACACCACTGTCTGATCAGCTGTCGGCAAGAGAGGAAGGCACATACAATGGGAGAGAAAGGCCAGGCTCCAGAGACAACACCCAGATGCCCTCCTCAGCCAGTCATCCATTCATACTGGTAATTATACCAGTGTATGTATGTCAGAAGAAGCCAAGCTGACATAATGGCCATTGGTGATTGATTAGTGAAATAAAAAAGAAAAATGCAGGAGCAAAGACGAGCAAAAGCATCTCCTTGGGGCAGGTATTCTTCATGCTGTGCTGAGTCCAGCGTGTTTTTGTCCTTGCCCACCATTCTAAATTGATTTTAAGTAAAACTATTAATTCTCACAAGTCTCAAACTAAAATGGAAAGCTGCACTTTCTGGTGACAATGCGTAGAAAGAAGAACTGTTCACTTTAGTAGGGAAAGAATCATCTCCAAAGCTGAAGTTGTAATAAGGTGGATTATTTTCCAGTGATTGTGAGTAAGAGAAAGAGGCTGCTTCCTAAATCCTACGGGAGTGGATTGCAGCTTCTACCAGTGCTGCTGCCTTTGATACCAGGGATAGCATTTTGGCCAAGCTGTATCTGTGCAAAACCCCAAGGAACCCCTTAGAGTACCAGTACTGTTTCAAGCTTTTGCCTAGCAGAATTTGGAGGTTAATAGCTTCCAGGCTGTGGCTCTAAATATAAAACAAGTAAGATGCTGGCTAAGTCAAGAGTAGAAACCATTTTGGCAGACGATTTTCCCTTTCTCTAGGGGTATGTGTTTGAATTCATCTATTAAAGTAGAAAACCACAGTCTCACAGTGACTTTTCCCTCTCTGCGTAAGACTAAAAAAAAAAAAAAAAGGGCAATTAAATATTTAAACCTCTCAGGCTCCTTTTCTGTGCAGTGATACTAACACATGCAAACCTAGACTCTACCTAATGACATGCTATTTTTAAAATGCACTGATGTATAGTATTGCAGCAACTGGATCCTAATTGGTGTAAGTGGATGTGTTTGCATTAGCTGGATGGATCTGCGCCAGCTCTGACTCCCTGTTTTGAAAGATGCACCTCTCCTAAGAACAACAGGATATCCTCCTTATACCCAAAAGTAAATGACAAAGCATGCACTTTTTCTTTGTGAAACCAGCAGCTCAAGTTTGATGGGGTTAAATGAGAGTCAGATTGTACCCAGATGTGCACTGCAAGCTGAAAGAGGAGAGGATCTTCAGTCACTCTTGCAACCTTATACCTGATACCAGCAGCAGAGCTCTGTGGGGTAGGGTAGGTCATCCTCCTCACCCCATGCCTGGCAGCAGTGGGATGGTTGCTCACAACCCCTGTGCTGCTCCCACTCCAGAGGACAGGATTGTGCCTTCCTGCTTTGGATTCAAAATCGCAGGGACTGATAGGACTTTGATGTCGATAGTTTGTAGCCATGTAAGTGAGAGGAAGGGATTTTTGGAATTGTTATCATAGGCAGCATTAAAGCAAGAGGCAAAGGAACACACTGCTTAGGGATGAAGGAAGATGTGACATTTCTGTGCCACTTTCTCAAAATAAGATTTAAGAGGTAATGAAGCCCAGCTGCTTTCTTTTAGAGTGAGCTAGCATGGAGCATGCTGGTGCAAAGCAGCTGCAGGCAGGAAACTCAAGACAGACTGCTGAGGGTGCCATGGATGGTTCCATGCTCCCTGAAAGGAGGCTGGTGGCTGCAGGACAGAGCAGAGCTTCAGGAAGAGCTGATACTGAATCTCAGTTCAGCCATTCATCCCAAGGATCTGAAGATGTGGTGCCAGACTGCTTGCAAGTTGTGGTAGGGGCAGCCAATCATGCACCCACACAGGGGCAAATGGATTGGTTATCTAATAATCTAATCAATTAGATGTGACCATTATGTGGTCAGTATTTTCTTCAGAGGGATCCTGTACAGACTTAAGCATATTTGGGAACTATCCCAGGTCTCCACCAAGAACTCCTCTTCCTGAATGGAAAGCTGTTTGGCCATCAAGAAGAGACTTTGACTTCCTTTGGTCATTTTTTGTGTGCCTGGTTTATAACGCAGGAAGGTGATGAGGAGGAAATTGAAGGAGTGATTGTACTGCTGTGGCTGAAATCAGGGCAATTCATTGCAATTCTTGTATGTAAGATGTGTAATATTCCCAATTCAAGACAGTTCTTAACCTGGGTTAGTCTTTACTTTATTGGACTTTTTCTCTTGCTGAAAGCTTTCTCCATTAGCGAATTCTTCCAACAGTAGTTCCTCCTCCTTTTTTCTCTATTAATTTTTCCATATCCCTTTTTTATTTCTTTTTCTTACCTGCTCCCTGTTCTTCATGCACTGTGTTTATTGTGCAATCAGTAGGTGCTGTGAGTTTATGTTCTTTTTAACCTATTGCTTTTAATTTGGGAGTGGACCTTGGTCCCTCAAGTACTCTCTTTTCTCAGACAAAATAAATACTTTCTGTCCTGGGTGTTCATTAAAGACCTCGGGTATCTTTCAGATATATGCAGTTTGTTCTCGTGTCAGCACCTCACAGCTGCCATTTTGGATGTTGGTAGTTCAGCATCAATTGGTTCTTGAGAAGAAAGTATGTCCTTGACAGCCTTGGACTGTATTGTAAAAGTTTGTTCATAGATCATAGATCTATGATTCAGCTGGAAAGGAGAAGGAAACTTTGGAACCACTGTAGGAAAGCCTGATTGCCAGAAGAGCCCAGAGGATGAATGTCCTTCCAAGTCATTTCTCCAAGTTAACGTTTCCTTCCATCCCTGAAGCTCAGACCAGAGAATAAAGCAGTCTGCACTACTACCAGAAATATTCCCCTTTTGTTGCCTGCTGGCTTTGCTAAGAGCTTGTGAGAAGTGCAGCAGGGAAGGCAAACAAGTTAATAAAGGGCCTTGGTGGTGCAGATTGCAGTGTGGCCACTGGACACACCTCTGAAGCCAATCTATTCATAGCAAAATGCCATGGAGTACATCTGCCTCTGCTAAAATAATTTACCACCGTGGTGATTCATGAACTGAGCTTTGCCATGTGTTTTGCTGCTCACGTATTTTTGAGAGAATGGAAATTCATGTTTTTAGTGCAGAAGAGAGCTCTCTCCATAGCAGGCTGGAAATGCCTGTTGGCCTTGCTCCCCATGCCTGCTGTATCTGAGCTTTCTTGACAGCTGGGATCTAGGTTCAGGCAAACACAATTTTCACTGGTTAGGACACAGCAGAACTGGTTGGATGTTGTGAGCCTCAAACCCTGAAGTACAGATTGCCAGACCCACGAGAGCCTTTCTTAATATTTAAAACAGTCAGAGGAAGACGAGCTTTAAAAACACTGGCTTTTAAGCATCCAAGCCACCTTTGCAAAGTGAAGAATAACTTTGGAAACCAGAAACTTACACCAGGAGCAATTCTGTAGGAGCTGGTGATGTAAACCTGAAGCATCCTCTGTACCTTGCTGAGGTCTGCGTGCAACATCTCAACATTTAGATCAAGTTTGCCATGGCCTCCTGATCTTTATGATGAAAACTGCATGTTGCCTTTTTTTTTTTTCCTCTCTTCTCTCCTGAAACACAAATGTGAAGAGGATTTATGAGAAGGAATTCCACTGGTTTCCATCTGTTTGGGATGCAAAGCCTTGAAAAGGAAATCCTTTGTCATGGTCTGTCACCAGTAGGTCCCATAGTTTTATCTAATTACACCTTTCATTTGTAGATCTGAAAACATTTCAGGTTTAATTAAGCTATTTATAATCTACTGTGAAAACTGAGTTGTGATCTTTGTGCTGTTACTCAGCAAAATGCAGAAACCCAGGGTCAGAGAAACTCCCATTCACGTTGCAGTACCTGAAGCTATTTAGAAATTTGTTCAAACTGGTTATTTGAACTCTTTATGAAGCTGCTTACTGCAAATTCCATATGATATTTTAATTAAGGAATACCTGTGTAGACATCTGATCACTTATGGTTTTCTGTTTGCTTGTTTGTTCTCAAATGTAGGTTTTCAAAATACCATAATCGTCCAGTTGAACAAGTAAGAGGCTCTTTGGTTAATATATTTATTAGTGAGCTGAACTAATAACAAACAGCTCCTTTTGATTTGCTGTTATTTGTGAATAAAAGCTGCATCTGATGAATATTCAAGTATAACAAAATTAATTCTTTAGCAGTTAATGTAGCAGCACGTAGGGCTGTGCTGTAATAGTCCGACTAAATAGTCTTAACTAAAAGCCTGCTTTTATAAGCTGAAAAATAGCACAAAGGGTCAGGAAGAAATATCCCTGTTGATCATAGCAACAGTTTGCTGAAGTGTAATGAGGTGGTTGTGGCTTTGCAGCTGATCTCCCAGTTAGGGGCACATCTCACATCTCACTGACTCTTCAGATCGTGCTTTGTGTGTGCGTAGATAACAAAGTGTAATCTGGTCTATCTGAGGAACATTTATGATATCACAGAACCTCAGGTATTATGTGTACATGGGTTCCAGATGGCATTGTCTATTTCTGACAGCCTTGTCTATGTAAATGGTATTAGGCACTAACAGAGAAAAGCGTGTATGAAATGAAAAACTGTGATTATGCTCTTCCTTCATCTGTAAAGTAGTTTAAATAGCATCATTCCAGTCTGAATATGTAATTTGGCATTAAAATCTCATAACAGGATTACCCCATCACTCAAAGACCCTGCAAGAATAATTTTAAAGGAAGTTATTTATATGAAGAAGCCAAGACACTTGTGCTTTTTATGGGCAGATAATGGAGACTGAAGAATGATTTATACCAAATGGAAACAATTCCTCATAATTGTGTGAAGTGCTTAATATTCCTCCACCCCCATGAACAGGAAACTGTCTGGGTTTCAATTTATGGTTAATTTGTAATAATCATATATTAAATCTATCAGTTGCCCTCTGAAATGCAGTGAGTGTTTTCCCCTGAGAGCTGCCTTCCCAACCTTCCCCAGCCCCTTGCTGTCTGCAGCATAGCTTTCCTTCCTTGTATCACGTTACTTTAATCAATCAATCTGTAGCCAAGAGTTACACATTTAATTTTGCTAGTATTTGGGAATTAAATTTGTGCATCCTCTTCTTGTGTCCATCGCTAGCAGAACATGCATTTCTGAATACACTGCATGCGTGCCAAGTAGGGAAAGTACATCTCCTTTGTGCTAACTGGGAAGTAGCAGCAGGCATAATGCAGGGCAGCAAGAGCTGTAGAGAGCTGTGTGTGCACAGCTCCTCTGGCTTGCTAAAGGCCTGGACTGTTGAAGGTAAATTAGGATCTGCTCTGTATCCAGCACTGGCATCAGAAGAACTCACCTGGGAATTGCATTATATTACTGTGGTATGTTCTGTAGCTACAGATTTTGGCTTGAGCTCTGAATAAAAACCCACAGCCTTTAATGTAGTGGGATGGCTTGAATTCTTGCTCCCCTCCAGCAGACCTTGACATTTACCAGCTTCCCCAGCACCTCTTCTCACTGTGTAATTATAACCTGCAAGTGCTGTAGAGCGTGTGTGCCCAGGAGGGCAAGGAACAGATTTTTGAGGCTGTGGGAATGCAAATAGACAGAAAATTGAAGTTGGAAATGCATTGGTTAGGTTGATCATTAGAGGGAAAAAATGCACAGGCTGGTAATGAGATCTTTTCATAATTTTCAAAGAGAAGGAGAAGAAGCATAAAACAAAACTTCTTTCAGTTAGATGTGAAATGTAAAAGCCATGAAAACTTTGCTGTAGGAAACAGCTCTGCATGGACCTGAGGCTGGCATAGGAGCCTTTCTTTGCAGTGAAACCTGGAGTCTAGTCCTGCAAGCTTTAAATAAGACTCCATATGTTTATTCCAAGCAAACAGAATATGAACATGGAGCCATCAAGACTGGAAGGATCCGCTGCAGGTACTTTGTGAGAAATTAAGTTGCGTGTGGGGTATAGGACAGCAGTTATGTTTTCCTCTAACAGCTGCTGATAGCTTCCTGATTTCATCAACAAGATGAGTGGAAGTCAGGTTTGATCAGTCTGCACAAACCATCCACAGACCCTGAGGGATTTGTAAGTCTGGGAGACAAGAGCAGTTCTACACTGACGTGTGGTTACAAATGAATCTTACACAGCCCAGCACAAAATGACCAGAGGGTGTGCTGTGATCCCAAAGGACAAGATCACCAAGTCTCTCATGCACTTCAGTTTTTCTGAGTCCAAGAAATTTTAAAGGTCATTCCTGAACATTCATAGGAATATCCTGATATATGGAACATACCCAGTCGCAGTCTGATAAGCAATTGGTTTTATCAATGACTTCTCTGCGAGCCCAAAGATACCAAAACATCTGTATTATTTATAATCCCCTCTGGAATGTATCTGAGTTTAGAAATATCTTTCTCTCTTCTTTTGACGCATCCCTAGAAAGACACTTCCCAGGCACTGGAACCATTTTTGAGGATCACACCTAAGTGCAGCCCGGGAGTCGCTGCTGATTGCAAGACCCTGCTTGTCTTAGACAACATCTGAGGAAACTGACCATTTAAAAACCAGGAAATCTGCTTATTTTGTCCTGCATTAACAAAATACCTGGAAAACAGCTTTGCAAACACTGCTGTACTTGCAGACATGCTGTGTATGCACAGCAGACCCCAAGCTCCTTCCTGAAGCTTTTTTATCAGCACCAAGTCTGCTGTAGCCCAGGACTGGAGAGAGACTGGGAACAACGTGAGCATTTTATATTGCCATTGTAATTACCAAAAGCAAGTATGTCAGTAAGCCTCTTATTAAAACCACATGAGAGATACAGATAAATTAAAGAATTAAATTGCAACATGTATGGACTCAGTAATAACATTCACTGGCAGTCTGGAGGAACAGTTCCCTCCAAGAACAAAAATATTGGAAAAGAAAGGCTTGCAAGAGAAGCCGGAGCACAGGGAGTAAAGCAACAGCATCTGGCATCTTTCTTCTTTTCGTCCAAGCAGATCTTCTCCCTACCTCTCCAGGGACAGGCAAGCAATGCATTTTGATTACATGGGACATGGGGCATAATTTGTAATATCTGAGTTGAGTAGGACTCCAACACTGTCAAGAATAATGCAGTTCAGCACTACACCCACACCCTTGCATGGTCCTTCTCTCACTCCCCTCTTTGCTGTTGCTCTGGTGGCTTTTCCAGCTGGGACTGATCCAGGCTGTGTGCATCTGGCAATCCCATTTCTAAAGACAGGCTCTCAGCTAAGGCTGCTCTTATGAAGGCAAAAGCTGAACAAGAGTCAGAAATACAGCTGTTGTCAGCAGGCTGCAGTTGTGATGAATGAAAAGTTAACTTTTCGCGTATGCTCACCCATTCTTTCCAGTTCCTCCATCTCCATTGCATTTATCAACCCTTTCATCTTGCTGCTGTGTTAGCAATGGTGCCTATGGTCAGAAGAGCTCTGCCCCTTGGAAATACCATAATGTATGTTGACAGGGAGCTGAACACCAAAGGGAGAGGTCTAGCCCACAGCCGTGGCCCACGCTGGAGGTTTAATGGTTCAAAAACATCACAAGGGGAGCATCTGGAAGAAATAATAATCAGAGGTTTGCACAGCTGGTTAACAAGCAGCACTGCTTGGCATGCTCCGAGCAGGTTGGGCAGCGCACATGCAGTAGTGTAATGCTAAAATTGCCCTGTAATTTTGGACTCTTCTTGTAGGTGCTTCAGTAGAAATGTACTGGACAAGATACCTCCTGCTCCCACTGAAACCTGCTGCTGGGCTTTAGCTCCTGGTGAGGATTTATCCGTAAACGCTGCAATCAGAGTCAGTCCTATCCTTTCATTTGCTTATGTACTTAGCAAACATATGCAGAAGCAGTACATATGCAGAAGTAGAACAAAAGACAGTATTTCTAAATGATGAATACTCAATTACACAGGCATGCACATGCAGCTAATAATGTAATGCATTTGTTTTGTATTAATGTAGCATACGATGTTATAGCCTGGTACATCTATACTTAAATATACCATGTATGTGCATACACACACGTACAGATTCTTACATGTTGTTTATATATACCAACCATGACGTGGCTGTATATCTAACCCGAGCTCTTGCACAGCTGGTCCAGGAAGAGAGCAGATAGCTGAGGCACGTAGCAGGCTCTGCACAACAGCTTCTCCAGTTTTACATCCCTCAGTCTCAAACCTTGAAGAACAAAAGTCCCAAAGTTTCCTGCTGTCACATCCCTCTACCTCTGCTGCCTTCTTGGCTGGGAGGCCGAGGTAGCATTCAGCAGATATCCATGATGAATTAATGGTTTTCTCCTTTTCCCCAGTCTCTCAATGGCGAGCAGTGTTCCCCTGAAACTCCCCAGCAGACCGCAGCCCAGTGGGACAGCCTGGTTTTGCAGCAAAGTGACTCTAATTTACACCAACAGAATATCTGCATCATTAAATCTAAACACTGGGGGAGGTGTTGGATTTCATCCTACAGGCATTGTCTCGCTGTTGATAGCTGTGATCGTGGGCTGCAAATTGCCATTACTCCCTTCTTGTGTGGAAGTCGTGTTTCCACTAAGGAAGTCTCACTGATCCCCGTCCGACCCCACACATCAGCTAAGCTGTGTCCTGCCCCATGGGCTGTCTCAGCCTCAGCGCCTCAGTGTAGGAAAATGGCTGAAGGCAGTCCACTGTGTTTATTTTCCCCAGCTTTCCTGCAGATGCACCCAACCCAAAATGTGATCTCGATTATTTTTGTCATCACGCATGACAGTTGTGATTCATCATCTAGTTTTATTTTCTTGCACATAATAACTTCTATGAAGCAGAAATATACTTCAAGCTGCACATCTGTCAGCAAACCACAGTTTCTCATCCAAGTAAACAAAATAACTAATTTATTCTTCCTAACAGAGACTTTTTCTAAAATGTGCTGTAAATGCTTAGAATGAGTTGCGTCACTGTATGATCTTTACATGCCCCCAGATATTTCCATCACTGTGCTCTATACTAGAGAGCTGGATTAAAATACAAGGTCTGTGTCCCTCTAAGGGGGCAAATCGTAGCCTCAAAGCCATTTGTAGATACACAGAGTAATTGCTCTTAGCACACTTGAGGTGCAAAATGTTTCAGCTTGACTCTCACTGCTGTGTATGTACTCAAAGCAATAATAACTGTATTAATAGCAGAAAGAAAGGCTGTAACAGAGCCCAGTGTGCTGCCCGGGCAGCTTCATGTGATCTGGATGTGTGGGGATGGCAGCAGGGCTGCTCCCTGCACAATTAGGCCTATGGGGAATGGTCTGGACCATCTTAAAGGTTTCCTTTTCTTTAAACATGGCAGCTAAGAATACAATTGCACTCAATAACCATAGGTTACTCAATACATCAATTGTTCATTGGCTGTGTTTCAAATATGTGTAAAATAAAGACAGTTCCACAGTTAAATGAAGCTACATTTTACAGTAAAAATATTTTTAATATAAAATAATAGCTTTCCTTCCTCACAGTGCTCGAGATCCAACCATTACAGCCCAGAGAATCTGTGACTGAGGCTGACTTCAAAGGCTCCTACGTCTGAACTGAAATGTGAAATACAGCCAAAGAGCAAAAATAATGACAAATAAGCTGGAGGTTACCAATTTATTCACCATTAAGCCGACAGTTTCTCTTTAAATGAAGTGTTGTGGCTTGAATCATTTGGAGTAAAGCAGTAATGAGGCACTAGCAAGGAGGTGTTTGGGTTGTGCTGGAGTTGCAGCAGCATCGTGCCGTGTCTGGCTCAGTTGGGTGATGCCACCAACACCCCAGTGACACAGGCAGTTTTCATCCTGCATGAATAGAGCAGAACTGGAAGAGGAGAAACCCTGCTGTGTTCCTGCCTCTTCCTGTCAGAGCAGGGCTTCCCTGCAGCAGTCTGTGGTGTTTTACCAACATAAGGGGTTTTTCACACGCTGGTGTTGTCTGAGTTCAAATTTTGTTCTTATTGAAATCAGATTAAGATGAGAGTAGAGGATGGGATTTATGCAGGGCATGCAGAGGACAGGTGAGCCTCTGCACATGGCAGTGGGATATTGGCAGTGGGATATTGGCAGTGGGATATTGGCAGTGGTTTTGGCCAGGGTTTTCAACAGAGATGGAAGTGTCAGACTGTGTAAGTCTGAAGGAAAAAGGCAAAAGAGCCTGCATCCATTTGGAAGCATGCAATAAGCTAGTTGCAAGCATGACAACAGAATGCAGAAAAGAAAATTCTTGATCTTGCACCGAAAAAGTGTGGAGCTGCAAATGTGGATTGACAATAGGAATTGGATTGGAATAGACAATAGGAATAGGATTGGAATAGAATAAATCATGAAATGTCTGCTCTTTAGAAGAGTGCTAAACAAGGTACTGAATGCATCAGTGATATTTCGAGGAGAAAATATAAATTAGTGTCATACAGATTACCTGCCTCCAGCAGGGCTCAGCTGAGCTTGCACAGAGCCTCAGCTCTGGCATTTCCTTCAGTCTGAATGTTTATTTTTACAATCTCAGTACCTAGGATGTGTGTACGTGCATACATGCACAGCCATGAAATATATATGCATTGACTAACCTATAGAGGAATTAGCATTTTTGTCATGTTCTTGCCTAGACGTTAGCCTGGTTAATCACAGCACTCCTCGTAGGGGAGTGCACAAATCTGTTCAAAGCTGCTCCCCTGCTTTTTCCATTCCCATCAGCAGCTGTGACATTGAGTGACAGCTGGGGGGGACCTACACAAGACCCCAGTGCAGATTTAGGAGATCAGCCCCAGGGGTTGGGCTAGAAACCCACAGTGTCTATATGACCTTCTCCTTTGCTTTGCTGGGCCTGGCAGATCTCAGCAATTCCTATGTGTTATTGATAAACGTTGGAGCTGCAAAAAGAGGGCTAAGAAAGCTTTTTTTTTGAGTATCTAATATAAATCCCTCTCACTGTGAATTAGTGAGTTTTATGCTAGTTTTATGCTCAGTGGAAGTGGAAACCTATTGGTAATTGTCTCCTGTAAAGTAACCTACAAGGATTGCCACAGCCTTTTATCTATCTTCATCTTTCCATACTAAGCCAAGTCATCGTTTCCCAGCTTTCCTCATACATCTTTAGAAATCCATTAGCATTTCCACTGCTCTTTCCCGACCTTCTTTCCCTCTGTCTGTTGTGTGGGCACAGAATAACCACATCTAGTCAGACATGACATTCCTGCTCGTAGCTGGCAGACCGGGCTCTCCCATAAATATTGCAGCAATGCTCTGCCTGTGCCTGGCTCAGAAGGAGGACTAATGAGCAGTTTATTTCTGCAAAGCTCCATCCTTCTCTGCTGAGACACAGCCAGGTCTGGGCTCTTCATCTGGCATTTACTTTTAGGTAAATCTTTGCATATCAGAAGCAGCCCAGCAGAGGGGGTGCAGATCTCCTTTTTGAAGAGGGCTGAGAGATGATTTGCATTGGAATGCATTAATTTCTTTTTATTCTTGTATTGCCAAAATATCACTTTATAAAGAAATGCTGGATCTGTAAACATGACCAGATGGTTGCTATCACCCTCCGTCACGCAGGTAAAAGTTGATTGAAATATTTGCTTTGCTGATGCTTGGAAACAGTCAGAGGACCTGAGGTCCCTCAGCAGCGTTTAATCAGTGCTTAATGGGGCAATATTCTCTTTGACCTCTGATAGTGCTGCTTGAGCAGGAATTGCAAAATTCAGCCTTCGGAGAACAGTGCAGATTCTTATTACCTGTCAAAGCAGCACAATTTATAAAGGAGGCTGAGAGCTGAGAGGAGCCTGAGGGACAAAGAGAGATTTTGAGCTTTTCCCAAAGGCCAGGATATAATTTCAGGTTCTGGTTATGTTTGTCCTAGGAAAATACTTGCAGCAGCAGAGCTCAGGCTCTCAACTGAAATCAAGGCACAGTTCTCATGGTCGGATTTTCCAGGTGTATGCAGTGATGATGAGCATGGCAGAAGCTGTCAGTGTATTACTGAGGAAAATAGCCCCTGAATGGGAAACAAAAATGTTTGGTTCAGTTGTATCTGTTCCTACTAGAATGTCATGAAACATAAACAGATCTGGATTGTCTCTCAATAAACCAGCGTGTCAATGACATGTAGGACTGGTGCAGCTGAGGAGAGACTTGGGATCATCAGATAAAATATGTCTGGGCTTTGCTATGTTGACAGAGTTCCTTAGGTCCTTGATAGGCTTCCTGGTTAAGTGTGCAGGCTGCGAGCTAAAATAACAGTGGGATAAATATGAACTTTGTCCATTCCTCTTAATGGAGAGCTAAGATAACAAGTGGCCTGACCAGACAGGTTCTCGAGTTGATGCTTTTGAAAAAGGCAAACGTACTAAAACGTGAAATGCTGCAGTCCTTTCACATGAAATGAATGGCAGCAAGACACCTCTGTGCACTGCAGCTTGAGAGGCTCCTTGTTGTGGTGGGGGGACTTCTAACTTTTGGTCATTGTGCTTTTTCATCTTGCAATGAATGTGTAGCTTCAACTGTGCCCAGGCTCTCATGGTCACCTTTTAACTGTGAAAGATTTAATAAGGACAGAAAAGGAGAGTTGAAAAGAGGAAATATCCTGTGACTGGTCCCAAGGAGACTCAATGAGACAAGAGATACCCTAGTGTCTGCCCCTTTGGAAGCTCCAGATTTCTGCTGGGGCAGTGGGATGGAATTAAACAGGCCAGCCCCATGCCAGCACTGGAAGCATTCACTGCACTGGTTTTGAAGCTACGTTCCTCTGAACACAGGTTATTGAAATAAACAACAACCTGACCCACCTTTGGCATTGGACAAAAGGGGACTTGGAGTAAACTTAGTGGAGGAGGAGGGGAAGCAGGCACTCAGGACAAGCCAGAACGTGAGGCCATCGCCCCATCCTGTCTGCTCCACCAGAGCCAGTAAGGAACCAGAGGCAATCTGAGGCACATAGACTTCTCACCTGAGAGATGGAAACAAAATTCTGAATGCTTCTTTGTAACAGCTGCTCTTGTTCCCCCATATCCTCCTCATCTGTGAACTCGGAGCTCTGTTGTCCTCCATCTTGCACCAATTCCCCAAAGACCCAACCTCTTTGATCTCCCACAGCCACACACTGGCTTTCCCTGGCACAGACGTGACAGCGTGTATTGCAGTGGCAGTCTGGATCCTCTTTGTGCTCAGCATAGAAAGTGTAGGTGTGTTTGCACAACAAAGAATTCAACCATAATTAGAGAACAGAGAAGTGTGTCAGCTTCCATCCAGGTAGAACCACAAGCAGAGCACTGGAGGTGTGGCAGCTGGGCCACAGCAGTGAGCTCCAGAAAAAAAATAAAATTGATCATCTATTTCCATTTTTAGCAACCTGTCTTCACAGAAATTTCTCAATGATGTCTATCAACCAGCATCCAAAGTTGGGCAAGACCTTGGAGGAACCAAGCCCAGACCTGGGCTACCACTTGTGTGGGCAGGAGCGACCCATAGTCTTCCTTGCCACACTGTGTTTGAACATCCCACATCACAGAATCACAGAATCACATGGAAACAACCATGAAAGTGTCCAGCACAAGCAACTCCTAGTGCCATTTCAGCATTTTTTAATACAAAGATAATCTTTTCACATCACCAAATGTGCATCCCTCACTAGCAAGTCCTGAAGGCTCATACACCACCTATGTACCATGCACAGCAGAGGCACGGGGAAGGACTGAAATGCTCTAGGATTCAAACAGGTAATACTGAACAGGAGCTGGCAAGGCTAACAAGTCCACCAAAACTTTTAAACAATTTGAAGTTTAGATTTTTAGTGCATCTGATACGTGTGGAATTTTTGCTGATTATTTATAATGATTCCTCCGTGCAATGGGAATGGCAGGCTTTCTGCCAGCTAGCAATAACACTGCATTTTTATGACATCTCTCATCTGAAGATCTCAAAGTATTTTAAGAGCATTAGTGAACTGTGACACCACACCTGTCAGACAGGTAGATGAAGGGATAAAGCAGCAGCCAACTTCCCCAGGCACTGGAATGTGGTGCAGTGGCTCAGGGAGGGAGAGGAAGGAGAGTTCTGGGTGCACTGAGGAGTGTAAATCCCTGTGGAAGGAGCTGATCAGGGCAGCACTCCATAACCCATGCTGAGATTAGCCCTCTCTGCATTCAGAGAGTAACTGTGAATGTTATGGAACAACACTGCCCTGTGGTGCACAGTTTGGTTTCAGGTCTTTTTCCAAACTAATAAGAGTCAAGCTTGCTTTGAAAGGAAACTTCCTGAAAAAGGTGCCCTGGCTTACAAAATCCTAAGCAAGCACTCCAGTCTGAAGTATAGAACACTGAACATAAAGAAATACAGAAATAACAATCATACTCACCACCCATGAACTACCCAAACTATCACAACAGTTGCTCTACCCCAGCATTTGCACACGTGAGTAATTCTGCTTCCCCAGAGGACCCTGATTGCCCCAAGCAGCCTGCAGCAGCTTTGTGCCTCAGATGTGATGTTTCCTGGTGGGGTAGCCTTTATTATCTGCTCCACTGTTTATTGCTAGAACCATAGAATTGCAGGAAGGTAGGCTCACATGAGATTCTCAGCCAGGCAACTCATCTTCCAACTGCTTTTCTCAGCAAAGCGTGAGGCTTTCTTCCCTCTGTTCTTCCCTTTGGACAGCTGTTCCAAAATGTCATGTCTTGGTGGCTAGGGATTGTCCAACCTCCTATCCAAACATGCTTGGTTGTTTTTCACTTGTGTGTTCTTCAGGCTAGCATTGCTCCTGAACACAAACAGACCTTCTCCCCTGCTCCTGCTCTCTGCCTCTGGTGTCACCTTCCTGATGTTCTTTCTATTTTTATCTATTGACCTCGTGCAAGTTACAGCTGAATATTTTCAATGCTCTTAGGATACCTGATGATATCTTAGAAACTTGCTCCCTTGGCTCAGCAGTCCCGCACCTCCGTCCCTGGATGCTTTTTGCTCCCGAAAATCTTTTCCTTTCCATCTTGTCTGAGCCACCTGGGGGAACTGATCAGGGTGAAAATCACTTTTTTCACCAGCAGCTCAAGTTTAACTTGTATCTGTGGCCTTGGCTGACTCCTCATCTGTCCATGTGAGTTTTAAGCTGCAAAAAAAAAGAGGAAGGCAGTGCAGGGAGGGACACACAGTCAGGGGTGGAGAGCAGTAGGGATGGATATGCTGGTTTCACCGTAACATCTTGGATAGCAGAGGTTTGCAGTGGACAACATGAGGCTTTTCTGTGAGCTCTTATTCTGCACCAGTATTTGAGGTCGTTTCTTTATTTGCTCCAGATGGGCTGTAATAGTTTCCTATCTTCCTTCTTGGGTCTTTTTATCTTTTATTTCAAACCAAACAATCTCTGCACTTCTTGCCAAGCTGTATATTGTATCACATTCTTGCTTTCTTCAGACACAATATCCTCCTTGACCCATATTGGCAGGTTTCCACCTGTACTGTTGTGTCTGTTCCTTCTACAAACTCCTATTTCAGCATTAAAAACAAAAGCAGAAAGGACGCTATATCCCTTGTCTGCCATGCTGGTTACACACCGTATCTCCTAGGCATGAGGAGGACGGGGTCCCATCCCCTAAACCCCTGCAGCCTCCCACAGGGTTGGGCTGAGACCACCACATGCTCTGCAGCACCCGCTTTGGTGCATACTTCTGTTAAGCATCTCTCTGAAATGACTCATCTGTTTGCACGTACACCCAGCCTATCTTTCAGGTTGACTCCTGCAGTTGTCTACTGCCAAAAATTTTACATTTCTAAATTGTTTCTGCTTAGCAAGTCAAGACATTGTTTGAGTGCACAGATACTCGTCTGTATAAGCACACAGACTCACTTCACCATCTGCTTTAAATAAAAAAAAATCATTTTATTTGTTCCAATTTGTTATTTCTATACTACGGTGTCTAGAAAAAAAAAAAGTGAAGAAGCTTTAGAGTATTTATACGTATTTCTTCAATATTACCAATACAACCTCTGCATTCTTTTGAGGTAAAGCTAAAGATGGCCTGTGTATAGAAATACATGAAACTGCTGGTGGAGATACAGGTGTGAGCTATGGATGGTGCTGTCCTGTTGTCATTTCTCAGCACCCATGAGCATGAGGCGATTGTCCCATGAAGCCATGCTCACTGCAGGTCACTGCATTCCACAGATGATGCTGAATTTGCTTCCAGCACATCTGTTTTCTGTTACTTTTAAAGCTATTTTACATGGACAATTCAAAAGAGAAACGAAAAGAGGGTGAATGATTATAACGTATAAAAGAGGGAAACTGCTTTACTTCACAGTTGAAACTGATGAGACTAATAAATCAAAACTAATTAAATTAAAATATCATTCTGGAGTAATTCACTATAACTTCTAAGTAGGTGCAAAGATGCATTTGAGTAGCTGATCTGGCCCACAGGTCTGTCAGGGTTTTTTGTGAGATTAATGAGCTAGAGAAAGGCTATGGTTTGACTCTCAGTCTGTATGAATATTAACGAGTTTACATGAGCCTAACTTGGCCAATTTAAGCTAAATTTGAAACCACTATAGCAAACCCTTTATTCAGAGCTAGTTACAGTAGGTGAAGGGTATTTAAACTCTTTTTCTTTTTTTTTTGTATGTTTAAAATAGATTTACTTTGCACAAGCTGAAATTTTCTATCGTAGTAGCAGCTTTTTAAGTTAGATAATTGAGGTCAGTATGTAGGCAAGAGAAATATTTCTATGTTGTTATCCAAGCAGATTTGAGTTGATGTTCTATTATGACACATATTTTTCCTATAATAGATATGCAGTTTAAATTGGCCTAATTGTTAAATAATACATAAGGAAAGTGAGAGAATTAATGCATCTGTGGAGTCAGGTGCACTCCAAAGGATGGGCTGTTATTTGTAGGCTTGCTCTGATGTATCTGATGCTGTTGTATCCATGGCCCCATCTTAATTTGTCATTCACACTGGAAAGCAACTAAAGGGTCTGCTGGGAGATCTTTTCATTGCTGTTGTTACAAAAGGCCATTTTCTTTGCAAGCCATTTGTCTCTGCCTTGTTTATAACAGCAGGAGGTATGGCTGCACATGTCTATCATATTTTAAATGGGCATTGGTGATAAGATGATCAAAAGAACGCAGCCTCCTTGCAACCACTTGAGTCCAGCAGGCTACATATATCCAGTATGACAAATGGATTAGTCTAATTTTCTCTCATTTTAAATATGCAGTCATTTCCAAGAAGTCTGTTGAGTACAAACACGTTCTGAAGAATATATACAGGAGTTATGCAGTGTTGTTGGGTAAATAATTAACCAACAAGGAGTGTCATATAAATGATTAAATTCCTCTGTCTTTGATGAATTAGTAGAAATTAATTTTCAAGAGATTTCATGGAAAGTCCCAACAATTTTCCCATTGCAGTAACAGTAATTTCCTATTATTTTGATAGTGGTTAGAGTTAGGCATAAGGAAAATGCTCATTCTGTAGCACACTAAAGCAATTGCATCTAGTAGATATTTCCTTTTGGTTGTGGCAAAGATCACCTCACTGATGTCTGGAGAATGCTGCATTCATCACACACTCACATTATGGTATAACCTACCATTTCAGGTGGGGATTGAGACAAACCCATGATTGTTCTGGAGCTCATCATTGCCATAATGTAGCACAGCATCCAGGGCTGCAGTGTTCCAGAACTGAACCATCTGGACAGCAAACAATGGAGCCTTGCCTCTTGCATTAAAGGTGATGGCTCTGCTGATTTCAGACCACACTGAATATCTATATATGTAAAGATGTAGATTCCCTCTCAGGAAGGTTATCAGTGCCTGTATTCTATGGCAAAAAAAATCACTGCAGTATTTCCTGTGGAGCTGTGATCTATTTAGAATGTAGCTATCATTACATCACATTTATTTCAGCGTACTACTGCTGCAATGGAGACGTGAAAACCAGGCATGTTGGTGATGTATTAACAAGGGATTGTTTTCTTTTCTCCTAAGAAAAAAAGTATATTTAACTTTCTTAAATAGTCTTTCTGTAATGGTGTTCTTCCATTTTCCTTCTTGACTGGATGTTTGTAGGACCTACAAACGCCTCCAGAGTGACCATGGTGTCTTGACTGCGTTCTTCCTAAGCCTGACAGCACAGGCAGAAATTATAAGCAAAGTCAAGCTATGATTACATTATTTATTACATTCACTGTCACTGGCCAATCTACTAAATGAACCTTTTAAAATGTTATTATCATTCTTGTCTGCCCTCTGACTCTACTTTCCTCTTCTCCCATGAGGAGGACTGCAAATAATGCTCTCTGACGTTTAAATGCACTCACCCAAAAGAGGCATTTCAGATGTGCTGGGTTCAGCCTTCATGATAAAGGGCATGAATAACTGGAAAATAAAGGTCTATTGCCTTGCCACATTTCAGCTGTTCATTAACTGGTGGAGCTGAAATCTGCGATAAGAATCGGGAGGCAGGGCCCAACTGATAAGTATTCTAATCCTGTTGATGGAAGAAGAAAAAGGAAGCCAGCTGGGATTTTTCACTCTTTGTTTCTTTAATTAAGTCTAGACTGTAAGTGTTGTGCAGTGTGGAAATATCTGGAAATGTTTATCGAGTTGCATTCTGATTATTATGTCAAAACTCAAAGTAAAAGCATGAGCAGAGAAGGGGGTTAGGAAAGAAATATCGGTTATAAGGATCCTTGTTTCTTAATGGAACATCATTGAGCTTCAAAGGCAGGTATGTCCTTTCTTCCCAGTCTGTAAAGTACATTTTAATCAGCAATTCTGATTCCCGTGAGACAAGAATTTTACATCACCAGTGCCGGAGAAGTGACACAAATGAGGTGACTTCACATCTTGCCCTCTTGGCCTTCCATTTAAAAAATAGAATGCCCGTTTTAGTCTTCAGCACATCTTGTGTACTGGAATAAGAAAGCAAGTATACAATTTCATGATCTTTAGTGAGGCAATTTAGTCTGGTCTGAGGTTTTAGTTTTCACAGAATGTGCACTATTCACTATACTCCTATACATTGCCTGCTAAAAGACTGTCTTTCGTAGGATAACTCGGGCTTCAAATATATCTTATGTGTGTCCAACTTGATCCTTGAGGAGAATTTCAGATGAATATCGGTGTGCTTTAAAGACTGTAAAACAGAGGCAGGATTGGAGCTTTGTGTTGACTCTTGCTGTAACAAAGAACAAAAATAGGCACAAAGAGTAAGCCAAAAAAACCTGTGGAGGCAAGGAGTAGCACACGATGTTAGTCAGGTATGCAGATATCACTCGTCCTCCTGCTTCCTCAATAGCTACAGTACTGAAAACAGCATCTAATCTCATCACAAGTCAAATTTTGGAGGAGTGTTTCTGTACGTGCAGTCCATCATCAATGTTGGAATGACATTTACTGCTTTTTCAACAAAAAGCCTCCAACATTATTTTTCAGTTATTAGAATGTGCATTTCCGTTACTTCTGTTGGCTGTAATGAGTGGCCAGACTCCAAACTACTGGATACAGTGAGAACATAACTACTTACACATGGTGTCATTTAGGCATTTACTTAGGCACACATTAGATATCTTTAAAAATGTAATAAAAGAGAATTCCACTTACTGAGTGCCTAATTTCAGAGACTGTAACCAACTCAAGGTGTTCCTGGGCTGCAGCAGCACTTGGGTGAGGACCCCCACACAGCACAGCTGCAATGCACTAAGGGATGCCAGATGTTGTGAAGCAATGGGAGGGCATGAATCTGGGCCAGAGGAAGGTGTTCACAAGGCAGGAAAGAGCCTTGGCCTTCGTTCCTGGGGTTATATTTCAATCCATGGTTGTTGAACGTAAAATCCAGAAGAGAAGAGCAAAGACCTGTGGCTTGGAAGCCTTGCTGCTGAGGGATGCAACCAGCAGGTACACCTGGGAGGGTGATGGCATTACTGAGATGGCTTCACTAGGCATGGTGACTGAAGCTCCACCCCGTCCTATTTTCAGAAAGGGCTCCCTAGGATGGCTGAGAGATGGAGAGAGTCCTGGTCCTGCTGAGCACACAACCCCAGATGGCAAACCACCTGCATCCCAAGACCAGAAATAACTGCTGGCTCCTTTTGGAGCTCACGTTCTTCCTTGTTCTTATTTGCAGCCCTTCTCAATTTCTGTTCAGGTGCTGGAGTTGAGATTTAACTTCATGGGGGCGTTGGTGCCGACCCATTGGTGAGAGTAGCACAGCACACTGCCCTGCTCCCAGCAGCATGCTTGGGCCTCTGCTTAGTTAGAGAATGCATTCCTGGAAACAAGAGTTTTGTCAACCTGTGTTTACAAAGCTCTGCATCAAGCCTATCTGGGGGTGGAGCAGAAGTTGTTACCTCACCCTGCAAGCTTTGCCTTGTGCGTGGCTGGGCCCTAGGTGATGTTGACATTAACAGCAGTGCAACACTGTGTATAAAGTGCCTGCTCAGCATATTGACAGGGATTCAGCTCAGGAATCTCAGAGAATTCCACTAGAGCGACAGCTGAGGTGTATTCTGTTTCTCAAGGGATGGCAGAGAGGTGGACAACTCTCACGTTCCTCCTGTCAGCACCTCAAGTGTTTCCATCCACATCATCTCCCTGTGACAGCACAGACATCACTGTTGTGTTTGTGCTCGATCTCATGGCAAGACATGGTCCTCCAGGCAAGAGAGAAGGGAGCTGCTCCTTGTCACTGGGAGTTCAGTAGCTGGTGGAAAATACACCACTGCCTTTTGCCTTTTTCAAATAATAAAAATGAACTGATTTCAATTTTGAGAATGGAGCCAAAGGAAAAGGAAAAGAAGAATAAACAATTTGGTGCCGAGTTCCATGACATCAACGTGAAGATAAAAGAAGAGATGCAGAAGGAAGATAAAGAGATTACAGTATCGGAATTATCACAAATATTGCCAGTAGCAGTGCCTGTTCCAAGGCTGCCTGCCATTTCTCAGCGATAGGATCCAAGTTTTCAGAGTTTTTTTTCTGTTTGTGTTGGAAAGCTCCTAGCTATTTTCTGCTGTAGGGTTCAAGATATTCATGCTGAAGGGTTCAGCCATTTCTACAAATGAGATAATAGAAAAATATAAACAAACTTGTTTCTTTGAAAAGTCTTGGTTTAAGTTATGCCACGCTGGTTAACAGCATGCCACCTAACCTTTGAAAACCCTGATTTAGCCCTCTTACAACTATAGCTTGCATATATTCCCTGAGTCTTTGCAGGGGCCTGGCAGCTCCAAGGCTGGAAACAACTGTCCTTGATGTGGGACTCAGTGCAACCCAAGCAGTGACCAGCAGGGTTGCAGAGCAGCTGGACACATCCTTGTCCCCAGTGCCACACAGTCTGCATGACAGTGGCACTGGCTGGGCTGGTGGGACCTACAGCCATGAACTGATGGAGTTATGCCTTCAGGCACAGCTTTCCAAATAACAGCAAATGTGACACTCACTTGGCATTTTAGATTTTTTTCCCCTTTATTTTACTTCTAATTAAAAAAAA
This sequence comes from Chrysolophus pictus, assembly GCA_037305975.1. Classification (NCBI taxonomy): domain Eukaryota; kingdom Metazoa; phylum Chordata; class Aves; order Galliformes; family Phasianidae; genus Chrysolophus; species Chrysolophus pictus. Next base: position 27,873,849 of record CM074583.1, read on the forward strand.
AAAACAACAAAATTAAAAACAACTATTGCTTTTTTCAGAATTTTTTTTTTCAGAAATATTTTCTTTCATATTATTCCAAGAAAGGACAAAATAGTGCAAGTAGCATGATATTCTGATTTTTGCAATCGTTTCACAAATAGGGTCTTCCTAATCATGTTTGATCTTTCCAATATATGTGTGTAGATAAACATTCATCCGAATGAGAAGAACCACGGCAGAATGAAGAAGTCAAGAAATGTGAATTAGAAATTTGCATCCTCTGTTTCACAGCACGGGCACATCCTTTCATCCATGAGCATGAGAAATGCTTAATAATTCACATGGTCGTGATTCAGGAGAAAACCACCAATATTCAGAGTATTTCAAAAGCAGCCTGACTCCCATTCACAATTTGTCAGGGTTGCCATCTGATGAACCACATCATTCCTTAATAGAGCTCCCTCCTGAACTGGGTGCCATGCTGCTGAAAGACATGTGTTATATATGGACAGCATATGTATATATGCACATACATGTATATTTGCACATACATACAGGCTGCTGGAGCAAGGAGAGGTACACAGCCAGAGTCAGGCTGGGTTCTATTAACCCCAGATTGCAGCTTTCCTGCACTGTCAGGTCACCGCTCTCTTTACATTGAGATAAATTATGTCTGTTATCTTTCCTGTATTGTGAATGTCTGTTGTAACATCATGCTCCTGCAGTGATATCCTGGGTGATATTCTGCTAGGAGAAACAAGATGTGCTGAGCTGCCCTTGTGCCCACTTTTCCCAGTGCAGACTAAGAAAATGCCCATCTGGATGGTGCCCATTTTCTCTCTTTAGGGCCAGCAGGAATAGCAAACTTCATGTCCCGTCCATCAGCCTCCAGCTCCCATTCTGTCCCATTCCCCCACCCTGTTGTCTTCCTCTTGTGGCAGGGATTTTCTTCCTTACATCAAGTCTTGGTTAGAATTAATTAAGAAAGCAGTTGACCTGACAGAAGACCACACTCAAATTGTGGTGACCTGACTGTGCTGCTCACATCAGGCTTTTCCCATCCCGAGCTCTACAGCTGGGCACAATGCTCACTTTGAAATCCCACACCACACACTCCGAAACTACATAACGCGATGGCTTTCATTAAAAATATTATCTGGTGATGATGGTGTTATGGAAAGAACGCTCTCACAGGCACACTTATAGACGGGGGAGGACTGCAGACATTTTTTCCATTTTCTTCACTGGTTGTAACCCATAGGGGAGTGATGGATTAGGTGGGCAGAAGCTGCACTGGGATACAACTTGGATTTTACAGCCTTATTTGTCCTGCCACATAGATGTGAATATGAACATGTGTAAGGGCTATGGGTACAAAGGCAGCTATACAAATGCTCTCCCTGTCAGAAATTAATGAAGGATGTTCAAGGGACAGTTGTCTCCAGTATAACACATTAAAAGATTTAATTTAGTCTTTGCTTTGAGGTTGGAAAGGAGAGCCACAAAGTGTTTCCCAGTTCCTTGGGAGTACCCTGCTGCCTTTAAGGGACTCACGGAGCACAGCTTGCAGGCTGAGCAACCAGCAGAAGGCTGTGGAGGATCCAGTAGGATGCATGAGGCTGCCAGACAAGCCTTCTGCCTGCTTCACCACTTTTGGATGCATGTTGTATTGCTCGCATGTGTGAAGATCAGTATCAGCAAGAAATGCCACTTTCAAGGAGATTTTTCCAAAGATCAGACCATGCCTTTCCAACTCACAAAGCTCCTGGTTTGCTCAGACAGCACAGGGACGTGCCACAAAGTGAAGCAAGTACAGCAAGCTGAGGATGCTGCTTTTTGGTATTCATGTGGTCTGTACCTGGATATGTAGTTAGCTTACAGTTTTGAAAATACAAATTTAGCATCAGTAAAGGAACTTCAGAAGATCAAGAAAGTCATGACCACAACGGAGGGATATATGCAGTGAATTAACTTTGGCTCAGTACCTTTTGCATCACGTGCTACAGAAACAGCTTTCCTTTGGTTCTGCCGTGTCTATGAGCTCCTGCAGAGCATCACGCAGTTCTGTTCCCCATGTTGGCACACACTGACCTGTCTGCTGACGCTGTGTCAAAAGGACTCTTAATCTCAGCATAAGTTCCTCTTCTTCCCATTCCCTGGCACTTAAATTTCAGACTCATTTTTTTTCCCTTGCTGTTTAGGAAAAGGACATATTTCTAGCATGGCCTCATTTATGCAAATCTGAATGGCTGAATTATTTATGCCCAAATGCTGGTAGCGCAGCAGAGATTTGATCTCTTCTCCTGGCATTTGCATCTCACTATCTCTTCCTCCTCTTTTGGGTGCACCATGACTCAACCACACCTACAGGGCCTTGTCTCTCTTCCTCTAGGCTTATCCCAAAGGAACAGGAGAAGGATTTAATACACAACTGCATCATCATCCAGACACTTAAAGAGCAGCCTGGTTCGAGAGAGCGCTCAGCCTCGGGTTGTTTGTGTGGGCAGCTCTTGGCTGATGTTCCGTGACTCCAACTATCACACCATTTGAATAGCAAAGCATTTTTTAGATATCACATTCGTTTGTTTTTGTTTTTTGCTTTTTTTTTTTTCCCTGTGGTATTTTGGAGGGAGTCATTTCCTATTTTTCCTTAAAAATCCAGATGTGAGGAAGCTGATTTCGAGGTGGCAGCGATGGTTCCAGGAGGAGGTGGGAGGCAGCACTGCAAGGCTGCAGTGCCAGCAGCCAGCTCTGCCTCCAGGGATGCCAGGTGCACCACTGGGCTGTGTATGAAAGCCATCAGCCTGTTCCATCAGTTACCTTGCCATCAGCAGGATGCTGGCGCTGTGGAAGCAGGACAGTTGCCTCATTCATTTCCTGAGGTTAGTTTGTTAACAAGAAATAAAAAGGAGTGAGACTATTTGTAGTGATTGGGAGTGTGAGTTTGGGTGCCTTGGATGGATGGCGATTCAGTGGTTCCAGCTGTTGCCTCAGTGGGATAATTTTTTATATGACAAAGTTTACAGAGAGAGATTTTTCTTTTCAAACATGCAGCTGGGGTCAGAAGTGAAATTTTAAAAATGCGGGTAATGTAACCAAGATGTTTGAAAACCACTTGGCTTTTATAATGCAAAACCTTTGTGTCCTCCACTAGTGAATCCAATAAAAAAAAATCATAAAATGTAATATGAAAATGACTGGTGCTAAGAGCGAATTTGGCTCCCTTCAGCTTCTCTCTCTTTTGGGCCCAGGGAAAATACTCCAACAGAAGTCCACGAGCCTCAGCATGATGGAAAGAAAATGCCTTGTCGTTCAGGTGGCCAATGCTGCCTTAGCCATGGAAATAAAAGATACAGCAGCTTGGAGATGTGTCACTTGGTTCAGTCCTAAACCAGAAGTACTGCACAGGGTAAGTGAAAAAATATTTTAGAGTTGTAAGTCACCTAAAAGAGCAAAAGCCAAGGATGAATAGATAAGGCATTTATGTATTCTATTTATTCGATCCAAGCACAAAGGCTTGAAGCACAAGTCCTGTGGGGAGTGCCTGAGGGAAAGGGGACTGTTCAGTCTGGAGCAGAGGAGACGCAAGGGAGACCTCATTGCCCCCTATAACTCCTCCACAAAGGAGGTTGGGGTGAGGTGGGGGTTGGCTTCTGCTCCTAGGCAACAGCAATAGGGTGAGAGGTGACAGCCTGATGCTGTGAGTGGAGAGGGGCACATTGGTTATTAGGAGAAATTTCTTCTCCAGAGAGCAGGTGTGCACCGGCACAGGCTGCCAAGAGGGTGGTGGGGTCACCATCACTGGGGGGGTTCCAGAGCTGTGGGGATGTGGCACTGAGGGATGTGGGCAGTGGACATGGGAGGTAGGCTGAGGGATTTTCGAGGTTTCCTCCAACCTTAATGGTTCTATGAATCTATTAATTCACGTAAGTCTGGTGGCAGGGAGCCAGGGCCTGGGCATTGCTGTGCTCAGCTGCCAGTGCGTGGGAAATGTCAGGAAACCAACCATGAAAAGTGGCCAAAACTCCATGTATAGACATTTTCTATTGCGTGATACAACATGGAAGCCGTACCAATGGTGTTTTGTACGCCAGGCACAGACTTGTGTGCAGTATCTGGGGGCCACGAGGATCGCACGAGGCACGGAGATGTAAGGCCACCCAGCCGGTGCCGGTGCTGATGGGTCGTTAACTCGTGGGATGCTCTGCTCCAGGACACCAGCGCGCTGCCACCAAAAGATGCACCTCCGCAGTGGGTCTCGGAGCATCTCATCGCTGCAGGACAGATGTGTTGAAAACTGCACAGACCCTCGAGGCTTCGAGGCGAGTCCCACAGGGCTGGCGCTTGGCCTCGGGGTGCTGGAGGGGAGGAGGCGGGTCTTCGGACGGGAGAACTCTGATTTAAAAAAAGGAAAATCAGAGGTAAATACAAACGCGCGTGGAGATGTCCGCCTCGCAGCGCCGCGCGGAGCCGCGCTCGCTCTCCCGGCCCGGGCCGTGCGCAGCTCGCCCCGATTCCGTTCCGCTCCGCGGGCTCCTCGGCCGGGCGGCAGCGGGGGGCGGCGGCCGAGGGGAGGGGACGGGACGGGACGGGACGGGACGGACGGGAGGAGGGGTCCGGCCCCGCGCTGCCCCCGCCCGCAGCGCGCGGCTCCAGACGCCTCCCTCCCTTCGCCTCGCCTCGCCTCTCCCCGCCGCGGCTCCGCTCCCGGCCCCGCCGCTCCCGCTCCTCCTCCGCTCCGCACTTTGCGTCTCTCCGCCGCCGCTCTCAGTCCCCGCAGCCGGGCGCGGGGCGCAGCGCTCTCGGAGCCGCCGTCCCCCGCATGGCGGCCGCCCCGCGGCCCTAGCCGAGCCCCGGCCGGGGCGGGAGCGGCTTCGCGGCGCGGAGCGGAGCTGAGCGGGGGAAGCGGCGCCCTCGGCTCTCCCGCGGCGGCAGCATGGCGCGGGGCGGAGGGAGGCTGGAGGCCGCCGCTCGGGGCCGCCGCCCGCGGGGCCGGGGAGCGCTGGGCCTCCTGTGCCTGGCAGCGCTGTGCGGGCTGGGCGCCGCCGAGGCGGAGTTCTCCATCCTGGAGGAAGCGCAAGTTCTGGCCACGCAGATGAGGAAGCTCGCCACCGAGGAGCTGGGGGTCGTCACCATGCAGGTACGGCCCGGCCGCCTCCCCCCGCTCCCGCCCGCCTGGATTGCCCTGCCTCCTCCCTCCGGGTTTTGCCCTTCCTTTCTTTCTTCCTTCTCTTTCTCTTTCTCCCCCCCCTCCCCCCCCCTTTTTTTTTTTTTTTCCCCCCTGGTTCTTCCCTTCTTTGCAAACTTTCCTTCCCTTTGTGCCGGCCGGGCGCTGTGTGCCGCCATCCCCGGTGCCCGCGCGGCACAAAGAGCGCAGCCCCCCTTCCCCCCCCCGGCATCCCGCCCCGAGCCCCGCCGTGCAGGTGGGGACGGAGGGGGGCTCTGCGAAAAGGAACCGTCGGTGGCAAATGCGGCTTTAAAAGGCTCCGAGCCGAAAGGGCGATGAGCAGCGGGGGTCTCTACCCAAATGGCCTTTGATCTCTTCCGAACTGCCTCCGTTCTGTCACCTCGAGGCAGCGGCGTGTCGCGCTGTCCGGGCAGCGCCGTGCTGCCTCGTGTCCTCGATGCTGAGAAGACGCGAATGCGAGTGATTCCGCTCGCAAGGTGGATTATTGCTATGCCGAATGCAGGAAAGTCACTTTTCCCCGCGCCGTGCGTGCATGTGTGTGTGTGTGTTTCTCCGCGATAACGTAATGGGGTCTCCGCTCAGTGCGGATTGAATCAGGGTAATTGTATCGCTGAATCTGCTTCGGGTGCATTCAGAAAACAAAACAAACCCAACCAACTGAACAAAGAAAATCACAACTCTCCGAACTTGATCAGGGTCGTGGCTGACACATGTTGGCTGGATGGGGCTCTGAGCACCTGATGGAGCTGTAGGTGTTCCTGTTCATTGCAGGAGAGCGGGACCAGATGGCCTTTAAAGGTCCCTTCCAGCTCAAACGATTCTGTGGTTCGCTGTTGTCTTACAGACAAGCACAAGGTTACCTCCCTGCAATACTCCAGTGAACCTTCCTCCGAGGGATGGTGCTGGTTGCAGCCATCTGGGTGCCAGCACACAGGGATGTGCATAATGTAAAAGCACCATGTTTACCATCAGTTGGATTTTTAAAGCCCCAAAGTAATTGAATGCGGTGAGACCGGTAGTTAAACTCTGAAAACCCTTTTCATACTGAGCTCTATTTTTATATGCTTAATATTTTGGCTGCCTTAACTCCCATCAAACTAATGCGCAGCCTGTGCTTTGCTCTCCCCTCTAACATTATTACAGCTGTTTGAGATTAAAACCCAATGAAAACGAACCACCCCTGATTTTTGAAGCTTCTTTGCTGACCTCCTACAGTAGAACAAAAAACGTTATGACATGTGTCACTGCAGCCTGTGGTTTGTGCTTGATTTTAGGGCTGAAGTTGCCCAAACCTGCCCAGACTGGTGCAGTTACCACTCTCTGCCTGTGCAGAGCTATGGAGAGCGTGGTGCTGTGGGACCGTCACCTGGTGCAAGCAGGTGCTGAGGGGTAAGGGTGGGATTTTGGGGAAATTGAGAACACTTTTGTGCTTGAGTTGGTTATAAACCTATGGGCATTAATCTGGTTTTGAGGCTATGTGGAAATAGGTCCAAAATCAGGAGGGACTGGTGGGAGCACAGAGGTGGGGGATGCCAGTGGCTGTGATGAGCGGGCGGATGTTGGAACCATCTGGAATTAGGAGATGGAATGAGTGTAGATGGTTTTGAGAGGAGGGAGGCAGGTGTCTGTGGGTTAACACTTGTCATCTGGAGCTCTATTTAGTTTTGTGAATTGTAGAGGAGGAAGCACCAGGACTGAATTCTCCTCTTGCACACTGCTTTCATGCTCTGATCCTGCTCAGCTCGGCTCCCATCTTATGTCCTGGTGATGGGCAGGAGGCGGTGTCACCTTCACTGAAATGGGGCAGAACTCTAGGAGAGAGTTCTGAGGACGGGTGGGTCTGGGTTAGAGGTGGGGAGGAGACATCCAATGAGGGATGGAGCAGGTGGAAGTGATTGCTTACATAGAAGGAAGGTGAGAGGCTGGTTTGGGTGTGCTTGAGTCATACAGTCTGGAAACAGAAAACTGGAGACAGAGCTTCCGTGGAGGAACATGAGGTGGAGCTTTCAGAGCAGATGTTAGAGGAGTGAGTGGAAGAGGTAGGAGGAGAACCCCCGAATGTCTGAATCTTAAATGCCTGTGCAGAGGGGCAGGGTGTAATGGGTTTGGAACTGGGAGATAAACAATACATTGGGTTTCTGCTGGAGCAGCTATCAGTGCTGCAAACAAGATCCATCTCGTCTGTGCAGCGTCTACTTCCTGCAACATGTTCTTCTTCTGCCAGTATTTCACATAGTTAGCGCAGCAGTAAGACAAGCTGAGTGTTTTTAAGCTAATTGCATTACTTTCCATAGTTAGGAGAAGTGAGGTGTATGTTCATCTGCATTGTAACACAGGCTGAAGCTACAGGAGGAATGAGGATGGAAGATTCCTGATGCCAGCATCGCTCTGACCGTTGTTTTTGGCACTCACATCACAGCTCTCTATTTATAGACACATGCATGAGCGCGCCGATGCTGTATCTGACTCTTGCTTTTAAGTAGTGCTTTCTTTTCTCGTACCTGCAAGTACTCCAAGTTCATATATAAACTTATTCCTTTCATGGTGCTGCGTGGAGCAGCTAGGATAGTGTAAGATGGGGGACAGCTTGTGGGATGCATCGCCGGCTGAGTGTACTGCACACAAGGTATGTACCTAGAGACAGCACCCGTGTGCCACTGCTTCCTGCTGTGTGCTGCAGCTGTTGGTGCTGCTCCCATGAGAGCACTTAAGTGAAATCCATCAATTGTCTGACTTCCTATATTGCACCAGTTAATTGTTCCTGCTCTGACGGTTCCGCAAAAAGTGTGGTTAATGGCAGTGCTGTAGCTGAACATCACATGCATTGTGGTGTGTGTGCATGTATGCCCATCTTTCTGTGCTTGGTCAGAATGATCTGTTTGAATTTCTCCCCAAAGTTCATCAGCGTCGCTCCCTAATTAACCAGAAGCAGCTGCACCACCTTTATTCCTTGAGTGCCGGAGCGCGGGAGGAGAAACCTTTGCTGGGCATGTGGGTAAATGAAGCGACAGCAATGCAGAAGAAATCTGCCATTTTAAGCTGCAGCATTATTGTTATAACTGCAGTAGTCCTACACTCAAGAGATGAAATCCAAGGAAAGAGAGTTCTTTTCTTTGCAGCGAGCTCAGGTACTGCTTTTTGCCCTGTGGAGAGAAAACATGCAGAGAAGCAGGGCTGGAAGCAGCAACAGGATGCAGTACTGTGCAAGGTAACAGCAGCCCTGTGGTTATCAGGGGTACGTTTTAGTTTGGTAGCAGACTTCACCCTTGGAAGATGGTTTGCAGTCACATCTCTGCTGGAGCCTGAGCAGCAGAACTGCCTTTTGTTATTCAGTAGGTGTGAAGTAGCCTGGTGTCTTGGCTCACAGAGGGCTGGAGCCTGGGAAGGAGGAGCTCAGGTGGCAGGCTGTAGTAGGTTCTCCTGGATAGAGACGTCACTCAGCAGTAATTAACAATTAAGGGCCACTTTATACTGAAATTATAGCAAAATTGATGGTTGTTGTGACCTCATCTAACAGCGGAATTTCCCTCAGCTCCGTTACTCAGCCAACCTCTGCCTGGCTTCTCCAACACATTTGAAATTACAGAGGAGGTTCACGCAAGCAAAGTTCTTTTCCTTGTGAGGTGAAGACAGAAAGAGAATAAGTAAAATACTTTGCGAGCGTTTGGTTTGTTTTTGGTATGGTTGAACCCTCTGATGGGCACAGGGCAAGGTGAGAGCTGTTGAGCTGCGCTTTTTGGGCACGGTAACATTTCCACCCACAGTGTGGGGTTGCGGTGCTTTCTGGGAGAGTTGAAAGGATTAGGCAATGCTTTGAAGATGAAAAGCTCTGTTAAGTGCTTCTATAACTTTCCAGCTACACACTGATGTTTCTAGCCAGATAGTAACAAAAGTTATAAGCCCAGAGGGCCTTTGATATTTTGAAGACAGCTTTGCCACCTTCATCCTCTGCACCTCGTGGAGGAAGCCGGGTTCTTCCTCACTGTGTGTTGGTTGGAGGAAATAAATGTATTTTGACTGTGAAAATAGCAGTTTGATGCCCATTTTCCCCCTTGCTTCCTCGCTGTGGATTTTGTTATTTTTTCTTTTAGTGTTAATACTTGCTCAGATGCCGTAGCAGTGCGTAAAAGCAACAAACAGTGCAGCACATGCTTCTCCAGGTTGGCTGGCAGACACGCTGTGTTTATTTTGCTACTAACTTGTCCAGCCATGTGTTTTGCAAGACGAGCAGATGGCACAGAGCACCACCATGCTGCAGGGATGTCCTGGGGCTCAGGGGGAGGCTGATGTGCCTCCTTCCTCCGGAAAACCTGTAGGGATTTCTGGGTAATGGCAAGGAGTTACAGCCACAAGGGCTGTTTGCCCATATAATCACTTTGGAAATGAACACTGGCAGAATACAAATATATATGTATATTTCTAGTGGAATGCTCTTCTGGTTAGCAACAGTGGATTTACAGCCTGAAAGAGGGAAATCCCATTTCAAGCTGCACTGCAGACCAGCTCAAGTACACCGGAACTGCAGTTCTCCACTCTGAAATAAGAATTTCACATGCTTCTACCCTTCTCTCCATGAGCATTTTGCACAGAAAACTGCTTCCGTTTCGTTCTTTGTATATTCAGGTTGTTTCCGCTTGTGGAATTGAAATGCAATGGGAAAAAAAAACTAAGGAAGGCTGACTAATGTTTGAGTAGAATTATTCTTCTTTTTTACATTTGGCAGTGGTGCTCAGTAATAATTACAGAGCAGAAACCAGTGGAGCATCTCATCTGTTTGACGTGATGATGTCCTGGTCCGAATCCAGCTCTGACAGACACTGTGAAAGCCCAAGACCACAGCAGTTTTTCATCCTGTTCCACTCAGACTCCTTTTTTCCAGCATGAAACGTTTCAGAAAGGCAGGGAGAGGTGCAAGTGGAAGGGCAGGAGAGCAGTCGCACATGGGAGATGCAATTGGAATGTTTAATTCGGCTTTGAGCCGCTCCTTCAAAGCGCTGAGGCATCGTCAGTGGTGTAAGCTGTGCTGCATTTGCTTTTGTGCTTTGCAGACTGACATTTCGCTTCAAACAGGGGGAACGCAGCTGTCCTGCACAGATAAAAGGTGCTGGATGCAGCATGGCAAGGTGGGCTGGTAGATAATGAGCTGTTCCCTGCTGGGGGACCCTGCGTGGGGACAGGGCTCTCATTAGCATGGAGGCATCCAGGTAAGCCACGGAGCACTGGGGCTCTCACAGCCGTGGCAGGGCTGATAACACACATGTTAAGGTGGCAGGGAGGGCAATACAGTGTGCGTTGGCCAACTTGTTTCTATGCTTCATTCAGCAGAGGAGAGGTGAGTGCCTGACGGTTGTAGTGCAGCAGGAACTCCAGCACTTACTATTTTCATCAATTATCAATGAAGAGATGGGCAAATAAAAAAAAAAAAAGATCGGAACCTTATCAGTTCTGCACACTCGTGTGGAAGTGCCCAGCTGAAGGAAGTGTCCTCCATTCCCTATTTCCTTTGCCACACCATAGCTGGAACTCCCCTGGCTGTGACAGCAGGCAGGTGGGCTGGCAGCCTGCTGCACGTTGGGGCTCGTGGGAGCTCAGAACAGCTGGGAGAGCATCCTGGTGGTGATGGGTTTGTGTGAGGTTGGGTAGGAAAATGATCACTTTGGGGTTTTTCTTTTTTCTAAACGTGGGTAATAGAGGTTAAACATTTAAGTAACTTATTTGATATGTCGGTTTTGTGTCTGTGTGTCAGAGATTCCAGCAGTTCTAGCTAGTAGCTGTTGTACCCCTTCTTGTACAGTTAGATTAATACAGAATAAACTGTGAGATTATGGACTACAGAGCATCGTAAAAAGCAGAGTGTTCTGCTGGCAGCACTTCCCAGCTTATTTTTTTCAGGTTACACGTGGTGTTAATGGACTCTGTAAGGGTGCTCTCTTTCCAATGGAAAACTGAATTTAATAATATTGGTATTTATCCAGTGGCTGTTATAAGATGTGACTTTTGTAGTACAAACTAGAGAATGTGCCGAATGGCTGGAATCCTGTGTTATGTGAATTTCAATCTGGTCCACGTTTCTGTAAGGTACTGTTCTGCCTCTGCATTTACAAAGGAAATCTGAGCTGATTTTGAAACAATGGTGTCACAAATCAATAACAGCCATTCCTGATGCCATAAAAGGTTTTACCGGCACCGCTTTTATCAGCTGTGGGTAAGGTCTCTGTAGAGACTCCCAAGTGATTTTGCAAAAGTCTATTTGCACGTTTCCAATCGTTAGTTAAAACAAACTATTACATCTCCTTTTGCCAGCTTCTCAACCAGAAGCAGCTGATAAAACCAACTTTTCACTGGTGTCATTTCCCTTTGAATGCACTGTTCTGCTCTGCTTTGACTGTGTGGTTTGAGGCTGTGGTCTCTCTGCTGGCAGGGAGAAAAGCCACCACCACGCCGCTGAGAAAAGCTGTGATGTGACTCTGAGCAGTTCTGTGGGGCTGTCTGGTGAGCACTTTGTCCATTTTTGGCCCTCTTTGCATTTACTGCGATGCAGCAGGCGTTTTTGGCTATGCTAAGGGTCGCTACAGGTGGGAATAAGGCTGGAGGAAACAGGCTCTCAAAGAGACACATCTGGCAGTTCCTGTAAAGGCGTCTGGAGGTGGGATTCCTCAAGGGGAGGTGGCTGTGCATTTGCTCTGGTAGGGTTACTGGAGGGTTTCTGTGTCAGTTTTGTGCATTCTAGAGCAAGAACGTGTTGTAATTCTTTAATTTTATTATTTTTTTAAATTTTTGGAAAATTGTCTCTGAGCCTTCATCTCATGTCAGACCCGAGGGTGTCGAGCATCCTGAGAGAATGTGATGGAACCACACGAAAGGGGCCGGGTGCTTTCATCACCTCCCCGTCTCCAGTTCAGCTCCTGGTTCTCTTGCTTTCCGCAGAGGAACTATTAGAAATATTTCCTCTTGGGCTGTGCTTTCCCCTCAGAGGTAACACTGAGCACAGCCAACGGAGGTGTTTGTGGTGCTGGAGCAAGGATGGATTCCCACACAGCTGTATGGGGTGGGAACTGGCTTCCCATGACAAGCCTGGGGTTGCCCTTCTGAGTCCTGATCCTTTGGTGGTGGCTCCTCGGATGCTGTGATTGTGGGAAGCTGCCAAGCAAAACATAGGTAAATTACTACATTGAAAAGTTTTGTTAGATGATGGCATTTTGAAGTTATTTTCTAGCATTTGGAGGCTTCTGAGATCTGCTTTGCCTTTTGTTTGTTGGAAAAGATGGGAACCCAAAACATGTGGACTTGGAGCAGGAGGTCTTACAGCAGGCTATCCTGCTGTGTGATGTAGTGTTGGTACTGAAACAAAGGGTGAGTTAGTGGAGCATCTTGGCTTTAACCAAACGTGCAGAAATCTGACCATTTGGTACAGAAAAAGGTGGTTTTTGGTTTCTTTGGCTGTTTTTTCCTTTTGTACCTTGTCAGTGAGCTAGCACATTACCAACTTCTTACACGGGTGGGTAGTGATTGGACGTGTGGAATAGTTTTCAGCTAAAAGAGGGGAGATTTAGCTCAAACGTTAGGAGAAAATAGTTTATTCAGAGGGTGGTGAGGCCTCGCACTGCTGCCCAGAGCAGTGGGTGCCCATCCCTGGAGGTGCCCGTAGCCACAGGTGGGCCCTGGGCTCCTGAGCTGGGGGTTGGAGCCCAAGCTGTCTCGCATTCATGGCTTGTAGGTCATCTTCCCTTTCTTTTTTTTTTTTTTCCCTAATACCAAAATCATAGGGGGTGTCTGGCTTTTGATTTTGGAGACCTAAATGCTGTTTGGAGGAGAAAGCAGCATCTGTCGTTGTGGTGAGGCTGTAAAGCAAAGGAGAAAAGGACACTTCAGTGCATCTTTGGCAGCCCTGGTGCGTGCTCCAGACCCTCATCGTGGACTGCATGCTCAACAGAGGCCATGCCAACACTTTGGAGACAGAATCTTTGCATTGTGTGAAAAGTACATGGAAGATAAATACATGGAGGATGCTTATTTTAAGGGTAACACCTTCAGCAGTTTTGACAATGGAAGGGTATTGAGTTTAAACCTGTTACAGCTGTGGTGCAGGTATTCGGACGCCCTTGGCAGCAGGGTGGCTGGTTGGTCAGGCATCTGTTTTTAAACTGTGAGTTTCCAAGTCTTTGGTCTGTTAGATTAAAATTAGCAAGTGTTATTCCTGGACACACAGCGGCCTGTGTTTGTGTGTGGGAGGCTGTGATTTAAAATAAGTAAATACAACATATTTGGGAAAAGTTTCTAAATACATTGCAGGAGGAGGATGAAAACTGCAAACATCGACTTATTTTAGCTTTAGATTAGTTTCACCAATGTCCATTTTGCAAGGGTAAAACTGAAGGGGTTCGGGAAGCCTGCCCTCCATCCTCAGTTAAACCCAGCTGCCCCTGTAGGCTCTTATTGCAACAGTTTTACTCAGCTTTTAATATTTTAGATACTGACCTACTGATGCTGTGCTGTATTTCTGTTAAAATACAGTGTAGTAACAGGCAGCTAGATTAATGTAAGCCACCAGTTACTGATTTCTCTTTGGTAAGAGATCGACCCAAATGAATTTTAAAATGCTTTTTCCCCACGTTGTCACATAAATGATATTTTGCCCCCCTTCTCGTATTTATGCTTTTGGTAAACTGTGAGTCTGGCCATTGCAACCTCAGACTTCCAAATGCTTCTTTCTCACGTGTGTCCAAGAGTAAAATATCAACCTCCAAAAATGGATGAGAAGCAACATCAATTAGCACAGCTTTCAGTGTTGGAAAAGGAGGATTTCTTTGCAAGGAGCAGAGGTGCAGAGCTGTTTTGAGAGGAGAAGGGTAGATGCAGAGGCAGAGCCTGCAAGAAACGAGTGCATGCAATGGGAGTGTTTGTTTGAGAAGTGCAGCCTGCTGCATTGTGCTCTTTGCTTCAAATGTGTCATCCGAATGATTTATTGCAGCTTGAAGATGGGTGCTATGAGTGAAAAGAATAACCAGCTAGGATGAGATAATGCAGTCATTACAAATTCTAGCGGAGGAGCTGCATTGTTTTGGGTTTCTTTGAAAATGTAATAGAAGCTGATGCCACCTCTGAGCCGAGTTATCATAGAATCAGAGAATGGCCTGGGTTGAAAAGGACCACAGTGATCATCTCGTTCCAACCCCCTGCTACGTGCAGGGTTGCCAACCAGCAGCCCACGCTGCCCAGAGCCACATCCAGCCTGAGTTATGTGAGAGCAGCTGGGCTTAGTAGTGCGTGGTGTGTAGCTGGGGCACATTCATGCTCTTGGCTGATTCTTATTAATCCACGTTTTGGTAGTTTTGATACCAAAAATATGAGTTCTTGTGTGTCCGTGGCCTCGGGAGACAAACTTTGACCAGTATGGAAGTGTAGGTGATGAGTTGCGTTCCCACAGCATTGTACTTGTTAGCACTGAAGGGCTGGATGTCTGCTGCCTTCCAGCAGGTGCGTGGATGGACAGAACTGCTCTACCAGGACCAGGGAAAACGTGGCCAAAATGGATCCCTGGTGGTGTGCACCTGATGGGAGGTTTCCCTGCAGGGCTGACAGGGAGCTGGGCTGATGCCTGAGGCTGCAAATCTACAGACCCAAAGGTCTGCACTGCGCTGTCTGTGTGACAAAAGGCAGTGATTTCACAGCCATCCACTCCATCCCTGTGTCTGTAATGAGGAATAGGACTACCTTTTTTGCTGCTGCTGCAAGGAGATGATGTTTGGTTTTAAAAACAGCTGTATTCACAGTCTGTTTGGGAGTCCTGCTCTGAAATAAGGTTAGAGCCAGGCTGATTGCCTGCATGTCCCAAAATATATTACAAATATTAAAATCTTGTTATAGTAAGTCTGCGGGCTGGTGTTGTGGCTGGCTGCAGATCAGCAAAGGCTGGCATGTGAAGCTGGAGGGAAGCCATAGCCACGCTGGTGGAGACTGTCAACTTGTGGCATTGCTTTGATGCAGGAAATAAAAAAGATGTGTTCTTTCATTCTCCTCTTTTGGCTGACAAAAAAATAAAAAATAAAAAAAAAAAACCTTGCATTTTCCCAGGGCTGGCAGGAATGTGAATCTACCTGACTGAGTGATTCAGATTCCTGGGAGAGCCTGAGCCCCTGTGAGCAAAGGAAGGGGAGAAAAAGATAGGAAGGGAAATATAATGGAGAAGGTAGATCAAATAGCTGTTTACTGCTCTGGTTTGGTGAGAACAGAAGCAAACACTGAGGAACAAGTGGCATCTCACCAGTTCATCTGGAGCAGCCAGGGAGAGCAGCATCTGCATCAGACTTCTTTTGCAGCTTCCCGGTGGCAGTGAGATGATGCTGTGGATCTTCCACAAAGCCTGTCCTGCACGGCAGGCTGGGCTGGACCAGGTATTTTGGCTGTGCATCTCCAGGATATGGCACTGGAAACTCAGAGGGGTCTTGGGATGATGAGAAGTGACTGGTGCAGGGCAGGAGACCCCAACATCTGCCCTCTTTTCCACTGTGCCCAATGGTACAGGTCAGTGAGAAGTTGGTAAAGCATTTCAGGAAGGCATGGGTGGGAGACAGGGACTGCACAGGTGACTTCTAGCCTGGGAGATGTCAGTGCTCCCTCAGTTTGAGTGATGTGAGCTGGGGTTTTGTGTGTCACACATGTAACCCCAAGGAGGCAGAGGGTGCTGCTATCCTCAGAGCATCACGTTTTGTGCAGGTAAGGTCTTGGGATCTGACTCACCCGGTTCATTTCCTATCTGAATGGCACTGAATGCAGTGGGATCATGGCTGGAGGTGCCCATGTGTCACCAAATAAAGAAATGAAAGCATTAAAGCTCACCAAGTACAGCTCTGGCTGTCGCTTGTAGCTACCAGCCCTATTTGAGTAATACTACAGAGGAGTTACGAAGCATTCCCAGCTACTCATTTAAAACCCCAATTTCCTACTAATAAACTTAAAAATCTTATTGTGCAGCCGAGTTAGTGACTGAGTCTTCACTTTATAATCTCTTTATAAAAATGTATGCACATTAACAGGACGTATTTAATAGACACACTGCCTGGATGAAAGGGCGCTTTGTGGAAGGAGGCTTTTGTGCATTTTTTGGATCTCTCAGCAATTCCTGCAGAGCTTCCCAAGTCTGGCTGACACAGAATGGCAGAGGAAAAGACCTTCTCACTTTCAGCTTGAATGGAGAATAATGGGGAGCGAGAGGGAAGGGGGAGGAACCCCGGCTCGGCAATGCAGAGGTGATTGGTATTGGCACTCATGAGCCGAGCATTTCACACTTTTAGTCCTTCCTACCCCCAGCTGGGGCTTTGCATTTGCAATGAGCTCGCTGCTCTCCTGCCAGTAAAAGTGGGTCTGAGTCAACAACAGCTTCCCAGCCCAGGGAAACTGAGACAAATTTTCACAACCCAGGTAGTCCTTTTTCTCTTCTTTCTTTTTTTGTTTTAATTAAGCCCAAGAATTAATTAGGTTCATCTGTAGTGGCCTTTTCACCAGAACAGCATTTTATTGTATTTTTTTAATTTGAGACCTGATGTTGTCTTTCATCTTCTATTTAATCCATCAGCTGGGTTTTGGTATTTTTCATATCCATGGTGTACCACTGGTTCTTGGCAAGGGGATGGTTTTCTTTCACAAAAAATGAGGTTGTGAGCTCACAGGTCCCTTCAGTTTGACCTTGCAAATGTCTTCGTGAGAGCAAGAACCTAGTGGGCACAGTATTAAGTTTCCACCTTCGTTCATGAACTAGAGTAGCTTTTCACACATCAGCATTGGTCTAACTTCATAGCATTTTTCTCTTCTTTTAAAGTCAGCCCTGCCTGTCACATTCCTGGAATTGCAGTAAAGCCTCTCTGGACTCATCCAGCCTCTGTGTGTCTGCTGATACATCAGTGCATCTGTGTTCACTTCTTGTGGCTGCCGTCATGTCTTAATGAGTTTTCAACCATGTCTTCCATGTGAGCTCACAGTGGGGTGACCCCAGGTATTGCTTCAGATTCTGAGGAATCCCAAAGGATCATCAAGAAAGAGCAAAATTAGGTCAGTGTCTGGCTTGAGCCAAGGGTCTGCAGTTGTCCCAAAGCACAGAGCAGTTGGGACACGGCTGGGGGAAGTCTGGGGTGCATTGAGGTAATGCAAGGAAGCTTGAAGGCATGAAACCGAAAAACAGTGCAGGAGGGGCATACATAGCCAAAATGAATGTAAATCCAAAGGTGCGGGTGCAGTAGACTGGGCTCTCTCTGTGTTCCTGGGTAACACAAGAAGGCATCTCTCAGGATAGGGAGGCATTCAAGGCCAGGCTGGATGTGGCTCTGGGCAGCCTGGTCTGCTGGTTGGCGACCTGCACACAGCAGGGGGTTGGAACTGGATGAGCATTGTGCTCCTTTGCAACCCAGGCCATTCTGTGATTCACAGAACTTACGGGGTTGGATAGCAAGCCTCCATACAATTATCTAACACACCCCTGTCCTCGTTGCTTGGTGGAATATTGAAGAGTGCCACTGTTTGCTGGGGTTGTACTGTAAAAAACAATAAGCATGCAGGTTCTGAAACTTTTAATTTTTCATTAATTTCTTTGCATATTGAGCACAGTGGAAAGCAGGGAGGACTTTAAGTGAAGGCTTTGGTTTTCATTTACTTCGGTTTCTTTAAGGATAGTTGAATACTGAATTGAAAATCAGGTTCCTGGTTTGTCGGGTGCTTATTTCTCACAAAGAATATATATTTTTACAGCTACTGCATGCTTTGCAGAATGGGATAACAAGTGTTCAGTATTTTGCATGAGAAAAAGCCCGCTATTATTGTTATTTTATTTTTGGTGACTAAATACTGAAACAGGAAATGACCCCAGACACAGTTTCCATGACTCCCTGTCACTTGAATCCAGTTTTCAAGAAGATGAAAGGCCGAAGCAGCCTTTTGATAGTGAGCAGCTAATTGGGAGGCTGATAGAGGCAGGTTCTTTATGTGGGGGAAAAAAAAATAAAGCAGAAAAGAAGTGGAACAGCTGTGTTTCAGTGCAGATATACAATCCCAGATAGATCTCTGCAAGGACAAGGTAATATATAATAGTGCTGTAGCGAAAGAAAAACTAAAAAATGTTGAAAGCATAAATGTGACTTTTCTCTGGGGAGGAGAGGAGCTCATATTTTGGATTATAACCTGAACCAGTGGTGCTGCTAGATGATGGATTTGTGAAGTGACAATCAGAGTGTCTTTGCTTCTTGCAAAACGTGCTGTAGGGCTCTATTTTGTTTTGTGTCGAAGCAAATTCCAAGGAAATGGTGGTGTGCTCTGTTCTCCCCTCTTCCCCTTGCTGAGGATGTTCCTACCTGTGAAGCTGTGTGCCTGGCTGTGTCCTGCTCTCACTGCAATGCAGCCGTGGATTTCCCTTCTCCTCCTCTGCTGCACATTAAACATGTCACAGGAACCAGCATGTAGACATGGATCTTCTCAGAACATAGATTGAAATGTGGTGGTGATAGCTGGGATCTGATCAGAGTGCTAACAGATGTCATCCCAGCATGGACAGTAACCTTCCTGTTACTAATTAGTGCCAAGCATCTATTCTTGGCTCGAGGGATGAAGTGGAAGGAATCCTCATAAGCAGTGTACAAAAGCGAGGTGTGAGTGAGCAGAATGCAGCTTCTGAGCAAAGCAGCGTTTGCTTCTGCCAGAGCATCTCTACGTATGATGCTGTTTTCTCTCCCTGCAATAGTAGCCACTGTAGGCATTTTTGTTTTTTAAACTCTGTGAAATTGCCCTATCCAAATAACAAAGTGAGAGATGAGGTTTTAATCCCTCAACTCCTGACTAGCCTGGGTTTTCACGAGTGCTTTCATGGCTTTCTTCTTCTTCAGGAGGTGTTTTTCTGTCCATGTGGAGAAGCCAGTTGCCTTATCTAATCCCTTTCTTGCTGCTCTGCGTGGGTTACCCTTATTTTCCCATGAAGTTTTGAATACCTGGAAGGTAGAATTGTTGTAGGAGTGTTCTGAGGACCTGTCTTGGCCCTTGCTGGTCCTGTAAACGTTTCCAGCTATTTCCACGCATTGTTTTGTCCTTCTGAAATATTTTTATGCAGATTACGCCATCTAGGTTGACATACTTCAAACTAAGGCAAACAGTCTGCTTTTATCCCATGCGTATCAAAGTGAGCCTTATTTGAATGCAGGAGATTAGGATCTCAGCAATGAAAGCTATCTCATCCAACCAGTTGCTGCTCTTTCATAAAGACTTGAAGAGTTTGTGAGCCTAACAATCTGCTGCACATGGCTAACTGGGACAGGAGGTGGGTCTGGGGGAACTTGGCACAGCTCTGGTTGAAGCAGAGCCTTTGGCTTCTCTGTCGTACCTTCCTAACTTCTGCAATGGTGAGGATTGCTGGCTGATACTGCTGCTTTAACGTCGGTGCAGGCCTCCAAAAGCAGCTTTCTGCTATTGCTGGGCAGCTCCTCTGCCTTCTCTTATGAAGATTTTATTAGGCAACAGCTGTGGTCGTGCTGCCTGAGTACATGCCAGTTTTTCTCTTCAGACAGAGCCTCCGGGACTGCTTGTTAGCTGCCTGCCTGTCTGCGAGAGAGGAGAATGTAAAATTAATACAGGAGGAGCTTGCTGCGATCCGACACGGCGGGAGTGCAGGTGGGCTGGAGCAAGCTGATGGCTGCAATGGGCCTGGGGGGCTTCCAGCAGCTCCCTCCACTAACAGAGCTGTCAGGGTTGTGTTTTGTGTCAGATTCGTGGGCAGTATTTGGTGAGAATTTTGAAAAGTGGACACTTGTGCCCAAGCTTGAAACCGGAGGGTGTTTGTTTATGAGCACAGCGTGGAGGATGGTTCTGTTCCTGCAGTGCTGAGAGTGGCATTTCCCAGTTACAGTGCTTGCAGCAGAAGTTTTGGTGCACTTAGAAACTGTAAAATCCGTTCTTCTGCCCATGTCATCCCATTACATGTGCACTGTGAGAGGCTGAAATAAAATGCAGTCCATCTGCAGTTGTGCTGTGACCGTTCCGTGGTTCCTGCCCCCCCCTGAGTTCACCTTCTCTCCCTGCCTCTTTCCTGCAGCAAAGCTGTTTCACTTGAGAGTGAATGAAACCAGCCTGAAAACGAAAAGTGTTAGTGATGTATCCCAGAAGTAGCAATTTTATTATCATTTTGAAACTTGATGGTTAGAAAAACAGGTATTTCAAACAGATACTGTTGCTGGAGCCCTGTCAAAGTGCATTTATTTTCATGTGTACTGTTCCGGGAAGGAGTTAGCAAGCAGGAAAGAAGGAATCTTTCTGCGCCTCTTTCAAACATTTCTCTTTGGGACAGGCAGAACAAGAACTGTTTTTGGACCTGCCTGTCTGAAACTGTTCAGGAGGCTGTAAAGCAGATCAGGGAATAGGCAACAAATAGGAAAGGTTTAAAAAAAAAATGGGAACCCAGGTCTGCTTTTCACTAATACTGCTTTACACAGTGGTGCAAATGCTTTTAGGGGCTTGCAAATGGGATGTATTTCCATTTCAAGTATCTTGTATGCTTCCAGCAAAGTGCTGAGCAACAAGTAAATGAGCATCATACTCTAAAAGCGCCCGACAGGCTTTGTGTTGCATCAGCTCTGCCACTTCCACATGCTGACAATCACTGTTTCCAGCAGTTGTCCTGCTTGCAGCATGCAGGGTGGCAATTTTGGGATAGCTGAGCGGTGCCCTGCAGAAGCGCAGGGCTGGCGTGGTTTGCTCATGTCTGTCTGCATGGAGCTGCACCCTTTGAGGTCCAGAATAATTGTCTGTAAAACTCCTGGGTGTAAAGGCTGGTGAAGATTGTGTCCCAGTCTCCAAGAATTCATCCTTTGGAGGCTCATTCTCATATTCTCTTTGGTATGAGGGTACGTGGAGAGGCAGTGCCTACTTGCCCTGGTTCAGCTGTTGGGGTTGAATGTCAGAGGTGAGCACTGAGCAGATCTGGGCACGTGAGGGTACCCTGTGTACGGTAACACACTAGATGGAGAGCTGATGTTCAGCAGTTTGCATTCATGCAGCAGATATTGGAGGGTTTGCCTATTAGTGTTTAATACCCAAAGAGATGTGCAGGGACCCTTAAGGCTGATAGCAGCAATTTGGTGTTAGCCAGGCTGTCAGTGGATGTGTCGTAATACAGAGGGTGGAAAAAAACTTCAGCACTGAACAGCATGTGTGCATCCCAGGGGTGCCCTACTTCACACAGGGGACATCCAGAGCTCTTCCTAATGACAAAGCACTTTTTGCTTATGCATTGTTCCCCAAACTGTAAAGGCTTTGTGCTATGTGTTGCTTTCCATGCTCGGTTTGCCTTTGGAAGATATTTGGCATAGTCCTGCCCTGTGCTCACAAGGGGATGTGTGATGAGAGACCTCGTTGGCTATTGGATCTTGCAGGGTTGGGTTTTGTTGCTGCTTTGAGCGTTTGTTCCCCACTGTATGCTCTCCTGTTCTGCCTTGGTGCCTGGGCCAGACTTGCCAAAGCCCTGAAGTAATGCTGCCTTTGGTAGTTGAGAACTCAGTGGCACGTGCTGCAGAAACTGCTCATCTTACGTCCTTCAGGTGTTTAGAATAAGAAACACTTGGAAAAAAACTCATTCAGGCGTTCCTGCCCCAGGTTTCTTCTGTGTATTTGATGGTTTTTTTTCATATGAATCTCTGTGAGACTGGTACTGATATTTCCCTTATAAAATTACAGCTTGGGGTAGGGGCATGGATTCCATCTGAATTTGTGTCTTAATACAATTGGATTAAAAATGACCACTTCTCCTTGCAAATAATAAAGATGCAGTGGATCTTTCATGTTACAGTCACTTTATCATTGCTTTGCTGTAGGCTGCATTTTGCACCAGCAGAGCTAAACCAGAAGAAACTCTGATAACATCTGGGGAACCAAGCAAGGAGGATTTTGGAGAACTGCATGGCCAAGAGTTGGGAAGGGCAGGGAGAAAGCACAGGTTACTTTGGGTTTGGACAAAAGGGCCTTAAGCCTGATAACACTTCAGGATCAAGCCAGCATGCCTTCCCAAGCACTGAAGAGACAGTAATAAAATAAAGCAATAACACAGGGCACCATCTGGAAATTACTCCTTCCTTCATTCTCCCTATTGCTGATCTAATTAAGGAAAAAAAAACCCGCCTCCTTGTAATTGTTATATTTTGTCATGCAAATGTGTTGTAGACTTGGATTGCGGAGGCTTTGCTCTGATGCTCATGCTATCATGCTTTGAACAACACCTCGGTGTCCTCACTGCTGTAGTTGAATAGAGGAGGAGTTTGCAGCAACACATCAGCTTTTCAGATGGCTTTCATATGAATAATGGCTTGTGGCTGTGAATAGGTGGAAATTGGTTGCAAATAAATGACAAAATACTGAATTAACATAAGCAACTGTTTGTTTTTGTTCCCTCAAGAAAATCAGCTTGTCCAATAAATGTTTTCTTTAACTTTCTGGCTGCCAAATACTGGCAGCAGGGCAGCAGTAACTGTGTTTGACATCCAGGAATACTCATTCTGTTAGCAATGTTAATCTGGTTCAGTTCTGGCAATATTCAAAGCACCATTAATGCCTTTATTTCTCCTGGGTGGCTGAATTTGCTAATCGTGACCCAAAACTGGATCACAGTTTCATTTCTGTGTGTTCAGACATGCATGCGATGGACAGATAAGCGCACAGAAAAGCAAAAGCAAGGGGATGTATTTGGGTGGCTGCGTTGGAGGCCGTCTCTGTACAACCTCACATCTGTAATTCAGCTTCCAGATTGCCAGTTGGTTCTGTTAACTCTCTCGGGGAGGGAGAAAGGCATGTGTGCAAATTGTTGAATGTTTTAAAAGCATGTAGAGTTGCAGGTTTCAGTAAAATACTGCTTTTTTCTAACGCAGATACAGACTTCTCATTGACGTAGCTATTTTTGAATTTGGCTAAAGCTTGCTGTGACAGATGCTAGCTTGGATTTACTGAAAATAAGCAATTTGAAGAAGCTGATAGTAAACATTGCAAATTGAGAACTCTTTTGACTGGTCAGTGTTTTTTACATGCACTGAAGCATCCTCGAAAAATTAAATACGAGTCATTGAGATTTTATAATTCCAATTGCAAATGACAGCCCAGCAATTCTTGATTCATCTTTGTGAAGATGACACTGTGCACACCATCAGAACGAGGGCTTAGATCAGAGAGTTTGTGTCAGTGGTAACTTCTGGACGGAATCGCAGCAGAGATTTACTTAAAACAGATGAGCAGTTTTTATCTCCAGAGGCTCAAAAATAATTTTATTTAGACAATGTTAAACACGTGTTGAGATTTACAGGGGGGTCAAATGATTCTCTTCTCTTTTGAAACTCCTTTGGTGCTGGAAGGGGCTGCCCAGGGGGATTCCTGTCCCTGGGGGTGTTGAAGGAAGGTGTGGATGTGGCACTGAGGGATGTGGTTCAGTGAGAAATACTGATGGGAGGTGGGTGGTTGGGCTGGGTGATGCTGGGGGTCTTTTCCATCCTTGGTGATTCTGTGATTCTATGAAACAGAAATTGTTTTAATCGTGTTCATTTATCAGGAGCAGCATAAGCATTTACTTACGGCTTGTAAATGTTTTGTGAGAAAGCAGCTTGTAAGAATATTTACAGAAGCACTGAAAAATAGTAGTTGCCTTAGCCGTTGTCTTAATGCTAACAATGTGTGCACACAATGAGGCCTTTTTGATCTTCATAATAGGTACAGCCCAACTGGCAATGGCATCAGGTCATTAGGGAGCCTACGGAGGGGACAGGAATCAACTCTTTGAAAGGGTAGATAACAGCAGGATGAGGGGAAATGGTTTGAAGTTGAGGGAGGGGAGATTCAGGTTGGATGTCAGGGGGAAATTCTTTACAGAGAGAGTGGTGAGGTGCTGGAACAGCTGCCCAGAGAGGTTGTGGATGCCCCGTCCATCCCTGGAGGTGTTCAAGGCCAGGTTGGATGGGGCCCTGGGCAGCCTGGTCTAGCATTATATGAGGAGGTTGGTGGCCCTGCATGTGGCAGGGGGGTTGGAGCTTTATGATCCTTGAGGTCCCTTCCAACCTTGGCCATTCTGTGATTCTGTGATCAGGTCATTCCACCATTACCCATTCCTAAAGTTGTTTTGTGTTTCTTTAAGAAGTTCATTCCTTCCCATTTAACTTCCATTCTTAGCATGGAAGTCTGTTTCCCAAGTTCTGTTGTCTGCTCCGTTCCTCCCACCCTGGCGGTGTTGTGCAATGTTGACCATAAATTGCAAGACTGTGTGGCTGTGCAGGATCCCAGCACTGTGCCTCTAGGCTTGTAGCAACCCCCTGCAGGGCTTCTCTGCGTTTTTAGATTGGAAGACTTGA
Source organism: Chrysolophus pictus (assembly GCA_037305975.1). Lineage (NCBI taxonomy): Eukaryota > Metazoa > Chordata > Aves > Galliformes > Phasianidae > Chrysolophus > Chrysolophus pictus. The sequence continues at coordinate 27,898,368 of CM074583.1, forward strand.
ATTTGATGGGAGTCAATTCCCGATTTTTGTTCCGTGCCTTATAGCTGGGGTAGTGCCGTTCTGGTTCTCCTCTGCTGTCATCAACATTGACAACAGCTCAAAGTAGAGGAAGAAAGCAATGCTATCTTTAAAATAAGTAAATAAATAAAAATCTAAGGTGTTTCTAATCATCCTGAAAGCTGTTTTCATTCTCTTCTTTCCTCTTTCCTTGGCTTTGCAGCTTCTTGCATTGCGACCTTACTGGCACGTTCTCTTGTATCCCTCAGTGACGCCATTAGCAGTGCTGGAAGCTCAGCCTGCTCAGACGTGGCATTGAATATTGCAGGAGATGGGGGTGATGAATGTACGACCAGGTTGGGTATTGATACAGTGCCTTAAAAACTTGAACTTATGCTAACCGTGTGGATGGAAGCCTCTGCCACAGTGGGTGAACAGGGATGGTAAAACACAGCAGCTGGAAGATGAGTGATTGGTGGGATGTATGTCTTCCTGCATCTCCAGGAGCAACACTTACAAATTTCAGCATTTACAAATTACAAATTACAGCATTTGTTTTCAAAAATAGAAGTAATTCAGGTACTTTTCATCTCAGTGTTGCTCATCAGTACATCAGAGAAGTGTATACTCTGATTTTTACCTTTCTTTTCGTCATCATTTCTAGCTACCAAGTGTTTGAAAGATAAGTGCTTTTGTAATAACTTCAGCAAAAATGTCCTTTTTAGAAGGCCAAAACGTTTATTTTCAATTATTAAGTACTGTAGACTATTCCACTTGGAGTGACAAAGTTGATTTCATGGTGTGCGTTTATTTTCTTTGCTTAAGATATTAATGCTGGTTTGCAGATATTCACACAATTACTGGGAACTCTAATCTGCTGCTTTTGTTTTCTGAGTTATTTTCCATAAGCCTTTTATGCTATGTAGTCTTCTTTCCTTGGAATACGATTGATGTTAGTGGCTGTTTTGACAAGAAAAGCAAACTAACTCGTTTTTATGTTTTGAAGCCCTGCTTAAGCCCTAACAAAACGTCAGGGAGCTGTAGAAACCAATATAATAGCTACAAAAACTCATCGTGAAGTGTTGAATCATGGAATCTGTTTAACTGAAGTAATTGCCCCTCCACGGATAGCACGGACCTGAATGCTATTCAACAAACTTGAACTTCCTAATGCTCTTTTTAATGGACACAGGGACAATCTGTTGTATGTCTGCTGTGGGGAGACCCAGCACAGAAGTGGAGAAGAGATGTGCCAAAGAGCCACCCCTCTCCTTTTTTTATTATGCAGACTTTATAGTGAAAACAAAACGAAGCCACTAAAGGGCAGAATATGAGCTCCTTGTGCTGTTGCCCAGCATGCCTGGGTCTGGCCAAGGAGCAGATCCTCAGCTCCACACCATCCCACTTCCCTGTGGTTCCATTGGTGGCATCATTCTGTTCCATCTTCCGCATGTCTGTGGTCCCAGCCCTGGTGTCCTGCTTGCAGCCTGCTCAACATCTGAAACAACGAGGATATGAGATAAAGGACTGCGCTTTGCAGACCATCTGGTACTTTGTGCTTCCAAAGGCTGGGTGTAGAAATTCTCATGGGATGGCTTGGCATGAGATTTGGCTCCAGTGAGATTGTGCCACAAAGGACTGAGGCAAGTCCTCCTCTTCTTCGGCACTTTCCCTCATTAAATATTGAGCTTTCTCTCCCATTTCTGGGTTGGAATCTGCTCTGCTCTTGATTAACACTGGAGTTTTTGTTTGTTGTTCTTTTTTCTTCCCTCCCCCCCTTTCATGTAAATGATGCCTTGCTTTTTTACTTGCTTTTTTTTTTTCTTTTTTAATTAGAAGAATAAATGCTTGCATTCATGCACATATTGCTTTGAAGTGCTGCAGGAATTCAATTCATGAGCCTCTCCTTGGTCTCAATTTTTAATTTTTCTGTGAGCAGATAACATCTAATGGCTCTGCTCTTTCCCAAAGATTGTATTTGTTTTCTGCAAGTTGCTTGGCCTCCTCCTGTGCTCTGAGATAAGTTAAACACAAGGAAGAATGGTGAACCCTGGGCCCTCCTGCAAGGTTTTGTTCCATGCGGCAGTGACTCATGTTTGACTGCAGCTCTGAAAGGAGGGAGGAGTGGTCCTGGGGACCACTGGATTGTTGGGATTCCCTGGGAAATCCTCGGTTCAGCCATCTTCCTTTGCATCTGTACGTTGTTTGTGGGGCTGCAGTACTCAGCGTTTGTTTCTGTTGTAGGTCTGTTCTGTCTTGTTGATTATGTCTGATGGCCTTCTGGCTCATGAAACACATGGAGAGAAATTGTCAGATGAAGGGTCTGTTGATGACCTTACTCTCTGAGCTCATTCCATCCTTGTTTTGGAACCAAGAGAAGAAGTAGAATGTTTCCAGTGGTACCTGATGGGTAGTTCTGTTTGCACGAGCTCTTAAGAAAACTGAAAATTGTTTCCTGATGCTGGCAGAGAGGATGAGGGGAGTTCAAATGCCAAAATCAGAGAGCGAAAACCAAACCGAGCTTTTTCTGCTTTTGTAAAAAGTCTGGTGATTTATCCACTTTTGATTATTATCATGGTGGTCCCAGCTGTAGGACTGGCTCCACGTGTGGCTGAGCTGGGCTGGGGCACGGTGTGCAGCATGGCTGCAGCTGCCCAGGATGTGGCTGCTTGGGACTTTGGAGCCTGCATGGCTGGAGTACCAACACAGTGTTCTCAACCAAACCAAGCATAACGAGTGCTGCCTCTCCCTGCATGCAGGCCTGGCTGCCTCTGCCCCAAATGCTGTTTCCACTGTCCATTTTTAGGCAAAAGCCTATATGCCTAATGCCTATAACGTCCATTTGTCTCACCTGGCTGTGACATAAACTGGGTAAAATTGGATTGAGAAGTATTTCCAAAGGCTCCATTTATAAGTGGGATATCGACCCTAGCTTGTGCAGTAATTCTTTCTTTCTAACCTGTAAAATCTGTTAACATTAAGCTGGAAGATTTTGTTTTTTAAAATGTATTTGCTGTCCTGCACATCTTTGCCAGGAACACCATTTTCCAGCTGCAGCGCCTAGGAGAGCAGCCTTGCCAGATCCATCCATGTGAGAGCAGCTGGAGTTTGTTTAGGACAAACTTTCCAAAGCGTGTCCAGGTCAGCTCGTACCACAGAGCCGATGAGCCTGAGCTGTGCACACAGCACACACATGGGACTGTCCTCTGGGTGAGGTGTGCCCAGGGCCAGCAGGAGTAGAACAGCCATTTGGGAGCAGCTTTGTGCCCAGGTTAGAGAGAATGGTTGGGATAATTAAGGTAATGCAAAGTGTTCATCTCCTTAATTTTTTAACTCCTTTTAAAATTGAGTTGAGAAATTCTTGGGACAAAGAATTCCTCCTGTTCCTTTCTTCTCAAAACAAGGAAACGTACGCAATACATCAAAGAAAAATGACACAGATGAGATGTAGAAATAGATGAGCTTAAAACTTCTGCTTATGAATTAACATTCTACTTTCTGTTATGGTTGCTGACTCAGGCAGCAGATGACTTACAGTTTTAGGTTGCTACCAATAACTTACTTTTCTCTTGGCAGAGGTGTAAGTGCCTTGCTTGGGAACTGACTACAGAATGCGTTTTAGAGTTGTAAAGCTCATCTCTTTCAGAACACAGGCAATATGGGGGCTCTGATCGGCAGCACTGCAGCAGTGGTCACAGGGGCAGGCTGTTATCAGGGTGTTGGCTCAGTATGTTGATGGCTCTTGCTGAGAGATCCTGAAAAATGATACTCTTGGACATATAAAGCAAACAGTTCTGTAATTATGTTAGCATCAGCCCATTCATTTTATGCACGGAAGTTCAGTGTGATGATTTATGATCTATAAATTCCTATGTTTAAGCTGGTCGGTTTGGGATTTTTTTCTGATTCACGTAGATCTTTGTAGTATGTTTCTCTAGCCTTAATGTTTCTGTACTGCAGCATTTGTCCAAACAAAACTGAACAGCTTCTGCCTTGATTGTGTTAAACAGATCAGTGAAAAATCAGTGTGCTTTCAGGGTTCCCCTTTCCTTCCTCTCTTCCTTTTTTTTTTTTTCCTTTTGTCTTCACTGTACAATTACACAATCCTGGCTGGAATGTTACATAAATGGATACATGTTCTGTATGCTGAATTCATGACCAAATTGGACAAGCATGATAATTGTACTAAAATGATACTCAATTCTTTTGGCTATAGGATTGCGTGTTTACATCTATCAGTCTGCTGCTTAAATGCTTCACTATTTTCAGTTAGTCATTTTCACATGAGCTTAAACAGAAACCAGAAAATGAAACCCAGAGTTCTCCCCACTGAAAGAGGTTTCAGTTTAATTTTGTTCCTGGCAAATGCTGGAGTTTGCTCCCCTGGGAGGAAGGTGGTTCTGGGTGAGCGGGACTGGCTCTGGCAGGGAGGATGACAAACTGGAACTGTGTTTTATAATTCTGATGTAGTGGCCTAGAGGTAATTCAGTACAATTATTTGAGTGATGGGCACAACATCCAGCCAAGTTCCAAATACAGCCTAAGAAGGAACAGATCTTTTCAAAGACGAGTAAGAGACGCCAAGGAGATATTTCTGTCGACTTCGGAGCGCTGACGAGATGCAGTGAATTGGCAAATGCACATTAATCAGCAAGGACTCAAACAAAGTGCTGCTGAGTGCCATTGTTTGTTATTTTTACCTGCAGAGCAATCCTTAGAACCGTGTTACAGCGCTGCACTTTGCCCTGCGTGTGCGGCTCAGGCATGTGAGATGGGGACCTGCTTGCCTGTGTTGGTGTTGGCCCATCTCAGCCTGCATGGATGGATGGCACCTGGGCAGGAGCAGATAGCGCTACCTGAGCACTCTGCCTTCTGCACAACTCATCCTGGGGATCATCAGATTTCTTCCGGCCGCTAATACCGACCAAGAGAGCAGTCCCTGTCCTTTTCAGTTGTTGTATCTCTTCCTGAGGAGGCTGCAAGGCACAGTGCCATTCAGCAACAGAGTGATGACAGAGGTGTGATTGCTGTCGGTCTTTTTAAGCACTTGGGCAGCAAAACTGGGATTCAACATTTTACTGTATTTGTTTTGCTTTGAGTTGCTCTGATAATTTCAACTGCATTTGATTATAGACCATTAACCTGTTCTAAATATACTGGAAATATGAAGAAATCCATATTGATATTTTAAATTTCACATCCTAAAAGCTATAATGAGGGATAAACGTAGGGAGAAAAAAAGAGCCAATCTCGTTGAGAAGACCATCTGCTTTGTATTTTCAGGTCGAGCAGCATAACTTTCCTTTTTCTGAAATACTGTGATAGACATTGCCACGAGTATAACTTTAGTCAAGTTACATTGGCTAAATGTAAAATCTTTTTAACATGTGGAACTGATTTTCCTGGGGTCTTTTCCCTTCTTACTCTTTTCCTCCCTCTTCTCTGGTCCCTTGAAAAAGAAGAGGGAAAAAATCTGCTGGTGCTTGATTGCATTTTTGGCAGTTACTCAGTTTTCCATAGTTTTCTCTCATTGTAAACGCTTGGAGTTTTCCAAGGAAACATGTTTCTAAGAACTGTGCTCAGTTTGACTGTTTCCCAGCAATGCTGTACGTACTCACCACCTCTAGTTCTGAATACAACTCTTCAAACTATCCGAAACGCTGCTACCTCCCACGGGCTATAGGTAGTAGGTCAATTATAAATTATAAATGCTGTCTGTGATGCTTTCTATCCTCAGAATTGTGATCAAAGCTGAATGCTGCTTCTTCTGTTGGCTGATGCATGATTCATGCATGAGTTTTGTTCCAGTGCTGGTTGTGGAGCAAGGAGGTACAGTGGGCTGGCAGCGTTGGTGGAAGATGATGGTAGCTTGGTTTGTAAATAGATATTTGGTGAAAGTGTGTTTCATTAAGGTAAGAAAACTGGGAAGGTGGTGCATCCGCAAATGCATGCGGACTTGTGTCGTGAATGCCAAGAAGTTCTGTGCTCAGTTTGCTTATGGGAAGGCTGTGTTTGATCTTCTGAGCTTTTTCTCACAAGTGAATTTCTTCCACATATTCCTGTCCATTCCAAGTAGTCTTCTGTAAAACTGACACACAAAACACACAAAATCATTGAAATGAAGCTGCCAAAGGATGGTGATGTGTTTTAACAACACTCCAGCAAGGAGGACCAGCAAGTGTAGAATAATTTGCCTACTGGCAACATGCAGAGTCTCCCTGAGCAAACTGCAGATGATGGTGCAGGAGCAAATACTGTTCTTGCACTGAGCAAGTGTGATGTGAACAGGAGTGGGTTTCCATACGGTGTCCAAATGCCATTGTCAGATAGGGACTCCTGGATGTCCGCTTAGGTACAGCCAGGTGTACCTTGTCACAATTTTGCAATCGTTTACCATATCGATTGCCTGCAGCTTTGTCTGAAACCTAATGTGGATGTTTGGGAGAGCAAGCAGAGGTTGCAGGTAGTTAGAGGATAAGAAGGACCCTGGGGTCTCAGCAACAAGCTGTGCCTGGAGTACCTGCTGCATGATGGGGCTGGAGCAGAGCACTTTGGCACTGGCTGTACACAGGGCTCAGCTGCATCTCCTCTGGGAGAGGTTGCCTCGAGTTTTTCACTTGCACAGAACCATTTTTGCAGGATGGTAAACTGATGATGGCCCTTGTCAGACTCTGAAGGAAGATGAGTGTTCTGACACCTGAGGTCAAAGCCAGATGCTCTGCTTACTTTCCTGCTGTACGCTGGGTGATGAATCAAAATGCAGCTTCCAAGGTAGTTACTTACCTGTCCTGAGCAGTGCTGCGAAGGTTTCTTATATCAGCGTTGCACTGTTGCATTCCACTCCTCTTCTTTGCCATTGGTTTCCTCAAAGCAAGAAAGCTGTCGGCCACCAGGCAGTGGTGTAAGGTTTCAAACACATCTCAGGTGTTTGACTCTGAACGCCAGGATGTGCAGGATGAGTAAGAGACACATCAAATAAGGGTTGCCCTACATGTTTTCCTCTTAAAGGCAGGAATCAAATTTTGCTTGAATCCCACCTGTTTACACATGAATAAGCATTTCACCAGAGTTATTGGTGATCAAAACCAAAACTTGTTTAAGTTATGGCTCCTTTTTATCTGCCAGTCAAAATCAAGACCTGGAGATTACTGCAGATGTGTTGTGGTTGTTTTCCCTATGAATCCCAGGCTGCTGTGAGATCCGGTTACTGAGCAGCAATGAAGACACTGCAGTGAATCTCTGCAGAACTGCCTCCCATCTCTCCCCTAAGAGAAAGGCATTGGCAGTACAACATGGGGACGTTCTTTTGGGATGCTGAGCTGGGCTGGACAGGGGCTGTAATGCTGTGCTGCTGGTAGCATTGCTTTCATTTGAGTTTCCCTTTTGCTACGTGTAAATATATATGATAGATATATATATACACGCAAGAAATTTATATATATGTGTGTGAAATTTTATATATATGTATAATTTCTTGGAGGAAAACACAAAGCATGTCCTTGATCTCGTGGGAACCCACTATTTAATGTTTCTCAGTTTTAGAAAATGGTAACAAAACAGAATGTGATACGGCTTCAGACACTGCAAAAACAAACTCCAGAAAGAAGCCACAGGTTTCCCTCATAACAATCCAACTCTGTGAGTTTCACCATAAAAAGGATTTGCTATATATTTGTTTGCTCACTTTAAAACGTTAACCTTTAAAATAAGAAACAGACCCTGGTTAGTTGCTACTTGAAGTTAAGAAGTACTGCAGTCCTGCTGAGTTAATACAGCTTCAATTTGACACGTGCACATTTTGCTACTGCTGTTCTGTTTCCTTTTTAATATGGTTCTTTTTTCATCCAATTGTGATCCAAGAAGGATGGATAGCAGTAGTCTATGTCTGAAATCTGCCTAAATGTTTTTTCTTTAATTCATCCTTTAGTATTAGAGACTAAAGCTTCAAAATATTTACAGCTCAGCGAATCTTTTATTAATCTTGTATTTGCTTTTCTTGATGCTCTTGCCCTGTAACATTTTGTTTCTGTTGGTAGGGAAATGGATTCGTATCTCTTCTGACAATAATGACGTGGCTGCTGCTCTGAGGAGTGCTGGTTCTGTTTGGTTGGGGGTCTGGGAGGCCTGGTTTGGGGGTGGTTGTCTTTTTGTTTGTTTAGATGCAGCGCTGACAGTCGAGTTGTGGCCTTTTGAAGAGCTTTCTGTTGCAGTGCCTTGCTGCTGGGTTTGTTTCAATTTCAAGGAACAAGTCGGTTACTACTTTGCTTTTTATGCTAAGCTCAGTTTGGAGACATCTCCCAAATGCAAAACTCACTGCTTCCAGCTTCAAACTGGGAATAAGAGTGCCTGGAGCCCTGTTTCAGTGCACCACTGAGCCAAGCCTGAGCTGCCCCTTATCTCAGAGGCTCAGTAGGAAACCTGACCGCTCTCTGGAAGGAGACCCCGACTGCGGATGTGCTCCCATTCATCACTGTCAGATGCACCTGTGGAAGGCATCGTAACAGCAGCATCCCAAATCTTCCCTTCCCAAGGGGTCCCCACACAGATCCTGCCCTTGAAACCTCTCGTTGGGCTCTGATTTATCTTGCTTATCAAATACTTGTCCTGCTGCGTAAAGCTGTAAGTGAGGCAGCTGGTGGCACTGAGAAGCACTTGGTTACAAAGTCGTTAAAGTTGATCTGTGGATGCCACAGAGGAATATTTTCTGGGATGTTGCAAGTAATTTGAACCAGACAGGTAATTAAAGATCTTAGGGAAGTAAGAGTCTCTAATGTGTTGAAATGTGCATTTGTAAGACAAAACCTGGTTTTCTCAGGACTCCATCCAGGCTGTGGTCAACCTCGGCAGCTGATGGGAACGCGTTGTGCAGCTCTCCTGATTTCTGCACGTCCTGGTGCCTCTAATCTGGAGCTGTTGCTGGTCACTGGAAGTCCTGCAGCAGTCCCTGCAGATAGCAAGGCTGATTTTTTCCCTGGAGTTCTGTCTGTAGGTGGGACATGAGTGCTGTGCTTGGTGCAGAAGGAGGAGGATGAAGAGCAGTTCAAGCAGCAGGCAATGCAGTGAACCAGCAGATGAGCATGAGCTCCCTCTGAGCATCTTAGACACTGAAGCGATGTGGAAAAAAACTTCTGCTTTCACTGACTTTCCAATACTGTAAATTAAGCAGGGCCAAATCTGGAATGACACACTGCTTCTAAAGCTTTCTTTAAGAAAGAAGTATGGAAAATGCAAATGGTTTCAAACTTATGTAGGTTTTGAAGAAGTTTTCAGTTTTGTTCGCTTCTTATCACTTTATTTGGAGCCTTAATGCTTTGTGGTGGGAATGGCTGGAGTGAGTGTCGCAAAGCTGGCTTTTGCCATGCTGGGCAAACTGGGGTGGCATGGAGGTGCTGCAGAATGCTGGAGCTGTGTGGGCCGCCATGCTGGAGCTGTGTGGGCCGCCATGCTGGAGCTGTGTGGGCCGCCATGCTGGAGCTGTGTGGGCCGCCATGCTGGAGCTGTGTGGGCCGCCATGCTGGAGCTGTGTGGGCCGCCATGAGGCTTCTCCACAGTCTCCTCTGGGCTGAACAAACCAAAAGTCCTCAGCTCCTCCTCACATGTGTTGCCCTCCAGAGCCTTCCCCATGCTCGTAGCCCTGCTTTGGGTCAGCTTCGTGCTGAGGACAGAAAACCCCGTTGGCGGTAACTGACAGACTGCTTCCTCCTTGCCCCTTTTGATGTCTGCAGACTAAATGCTGCGCGGAGAGAAAAATTCAATTCATTTGAAATATTTTGCATCAGAATGACATGCTTTAATGTATTTTCTTCTGATGTTTAAATTATCTTTTCATCTCGTGAGGAGGAAAAAAAAAACCCCAAAACATGTTCATAGTTACTGTGCCCAAGCAGAACTTAAAACAGAGCTCTGGAAGAAAAGGAAGTCTCAGTATACAGGCGGCTTTCAAGAGTAGATGCCTTTCCTATCCTCCCACCCCCCTTGGCTTTCTGAGACTTGTAAACCGAGGAGATTTATTGCTGCCCTTCCACATGCAGGTTTGGAATTAAGAGTTCAAATTTCTGAAATTCCTGCAGTCCTCAGGAGGGAGAGGGATAAGGGAAAGCCATGATGGTGAACGCAGCAGAGCACAGCAGAGGGTTCTGCAGGCTGTCTCTGCCAGCTGTGGCTGTGTGCGGCCCTTGCTGGGAGGAAATCAGCTAAACCTGCATCAAGAAAACTCTTGGAGTTGCTGACCGATGATTACACTGTGTTTGGAGGACGTTTAGACTTCTTTAGTAATTGCAGTTATTGATAGTCGTTTGGAGAGCTAATTCTTGGCTATTTCACCACCAGCACATCAAGGAAGGGCTCAGTGCGGCCTTCACAGATCGCTGTCTCTGTGAGATGTGGCCGTACCTGCAGGTCTTCCCGCTGGGGTATTTGACTTTGTGCAGATAAACGTGGAGTCCATTCTGTCAGCAAAATCCCAGCTCACTTGCTGGCTGGTACGGGAAAATCCCTTTGATTTATTTTAAAATTCTGTTTGTTTCCCTTTTATTCTTGTATATTGTTCTAAATACCTCCTCCTCCTTAGTAAATTAACAAATGCTTTGGAAAAGAAACAACTGTTACGTTTTTGCCTTCAAACGTAAGAACAGATGCTCCAGAAGTGAACAGATCCAGAAGCAGATATAGATGAACTTGATACCCCTTAGGCACACCTCACGTTAGAGATTCCTGGGTGAAGTGGTCTGTTTCTGACACATTTCTCACGTGTGCCTTTTGAAACTGCTTTAACTTGACTTTTGAGACAAAATATCTCTTACACATCCTTTCTGATTTTTCTTGCAGAGGATATTCAACTCCTTCATGTACACAGAGAAAATATCGAATGGAGAAAGTGAAGTTCAGCAGGTAAGTCCGACCTCCTGCCTGCCTGCTGCTGCTCAGTGGCATGCTGATGAAAGCACTGGTTTGTTTTGCAAAGACAGAGTTAGCAATTACAGTTCTATCTGGATTTATTGTAGCCATTTTTCTAACGTATGGCACATAGGATAGTAAACAGAATAGAGTGTAAATGGAAGTGCATTGTGTGAGCTGACTGTGTATTTGAATGTTTTCTGTTGTCTTGAAAAGGCTGTTCATCTGCTTTGTGTGGGTCCTTCCCCTAGAAACAAAGGAGCAAAGGCAGAGCTGGGGCCCTCATGTAGCATCTCACATTAATTGACTCCTTTTCGTGTTGGAAGGCTCTCTATTAAAATTGTCTTCATTCAAGCTAAAAGCACTAATATTGTTTGTAAATGTGGAAATGGTATCGGTTGCTGCGTGTAAATATGGGACAACTACAGCCTGGTGCATAACAATTGTGGTTTAGGGTTTTGTTTTTTTTGTGGTTGCTTCATGATCCTGTAATGAGATCAGATTTGAAAAAGCGAGGAAAATGCTCTTCAATTTAATATTGAAGTGATATATCCTTGAACATGTGAGCTGTTTCCACTTTAACTCATGTATGCATTTGGAAGAATAATTGTGGATAAATGTAAAAATAAATAAATAAATAAATAAAAGTAAAAATTTCACTTTGAGAGTGGTGATGCACTGTTCACAGGTTGCCCAAGGAGGCTGTGGATGCCCCATCCCTGCAGGCATTCAAGGCCAGGCTGGATGTGGCTCTGGGCAGCCTGGTCTGCTGGTTGGTGACCCTGCACACAGCAGGGGGTTGGACCTGGATGAGCACTGTGGGCCTTTGCAACCCAGGCCATTCTGTGATTCTATGTTAAAGGCAGATCAGCTAGATGTAATTTTCATTAAGGTGCCAATTCTATATTCTCCCAGTTGCAGCTTCATGCAGCGCCCAGTGAGTTTTGGTAGCGGTGACAGGCACTGCCTGGGGGCTGCAACAAAGAACCAGCTTTTCCTTCCCATTTAAGAACAGACCCATTTGTGCAACCTTCTGCAAGTAACCTGACCTTCCTAGCTCCCTATCAAACCAGAGTTAATGTTCGGTACAAACAAAAGTGCCTCAGAGTCGAGTTTTCCCTGGGGAAAAGGGAATTGCTCTCTCACAGCAAGGGTAGTCCGGTGTGCACGCGAGCTGCTCTTGTGCATTTCCAAGAGAGTATCATGTGTGCACATGTGCATTAAAACGAGTCATCCAGCAGCAGCGAGTTTATGCTTGCTGTAAAATAGTAAATCTATCAGACATTCCTTTTTTTTTTTTTTTTTTTTTCCCCAAGGAAAGATAAAGCAGAAGTGGATCAAGTGGGATTTTAAATGTATGGGCAATGCATTTAAGCTTTGGCTGAGTTTGAACTGGGGAGCAGAGCTCAGATCTTCTTCACTTTCAGAACAAACATGGTGGCTTTTGATAGGATTATGATCCATGTGGGAACTGAGTTAATCTGCCAAAAATGGAAGAGTGCAAGAAAAGTTCCAGCAATGCTGGGCTTCTGCTAGACAAAACCCAAGTATTTGGTGCAAAAATGTTATCCTGTACTGGTGCTGAACTGAGCTGTGTAATAATGCTATCCGATAACTTTGAAAATGGAAGATCCTGTGATTAATGATGTGGGATTTAAGTTAGACTGTGGGATTGACATCAGACATATTTTAATGTGAATCTCTTGTGTTGTGGGTTATCAGAAGAATGGTAAGGTTTGTGTTTAAAGAAGGTTGCTTGCACTTCACCTTTGGTGCTGCTTCAGTCCTTCTGTGTCAGATTTTTGTTTGGTGAGATACAGATGTGTGTGGGAAACAACAGAAGAAACAAGAGTGAAGCATTAATTCTAGTAAATTACCCTAATTCTGGTATGAACAATTGCTTGACCCTGTGGATAATAGCATCTCAACCCCTCCAACAGATGCTGTGCTTTGCGGGAGTTTTTCCTAGCGGCAGTCAGTCAGGGGACAGTCATGTGAATCCATCCTGTGTGTGTGCAATTTAGCTGTAGAAGTGGAACTAAATAAAAGATTTAGACAAGCTGTTCTCACCCCAAACTGAGTGGAAGGTATACAGTTTTTTGAATGCCTGAATTTGAATCCTGTGCAAGGAGTTTGCTGCTTGAAAAAGCACTGCTCTATTGCTTCTGTCAGTAGCTGCTGCACGTAGAGCCCAGGTTGGGTGCACACAGGCTGGGAGGCTGCAGACAGCAGGGAGGGGCTGTGCTGAGTGGATGTCAGAGCCCAGGCACTGCAGTGAGGCTCCCTGCACAGGTGTGCATGTTTCTGCAGAGCGAGAACCATCTCATGGCTATAGAAATGTGCCTGAAAGCATCCCGACATTGGAACAGACGGGCTCGCTGGCTTTGATTCAGTGATAGGGTTTTCACAAGTATTTCTGGGTGGTCCGCGCACCACAAAAGGGCCATGTGGGCTAGATTATATGTATCAGATGGCTCTTTAGAGCCAAAAGCGTTTTTTTGGGAAACCAAGAAACCGAATTAAAACTTCTTTGAAGTCTTGACTATAGATTCTCTGCTTAGAGAAAGATCCCGCTTGTTTCCCGGTCACAGATGTACACATTGGCTTTAAGGAGATGGAAATAACTGTCCAAACACTGAAGGTAGTGTGATGAATTCTGAGCTGTCAGAGGAGAAAAACGAGGCCCTGGTGAAGGATAATTACTGCAGTTAAAAGCTCAACACTGAAGTGGATAGCAAAATAATTGAGCACTTCTGTTTCATTAATAACCAGGTCTTCTAGCTCTAATGAATCATAAGCAATGTAGCTGGAGGTTTATGAGTAAGAGTTGTACATTGAATGGGATCATCTTGAGCAAATGCAAACAAATGTAAGCAAATTTACATCCCCCGTTGCTCATTCCTGTTTTTGTCATTCATTAACATTTCTTAGCAACTGACACCCGAAGGCAATTAATTACGGTTTTATGTCAACTGGGATTTTTTTCTTTTCTGGCAGACCACTGCAGTGTTGTGTGGATTGGCTTCTTATATACCAAACTGTGTTAATTATGACTTTCAGTTTGTTGGGAAAAGTGAAAAACTACAGCTGTTGGCCTTCGGCTTGGACAGTTTAATATGCTTGGTTCTCCTTGTGCCACACAAGGAGTGGTTTACCTTTGGATGTTAAGCTGCTTACGCTTTAGGGTTGCTATCCTAAGTAACAAAGTGTTTTTCACTTTGAATAAGTTAATAAAATTTGGATCCACAGTATCCAAAAAGAGCTTGAATACCTTTCCTGTAGGTTATTTTGATATTGGAGAAGCAAATCTTAGTGATGCGAACCACTGATTGTAAAAGCTGGAAAATTAGTTTTAGTCAAGGGAATGTCGATGATGAGCCATTCTCAGGGAAGTCAGTGTGTGTTCAGCCTCACGTGAGACATCTGGGCCTTGTGGTATGGAGAGCTTGGAGCTGGAATCCAAGGGATGGTGGTGCAGCCATCTGTCTTGTGGTTATTCCAATGTAAAACTGAATTATTGACATCCCTTTGGGTTTGTGAGCTAGGTTAAAATACCTCTAGGTTTAAAACCGACTTAGGAAATGCTGTGTGTTCAAATAATCTGTTACATTTTGAAGCTTTCTCCTAGTGCTGGCTGTATTTCCTTGTTCTCCCTGCCCCTAATGGCATGACACAGCTCAGATAGTGGCAGCCCTGTCCCAAGTCCTGCAGCAAAGGGTTGTGTGGCTCCCCAGCAACATCCCTGCAGAGAGAAATTTGAGGTCATGTCTCTGCTTCTGTGAAGTCCACCCGTGTATCCTTGGTAATTGCTTCAGCTGAGAAAGCCAGCTGTAAGTACAGATATATCAGTTGAAAATCACCTTGCTGGAATGTTCTTGAGCGTAGGCACTTGGATTTGAAGGCTGGGAAGGACAGGGGACAAAAGGAAGGATTTTAATTTATAGGAAATAAGTGTGTAAGCAGTGAGATGTGTCCTTTGTCATTAGGTTTTACCTTGTTTAACAGAGTCTACACTCCATGCAACTCCTATACTTAGAGATAAAAACTGTCATTTCTTTTTCTGCCAGCTCCTCCACAGCATAATTATCAGCTATAAAGATATCTGGAGAATTGATGCTATGTGAAGCTGTTAGGAGCTAGTCAGTAATTGCAGGCAGTTAGGAGCTTCGGGAACAGAATTTTAAGGCAAAACACAAATATTCACATGTTTGTTTTCTAATAGAAACATGTGTACATGTTTGTTTCTAATAGAAACAGGTTACCAGAAGTACTTTTTTTTTTACAAATCATTTATCTAAAAAAACTTAACAAGTGTATCTGTGAAAGCTGAAATCATCAATGGCTTGGAGTTGGGATTGGATTATGTCTGCCACAAAAATCTCTTTAGGAGAAATACAAAGCATTCTTCTTAGAACAGCAGAATATATTTATAATTAGGAAATGATGCTTATATCTTAGAGCCATAAAAGCCAAATCAAATTGTTAAAAAACTTAGACAGGAAATGAAACTTTGAATCAGAACTTGGGGATCCACCATTGGCCTGCATTGATCTGATATCCTTAGGGACAAAAATATTCCAGATATTGATGTTGCTGTCATACTTGGGCAAATTCTGGGAAACATGTTTGCAATAATTGGAAACTGTGCACAAGTGGGATACAGCTGCTGAGGCTTTTTCACATGGGTAGGACTGGTTCTCAAGGATGTTTTCACCCAGAGGGTGGTGAGGCACTGCAACAGGTTGCCCAAGGAGGCTGTGGATGCCCCATCCCTGCAGGCATCTAAGGCCAGGCTGGATGTGGCTCTGGGCAGCCTGGTTCTAAAATGTATGTGAGAAATGAGGATTTTAGGGTTAGGCATGATGTCTCCCTGGCTGTGAAGCATGATGTGGTCTCAAGATGTGAATTTGAGGTCAATTAATTGTGAGGCTTGTGCTACAAGGTATAATATATACAGTGCTTAACGTATTTCCAGAATGACTTACAGGAATTGTGGTCCTTTAGCTTTTGCTGTGGAGCACATTTGAAATCTCTTTCCTTTGGCGGATCTTGGGAAGCCTTGCCAAAATTACTGCACAATCATAGAATGGCCTGGGTTGCAAAGGAGCACAATGCTCATCCAGTTCCAACCCCCTGCTATGTGCAGGTCGCCAACCAGCAGCCCAGGCTGCCCAGAGCCACATCCAGCCTGGCCTTGGATGCCTGCAGGGATGGGGCATCCACAGCCTCCTTGGGCAACCTGTTCCACTGCCTCACTACCCTCTGGCTGAAAAACTTCCTTCTAAAATCCAACCTAAACCTCCTTGTCCTATCACTATCCACCCTTGTAAACAGCCATTCTCCCTCCTGTTTCTATGCTCCCTTTGAGTATTGGAAGGCCACAATGAGGTCTCCCTGGAGCCTTCTCTTTTCCAAGCTAAACAAGCCCAGTTCCCTCAACCCTTCTTCATAGGAGAGGTTCTCCAGCCCTCTGATCATCTTAGTGGCCCTCACTTCAGATGAGTGCTGCTCCCCTTGAAGAAATGTGTGGGAAAGCAGTTCTGCATCCCAATGGAATGGTCAAGGCCATGTTTCCATCATCATCGAGAGTAGGAGGAATGGTTTGAATCTACTGACACAAAGGTATGTGACTCTTAGGCCCCTTCTGAAGATAACAAAACCCTACTCTGAGATTGTGCAAAAAACAGTGGCTTCTTTGAGTGCCAATCAGTTTGGGTATACTTGTGTTAAAAACCCACCAGAATCAAAGTCTGTGGATCTGCAGCACCATGAAGCTGTAATACAGCAGGGGAGGGCACGGTGGATGCATTCTGTCCCACATTCTGCTGGTTCACAAAAGGAGCTTAAAATAAAAATACCAACTGAATTGTTCAGCATGTAAGCAGTGCTTCCCAAGGAGCTGCAGGTCCGCTCCGACGACATCCGTGCCTGCCAGCATCATTGATACATATTTTATATACAGTCCTGGTAACATAAAAAAGTATCTCTGCTTTTAAGCTGCAGCCAGAAATAAAACCTAACCTTGGAGCTCTGCTTTCCTCGGTGCTCTCTGAAAAAGGGACACTTCACAGCAGCAGAGCTTTGAGGGGAGCAGAGCTCTAACAAAGCTCGAGGGAGCGATGCAAATGAGCGAAACGTCTCTGGGAAAATTAGGGAAACTCACTGATGTTGTGATGAAAGGTTGTCAGTGGAGATGGTGACAACTGAAGTGCATTACCCATGGGTGCTGCTGTAATAGGAACAGGTGTTACCGTCCAACCTGTCTGCAAACTGAAATGTGCTGGCTGCCCGCCAGCTGCCGAAAAGAGGGGAAAACAGAGCTAATGGCTGCATTGTTTGGGGTGAGCCCTGGGTTCCTGTTATTTGGTGCCTTAAAAAAGAAGCAGACAATGAGCGCTGAGCAACCTGGATTTTTTTTCCCTTTTTTTCTAAAATGAAGCGAAGAACACTTTGAAAATTCACTTGATGTCAGTCTCGAGATATCCAAATTTATTTTAGTCTGCATTAAAAAGAGTGAATTGGAGCATTTCTGTGGGAGGAAGAGATACCCACCCATGGGTACCTCTGGGATGTGAACCTCTGTCACCTTCTATGTGCTTGATTTCCATTTTATATTCTAAAATATTGTACATACCTCAGTTGGGATGATGTTGTGTTTATATGTTCTTTTGTTTCACAATTTGTTCTGTGTTTTGTTTCTGTATCTTTGAGTTTTTGCCATAAATGTGGCATGGGTTGTGCATCCATCAGTATGCAGTTCAGCTCTGGGCAGCTTAGAAGAGGCAGAATGTGTGCTGGAAAAAAACAGTGAGTGATTTTTAGATAGAAGACTTTATTATTATTATTATTATCATTATTTAGAAAAAGAAGGTGATTGAATGCTGTAGCTTTTATTCTGACAGGCTCTAGCAGTGCAGTGCATCCCTTTGCAAACTGAGTAATCCCAAGCTGCTGATGTGGGAGAGCACATGAGGCAGATATGAGGAGCTGGGAAGTATGTGTTGTTTTTTTGCTGCCATTTTAATCACCAAGATCTGGAATGACTGCTCCCTGTCCTGCCTTTAGGACATCATGCACTCCAGTGGAGCTCAACCACGGAAGAAAAATTAAGTTAGTTTTGTTCATCTTCACCCACATCATACATCTCAGTTTGATGAGTTAAAACCAGATTTTGGGTTCTTTTTTAACTAACTTTTCAGCTGGCTGACGTGTTGTCCTTTGAGTCTTAATACAGTTTGTGCTTTGTGATCAATCCTCAATGAAAGAATTCCTTTTGGATCACATTGCCGTTGTTGGCTGGTTTTGAATCAGCTGTTCTTAACGTGCTCTGGTTGCTGGGAGGTTATTTGTGACTGTTGGAGTGTGGCATTTTTCAGGGCGCTCAGATGAGCTCAGTTCCATCCTGCCATCCACGCCTGCGTGTGGTTTGGGCAGGCTGGGTTCCTTTGCTGATGAAACGCTGTGTGGCTGAAGTGCTGGGGCCCATTTAATAAACATAATGCATTGACTCTGAGCCATTGAGAGGTTTTAGCTGGGA
Source organism: Chrysolophus pictus (assembly GCA_037305975.1). NCBI lineage: Eukaryota > Metazoa > Chordata > Aves > Galliformes > Phasianidae > Chrysolophus > Chrysolophus pictus. Next base: position 27,916,798 of record CM074583.1, read on the forward strand.
CGTGCAGTTCAGGCACTAAGCTCTTTATCGACTCCTCTGCCAGCAGATTGCTCCTATCTGCAGGCTGAACTCGGGGTGTGGGTGCTCTCTTCGTTTCACCTGAAGGAGAAAACTCATCAGTACCTGAATCTCACTTTGTGCAGCATTTACTTATCAGGGAAAAGCAGCAATTCCAGGCGAGAGCCCTTTTGTTCTGATGCTCCATGGTGGTTTTGTTCTGCTGATGAAATTCTTGTGGTTGCATTTTCAGCAAACTCCTCCTCATTTTGTAATTACTAATGAAGAAATCAATAAAGTGTTTGAAAAAAAAAAAAGAAAAAAAGAAATATTTCCAAGTATTCAGCATTGCAGTGTGCTATGGCTGGTGACTGCACAAGAGATATGTCGGTATGAGAAGTGCAGTGGGTGCACTTACCCCTCACTTTGAATGAAAGACAAGGAGCAATAGCCCTAGTAGACATTCCTTGCAAAACCCAGTGCTCCCTAGTGATTGTGTTTACTCTCACAACTGCTCAAATAGCAGCCACAGATATTTCTCTTCCGATTTCCCCCTGCAAAGTCATTAGGCAAGCTGTGAAGACCAGCAAGCCCTTACCTGACAGCAGAGCATCTTCCACAGCCCTGCTATTAAAGAGAAGTACTCAAATTAGTTATTTCTAAAGTTAGGGATTAGTTATTTCTAAAGATGGGGTGCTCCATCCCTGGAGGTGTTCAAGGCCAGGTTGGATGGGGCCCAGGGCAGCCTGGTCTGGTATTAAATGTGGAGGTTGGTGGAAGCAGGAGCTTCATGATCCATGAGGTCCCTTCCGATCCAAGCCATTCTATGGTTCTGTGATAAAGTTAGAATTTGTTTTCAGTCATTCCTTTTTTATTTATTGTAAGTTACTTTGTCATAGCGGCTAATTTCTGAAGATCTGAGAACTGTTGAGTCGGTGCAATGTCGGGTTGATTGGTTTTGCTTTCTGAAAGGAGAAAAATACAGTCATATGCTGCTACAAGTAAGAGAGTGACTTCTAAACCTTGTCCTGGTTTGCACGTGGTTACCTCCATCAAAGGGGACTGTGACAGCCAGAAAGACCTTGTGTGAGGTATTGGGTTTTTCCCTGTTCTCTTATATTTTTATTAAATAATATTGATTTTTCATTCTGTTGTTTGAAGTTAAAGAGCTGTAGCTTATGGTGTGCCACGGTGAGCTGCTAGGTCGGTATAGAAAATCACCTTGGAGGTGCTCAGCCCTGGCCATGGAAAACAGCAGGAGCTGCAAGGACAGATCTGAGAACTGGGAGGGTTTGTTTGCCCAAACTGCAATGAGGAGAACTATGTGAAAAGAACTGTGAAATACATCTGCACAGATCCTCCTGCTCGAGGAGGCTGTTGGTCAAGAGAAAAATGTTCATGGCTTTATTTGGGGATGCCTGGATCCTGAGCTTGTTCTCCTATTTAATGCACTGACAGTGCCATTTATCTGTTTGCTCCCGAAGCAGTGCAATATTTAGCTACATTTTTGTAGAAGGATAACATTCAGAGTGAAGCCTTCTGTAAGACTATTACTGGGGTCCATTTGTGGTCTTTAGTTTGTCTTTGGGCCTCTCTTAGTCTCCATCTCATCTTTGTCAAGCCTCAAAAGAGCTCCATGCTGGAAGCAGTGAGCACGGTAGGATGGGTAGAGCCAGATCAAGGTGCTCCTCCTTAAAGAACAGAAGGAAATTTCACTCTTTGTGCGTGCAGAACACAGTGTTCAAGTACCCATTGCTAAATGGTGAATGTATCTTGTTGTGTGTACTGTTTTCTGTGGCTAATACTGTGAATTACATGACGTGGCAGTGCCTTGAGCCAACAAAACGGAGTACAATGACAAGGCAGACAACTATTAGCTTTTGACATATATGGTTTTTACTTTTCATTCAAGTTTGTTATTGAGGAACACAGTATTACAAAGAAACAGAATGAATTTTCATTTTACTTCTGTTTTTTTTATTTATTTTTTCAGTTGGCAAAAAAAATTCGTGAGAAGTTTAACCGTTACTTGGACGTTGTGAATCGTAACAAGCAAGTGGTGGAAGCGTCGTACACTGCTCACCTCACATCGCCACTGACTGCAATCCAGGACTGCTGCACCATTCCACCATCTATGATGGAGTAAGTATTACATTCTGAAGTTAGTGGTGTTGTCATTTAATACGTGAAGAAAAAAGAGGAAGGTATTTATTTTGCAAAAATAGAGTGTATTTTTCTTCCACTTTGAGGAAAATGGGAAGGCAGTACTCCAGACATGCTCCTTAACCTGTCCCTGTGTGTACATTTCAGTGAGGAGCTATAAACAAGGTCTGGGATTTGGCTCAAATGGAAAAAAAAAAAAAAAAAAAAAGTTGTTCAAATTTTAATTGAATGAAATAAACTTTTATACAGAGTGAGTCTGTGTGCAGGGTTCCTGCTTTGCACTGAGGCGCTGCTTAGCTTAGATAACTCTTCTGATGCTGGTCATGGGACTTTTCCTTTGAAGTTCAGAAACCAAGATCACGAGTTGGTCAGTCCATCACATGCTAGAAGTATTGCATTACAGCTCAGTCGAGATGATTTGCTGCTGTTTGATACACAGAGATGTACAGAAACTGAGTACGTTGCTTGGAAACCAAGTTTGTTCATTTTCAATTTGTTTTGGTTATAAATGCAAGAGCTTTGAAAATGCAGGCAGTTGGTTGTCTTTAATCATCTTATATTATGTTCCATGTTTACAGGAACTTCTTTACGTTTCCTAATTGTAGGAAGGTGTGATGGAAGGTCTGATTTTTTCCAATAATTGTGTAATTATTTCATTTAAACAATCATCATTTTAAATGCTTCACTTCCATATGTGCTTGAAAAGAACAAGAGTAACATTCTCGTCGTTTGTTATACACAGCAAACTTTGATTACAGAGTAAATTTTCATTATTTATTCTCATTCTGATTTAAAAACATTTTAGAGAGGAAGGTAATTTGGGTAATAAATATTAAAAACATCTGTAATTTAGCTTTAGAAGACAGCTTGGCTCCTAATGTCAGCGTTCTTTCATCTTTCCTGAAGTATGGCACTATCCTTTGTGCACAGTTTTAAGGTGCTCACTGCATTCAAATATGTGGTATGAATCTGTGCCTGAAGAGAAAGGCTTCTTCAGCTTTTATTTATTTTGATTGGCTTAAAAGGAAGAAATCTGGATAGAGCTAAGAATCAGGTGGTTCCAAAGAAACCAGTACCTCTGTTTGACTGTGGCTATGGGGTAGGTCTGGTGGCCTCAGTGCATTTCCTACTGGACAGAGCGGCCACATAAAATGCTAGTGCCTCTGGTGCTAAATGGGCAGGCTCCTGGCAGCGTTAGCAGAAAGGTCAGGGATGAATTGAGGATGAATGCCTTTCAGCTGCCTGGTGTCTCTGTGTAGGGGCTGGGGCTGGCCACCAGCAAACTTGAAAGCAAGGGGTGAAGTAAAGGAAGAATGAGGAAATTTATAACCCCCTCGTCTGGATTGCATAATTTTTAATAAAAAAATGAGCTCTGCTCTTAGTCTGGAAACTTTCATGAATTTCTTTTCACATCGTCCTTCAAAATGACTTACCTTGGAAGTTCTTTAGAAGTTTCTTTTCCTGTGGTGGACTCGCATGAGAATCCATCAACAAAAGCAATTCAAAAAACAAACAGGAGGCCACAGCTGGCAAAGCACAGGCATGGATTTTCTATTTGCAGGGCTCCTCATCTGGGCTCTATCACACTATTTTCATTATTTAGTTATTTGGCTTCATAATAACAAACCCTCTGAAGTGGTTACCAGATTGGTCTGTCAGTCTGCAGCATCTTCCAGACTTTGCTTCAGGAAGAGTCTGTCGAATGTTTATTACTGAAGAACTGTAGTATGGAAGTATTGGAAGTATAGCCACTGCCATCTTTAGGAAGCTGTCTGCAAGTCATACTGAGAAAGAATGTAAAATCTTGGTTTTCCTGTGAAACTGAACTTCCAAGTTGTTAGGATTGTGCTGGTTGCCATATTTTCCTTTTGTCATTTCTCTCCTTCCTGCCTCTCCTCCTTGTTGGTCCTTCCATTTTCCATCCCTTTGTGGCATCTCCCTCAAGGAGATTTTCTACTTTTTGGTTAAATTGTCTGGAACGATGGTGGTAACAGTGGTATTGAAGGTGGCATTACTAGAACTGGTATCTAACACAGGGATGCCAAGAGGAAGGCGAAATTGTTCATGTGGAAGGAGGTGGTTGTTCATCTGTCAATTTGATTTTCTCACTGTGTGGTATGGCTGTGTAAGTGGTCGAAAGGCTCCCCTTCCAATTAAGTCATTGAGACACCAAAATGCAAGATGCTGTTTTGTAAAAGGATGTGATCCTCACTGAAAACTCTTGTACCTCATTTCTGTCCATCTGGAATAACCTGAACGCTTTGACAGGAGTGGAAAAACCCCTGAGATGTCCTTCATGTTATTTGATTGCATGTTACTACCCATTAAAATAAGGCGTATCTGTTAATTGTTCTGTTGGAAAGCTGTACCCAAAATTATTAGTGTGTTATAGTTTAAAGTGGTTTTCTCTACGTTTTTCTTCTCCAAATATCTTTGTTTGTTTGAAAGTTCCATTGCTACGCAACTTTGCTAGTCTGTATGGAGTGGAGATAATGAAATACTCCCTAGAGAACTGAAGTAAACGAAGATACCAAGCCACTAGAAAAAAACCTCAAAATAATCTTATTTGTTGTTAGCATTAACAGAATTACCCACGTGTGGCCTTGTGTATGCTTGTATTCGTCTTGAAAATCTAAGCACTGGCTTACAAGACAGCTTGCTGTGTTGCTTGAGATAAACTGTGAGGACAGAGGATACCACACTCTGTGACTGTAAATAAATGATATGAAACAGAACCAACAAAGCAAAGCTGGAACATAAAATGAACTTGGCACTTAAAGTGCTTGTTCAGTGGAGCGGTGAGATATGATAAGGAAAACATTTATTTTATTGCCATTATGTGATGTTGGCTTCTGCAATGAAGAGCCCTAGTGGGTAAGTTTCCATGCAGCTATGATTCCAACCCGTGGTGAGATGCATGCTGCTCTGAATCTGAGTGAGCAGACTGACTGTGCTGCTTTTGGTTGCCATACTGTTCCCAACATACAGCAACCAAACTGGTGTATCTACCATCAGTCACGTACTTGTCCTCTCCACCGAGGTGGGTTTGTGCAGTGGCACTGTCTTGCTTTGGAAAATAGTGAAAATTAATAAACTAATTATGGCAGATCTACTTGATGAGGCAATGCAGCTGGTGGCTGTTGAGCAATTCTGGAAGTGATTCTTCCATAGGTCTTAATTCAGCAAATATTTAATCATATGCTTATGCTCATCTGGTTTACCAAAGCATTTTGGTTTGTGCTCATATAAATGGAAATGAATCATACAGTTAAGTATATATGCAAGTATTGTGAAGCAGAGGTGGATCTTTAGCTTTTGCTGTTCCTTGCTTCAGGTACTACTGTTTGCATTTTCTGTTCTACTTAGGATTTGGAAATGAAAAAAAACATAGTGGCAATGGAAGGAGAGACAATAGGTGAGAAGAGCAACCAGACGACATTGCTTCAACAAGCACAGAAGCAGATGGCACTAATATTCCATACCCACTCTCACGTATGGGCCATATTAGTGCCCATGAGGTCAGAGCGTGGCACCTTATGCCTCTTTCTGTGGCTGTGGCCATGTGCAAAAGGATCCTGATGCCACTGAGATGAGTACAGCCTGTGGCATTGCTCCAGCCAAGCAGGGTTAACATGGATAAAGTGCTCTGGGCTTCTAGCAAGGCAGATTGGTAAACTGATGGGAGATAAGGAGAATGGAAGTCAAGTGACATGAATCCACTAATCCTTAAGAAACTCCTGGAAAGTAAGGCTTTGTGTTTCCTCACTAATAAAGGCTGCCGAAGAAGCTATGAAAACAGATCTCAGTCTCCAGACATTCTATTAGGGTGGTCAAGACAGTGTTTTAATTCAAGCATCTTTCTGCTGAAGGGGATAATGCCTTTGTGTGCAGGAGGGTATCTCCTGTTTGTTGCCAGATGCTTCCGTCCCATGAAGGCCTTCACTGGCTTCACAGAATCCTCTAATAGCTTGTGTTGGAAGGGAACTTAAAAGCCCCACCAGCTCAGGCTGCCCATGGCCCATTCATGGCCTCAGGCACCTTCAGCGATGGGGCACCCACAGCTCTGGGCAGCCTGTGCCCAGAGCCAATAAAAATCTTGTTGGATCGGATTGTAGTGAGTGGATCAAGTAGGTGAGTTATACTGAATTTTTGCAGCTGAAGGAAAATCAAATGCTTTCCGCATGAAAAAAAAAATAGAATTAATTTGGTGGTGTGTCATTCTGGAGTGGTCATCACCTGCCAGGTGTGCAGAACAGCCTTTTTGGGAGGAGTTGACTGCTGGCTGTCTCATATGGAGAGCTTTGGGAGGTGGGGTTGTGCAAGGTCAGCTTTACCAGGCAGGGTAAAGGCACTGTCACACAACTGGCCATTTGCAGGTTTGTGAGTACAAGCTTTATGGAATTGGCATTCTCAGCATGTCAAAGCCCTGTGTGTAACTGCAGTGAGATGGCTGCCCCCCCCAATCGAAAATAAATAAAGGAGTCTATAGCTTCAAATTCACTTGCATTTATTAGAGAACGTGCAGCTGCCTCTGCAGCTTCTCCACCACAAAGGGAGAGAGGGCATTTTTGAAGGGAGACAAAGTATTCCTAAAGCAGGCCTCCTCCTCTCCTCCCCTGCCCCACTCTGGCTCCCAGGGCTGTCCTGGTACGTGCTGGGAATGTCCCCCCATCTCCTTGTCCCCTGAGAACAGAGGTGGGTTCCACTGCTGGAGTCTATGGAAGATGGTCGCAGGTCTCCTGGAGATGCACGTTGCTATGCAGTTAATGCTTTCCTGCTAACGTATGTGTTTCAGAGCAGCTGGAAATCTGGTTTTGTTCCTCACTTAACAATGCTGATAAGTGCCCAAGGAATGCATTTTATCTAAATTTATGAAAGGAGATGGAATGGAGAAATATTTGTTGGCAGCGCTGTGTTACGCACCCATAGCAGAGCTGTTTGAGTAAGTGAATTTACAAACCCATGTTTGAAAATCATTTACTCCCAGACTATGGTGCCGCCTTCAGAAGTGGTCTGGATTTTCCTTTTTAAACAGATGGTTAAATATTTGCTAATGCAGTTCAGTTTTATCGCAGCTCCTTCAGTGTTTATCTTTCCTCTCTGAGCAGTCAAGTGGGAGATAACGGGGATCCATTCAGCTGCTGCAATATCTTAAGAGCTGCACTTCCAAAGCAGAAGTGGGTGGGCCACGCTAAAGGGAATTTGAGATGCATTTCCTCTTCTTATGGAGTACCTGCAGTAATGAGTGTGGGTTTCTAGAAGATGCAAGCAGCATGCATGGGGCCAGTCGTGGCACATTGTTTTGTTCCGGAACTGCAGCAGGAAATTGTTTAGGAAATGGCTAAATATGCTTTACATACAAATATACTTGGACTTTTCCAGGGAAGACTTGAAGTAATCAGAGCAACCTCTGTGCCTTGCCATAAGAAACTGGTGAATGGAGTCATCAACAGTTAATGATACTGATCGTACAAAAACTGCTTTTCCAACGTTCTGTTTATGTGGTTCCTACTGTACCTAAGGATTTAAGCACATAGAATATGAGTGAAGACCTTTTCCTACTATCAGGAAGATGCGCTTAGCTGAGAATCTAAAACAAAATGCCAAATTTTCATTGAACTTCCATCGTTCCATTTGCATACCAAAATTGTCCTGAAATTGGTATGGGTGGAACAGGACAGAACAAAACGAGTTTCAGAACAGTGAGAGCCCCTCAGTCGCTGCTCAATTGTCATTTCTGTGCACTGCTCCCTTATTTATCCCCAAACTGAAACTGTACAAAAGAGGCTGATTTACACTGCAAATTCAGGCCAAACAAAATCCAATTGGAGCTCACTTGAACGCTGTTTTGATGTAAGATTCAAAGCTCCTGCAAATTTATTTTATCTTCTGCATTTGCTGATCTCCTGCTTGTAAATCCTGTTGAAGGAGAATAAAAATGAGTGCAGCCTGATGGGAATTAAATGTCTGAAGTTCAAAGCAGTTTGCACATCAGAGCAAACGTCAATCAAGTGAACATCTTGCAAGCCAGGCAGGGAGTGCATTTCTCCATGGGGAAGAGATCAAAGTGGGAGTCGCTGCTCTGTTTGCTCCCTCGGGATGCAGTTTCGATCGGTTGTTCATTAAAGTGAATCCAGAAGGAAGGGATTTTTAGGGAGGGGGGGTGGGGGAATGGGGCTGGTCTTGAAACTGAATTTCAGCCAATGTTTTGGGGTTTTTTTTTTTTTTTTCTCTTGTTTGAGTAAGTACAAAAACTAATTGCATCTAAACATAACGTTGTGGGTTCTTATTTTTCTTTCCCTGGTAAGGATTTTGGAGGATGTCCATAGAGGTTGGCTGTGGCACCAAGCTTTGGAGCCAGATTCCAAAAGCGGCCTCAGTCAGACAGCTCAGTTGTTCACTTTGCCCAATCTGTTGTCTTTCTGCTGGCAGAAGTGGGAAATGCTGTTAAAAATTCAGCCTTCCTCGTACAGGGATCAGTGATGCCTGTAAATCCCGAAATACAAATCTGAAATAACTTCTTCCAGAATAAATGACATGAAGGTGTGCACAACTCTGGAAAATGTGTCCCGTATACATACACTGTATGGAACTCGTATACAAGCAGTAGGAAAGGCACAGCCAAGGAAAGCAGTGGTCGCTGCAAACACTCATAGCAGTGCTGAGGCTTTGGGTTTAATTGCTGCTTTAATGTTGATGACCACCAAACTGTTTGACAGCACATAACTGAAACAGCTGAGAGCAGCCCTAAGAAGCATGTGGGAAATTCTCTGCTGTGATTAAAATGAGTGTGAATGTTGATATGTCAGCTTGCCTCAGGTTGCCTCTCCAGGTTTTGTTCTGGGCTTCCTGAGCACCCACACCTGTGCCAGGAGCTGCTCTCCCTCCTCTGGGTCTGTGCTGGCTGTATCCAGCAGGATGCAAAACAAGGCACTCCAAGGTGAGCTGTGCTCAACTGCAGCTGGCAAGCAGATACCTGCTCAGCTCAGAGCGGGGGATGACAGCTCTGTCTGAGGGCTGCTGTTTAATTCATGGCCTTATAAAAAATTCCTCTTCTGCTTGTTTTATTTATACCGCTTTCCCCTTAACTTTATTCTCCTTTTGCTACGTGTATGCTGTAGTAGGAGAAAGGAGGGCTGACCTAGGCTGCAGGACTTCTTTGCTTTCTTGTCCCAGCTCTGTTGCTGATCATTTAAGCATCTGTCCCTTCTTTGTCCTGATGGGCAACAGAATACTCACCAACAAAAGCTAAGGGACTTGCCTACGTCAATTCTTGCATTGAAGTGCTTTGGCATGCTCAAGTAAGAGGAGCAATGCAAACAGGGCAGCAAGAGGTGGTGGTGGCCATGGGGTGGCCATGGCTTGAGGGCACAGCTGGGGTCAGTTCTTCTGTTTTTACCTTCCCAGAAGTGGGCCAGAAATGGACCTAATAGCCATCTGCTCAAAACCCCATGCTAAGATCTGACATGAGGGAGTGATATAAAATGCAGCTGGGCAGCTTTCACTGCACGAGGAAGCGATGGAGCAAAACAGCCAACATTTTAAACCCAGAGGGATGCAACCTCCCCATGGGTAGCTGGCAGCCAGTAGTGTGAGTGGTGTGAGAGTTGCATGGCACGAGGCAAGTGGCGTTCTGAGCGAGTGTGAGAGGTGATTTGGGCAAAGTGTAACGTAAGGGCAGAGGAAAATTCCAGGTGATTTTGAATTAAAACTCAGCATTTATTGAGACGCGGATAATGTTAGTTGCTAATGAGGTATCCTGTTGCTGTCGCTAATAGGTTTTGATGAGAGCACTGGGGCAATTAGCTAACATCCTGAAAAGTCATTATCCTTCCCTAAGAGTTTGTCTAAGGGTATCCCTTGGAAATATTTCTCTAGCACTGAGATGTGTCATTTGCAGTCTCCAGCTCTTCCCCAGCTCGTTTTGCTCAAAGATAAACATGTATTTTATGAGGCCCATCCTTTGCTAATTAATCTCAGTCCTAAGATTCGTTATCCAGCAAAAGAATGAGCACCGTATCTGCTCACTGGGTAGGAGCAGTTTGTATGCACTGTATGGCTGTCGAAGGACTGAGGTGTGGGAAATGCTGCAAAGAGAGGAGAGAGAACCCATGTGTGTCCCACTGCTCTGGGACTCCCTCTGTGCTTTCTGTACTGAAGTACAGAGAAGAAAAAAGCAAAAATGTTCACACTGTACATATCTGTATCTATATGGTGATTTTCAATATCAAAAAATGTATCTTTTCACTATTTTATATATTAGAGCTATGTTTAAACTGTCACTATTCTAAATAATTTTTAAAGGATTGCCTGTATGGAGGGCACTTAATTACATCCATCTCACTTTCCCTTTCTTTTGAGTTTGAGAGGGGATCATGAAGCATTGGTGCCTCAGTAACTTTGTGCACTGGCTCATTCATCACTTTTACAACTAACATAATTACATTAAAACGTGTACAGTGTTTATGAATATTGATGAAATGACTTAACAGCACGCCAGCTGAAGGAGACACTGTTTTCACTGATGCTTCTGTGCTACAATAAAGACACTAAAAAGGTAACAAGTAGTAATAAATAATGATTTTTTTTCCTGCATATTCAAAAATTAAATTTGATCAGGTTTTCTTTGAAATGAGCTCTAACCATGTAATAAAACTGGGCTTCTTGTGACTCTGCAGCACGGCGTTTAACCTGATGCAAAGGCCAAAGAAGCGTCTGTGGTTTTGTTGTGTGTTTGCATAAAGGACTGGTTATTTGTGAATCAGGAAATCATTCAGGAGTGCACTCCTAAGCTCTCAGGAAATGACTCCTCCACTTGAAGAGCACACTTCTGAACATGGGGAAAGCTGTGCTGCCCTGTTTGCTTGGAAACTAAGCCTCTGCATTAAACAAAAAATGCAGCCCAGCCTTCAGTGTGGCTGTGCTGGCATGAGTGGTGTGCAGGATGCCAACCTGCAATCTCTGCAAGCTCCTGTGCCTGCTTGTTTGGTTTTGTGATACCAACGTTTCTGCAAGTGGATCCACTTATATATGGAAGTGGTGATCTTAAGCCTACTAACAAATACTTTTCCTCAGTCTTCACAGATCTCCTCTAAGGTTCTTTTGTGTCCCACATCTGAGTATCCCAAAACCAAGAGATGGGCTCACAGCAGGTCCTGCGTCTGGCTGTCCTGGGGCAGCTGCTTCATTCCTTTAGGAGGAAAGGGCTTTGAACAACAGGACTGAAAGAAAAGATACTGGAGTAGGAGGGATTGAGTTTGCTTTAAAAGACTTGCTTCCCGCAGTCAGAACATGACATTTCCTTGCAGTAAACAGTTCCATCTGTCTGTGGCCTCAGTTTTTGTTTCTGTTAAATGTTGTTTTAATGGGATGATTTAGAAGCACGTTGTTTTATTATCTGTTTGTGTCTAGGACGCCCACCAAGTGCCCTACAAGGACAGAATGAGGCAATCCATCTTGTCTGTTTTTACTGGGCTCCACGCTTGGTGCAGCTTTTTGAATTTCAGTTTCTCAATTTCAATTTTCAGCCATAAGAATGGTGTTTGTTTTCTTTATCAGCTTTTCTCCCAATATTTTGGGCTTATATTATGTTATAGCACACGGGTGTGTGTATTCATAGACATGCTTATACACGTATGTGTATGAAAAAATATAACTGGTTAAACAACTAAATTAAGAACTTCTAGTGTGTCTTCGATGTGTATTGCTTTGAGCTAAAGTGAAAGCATCAGGGTGGTGCTGGGGGAGGGCTGTATGCACATATGTAAGTTATTGAGGTGCCGTTGGTATGAATCGAGTTGTTCAGGATCTTTTGATGTAGATATATTTTATCATTTGCTATTGTGGTCTTGACAGCATTGCACAAAGTCCGGGTCTGCCCAGTTTCTCCCCATGACTTGCTTCTTAACAGCCAGCATTGCAGCAAGGCTCCTCACCCAGAATGTGATCTTCTGCAGGCCTCACCTGCAGTTTCTTGTCATTGCTCAGAAATAGATTGATGGTAGAAGAATCTTTCAGCGGAGGCAAATAGTTTCTAAGCCCCAGAATAATCGCTGCAAGTCAAATCACATCAAATGCTCAAGGTCACAAAGATATTAACGAGTAAAATCGGCCTATGTAAACAGTACAAAACTACCTTTAAGTCTTCGAGAGCTTCAGAAATGTTTATAGTAACTTAGAACCCTTTAGTATTAGTACACAAAAAGTGCATTTAGCATTCCTCTGACTCCTAGATTTTTTTCCTAAGGACTCGAAGAAGAAATCCTTTTCTTCCAAGATACTTGGTATACTCTTTTAAAAGGTGAATGAGGAAATATTCATGCTGGTGAAGGTTCAACCATAGGAAGAGACAGGTGCTGATGGCAAACCTAGATGCTGTGCATGTATCCCAAGCTGGAACCACTACTAATCTAGATAAAAGAGCTCAGTCTTTCTTGATCATAGTTTCCAAGTAACACTGCAAGGGAAAATTGCAACCTACTGTGGTAGAGAGCAGATGCAGTCCAACTGTGATGAGTTTTCAATCACCTGGTTTGGGGTTTCACAGTTTTTCTTGGGCCCTTAAAATACGTGTAATGTTGGAGTTTCTAAACTAATAATTATTTCTCATTGGACCTTTGAAAATATTTACGTCCATTGCAAATGCTATGTACGTTTAGTAGGTAATGTCAGATTGCTCACCTAATGTTGCTGTTGTCATTTCAGATTTGATGGCAATTTTAACACCAACGTTTCTAGGACAATTAGCTGTGATAGACTGTCCACCACTGTCAACAGCAGAGCCTTCAATCCTGGACGTGATTTAAATTCTGGTAAGTAGTAGAGTTTGGGTTATTTTCTTTCTGTTATAGATTTTTTCCACTGGACTGTAACATTCCCTTGGCACAGGGAATTAGCACTGATTGCCATAGCAACGAGCTTTTATTTCTCCTTGAAACTGTCACAATGCTCTTAATTTGAGATTTCATGATTGAAAGATGATACCTAAAGTAATGCCCTTAGCCTTAAGTACTTTATAAAAATGTCATGAAGATTTGATTTCAGCCTACCGTGGATAATTTTGTTGTGGTTTATGCACTTCTTTCTTCTTTTTTTCCTTCCAAGGTACTTTCCTTCCTAGGCATGTCTGCTTTGGCATCAATAGTGTCAGCTCTTGATGAGGCCAAACACAGAAGTTTCTCTGATCTTCTTAGCCCAGTTCAGCTAATGTGAGGCTGTGTTTGCAAAAACTGCAGAATATAGCAACATTCTGAAATATTCCCTTTCTTTGTCTTCTCAGAGCATTTCTGCCTTCACTGTCAACTCATTCATTGCCTTGACACACTTCAAGAGCTAGGAGTGTGCTTTAGAACCAAATGCATGTGATTTATCCCTGAGCAATTAAGCTTTTGTTTCTGCAGTGTGTCACAGATTTATTTATTTTCCTTTATTTTTTTACGTGATCAACTTGCACTAATACATGGCTTTCAGATTCCTTAGTAGTGCTTTTGTCTAGCTGTTGTATCTTGCTTCTCAACTTTTTATGATGATAGTGCAGTAAATTAGAGAATACTATAGATTTGGGTTGTAGGTGCCATTCGGTTGTGTTGTTGGGTTTGGTTGTTTTTTATTTACCAAAAAAAAAAAAAAAAAAAAGCCCAAACCAAAACAGTCCCTTCAGGTTCCTTTCCATCTCGTGCACTGTACAGCACATCTTTGCTGGGCAAACAAGCTGATTTCCTGGTGTATGTCTCATCACCATCATTTCTGTGGTGCTTTCAATACTAAAGTTAAGCACACTAGCTGCTTTCATGTTAGCAGCTCTCAAACTCAGCCTCTGGTGGGATCTTTTCTACTGTTAGAAGATGCCCTTGAGAGAAAAAATGGAATGGAAAGAGTGAAATGGAGTAGCAAGAGGTTTCTTTGAGAACTGGCAGCTGATGGGTACACACGTAGTGAAACCAAGGTTTGCTGTAGGTGAGCTGCAAGCAATGAGTCCTCAGTCCTCTCCTCTCATGTTTTTTAGAAGTACCAAGCTTTTGTCACCTCTCTCTCTTGAAACTTTTTCTTCCAGGCTCATGGTGCAGTTCTGTAGTACCATTTACCTCAGAGGATGCACCCAGAAGAGAGCACTTTGTGCAGGAGCTGTTTCTGAATGAACCTATGTAAATGTATTTGTTATTTCTAAACTACAACTCGCTTTGAAAGAGGGTGAAGGTGAAGCAACAAAAGGTTTCCCTGATTTTTCCTGCTCCTCTCTTCAGTGTCCCCATGCAGTGCAAGTGAGAATATCTGTTGCGCTTTGAATCCATACTCCTAGCTGAAGTATTTTCCTGCACTGAGGAGCCTCCTAAGAGCTGCTGGTGCTTCAGGTTGTTCGGATCACGTGTTTTTTCTCCTGCCTCACTTTGCTCATTCAGACTTTAGGCAGGCTGGGCAGCCACAGCTTCCCCCAGATTGTGCCGTGCTGGCTCTCTTCCACTGGACACATGTACTGGGGGGGACCCCACACTGGTCAGCCATCTAGAGAAAAGGTTTGAAAGTCCTCTGTTCCCCCAGCTCCAAAAGCAGGATCTCCTGTGCTCTCCTTTGCCCACGGTTTCCATAACCAGGCTGGTCCGTCCTCCAGCTTGTCTTCCTGAATGGGCTGATCATTTCATTCTCAATATAAAACAATTCCCATGGGTATCTCTCTTTCCCTGCCTAAGTTTTGCCTACGAAATAATCTGTCCTATAAAAAGCTCTCGGTCAAACATAAATTTAAACTCAGCTGTGCTTGGCCTCAATCTCAGTTCTTTAAATGTTAATCTTGGCTGGCTCCATGCACAATGTAAGAAAGTGGGGTTGGAGTGGGAAACTTGTAGATGTTGGAAGGAAATGGAATCTGCACCACAGGCTCCAGGCAAGCCACAAGACCGAAGCCTTGGAGAGCCCCTGGTGCAGACAGCAGGCTTGGTTTCTAGGCAGAACCATTTGTTAAAAAGGGTAAGTGTAGCTCAGGAAACTTTCAACGATGAAGAATTTTTTTTGTGTGTGCAATTTTTCTTTACAGAAATTCTTTACAGAGAGAGTGGTGAGGTACTGAAACAAGCTGCCCAGAGAGGCTGTGGATGCCCCATCCCTGGAAGTGTTCAAGGTCAGGTTGGATGGGGCCCTGGGCAGCCTGGTCTGGTATTAAATGAGGAGGTTGGAGGCCCTGCATGTGGCAGGGGGGTTGGAGATTCATGATCCTTGAGGTCCCTACCAACCCTGGCCATTCTGTGATTCTCTTTTGGAATTTTATACCATAGGAAATATAACTGTAGGGGAAGGGAGGAGGAAGAAAAAAATAAATGCATTTCTTGCAGCCCTTAAGAAATCCTGCTTTTGCCACTTCTTTTCTTGAGGTTAGGTGGGGTTTTTTGTTTTTGTTTTTTTTGTTTGGTCTTGTTAGCCTTGGAAACTGTTTGTTTTATGTTGGCTTGAGTTTTCCATTTGGATTACTTTTTAGCCATTACTACAAGACAGATAAGGAGGGAGTTTTTATTCTTCGGATGGAATCTCAGGCTTCAGTCAGTTAGATTAAGAGATCTGTCCTCACCATATGAATTGTCCTTTACTTATTAAACAACAAACTTGTGCCCAGCACCAGTGCTTTATGTTATCAGATTCCTCGTTCTTTATCTTTTTTGGATAAACAGGGAACCAGTAAATCTTTCATGTTCTCAGCCTCCAAAACACCCAAATGTCTGTTTCAAATCAAGCAGCGTTCGCAGAATGTTCTTCCCCAGGGAGATGAGGGGATGGGACCAGGTCTCTGTTCAAGGCCTCGTTGTCACATCCCACTTGTGACACTTGGTCAGTCAAAACATGGAGTGCTGTGGTCGTGCTCCTTGTGTTGCTGGAAATGATAGGCAGGGTGGGTGAAAGTAGTTGGGCTGGCAGCACCTCCAAATACTTCCCATCTGCTCAAGTCCTTTTAAGCTAGAAAGCCTGTAAATGAGGGGTTTGTTACCTCTTTGCCCTTCAGAGCCAAAACAGCTCCCCAAGAGCGAGCTGGCCTCAGGCTGGGTTGGTGCCATCAGCAGAATTTTAATTGGATCTTTTATTTCTGGTGAGAGCGCATGAGCCAGAGTACAGTTAGAATCAGAAAATCCTGGATCAGGCGTATGGGTCTGGAGAATTAGGGTATAAATATAAAATGAGCATGTTTGCTGTCTGCTGTTGTTTCTGAGGAACACTAAAATATCTTCAGAATTGTTGTTTTTAATGGAGGTTTCTCTCAGAAAGAACTGCACCGTGTGTGTTGCTCTGAAAATTCATCTTTTTTCTTTTGCATGGTGAGAACCATGAAGCTACAGCTCCATAAATGTAATGGTGAAGGACTGTAAGAAACTCCTTTATAACGAGCAATTATGTTCAGCAGTTCCTTCTTTTTTTTCTTCCTTTTTTTTAAATACTGTTTGTGCTTCTCTTTGAAGATTAATTAGTTAATGATTTGACTATCCTTTGAAGATGTAAAGTGGTATCTAGAAGTGCTAAGTGTTATCATATCGCATTCCCTTTGAAGTTTTATAAACTATCACACAGGACTTTCTTTCTAAAAGTCCTTTTTGCCTTCTTAGATATTTATAATTAGAGAGAACGACGATTCAAATGCTCTCATGCTAATACTCCCCAACTGCTGCTGGCTGCAGCAGTTTGGGGTCAGCTGGTGCCTCATGGTGGTGGAGAGGCAGCGGCTTTGCAGCAGTTTGGAGCTGCTGGGCATGTCTCTCCCCAGGCTGTGCACCCAGTTAAGGGTACCACTGACACGTTTGCTTTTAGGTTTAGATTCTGCCTTACTCCAAGCAATGTGATATCGAGGCTGGGCCTTGATTTAGTTCAGTTTAGAAGTGAACAAATTATTACGTGTAGTCAGCAACACCAAACAGTTTGTGTTACAGCAGGGAGATGGGTAGCTGGTTACATTTGCCAGAATGACTTGAAAGTGCCAGAAAATGAGAAAAGTAGATTAGTGTTCGGGTTGAAATGGGAGCCACAGGTTTTAGCAAGCAAATGGCAGCCTAGGAAATGAGCAGCAGTGAAGGACCCTGTGCACGTATCTGCTAGTGCTGCCACAGAGGTCATTTGGGCACAGTTAGCCTCTGGCCCTACATACGTACACAGATAGCTATGCATATATGTGTGTATCTGTCCATCTATATAAGCCAAGATTTTGATGCTTTTTAAGCAGTTGGGGGTTGTTTGGTTTGTTCCCCCGCTTGAAGTGTTATCTTTCAGCTTGATAAAAGGTTATCAAATACTTTCCCGGGTCCCCACAGCCATGGCCATGCATTTTTCCTGTCTGGGCTGGCACACTGTTGAGGCATTCAGAAGTGATGGTGGGTTTTTGCTGGCAAAGCTCTGGGGAAAAGAATGCAGCAGGTGTTGGGGAAGGGGCTGAGGAGAGGAATTTCTGGAAGGCCTAGTTATAAAAGCTAGAAACTGTGCATGGTTTAGATTTATTTCATTTGTAATGAAAAGTGATTTCTTTCCCAAAGTTTCCATTTTGGCAAAAATAAATTTTCACATTGCTGTGTCCCTGCTGTGCAAAACTGCTCATCTGTGCCTGAAGGAACCTGCTTTTTTGCAAAACAGAGATGGCACTGATAAACTCGCTTCATCTCACGCATGAAGCCAAAATGAGGACTTCAGTGAGAGCTTGAGTGAAACAAATGGTATTTGCAAATTGGTTGCACTGCTGCTTGTAGGATCATGGGTGCAATGCATGGAAGGGGGAACTTCTTTACCAAGAGAGTGGTGAGGTGCTGGAACAGCTGCACAGGGAGCTGTGGATGCTTCATCCCTGGAGGTGTTCAAGGCCAGGTTGGATGGGGCCCTGGGCAGCCTGGTGTGGTATTAAATGAGGAGGTTGGTGGCCCTGCCTGCAGTGCGGGGATTGGAGCTTCAAGATGCTTGGGGTTGCTTCCAACACAAGCCATTCTATGATTCTATGAAGTTCTTGAGAAAAGCAGTGCATGCTCTTAAGCATCACTGGGTTGATGTTACCTCTGCTCAGGGCAGAGAGAAATGAGCTCAGGCATCTGTGTGGAAAGCAGATGCCATGTTCTTCTGTTCCTTCCTTGGTTCTCTTCTTCATCTCATCCCATCCAGCAGCATCTTCTTCGAAGCAGGGATTGCACAAAGCTGCCGTCACTGGGACTGGTGGGCACTGTGGAAATATAAACAGCTGCAGCAGAAGAGGGGGAACAAAGATAGTGGTTTTTACAGGGTAATTACTCTGAGCTGAATGCTGGGAGAGCATTGTGGCTGCTGCCAGTCTGGGAAACTTGAGAAAGTGCTAAACTGCTGTGGATGTGAACTGAAACCGTAGGCTGCTCGGGTATTTTGTTGTAGGGGGATCTAGCTGAGGCTTGAGATGTGCCCTGCGATGATTTCCAACACCAATATTGGGGTATTTGATATGATTTGAATGAGATCCAGGAGATGAAGCTGTCTATGATTATTTTTGGCCTCCCTCCAAGGAGGAATACTAAAAGCAAGATGCTCAATAGAAGGTACAGAGCTGTACATCACATGCTTTATGTAGGCATGTTTTTTAACAGATGCCAGAATAGGTCATATTAATAGATGAGGTTACAGAGGTGTAAGCAGCAAAACCTATTTTATATTTTGGGGTTACCTCAATGTAGTAAATGTATAATTTTTTTAACAGTATTTTTTTAACAGTTTTTTTAATCTTTATTAAAACTCTATTGTTTATCATTGTGTGTGTATATATAATATAGTTGCTTTAATCTCTTCCTTCCTTTCTTCAGCCTTGGATTCTTCAGCCTCAGAGATTCAGAAATGTCATACTATTAACCTGTACCTATCACGTCTCATGTTAGGTTTCTAAAGGACTTGAACAGTTTGTGAAGCAGATTGAAGCTCTGGCCATCAGCTGGAGCTGCCTGTGGTTGGCCTTGGGTCCCTGCTTCTCCAAGTAGCTGTGAGGTGTTTGTTCATTATGCCTCCAAGTCTCATCTCCATTTGTAACCCCACTTCTTCCTGTCCAACTTTCAGTTCTTGCTGATAATCTGAAGTCAAACCCGGGGATTAAATGGCAGTATTTCAGCTCAGAAGAAGGCATTTTCACCGTTTTTCCAGCCCACAAGTTCCGGTGCAAAGGCAGCTATGAACACCGCAGCAGGTATGATGTGACCCCTCCCCTTTAGTGGACACAGCACTAGAATTGCATCCCTCAACTTCCAGTGTTTTGCTTTTCCAAGCCGACAGCATTTAATGACCAGCTTCTTTTGGAGTACCTCAGGTTTTCTTAGGTTTGTTTTTTAAAGTACTGATTTTCATTTTTAAGAAACTGAAGTAAAATAAAATTGCATACAGGTTCCTCAGGTCTCCCAGATCAAATAAGTTGTAAGTAGCTGTAATCTGTAAACTGTTGGTTGGCCCACAGGCAAGATTTGATTTGTATTTGGCTCATATTCGGTTCCTATTAACAAAGTAATAAGCACATATTGTACTGATTGGGCAGGCATGTTGCTTTGGGAAAGGGTGCTGGAAGGGTGACAGCTTGGAAAGGCTGTGGGCAGGAGCACTTCTGCAGTCTGCACCATCACAGGCAGCTGGGAAGCAGCAATAGTGAATGTTTTCTGTTTCCACTCAGAAAATTGTAGGAAAAAAAGGATTGAGTGGTGACGTGGTTTTCCTGCTTGGGGTAACAGCCTGCCTACTCTGTAAGCATGCAGCAGAGCGGTTGTGGTTTGGTATTTCTCCCCTGGCCTTTGCTGCCAATATTATGGATCAAGTGGATTCTTCTGAGAAAGTCAGAAGAGAAAGCTTTAGTCACTGTTGGGTCACACGTTAGTTAATTGCACCAGTTAATCAGTCTGTGCGGGAGAAGCATTAACCCATTCCAGTACATTTCCACACAGCTGAATGCACAGAGAGCAAGCAGTGCTTGTGGTTGAGCAACCAAATGTTTACAGGTGCTCTCTTCCATGTATCATCAAAGCTTGAAGCTTGGGCTTGACTAAATTTGCCATGGTCTTGGAAAGGTATGATCTGAAGACGTGAGAGCTGGGAATACCCAAATCTCTGTCAGAATTTTGACACTAAAACCATTGGTGATTTCATACAAGTTGCCTAATCGTGCGCTTAGTTTCTCCATAGCTAAATTAGGGCTTTTTTTTTTTTTTTTTTTTGCTAGCATTTACCTAAGAGGTAGTTTGGGCAGATTAATTAGTTAATGCTGAGTACTTTGAAGATCAAAGATGCTATTTAAGTTCTAGGTATTAGGACCAGTGAAGAGCTGCAGGCTGTTCTGCAATTTAGACCTGATTTGTGCCAGCTATTTGCTGCAGAGCCTTGTCTAAAACATTCTGCGTTTCCTTGGCTGTTAATAAGATTTCAGTGGCTTTGATATAATAAAAACAGTGCCCGCAACACTTGACTGTAAGTGAGTTTGGGTCTAGGCTAAAGAGGGAAGAGAGTTCCGTCGTCTTTTCCTCCCTCTTCTTGGTGAAGTTCCTCCTAATTTGTTCCATGTTGAAACCTTGGCAATAGAGCTTGTGAAATCTTTCACACATACCTCACAGTATTGGACTACATCTGAGTGTCGCTTCACTGCAACTGTGGTTTTTTGATGTTAGCACAAATAATGCATGCAGCACTGAGAGCCCTGACCAGAGGTGAGGCAGATGGACCCATGTGGTTCAGACTGCACAGGCCTGAGGGGTTGTGGAGCATAACCCGTGTGAAACCCTTCAGGGCACCAAGAGAAAACCCTTACTTGGCCAGAAGCCTTCTCTTATTAAAATAAACCAAGCTCCCTATGTTAATACAGCTCTACGTGGGCACACAGGTTTTTACTTGTCACATTAGCAGCAAATACCAATCATTGCACTTACTTTCTAATGTGAGTAATATTCCTGGCACCCAGTGTTTATCATTAAGCAGTTCTTGCTTGCCATGCATAGTCCAAAGCCTGGTGTAAGTTCTGCAAACAGGGGTCCCAAATATGTGGCTGCTTCAGCAAAGTTGTTTATTTCTAGCTGAAAGCAACTGCTGTGATACAGGGAGAAGGATCTGACACCAGGCTTGGGTTAAAAACAAAAGGAAGTAGGAACGAAGGCATTTTCTTTGGGTTCAGGTCTCTGCTGGTCTCATCTCGTGCTTCCTTCCATAAAATTCAAAACTCCTTTTGTATTTTATTATTTCTTCATGGGGGTGTTCTTGTTTTCAATTCTTGACTATTTCATTTACAAGCATTTTAGTGGAAATGATGACTCATGCCATTGGTTTGCATTCCATTCTCCTTCAGGCCTGTCTATGTTTCTACTGTCCGACCTCAATCCAAGCATATTGTTGTCATTGTGGACCATGGAGCTTCAGTCACAGAAACGCAGCTTCAGATTGCCAAAGATGCTGCTCAGGTCATTCTGAGCTCTATAGATGAACACGATAAGGTGAGCTTCTCTGTATGCAATGGCTGTATTTTCTTTGGTTTTTTGGAACTACGCTTGATATCTTCAGCCAGAGCAGTATTTTTTATCTTGTGGTCCATGGACTCGTGGGGACTCGTGGTCTACCTCTAATGAGTGAAGAAGACTTGAACTCATGTTTGGAAGCCTGTGTTATTATGGCGGAAGCATTTGGGCATCTTGAGGCTGAAAAAAGTGAAAACCACTGATCTAGGGGAAAATCTTGTTTCTGAGTAATCCTTAAATGCTCATTTGTCTTGGCACAGACTTTAGGCACTGCTCAGCAGTGTGATACAGTGTGAAATTAGGAGACCCACGCTCTGAGCTTGATGACTTCTGAAGTACGAGATTGCTTTGAGTAACTCATTTTTACCTCTGTGGCTGTCTTCTTGCATGGAGGAAATGGAAAAGATTTATTCTGCTGTTACACTGAAGTGATCTGAAACATGTGTTACAATGTTTGGAAGATACCCAGAATATAGTATAAAAATGCTTACAGTTTAGCAGAATTAATAGTATTTAAATGTAAGTGTCAAACATACTTGTCTGAATATAGGCCTGTAGTGAAGAAAATGAATTTGAGAGAGAGATTACTTGGTCAGTAGCTCAGTGGTTATGAAACCTGTTATACGAGTAAATAATTACTGCTTTATTCTATGACTTTCTTGCATCAGTCATAATTTATAATAAAGTATGCCACTCACTTAATAAGACTGGTATGTTGAAGGTATATTAATGCAAATGTTGCCACTGCATGCCATTACTTATTTACAGAATTAAAATTGATGGTAGATTTGGCTTGCTTTGATTGAAACATTAAAAAACCGTAACGCTTCTCCTGTGAAAACTTCCTAGGGGGTTTTCTTTTTTTCATTTTCTGTGTGCCCTCTACTTCTCCAAAGGAGCCCAAGGATTTACTGGAAATGCTGTCCGCTGATTTTGTGTTCAGATACCTCCAGTCTGCTGAGGTTTCTGCCCAGAAGAGTGTAGTAGCTATTATGTGTGAGCAGTGTGAAGCTGACTTCATCTGAGAAACAAAGACTGAAGTCTCTTTTTCTAGAAATCACCATAAGTCTAATCCTTTTCAAATCTGATGGATTTATGCCTCAAGCATTTATTTCTTAACAATTGAATTTTAAATCCACAGAATCTCTTCAGTTGGCTTATCATTGTGTTTTCTATATTGGTTCATAAAGAATTATAATTGGTAAGATAATCCAATATAGCTTCTTCTCTTTCAAGATCTCCGTGTTAACCGTGGCAGACACAGTAAGAACCTGCTCACTGGATCAGTGCTATAAAACGTTTCTGTCTCCTGCCACCAGTGAGACAAAAAGGAAGATGTCCACCTTCGTTAGCAGTATAAAGTCATCTGACAGCCCCACGCAGCATGCAATAGGATTTCAAAAGGCTTTCCAGTTGATACGAAATACAAACAATGGCACAAAACTCCAAGGAAGTAAGTCTTTTCTGTAATCCTCTTTCAAATTTCAGCTTCTCGCTTTGACAGAGGCCAAAGGACTGTGGTGTCTCGAACGTCCAAAAATTAAAAAAAAAAAAGCTCATGTTTTTATTAAATAGCATTTACTTGATCCAAAATCTGCACGGGTGACTGTGCAGTGTGGCCATTCCCTTTTGATTTATTCTACTTGCTGACTTTCCTTTCTTTTGAACTATTCTGTGAAATTGCAGGAGCGACCTGCCAATAGCTGAGTTATTTGCTGGAGATGTGCAGAGGGATCCTTTAAATGAAAATGGCTGTTGTGCAGGGTCATTGACAGATTGCTAGAACGTATGTGTAGGGGTATCTCCCTAACTGGAATCCTTGGGAAGTCATCCTTGCTACTTAGGGAAAAGGATTTCCTTGAGAATGCCAATTATGGGTGATATTTTATGGGATCTGAGGTTGGCTGGGTACATTTTCCTTCATCTAAGAATATCCTTCTGAATTTTGGTGTGTGCATTATGGGCTTTCTCCTTCCCATTTCCAAGCGTGGGGTTTTTTATGTGTTTCTGTTGTAATGAGGATGTGGTGAAAGATGTGGAAAAGATGGATATGAAATGGAGTGGCATGTTTCTTGCTTGCCAGGAAGCAGAGGAAAGCAAGTTCTTAAAGCTGTGCTCCAAGTGCTGGAGCCCAGTTAACACAGCCAGTGCCTGGCAGGGTGGAGAGAAAGCAGGCTGATCTTTATCATTTCAGTCAATTCATTTATGTAATGCAGATCCTATAGCTTGGTGCTGTGACTGCTCGGATGATTGCAAATTTGTCATTGTTCTGAAGGGCCCTGGCTCAGACTGCTGTACAGAATATAACAAAGTTAAAATTAAAGTGCTTTTGAAAGATTGAGGGAATGCACTCCTATTTCAGGTCCCTTTCCCTCAGTTTATAAGATAGTTTTGCTATTAAAGGTTTATTCAACTTCTGAGCTTTAGGCCACAGATAAAATGAAGCGTTTATCTGTCTGTACATTGCTCAGCTGAAAGACAGGGTTGTCAGGGGCAGGTTTTTGCCATCCTCTGGCAAAATGATGAAAGGGGTGCGACTTTCTAGAGGGAAAAAAATCCATTGCTGCTGAAGCTGGCTGGGATAAGACGTGTTAGTCATGGGTGGTTATTCCAAGAACATCAGCTGTGCAGTCTTACAACATCCTCCTACGTACCTTTTCTGTTTGGCATCGTGTGTTAGGACTAGAAGGTTTCGGTGTATTCTTCACTGATGTGGAATAAAGAACAAAGACATCTTGTCCAGGTTTCATGTGGAACAATTATTTGGGGGCACATGTACGTGAAGTTAAAATACAAGGCAAGTGGCTTTGTGTTTTTTCTTAAGATTGAAGGATTCTGAAGATCTAATGTGTCTATATCGAGCTTCAGAATTCACAGAACAAAACGCAGTAGATTGCAGAAGAGGATGTTAATAAATCATAACTTGTTTTCTTAAAGTAATCTTTTCATCTTTAAAAAAAAAAAAACAAAAACCAACAAACAAGTAGAAAAAAGTATTATTCATATTACTGTTAATTTTCTCACATCCTGTTCCCGGAGAACAATGTGTGGGTGTGTCAGGGAAGTTATAGAGATACAGCCTTCCTCCTGAATTTGCATTGGAAAGCTTAGAAGGAAACTACTGGGATGTGAGGGAGGAATTGTGCTGCTGATCACGTCAGGATTTCCTGCTTTATGCCAGTTCCTATTGCAGTCCTGCTCAGGAGACCCTCATCTCAAACTGTAAGAAAATACTCTGCCTCTGAGAGCCAGCATTACTTGAAAACTCTAGGTAGTGTGTCTTGAAAATGGGTATTGTGTCTGGATCTATATAGAATTGCAGAATACCTCCTCATACTTGTTTGTGTTTGATCCTGATTGAAATTCATTTCAAGTCACGAGGACAAAACGTACAAACCAGAGCACTCAGGGCATTCATCCCTATTTAGGAAAAAAGAAGTTCAGCAGGAGATGGGTCAGCAAAGTTGGCATGTGACCATCTAACATCGTGTGCTTTGGGTTATGTGTGTTGCATGGTCACTACCAGTGCCCTAATTATACACATCAGACTTCTAATACAGAGACATAACATGATGAAATCGGATTGTGTGTAAGCAAAGATTTGAATGTGCATCTTCAAAGGCTTCGAGGCCATTCGTGTCGAACAAACTCAGCTTGAAAAGCGTGTTTGGCGTCATGCAAAGCGAGCGGTGCAGAAGGGCTGTGCATCGCGGTGTGTTTCTCAAGCACTGCTCTCCAACCTACAACACAGGAAGACGTAAGGTGCCTTTCATCTCTGCCTGCTCATCTCCAGTGTACCACAACGTGTTGGTGGGCTCTGCTCTGCCAAACCCATCACTGCTGGCTGGCTGGCAGGCACCGGATTAAGTGGGTGGTTGTTAAATGCTGTGAATGGAAGTTTAATAACAAAAGCAGTAATTCTTAAGGCTGTGCTGTGTTCATCCGCTGTGGATTGCTCTGAGTCTTACAAATGAAGCTATTGCTATGTTTGTTTGTAAGCAGGTGGAAGGAATCTTACTGCAGTCCTTTCCCAAGTTAAAAATCGAATGCAATTTCTGTTATATTTGTAATTCTTTTTTAGATACCGATATGGTCATAATTTCTCTCTCTGCTGGGATCACATCGAAAGATTCCTCAGAAGATGATAAAAAGGCAACTCTACGTGTCATCAATGAAGAAAACAGTTTTCTCAATAACTCAGTCATGATTCTCACTTACGCTCTTATGAACGGTGAGAAATGCTCTCCATCCAATGGATGCAAATTGCCTTTTGTAGCACAACCAGTTTATTAAGCTCATCCAAGTGTAATTCCACACCCTGTTGGGAGCAGTTTGTTAATTGATTTTGGCCCATGTAATCCAGAGGCTGTATCCAGATGTTGCCTCTTTCATGTATAAAACTCTGTGCTACTTTGTGCTTATATATCAAAGTGCAGCTGCTCAGCATATGAAATATTGTTGCCTAAAATGTCTAGCTTCAACCAGACTGAGTAAAATTCGATGACTATTGCAACTGTAAGCCTTCCTGGGATTGCCATTGTTTCTTGCTCCCGCAAAAAGGAGCATACCCATGATTTCCATTTCAGTCATTAGCCACTGAGCATGAATGTAACATCAGTCAAGCTGAAGTGCTTTGATAACTTAGGTCCTAACTTAAGAAGTTAAATATGAAGATCACTCATTCCGTTTGGCTTCCTGTGTTTTTCCAACAAAGCTTTAAGTAAGAAGGCTATACATTGTATTACTGAAAATTGCACAGACTCCAGCCAAGGAAACTAATGCTGAAGCTAATATATCATTTTAGTGTAAGTTTAAATACTCATTTGAGTTCTAATATGTACAGAAGTCTTTGATTTGCCTGCAGGAGTTGAGCCTGTGACTTATGTAAAGTGGGAGGCTTTAGTGTTTAAGCTAAAGAACAAAGCCTGTTATCTCTATGGGCATATGATATGCTCCTGGTCCTTTCTGTGGACTAGCCATCAGTGGAGAACAAAGAGCTGTCCTGTGGATTTATAGGTCACATAAGTCTTCGTTAAAAAAGTCTTTGTTTAAAGTGGTGGTGTGAGTAGCATGATGAATTTGTGCGTGGAGTGTATGAAAGGCAACCTTATTACCTTTTGTACTTGCTAATTACTTGTATTTATGGTACTACAGAATAAGATACAGAAGCCTTGATGCTAAGTAAGCTTTTTATTCTCTCCCTTCTGTTTCTGTTTCAGAGGGAGTGACAGGTTTGAAAGAACTGGCCTTCCTCCGAGACCTGGCAGAGCAGAACTCAATGAAGTACGGCGTTCCAGATCGAACAACCCTGCCTGTGATCAAGGGCAGCATGATGGTCCTAAACCAGCTGAGTAACCTGGAAACTACAGTTGGCCGCTTCTATACAAACCTCCCCAACCGAATGATTGACGAGGCGGTCTTCAGTCTGCCTTTCTCAGATGAAATGGGAGATGGTAAATACTTACATTGGATTTGGGTATAAAAATCAAAGAGAGATTGTTGTATGTTGTCAAAAATTTGCTGTCAGCTTCAGCAGAGTTGGGCTGCACCTGGCACTGGGTGGAACAGGAAGCCTGAGCTGGCTATCAGTGCCCCCAGCCAGTCTGGCAGCGAGGCCTAAATGGAATTTAGTGGATGCTTTTTAGTGTCTTAGGGTCAGTTTTTCCTTAGACTGTGATTGCATCCAGAAGAATACCTTCATACAGCAGATGGCTGTAGTCTGATTCTCCCCCCAGTGTCTAATTCCTGTTGATGAGGTGGAAGGCACATGAATCTGCCCATTTACCTTCCAACCTGATGCCACTTTAACAAACTCTGCATGCTCAGCTTTACCTAATCTCACTACTATATCCAGATGACAGAAAGACTTGAGGTTCTTGATATCAGTGGGTGTCAATGATAGATACCAGTGATATCTATCTAGATAAGTGATAGATGTCACTTGAAGGGTCAGTGCTGTAGGGCTTAGCCCTGCTTGGTCTTGGGTAGCTCACCTGACATTTCTCTAGGGCTGTTTTGAAAAGAGTTGTTAAAAACATCACGATGGTGTTAGGGATTACACCTGTGATTTCATATTGCTCTGACAATGTAAAAAAAACTCTGTAATTTGTTCATTTGAGACTTTGCATGTTCTTAGTGTTCTGTGATTCTGTAATAGTCGGTTATGCTGAATGGTTTTCAAAGGCACTTGAGTTTAGATTGGGCGTTTAGGCCCTAACCATATTTAAGGCTATTCCAGTCTAAATCTTCTCTGAGTCAGAATGCTTGCAACTTGCTGTGTCTCCTAACATCAGCTTTCTCTCACAAAGCCATATCCAAGCATAATGGAAAATTTGAGCAAGGGAAGGATTAGAAATGGTGCAACAGAGAAGGTTTGTCTTGCATTAGCTTTAAGTATGCTTCAGTGTTTATTCATGCTGTATTTATAAATTGCTGAGTTTCCAAACAGCAATGGCATAGTAAGTAAGAGAAGTAAGGTATTACCTAGAGTTCTTACCTCAGGCACATGAGGTGCTTCTCAAATCATTGTGTAATTATGAGAATAATTCCCAGTGTGGTGGCTGTGCTGGGATTTAGTTAAGCAGCAGAGGTGTAACATTGTGAATACACAATTAGATGAGCAATAATTCATTTCTGTTGTTGCTTTACAGGTATGAATCCTCCCTCTTACTTCTTCCTCCCTTTTTTTTTTTTTTTTTTGTAATTGTCTTAAATGACAGCATTGAAGGAACAAAATTAATATCATGTGAATGCATTTCTTAGTATAAGGTATCCATTTGTAGACTGATAGAAAAGCCCAAAACGTTAAATGTGCTGCATGTTTTAGTAGACTGATGGAATGTACCTCAGGGCACTATCAGAAACATAGAAAGTAAGTGGGGAGAGTGGCTAAAACCAGCCAGATAACCTGCTTGGCTTCCCTGTAGAAGCACCATTTTTGTTCATATTCCAGCAAGGAGTACTGTATAAAATTTGTCTAACTCTTTGTTATTTTGTAATTATTTGTTATATGATGTTTTTATGTTATTTGTCTCCTTCTAAGGCCTGATAATGACTGTAAGTAAACCGTGCTACTTTGGGAACCTGCTGCTAGGGATTGTTGGAGTAGATGTTAATCTTGCATATATCTTGGAAGATGTCACCTATTACCAGGACTCATTGGGTTCCTACACATTTCTCATTGACAATAAAGGTAATTTCTTTTGTTAAAATAACCTGTTCTATTCCCACCGAGGTCATTAGCCATCAAAAGTACATGCTTAATTCTCATGTATCTAAATTGTCTGTAAGTAATGAATGATGGTGTTAATGAAAGGATTAATGGTGTGGTGTTCAGTTAGATTTGCCTGAGAGCTGAGAGCCAGCTAGAATCTTATGGGTGGATTCATAATGTGAGATTTCTTTATGGGAGTTTTGATGTAGAAATGCTTACTGCTGCTTTAATTGTACACATGGAAAACCTTAAGTTTTCTGTGGTGTAGGGCAAAAGGCAGAGCTGGTGTTCACGTATGTTCAGCTGTTTTCCTTTGATCCCACATCGTTTTTATTGCCTGGCTCTTTGAGCTGTCTTTCATTGGCAACTTAGGAAGTTCTTGCTTTGCAACCTTTTTGATAATATTGCTATTTTGTTTACTTCTGTTAACGTGTAAAAATTAATCAGTGCTTGTACTTAATTACTGCATTAGTTTTCTTTTTATTTCCTAAAAGTTTTCCTCTTGTGCTTAGTTGTTTCAGTGAGTTCAGTGCATGTCATTGTCTTTTATTTTTCAGGGTACACTCTTATGCACCCATCCCTTACCAGGCCCTACCTGCTGTCTGAGCCACCCCTCCACACGGATATTATCCATTATGAGAACATCCCAAAATTTGAGCTGGTGCGGCAGAACATCCTCAGGTATGGAATCTGGGATTCAAGTCTGAACGTTAGCAGACCTTTGGGCACCAGAATTAGTTCTAGAGGAGCATTCAGAGAACATAAAAAAATGCAGAACTGTCCTGTTTTGATTTTTTTTGTCTGCAGCTAAGGAAAGCAAGCTTTCCCCACCCAGCGTGGCAGATATTCTCTGCTCCACATCAGGCAGGTTTTCCAATATTTGGTTTCAGTTCTTTATCCTTCATCTAATAATGAATTTTTGTTTTAGCTTCAGAGTTAAAACAGCTCCTCACTTTGAGCCTCCATCTTCCCTTCCTCGCAATCAGATTGCATTCTGTTGAGCCTTTCTTAATTTAAATTTAAATTGACAGTAAATGAAGACTGATGGGTCAGGCAATGGGGAGTGGTGATCACGTGCTGTATGAAGCCACAGAACAGAAATTGAAATGTTTTTTTTCTTCTGCTGCAAAAGATTTTTCTCAAAATGTGGTGGTAGGCACATGTTCACTTAAGACAGATGACAACTGACCTCTTCAGAGCTTCCAGTATTTTTTATGAACATACTGTTTAGGAGCTTTCTCAGTGTGTAATGAAATGTGTTTTTGAAAAGTGTGTGATGGATGCTGTTTTTGCCATTATAGCATTCCCCTGGGCAGCCAGATCATTACTGTCCCTGTGAACTCCTCGCTGTCCTGGCATGTAAACAAACTGAGAGAAGTTGGGAAAGAGGCCTACAATGTCAGCTATGCCTGGAAAATGGTAAGTGCTTAACGTGACACTGTTGCATGGTGGCACTGAATAAGTTAATGTTCAGAAGAGTATATGAATATATTGAATATAGTGAAGTACAAAATATTGCTGTGGTCTTTGATTCTTCAGTTTAATTTTTGAATGTATTTGAACACTAATCTTGACCCTGGGATTAAAACAGAGCGTAAAATTAAATGTAATCCAGGTGAATTTTACTGATGCCAGAAATAATTGGCTACTTCTTTGTGCCAGCAAACTTAGAAGGGTACTTGTGGATCATTTCACAGCCTTAAGTTAAATACAGCCTTAAAGATTAAGCTGAGCAATTTTAACAGATTAAACCTGTCACTGGATAACAAAAATTCACAGAGGAGGCTAATGTTACAACGCTACACTGAATACCAAACACCCTTACTGAGCAGTTGGGCAAGTTTTGCCATTCTGTTGTACTACAGAGTACTTAAACATACACAAACCAATAAAGCATGTGACCCATGCAGCACATGATTAAGAATGATAAAATCTCTGGAGTTAAATTGTCAGTATTTCTCATAATGGGAGTATCAGTGTATATTTGTCACCTTATTTGTGCAGCTGAACCCTGGCCTCTATTAATGACTCTCCAGTAAGTATCTATAAAACAGTGTTAGAAATGATTGTTGATGAAGCAACAAAATGAAGGTCTGGGTGATTTGCTCATGTTTTCCAGGTTCAGGACACGTCCTTTATTCTGTGTGTTGTGGTGATACAACCAGAAATACCTGTGAAGCAACTTAAGAATCTCAACACTGTCCCCAGCAGCAAGCTCCTGTATCACCGCCTGGATCTGCTGGGCCAGCCAAACGCCTGTCTGCACTTCAAGCAGCTGGCAACTCTAGGTAGAGCTCTCATGCATGCTTCTGTAGAGTGTGGCAGCAGAAAGTCAGACTGTGCTCATAAAATGCTGGCAATATCGTCCTCTTGAGGGACATTTTTCTCCAGGGCTGGTTCTCTAATCAGCCATATCCATTGGTCTGTTCTCTCCATTGATCAAAACGAACTTTCTCATTGGTGAGCACTTGAGTGGATGAGTGCAGTGGGGCTGGGGAGGAGGTCACAGCACTATCAGTCTTGCTTGATGGAGTTTCCAGAAAGTGGAGTGGGAAGGGGGAAAGATAGCTCACTAAGTTCTGTTCTCTTGGCTGCAAAAGAGCTTACTGACATCATTCTATGCTCAGTTCTGTGAGTATGTCCTAAGAACATAGATTTATTTTTTGTAGATATATATAAGTTGCAAGCATTTACACTTTAGTGAAAAGCCTAAGATGAGTACTTAAATCTGTGCTATTTCATAGGAAGTTCTGAATTAACTGCTTTTGTTTGTAGCAAAGCTTGAGGGGTCTCATGGTGCATTAGAGCCACAGTTGTGGCATTTTCTTATCTGTGTTGCAGTGCCACAAATAGCTAAGTGAGATTAGACTGGAGAAGTAATGGAGACGTTTCCAAAGGAAACCTGCAGAAATTGCTTTGTCAGTTGTTTAAAATACAGAGTTTTTTCTTTCTTTCTTTAATGTGGTGCCTATCTTGATTGCCTTATATCCAGAAAGATAAGATATAAATAGAAAATACCCCAAAAACATGGTATTAAGCTGACAAGTGGAAAAACTTCATACAAAGCAAAATGCAGTCAAATCAGAATATTTGGTCTGGGAAGCAGATGAAGGCCTATATCAGAAGTTCATAAGTGATGGCTGCAGTACACATGGTTCCTGGATGTGTGGTGATGTGTTTTAGAGGAATGTGAATAAAAGCAGATCACTTACTTCAGTAATTTTTTTTTTTCCTGTGGAGACCATTATGTACTGAGAAATTGGGTTCCATGGGTCAGATGTTCAGAAAAGATGTTCTTCTCAACCTTCATCATCATTTTTCTTTTAAAAAGAAAAAGCTCTCAGGTATTACATTTTCTGCACAATGGACATCTAGTTTCTGATCTGTTCTGAAAAACAGCCCAGCCAGCTGCACATTTCTTGGTGTGCTGCTTCTTCTGCTCTTGTAATTCTGTTTGTTCTTCAGCTGGTACTGAAAGTTGCTCTTTTGTGTTTTCTTCTGCTATAGCCAATCTAAACATGGGTAATTAATCTCTACCTCTTTATCACAAAGTCTTGTTCTCCTCATGGAAACTGACTTCTGTAGGTTTTCAAAAAATAACAATTAGACATTATTTGGACTTAGAAAACAAGTGCACTGGAATCTACCAAATAACCCATAGAGATCAGAGTGAGTGGATAACTTTGTCACATCTGTGTTTGAAATGAGAAAGGTGGTTCACCAGCAGTAAGCAAGTAAGCACGCTCTGTTGGGTTGAGCTGGCTTTGGGCTTTGGAGTTTGTGGTGTTGTTTGCCATGAGAGATGAAGTCCCATGGCGTTTTGTATGCCTTGCCATATGGTGCTGCATCAACTACGCCATCCTTTGTTTTGTGCAGCATTTGGGGGCTTAGGAATGCAGATGCTTGATATAGGACCAGCTCTGGCTGGGTGAGGACAGGACGATGACTACTGGGTTCCTCCAGCTCTTGCACTGCCTCCTTCTGGGTTTGCTTTTGAGAGGAATACACAACAGCACAACTAGTGTAATTCTTCCACATATCCTCAGATAGAACACCACATCAGATACCCTTTCCTGGTATGAACGCGAATTTACGTTATTGGATGAATGTAGTTCATCCAATTCACTGCCCTTAACTTTCTATATCTTGCTCTTTTTAGAAAGCCCTACAGTAATGCTCTCTGCGGGCAGCTTCTCTTCTCCTTATGAACATCTCAGCCAGCCCGAGACAAAGCGGATGGTGGAGCACTACACAGCGTACCTCAGCGACAACACGCGCCTGATTGCTAATCCTGGCCTTAAGGTACATCCTTGCTGTTGGCCACACTTCTGTCCCTGCTTTCTTCCCAGCTTGGGCCTTTGGCTTGACCTCCTGGATGGTCAGCTCGTACTAAATTCATCCCAGAGAATGCGGTACCTGCGTTTATTTCCTGATGCTCTTAGGGCTATAGGGTGGTAGTGGTGCTTTGGAGTGGTATCCTTGTGCCTGGAGAGATGGCTGTGAGCCTCAAGGAGCAGAGAGAAGACAGAGCATCTTTCCCCAGGAGGCCGAGAAAAAAAGCTGATGAGCAGCTATTGAAATGAACATGAGAATAAATAAAGCTGCAGAAAATTCCAAGTGGAAATTATTTTGGTGTTTTTAGGCATGTAAATGTGAAAACACTTTTTTTTTTCTGCAAGCGGGGTGCTATTTTTATTTACCTGAATTAAAAAAGCCACAGAGGTAATGACAAGGGTATTTCATTGTAATAAGCTTTTCCTTTGCTTGGAATGTGCCGGATCCGTCTGGTGTGAGAAGACTTTAAACAAGTAATTGAGTTTAGATGATCTCTGATGGAGCTTTAGGAAACCCCGCGAGCAGCTTATTATCTTTTCATGCAAGTCTTAGAGGAACCCTGCTAGGTCTGCCTTTGTTTTGCAGTTCTCTGTCAGAAATGAAGTAATGGCTACCAGTCACGTCACAGATGAATGGATGACACAAATGGAAATGAGTAGTTATGAACAGTTGAACAGTTATATTGTGCGCCGTTACATAGCAACCCCCAATGGGGTGCTCCGAATTTACCCCGGTTCCCTCATGGACAAAGCATTTGATCCCACCAGGAGACAATGGTGAGTTTTAGGGTTCTGTTATCAAAGCTTCAGATAATCTGGTCGGGCAATGAGGAAAAGATTTGGTATCGATTTCATAGCCTGGGTTGTTACGGTCAGCTGTAAACTGCTTAAGTAGAAATGTTGTCATCGTGGGTGAAAGGCTGCATGCGTACATGCAACTAGTTAAAGCCTCTCCTGCTTCTAATTCCAACCCCTTTATTTTAAATGATAGCTTCTGTTTCATATCTGTGCTATAGCAGATGGGAATATAAATATTCAGAAAATGAGCATCCCCTGCAGGGATTCACTAATTCGGCTCTCAGAAGTGTTTTCAGCTCCTTGTGCCTTCTTTGGCTGTGAATATTTCAGTCCTCTTGTTTGTTTGTTTGTTTGCAGTGGGTTCCCTCGCTGATGTAAAATAGGAATCGGCTGGCTTGTCTGCAAGCTATTAATTATGCACTAGCAGCCAATTTGGGGAAAATATTTGTATACATTACAAATGAGAGCCTGAGACTGGCGAGCAGTGTGGCATGTGTTGTGACACAGGCTTTGTTGGAAGCAGGCAGCCAGGTGCTGCCCTGCTGTGATTCTGAGTGAGCCCCTGGATGGCTGCGATGCCTCCAGCTGCACACAGGGGCTCGTGCTGGAGCTCCTCAACCCGCTTTTCCCCTGAAAAATCATTTCCCCTCAATTGGATTCTTTTCTTCAGGTTTTCTTCCTCTTTGTCGTTGCTTATGTTTTTACTGACTGATAAAGTGATGGAATATTGCTCTGTTTTTGCAGTGAGACAAGGGATTGTAAAGGCCTCTCGTTATTTTCATTACTGATGCAAAATCAGACAAAAGCCATCTTTTTATTTAGAAGTCAGTCAGGCTGCTTGTGGAGTGCAGCACAGCCCTGTAAGCTGTTGTTCTGGGCAGAGGAAAGTAAAGTGACAGCTTTTTCATACACTACAGCATTTTCAGCAGTTAAAGTGTTTCATAAATCATGCTTAGGAACTTGTTTAGTGTTAAGAAACATGAATTTGGTAGCACGTCGTTGTCAGTGTGCAGAATGTAATGCTTGACTGCATTTTTACAAAATCAAGGATATGGTCTTAAATTTTAAAGTAACAGTTTCTCCCTAATTACCAATGTTTCTTTTGCTTCCCTTAAGGTACTTGCATGCAGTGGCCAATCCAGGGCTAATTACCTTTACTGGTCCTTATTTAGATGTTGGAGGGGCAGGCTACGTCGTCACCATCAGTCACACCATTCACTCTTCCAGGTAAATTGTGTTTCCAGGTTTGTGTCAAGTAAGAGTATTCTCAATTATCTTCTAAAGAGATCTGTTTTGGATAGGAGAGAAATAGACTGAGTGATAGCTGTGTGGTCGAGAACTGAAAACCAACCTGGTTTTGAAGTGCGTTTGACATAATGCAGTATAACCTTGTGTAGATTCACTGGAAATAGGATATCCCTGGGATAGGAATAGGTTTACATTCAGGAGGAGGCTGTAGTGTGTGAATCATAAGAGCATAAAGAAAGATTGAGTGAGTGAGGATGTGCTGCTGGATGACTGTGTGATGAAACTTCACATGTGTGAGGTGGGAATTGAGGAGAGGGAGAGGGACTCTTTCATTGGGAGATTTGGGGCTGCTGGGATCAAAACAGTCTCTGAATTTGAGGAAGCTTGCTGAAGTTATGCACACATAAGAGTTGCATGCACCATGGTGGTGCTTAGAAGGGAATA
The DNA here is from genome assembly GCA_037305975.1 of Chrysolophus pictus. Classification (NCBI taxonomy): domain Eukaryota; kingdom Metazoa; phylum Chordata; class Aves; order Galliformes; family Phasianidae; genus Chrysolophus; species Chrysolophus pictus. The sequence continues at coordinate 27,952,443 of CM074583.1, forward strand.
AAGTTAAGGCAGATCCACCAAACTGCCAGCGGAGGCCAGCCCAGCAAAACTGCTTTCTTAAAGGTCAGTTTGTGCATTTCTGTGGGAGTTTAGGAGTATGGACAATGTAAGAAAAAGTCTGTAAGCATTAAGCTACACTTACATGACTGCAGAAAACATCAGAATAAAAACAGCAGCCTTTGCCTTTGGGGTTAAAGCACCACATGTAGCTAAAGGAACGTCACATCCACATAGGAAGAAGCATATTCATTGATGTTTTCCATGATTTAAAGAAAGGAAGTGGAAAATGCTAACATATCTTCCTTTAGAGTCAGTCAGGAGAATCTCGGTGTTTCCATCATTCTCATGCAGTTAATATTACTGCAGACATTGTCAGTGCTGAAGTGACCCTTTCCTCGAGGACCAGACTTTGTTTCACCTCTCTCCTGCCAGGCCCCCAGCATAAGGAGCGGTTCATTTTGAGATGTAAGGTGCTTAAAGGAGTTTGGTGGGTAGAATATGTACTAAATCATACTGAAATAAACGCTCCCAGGATTCAGAAAAACTCAGGTTTCTGTATGGAGGCTCTTCTCTGAGCACATGGCTTCTTTGCACGCTCTGTCTAAAAGCTGACTGATAAGGAGGTGAATTCTAACACTGCACTGGTAAATCCAGATCTCAAAGCCAGCTGAGTTTGGGACAGTTTTTCTGTTCTTGGACACATCTCAGCTCCATTTGAGATTTTCCAGCACACAACATCTGCCTCTTCTTTGTCAGGAACAGCAGTGCCTAATGCCTGTGTGATGCTTTTCACAGAGAGATTTCTTCAAGGGAAATAAGCACTTTTGTAAGAAGAGAAGTGCATTTAATCAAAATTCTGATTTTTATCTAGGGAGAGGTAATCCAGCTGCCTTTAGGAATGTAGAGGTTGCATGGGTTATTAGAACATGATTAACGAAGAGTTAAATGAAGTTTGGCAGATGTAAGTGTGATTCTTGGGTAAATATGACCTCTAAAGCTTATAGTCACATGCAGTTATAATCCCTAAAGAAAAAAAAGTGTGGGGGGGAAAGAAGAGGATCAGTGGAGTTAATAGATTTACTTGTTAGAAACAGCTGTGTGGGTTTCAATAACATTGGTTTGGAACTCCCATTTCATGTACATCTTCCTTCTTCTTTAGAGTCTGGGTATAGAAGACTCATGCAAGAAGTTACTTAATGCAGCTTGCATCAGTAAACCACTGTACAATCACAGTACTGATGGTGAGGAACGTTAAAAAGATGAGACTGAGCAAAATTAGCAATTCTTTACCATTATAGAGCTATAAGAAAATACACTTCCATGCATCAGCCTGAGAATGGCTTGTAGGCTTTGATGTATCAGTTGCTAAGGCAACTGAGTGCATTCCTGAATTGGTAGAAATGGGCACATGAACACATTTTCAGTGTGAGCAAGACACTGCAATGGACAGCAGCCCTTCCTGCTGCTGTCCATAAGCATCCACAGAGGCATTCACAGAGACTTCATGTTCTGCACTTCCCCTAAATGGTTGTTCTATAGTTGCCCTTCGTTGGAGGGAAAATAGCAAATCAAAACATGATGGGGGATCTGCAGTCCTAGTTTGTGTTGTGAAGTCGTAGATGGAAGATGCATGGTGATTGGATTTAAACTGATTTATTGGTATGCACTGACTATTTCATTTAGAAAGCAAAGAGTAGATTGATAAGAGATTGTTCTCTTTATTTACAGTTGCTGTGCCTGCTCATTTAGATGTGGTCAGAGAGATCTGAGCTTCAGTGTGTAGGTATGGATTCAAGTTTTACATGTTTTTTTTTTCCCCTTGTTCTGCAGTGCACAGATGTCTTCAGGGCATTCGGTGGCTGTGATGGGCATTGACTTCACCCTGCGGTACTTCTACAAAGTTCTCATGGACCTGCTGCCAGTTTGTAACCAAGATGGAGGAAACAAAATCAGGTGAGCCTTTTCTTTCTGTTCATACTTACCTTCACAGTTCTGTTCTATTTTGTTTTTCTTGGACCCGATAACCCACTGGTACTTTCTATCCTGTCTTACTGTGGAATTCTATTACATTCATAGAATGATAGAACCATACAATGGCCTGGGTTGCAAAGGAGCACAATGCTCATCCAGTTCCAGCCCCCTGCTATGTGCAGGGTCACCAACCAGCAGACCAGGCTGCTCAGAGCCACATCCAGCCTGGCCTTGAATGCCTGCAGGGATGGGGCATCCACAGCCTCCTTGGGCAGCGATGTCTGTTCTCTGATTTGCACTAGAAATTGTGCTTTTTCTTCTCCTAAAGTTTATATGGACTTCTTGTTGCTCAAGATCAAGATCATGAGTTAAGAAAACAGTCATTGGTAGTGCAAAAAGGAAGATTGCCATTGATGGTATTTTGGCTTCACTGAAACCCTGGGTCAAAACAAAAAAGCAAAACAGCTTTATTAAATGAACACACTTCTCTTCTGTTTGTTTTCATTTGGGGCTGCCCTAGATATCTCCTTTTGGGGACGACAGTGACCTACCTAGTTACTGCGAGCAGTCAGTATTCACATGTAATTATGATAAGTCAAGCTCTATTCAATATAACAATTATTATTAAAATATACTTTTGCTGTATTTCTAAAAACCACCAGCACAGCACGAGTTGCAAGAGGTCCAGTTTCATCTGGAGCAGCTAATTTTAGTTTGACCTGTGTGAATGGAATTGTTCCTTTTTCCTCGGCCTTTGAAAAATCACGTGGTTGGGGAAGGATTCTAGTTTGGATCTGGTGTAATGTGATAACATGGTTTGGGCATTGTTGTTGTTTCTTTGTTTTTAAACTCTAAATTTGAGAAGGGAAGTGGTTTTCTGTCATCCTCCTGGTTCTTTTCTGGTTTGGGTGTTTTTTGTATATCTTATTGTGTTTAAAATGCGTATCAGGATTTCTGGTTTGGCATTCTTTTTTTTTTTTTCTTTCCCTTCTCCAGTTAAAAGCTGTTAATAATAAAAGAATCAGATAGTTTCCTCTGTTCTGCATTCTCTAAGTTGGAATTTTCAAGCATATTATTATATGCATCTTATATAATATTATAATGAGAAGCTGGAGATAATGCTTAGAGCCTTTCCATAAATACTGACAGGTATCAAGAGATATCAGCTCCAACTACTTGGCAGGAATTCGTTCATTTTAAAATGGATCTCTACAGAGCTTTTCTCTCCATTATTTTAGTCACATGCCTATTAGTTCTCCTGTTTTCTTCAACATCTTGAAAATCTTATGTGGGAAGACACAAGATCCACAACATGAGTTTCTAATGCAAACCCCCATAAGTGTGGTGGAATAAAGAATAAAAAAAAAAGAAACAAAACCCTAAAATATTTTCCTGACTCCGTTGTAGACCTTAGGTAGCGTTGAGTGGCCACAGTAACCACCTCCCCTTGGGAAACCGATGGGAATTGCTGGAAAGAAACAGTTGGGGAGGCTGTGAATGATGCCCAAGTGTTTTCTCTGGGGTGGGATGTCATTTAATGAGTGTAAAACCTCTCTTTAATAAGGAAGTCTAAAGGAAGGCTGTTTGCTCTTCTTGCCATGGGCAGGTGCTTTATCATGGAGGACAGAGGGTACCTGGTGGCACACCCAACACTCATCGATCCCAAAGGACACGCGCCAGTAGAGCAACAGCATATTACACACAAGGTCTGGCTTCTTTTTCCTTAGTCTTACCTCTTCCAGCTCCCAAAGTGGGAAGGACTGCAAAGAAGTTGCTGTTTGTGCCCGATCTGAAAGGCATAAAATCCTGTGTTTTTTTCACGCAGGAGCCCTTGGTAGCAAATGACATTCTTAACCACCCAAATTTTGTCAAGAAAAACCTCTGCAACAGCTTCAGTGACAGAACAGTTCAGCGGTTTTATAAATTTAATACCAGCCTAGTGGTAAGTGTGTTGTTTTTTGTTTTGTTTTGTTTTTAATTATTATTTTGCTTTTGAATGTACTTTGGTTGGGTTGGGTTTCTTTTGGCGGTAACAGAAATTCTTGCCAGGATCAGCAAACATGAGTCTAAGCCAGCCTGCTGTGTGGCTTGGCCTCTGTTCACCCTCATCCAAACATGAAATCAGTGATCCGGGCTGCACAAATAGTTCTCGCTTGAGAAGTCAGTTGACACACAAGGGATTACGGATGGGCAGCTGTGGTTGATGTCTGCAAAGCCCAGTCCAGCATCACGAAAATTGGGAGAGCTTTGTTAGGCAAGAAAACAGATGTTTTTACCGATGAAATGTTCATGAGCATTTTCAGAATATCACTTGTCAGACTGCAGACTGGAGGTGTGGATTCTCCTTGTGCTCAGCCATGCTTAGAAGTCCAAGCCAGGGTCTGTCATCTCTTGCTGTATGGTGAATGCTGACTGCAGTGCCACAGATCCACCCTTGCAAGATAACTGCAGAATTACTGAAAAGATGTTAAGCTCTGTGGGAGAAGTTGTTCTTTAAATGACGCTTTTTGACGTTTAATGAGAAGAGAAGGTGGGAAATGAGTGTCAAAAATATTTGAAAATTATGTCAGAATACATTGGTTTATGTCAGCTAGACTTAAACGTTTCCCCCACATTTGAAATGCAAAGTAGAAAGCGTATTACTCTAAAGGAAACTGTATGGGACAGAGCAAACCCTTAAGGCTGTGCTGTGTAAATCAGAAGGGAGTTGGCCTACCAAATAGATCACAGCTGTACAATGATGGTTACAAACTAAGTGCATTTTTTCCATCCTCAGCAAAATCCTTCCACCTTGTAGTAGTCTGGAAGATGAGCAAAACGCAACAGGTTGTTAAACAGATGTATAAGCCTCTTATTTCCAAAGGCGAGTCTCTGTACTTTGTGCTCCCTCTGCTCTGCATGTTTCAGAAGGGGAAAAGACTGAAGCTCCCTAGGGACTGGTTTTCTTGCTGTGCCATTAACAACACCTTGTTTTTCCTTAGGGAGATCTGACAAACCTTGTGCATGGCAGCCACTGCTCCAAGTACAGGCTGACAAGAATACCGGGCACCAATGCCTTCGTGGGCATCGTCAATGAGACCTGTGATTCACTTGCTTTCTGTGCCTGCAGCATGGTGGACAGGCTGTGTCTGAACTGCCACAGGTCAGCTGGAGATATGGCACAAGTGGGCATTTATGGTGTGGTTCTTATAACCTGTTTATTTGATAAGTTAAATGAAAACACGGAGTGCAAAACTGAAGTGAAAACAAAATTTACCCGTGCTGTTTGTAAGGGACATGGTGATTTAGCATTCCATTAGTCCTTTAATCTGTATTGTCACTGTATTAAGGGTAGTTCATTCTTGATGTGTTCATATGTCATGTGTGGATAAGTTTTAAGACCACAACTGATTCAGTTTGTCAGGGGGAGTTAGCTGTGGATCAGGCCCTTTGTTCTGGCATATTAATACCCACAATTTTATACGAGTTGACGTGTAGTTTTTCATCAGGGGGGTCCCAGCGACTGCAGGAGATTTTGGCTACACCATATGTTTGTTCCACTGGAAAGAAGGATCCTTACATCTGGCTCTCAGACTTGCCTGGGGCTGTCTGCTTTTTCAATTTCAGTGGGTGGGTAACTGATCGGGGAGGTTCAGTTATTGCATTGTCCTCAACCCCAGCACAGAGCAGGAACAATTCCTGCATTCCCGGGGGTAAGAGAAAGAATACCGAGCAGCTTTCTCCATAGTGAGCAGCCCTTTTGCAGCTGCACGGTAGGGTTAAGATTGCAGTGATGTCTAATGCGTTGTTTTTGTGTTTTTTGTCTCTCAAGAATGGAGCAGAATGAATGTGAATGCCCATGTGAGTGCCCTCTGGAGGTAAACGAATGCACAGGCAACCTCACAAATGCTGAGAGCAGGTGAGGCCAAACGGCGTGTAGTGAAAGTTAGCAGAATAAAGTGCTTGCTCGTGCTAACCAGGATAAATATACAGCATTGTTCAGGATAAATAAGCATTTGATATGTAATGGGTAAATGTGATACATCTTTTATTACTTGACTGCAGCTTCTAATACAAGGCTTTTCCTTTTGCCCCATTATAGGAATCCTAGTTGTGAAGTTCACCAGGAGCCAATGACTTTCACAGCAATCGATCCGAGCCTGCAGGATGCTCTCCCTCAGTGCATTAACACTCAGTGCAATCAGAGAACAGAGAGCGGGTAAAGTGCCCTTCTCCCTCCCTGAGGATATATGCTGTTCCTGAAATAATTCATGCTGTTCCTTAAAGTGAAAACAGCTCCTCCTTACACAGTTTGAACAAGAAAAGAAGGGATAAAAAAGGAAACGCAGTGCCAGGATGAGATATTATAGCACACACCAACAATAACGTCATGCTGCAGTTCAGAAACATAAGACCTCAATATCACTGAGCCACACAGCACCATTAATAGCAAACAAATGGTTTCCAGTCACACTTTGTGACTCTGTGAAGAACTGAGGGTTGTGCAAGTACAAGATTTGCTGTCGAAGGGACAAATTCTTCCTTTTAGCAAAGCAGACAGCACTGCAATGTTTGTCTGCCTTTTGAGGGAAGATGTGGATCAAAGTGCTTAGAGAAATGAGACAGTACTTTAACAGGGGTTGCCTTGGAGCACACTGGAGATGTTAGCTGCCTGTCAGCTTCCTGTTTCTCTCTTCCACTCCAGGCATTATGTAGAGAAACTTGAGGGCCTATTTATTTTTTGGTAGTTACGAGTGGTCTCTAGGGAGCTGAGATTGCTAGAACACATTGTGCTCTGACCACTCTTCCAAATCCTGTCTTACATCTTGCAGAGGATTGCAGAAAAGGGGTGGAACCGCAGTCAGGCTTTACTATGCTGAGAAATGTCATATTAGAGGAGTTAAAAAAGGAAGTTCTGTCTTTTACTCAGTGTGAGAGAGGAAGAAAAAGAAGGCAAACAGGCTTGGAAATGTGAGCTTAAGATGCAGGTCCCCTGTCTAACTTTGCCTTGTGCTACCTGAGCGTTTTCTGATGAGTTTTTGTGCCAAATGTTACATAATGCACAGGTTTAGAGATGATTTTGGCCTCCCTTTGTCTCTTGATTCTAAAATAGTCTGCGCTATGTCAAGTGAAAAGTTCTGGAATTGACAGTAAATGTGGTGGTCTTCTGGTTTTAATTTTCAGGGATTGCTTTGGTGTGTTGGACTGCGAGTGGTGTATGGTAGACAGCGATGGGAAAACCCATCTGGATAAGTCCTACTGTGCCCCTCAGAAGGAATGCTTCGGTGGCATCGTGGGAGCCAAGAGCCCATATGTGGATGACCTGGGAGCAATAGGTAACTGTTGTTCTGAACAGATGCTACGTTAACTCTTTGTAGTTAGTAATGAACGCTTACAGTGTCAGAGCATGCTTCAAATTTGTCTTCTCTGCTATTGGTGAATGAGCATAAAATAGTATGTAAAGGAATTTAAAAATAATAAATAAAAACAAGGCAGCAGGGCTGTCCTGGGCATGGTATTTTTGAAAGTCTCGACACGTAGCTGAATATACTTTGTAACCTTCAGATGTGCTCTGTTCAAATTTGTTCTCCTGTTTAAAGTGTGCTCTCCTGTGTGTGCTGTTGCACACCTAGAAACCCTTAGACCTTTCTGCAGAGTACTGATGTTTTTTTTTTCCTCTGTTTTATCCCTTTTTTGATTTAGGAGATGAAGTAATCACTCTGAACATGATAAAAAGCGCACCGGTCGGCCCAGTGGCTGGAGGCATCATGGGCTGCATTATGGTGCTCGTCCTAGCAGTGTATGCCTATCGTCACCAGATACATCGGAGGAGTCACCAGCACATGTCACCTTTGGCAGCACAAGGTGAGCTGATTAATCACAGAATGGCCTGGGTTGCAAAGGAGCACAGTGCTCATCCAGTTCCACCCCCCTGCTGTGTGCAGGTCACCAACCAGCAGACCAGGCTGCCCAGAGCCACATCTAGCCTGGCCTTGAATGCCTGCAGGGATGGGGCATCCACAGCCTCCTTGGGCAACCTATTCCAGTGCCTCACCACTCTCTGAGTGAAAATATCCTCCTAATATCCAACCTAAACAGACAAACCAGCTCCTTCCTTGGTTTTGTTTCTCTGTCTTCTGTGCTTCACCCTTTTAATTTCTCCGTGCCATCCTCTGTAAAAGTAAAGTCCTATCTTCATAAGGGTGCCTGTGTATTGCTGCCCTCTTCTGGGTGCAGTCTGACCTGCTGCCTACAGAGGAAAGTCTGTCCAAGGAACTCAATAGCATTTCCTGTTAGGAAGCTGAAGTTATGATTTTTCCAGAGCTCAAACAATGAGCCCAAGTTCACAGCTTTGTGTGCCTTGTCATAACACACCGGTTAGATATGTTCATTTCTGCACAGGAGTGGTGATTTGAGGAATACATTTTTCACACCCCTTCTGCTTGGGTTGTTTGAAACGTGCCTGTTTCTCAGATGTATCCCTGCTTCTATTCAGTGTGCTGTTCGTGGGATCACAGATACAAAAAAATACCCCTATGTCCCATCTGTCTTCAAAAGAAAGCACGCTGAGCTCAGGCTGCACAGTAATGCAAGGTGCTTCCACTACATTACCAGGGTGACAGCCATTAGTTAGTTTTTCTCTTAACAGTTGCATTTTTCTGTTTGCAATGGTGTGTAGAAATGTCAGTGCGTATGTCGAACCTGGAAAACGATAGGGACGAGAGAGATGATGACAGCCATGAAGACAGAGGAATCAGTGAGTACCAAATCACTTCACTGTAAAAAAGGTCAGATTAAGAGTAAACGAGCGGTTTGTTTTCTTAACGAGCTGGAGTTAAAAACATACATATGAGGAAATGCTGTGCTGATGAGCAGTAGAAAATGATTTCACAATGTTTTAAATTGTAACTTCAAATGCACTTTCAGTCTCATTTACGTTTCTTATTTTTAGAATTATGTTTCTTATTTTAAAATGACTTTAATCCGTGTGGAGGAAGTTTGTCTCTTATGTTCCCTATCATGACCATTTCCAGCAGCAGCTGAGCCACAGCTTAGAAATTACAACTGTGACAATACAGGGTATGCAAAGCTGCTACCTTTGTTCAGCCTTGGAAAGGAGAGGACAAGTCTTCAACAAATATGTCAGTAAATCTATCTTGCTTTGATTTAGGAAGCTCGTTTTAATTTGCCAGTCAGTAAAAATGACACTTTGCATGTAATGGTGCTGTATTGCAAAATGACACAAGTGCACCAAAACTCTGGGAAAACTCTGGATTCAGACCAGGTCCCTGGCTCTCATCCCTCACTGAGAGAGGGCTAAAAGACTCTAAACTATGTCAGTACTTACAGGTGGAGAAATAAGCACATCTGAGTTTGATGGTCTACTGCTTCTCCAAGTCCTTGTTAGCTCCAGTTTGAGTGGGCTTGTGGTACTGCCATGGTTTCTTTGGCATGGGTAGGATAATTCTCTAAACTGCTTATTTCAAGTGAGTGAGTTTGAATGAATCTCGATCTATTCTATATTTAGATACAATCTCTTTACTCCCACTGCTCTGTCACTTGACACAGTCTTAAAATAGTAATATTTGAGCAGTCATTTTGCAGAAAGCCCGTTTCACTGTGTCTGATGTGTCCCACAGATAAAATTGAGTAAAAGCACTTCCTTTTAAACAGGTTCTGTTTCTTTTTCTGCCCCAGTCAGTAACACCCGATTCATAGCAGCGGTAATAGAGCGGCATGCCCACAGCCCAGAGCGCAGACGTCGATACTGGGGTCGATCAGGAACAGAGAGCGACCACGGTAAGACTCTGAATCACCATCCGGGACACAGCTTAATAATTGTGGTTACTCACAGGTCTGGCATGTTGCAGATAAGGCTGCAAAAAAACCAAACAAACCACCTTTGCACCTTATTGCTTCACAGTTAAGCAGTTTTGACACCCTCCAGCAGATGATACTGTCCACTGAAGGAGTGGTAGAGTAAAAGCAGCTAAATGCCATCCTACCCCTGTCTGATTCTTGGGATCTGCCAGCTTAACTGGGTGACCAGAATTCAGATCGACAGATATGTTACTATATTTACCATACTGGTTTTCCACTACCAACCCGAACAATTTAGATCTTCAGTTGAGATAATGGACCTCTCCTACTCTCTCAGTGAGGGAAAGCAATCAGATCAGCATCTCTGCTGCTCTTTTTCTTGTATGGAGCATGTGAATCTTTCATAAAATTCCACCAACATGCTGGATGCCTGCAATTGCTAGGGGTAAAGTAAGTGTGGGTTAGAGGTCCGGTGCCTCCTTAGCCTTTCTGCTGCATATTCAGCCAATACTGTCAGCATAGAGGGCATCTTATGCAAGTGTTAAGCAAATAACAATCAGCATTAGCTGTGTACATGTATAGCAGTGAAGGGTGTCCAACCTTGTACGTTTGTTTCCTCTCCCTCCCACACACACCATACATACTGTTTAGATTCTGAGAATTTTGATACACCTCTCATGCCTTGAGACTACTTCTGTCTTAAAAGCAGTTAGAAAGATGTCATGCTGGTGTCTCATGAGGAGGACGTAATGTAAGTTAAGAGAGGGTTAGGCAAGGCGGTCTGCCACAGACAGCAGCATGTCATAGTGACCATCTACTAGAAGATCTAGAAGATCTCAGTCATTAAGACAGTGGTTGCACTAATGGAACTCCTGGGGGACAGGAAATCTCAAGGCCAAAACCTTGGAATGTGAGTGAACAGATGTCCAAGGGGCAATCTTGCTGTAGGAGGCATTATCCTGGATTTGGGGTCAGATTACCTGTGCTGAGAAAGATTTGCTTGACTAATACTCCCTTTGCACCAATCCTTGCCATCTTCCTAGTTAACAGGACTAGCAGGGTTTCTGTATACCTGAAACGTGCACTTCTATTTTTTAGTCTCTTTAGTCTTTAGTTCCATCTTCTTCAGAGGGCTGCCCGTTTTTCTTCCCCAGCCCCCCTCTGCCAACTTAGAAACCATCTCTCAGACCACAGAAAGAGAGAACCTTGAGTACTTGGCCTGATACTTCCAACACTCTTTGGCTAGGTGTCTCACGCTGAAAACTTGAAAAACAGAAATGCTCAGAAGCAGTAGGGGTTTTTTCAGCTCTTAGCCAAAATTTTCTCAGAAGGATTATTATTCTAATGAAAGACATATCTTTATTTCTTTAAACTTTTCCTGCATTTCCATGTTTAGAAATACTCAGGTGTTTTTGTTTAGGATGCTGCAAACTGATTCTGAGTGGCAACAGCCGGTTTCAATGTTAAATCAAATCTCACAGTAACTGTGAACACCTGCTTCAAAAGAAAGGGACAAAAAATGCCAAAGGGACATGTTACAAGATGACTTTCTCCCTGAGAAGGCACAATCTTGTCTTGCAACAGTTAGCTGACTTTCAGGTGACATAATTTCCTTAGGATAACCCTGCAAATGCAGTGTTTCATTACACATAAAGATGGTTGATCTGGTTTTCTTCAACCTCTCAGCCTTTGGTAGCAGTTATTTTAGCCAAGGGAGAGCCTCCTGTTAGTTTATGCTGTGTGCATGCCTAACTGGAAGAGTTGGTACTATTGGGCTTAATGGAACAGTGCAAAATGCTTCCGTGTGGATTCAGTAAATTTCTTTAACTGTATGGAAAGCTGACCAGCATTGCAAACATATACTGGATTTTTGCAAGTTGACCCTAACAGGTAAAAAGTGTTCGTTTCCTTCTAAAAATATAATGCTGTGATTATATATAATACGTCAAGGTAATGTGAAAAGGCTTTGTTACCTCCAGGCATTAGCCAGTGGTCCTTACTAGGATGAATGTAGCTGGATAGGGACAGAGGTCGTGGGACCCGCTGAGCTTTTGTCTGTTTGTGACATTCAAGTAATACAGAATCATAGAATGGTTTGGGTTGGAAGGGACCTTTAAGATCCTGCTATAGGCAGGGACACCTCCTTCTATAGACCAGGTTGCTCACAGCCCCATCCAGCCTGGCCTTGAATGCTTCCAGGGAGGGAGAACAACTTCATGAGCAACCTGTTCCTGTGCCTCACCACCCTCATGTATTAAAGGTACCACTCCCAGCAAAGCAACCCTTCTGCTATGTTTTGTTTCTGAAGTTACTGCAAGCAATTCTTCCGTAACCAGCTGTTGAATGGTTTTGCTGCTGTGCGTCCTACAGATCGTAGGTTCCCAAAGTTTATAAAGAAAGATGGGCAGTGCAGACAGTGGTCCCTTTTTTCTTTTCTCTCAGCTGAAGCAGCTCCTTGTTTATTCTCTGCCAGGCGCCAGCTGTGTCTGATTGCAGCAGGGTGTGGCTGTGGATATTGACCTCCAAGTCTGACTTTTCATCCTTAGCTCCGCCGTTTTGTTTTCTAGGCTACAGCACTATGAGTCCTCAGGAGGACAGCGAAAATCCGCCGTGCAATAACGATCCGCTGTCAGCTGGTGTTGATGTTGGAAACCACGACGAAGACTTAGACCTGGACACACCACCTCAGACAGCGGCCCTGCTGAGCCACAAGTTTCACCACTACCGGTTGCACCACCCCACTCTACACCACAGCCACCATTTACAGGCTGCAGTCACCGTACACACTGTGGATGCAGAATGCTAATGAACAAACACGAGCAGCAAACCTTGTGAACAATGATCCGTGCAGCAATGGGCGCCTTTGTTTCTGTGCTTTTTACCAGGAACAGTTTAACGAACTTCCTGAGTAAACTCTTAGGCATAAGAGCTTTACATTCTCATAAATGTAAGGTTGGCTCAGAAATGGAAGGGAAATGTGCTTGATGAATGGACCTGCCATAACATTTAATAAAATGGAACAGGAGGCACGTTAGACCTCCAAAACCAGGGATGCAAGTTTATACAGCAGCCGAAGCTTTGGAAGCCCTGTTATGCTGAGCCAAGAGAAGGGAGAGCTTAAAAGAGCCAGAGACGATTTGGTTTCCTTAACTGGAAGAGCAGAAAACTGTGCAGCTGAAGACTAAAAAGGTGCCAGACAGAGCGGGGGGGGTCAGTCGGGTTCTCTGCAGTTTTGTGCTCTTAGAAAGTTCATTGCTCCAACAATTGCTGTATGGAACCTGGGACAGTGCATCTCAAGATTTTTAAGTAAAGGATTATTTTTCTACTATTTATTGAACTTGAAACTATGGGGGGAGGGAGGGGAGAAAATGTTAGGAGTTTTCAACAGCTACCACATATATTCTGTGATGGTGAAGTAGTTCTTCTGAGGAAGACGTCTGTTTCTTATTAGCTGATATTCATCCACTGCCCCGCTCTGCAAAAGGGAAAATGAAGAAGTCGTCTCCGACGTGTTTACATTATGAATGCTTTCTTTTCCACAATTGTTTTCGGTTAATTTTACAACCTGATTTACATGGCAGTATTTTCTTCCTATTTGCAGAGGAGAAATCCTGTGTTTCCTTACTAAAATTCTGCGAATTCTGCGCATAAATCTCTCCATCTTTAAACTCTTTGATCATCCCAGAAGGTTTCTTGTATGGCAGTAATAAAGGATTTATTTAGCGTTGGTTACCAGAGAATTCCAAATGAAATCTGTGCCATTGTAATGTTTCTTTAGGACACCATCAAGATCAGGAGTAGGGACAAAGCAGTGTTCTGTAAAACTTGGGTTACTGTGGAAGGGATCTGTTTGAAATCATAATTATAAGCTGCTGCTGTTTGTCTGGAATTTAACATTGCTTGGTAATTCAAACAGAGATTAATCAATCTGACTGCAACACAGTGCAGCATAATCATAAATTAGTTTGAAATCACAGTGTTGTATTTTAGATTCACATTTTGTGATGACGGTGATATAAAATCATTCTTGCACTGTGCATATGATAAACATCCATTTATATGTAGTTTCTTTTAAATCTCTTGTTTTAATTAATATGGTACTTAATACTGTATTATGTAAAAAAAAAATAATTGGTTCTTAAACAGTACGGTAAAATAACTATATGTGTGATATCAGGATACCCCTTTATACTATGTATAAAATTGAAATCTCTAGTGAAATAAACTGTATATAAAGTATAGTTCTGTGGATACCTGGCTAGATGGAAATCACTCTGTCTCAATTTCCTTTAATATTCCACTGAATGAGGAACGAAGCATTTGATCAGGTTGCTCTTGTTTTTAGGAGCTGTCTTGAAATACGTAAACTGTAGCTGTAAAGGTGTTGATGTGTTTTAGAGCTGTTTGCTTTTCTGAGCCTGTCAGTCACTGCTTGGGAAAGGAATGCTTTGGGAGTGGTTGGTGACTGCAGACTCACCAGGGTTAATCATTTTGGTTCTCATTTGTGCTACTGAAAGCTCAGTCATGTTTTGTGTTGGCCTTGGTGCTGTGTTTGTGTAAGAAGGGCTGTGAGATTGCTTTTGCTGAGCAGACAGCAGTGGAACTCTATTAAGCACTGTGTTGTGTTTTCGAAGGGCTGAATTGGATGTCCTGTAACAGGCTGTGGTTCCATCTGTAGACACAGTTTGCTACAATCTCTGATGTTGTATCCAAAATAACACTGGCTTTCGGGCACTGCACAAATGGTTGTTTTTTTCAGGTTTGCCTTTATAAGAAAATGCATTACTTTAATGTTACTGCCTGACCAACAAAAACATCCGTGGCCAAGAAGTGGAATCCATAAGAATGAAGGGCTGATAGCTGTTGAACTTTCCTAACCCCAGTTCTGCAGAACTCGAGCTGTTCTCATTGAAGCTCAGAGGTGAGATGTGACACTGTATCCAGGACTCTATTTGTTCCAATCTGTCCAGCCCAAAGTTGCCATAGCGTGATAAAAGTGTCCCTGGAAGTTACCAACTTGTGAACAGAACCCAAATGTTTCTTTGTCTATTTGCATATGAAGGGATCTCACTGTGCAGTAGTAGTTCCCCAAATAGAATATTTGCTCCCCAGTTGTAGTTTTTGAGGGCAAGCAGCATTAGAATAGTCCCCTGGCATGTAAGGTAGCACTAACAAAAGTGAAGGAGCACCTTTGGCTTGATCTGCACTTGCTTATCTGTTCTGGTGCCAGTTTGAATTTAACCCAGGTAAGATTGTGGATGGAGCACATTTGTAGTGAGAAACAAATTATTAATTCCAGCTCTAACTAAATGTCTCAATGGAGAGATGCTGTTGTTAAAATTACTTGCTGGGCAGAAACTGCTTGCAGTGCTCTCTGTTGCAGCTCTGCCAGAAAGATATCTAAGTGCTATATAACATTGCTCTTTGAACAGCTATCAAAAAGTCCAAGCAATCACAAGCCCCTTGCTTTTATCTTGCTTTTATTTTTTTATGAGTTGCATCTCATTTCTGCCTCACCATTTCTGTTGTAGGACATACGAAGTGTTCCTGGTTCGTGGGATCTGGACAACCTTGCTTATGCTCCAAGTAATGACAAGTGCCAGAACTGTTGCTATTAAGGAGTAATCAAGGGAAAAAAACAAAACATATCTAAAGGTGTGTCAGATGGTAAATTCAAATGCTGACCTTGTTTCAGCAGGAATCTATATAATGCCGATAATGATCCTAGAGTTCATTTAAAGCAAAACCTGCTAAATGACAAAGGGAGCATTGACATAGTCAAGGTTTATAAGGAGCTGTGTGATAGCCCTCCCGTTTTCATTGCAGGTGCTGTTCCACAGCCTTCCCTCCTCATTATTATTTTACTGTGTTGACTGTGGAACAAGATCACAAATGGGCAGTTGTTTGCCTGACTTGGATTTGTATCCTGTATCCTCCTTATTTATAACTGGTAGACTTTATGGCCATAAGTTACTTGGTTGTTTTAACATCCTGTGTGTTTTCTTTCATTTTTCTGGAGGAAAAAAAGAGTTATTTTCAGGTTTTTGATTTTTTTCCCCCAAAGATTACAGTGAGTTTTGCCTTTGGTTTGCATATGCTAAGTGTTAAACAGACATAATGCTTTCAGTCTTTGAGCACTCTGAAGTGTATTGACTTTTCCTGTTCGTACCAAGCAGGTCATCCATCAATGGAACCAAGCTAGAGATGGAAGCTGTTCACGTGTTCAGAGTATGTTGCTTCAAAATGGAGGCTTTTTTGTTTGTTTACACTATTGCCTTGATAAAAAATGTGATTTGAAAAGAAGAGTGCGTTATAAACCAGCCCACGAGCATTAAATAAGGCTGCTTACTCCATGAAATATTATCTTTATCCTTGCCCTTATCCTCTCTCCTTGGCGTGGAGAGAGAAGACAGATGAGAATTCATCAGGTGTTCCCGTGTGCAGCACTTGTGACTATAACTGGTCAAAAGGAGATCTCTAGCTTTCAAAGGCTTTATTTTGTAAAGTAACCCAGAAATGGAGACGAGGAGAGAAAATATATTTGTCACAGTAGAAATGATTGCAAAGCTGGCAGCAAGCATGGAAAAGGGGAGGAAATAGGATGCAGAAGTCCTGGATCACGTTAGGAGAGTGTCGGTAATCCAGAAGGCTGGATGCAAATGTAAAGATAAATTTGCAGTATTCATAGCTCTTAGATACCTCTTTCATTTGTTTTCTGAAAAAGAATCCCAGTTATGGCTGAGATTTTCAAAGGAGCCTGCACTAAAGTTTCCCCTCCTTTGTCATTCAGTGCTGTTTGGAATATCAGTTCCTACAGCAGTTAATTCTGTTTCTGTTGGGCTGTGGTTTTCCGCACTCTGTCCATTTTGCCGTTGATCCTAGGTAGGAAAAAAATAATACAGACATCAGAGTATTTTATATTACTTATTTGCAGCTCATCTCCTTCATGAGAGGTGATTGTTTTCTTTACTTTATGTGCTTTGAACTGAGTCACAGAAGGACCTTGGCCCAGAAAGGCTTGCGATTTGGAGCCAAGGCTACAGTGGAATTTGGACATTCAAGTCCAAGAGTGAAGTCCTCCAAACCCTGCCTTGTTAGCAGAGTGCCAAACATAACTGGTGTGTGTGCCAGTGTTTGTGCAGAGCTGCTGCCAGTTTTATCTCAGTAGATGAGGCTGATGCTTCCCTGCCTCGGCACCTTTTACATCACCTCCTTTGGATGGTGCATTTTGAGACTGGGGTACTTCCATCCTCTGCCTTGGAACCAAAGGGAGCCTGAGCTGGCAGGAATTCTGGGCACACATGGACAGCAGTTTCCGAAGTGACTTACTGACTGCATAGCAGCCTGCACTGTGACGTGCACTTATTGCCTGCTCAGTCCCAGGGAAAGGCTTCATTTTCTACATCTCTGCTGCAAACTTCCATGGAGATTTTCAGCGAATAGATGGTCTAGTGATAGAACAAAGGGAAACGAATATCCAAAGTACATAAGGAAGAGTTTCCCTCAAATAATCAGATCTACTCTGTTTAACCAAGGCTTTTATTGTAATGCAAGGCAATCTTATGCCATCAGAAAGTGGTGATACGAGACAGCAATACCGATGACCTGAGTGAGGAGCACGAGTTGGATGACAGGCTGAACATTCATTAGATGTGGAATTTGTACTTTCAGCTCAAAGATGAACCATAATGGCCTCGTCTTAATTCTGTAGGAAAAAAAAAAAAAACAAAGTAATTTGTATTCCTGGGCTGGTTCCATCAGTGGTGTTGGTGGTAGATGGTACTACCTTAAAGACTTGGGAGCCAGCGGATGCTGTTATGTTTTGTTTTACATTTCTGTAGTTGATGCTGGCAAAACCACCTTTGAGTGCTGCCTGAACAATTGCTCTCCACTGTTATTACCACAAATAGAGCAAAAACAGTGATAGCAAAGAAGGGAAACTGTTGGCCAAAAAGCACAGCCCAGGAACCTTTCTACCCCACTCTCCATCTGGCATCAATGTATGACAGTGTCTGCTCTGCAGATAGAGTGAATAACCTCCACTTCTGAGACCATCCAGCTGGTCATTTTTACAGGCATTATGTCTGCATGAAAATAATGTGAAGGAAGAGGTATTTCCACACCAAACTGAAGTTCTGATAAAGCTGGCAGGCTGCTCTTTATTACAGGCAGCATCACAGCTGGGTTGACTTTAGATGAGGCTAGTGAATATTTCCAGTGTGGTCAACGTTGGTGTTTTCTAATTTTCAAGCTCTTCCACCTCACCTAGAGGTGTAAAATCAGACACGCTGGTGTAGGTGGGCACTGAGACCAGCAGGAAACCAGGAACTTGGTCAAATAGTGCCAGTGTGCTTATTTTCAGTAGTCCAACTTTCTGTCAGTTTTCCACATTTGATTTGCTTCAGCTATCCATTCTCCTGGTATAATGTATGCAAATCGCCTGCAACTGGGAGAGATTAAATGCCGAGTGATTAAACTAGATTATCTAATTCCTGCAAAATAATATTAACCTCTTTGATATCTTTATTCCATTTGCAGCTTAACTGAGGAGATCTCTATACACGAGCCAAAGTGTGTTATTATTCTAACAGCCAGGCAACCTGGATGGCAGGGAGTGGAGGAGGCTTTTTTGCTCCACATCAGAGCAGAATAAACACGCAGAAGTTACTTAGACCCTTCAGTGTGTTTATAGCAAAAAAAGTTGTGTTGCATGACTGTTTCTATGGAAACCTTTTTATAACCGAATGGCAGAACACTTTAAACTCATAAATTTATTTAAGAACGCATTGGGAAAGTTGAGCTTGCATTGTGTCCTCCATGCCAGTTTTCCATATTTAACAAGTTCACTGTGTTTTTTAAGGAGAAAATATTGTGGTGGTATTTCAAACCTCCAACCTCTGCTAGCAGGGATAAATCACGGACTGGTTCATTGAATCAAAACAAATTGCTGATATGGTGCCTGTTCCAGTACGTACCAGTTATTCAGTCACTCACCTCCAGGATATTCTTCAAGTCTATAATCTGTATGGGCTGCAGGTGAGACAGTGATGGAGGCGTGCTGATTTCCACAGAGAAATGCTTTGGTTTGGTGTTGTGATTTTGCTGTGTTTTAACACGAAATGATTTCACGTTTTCCTGTGAGCTCTCAGCATTCATTTCCAGCTCCTCAAAAATAGGCACTTATGGAGAAGCTGAGACAGAACGATTTGAAACGACCGTTTGCAGCACCCCAACAGAAGGTGGCCAATAAAAATACCCTGTAGGAATGCTGGGTGGGCTGTACCTGCTTTTACTAGAAACCTAAGAAGCCTTTTTATTCTAACGTTGCCAAAACATACTTTCTGTCAATAAATTATTACTAAATTTGAAATTGGACCTGGGTGAGGGAAAAATAAGGCCTATGAAAAGAAGAATGGTGACTTAAAGCAGTGGGAGCATTGTTTGAGGAAGTGTTGCAGAGGTTCCAGCCCTTGGGGCCAGAAATGGGAGAGGACTGTACTGACAGCTCTTTGATCTCATTGTCTTCCATTCTCCATTACTAGTCAGGAAACTGGCTTTGTTTCATGGTGGTTTGTTGGGTATTTTACTACACTTTTGCTGTCTTCAGATATAACCTTCACACTGGTTTGCTAATGATATGCACAAAGCAACAAAGGTTATAAATTCTACTGCAAAGACTATGATTCCTCTAAAATAGCCCCTTACAGTGTAATGGTTTCCTGACAACAGTCACTCACTCTATAACCTCTATTATCTTCTTACTGTTTACTCGCAAACCACTGTGCTACAGAATGGAAACCGAGATGTTGCTAACCAGTCTCTGAGTTAATCCATCATCCCCAGCTCTCTTAGGAGCAGTGTTACACAGAGTTTAATAGCCATCAAGTCCCACTTAAAAAGAAAACGTTCAGCTGTGGGCAAAATCACTTCGAATATTTTTGTGTCTGTATGGAAGAGTGTTTCCAGAGTAAAGAAACGGCCCATTTTTGGTCGTACACTGTAGTACCTGGCAAATTCCAGTAAATGTGAGCTACGTACCGTGCAAGTAAGGCATAATTGAACTGGGAATATCTGTTTGTTGACTGCAGCTCTGAGAGAAGCACGTGGCTGCTGTGAGCTCTGGAGCAATCTGTTGCCCATCTGGCATCTTTCAGACAAGATGGGCACTGCTGGGATGCGATTTGATCGCCCTGAAGTCTGATCCTATATTACTGCCATTCCTCAGTGCGTGGAGAGCTCAACCCCAATCAAGATATCTCTGGTATTAAAATAAGCTTAGCAAGTTAATTGGGAAGACTTACCATGCCACAATACTTGTCTCAACAGAATGTCAGCTGAGTTATTCTGATGGTTAAGCAGTGCGTTGTCCAAGTGAGACATGCAGTTGAAGTGATGCTGTAGCTGCCAAGGGCAATGATGAAGATTTTCTTCCATCAGAGTGCTGCAGGTATCAGTTGCTCGTTGTGCTGTGCTAGGTTGGGAATTTGATATGAAGTTCCATTTGTTTCTTAATGATCCACACAGTTACTGCATGAATGTTACACCGAGACTGCCAAATGCAGTCAGATTTGTAATAAGGCAAAAGGAACTTCTTTGGGCATATTTGTTGTATTCTAGAGGTGATTAGTTTGGAAGTGTGAGATATACATTGGAGCTTCATTGTTGACGGCGCATCTGTGTGATCATTGCAGAACTAATATTGTTGACACGTGAATCTACATCTTTGGGTTTCAAGATTTGAGGTTCCAAATGAAACAAGGAGCAGCAGGAGGTGGCAACCATGGGGAGAGCATAGACTGAAGAGAACGGTATTGCTTTTGACCATTAACAAAGCACTGCTTGAAGTGATGCTAGCAGTGAGGGTTTTAATGTGAACGTGGGCTTTGCAGCTAGTGATGGATTCCAGACACCTGCTGTAGGAAAATGATTCAGTTTTGGGTTGTAGAAAACAGTTTGGATTTCTCTTTCATGTAAGAAATCCATTTTCTGAAGAGCTTACAGATACATTCCCACTATCCCCCATACTCAGATATCCAGCAGATTTTAAAAACTTTGGCTTTTATCTGCAGAGATCAGAGCCTGTTTGTACATTTGAACATGGACACTTACATCCGACCACATCCTTAATTCTGCATGGGTGTTTGTGCCACAATTCTCTTCAGTGCTCTCCTCCTATTTAAAAAAAAAAAGGGTGGGGGAAACAAAAAGAAGGTTCAAAGCTACAGAAATGTGGTAAGTTAATCTCCAGCTTAGAAGAGCTGCAAAAGCCACTCCTGTGGACAGGCCATTTTTCTTAATTAACAAAGAATTTAGTGAGCTACAAATGAATTACTGCAAAGTGGCTTAGCTGTAATAGCATCAAGCCAGCAATGCAACCAAAGCTGTACTTACAGATCACTCTAGTTTTCCCCAACAGTGTTTAAATAGTGAAATAGTGTTCCTTTTTTTTTTTTTTTTTTTTTTTTTGCTTATGCAGCAGTTCTGAAACTTAATGGAAGTGCATCGGAAAACCAAAGACTGCTCAGAGTGCAGAGCATCAGCATGTAGGGCTTGTTTTGAAAGCAACAGAAAGTGAGTAGCTATACTGATAGAAACGTGTGCTGTGTGTGAGTATGGAAGGATGGTCTGTAATCAAGAGGAAATCCTCTAAGGAAAATACATACACGTGTTGGATCACTGTCCTCCTCCTGTGCTGGGTGCAGTGCTGCTGGTGGGGGCTGTTACCACTTGCATTGCATGGTTCTTGCTCAGCACCACCCTCCTGATGAGCTTTCTCGTTCCTGCAGATGCAGCAGCAGAGGCTCATCAGAGGGTTCCCCAAGCAATGCCAGTTCTCATGGTGTGGGTAGGAGTGGTAAAACTGGTAGCAGGCACAAAGAACAAAGCTGGGAGCTGCAATGGCTGGTCTGAAGGAGTGCTGGCCAAAACCAGCTCCATGGATAGAGGGAGGCTGTGCCATCAGCCTGGGCTTGGTTCTTCTGGCAGGAACCATATGGAGAAATGGGAGAGTTCCCAAGGGTGGAAGATTAACTTGTGAGATTTGTGAACTTGAGAACAGGTTGAGGGAACTGGGCTTGTTTAGCTTGGGGAAGAGAAGGCTCCAGGGAGTTGTGGCCTTCCAGTACTTGAAGGGAGCGTATAAACAGGAGGGGGAATGGCTGTTTATGAGGGTGGATAGGGATAGGACAAGGGGGAATGGTTTTAAACTGAGACAGGGTAGGCTTAGGTTGGATATTAGGAGGAAGTTTTTCAGCCAGAGGGTGGTGAGGCACTGTTCACAGGTTGCCCAAGGAGGCTGTGGATGCCCCATCCCTGCAGGCATCCAAGGCCAGGCTGGATGTGGCTCTGGGCAGCCTGGGCTGCTGGTTGGTGACCTGCACACAGCAGGGGGTTGGAACTGGATGAGCACTGTGCTCCTTTGCAACCCAGGCCATTCTGTGACTCTGTGATTAGTCCACCTGTGCAACAACAACTTGCAGACAGAAAGAAATGAGATCACTGCAGGGAAAAGAAAAAAGAAATACACTTTTAGCTGTAAAATACAAACTTTTAAATACGTATCACCTAGCAAGAAAAATTGTTGTGTGTTTCTGGAGCTATTTAGGTAGTTTTATTTCTGCCATTAATACTGAACTGTTAAGTCCTGAAATGCTTATTCTAGCAGTGCACCACAGCTGGGAATGAGTTGCACTTGGGTGCCCTGCAGCCTATCAAATGGAGACAACAGCAGCTTTTCAGAAGGTAATTGTTACAGGTGTGATTAATTACCAGCAACATACAGGTGAACCAGCATGTCCACCTTCAAACTGGAAGAATTAATGTGGTCATTAATTACTCTGCTTTCACAGCTTCATTAGCTTCATTGACCCATAGGATGTTTGGGCAGGTCCGTAATTTCTACTCTAATTGCTTCATCTGGTGGTGAGTGGTTCTGAGGAGGTGGTTCATCTTCCGTTCTGAGTAATTTACATCTCCTAATCTATGACACGATGTGGATAGGTTTAGAGAAGGCAGTTTTTAGTATCACTTCCTCAGTGCCACAGCTTGAATCAGTTTGTAACTACTCCCTGCCTCTTCAGCCATTAGTTTTTACATATTTTCCAGGGGCAATGTCATAGGTTGTGTTATTAATGGTTTATACATCCTTAGGCGTGAGTTATCCGTACCTCAGCCAACACTCCTCAGCCTCACTGGGTCCTTTAGACCAGCTCTCCCCCAAATCATTTGTTGTGATGGATTTCCCTGCTTCTGCTTCGAGTAGGAAGGCGATGCTCACAGCATTCAGAGGGCTGACCCTGGCTGTAAATACACGAACACACGTGCACAATTAGGCCCTCTTGATAAGGACATATACACCCTTGATAAGGACGTGCTCACATACACCCGTTCTGACTCAAACCGTGTTTCCAGTTTCCTTTTGAAGGCTGTTTTTCAGGCTTGGCTTTTCTTTCACCCGCTCTCTGTGCTCAGACCCATTTCTAAAACTGGCCACGTCAATTGGGGGTGTTCAATTTGGGGGTGTTCAAGGAGAGACTGGATGTGGTGTTGAGGGACTTGGTTTAGTGGGAGCTATTGGTAATAGGTGAGCAGTTGGACCTGATGATCTTTTAGATCTTTTCCAACCTTGGTGATTCTATGATTCTATGAATTTGTTCTTCATTCCTTTATCAACCTGATGACAAAAAAAAAAAAAAAAAAAAAAAAAAAAAAAAAAAAACACCTAAATTTCCTGCGTTGGGAATGACATTGCAAGCAACTCTTCTGAGAAGAAATGACTTTAAGAGAACTGTGCCTGTATTTTAGCAACTGTGGCCTCAACAGCGTGCGCCGTTCGTACAGATGCGCGCTTTGTGGAAGCAGCGCTGACCGAGCGGCTCCCGCAGCCCAGCCCGCCGCTGGCACCTGGCTGCCGCGTGCCCCGAGGGAGGGATTTCTGCCGCCAGGGCAGCTCCCGGCGTTGCTTTCCTCCTCGGGATGCTCCGCCGTTCGTTCGGGGCGTTTCTGACGAGAGGAACGCGAACCCTCTGCCTTCCGGCCGCAGAAGCGAACCGCCGGCGGGGCGCGCGGCTCCGCTCCGCATCCGCGCCATTTCCGCAGCGGCGGGGCTCGGGGGGCGGCTCGGCTTCTTCCTCCCCCCGCCTCGAGGGCGGCGGGGCGGGGCCGGGCCCGGCCGCTCGTCGCGCCCCGCGGTTCCCCTCCGCCCACCGCCGCGCTCCCCCCGCTCGGCCGGGCGGCTCTGCAAGATGGCGGCGGCAGCCGAGCGCGGAGCGGGGCTGCCCGCCGAGCCGCCGCCTCCACCGCCGCGCGGGGTTCGGCCGCCGCCGCCGGGCCCCGAGGAGGCGGCGAGGCGGCTGGCGGTCACCCGGCGGGAGCTGAGCAACCGGCGCAAGATCCTGCTGAGGAACCTGCCGGCCGAGAGCAGCAGCCAGGTACGGCCGCCTCCAGCAGCCGGGCGGGAAGCCGAGGGGCTGCCGCCGCGCTCCGCCGCCGCAACAAAGAGCGGCGCCGAGGCTCCGCGCGGGTTCTCCCGCCGCTTTGTCGCCGTCCGGGGCGGCGGCTCGGGGCGGCTCCGGGAGCCGCATCGCTGCGGGACGGGCGCGGGGCTGCGCCGCGAGGCAGCGTCGGAGCGCATCGCGCGTGTGGCGGTGCCGGGAGGGCGGGGGGGCGGCCGGCGGGGGCGGCTTCCCGGAGCCGGAAAGTTCCGCTCCGATTTTTTGCGCTTTGTGCAACGACGGCGAGCTCTTACACCGCTGCTGCGAGCGGGGCTGCGCCTCGGCACCTGCGGCGGGCGGGCGGCACCGCTCGGAACCGCGCCGCGGCACGGGCTGCCCTCCTCCCGGCCGAGGGCGGCGGCGGCTCGCGGGTCTCTCGGTCCCTTCGTTTCGGTGACCACCCGCCGAAGGTCGGCGCGCCGCGGGGCTCCGCTTCTGGAGCCTCTGGGTCGGAGGCAGCGGCAGGTGTGGAAATGAGGATTTCGCGTGGTGCCGTGCGATGATTTACACGTAGAGCCTCGCCTCTATTTATAGCAGCCCGAGGGGCTCGCCTGGAGAAAGGGCTCGGGAACTCGCAGCTTGAGAAACCCCGCTAATCCCCATCGTCTCCTCGAGAAGCCGTCAGTCCGGCAGGGAGCTTACCGCCGTGACCCGGGCTGGGCGCACGGTGTGCCACGCATCCCCACGTAGCATCACCAGGCTGGGTTGGGATGGAGCTCCGAGTCCATCTAACCCCACGGGTGTGTGCCCCACAGGGCCCTTCTGTGGCATGGCACATCTCAGTGATGGGCACCCACAGCTCACCTGTGCTCTGGTAGAGAAATGCAGCTCGTGTGGGTGGAAGCCATCATGATGCACATGGCTGGTCGCGCTCTCCTAAGGGAACGATGGCGTGAAAGTGCAGTTTGGCAACCGGGAAGCATTTGGGAAGCTTGGAGTTTTGTTTTGGTGACTTGAAATTAGTGCTGAGAGAGGAAGCTTCTGTCCTGGGGCAGCTTAAGTACATCCCTGTCCTTGGCTGTTGTGCGTTACCAAAGTTTAACATTGCTTGAGTCAGGCTGACGTCCCCATTAGGTGCCATGCGGAGGGCTCTGCTGGGCTCTTTGCTTCCTGCATAGCCAAGTAGAATGAGATAAAATACTGCTGCCCTGGCCGGTTTGTTCTGCAACGTGGAGGGGGTGAATGTCGTGAAAATGCAGTCAGGTGTTCCAGAATGGGATTTCATAATTTAATTATTCATCTCCAGTCAACAGGATGTTGGGTTTGCTGTCACCGTGTGAAAGGTAAGGCTGAGATTTACCAAAATAGTTTCCGAGTGAGAAAAAACTCTTTTGCTGATGTGGATACGATTGGTGGAGACGCTGAGTTTTGTTGAAAGGTTTGTCATCTTCAGAACTACAACAGTGCTCTGATTTTTCTCAGGGGAAGTTAGATAAGCCTGATCTTGTGCCAATTGTAACTACATATTAACTTCCTTATTCATTTATTACTGTACTTGCAATTTTCTGTTACCTCCGGAGTTCCGTGGGAGTGAAACAGTTAAAAAATAATAATAAAATTGCTCTTAAAGCTGCCAAACAACGTGCTTTAGCTGTCAGGTTTCTGACTGGGAAGCAGATTTCCGTGGATGTGATGGCGAGGAGGTCAGACAGATCTGGAGGCGCGGGGTGGCTGTCCCAAGGGACAGAGGCTGTGTGCCAGTCAGTGGGATTTTCCCCAACGGCACAGCTTGGGATGTGCAGGACCTGTGCTCAGGAAGAGGGCAGAATGATGAAGGCACTGCAGCCTGTTGTGCTGGAGAAGTCAGCGTTCCTAAGGAGCTGCCTTCATGAAATAGATCTGGGGGGGATCAGATAAGGCAAAATTACATTGAGGAGCTTCTTTCAGCTTTGGGTTTTATAGTTCAGTCTGCAAATACGTACTTGGCTAGATTAATGTTGTTACAGGCAATTCTCTTGCGGAAGAAGGTATTTCTACAACAGAGCTGTGGCAAGAAAAGCTGCGTTACAACTCCGCAGTTTTTGTTGTGCTTACCAGGTCTGTCTTCTCTCAGTCCGGTTTTCCTGCTTGGGAGAGGTGCAGTCTGGTAACAAGCCGTGCCGTGGGGTCCCCAGGGATTGTCCTGAATGCAGTTCAAATCTCAAGGTATTGGGGCAGCAGAGGCTGCCTGTCCAGAGCACAGCTCTCCCTACCTCCACACACAGCCTTCTAGAACGTGCTCCACTGGCTTCTATTTCTTCCTGCAGTAGTGGGAAAGTGCTCTCGTCCCTTCACCTCCCTTTTAGGATGACGGGCAGTAGGGAGGACCCAAGGAGTCGTGGCAGGGTGCTGGTGTGTGATGCTCTGTGTTAGGACGGGCAAGATTATCCCACTGGTGTCAGGCTTCTTGAATGCCAATGGAGGGTCTGTCCTGGTGAGCACTGGTGTTAGTATTAGGTGCAGCGTTGTGGTAGGATGGATGTTCCTATCAAGAATCTTTGCAAAGAGACTCCAAGGTAGGCTCTGCTGTAGGTGTTCGTTTCGTGCTGCTCGGTGTTCAGTGCTCAGCTGGCATCTTGGGGTCGGGTGTTTCTCAGAACTGCAATGCGTGCATCTCCCTGAGCCATCAGCTGTGATGAATGGGCTAATGCACTTCAATAGCAAAGCTACAATTGCAAAGGGAAGGTCCTGGGAGCTGTGTTCTGCTGCTCTGAGTGTCCTGGGTCACAGGAGGCCCTCTGGGGCAGCAGGAGGGAGGGAAGTGATCACTTCAGTGCTTCACTGTGAAAGAGATGCTGGTAACTTCTGGGCTTGCAAGTGAAGGTGGGACATTTCTAAATATGGGCAGTTTTATTCTGTTGCAGTATCATAAGGTAAATCAGCTTTTGTGTACTTTGTTGGTTGTGATTATTCTGGTGGATTAGAAGAACTGTATTTGATTTCCCCAAGCCATTCATTTTTCAGAGTCGCTGGTTTGCCATCTATGTCTGATTAACTTCCAGAGAAGCAGTAGCTTATAAATGAGATAGAAGCCTGTTAGGATCCCTTGGTACTGCTTCTAGAAGTAGCAGAATGGTGTTCTCTATCTTCTCTGCTGGGGGCGGATGGCCAAAACGACCCTTTGCTCTTTGATTCCCTCTTTGCAGCTCAGGAACCATTGGTGTGGAATGAGGTTGCACCTGTTTTCAATCAGCTCTTAGCTGCACCTGGTTGTGTTTGAATGCAGCTGTGTTTTAGTGGGGTTTCTGCTTTTCTCCTTAAGTATCTGAGGATGCAAAATGAAAGAGATGTTCTGCTTTAGTGCAGGGCTTGATGTAAAGTGGGGCTGGTTAATTACTTTTGCGTCCTGTAGTTCTGCTATGGTATGATGGAACCTAAGGAGAGATAAAATAAATACATGTAGGTATTGATAGGAAACTGCCTAGTCTACCCCAGACAGAGATTTGTTTTGTGTTTTGGACTGTGATGTTTTTCATCTTTCCTTTAGCATCCATACATGGTGCTGTGCCCAGGATGATGACATTCATGTCCAATCCCATAGCACTCCTCTTATCAACACAACAGCACAACTCTGGAAGATCAGAAAAATATTTTTTTCATTCCCTGCCCATCTCAAGTCTATGAAGAAGTTGGCTCTTCTCTTGTCTAAATGACAACATTTACGTATATTAGAGTGTTAATGACCTTTGCAGGGTCTGGTCATGCAGATGTGGAAGTCAGTCCTCAAACAAAAAGGCCGTTACTCCTTGCCCTATCACTACACACCACTGAGAAGAGCCTGGCCGTATCCATGTGCACCCCACCTTCCTTTGGATATTTATAATCAGATTTCTCCTCATTCTTTTCCCCAGGTGAGCAGACCCAGGTTACTCAGCCTTTCCTCCTCTGTGGCCCTGCGCTGGATCCCTTCCGAGAGATCCCTGTCTGATTTGACACAGGGAGCCCAGAACTGGGCACAGTATTACAAATGTGGCCTTTCCAGGGCAGAGTAGATGGGAGGATCACCTTCCTCACCCTGCTGGCCACATTCTTTTTGATGCACCTCAGGATAACACTGGCCTTCCAACATAATGTACTTTAACATAGTTTATATAAGTTTAAATAACATACTTCAAAGTGTGTCCAGCCTATATTTACAAATGCTTTCTCTTAAACCCCCTTGGATATACTTGGTTTTGCTTTTCCTGCCAATTCTGATTATTTTCTTATTAAGAATATAATTTTTCCCAGTGCTCAGATTAAGTAGCTTTAGAAAGTCCACCTGTAGGAAAATCGAAGGCTTAATGACAGCTGGGTGCCATGGGGCTGCCTCTCAGCTGGTGGTCAGAGCTCCTGCTGGGGACTGGCTGCCCCATGCCCTGCTCACTGCAGGGATGTGGGACTGGGGCAAGATGCTTCCTTTGGGAACCCTGGGGCCTTTGGTGTGTACCATTAAGTGAAATTAAGATGGAAATAGCCTTTCTAGTTGAAAGACGGGGTAAGATTTAGAGAAGTGCCTGAGACTCTCTGTTACATCGGCCACAAGCTCTAAAGCTGGCTTAGTGCTTCTGAAAATATTATGAAGAATGTTAGACTGTGTTACACTGATAGCTAAATATCTGTTGAATTGGAAGGAGCATGATTGGCATAAGAGTCAGCACGGCGTGTTTTGTTTGTGCCTTGTCTCACACGGTCCTGATGTGCAAAATCCTTTTGCTGGAGTACTGCACTGAGCTCCGTCCTGGGAGGGAGAGCTGCTGTGCAACCATGTGTGCACATCACCCCAAAATCCTGGCAGTGCTCTTTTAACATTCTTCATCTTTCTTTGGGTTCTTGTTTTAAGACTGCATCACGTTCTTGTTGTTTTTAACGTGAGAGCTCGCAGTTATCCCGTGAAGATAAGTTTGCTGCAGGCTGTTCTCCCTCGCAGTTGTAATTTCAGACAGTTTTTGGGAAATCATCTAGCTCGTGAAAGTCTCACAGGGGTGTCGAGAGCTGTTTGAAATACTATTTCCTGGTGTTCATCCTCCATGTAAAACTTTGCATGTTACTCCTGTAGGAGAACTAAGAAGAGATAAATACATCACCCTTTGTCTGAGCAGAACAGAAATACTTGCCTTGCTGCCTTCAGTGCCACGGTGGAGCTGAGCTGCACACAAAACTTTGCATGTAATGCCATCTCTGCTCGTGGCTGAGTTGCCCTCCAGTTATCAGTGGGACAGCCAGGCCTCCCACCCACCATCTTCAGTGTCTGCAGTCTGCCCAGCTCGTTTTGCTGTTCAGAAACCATATCCTCACCACGTCTGATCAGGATGGCTGATGGCTCGAGAAGCACTCTCCTGTTTTATTAATGCAGAGCTTGACAGCTGTTAGCTAGTGAAACTAGAGACTGGCGTTCCCTGGACTAAAAGGTGTGCACCTGATAGCAGTCAGGAGAACCCAATTAACCTCCAGGCTGCAGGTATTGAATTAGTGTGCTGGCAGGCAGGCTGCTGTCCTGCCAGTGGGCTGCAGTCAGGCTTTCAGACAACATTTCTTGATTGTTTTTGTACTCAGCTGCCCTCGCTGCAATGTAGGAGACCCAATTGAAACAATAAACATGTCAAGATGCTGCTCGTTTGGGATGATTCACGTCCATCTCTGCATTCTTGCTGCTGAGCATGGTGTTTGTGGGGCATGTGAGCTTCTTGCTCGTGCTGGGAAGCAGTGAGATCAACCTAACGCAGCTCTTAGGGTCGCTCCTACCCCCTTCTCCCACTCCCCTGCTCTATCCCTGTTAATTTATGGGAGCAAACAGTGCCCTTGGGGTTGGTTCTCCATCGGATGCCTGTGCAGTAATTGCCAGAGGATACTTTACACAGAGTGCTCTGGTCAGGATTCACTGCTGCTTGAAAGAATATTCATTATTAAGTGAGCAAAAAACTCCTGAAGTGAACTTGAGCAGTCAGAGGAAACTGAAGCAGCTGTTGCATTTTGTGACAGCATTGTCTGCCCTCGGCAAACTGCACGATGTGATGCTGCTGCTCTCATGTCTGCCTGGAGTTTTAACTGTAATAGCTGTACTTTTGAGAAAGTTTTTTGTTTGCTACTTAATGAACTGTGGTGTTATTTGTCTTTATCAAAAGGCAGTCAGCAGCATGTCACCTTCTGCTCACGTGACTGTGCGAGGAAAAGAAAGTAAATCAGGTTCAGTAAGACAGTTCTTTGCAGGAGATAAAAACATTGCTGCATAGCGTAACCAGCTCTTCAGAAAACAAATATTTGATAGTGTTTCTATGGTGAGATTTTCTGTTTATTGGGAAAGTTTTGTTTAAAAAGTATAAACTGAATTTATACACTTATGCACTTGATCTGGTGAGTTATTTAGCTGATGTTACTTGTGCTTTTCTCTTGCAGGAGATCCATGACTTATTTAAAGATTATGAAATAAAGTATTGTTATGTGGACAGAAATAAAAGAACAGGTAAGAACACGAAATCTTCCAGTATAATGCATTTGAGGGTGCACTCAATTCCACTGTCCGTGTCACTAACAGAGATGCTACATGGTACCAGTCCCAGTACTGACCCCTGAGGGACACCACTTGTCACCAGTCTCAATCTGGGCATCGAACTGTTGACCATAACCCTTAGAGTGTGGCAGTCCAGCCTTAACCATGAGTGTTACATCCATCCAGTCCACCTCTGTCTGGTATGGAGACAAAGACTTTGTGTGGGACAGTGTCAGATGCTGTGCACTGGTCCGTGTAGGTGACACCAGTTGCTCTTCCCTTATCCACCAACACTGTGATGCTGTTGTAGAAAGCCACTAAGCACAGTTTGCCCATATGCCCATCACCCTCTGTAGGGATGGACATACCTATATAGTGTGAACTGCTTGTGTGAGGAACTCCATTTGTGTGTATTTATTTATGTTTGTTAAATACATGTTATGTCCAGTGGACCCAACTGGAACCTTGTAGAGCTCTGTAGACTTTCCCCTTCTTGCAGATCTTGCAGAGTGAAAACAAGACTTTCACAAGACTACAAAAGCTCTTCTAAAATAACAGTAAACTCAGGGAAGCAGCCTTTAATGATCTCAGAACATTTGGAGGAAACGTTTTTAGCTCAAAAAAGCTAAGAGCAATTTTAAAATTTGTTGTCTTTTATCCATATCTTCTATGTAACTATTCCTAGAATACCAGATATTGTGCTGTTACAGAAATATGTGATGCTGTGTCAGAACACTGGCTTGCAGAGTAATGTAGATTGCCCAGGAATGTTTTAATCTCTTTGAGAGCTGATTTCTACGCCACCTCATCCTTAGCTGATTACCAGTACTGCAAATTGTAAAACCCACTGCAAATGAATTGTTTGTCTGTTTGTTCAAGCTAACAGCTTCAGGAGGTGTAACAACCTTCCCTTTGACTGACATCTCAAGCATTGCATTTGGCACCAACGCTTCACTTGTGTCTTTTTCTTTGTAGTCGGAGCTACAGCCCAGATTAGAGCTTGCTTTAGAACACCCTATGAATGTTTACATTCTACTTAGAAATCTTCCTTTCGACCGTTGTAACTTCTGATTATTTAGACAGGAAAGAAAATATTAGCATTTCTGCCTCTGAACAGTGCCATCTTACAATTCATTTGGGTTTTTTTTATGCACAAGTGCAGCGATGATGGTAGGAGAAACAGATGATTAATAGGTGATCTGGAATGAAAGATGTTTTCTGTTTAAAGAATAATCTTGCAACCAGAGCTTCCTGGAGTTGAATTTCAGGAAGCGGTTGTGTTTCAGTGTGGTGTGTTTTGCTGTGACTGGCAGAAATCTGCCTGTAGTCGCAGTGTGGTCACGGGTAAGAAAGGAGGCAGAAAATTTTACTTAAAATGCTGTCTTAAAGAGGAGGAAAAAAAAGAATTAAAAAGCATTGTCTAAATAACTGTGCTGGGAGATCTGATTTATGGCAGCGAATTCCGTGCTGCCCTGAGGTTTGGGATAGCTTTGTGTTTTTTTGGCTTGTGTTATTCTTACAAAAGTGATAATTGTGTAGTGAGGAGGAAAGCATTGTTTATACTTGTTTCTGGACAACAGACTCCAAATTTGGATATAGAATAAGAAAACATGGTTAGCACAGTTTTTGGGCTGTGGTTCCAGACAAGTTTCTTGGACTGAATATTGTTGCTGCTGTTTCATCTCTTTCCTTTGGACCTTTCTGACTGGGCTCCTTGTTTTTTCCATCCTCATCGTGAGTACTCTCAGCAAACTGCAAATGGAAAAAGCTTCCTGCTCTGTCTCCAGGAGGTGCAGGGAGGGTTGTGTTTGCTCTGGTTGAATGCGTTCAGGTGGCCCATGTCCCACCATGGGTGCTAAGCAGGCTGCAGGCCTCTCCAGGCCACAGCGCAGCCTGCAGCAAGCAGAGCTGTCCCGTGGTGTTTCTGCCCCCACTTCCAGGGCTGTGGTGTTTCTTTGATGTGGCACAGACACTTAAGGGTGGCATTTGAAGGGGTGAGAGTGAAACCTGAGAGGAAAATGTGAATGGATAACCATTAACGCCTTCTGTGGGTTAACTTTCCCATTTCAATTCATTTTCAGGCTAGAACGTTTTAAAAATGTGAAGCTCTTCACAAAGAAGTTCATTCTAGACACATGTGCAGAATCAGCTTTTCATTTTATGCATCCAAAGGATGGGAAGTGTAAAATGTCCTCAGTCTCCAGCTGAGTGGTGAGGAGTGGGGGGATGAGAGCGTTCTGCTGTGTGGACGCGTCCACATCTGAGGCTGTGGCTGTCAAAGGAAGGAGAAACAGCGGCCTAATTTTGGGGGCAGCCCCTGCTACCCTCCCAAGGGCTGCCCCAGCCTCATGCCCCAGCTCCCCATCCTCTGTTTCCTTCACAGCCAGTAGTTGGCCTACATGGACCATGTCATCTATCTTGGAACATCCATGCTGCCAAGGCCTAGTGGTTGTCAAGCAGGCAGAGCAGCCACCCTCCATTGCCACAGGCAGCCCTGCTTCTCTGCCCAGTGTTCCCAGCCCCATGGTGGGAGGCAACCATCCTGGGCCAGCATCCAGCCCACTGCACTGTGACCACAACATCACCAGGCCTTATGCCGAGGGCCTCCATGTGGCTCATCCCATGGCTGCCCAGCAGGGAAGGGTGCTGGCCCACCTTTGCCCATAGCTGGGTGGCAGGGGACAGGCAGGGACATCTCGTCAGATCTGTCCTGTAGAGTGCTGGCACCTCTCCAGTAGAGTGATGAGGAAGAGGACAGAATTACGACTTGCACTGGTTGTGTTTTGTGTTGGCTTTTCTTAGAGGAAGTGGGCTACAGTGTTTATTTTCAAAGTAAGAAGTAACGTAACATTCCTTGGTCTCTTTCAGCATTTGTTACTCTGTTAAATGGAGAGCAGGCTCAAAATGCAATTCAGAAGTTTCACCAGTACTCTCTCCGTGGAAAGGAAATATCCGTGCAACTCCAGCCAACAGATGCTTTGCTGTGCATTACCAACTTGCCTATTTCATTTACATTGGAAGAGTTTGAAGAACTCGTGCGTGCTTATGGCAATGTGGAGAGGTGTTTTTTGGTCTATAATGAAGTTACTGGTCATTCCAAGGGCTATGGCTTTGTGGAATATATGAAGAAGGACTCTGCTGCAAAGGCGAGACTGGAACTTCTGGGGAAGCAGTTAGATGAGAGCACTCTCTTTGCACAGTGGATGGATGTGAACCAGCTGACTACAAATCTAATTCACTCCAAGTGCCTTTGTGTAGATAAATTGCAAAAGGACTTCTCTGATTCGAAAGAACTGTTGCAGGCTTTCTCGCTACAGTATAAACCTGTATTCTGCCAGGTATGTTGAATTTATACTTTTTGGAAGGTGAAGGTTGTGATTTAAATAGCTCTGTATTTGCATCCTACAATGCTTGCTTGTCTTTTTTCACTTAAGCTGTGAATGAGTATGCATTGCAGTGTGTGGTGTGGTACAGATGTGTTACTGGCGTGAGCTTGCATTGACTGGATGTGCCATCTGGGAGTTCTGCAGGAGATCACTGCTGTTAAGCACCACTAAAATGTTTATAGCACATCCCTTTCCCATATATTTTATTGAATATCGTTCTAGAAATATTTTAGAGGGCTTTTAAAGTGAATATTGCTGATGGTTTTATTGCTCAGTAAAGGAAGCCTGAGTATGAACGCCGTAGGTGCAGCATTTCATGTAGGATATGCATGTATGTGTGTGTATGTATGTATATATAATGTGTTTTTCCCTAGCTGGGTAAGTTCTAGGCTTGGGATCTTGGAGCCACTGGATTTGCCTGTGATGGAAGTGCTACTTGCAGGCACAGAAGAGAGAGAGCCTTTCTAGCCTTTGCAAATGTAAACGTTTTCTTCTGAGATGCTAGACCACGACGTGTTGCTTGTAGAAGTGTT
This sequence comes from Chrysolophus pictus, assembly GCA_037305975.1. NCBI lineage: Eukaryota > Metazoa > Chordata > Aves > Galliformes > Phasianidae > Chrysolophus > Chrysolophus pictus. The sequence goes on from CM074583.1 coordinate 27,987,073, forward strand.
ACAGGCCAGAGTAGCATAGACAGGCCATAGAAAGAAAGCTTTGTTGTAGTCATGCACTTGGGTATGATTTCACTTGTTTTTTGTTTCCTCGAGTGTCTTGGAAGGCTGCTCAGGGATTAGCTTCAAGGATCAGTAACCAGAGGCTTTCAGTGTCTAAGAGCAGAAGGCCCATTAGGCTGTCTAGCCTGACCACCTGTTGGCCATCACATTTCCCTAGAGCTGTTTTGAGCCCCAGTCATATGCAATTGGTTAAAGCATATCCTTATGATTGCTCGATCCAGATATACCAGGAGATGAATACACAGCAAATAACTGCCCATCCCTCTTTCTTTTGTACTTCTGCATGTTTCTATGGTTGAACATCTCTGGCTTCTGCTTCACTTCTGCGATTACAAGGTTGAAGAGCCTTTGCTCCCCACTATTTTCTTCCTGAGAATGCATTACATGCTGTAATCCAGTCGCTTGCTCAGTCGTCTTTTAATTAGCTGAACATATTGATGCTGTGAAGTCTTTTAGCTTGGGGCATTTTTCTAGCCCTCAGATAATCCTGAGGCTGTTATCAGGTCCCTCAGCAAATTTCTCAATGTTCTTTTAAAATTAGGAAATTCAAAGACAAATATGCTTCTTTGATAAAGATTGTTTTCAGCAACACCATTCTACCGTGCAGTTAAAGGCAATTGAAAATGTTACCTTCCCTCTTTAATTATAACAATGCATGAGCTTCACTGCATGTAGATGAGGAGCATATGCTTGCATTTATGCTGTCAGTAAATGGCATTAAATACGTGTTTCTATGAACAATAGGAATTAACAGGTATTTATTTCATAAAACAGGCATCCAGACAAAAATATACCCAAGAAGATATGTTGTCATACTTCCTAGAACTTGTGTAAATTCACTGTGTAATACATATGTCAGTAGTAGAAGCATGGTAGCAGAAGAAAAGTAGGTTTACTTATGATGGTTTAAGATTTATTCCCAGTAACTCTCACAGAACAGATGTGTGGTGTGTTCTGAGCTGTCCCTTGTGTCTCCTGGCAGTACTGATAGGTAAGGGAGGCTCTGCTCTGAGCAGTGCAAGGGCTGGCAGTGGAAGCAGCCCTATGGATAAGGCAGAGAGGAGGGTGAAGGTAGAGCAAATAGAACTGATGAGTTGAGGTGAAAAACTATGCACCAAGACAGAAAAGGAACGTAATAATAGGAATGATAATAATATGTGTTTACAAAACAAGAGACCTACAGCGTGTTAGCTCAACCACTGACTGATGCCCAGCCAGTCCCCAAGCAGCAGCTGCCCTTGGCCAACTCCCCACAGCCATGTATGCCATATGGGATGGAATATCCCTTTGGCCAATGTAGGTCAGCTGCCCTGGTTGGGATCTCCCAGCTCCTTGTGTCTCAGCACCCTCACTGGTAGGGCAGCACGAGGAGCTGAAAAATGGAAATACCCTTGGCTCTGTGCTACCCTGCTCAGCGACAACTAAAATGCCACTGTTATCAGCATTGTTTTTCTCCTAAAGCAAAGCTTAGCGTCCTACCAGATGCTATGAGGAAAATGAGCTCTGCCCCAGCTGAAACCAGGACAGCAATTTTTCTGATTTATTTCATTTTTCATAAGCTGTCATTTTTGAAGCCAACTACTCGATTACTTCTCTGTTGCAAATAGAAATGTTCTATGAGGAGCAGCTGAATCCAGGTGTTGTTATGTGGTTCTCAGACAACATTTCCTAGGACTTAGGGGAATGTGTGTTATCTTCTACTACTTTGCTTCAACAGAGTGCACAAGGAAAACTCATTCCTTTCTCTACAAGTGCAGTAAGTTCCATAGTGGCAAACCAGTGTTTTTCATAAGTACTTTGTGTCTTCACCAGTGAAGCTAAGCTGGGGGCTGGATATTTTTGCCGAAGCTTTATAGCCTCCCTTTTCACCCTCTTGTTTTGTCCTGTTGGATTTAAATCTGCTCATTCTGCTATAAAAACTCTGCAAACAAAGGGCAAAGCACTGTTTGACAAGTAAGCCTCTTTGCAGTCTGCTTGATTGCTCAGTCTGGCATCTTCTGTGTTGGCACTGCATTCAGCCACAGACTTCAGCCCTCCTACAAGGCAGAATACAGCAGTAGAATGTGCAGCATTACGTGGTTCAGCAGCTGTCATGTAGTCTGATGAATGACATTTCTTTTAGTGTAGTAAAGAGTCTGTCATTCTTCTCCTGCAAACTGATAATAATAAAAACAAACGCCGTAGCACGTGGCTGTATTGAAATTCTCCTTCTCATCTTTTTCATTATGTAAATTAACCGTTCCATAATTCAGGTTCACCATGAAATGAAAGTTGTGGTGGTAATTCAAGGAGTCACAACAAAAGTACCAAGTCTAATGAGAAGCTATGATGCTTATCTTATGCTTGGAAGGCTTCAAAAAGAAACACGTTAATTTGGGTAGATGTTATCATCCCTCAGCTGTTAGCAGAGTAGGATACAGGTGAAAACATTTCAAGACAGTTCCTAAAATTCTCCGTTTTGTTGAATCGTGTTGTGAAATGTTGTTGCAGTTTGCTCAGGATGAAGATAGTTGCATTGGTGACTTTGCAGTGATCGAGTATGAAACTGCAGAGCAGGCTGAGAAAGTGCAGGAGGCAATGGACGGCACGGTGATCAAAGGGAAGAGAGTGCAGGTGTCATACTGTGCTCCAGGAGCGCCGGGCAGAAGCACGCTAGCAGCGCTTATCGCAGCACAGAGGATGGTAAGGTTTTACACACCTGTTTTCAGAATGAGTTTGTTACACCCCAAGCAAGCTAAACTGTCTCTAAGGCATTCAGCTGCTTTGTTTAGGAAAGGTAGCCAGGCCTTTGGATGTGTTAGCTGCTTGGGTTTTGTTGTGTGTTGGCTTTTTTTTAACCAGTCGGCCCAGTTCAGTCTCCTTCCTAAACACAGCCATGTAATGCAAGGAGCCAAAGCAGAGCTGGAAGGTACATAAGGTAATACTTGCAGAGCTCTGGGATGTTGTTAAGTTTAGTTTTCTGCCAGAGAAATTGTTCCTCTTTGGAACAGAAGTAAATGGAGGTGGAGGCATTTGATGAGCTAAAATGGAGTTTCGGTTTTGGTTTAAAACGGGCAATTTGTCAGTTTTAAGGTAAATTTCAGGGTAGGAGAAATAGTTTAATTTCATGCTCGATACAGGAGAAAGCTTTCTATACCCACCTGTCATATCAAATTATTTCCTAGAAAACTGGATAAGTGTTACAAGGAGCTGTCATAAGAGTAGAATCAAAAGTAGAAGCATTACTTTGGGTAGCTCTAGCCCAAATCTTTATAAAAGAGATGAGCAGGGCTATCATAGAATCATAGAATGGCTTGGGCTGGAAGAGACCTCAAGGATCATGAAGCTCCAACCCCCTGCTGCATGCAGGGCCACCAACCTCCATATCTGATACTAGACCAGGCTGCCCAGGACCCCATCCAGTCTGGCCTTGAACACCTCCAGGGATGGACGGGGCATCCACAGCCTCTCTGGGCAGCTGTTCCAGCACCTCACCACTCTCTGTGAAGAACTTCCCCCTGGCATCCAACCCAAAGACCGACGTAAAACCTGAAGGCTATGACAAGACCATCTTTTGTGTTCTCCTTTTTTGATAACACTGTCATAGTTTGAAGGAAAAAAACAGATGTCCCTAAAGAAAAGATTAACGTCAGCTCTTTGTGGTCTGGAAAATAATCATTATTGAGGTTGAATTGCCATGCAGAGCAGTAGTTTAGACCTTCAGCTGCTCCGAAAGTCTTGAGATAGAATGAAAGCATCCAGGTGCTGTTAGGTCTGTTAGAGAGTGATGGAGGAAGTGAGCGAGTAGAAACCCAGAGAAGTGAAGGACAGGCTGGGGGGACAGCACTCATAGTTCCTGAGTGAAGGCAGTGCTGATGCAGCATCAGTTAGCTGTGTGGGACAGAAGGGGAGAGTGAATTGTTCAGGTGTGGGATGTGCATGTCCAGACTTCTCTCTTTAGGATACTTTGTTCAAGGAAACAGCATTTATCCAGAGATGTCAATGGATGCGTTGCTCTCTCCTGTTTTTAACATCTTTCTATTTCTCCATTTGAGATGAGGAATAATAGGAAAGGATTGCTTCCAGAGCCGAATCCGGTGCAGATTATGAAGAGTTTTAACAATCCAGCAATGCTGCAAATCCTGCTGCAGCCCCAGCTGCGTGGACACGCTGTCAAACCTGGTAAGCCATTTTACAGCTGGTTTAAAACGAAACCCTGTTCTTAGTGAAGAATTCCAGCAGAGGAGGGAAACATAACACTCTTAAGATCTGTGCAGACAGCTTCAAGGTGTCTGTGTAGATGCCTTTTCACAAGCCAGAGGTGGTTTGGTACACTATGCTGTCTGGGTAGAGCTAGTGTTACCTAGGAAGGTCCTCACTGTCACTCTGAGGTCTCCCAACATCAGTTAAAGTAAAGCTTAAAACAAGCATCCTTCACAAACATCGTTACAATTGCAAGTTTAAATCTGATTGGAGATCTGAATGCTGCAGCCTGAGTGTGTCTGCTCTTGTTTCAGGTCTAGAAGTCATTTCTCACTGGTGTGCTGCCATAGTTGTACCCAGCAGTAAGAACAGCAGCAGCTGGAATCGTTTCTCTGCCTTCCATTAGGGTGGCTGTGAGCAAACGTAGTAAAAGCAGTCACCATATTCCAGATAGTGAAAGTAGTAGGGACAGCATTAGGAACAGGAACAGATAATTTGAAGTCTCAGGTGGCAGATGGCTGAATTTGTTCCAAAAATGCTGTACTGCTTCTTGCTTTTCAATTTTAACAATAACATCGGAAGATAAATAAATAAATAGTGTGGGAAGCCCCTGTCTGCCAACCACCTGTAGCATTTCTGAGCAAAACATCAGCTCCAAAGGAGCTCTATGCAAGTACGTTTGATCTCTGATTGCTGTTGATTGCAGATCAAAGATGACTGTATGGAAAGGTTCATTATAATGACCCTTAGCGTGCCAGAAAGTTTGGTAGGAACCAAGTGTGAAAATTACAGAATAACTGTTATGAAAGTGATTACTTGCCTGACTTATAAAGATGCTGCAACTCTTGTCTTGTTTCTGAAGGAGTTCTGGGAGCAGCAGCAGGTTTGCCTCACCTTATGAACACAGCAGTCAGCCCTCCTTTCCTGCAGCTGAATAAGGTCCACCAGGTAGGTATCAAAACACCACATCTCCAGAGATCTCAGCATGAAAAAGAATATTTCAGAATCTGGTTTCAAAAACTTCCAGCTAAAATCAAGTGGTGTTACTAAAGCAGTCTTTCAAAACAAATAGGAAAGAATGAAGCAACCACTTGCTGTATGGTGAGTGTGTTTGCTGTCCACAAGTGACTTGGTTTGTCTTACCTGATGCTTCTGCTAACATCTGCTGGCATAGAGACCACTGACAAAAAACCTCTTAATTCAGAGGTCTGGGGTCTCACATCCATTTTTCTCTCAGCTGCCTATGTGCTTCATGCAGAGACAGCTTTGCATCACTGGAAGTGTTTTTATTTTAAAGCTTGAAAGAACCGAAGTGTGCTATGTAGGCCATAAAAATAGGAATTGCAAATGTTACTCCTCAGTCTAAAAAAAGAAAATAAAACAAGGCTGTAGGCTGCTTCAGGTGTTTTCAGACTATCTGGAAGTAATGTAAATTGGATCAGACTTCTGTACGGACTCCAGAATCTCTGTAAATCCTTCAAGGGACATTGGGGATGAACTTGTGATTGGAGCAGTGCCCACAGGCACAGCCCAGCCCTGCAGCAGTTCTCCTGGCCAGCAGCCTGCTTCAGGTTCTGTCATTTCTCCAGCTTTGCCAAGAGCCAGCATTTACCTTCAATACCAAGAGGGGATTGTTCTTAAGTACCTTTGAGTACTGCTTTCACTTGCTGTTGCTGATGTTTCAGAAATTCCCATGTGGAAGTAAAGTCCAGTGCATTATTAGTTCTTTTGGCAAACAGCACAGGTCTTAAAGAAAGACTTTTGTCCCATTGGATGAATTGTGCAATGAAAAAAACCACCATGATTTGTTTGTACTTCTCGTATGTAAATAGCATTTTCCATTGGTATATTTAGTTATTAGAGCCTCTCTTGGAGAATCTCTGCTTCCTTGGAAGGCAGTGTGAATGTTTTCTAATCACAGCTGGAGAGAGGCATGTTTTACACAGCTAACAGAGTGATTGATGATGATCCAATGGTTTTGGCTTAGAGTTCTGCAGCCAGATGACTTAGTGCTTTCTTTTTGGATAGACTTCCATGTCTAATTCTCTTTCAGAGGCTTCCTGTCAATTAATTATCTCCGAACCTGATCTAGTAATCGGAATTTTATTGGCAGTGATTTGATTATCCCAGTCCTTTCTATTAGACACATTTTTCTGTTATTCAGTGACTTATTTCAGAGTATTCTCAGAAGGCAGAGAACCAGGTCACTGTTGTTACTGTGTTGAAACGGAGTGTGCAGCATGCAGGAGCAGACACTGTCCTGAATTGACTCTCCCTCCACCCCCAAGTCACATGCTGATTGAGTTTCCTCTGTATCTTGTTCTTGTTGTTTTATTTTCAGAGTTCTGTAAAGTAATTTAATGGGTAGGAACAATGTTCTTAGCATAACTGTTGGACAGCATTTTAGAATAACTGATAAAAAAGAGATTGAACAAAGAGAAATGTGAACAAGTGGGTTATTCATGCAGTACTCTTTCAAGCCCGGAGGTAGCGTGACTTCTTACTTTTTTGTTGCAAATTCTCTTAGTTATGGTTATCGTGTGCCAAAACAACGCATTTTGAACTTTCCCAGTGACGTGTTTTCCTAACTCATCCAGCTGTTCACCAATTCCTTGTTAGCTGAGAGGAATCTGAGGGCTCTAACCGATCTGATCTTTATTTCTGAATGCTTTCCAGTTGAACTAATACATCTTTATTGGAAGAAGGAACATCCATTGGCATTGGTAATAGTGATCAGCCACGGGTGATTTCTGCTGGAGATCACTGGCACCATTAAAATAGCAGATGCAGAACTAATGTATATATGGCCCTTTGTTTTAAACTTCATGTTTCTTACTCCAGTATCCAACAGTGTAGCTCATAAGATAATGTATTTGGTGTACTGTTACAGTTTTTAAAGAGCTGGAAAAATTGAAGGTTTTTTTTTTTTTTTTTTTTTTTAAGAGAAGACCATATTGGAAAGGTCTGAGCTCATTACACAGAGGTATAACCAGAGCTTGAAAATACCTGCAGGGAGTGTTGCAGGAGACCACAAGATATGCAAAGCCACACATCCTGAGAGCTTCTTTTCGACTTTTAGCTTCGTTACCTGGTGTTGCTGAGCATGCTGTTTAGGAAATTTGGGGCACAAGGAAGGCTATGCTGGTTGTGATTTGACACAGCTAGTGTTGTGTGTATCTGTTGTTGCACTGTGATACAGGAAGGTCTGTAGAGCAACTCATGTTTTGCCTGGCAGATCACTCAGGAGTTGCTGTCAGGAAGTTTCAAGGCTGCATTCACAACATGCTCTTGGGATCCAGAGTGAATGTAAGTTTTCCTTGGAGCCTAAGCACAAAGCATGGGGTGTAGCAGTGGCAGAGTCTGGCCGTGGTGCCCCCAAGGCTCTTGGTGAGGTGTCTCAGCTGTGGTAGCAACCAGCATTCCAGGAATTTTGACTGAAAAATAGTAGTATTTTGTGAACTGTGTAAAGCACAGTGCTAACAAGTTGTCATCTTTTGAAGTGTTTGTTGGAAAGCATTCTTTTTAATGTTTGGTGGAGGAGAGGTTCATGTAGGTAGCTCCCAATAGGAGGGGAATAAAAACTCGTGGCTGTTGCTCTTTGAAAGTAATGATACTGTTTGGCAGCAGCAAAGCAAGGATTGAGAGTCTCTGCCAATTGTAATGGAGTCCTGGAAGCTGTGCAGATGTTTGGTGGAGATTATGTATTAGAAACGCAATGCAAGGCACGATGCAAACATTAACAAACAATGAAGTCCTTATTCATACAGCTCGTAATCTGCTGAAGTCCTTGTGTGTCATCTTTCATATTGGCATGCTGTAGGTAGCTCTCCATCTCTGCTTTGTCTCTCTGCAGAGGCTTCAGGCCACGGGTAGGTTTCCTTGCTGGCTTAGACCAAAGGGTGTCAGTGGAGCCTAGATTCTATTTGGAGTGTACCTTTGTTTTGTTAGAAGGTATCAGAAAATGTGCTTGTGGTTATAAGGTGAAAAAAGAGCTAGGAGGAAGAGGCTGAAAGAACTTGAAGTCACTTTGTGTGAATGAACCAGGAGGGGCAGGTGGGGTGTTAGGAAAAATTTCTTCTCCAAAAGAGTGATTGGGTGCTGGAATGGGCTGCCCAGCGATCAGGGAGTCACCAGCCTGGGAGTGCTGAAGAAAGGTGTGGATGTGGCACTGAGGTGCACTGGTGTGGCACGTGGTGCAGTGGGAAATACTGGTGGTAGGTGGGCGGTTGGACTGGGTGATGCTGAGGGTCTTTTCCATCCTTGGTGATTCTGTGATTCTAATTTAGTTCTCTGGAGGAAATAGCTGCTCTCCTTTGTCGTATTAATTCAGAAACTAATTTAAATTTCTGTAAGCAGGATCATCTGAAAATGGTTTGGAAGTGTGCTGTTTTCCATGACTGCTAACTGACAACTGTATTAATTTCACAGAATTCAATTCTGGGCAACACAAGTAACTTGCTGCTGCAGAGCCCTGCTCAACTCCCATTGCCGCAGCAGCAGCTGATGAAAATGGAGAACATCCAGGCCAATAGTGTAAGGTCATCACTTTAATTTCAGCTGTCTTTGGACATTCTTAGAAATGATAAATCATTGTATTTTGTTATTTTTCTCATCTGGCATAATTTAACTGTCGAGAGTATGTGAAAAGATTAACTGAATGTGAAAGAAATAGCTGCAGACAGGTTTTAATCATTTACACAGCTCTCTATTCTTCCTTATAGAAACCAGGTTTGCTGGGAGAGCCTCCAACAATGCTGCTGCAGACCGTGCTGGGAATAGGGGTGATGCCATCAGTGAGCTCAGGCATGGGAACCCGTGGAGAAGCTCTCAAGTGTAAATGACCTTTTATTTCATACCAAGTCAGTACAAATGCTCAGCTTGAAGTGAAGCACCTTCCTTTCTCCCACACTGCCAAAAGCAAACTATGTTTGAACTTTGTTACTTGACAGGAAGGTAGGCATAGAGCCCCACAATAATGCAAGTCATCTAGCTATAGAATTACACAGGTTAACAGAGTATATTGCTATATAGCTGTCTTCAGCCTGCTGATCCAGCAGGTTATGGCCATTTGAACTTGAAATGCTTTGCTTTGTTGCCTGGATTTTCTCATCTGTTTACTGAGGGAAGAAAGAGACTCTGTTGCATTTGTTGAATATTTGCAGACGGTTGAAAATTCTGCTTGTTCAGTTACTACAGGTTTAGCACAGGTGGAATATGCTTTTATTCAAAATCCTGGGGTTTGTTGTTCCAAAGAAGATAAACCTGAGTAGCTGAAGGAGCACTGCAGATAGTTGTTTTGCATTCAGTTCATCAAGCAGGGGAGCTTTAATGTCCAATCTGTGACAGATACCAGCTCTGAATGCCAATTCCTGCACTAGTGATGCCCTCAGTTTCTATGAGGAAAGATGAGTTGTGATTAGAACATCTTTCTCTTTCCTCACTGAGAGCCATGTACTCTGCAGTTTCACAGGCAGCTTGAATGATGGCAGTAGCCAGGAGCAGGGAAAGGCCGCCTTCTTTTGGAAACAGAAAGAAACCCATTCTGAATGCCTAGATTTTAATTTTGGAGAATGTGTTCAAGCTGTTCTATTTGTGAAGGATTTTACTAATGCAAGTTGAAGTTGGAGGTTTTTCCCTGCATTCCTGCACAGGATCCTCTATGATGTTGTTCCTAAGTGTTTTAGGGAGAATAACTAGTTCTGATAGGCATTAATGAGAGAACTCAGGGTTTTCTTTTATAGAATTAGCTTTCAATAGTGTTTGCTTCCGATATGGCAGAAGAATAAAGGCTATAGCCAGAAGTCAGTGTTCTGTGATAGCTGTGAAGTAGATCTGTATGTGTGTTTTTTGGATCACTTAATAAAAACCACCAGCAAAAAGTACTGATGAATTCTGTCTAACAGAAATGTTTCTCCATTTATGGTTGACTGCAGCATCTAATCTGCCTCCAATTCAAACAGCAGCAGCAGCAGCAGCAGGGATGGGCTTGTTGCCATTCTTTCCAAATCAGCACATTGTTGGACAAGCCATACCAGGGCAAAATAATGCTCCAGAGAAAGCACTGACTGCTGAAGGAGTCGTCTCGGGATCGCAGCCATATCATCAGGGTGTAACCAACATTGCTGCAGGAGCCTTGCGGGCCGGCCACGCCAAGCAACAGAATCAACTGAATCAACTGAAAAGCACTGACACGAGTTTGGGGGTAAGGAAGGCTGCACAGAGATAGTGCTGGTGCTCTTCTCCTGCTGTTTCTCATCGCTTAACCTCAAGCGTTCTCCTTAACCTCGAGTGTGAACTGCAGCTCCTCTTTGCATTTCCTCACCATAGAATCTGTTAGATCACAGGATCGTTCATGAGACGTTTTGAGGTCATTTCAGTTATGAATTATAGAGAGAGAACAATAATGCTCTTTGGTGGTCCGAATGAATTAACAAAGGAATCTTTTTACAGCGCTGAAGGGTTTTTTTTCCCCATGTGTATGCTTCATAGTATTTGATGATGAAATTATCTCAAGGGCAGTGTCCCTTTTAAACACTGAAAATTGGACTTGTGGTTGAGTTTCATGACTAATCAGGAGCAATTGTGCTGGCACAGCGTGGGACCTTTCGATTTCCAGATGGTGTGTATATATACAAATGAATGTGTGTGTATGTTAATTTTCCACGTGAGCTCAGTATCCCCTTAGTCACAGCTGACATCTCCTTAATCTAAAATTAGTTTTAATATTCATTCCCGTGAAGGCAGGGGGGAATGACATAGGATTTAACCTGAGCTAAAATGGTCTACTGACGTTTTTTCAGCATATCCTGTCATTAACACAATCTGTCTATGCAGTTACATTTTGTTTTAATGATATACATATGTATTTTGATGTTTTCTTGCTTAATTTGCATCCCATCTCAGTTTTCCTTTGGTGTTTTTGAAGCACTTGACGTGATCAGATTGTAGGCAGTATTGGTGTCAGTTAGACAGCTTTGATCCTCAGAAAACACACTTTTAAAATCCCATTTTGCTGTAACAAAGTGAAGTTTTACCTATGGGTGCATACACAGAGGTAAAATATGCAGAACATATAATCAGTATTTTAGTTCAGTGCTTCCTTTAGTGAAAAGGGAATGTGATTAAATGATGAGAAGTCTAGATATCCCTGCCTATAGCAGAGGGTTTGGAACTAGATGATCTTAAAGGTCCCTTCCAATCCAAACCATTGTGTGATTCTATGGTTCTATATTCCATTTGTTTCAATGAGTAAATATAGTGTTTATCAGGAAAATCCCTGTAAATGTAATAGTTTATTTTCTGCATCAGGAGACAGGTGGCCCAATAAGCAAGCATCTCTTCCATGGCAAGTAACCCAAGTCCTCATCCTTGATACCGAGCCACCATCCCACCCCAAACTCCTCTTTTGTGTTTGGTTTTTGAGCAGTTGGTGATTTAATACCAGTTTGCTGAGAAGTGATGGATTTTTTTTTTTTTCTTTAACGAGCTTTGAAAAAACGAGTAGGCTAAGTGTAGGTTATGATGCTGTATAAACATCTCGGAGCCATGTTATTCCAGGCAGGCTATGCAGCTTGCCATCACTGCTTGTCTCATCCTTAGTTCTGTTTTTCTGAACGCTGTACAATTAATGTCATGTTTTGTCCCACCCAGCCACTCAGTTATTGAAAACAGCAGCTGCTGGCAATGGTTTTTCCCTCGGAATGAGCTTTGCTTTTCTCCCATGTCACGCTGTTTGTCTGTAGCTGCAGATGATCTCTCTTCAGAAAGCCCTTCCCTGGCAGGGGGATGCGGTGCTGGTGGGTGCCCTTCGTGGCACTTCGAGGGAAGAAAGCAGTGCTGGCGGCACGGAGAAGTGACTCAGTTCTGATGCTTCATTTCCACTCATTAACATTTCCCTCTTTGAAAGTAAGGGTTTATAAATAGGTGATGGGTAAGATGTGTTATAATGGCAGATTGAGGGACGGTATCATCTCTCCAGTCCAGGGTTCGTTTGTCCTTCACTTGCTTTTGACTCTTGGTGACCAGAGCTGACTTTGTTTTGGCCACAAACAGAATGCTGCCTCCCTAATCTGGAGTGATTAGTGTTCATTTACTTAAATGCAAAAGGTGGTGGTGGCTGTTTAATATCCTTTAGTAACTTAGAGTCTGAAGGGGAGCATTCCTACACAATCATTTGTCAAGCGAAGCACGTAGGCAGTGCCCCCGGTATTTATTTTAAAAGCTTGTCCAGAACAAGCTAAGCTTTGTTCAAAATCATGCTGGGATGCTTATCCTGTTTCTGACAGGTGTGTGACTACAAAATGTACTGACCTATTTCGTTATTTCACAGCCTCCTTCGAAGAAACAGACTTCTCTGCTAGGAGAACCGCCAAAAGAAATCCGCCTTAGTACCAACCCCTACTTGAATTTGGCAAGCGTGTTGCCTGGTATCTGTCTTCCAGGTAAGCAGACATTCCCCAGCTGTATTGGAAAGTTTCCTCAACCAGAATGTGGCAAATGACTATTGTGTTTAGCAGGTGATTCCAGAGGCCACAATGTAATAAAACCTTGAATTCTGTCTTAAAATTACAATGTAATCTGTCCTATCTATGTGAGGAGGGTACATTTTCAGAATTGATAGGTGAGCTGATGTAGATAACCTTCTAGAAATCCTATCAATTATTCATAGCACTGATTAGTTTTAAGCACAGTCTGATAGGAAGTAGAGGAGATTCCTGTTGTAATCCCAGAGCATTGCTGAACAAGAGTGCAATCCTGTTTGTGCAGTTTGCATGAGCTGTGCCTGTTCATTGTGTTACAAACAGCAATTGCCAGCAAAGCCTCGAGTCCACCACAGCAGAGCGGACTGTCCAACAACATCGTGGATGCTGCTGTGTCTCAGGGAACCGCATCACAACATGCAATGGAAAATTACTTTAATTACGCTCAACAGCACGGGGAGTACACACAGGTACGTTGTGTTGCAGCTCTTTCTTCTGATGAGTGGTTTGTCACCTGGAGCTGCGGCAGCAGGATTTGTGGCAGGCTGCTCAGAGATCCCTGCCTGAGCTGCTCGGTGCTCTCAGTGCACTCCTTGGTATGCCTGGTCTGACAGCCCTGCACACAGTTGAACAGCATTGCCCAACGCCATGAACCCTACTCAAGCTGTCCCTGGGCTCCCCTGCAGCCAAAGCCCACCCTTTTCTTCAGTGTGAATGCTATAAATCCTCATTGCTGACAGTTTCTCCCTTTCAGTGGTGCAATCAGAAAAAGCTTCAGTGTGCATTCTGCTGCAGGGTCTTAACTGTGGGTTGAGAACCTGAGTTCAGTACAGTCAACTGAACAGTTGTTCTCATACAACTCCTGGCTTGGCTTTTGTCTCTCTGCAGAAGTTTTTCCCTTCCCAAGACAGTTTTAAAGTTTTCTTGAACTTTGGTTAGATTCCAGAGATGAGCATGTTCCGTGTCCCAGAGAAGAGTATGTTCTGGGTGGCAGAAGTTGTTGCATAGCTTTGGGAATGTCTGTAGCCTTTGCCTGCTGGATTCACAGCTTGGGGGTTTCTTCACCATTTTTACCATTTGGTGATCAGAACCATTGTGCTGGAGGGCTGCCTCTGCTCTGGAGATCATTTTATCCTAATTCTGAGGACAATGCAGAATCATAGCATGGTTGAGGTGGGGGCACCTCTGGGTTAGTCTGCCCAGCATCGCATCCAGGTGTGGAGATGTCCAAGGAGGAGACCCCAGCATCCTTCTGATCCCAGCACTGCCCAGCTCAACAGTGCTGCCTGGTGAGCAGGGGTTGCTCTAGGGTTCCAGATTTTGCCAGGTGCCTCTGGGCTTGCACTGGGCACCGCTGGTGAAAGTCTGGCTGCAATCCTCATTGTACCCTCCCTTCGAGTACTTATGGATATGGGTCTGAGCATCCTCAAGACCCTCCAGTAGGATTTTGCAGACGTTGATACACTGTGAAACAACATTTCTGTGTTTTCATTGGCTGTCACTAGTCAGTGTAGAAATACAGTTGTATACTGAACAAATATAGATGCTCTGTATAGAAGTCCTGGGTGTGCTGTGAGACCCCCATCCTGGCTGTGCTTCGCACTCCTTCTGCCCTGTCTCAGCACCTCTTTCTCTGAGTTTCCTGACCCCTTGTTAGGCAGGCAGAAACGAGTTCTGCTCCTAGGCTGGTGGTAAGGCAGTCTCTCACCCCAAATATTTTGGGGCTAGCGAGCAAGTGGGCTCATGTCTGTTCTGTGGTAGGAGGGAGTCCTCTGAGCCAAGGAGGTTGGTGGGGATGGGGTCACTGCTCAGTGTTTGCTGCAGCAGGGAGTTTGCAGGGGCTGAGCCTGGCTCCTATTTACACTGACCTGGTGACATGGGGGTTAGAGGAGCAGGAGGGATGTTCATGGACAGTCTTGTATCGTGTGAGCACTGACATCATCTTGAATGGTTTTGTTTGAATCCAGTTGTTGGCTTTATTTTGGTACTTCGTGCAGGTGGTTTCTATCTACAAATCCTCGAATTCCTGTCAAAAAATTAGCAGTACTGCAATATTAGTGTAATTATCATTGGTATTAGACATACAAAGGACTCCAGTGATGTGACTTAGGTCCAGAAATGCCACTTGTCGTTGTTTGCCTCTCTGCATAGTGTCTATCCCTTCCCTATTACAGCAGTAATGTTGCACTTACACCCCCTGCCTAGGCAGCAGTGCCTTGTGTATCTCCAAAGCACTTAACTTAGCTTTAAATGTTTGACTTGAGCTTTTTCATTGCTGTTAAACATGTTTTGATGCTTCTTGGAGAGCTTTGCCTCTGATTTATCCTCACGTCCCACGAGGCCATAGAAATTGTTTTCATTTGAAGTAATCTTAGTAGACAGCTAATGGGAAGAGGTTTTCTCCTCCTTTATAGGAGGCTGCTCAGCAGTGGTATCAGCATTATGCTCAGGCATGTAACTCTACCCAGGCAAGAGTCGATGAATTTGAAAATGAAGCCTCTGAGGTGAGAATTACTTTTCTTCTCTTGGTGTCTGTGTTGGCTGTTCCTCTCGTCGGCTGTGCAGTGCTTCAGGACCCTGTGCTGGTGGGGCATGAAATGCTGCTACCAGGAAACAGCCAGCCTGCACCGCTGGAAGCTCTCCCTGTTTGTCTTATGCTGCCACCGAGTGGCTGCACAGGAACTGAGAGGCTCTGGAGGCCCAAGTGCTGCCAGGGAACAGCAGTAGGGTGAGAAGTGATGGCCCCACGTTCTGCCAGGGCAGATTCCTTCCCCAAAGAGCACTCAGCACTGCACAGCTGCGCAAGGGTGAGGGTCACCATCCCTGGGGGTGTTCAGAGCCGTGGGGATGTGGCACTGAGGGACGTGGGTGTGGGGAGGTGTGAGATTGTTGTACTTGGAGGAGATACAGAGCAGCTGTAGTAATCTGTGGCTTGTGGGCGGCCAGCAAGGCCTGGTTGGGCTGCCTGGGACATATCTCAGGATAGAGGGGGACAGGGCTTGAATGTGTAAAACTGCATATGCAGGTTGTGCTTTCTGGTTCCCAACAGCTCTGATGTGATGGAAACTGGGGAAATTGAAACAGCATCACAGAGAAAGCCTGGGGTGAGAGCAAGCTGCTGCCTTCCCATTTGTTTCCAGCCGGAGAGAGGAAGGCCTGCACTGAGGTGATGCTGAGCAGCTTGTTGTGCAGCCCCAGTGCTGGCTGCCGTACAAGGCAGAGCGAGAGCAGCCCTTGGCACAGGCGGAGCAGAAGTATAACTTACAGTGAGGTGCTCCTCTCATTCCTAGAACTAAAACATAAATCTCAGTGGGGAGGGCATGCAGGCTGCTCCCAGAGAGGCTCAGTGCTGTTAGGACGGTGTGCTTTTGCGTGTGCACTCACTTTCTCCTGCTTCTTTGAGCTGTGTGCCCAGTGCTCTAGAAGTCGTGTTCCTGGGAGCTGCAGAGCACACACAGTGATGTCCTCGGTGCTGCAGGAAGTGTGGGGGAAAAGCAGAATCCTTCTGAAAGCAAATTCTTGTTTGTGATAATGACAGGTGCTCTCTAAAGTGGCACTGAACTTCTGCAAGGAGTAACTTGAGCTGTGAATGTGAACTAGCAAGGGGAGTTCCAGAGGCTTGCTAGGGAACATTTAGCTCAGAGATGCTTGGTCAGCAGTGCTGTGCTTTTGATAATTAGTTTCCTGGGTTGTGAGATGTGTTAGGGTTTCTAAAACACCCATTCTAGCATGAAGCAGAACCCTGCTAGGCCTGATCCAGGAGCCAGGCGTTACCCAGACTGCCTGCTGTGCTCACGTTGGGTTGAGGTGATGATTGCAGGGCACACATCAGTCTGTCAGAGTAAGGCAAATGGTGCAGCCCTTGGTAGTGAAACCAGTGTCACACTGGAGGCGGAGAGGTGTATGAAGGCTTAGTGGTGAGGGTGGTGAGCTCTCTGTGTAGCTCCTGTGGCTGTAAGTGTTATGGATGTTGTAATGCCCTGCTGTGAGGCATCCCAAAGAGCTGAATGTGAGCCTGATGTAACCTGGTGCCCTTGTTGTGGGGCACTGGGCCCTGACCCACCCCAGAACCCTGCTCTGGGACATTGGTGTGAAGCACCTCGGTCCAAGTTGTGATTAAAAGCAGTATTACTCTTCCTTCGCTTGAATACCACGTGTAAATTCCTGCCTGCAAGTGGCCAGCAACACAAACACGCTTTGGCATGGCTGGACAACAAGTCCTTAAGCACCCTGCTTGCAGTACTGGGACACCTTAACCTCTTCAGCTCTTCAAGAAAAGCAGGAGAGCTCCAGGTGTCCCACTGGCGCTGTGCTTTAAAGGGTGCAGATGGCCAGAGCATGGCCAGGAAGCTGCTACCTCTCAGCACGCATCCCGCAGCCTGGCTCCAGCCCTGCCAGCCCTTTGCCCTCCCAGACACGCGTGTGCAGCCGGGCACCTGTGCATTTACGATCGGTTTTTAGGGAAAGGGCACAACACTGACTCATGAGCTGTGTATAGCCAGCCTAAAGCAGGAGGAGCGGGCGTTTGGAGCTGGTTGCTGGCTCCTGGTCCTTCTTCGTTCCCAGACCGGAGCTTTATTTATTGATGCTGTTGCTCTGGATCATGTGTCACTTGTTTTCTTCTTGCCCTCAGGTGGCTCCGGCAAGAAGCGAGAAGCGAGGCTCCTCGTACCTCATTGCCTCCCCAGAACCTGGCCCAGTGGAGTACCTTGGCCAGCACGCTCAGGGCTCCGCGGTGCGTTACGCAGAATCCTCGCTGAAAAAAAAACGCGTTTACTGAGACCCGACGAGTCAGCCCTGCCTTGATAGGCGAAGGCAAGCCTTGCGTACCTCTGCTATTTATTGCTGCCTTAACTTCAGACAAAGAACTTTTCTTTCTCCGTGGGTTATGAATATCCCAAGAGGAGCAATCCTACGTAACGGGCAGGTTTGCCAAGTAAGCTGTAGGCGCCGATACGCCGTTAGCCATTTCTCAGTAGTCTGACTTGCCTTCTGGAAGGGTGGATGGGCGTCCTTCATCTGCCACCAGACCGAACAGTGGGCTGCAGCCGACCCAGAGAGGTAACCAACTCACTCAGTGGTTCCTGGCAGCGTACAGCTGAAAGCAATAAAAACACTGAGGGGGGAACACGGATTCTTTCTCTAGTCCTCAGGCTGAGGAAGTTAAAGACAAAGTCTTAATAGTAATTCTCTTTCTTATTTTTTTAACTCAAGAACGTGGGTTGTTTTTTTTTGTTTTTTTTTTTTTTCCCAATCTTGCTTATCCCAGGATTAAGATTTCTGCATTTATAACCTTTATATTTTTAAGATTTCCTCTTAATCCTGGAGTGGAGATATACCAAATGTATTCCTAGAGTCGCTGTGATGTTTTCAATAAATGTTTGTTAAAAGCGCGATCCTACGCAGCGTGCTGCCTTGCAGTATGAGATTTTATTTGGACAGCTGCCATTTGGCCAATGAAGTAACCTTTATCTGCGTCGGGCAAAGAATCCACAGCTTTTCCTTGGAGTAGTTCAGTTTGTGAATGGAGCTGTGTTACACAGCAAAGCACCAGCTCAAAAGAGCAAAAAGCAGCGGGCTCCTGAAATCTCTGGAAGTGCACTTGGTGGCGTTCTGCAACCGTCCTCCTTCCAGCAGGAACGTGGTAGGTGATGGGTGGAGGTGACAGAGAGGGGGAATATACACCACCACCTCTTTGGCTGTGCCTGAATGCGGATGAGCCATGTGTAGAGCAGAAGTGCCCCTACAGCTCTCCTCAGCTGCCTTCTTCGGTTCTGCCTGCCTGCTCTCCTCTCTATTTATTTATTTTTTCCAGCCATCTTTAGACATTTGCTGCAATCCAAGCCCTGCTCGAGCGGAGCATCCTGGCTCCAGTTCTCTTTGCTTCTTCCAGCTTGCCTGTCGTGTGAAGTTCTTATCCAAAGGAGAAGCCATTCATGTTCAGGCAGCACGGCGGTAGGTGCTCAGCCCTGCACTGCTTTGCAGCCAGGTGAATCCCATTGTCTTTTTGTATTTAAGAAGGACTCGGTATTTTTGGCTCATGAATGAAGCACCTTCGGCTAGCCTTTCTTTTCTGCTGTTACTCCTCTTGGCTGAAGAGTTAGCAAGCATTATTTGAAATCCATGTTTGTGATGGCTAGACGTGGTGGGCAGGGGACCCTTGGAATCCCATTGCAGATTGATTTGGACCCGATTCACTCAGTTCTACCATTAGGACTGTAAAAGCAGGCTTGAATCTCTAGTTTGGTAGACAGTACTGAAGACATATTTTTAATACTGATTTGTGTTTATTTTTTATGAACAATTTAAACTGTATTTCAAGCTTTAGCGTGTGACTAGAAGAGAGATTTTTCCTGGTTTTCTTTTTTTTTAAACATCAAAATCTCTCCTCCCTCACTGCTGTTGTATGGATAGACAGCATGCACTGCATACAGGTAGCAAATGCCTAAGACTGCCAAATAGCAGCACCGTTAATGGGAGACACAGTGTTTTGGGGGGTGGGATTCTGTATGTATTGATAAGTTCACTTGTAATATTTTGTTCAAACTGTTTGTATACGCAACTTTCTTAATTTGTTACCCTTTTCAGTGAAAATAAAGTGTTTGGTACACGTTTACAGTGGAGTTCTGTGGAGGAGAACCACCTCAGCCCTACCTTTAAGTAAGTGACCATTTAATGTAGGGGAAGGTTGTTTTGAAGGCAGCATGGGCGAGTGGGAGACAGGCAGAGGTTGCACTTGGGGACAGGGTGAGGGGGCAGAGCAGTGAGGGGTTGGGGTTGGCCTGGAGGGGCTCAAGGAGCCTCTGTTCTGCTCGCCCTTCCTCTATGCAGGTCACATTATAAAGCCTTCTTATTTAATGTAGAATGCAAAAAGATATTCACATGGAGAAAAAAAAAATCTTTATTAGATTTGTTTGTATAAAGAGTAACAAAGTGCTTACAGATTTAAATCGGGTTCATACATGACATACGTACAGGAAAAAACAACAAGTAATACTGTAAAAATAAATCTGACCTGGTTGCCGCTCTTAATTACAACTTTTTTTTTTTAATATATATATAGATATAGATATTTAAAGATGTCTTTCTATTATTGCCAGAACTATTTCCACTTTCAGAATCCAGGTTTGGTGGAAAAACAACATCGTCCAAAGGGTAGGATATGGGTCAGCCAAAGGTTTCCAGTTAAACCAGTGCTCCTCGAAGAGCCCAGCCTTACAGAACGGGGCCGCAGTGCTCTCGTGCGGCTCAGTGGCATTTCAGTGCCAGCTCTGGTCCTGACAATACAACGCGCGTGGTCCCAGGGAGCCTCACAGGGCTGTGCTCTCCTGCTGATCAGCGGAATACTTCACAAGCACGGGGCTGGAGACTCTAAGTCAAATGAGACGACGGCCAATGCTATTATTTAAAGCAGTCACCTTACACCAAGGGAGCAGCTTCACAGGAACAAACTGCTAAAATGCATGAGCATGCTGGCCAAGGAAGTCACTGACAAAAAACAAGTATCGTGTGCACTCCTCTGCTGGCACTGCTGATATAACAAGATGACATTTTTAGGGTCAAAGTGTTCTTTCCTTCTCCTAGGTAAGCTTTCCTGGTGCTCAAAACTCTACCAAGTTATTCTTTGCTGGGGGAGTAGTCCCCCTAAATCTGTACATGGTTTAATTGTCTTCTCTCTCCGCCTGAGTTAATCACTTTCCCGTGCACATCTCATGGCACTGTAGCTCACTTAGTTGCAGTACAAGCTGGAGATCAATGTGTTTGCACACTTAATAGCTACATCACGGGGCGAGAGCTTTGGGGGGAGGGAGAGATGGGTAAGGAGGGCTGGCTGGGAAAAACAAATACATTTATCCAGAAACGGGGCTTCTCAATGAAATGCATAAATATACATGCTCATTCATGCCTTTTTTTTTTCTTTTTTTACTTTTTGAAATATGATAATCAAATAACACTTTAAAAGTATCTTTAAGAGCTTGGAGCTGCAGCTGGCTTCTTATTATTTTCTTTTTCTCTAAATTTTTTCTTTTATGCCAAATTGTATTTTTGTTTCTGAAATGTAATAAGTGCACAGGGAGGGGATTCATCAGCCAGAATTTTCTCCAAACTTCCTCAGAACTCCGTAAGAAATGAGGATGACTACTGTGACATCCACTGGTTCACAGAATAAGCGTGAGCAGCAAACATTTTTTAAATGCTACAGATTGCACTGAGGCTGAGAACTGTAGCAATTTTTGACACTGCTTTCAGCTCACATTCGTCAGGATAGTTCAGAGTGGAGCGAGACCATAACAAAGAGAAAACTGTCTTGCAGTAACTGGTGCAAGAGGAGTTGAAGCTATTGTTTTTGCCATACCTCATAATTAATTTGATCCAACTGTTGACTAAATTTAAAAAAAAAGAAAAAGGAAAACTGTTGGAAAAACGATCCTTTGAACACGCTAGCACAGTCAGAATACAAATTACAGTAGATAAAAAGTGAAAGGCCTTGGGCATTTATATTTTGACACACCGTTAAAGCACTGACAGTATAAAAACTGAATTACATCTTGCTCATAATCGTTTCAAACCCTTGAATCAGGTTGTGAAAGGTTGTCCGCTTATCGTGCTTGAATATCCAGCACTTCCTCATCAGCTGGTCGATCTGGAAGAGGAAAAAGAGAAATTTCTAAGGGTTGAATGAAACAGCTTGTTCCACTGCTAAGTACCGAGGGAAACTCAGTGCTGAAAAATGTTTATAGATATGCTTAAAAAAGGTGGAAATGCCTTTCTGCCAGCAGCCATGGAGGACTTTCCACAAAGTGTATTCACTTGTGTGTGTCTGGTGCTTTTGCTGCTTATTCACTGTAAAAGGTGAGTAAAAGGTGTGATAGAAGTGGAGCTGTGTTACCTCCTCTGGGCAGTTGGGTGGACGTGGCAAACGCTTCTCTTCTTGTAGGACACGCACGAGCCGTGCTACCGTCATCTGGCCCTGTGTGGGGCCAATCATCTTCAGGAACTCCTGTGGAAAGAGCAGGAGTCAGTGGTGCTGCCCCAGCACTGAGCCACACTGCTGCAGTTTGACACCGAGATGCCACTGCAATCTCAGTGAGATAGTGAACAGTAGATGCTTGTCATCATGTGCACCATATACGCACGTTACAAAGGGAGAGGAACATCTTTATGTTTAGTTTCCTCCCTAGGGTGTAAGTCACCACAGCCTGTCTCTGTACAGTGTCTTTAGTGAAAGGCAACCATGAGGGCTGCTTTTGAGAAGATAAGTTCTTTGCATTTCTTGTTTCCACGCAAACAAAATCCGATGCAAGCATCTTTAACAGCACTTTCCTCCACGACCACTTACTGTCATTGGGCTGGACTCCGAATCGCAGTAGGTGAGCAGTTCGTACAGCGTCACCCCGAATGACCACACGTCTGAGGCGATGTAAAACTTACTCTGAATCAAGCATTCTGGAGCATACCTGTGGCCACAACAGGACAGTGTTAAACTGCATTCAGAGCTGCACGGATTTACCCACTGGTGCACAACCAGTGTGAATCAAACCTAAGTGAGCTGAAGAGGGACGCGCTGCATTCGTCCTCCTTGCACATAAATGTGCCCATAAGGCTTGGGATGGCACAGCAGTAGTAAACAAGGAACATCTTACACAGCAAAACACTCTGAGACTAAGGGAGACCGAAAGCAAATCATGGGGAAGTGGATTATTGAGTGCAGGAGGGCACGAATGCAAAAGCAGACTAGTCAGCCACGTGCCTCTTTCTTGCTAGGATACTGTATCAGTATTGAGGCCTCTCAGCTAAATGGGAGAAATCTTCAGGACACCTAAAAGAGGTTTTTAAGCCTCTGAGGTGAGTTATTCTGTCACACAGTCTGGTTAATGAAAATGGGTTATAACTTATTACCAAAATACAGGGCTGTCGAGGTCGTCTTTGACAGTGTAATATTCCTTATCAGTCTCGATGGCTTTGGTGAGACCAAAATCCCCAATTTTCACTCTGTTCTCACTTTCAACAAGGACATTTCTTGCTGCTAAGTCACGGTGCACGTACTGACGGGAGCCCAAGTAGTCCATCCCCTGCAAGAGAAGAAAGCCTTTTATAAGTTAGTTTCTCTAATACTTAACATCACTGTTTTTCTCCCAACCTCCCTTCCAAGCATTCTCTTTTTCCTGCAGTAGTACTCCATCCAGATTTTCCATGGCAAGTTCTGCTGGTGCTTTCCTTTTCTGATCCACATCCTTCCTCTAGACTCTGCCTTTGGGTTCCCCATCTGCTGAAGCAGGTTGTTGTTCCTACTCTGTGCCTTTTAACTTTCAGCTGAGCAACCAGTCTCTCAGAGCCTTCTCTCCATGGCAACTGTTCCTCTGCATGCTGCTAGGACTGACTGATGTCTGTGCCTGTGCTGCTTCTAGCTGCCTTGTCCACCACAATCACAAAGGCACACAGCTTTATATGGTCTTACTGCAGTGTGCGCTTGTATCTCATGCTATCCTCCCTCTGTAATGCTTCCAATTCTGTAATTCTTTCTTCTCATGGTCATTGTTTATGCGAGGGAACCTAATAATTGCTCCTTTTATAACATCTGCAGCACCTGAGAGGCTGCTTTTTGAGGACAAAGCAATGGTTTTGACCATAAAGCAAGCCTCCTTTCTCCTCCTCCCTTCCTCCGTTAAGTGAATGCTAAACTAATTAAACAGGAAAGTGACAAGAAAGTCTGGTGCCAGGCTCACCTTGCAGATCTGAACTGCATATCTGAGAAGTTGTTTGAGATTGATTTTGTTCTTGTTTCGTGGCAGATATTCCTTTAAGCTCCCAGAAGGAAGAAATTCCATGATGAGTTTAATCCCATTTCCTCCTAAAAATGAGTGCATGGTTAATTTACAAACATGACCCTTCTCACATCAGTAACATCAGAACCTTTTGTACAAAGCCCACAGCAGTGGTAGCATTTGTTCTGTAACAATACTGTATGACCACAGCCAAGCAAACTCCCATTATCAGTCACTGTATCAATCCAGAAGAGAATTTGTTCCAGGCAACGCAGTTACTGAACATAAAGGTCTTTAAATTTTCTTTAGTTTTTAAATGCTAAGTATAAGGCAGTGGAGCTCTATTCTGTGACTCCCAACATCTGCTTCTATCAATGACCTCTAGGGTTTTCAGACTGTGAGCTGGCTCATACTATCAGCTCACTCCAGGCACACACAGACCACCACCCAGCCCAGGTGATTAAAATCCTTTCCATGGACTTGGTGAAGTCCAACAACTTTGGTCACATCAAAATTAGCTAGGTGTGAAAATGGGCAGGAGGGCTTCAGGCAGAAGTTGCTGCTTATTCCATGAAGAAAGACACCTAAACCCACATAATAGAGCTAAGACTGTTAGGCTTTTTAAAACGCTTAATTTTTAAAGGAACATTTTTTATACTGTTAGTGCATATTTTTAGTATTCTTCATGAAGACTTACCATCTTCTGTGCAAATTCCCTTATACTTGACAATGTTCTCATGATACAGATTCCTCAAGATTTCTATTTCCTTCTTGAGATCAGCAATGTGATTCCCTCCACTCTCTGGCTTCAGAGATTTAACTGCCACTTGTTCTCCTGTATTGTCACCTTCTGGATCGTATCTGCAGAGTTCAACCTTCCCGAAGTGGCCCTAATTGGCAAAGAAAAGAGCATAACTTAACACTCCCTAACCAGAGTGTCCCTGATGCTCCACGTGAGGCATTTACAACTCGCATCTTCCTGCTGTGATGCAGAAACACACAGAGATCTATGCACACACACAGATCTACACACACACACACACACACACACACACACACACACACACACACACCTCTATAAAAATGCCAAGAGACCAGAAATTTTGCTAACAATTTACAAACCAGATCACTGTTTACTAGATATCCACAGAAGCCTTCCTGAGCTTGCATACAGAACACACAGAGTGTGCTTTTCAGAGAGTGGTGAGGTGCTGGAACAGCTGCCCAGAGAGGCTGTGGATGCCCCGTTCATCCCTGGAGGTGTTCAAGGCCACGTTGCATGGGGCCCTGGGCAGCCTGGGCTGCTATTAGATATGGAGGTCGGTGGCCCTGCACGTGGTCCCTTCCAAGCCATTCTATGATTCTATATACATCTTTTGTTTCAGCAGGATTAACCAAGAATTCCCTGGCACCTTTGTCATCCCTGAGTGCATATACACCTCCTCCTCCTCATGATACCTCAACCCCCCCCTTTATTGTGTTAAACGTTCAAAAATTATCACAGCTGCTCTTCATGCTCAGTCCTGACAGGACTTAAGGGCGGAAAAGTCACAGTTCTCACTTCCAACGTAGGGCCCTAAATCTGATGTTACTCTTACCTCTCCCAAATCACGGATTCTCTTCAAGAATCGTTTTTCAAAGAGTGTGGGATCAACCTCTGTAACAGGCTTCTTCTCCGAGACAATATCAGGGTCTGAGAGTGGAAAAGCACCAAATTAGACAGATTCCTGAAAGGACACCTTGGTCTTAACGGACACTTAGGGCATCCTTGTTCATCTGCTGCTATTAGTGCCTCCGTCCCTCCTGTCTCAACTTCTTTTATTTAAACCTCGCCCATTCCTTGATAGGGAATTCCTTCCATTGCTATATGCCAGTCTACCACTTCCCCAGACTGATTCAGTCTCATCTCAGCACGCTTCCCCCCCTGCAGTAGTTATTCAGCTTCTGTGGCTATGTATTGCTAGATACAGAAGGTGTGGTTTTGCCCTTATTATGCACTGATTTTCTGTTAGCTTCTCTTTGTAACTACAACATCAGATGAACCAGGAACGCTGCTAATGCCCTGATTCAGTCAAGAATCCCGTGGAAATTTCATGAAGCTCAAAAACTGGCTTGAAGCTGACTTGAGCTGTTGGACAGCCTTGTTTCTCACAACACAGGCAACACATGTTCCTTCTAGCTTCTCTGTTCACAGATGTTAAGGGCGAGAATCTTATTCCACAGAGGAGCAGCAAGTACCTGACAGTATCTGCAAGATCACTGTGGAAATGAGACTATTTTGTACTTAACACTGCATGTTAGAGTAAATGCTTCTAAGAGCAGTGGGCACAGCCTGAGCTGCTGGAGTTCAGAGAGCATTTGGACTCCACTCTCACACAGAGCACTTGAAGTTGGGTGGTGCTGTGTGGAGGCAGGGCTTGGGCTCAATGGTCCCTGTAGGCTCCTTCCAATTCGAGATACTCTTTTGACACTGTCACCATACAAGAATGCTCTTGTAAGATGTCCAGTTTTAGCCAAACAACCCACGCTTCCCTATCCAACTCTCCAGCCAAGCCTCTCTCTAAGCTCAAGCCTTACTTTGCTCCTCCAGTTTGTTGATGTCTCTCATGATAGCTCTGAAGAAGGGTCTCTGGTGGGGGTCGTAGTTCATGCACTGTTTCATCAGGTCAGCTAGTTCCTTGCACGATGGTGTTATCAACATGAAATGCCCTTCGTAGAACCTTTCCTTCTGTAAAGCACAAATGAAAACTCCAGCATGAATTTTTTAGCTTGTTATTTAATCAACCTATGTTCTACATTAGAAGACTACTTTTTCTTAATTTCATCAAGTAAATTTCAGCATTAACTCTAAATCATCACCTGCCAGTAGAGAACTATTATTAATGATGAGTCTGGTGTAGTTTGGAGCAACCACTTACAACACACAGTTTCTAGCAGCTGCTGAACATTTTATCTTTCAGAAGTTATTTTTCTGCCAGGTGCCAGGCTCACCATTTACCTACGAAACTGGGACAGATGGCCACATGGAAATGCTTACCAAGGAAAACCACCATAAGACAGGCAAACAATGAGAAGTTAAGAGCGTTGGGGCATAGATGGGATGAGGGTGGCTTTGTACATTTTCTAAGCTCAGCAAAACCACCCCGGTTGCCTGCCATATGCATGAAGCAACCTGCAGCTGGGGCAGCAAGTTCCCTTCAGTTACCTCCTGTTAAAACAACTCAGGGAGTGACTCAAGTACTCAGTCATTTCCTTCAGACAAGCAGCAGCTGCTTTGCTCCATCGCCTTCCCAACACAGCAAAACTTCAAGAGAGAAAAAGCACATATGGAACATATGCTGAAGGGCTCTGACAGTGTTGAACAAAAACTGCCAGAGCAAAGCAGAACAACTTTTTTTTTTTTTTTTCTTTTAAGCTTTCAGAGCAAGCAATATGTTGTCCCACGAGAGACTAGTTTGGAACAATGTTCAAAAGAACTGAAAAACCTAGGGGCTTCTAAGCTGAACCTCAGACAGCTTATAACTGGACATATGGATTAGGAAAAGAGGTGTGACAGCCTCAGAATTTTAGTTGTTTTTATGCTGCATTTTGAAAATCACTAACAAGGTGAAGTAATAATTAGCATCTTTGTAGTAAGGACAAGAATTCCTGCTGCGATCTGTGGCAATTCAGATGGAATCTGCCCCTTACCAAATACAGCTGACCTGGGTTTGCTACAAGACAAAAGCAGCTTAAATTATGGAAACTGAAGGGCTGAAGAAGATAAATCTGAGTTGTCAAGGTCAAGTTTAAGCAGTGGAGTTTTACCTCTGCCAACGTCTTGTCTTTCAGTGGTGTTTCTCCATTATAGCAGATTTCCCACAGTGTCGTACCAAAACTCCACTTATCTGCTGCAATGCTTAAATTCTTTGAGTCTTCAACACATTCGGGTGCAATCCAGGGGATTCGCTCCACGCATTCTTAGATAAAACATGGAATCAAAGCAGTTTGGAATTAGTATGAAAGTACTTTAAAAAAAAAAAAAAGTTTTCCAACTTCTTCTTGTCTAACTACTGCTTAACTACAACAAACTGAAGCCAAAGTATTTGTCCAGTTTCAGGAAATCTTGATTGTGAAATCCCTGTTCTCATACAGACATTTCCATGACTTTTATAAGCTCATGGTTTGGGCCATTCAGAAGCTGAGATTCTTTCTATACCACCTTGCTGGATCTTGAGATGAAATTAAGTAAAACAAATACAACAAGCACCAACCATCAGTGACACTCCTTTGCTTCAACGTTGTGGTTTTCAGCTTCATCAAAACAGACTGCTTTTATTCTAGAGCCAGTTCTAGTTGCTACAAATGGTACTTTTCCCTTTCCCCTTCTCAATCACAATGAAGGGAGAAATCCAATTCTTGTACCATACCTTGCCTGGACAGCACAGTTATTGGTATTCCTGGGTCGCTCAGCTTTATGAAAGGACCATATTCGGTGTCAATTCCCTCTCTTGCCAGTAGGATGTTTTTAGTACACACGTTTCCATGTACCAAATCCTTATCCTCCTGTAGTAGGGTAGGAAAAGAGTGCAGTGAGCGAGCAGTGCTCTGCAAGTGCCCTTGTCGTACCTATAGCATCAGGGAACAGAACACTCCAAACTGAAACCCAAAAATACAGCTTGGAAGAAATTATCCTAGAGAAAAGCAGGACAAGGTTTTGTATTTGTGAATTTGATTAATTTTGGAAAAAATTCCTTTTTCATGACAAGCAAAACTGCACAGGTAGAACACTGCAGTCTCCAAGCACCTACAAGGAACCAATGGCAAACATAAGCACAAAGAGTATTCGGCTTGCTGATAAAAAAGGTGCTCATTACCCTCTCTAAGAGTCTCTCCTTATTTAAAGCAACACAGTAAATATTAAAAAATATCCCAATACCACACTGCACAGTCCCACTGTCCAAGGAAGGAACTTAATTAGTAATAATGCACATGAAATCTAGGTAACATTAGCTTGCAGCAAGCTGTAGGCAATGCTTGTATCTTACCAGGTAGCTTAGCGCACTTGCAAGTTGCTTGGCTACATTGAATTTCCAGGGAGTTGTCAGCAGTTCACTTTTCCGATGCATAAACAAATCCAGAGGCCCAAATTCAACAAATTCTTCAACCATGATATCTACAAAACAAGGTGCATAAATCACAGAATCACAGAATGGCCAGGGTTGGAAGGGACCTCAAGGATGACGGATCTCCAACCCCCTGCCACACGCAGGACCACCAACCTCCTCATTTAATGCTAGACCAGGCTGCCCAGGGCCCCATCCAACCTGGCCTTGAACACCTCCAGGGATGGACGGGGCATCCACAGCCTCTCTGGGCAGCTGTTCCAGCACCTCACCACTCTCTCTGTAAAGAATTTCCCCCTGACTTCCAACCTAAATCTCCCCTCCCTCAACTTCAAACCATTTCCCCTCATCCTGCAGTTATCTACCCTTTCAAAGAGTTGATTCCCCTCCCCTCTGTAGGCTCCCATAAAGTCAGTATTGCAATCACCAGTGTCTGGATAAAACGAGTTAGCTCGTTGCCACCTTCTTCCACCTCCACCCCAAGGCAAGCTGCTTAGAATGTCTTTATTTCACCTTCTTTGAAGGTTATTTCAGTGCTCAAAGAGTCCAAATTGCAAAGAGAGAGACTTTACGTTTTAAAATAACGGTAAACCAGAAGCAAAGCATTTCCAGAGCCTTGCCAGGGAGATGACTGCTGTTGGAAGGCTGGTTTGTACTGACACTACTGCCATCCCTTTGGCTTTCTGACCTTAAGTATCATCCTGTAAGACATGTATTCAAAGAAAGCACTGCAAAGGAAATCTGATTAATGGAAAGAACCTTGCAGCTGCCAGGCTGTTCCAATTCCGCTTCTGTTTGCTCTGAAAAGTCAAGCAAGAGATGGCAGCAGCCAACCACATCTCCCTGGAGGCCAGCTCTGATCTGAATGGCTGCCTTGTCCTTACTGAAGCCTGCTGCTTAAAAATCCCATCAAAGAGATGTTAACTGAACTCACTTTCTAAGTCACGGACGCAGACTCCGTGGAGGAAGACGATGTGCTTGTGAGAAACCTGCCTCATCATGCTTGCTGCTTCAAAGAAGGCCTGTTAGAAAGGGAGGCAGATTAGCCATTAAACTGCTGATCACTGCAGCAGTCATCCATGCAGTGAACAAAACAGAATAGCAACAACATACACATGTGCAAAAGATAATTGTTTTCCACAACAGGGTTTGCCATCCCACCATAGTAACGGGGCTGTGGTGAGCTGCCATGGATGCACTCACTGTTCCCTGGGTTGCATAAGCTCTTCCCTGCCCTTTTGCAGGCAGTAGGTCTGAGCATCCCTGTGTGATGCATTAGCCTCTCTTTCCAGATGATTAAGCAAAATGCAAATCAAATAACTTGCTTGAGGCCACGTCAATGACTGAATTGGTGAAAGACTCCCAAGCCCACTGCGCAACACAGAGGTAACTTCTGGTAGGTGGCAGTACCTTCCCTGAAATCCATCCCTCAGCTGACACAGTTCAGACCTGAGGCATGGGTATGCCTGTGCATTTCAGATCACAGCAAGGTCTGGCCTGCGCACAAAATCAGCTTTCTAGGTAGCTCAGAGGGCTGATCCATGAGACTGGACTGCCTAAATTGCTGAGAGAGACCCCAGCAGTTTCCCATTCTCCTATTACATTCACCAACCTGTTTTTCTTAGGCTCTCCACAGTTACAATGTGGTGAAGCCCAGTGTTTACAGTTCAAGAAAAAAAAAGAAACACTTGCCAAAGAAATGTCTCTGTGACTGGGGTCCAAAACTTTGAGGAGCACTTTAATCTCTTTTTCGTTTTGATATCCTTCATTCTCATCATCTTTGTAGTTGAGAATCCCTGAATAAATCTGTGTTCTTGTCCCTCTTCCAAGGTGTTCACCCTAAGACATAACACAGCACGTATTTACAAACCAGGACATGAAACAAACAAATGTAGATTTACACACACAGTTGAACCTGCACTCTGTTCTGCCTCTCAGAATTAGCCCTACATACAGGCTTAAAATTATTACAGAGTGAAAAACCAAATGGCAACGTGTTACTCTTCATTCTAGTAATCTCTGAGAATGTTTACCACTGTAAACTCTTTTGATATTAAAGTGCTATTGCATCTTCACTAACATCAAGCAGCTTCAGTGTAATTTAACATCATTAGACTAAACATCAAATGAATAAATAGTAACTGGCCTCTGATTTACAATAAGCTGCTAGTGAGCCAATCTTTTATGTGTCTCCAAAAGTTAAAGGAAGTAATATTTCAATAGAACACTTTGTTTTGGAATGTAATTTCCTTCTAAATAAGAGAGGATTCTGTCTTGGGATATTTTTGCAGGAAGTCTGAGTGCTGACTGTTAATACACCAAACAATTAATATAATCCATACCTGTCTTCCTCAATCAGTAATGCTTTTTTCCTTAAATAAATCTGACTGATTTAAGAGGCAAAGGCTTTTAGAAACAGTCGCTGTGATTTAAGCATTCAAACCAATGTTGTGTTTTTTAAAGCTTATTCAGGTGAACTGTCCCAATAACTGCAAATGACTCATCAGAAAATTTGGCAATGTGCTCTATCAGTTTGGAAAACAAGATTTGAATGCCAAGACTCTTCAAATCCTTTGAATACTTTGCCTTTATTTCCCTGTAGGAAAAGCTGCTTGTTTCTCCAGTAGGTCAGGCTTCAAGAGATACAGGTATATTCTATGGTACAATCCAGGTAGCAAGAACAGCTCCTAACATTACCATCATTCTTTAAAAATAACTTTACGAGCAGCTCATTCCAAATCCATTAGAAAATTGCTCCAATATCCATTTGTGCAATATCCAACCAGCCAAAATGAGGTGATTTTATATAACCTGAGCATGGAGGGCTGCCACACTGGGTGGATTTCAAGACACAAACACCTACCTGCATTATTTCTTCTTTGCGGATTCGATGGAAGCTCAGCTGCCCTAGATGATAAGCAGGCTGACATTCCTGAGCCTTCTTGGTTGCAACCAGCAAGTTGGAGATTTCTGGAAGGTGAGGAGAGAAAATATTCTTGAAGACTTCGCAAAGAAACTCCATACATTCACCTTTCTCAGTCAGCTACATTTCTGTATATGCATGCTGCAAAGTAAATTTCCACATGAGAAGGAAGAAAGGAAGAAACTGATTTAACTCCTGGACAGGTAACATCTGCTCGTCGTTCCACAGAGAATTCACCAAAATAGAGCTATGTATTTTATATTATATATATACAATCTTATATACATTATCCAGAGCACTGGATATTGTTGTATAAGGCCCTGTTACTGCCACAGGTTGGGTAAAATAACACACATCCTCCACTTTGCCTCCAAGTATGGCCCTTTTCGGTGTGCAGATGGGGATGAGATTGCTGGAGCCTCTTTCTTCACCTCCTTGAAAGTTCCTTTAAAGTGCTTAGGGAGACACTAACATCTATGTTCAAAGCATAAGACTTAAATTAGGGAATAGGAAATGAACAGAAGGAAAAGACTCAAAAGCCTGCTGCTGCTTCCCTGCACAGCTTCTGGTTAGGGAGAAGCACGGACAGATCTAGACAATTCATTAATTAATAATTTTGTCTTCCTGTTTTGGTAGCTGACATTATTTATTACAGTATAATGACTTTAAATGTCTGTGTGCATCTGGCTCTCCTGTTACTGGGAGAATATATCTGCATCAGGACTCGAAAAGCAAACAGTAACAGACTGTATATTCAAAGCACAGTTTTCATACTTGTGAGAAATATATCTTCGTATTTGTGAGATTCCAAAAGAAAAAGAAAAAACAATCAGAGAAGAGACAGAGTATGGAACAGCAAAGATAATTCCCTGGGTCCCACTGAAATTCAGAGGTGCCACTGTCCTGACTACAGGAAACACAAAGCGCTACCAAAACACTGAGGTGGGCAGAAATCTCCTTGAACTGTTCTCATTATTCCAAATACAGCTGTCACAGTCTAATCAGCAGGTCAAAATGTTTAATCTCTCCATGCCTCACACAATTACCAGTGTTCTTCAGAAGTGTGGACAACACAGAGTACTCTGCTCTGAGACCTAAACAAGCAGGTAATTAATGCAACTCAGTTACTCCCCTCATTCTAACAGGAAACCATTATCTGATCAACCCAACGATGCCCACTGTTTCCTCTTTCATATAACATACAGCTGCAAGACAATTGTACCTTACAGCAAACAGTTCTAGTAAGTGTTGGCAGTAGTAGTTGAATGAATGCACACTCATCATCTAAACTCTGATCTCACAAATAAATCTACTGATGTGGAAGTGCTCTGCTCAATAACAGCTCCAGTCTAAGTCTTCCTCAGTGCTTTGTGAACATTAATAAAGTAAACAGCACATCACTGTTATAACAAGCAAGCTCAAACCCAAGGCTGCCACTCAACACACTGCAGGCCACAAGCCTCCTTTGCTGGAACTCAGGCTGCATGGCCAGGCATACGTGACTTAGTGGAGAAAAGGAAGAACCTTATAAGGGCCTCACTTTGACACAGCACTGCAGCCCATGACTCAGAGTCAGCTGTGACATTTTGGTTTTAAACAAATCTAGAGCTGAGCCTCTGCCATCGATACTGCAGGGGCCAGTTTTGAAGCTGCAAAAGGGGAACCACTGTCATTAGAAAGTTCATACAAACAATGCTCTTGAGAAGCGCCAGCCCATGAACATCCTGTGCTGACCTTGTGGCATTAAAGGGAAACCCCTAAAGCCTTGTTCACAGTGCTTGTTTTTTTGCTTTTGGACAAAGCTCCCTCTCTACAGAGAAGCAATAAGTAATATAAAAGAGCTTCACACAAGAACACATGTAAGAGAAGACACTAAGAATGCTTCCTATTGCTGAAGCTTCTTATTTCTCTTAAAGGACAGAGGCTACCTCTTGGCTTTGGTTGGCAGCACCTCTTCAGTGTAAAGCTGATGTTGTCCGTGCGAAGGATTTGTCCTTTCAGGTGATCCATCAGCTCTTTTAAGGATGCAAAAGATCTGTTTGAGCCATGTAGGAAGTACCCGCCTTTCTTCACCTCAATCTGGAAGTTCTTGTACTGGACTGAACTGTTTATCATCTGTGATTAGAGAAGGGAGGGGGGAACACAAGCAAAATACTGATCATTGAAGTGAAAGAACATCTGTAGGAATGAATAAATTTATAAAGCCTTTGAATTCACATCCGGGATCAATTAATCATTTGCTCCTGTGCTGGGTTCCTGTAAAATTCCAACAGTGCAGGACAAGGCTCCACAATTCCTGTAGCCTTCAGTCCCAAGAAGGCTCACAGAAGGAGTGGAAGAAGAGCAACATGAAGATACAAACCTCTAACAAGTCCAAATTTTATTCGGTTAAGAATTGTCAAATCTGGAGCATGGTTTCAAAATCTCAACTTAAAAACAGCAAGAATGCCTTTTGCAGCTTGGGCTGTCTAACAAAGGAACAAGATTTCAGGCTGTGCTTCAGATCCTCCAGTTCACACAGAGGTACTGGGGTAGGATGACTTTTGTATTGGTTATTTGGTGTCACTGTAATTATGTTCACAGAACTAAATCCACGCTCAAGGAGCATTAGGTAAAGTGCAGCAGCAAATTGTCTGCCGTTTTCCCAGCAGATGAGTTGACAAAGCTGAATTTGCTTGCAAGTTCACATAGTCTTATTGCTATGAAAGGAAGTGCTCTGGCTGTAATAAATGACATTTTCAGAGAGAGCACAAAAGTCTGGGGAAAACAAAGCTATGAGTACAAATGTCCTCCATTTGCTGCATCTGCTGTCAGGAAAAGCTAAGAGATTCCCTACAGAATGCAAACATAGCAATATGGATGATGGGGAAGCACCAGTCTTCAGCTCACTGCTAGATCACTTCTGGGAATGCCACACCTGACGTACCTCTGGGCCTTCAAAACAAGTCACTGTCATGAGGATGTGGTTAAAGTTTGTGCAGCTCCACCTCAGCACATACATTCCTGCTTCATTCCCTTCCTGTCGCAGTTTGTTGATGGCATATTCAGTGCTGAAAGAGTCAATGTGAAATGGAGGAAAACCATTAAAAGGGCAGAGCAGTTGCATCCATAACCTATTAGTAAATACACAGGAGAGTAATCCTATATTTGGAATGAAATCATACACCCACAACTCAAAAATATTTACACTATTATTAAAACGTAATTTGAGTGCATTACACACTCTCACATTTTTTTTTTTTACATGAGAACAAAGAAGGAAAGATATATTGCATGCTCAGTGGGGAAATTCTGCTTCCACCACAGTGCATATGCAAATTCTCTTCTAGTTTCTATATGCTGCATCTAAAAATATAAAAGCCAAGAAGGTGGACAGAAAGGAGAATAATTCCTTCAGTAAAAAAAATAAACATAAGCATTGTACATCCATCCACTTACTCCTAGGGCCAGTGTAAAGAAAGATTACGTTTGGTTGCCTAAAATATTCCTGCCTGCTCCAGTGACGATTAGTGAAATAAGTCTCAAAGTACTCCTGCATGAGGAAGCACTGGCTTTATAGATAAGTAAGCTGACGAGGAGACAACTGGTGATTTTTTTCATGGAACTGGGAGTAACAGAAGTTGTCTTACAGCCTTTTGGTAACTAATTCTGGTCACTACAGAAACCTATCAAATGTCAGACTTCCTCAGTGTATTCAATATGCAGCAGAATTAGAAGCCTAATTATTCAAGTGGGTAAAATAAACAAGTTCACTAACCAAATGGGTCCATGGCAACCATTTTTTATGTTGTGTTCTATCAGTGGAGGAGCCACATCTGTGCAGAGATAATGGTGGGCATCTGCTGTAAGTCTGAAGTATCCATCTACTAATGACGCAAATGACAGAGCTTCATCATGTGAGGACAGTTTTAATTCCTACAAGAGAAAGATATTTTAGTCAAGAATACAGTTCTGTTAAAGCATTGCAGGAAGGTTTCAATATCCAGCAGTTTTTTTCACAGTGGGTACAAAATTGTGCAGAAACATATGACAGAAAATCATTCAGGAGGCCAACAGTGACCGTTCTCTACTCTCCTCACTTATTACTGGCTAGAAACTTTCATTCTCCTATGAGAACATGAGTCCTATTCAGATCTGGAATGCAAGCTCTTGTGCTAATCTTTGTGAAGCCACACTAATTCAAGAGTAGGGCAGTCATGTAGGATGGGATGTGAAGCCTAGGGACAACCCAAGCAGTCAGGACACTAAAATTGGGTAGCTATGAACTCACTTTCCTTCCTCTCTCTCCAAGGGTTCCTCTGCCATCCTTACTGAGCTCATCTTCAATCTGCTTCTGGTAATCCAAGCTGTATGTGGGAAGGCCGCAGGTTGAGAAATGTAGCTAAGGAAGTCACCAAAAGCTTGGGGAACTGATAAATACTGGTGGCATGCAGTAACAAATGGAGAGAAATAACCATCCTCACCAAGTTGCTACCCTTCCAAGCAGCGCTTTTGCATTTGTACAGTGATGAAGACAGCATATTGAACTGTTATTCAAGAGTCTCATTAGAAAATGTTCCCCAGAGAGGTTGGCACCTCTTGCCCAACAATACCACGTCACTAGAGCTGCCCACAGGAGGGAAAACTATCCAGGTTTGGTTCTTACCATTTTTTTGTTATCCTGCTTGTTAATGCTAACCGTAGACTCCTTGATGACAATGTGAGTGATTTCAGGAAAATAGGAAAAATTGTTCCACAAATCTCGGGTTTTGTATCTATCTTCATCCTTTTTGATTTTGCCATCAGATTTTTTCTTCTTCTCTTTCTCCGTCTGTACAGACTGCAGACACATTTGGGACAAAAGTATATTAATAAAAGCAATCTGACAGTGTCTGAAAATCATTTTTTAGCAGTTGTTATGCCCCCCCAAAGTAACCCTCAAATTCCAGGGATACTCACATTTGGCTTGAGCCTCCACTGAATTCCATTGTTTCCTGTCACGATGACTTCATATAGTGGAATGATCTCACCGTCTCCACAATTAAATCTATTTATTTCACTCTCAGATGAAATAAGCAGAGATGAAGTCTCAAAAAGTTCTGCTCCATAATATTTAGTCAAAGTCTCCATTGTTGATAAGTATTTAACTTTCAGATCGCGTGGAGACACACTACTGTCACAAATGGTTTTATTGTTGAACTCTTTAAGGAAATGCTTGAAAACGTTATTTATCCGAATCCTGGTTAAGAAATTCCTCTGCCTGATAGTCTTGTTCAAAGTTTCAGGAATATAATGTTTATAACTAGAAGGAAAAACAATGCTAGGCGTTAATATGTTGTTTCCTAAGTTTGTAATTCTAAAACGTGCTAATTGCTTACATTTTGGAAGTAATTTACAGAGTACAGGATGCAGCAAAGCACTGTGCACTTGGTGTCTTGCAGCTTCTAATCCCTGCACAGCCAGACACTGGAAAGTAAAATGCTTAAGATCCCTTCTGGAAGCCAAGTGCAGCATATCCAACAGTGTTCACAGAATCACAGAATGGCCAGGGTTGGAAAGAACCTCAAGGATCATGAATCTCCAACCCCCTGCCACATGCAGGGCCACCAACCTCCTCATTTAATGCTAGACCAGGCTGCCCAGGGCCCCATCCAATCTGGCCTTGAACACCTCCAGGGATGGACGGGGCATCCACAGCCTCTCTGGGCAGCTGTTCCAGCACCTCACCACTCTCTCTGTAAAGAATTTCCCCCTGACGTCCAACCTAAATCTCTGGACCCTCTCCAACAGTTCCCTGTCTTTTTTGTACTGGGGGCTCCAGACTTGGACACAGTGTTATCCCAACTTACCTGATATCTTTGGGCAGCTCTGGCAGCTTCACATTTTTCTTGATAGCATAGTGAGAGATTGCAAGCACAGCCATTCCCAGACACTCGTTTTCGATTTCATGAACTTCTTGATCATTTTTAGGGTCACGGATTGGTGCCAGTCCCTTCACTAAGTCATACTGACCCTTAAGAGGAAGCAAAAAGAAGAAAAAAAAGTTACTTCATCTGACATTAGTCATACTAACAATCAATGGCACAACAAAACTGAAAGTGGAGATCAGAAGGGGCAGGATTGTGCAAGAGATGCCATTTTCTCTTAGACCAGTCAGTGTAGGCAAGTCACTCCACAAAGCTGCCAATTTGAGAAAGATCAACATTTATGCCTTACAGAAGTGCTTTACAATTATGGTTTGTGGAACGGGTGGAATCACCACACATCGTCTCCTCTCATCCACAGCACTTAGACTTTCCACTAAGAAAGCATGTAGACTCCCAGGCAGAACACCTGCACTGCCCAGAGACCCTTCCAACCCCCCTTTCCTTTATAAAGAAATTCACTTTTCCTTTTTAAATTAACTAAAGCACACCCTTGTAGCACCATCATTATATTTTTTCTGTATGCAACGAATACTTTCCCTCTCTGTTTTACCTTCCCTTCCCTTCATCACCTGATTCTATGAACTCCATGCACTCATTCTTCAAGTCACAGCTCAAAGCTGTAAGAGTCAGAAACATACATGGTCATCAAAGCACACAGATATCTCTGTGCCTTGTATTAACATGAGTACTTTTCTATTTGCCTTTTTTAAAAAATGTGGTGACCAGAAGTAACACTCAGGCTGATACAATATTGTCTGGAAATACTCATTACCTCACTCATACTGTGGATTCACAACAGAAAAACGAGTGTTTGCTGGAGCAGCTCCATGCCATCTCACTTCTGAAGGACACAACCGTATTTCAAAGTCTGAAAACTCCGTAGCTGCTGTACTCAGAACTAACTGCAATCATGTTTTTCTCCAGTGCATTTAATTTGCTCATTTCACAAGCCTTCATCAACTTCAATCTTCCACTTCCCATCGTCGAAACCACAGTGCCTGATTTGCAAAACCACTGGTGTGTACATAACCTTTGTTTTGATGGGGAGCACAGCTTTCTGATATAGGAACCCCATGTGTTTGGAATGAGCAGCACGCAGCACGCTGCCAGCAATTGGGAGGCACAGCAGGAGAGAAGAACTGCACGTAGGCAGGCTGTGTGGCAGTGGCATTATGAGTCAATTTTTTAACATCACACAGTAAAACAGACTCATTAAACAGACACAGTATCATAGATTTAGTAATGCTACCGTTCATCTGTCAGACTATAGATGTCACTCACTATAGATGTCACTATAGATGTCACAGTCATTCTGAGCAAATTTTTCACAAAGGAAATGATAGCATTCCTATTAAAAAAATAGTTAACATTAAAGAAAGTGTGCTGTAAAAAAACCTAGCCCTTCTTGGACTGTAAGGCAGTTTCTTTATGTGTTCCACATAGGGTTAGACTGTTCTTTACATAGCAAATTTCTCCACAATGTGGAAGTAAACCCTCACCATCACCAACAGGTAAGCTTAAACATATATTACAGTTGGAAAACAGGTTTTTTTAAGCAGAGAACTCCTACTGGATCAAATAGTTTTCAGAGGGGTGGAACTGCACAACCCCCTGCATGCAACTCCCTACCTGTGCAAAGATGTATTCCAGTGAGCTTGCATCCAGGATTGGGGTTCCTTCTGGCACCAGCTTCTTGTCGTAAGAGTTCTTTGACTTCTTTGGGGTATGCCTCCACACTGAAGGTTCGTTTTCACTAGTTCCATGCCAGTTTGTGAAGTAGTATCTTACAAGAAAAAGAAGGGTGAACATAAAAGAATAAAAAATTTGTGGGAAAATCCTCTATTTACATTGGATACCTATTTTAAACCTTCAGAAGAAGATCAGGTACACATCAAAACCCTTCACTCTTCTGCTTCAGTCAAGTCAATATGCCTCTACTGAGCACTGTTTGGTGTTTGCATTCCAAGATAAATGGCTCAGCTGAGGGATTAACAGGGCTTCAAACCTCCTCCTCTGTGGACACTGAGCGCTTCCCTTTGGGCTGCAGCTGGAAGCAGCCATGCACTGGGATTTCTGCTTCCTTTTGGCCGGGATGAAGATGGTGAAAAAGAAACTGACTCCAAACATCCAGCTTTTAAGTTACACAGTCAATCTTCTACGTGTATTGCAAATAAGCTTTTTACACAAATCTATTCAATTAAAAACCCGCTAACAGAGTTGGCATTTGCTGCAAATTAATGAAATTGTTGAGATCAAGCTTCTGTTGGAGGCTGTTGAAAAATCTTTGCCTGAATTACCTCAGAAATCTGTTTTTCTCTGGGTTCTATTAAGACATTAAATCGAGTGAACTTTAGTTAAATCTGGTTTGAATCAATGTGCTTTAAGAGAGTTCATGCCCTGCGCACGATGCTGACGTACTTACAATTAGAAGGGCAAAGCAGAGCAGATTACTCAGCTCTGAGTAGGAAGGATTTCAGTAAGAATAGGCCATTCTCACTCCAGAAAAGCACTCGGCAGTAATCAGAACAAGCAGTGCAGAAGGACTTACTAATACAATGGGAGGTGAAAAGGAGACATTCATAGAATCATAGGATGGCCTGGGTTGCAAAGGAGCACAATGCTCATCCAGTTCCAACCCCCTGCTGTGTGCAGGTCACCAACCAGCAGACCAGGCTGCCCAGAGCCACATCCAGCCTGGCCTTGAATGCCTGCAGGGATGGGGCATCCACAGCCTCCTTGGGCAACCTGTGAACAGTGCCTCACCACCCTCTGGGCGAAAAACTTCCTCCTCATATCCAACCTAAATCTCCCCTGTCTGAGTTTAAAACCATCCCCCCTTGTCCTGTCACCATCCACCCTCACAAACAGCCATTCCCCTGCTGTTTCTATGCTCCCTTCAAGCACTGGAAGGCCACAATGAGGTCCCCCTGCAGCCTTCTCTTCTCCAAGCTAAACAAGCCCAGTTCAACATCTCTTCATAGCAGAGGTGCTCCAGCCCTCTGATCATCTTAACGGCCCTCCTCTGATTCCTGATGCTGACCACAGCCAGCTTCATATAATTTTACCACTACCTCCTGACAACTGAGCTTCTAAAGCTTTCAAAGTCTGCCTAAACGTGTGATTAACAAAATCACAGGGAAACTTGAGTGACCAAACAAAGGAAGCATTATAGATTAAAGACACTGTATTGTGTTTTTGTCCTTTCTTTCTTTCTTATAAGTCCTTTTAAGTCCCATTAAAAAAAGCATACATATATAGCACGGGCAGGAACACCCATACACAACTATGCCAAAAACTCCCAACAAGGACAGCAAGGCACTGCAGAAATCCTTTGGTCCAAGCACAAAAAGCAAAGGAAAGAAAAATCTCTGCCTCCAGGAAATTAAGTTTGTTTTCACATGCTCCATTATAAGATGGAAGATAATTAACATTCAAATTCTTTTGGTATTTCCTGAAAATAATTATGGGCAAGGTTATGTGTATTGTTTATAACTTAGTGGATAACTTGTTCCTTTACTATTAAACGTCTTGATTAAGACAACATTTATAAGTTGCAATAAAAATTTCCCCATTGTTTGTGGAATCACATAAACAAAGCAGGAGAGTCTCTGCCTTGAACAAACTGATGGGTTTGTGGTAAAGAGGACTTTATTCCACTTTCACAACCAGAAATGGGAGCACGAGCTTCCAAATTCAGAGGTTCTGCAGAAGACCTGGAAAGGAGACCCAAGATTCATTCAGTCTGACCAAGGAATGCTCTTCTCTTTCCTCTAGTGACTCTGAGGACTCTTCTTTCCCACATTTCCAAAAACATCTGCCTCAGGTCCCTTTGGCATGCCAAGCAATGCTGCTACCACTGGCTTAAACAGTGTCCAGCTCTGAGATAGTTAAACTCCTCCATCAGCCTGTGTGCTAATGAGGCAGGATGTTACAAAACACTGTGGTTTCTTTTGTTGTAGTCTCCTTTTTCACTCGATGCAAGTGAAAGAAATATGGGGCTTGTAGCAAAGATTGTAGTGAAAAAGCAAAGTCCTTTTAAAACAAAATGAAAAGTGTATCAGTGGGCATGGATTAATAGGGAGAGGAGGGTGAGAAGTCCACACAATCAGAAACCAAACATCAAGCTTTCAGCAGTGGAAGAGAAATCTAACATCTAAAAGCATTTCAAAACGCTGAGTCACATACCTTCATTTCAGAGATATATAATATTAATAGAACTTGGCTAAATCAGATCTATCAGCGTAATGACATTGCAGCAATGAGGCTGTCCACATAAAACTGATTTGTCTCTGAATGACTCTACACAATCTGATACACTATTAAAAAATCCCTTTCTCAAAAGGAATTCTGCTCCGAATAAACAATATTCATACAGAGGAGTTTCACAATCCTGTGCTGTTATTCAGTGCCCAGCCCTACCCTGCTCAGGTGCCCAAGCCAAGGCACACAGTGATCATAAACGAAAGAAAGGAAAACC
The DNA here is from genome assembly GCA_037305975.1 of Chrysolophus pictus. NCBI lineage: Eukaryota > Metazoa > Chordata > Aves > Galliformes > Phasianidae > Chrysolophus > Chrysolophus pictus. The sequence goes on from CM074583.1 coordinate 28,028,972, forward strand.
CCCATTTCACCAATGCACTACAGCACTGCTGGGAAGACTGGAATGCTTAGATTTTAGCACCTTCATTTATGTAATCTCTTTCTAAAAGCATATGAAATTACTTTCAATACAAATTATTGGCCCAAAGGTTGCCCGTTTTCATGCATAAAGTACATCAGACAGAAGAGAATTCCCTGCCAAACTTCAAATCCCAACTCCAGAGCTTAAAAAAACAAACCACCATAACTACAAATGCATTTTCCATGGCTTCACTCCGTGTTAATTTAGAATCAAAAACTAAAAAGATCCAGAAAATGAAGTTCAGTGTCAAGCAATTCTGCCCACGTCGTTAACATCTGATAGGGCTGTAAGAGCTGCAGTGCCAGTGAAGGACCTGGAGCGAGTACTCCTTCCCACCTGAAGCAGAAGCATGCCAACACTAGACAAGCAGAAACCATTTATTTAAGAATTAAGTTAGCCAAAGCATCGAGTTCCTAATCACAGGATAAAAATATGTATTTTTTCTTTTGCAGAGCAAAGCAGACCGCATCAAAAATTTTCATATCAGGGAAAACATCCCAGGCCCAGATTGAATCAAGAATCTTTTTTATTATCAGTATTATCAGCTGCTCTTAAAGCAAGAAAGGGCACTTAATGCTCTGTAAGAGGGCATCAGAGTCCTCCCAGCTTTCTTTAGAGTCACTCAACCCCATTATTGTGCGCTGTTTATCTGCCAAACTTAATCACAGCTGTTTAAATCCAAGATAAACTGAGATTAAGTCATTAATGCTGCTAAATAGACAGTGGTACAGAAAAGGAAAAGACAATAGTATCCTTTTCCTCTTTTAATATAGGTATCAGTACCATCATTACTTGAAAAGCAAAGACCTTTTTGTTAACCGTGGGTAATTTTTCCCTGTAACAATTCATCCACAATAACAACAGTTCTGGCCTAGCACAGATTGCAACCAGCAGTGGAATACCTCGCAGTTAAAAGATCATGATTACAAAGCTCTCTGCATAAGGAAAAGGGTTGTTATCCTCCAACAAGCCTAGAGAACAGTTTGGATGTACAGCCTTCAACAGCTTCATTCAACAGCTGTCAAACTGCTGCTTTCACTTGCCAGTGGATGAGGACTAGAATGCCCATCCTGCCCCACACATCTCAGCAAAGTATGTGCTACACTTCAAGATTAACTCCTGCAGTTCAACCTGATGGCACGCATAAAGGACAAACATCCCATCAAAAAGGGTTTGGATTTTCTGGTGCTTTCTGCAGTCTAATAACTGCCACCCCCAGTTAGGCCACATGGATTCCCCTACAGCCCTACAGGAGAATATCAGAAGTGACAGCACGTTGCTTTCTCCTTTCAAGTTAATAGCAAAATTCCCATTGACTTCAGCAGGAGTACAGTTCGTTATGAGTCCTTCAAATGGAAACAGAAACATACAAAATGATAAAAACAACAGTTCTGAGCCTTTTTTTTTTTCTTTTTTCCTCACTTCAGTCACCTACAGCTTCATGAATATGAGTTCTTGTGGTTTTCAACTTCTGGTGTGTTTTCAAGGTAGTATCACAAAGATGAAAAAAAAAATCAGGAGACTTTTTAAGCTTTTCCCGTTAATTTTTTATCTGTGGTGTGAAGGACACGCTGTCGCTTTTGGTTTTGCTTTTCAGCTTCTTCAGTGAGCTCAGTAGTATGACTAAGAGCAACTACGTATTGTTAAGAAAAACCCATGGTCATTTTTCAGATGTTCTGCACTTACCTCATTCGATAATAGAGTCGATGCGATGTCTTTTCATCTACCTTAAAGACCTGGTTTGGTGCATACCAGAGCCTTCTGTTCTCATCAAACAATGCAAAGAGATTATGGCACAGAGGAGATATAGCTGTCAGAGGAAAGTAAGGAAGCACGTCAGTTCACAAGGCTACCAGATACATGCACACTCCAAAAATACAAATGCATTAGGCAACCATCTGATCATGCAACCTATACCACACAAAGAAATTGGCACTAGGATGAGCTTAAAACAAGCATGAGAAAGGCATGACTAAAGGGAGGATGCAAACTGTACACTGGTTGACTCCACTGGTTCTCAGGTATTACACAGTCTGACATTTCAGCTATTCCTACCATGAAACTTATACTGAAGTTGAGATTTTGCCAAGGCCCAATGAAAAGAGAATGAAGAGGAGTCTTCAAAAATTACATCTTTTCCAGATCACAGAAATGGGTGTTTTAAGAAAACTACAACTTTATTCTCAGTTTCACTTGATGAATACATTCCGCTCCCATCACTGATAAGAGAAGATCCTAGGGAAATATCCAAAATTGCTTTCTCATCAGCAAAGAGGCACAAAGCGTAACACATCATCTTTCCACGCACTGCTAATTCAGCAGAGGGTTTTCCAACAAGGAACAGGCTCTAACTGGTAGGTCTAGGCTGACCTGCGTTAACCTTTGCATTTGCACTACCCCAGAGAGAAGCAGGTTATGGTTTCCTTACAGAGGTACGGCTGTTTCAATTCCTTGCTGCTGTTTCCTGCTCAGTAAGAGGCAGTACCTTTGTGCAGAAGCCCTGTCTGGGCAAGCAGCTCTGCTCCACGCATGTGCCTAAGTGCCTTTCTGAATCCGTGCCAACGGCAGAGTCCTACAGAACTCAGTGAAACCATTTCTGTTTCAAACTGAGGATAGAGAGATCAAAAGCGAAGAAGACGAGGAAATCAAATCTGAACAATCTAATGGTGAAGCTGACAGCAGGTGGGGCTGGGCAGCCACAGCTTTCTGCAGGCCAACCAGCAGCACGCAGATGCCAGCAGAGGTTTCGCTACCCAAGCTGCAACTTACAGCAGAGACCAACATCTCCAGCTTGCTGAAATGGGTAAAACTTTTGTACCTTCTAGCATCTGCCGTGGACTTAGCAAAGGCCAAGAGGAGGCAGACTGAAGTTCCCTTAAGGAAAGCTCACCTGAAGTCACTTCTCTAAAGGTTTTAAATTTCTGACAGAAATTACTGGCAGCAATTGCACAGTCTGTGGGTTCACAGCTCTATAAACAGCAGCAGCTCATAGCTCCCGCATGCTGACACAAACAGGTGTGCCTTAAGCAGTTCTCATTTTCATTAAAACAATTCGAAAGCAATATGAGGACATATTTGATGAGACCTGTCCTTCAGACTCCCATCATTCCTCTCTTTGGAAGGGAGGAGAAGTAACTAGGGAAATAAACTGGAGGATACTCAGCGTCAGAAGAACCAAGGTGACATGGGAAAGGAAAACACTGGAAGCCCCATACGTCCAGAAGCAGGCAGGTAGCCTGTTTGTATGGCCAGCTTTACCACTCCCAGATCACTGAATAACAAGTGGTGTTCCAGGAAGCCTGGGGAATAAGACATTTGGACTAGGGGGGAAGGAGGAATGACACAAAGGACCTCAGGATTGTAAATATAAAAGCACACTGGAACCTAGATTTGTAAGGTTTGAACATAGATTAAATCTGCGGATTCCAATCAAATAATTAAATACTATTTTGCTGGGTCAAGGAACACAGTGACAAAGCAAGACATTTTCATTATGCATTTCTGTGTGACCACAATTGTACAAAGTTCAGAAAACCTTACTGATGAGTTATAATACTATGGATATTGTAACTCTACAAAGGAGTGTTAGGCAACAAACGAGAAAATTAAAACTGGGAAAGGAGCAAATTGATGTATTTTCTCTCATTAGCCCTCTCCAAAATAACATGGAACACACCTCACAGGCTTACCAGCTAGTGTCATAAGTAAAAACATCTTTATGTAACTTATTTGTATACTGTGTCCTCCTAAAAGAAGCCTGATTCCATCCCACTAAAAGAAAAAAATGCCAGTATCTGCCAAAAGCCAGGCTGGGAGATAATCATGTTACATGAAACTCAGGAAAGTCTCCTCCATTTCTTCTACTCTGAACAGTTTAAGAACTGCCAGAGCAGCCATTGGCAAAGATTTCCATCCTAAACAATATACCACGCATGTTTTTCCTATGATCACTGACTTATGCTCAGAGAAGGATGTATCACTTGTAATACTGTCAGCCTTGTCAGTGAAAACTCATACAAAACCCATATACTCACAGCACTTCTGGGCAGCTTCAATGCACAGCTCCTCCGAGGTAAACTCGCCACTGGTGTAACAAATGGGGCTTTTATCTTGCAGGTAGAAAAGTATTTCTAAGCCCTGATGCTGAGCTTCCAGGTTTACTTCGCTCTTCTTTGTGCTCCTCATTTTTGCACAGAAAGCCATGGCTTTGCAGTCTTCTTTTACGTTTAGATACTGAAAGCAGAGGAAAAACAGTTAAAGAAAACACGATGAAGGAGAGTGTGATTGATTTGGTTCCACGCTTCTGGTTGTTAGCTCAGTAGCAAGTACTCCATATTAAGCAAAAGACAAAAGGAAAGAAAAAATGTGACTGAAAATAGACTATTTAGGTCACAGAATAAATCAAATGCAATTCATAGATAAGAGATTGCTCAAAGGCAAAAAATTCAGAGCTAAGTTTGGCTCTAAGTTCTGATTCATCCTTATTTCTTGTGAAAATCCTTGTCAGTGCACAAATTGGTGCTAGTGAGCACTGTGACAGGGTAGGCAAAGCACTTCTCGAGCTTCTCATATTGGTAACCTGATTATTCAAAACCAGCACTTTTCATAAATGAGGGGAAAAGTGAAGCAAGAAATCTCAATGGTTATTCTGTTTCTGGTAACAGCTGAAGTTCTGGTGGTTCCACAGCTATACTGAAAGGTTTATTTTCTTACCATAAAGCAGGAATAACTTTCACATCCTTAAGCACCTAACTGGCTGAAAAACAATCACTGAGTACTCCGGGCTGGCTAATATAAACAGAATCATGAACATTTCCCTTAAAAAAAAGTTAGCTTCTGTTTTTACAATCTGCTCAAACATGCAAATATTTCTGAAAGCTTTCTCCCCTCTCACCCTTTGTTTTTTATTTTAATACACTTGAGATATCACAGTGAAACGGGCTTCACTGGAGAGCTGTTTTCATAGTTACTTCTCTCCCCCAAGTGGGTAAAAGGAGCACTAAGGAGGTTTAATGACATCCCTTTCACTCTGCCAAGAAGGATCCAAGGGAGCTGTGACTCGAAAGGAAAGGCACGTGGCATTTTGTGTCTGGTACTTAAATAGAAAGAGCAGAAAGGAGCTGGGTGACCACAGACTTCAGCTATTATGGGGTCCGTGCTTCACTTTTTACTAACCTTTAGCTCAATTAGTAACAAAAGCCCAAACCACCAAATCTGCAGCTTACAAACATAATCCTCCCACCGAAAACCGAGCAAAGCCAAACCTCAGAACCCAACACACCTGCATTTATGTATCTGTCTGATCCTCAACGTGACTGAAACAGATTATCTTCACGCTCTCCGAGAGTAACTCGTGTCTGGCTGGGGAAAAAAAAAATCAGGAATTAGTTTGTACAGTATTTGAGGCACCAAATACACGGTCAGGCAGACAAAAAGCTACCTGCAATCAATTCCATGGGATCTTTCCATTAATAGACTCAAGTCTGGTTGAGAACCTAGGGGTGCATTCAGCAGCCCATGTAAACCTGCTCGCTTCTTTTGCCTCTTTGGATGCACAGATTGAGAGGCAAACAAACGCCGGGGGAAAGCCTCAACCACTTTAATATCTTTTCATCTTTTCAGAGCATCAGCAATTTGTTTGGTGCCATATCCACAGCAGCCCTCAGCAGCCCATTTTTCCCTTTGCTTCATGGCTTGACAAATCACTTCCTTCTTCCTATTTGTAACTGAATACTGATAACTCTAATTCGCCCCCAGCCCCTTCTTCCAAAGTATTGGGTTTTGTTCTTCATTGTTTTACTCTCCTTTGCCCTGTGGAAGATGCAGAGCTCTGGGCAAGTGATGGAGGATGAGGAAGTATCAGTGCAAGGCTGGCATCTCTCCTTGCTCACATGGGATACTGCAGTAACTCCCGTGCCTCTGGCAGCAGGAACACCTTCCTATAGTTTTTAAGCCTTTTCTAAGACCACAAACAACCTCAGTATTCCGGAGCTGGCTTGCAAAACTACTCCCACCCAAAGTAACAGCTCGCTGCTACCGCCTGAAGCAAACCAGGGAAATATCAACCCATCCGTGCCATTTTAATGCTAAATTTGAGGTTCCGTGCACGTTTTCTCAGCAATGATACAGAGAAGAAGTAATTGAGAGCGTGAACACTGGAACATGCAAGCAAGCTGGTAATTACTTCTGCACAGCACCAGAAAATCTAAATGCAAAAGGTTGAGAACGGAGCTGCAATCTAACTGAAAATACTCCCTTTTAAACAACGTATCTGACAATTGAAACTCACTGTATTTTAATGTCTGTGTGGGCACAACATTACAAAGATTGCCTAGAGGCTTTAAAATGTGAAGGGAAATGTAAAACCGCTGCCTTCTTGCAGATCCATAAATCTAAACTGCTTTTCAACACAGCGTTCTTTGGGTTTGCTTAATAGCTGGTGCTGCTTCCCAATCACGACAGCGATTCCCAGAACACAAAAGAACCATAGGCACTGTCTTCAGAGGACAAAGAGAACAAACCAATGTCCAATTTCTAGCTTGCTGTTTACCAACAAGTCTTCTAGATAATCTTGCATTCAGTGCCAGGAATGCATCTTCTAACAAATGTGTCCTAGAGCGTCCCAGAAGTGTCCATTGGGAGCCGTGTTCCTCCTCTGAGCAGCAGCACATCCCCAGCCCCAGGCATTAACCCCACCAAACTCTCCCCCTCGTGTTCTGCTGGTGAGCTTAGGACAGCAGCCCTCCCAGCCCTCATTTCGGTTCACACCATGCCCTGTAGGTCTCATCCTGCACTGCAGCTCCACGTCCCACAGCAAAAGGCTGCTTTGGCCATTGGAAATGCTGATCAGTGCACACATACACACTCACCACCCTTGTGAAATGCCCCATTTTGGGGGCAGCACCAATTCCCAGCTCAGTGCACCCACTAGCATCGGGGGACAACAGTTTGTCCTTCTCATGTGGGGATCAACCAACAAAACACCGCAGCTGCCCAATGCCAGCACTATATCTCATTTCTTTGGACTGGCTCATCAAGCAGCCTGGACCCCATGCAAATCTTCTTTTCCTCATATACAAATGAGACGACCCTCATGAAATTTTGCTATCAGGTTGCTCACAATTGGTTTGCTTCTAGTCTTAAACTATGAAGATAAAGAACAACTGACAACTATCCGTTGAGAAATTCCGGTTCCTCCCTACAGCTTGCTGCAGCCAATTCTGTGGACCAGAACAGTTCAAGCCCAATACTCCTGGCATTTCTAAGGAAAAAAGACAAGCACACAACACTTGAGTAACCACTTCCAATCTCTGTATGCCTCAAAGGTCAAGGAAAGAAAAGGGAAATAAATACTTTGAGTTTGCCCCTGGCCAGAAGATGATGTCCATGTTCTGGCATGGATGGGGAAAAGCCACATCATCTCCTGCCAAGCTGACATGTTCTGCACCTGCTGAGAGCCCACACCCTACGAAAATAGCGAGAAACCTTTCCCTTGAATAAGGAAACTGAAGATTAAATTGTCAGCTGGGAAGCACTTCAAGATGTCAGACACCACACAAACCAGCTCCAAGCTCCAATGGGCATTAATAAATCTCATCCCACGTGAGTTCAAAGAGAACTGTAGATTCCCACAGCTCCGGCTTCCTACGTCAGCGATAGATTTGTAAATCTAAGACTGGCCCAGGCAAAGGAAACAAATGAAACCTCCACAGGCTTTGAGAAGTTGCCCACCCAGCTCACATCCACACCCAAGCGGAGGCGAATCTGTCTGAGACGTGCTGGGCTCAGAAACTCAGGTCTGCTTCCTACACGTTTCGGGGAGCAAACAGGACATGGAGTGCCTGTTTCAAGGTGAGAATCTCTAAAATGCAAGGAATGGAAAATCCCAGATAGCGCCTGCCTAAACCAGAACCAGCTTTGTGCACCATTTTTACATTCTTCCTCTTTTTCTCTCTCGCAGCCCGTTTAGTTTCTTGTTTCATGAAAAGGACACTGCAGGGGATGTTTATGGTTGCTTATGCTCGGAAACCAAGACGTAGGCTTTCCTCAAGTGAACAGAGTGTGCCATTTTGTAGTAATAATAGTTTATGTCAGCTGGAAAGTTCTCAAATTCTTCTTTTCAATGCAGCAATAAAGGACCAGAGCACAGGCTGTACAGCACGGGGCATCCTGCTCATGCAGCACAAGCTATTAGATTGCTCTACATGACACATCTACAACAAACCCAGGCACTCTGCTTAACCACAAGGATAAAGGACTGGACTACAGGACAAGAAACAACGATCACGCAGCACATTAAATCCCAAATCTGGGTATCACGCTGCTGAGCATCATCCTCCCCGAGCACCCTTTGTCCTACAAGCACTCCCAGCTCCCCGTGGGTTTTTCTATGCTATTCATTCTGCGATATGACTGATGTACGTCGTACATTTTGTTTTAAACATCGGGTTGACAGAGCACAGGGTGGAAATTTTCAGCAAAAAGTTAACGTTAACACGCAACAAGGTTCTTAGAACTGAAAAACGAGGTGCCCATCATCGGGTACATCGGCCAGCCTTCGCTATGCACACGCTGACATTACCAGATGTTCTATATTTCCATTTTCGGCCATCTGCCTCTGAACAGCAGAGGCTGCTGACTCCTATCGTGTTCACATCATAACTCCTTCAGACCAGACCGAGCGCTTTAAGAACCCACTCAGTTCACCGTCACACTGAGACGTGCTCATTTCCTGTGCTCTTCCAACTCAATTTCAACAACTTCTCTGAATTTTGTGACCTCATATACGTGGGAAGAACTTTTTCAGCTCGCCCATAAAACTGCGTGCAAGGTTACCACTGCTGTCATCCTGTCTGTAAGTGCCGCTGTACATGTGTGTGCATGCACAAAAACCAAGCCACATTTTCCCCCCTTCCAGCCTAACAACCCTTTGGACACCCAGTGGGCTTCTCCTGGCTGGGCTGGCATGGAAGGAATAGTGATCAGTAATGTTTATAGCTTGCTTCTTCTAAAACGTAGACGTGTATTAAATCCTTTTTCATCCACTGTTTCTGGTGTAGTAACAACTTTGAATTAGACAATCTGTTATTATATCCTTTTATTGTGTTTTATTAAACACCTCTCAGCTAAACCAGTATCACTGCCATGAAATCACAGAATGGCTCAGGTTGGAAAGAACAGAATCACAGAATGGCCAGGGTTGGAAGGGATCTCAAGGATCATGAATTTTCAACCCCTCTGCCACATGCAGGGCCACCAACCTCCTCATTTAATGCTAGACCAGGCTGCCCAGGGCCCCATCCAACCTGGCCTTGAACACTTCCAGGGATGGGAACCTCATAGATCATCCATTTCCAGCCTCCTGCCAAGACAGACTGCCTACCAGCAGACCAGGCTGCCCAGGATCCCATCCCACCTGGCTTCAGGCAGCTCCAGGAATGTGGCAACCACAGCTTCTCAGGCAATTGTCACTATCCTCTGGGTCAAGAATTTCCTCCTAACATCTAACCTAAATCCCCTATTTTAAAGCTATGCCCCTTGCCCTATCACTATTAGACCATATAAAAAAAAAAAAAAAAAAAATCAGTCTCCCTCCTGCTGATGAGCTCCTTTCAAGAACTGCAAGGAAGTCATATCAAGTTGTGACACATTTTGGAAATCTACCATGCAACGACATAAGTTTTATGTCACTACTGTGTAGCCAATACTTCCAAACTTTATACACACAAACTAGATAAAAGTTCTCTATTTTCTTCCCATAAACCAATTACTTTAAAAAAAGAGCTTTATTACTAAGATTGATGCAAATGGAACTGGAGGGGGATTCCAGGCTCAAAGAGGATGGACAGCTTGTTTTTATTTCTGCCTGGGGAATGACATTAATGATCCCTTTCCTATTTTGTGCTTTCTTCCCTGCTGCTCACTGCTGTCCCTCTGTCTGCACCTCTCAGAGGTGATGGAAGCACTCTGGCAAGGAGCCACACCATCTTCCTAGCAATGAAGCACATCTTCAGGAAACTCAGCCTCTTCCTGGTGGCACGGCACTGATTGAAGGGGTTTCCTGAAGTTCAGTTCTGATGCGTGGAAAAGCTTGCATGAAAATCAGTTGGCGTGGCAAAGATCTTCAAATCTGTGTTTTCCTGGGTGAGCAAGTGGTAAGGGTGTGCTGCAGAGGAAGACAAGCTGTAGGTGTTGCACAGATCTGCGAGAAAAGCAGGAGTGGAAATGAACAGAGAAAGAATGGAAGAAAAGCCACAAAACCCCATTACAGCATTCCCTCTGTGCCAGCGGAAAGACTACAGGGGCCAAGGTCATCGTGCAGCTCTCTGCTGTGGATGTCAGGGCACCTCAAATGTACGGGGGAGGACTCAGTGTCCAACAATGTGCTGGGACTTTTATAGACCTTCAGCACCTCCCTGCTTCCTGCAGAAAGCACCCAAGCGATCCAGGGCCCTTTTGCTCCGGAATATTGATGTGGGAGCAACCAGCAGCATTCCTGCAGAGCCAGCAGGATGGAGGTGAAGCACTTGGGTTGTCCATCGCCTTCTGGAGGAAGATCTGTAAACGAAACAGCTCCTCTTTTTATCCAGACAGGATCAGGAGGTCATCATCGTTTCGTGCTGCTCCTGAGAGTTAAAGTCCAACAGATTGCACCATGCTGAAACGTGCAAGGAGGAAAGCTGGCACCTGAGGACTCACCAGGCGCCTACATGCCACAGTCTACCCATCTCCAGCCTATTCATTTGCTAATTTCAGTTGTTCAGCAGTATGCAGGCAGAGAGGGGATGAACCACAGCACCTGGACATACCACGCTGGCACTGAGCCATCCTACGCTGCCACTTTTCCACTGGCTAATTACTTCGACTTAGCATGTACCTGAGAAGTGACTGCTTGCGTCCATTTTTGCAAAACCACTATACCTCCATTCACATAACAAAGAGAAGATACATCCCTTCATGGCCATCTCTGTGATGCACTGGTGGTCCTCAACAAGGGAATATGACATTTTATTTGTTTTTAAAGATAGAAACCTCAGATTTACAATGGCGGAAGCCGGACTTCCGATCGTGCCTTAGATCTCTAGTAAGAAGCAAACCAGAACAGCTGATGCCTAGCAAAGGTAAGGCTGGTTGAACAGCACCTGAAAACCATCAGCATGCCTTTCCTGCAAGCCAAAAGAGGAGAAATTAGATGACTTACCAAGGCAATCAGCACCTACACCAGCAACCAGTGTGGGTCTGCAACTCGGCTGCCTCTAACACAAGGCAAAATTAGCAGCAGTTTCTCCAAACACCAAGGGGATGAGTAAGCAGGCTTCACACACGCTGCAGCTTTCTGGTTCGTGAGTATGTAAAGCATGCAAAGAGGCTGAGATGTTATGGTGACCACAGAGCTACTGCAGAACTGCCCTTGGCTGACTGCCCCCGGCTGCTCGCAGCCCGCTCGAGCAAAGCTCCCAGCACAGGAACCATGCTGGGTCACTTCTCATGTGGTCAGCCCCATAGCCACTTCCTTGAGGCAGCTACAGATGTTCTTAACCTTTTTCATTTTCAAGTCACAAAATGGAGCCCCTCGTCCCAGTTCTCTCTGCCCCTTCCTTCCTTCCGCCCCGAGCTCGGACTGCTCATGGGGGCACCAGCCCTCTACGCACCCCGTGTCTGAGCACCATGTGCATGAGGGCATCTTAGATGAAGGGGAATTACTGCAGCAAAAGTTCCGTACTCAGAGGAGGGATTTGCCCAGTGCTATCCTTCAATAGGGCTGATGTGCCCAAAAGCACCTCGAGAGCAGCAGGAATGGGCAGCAGGAATTCCTGGCAGCAAGGAGCATCCTCAAATCTACCTCGGCAGCCCTCAGAATGAGCTAACCCATCAGCATCCCTTTGAATTGTCACTGGGTCAAAAAGAAGTGTCACTAACCTACTGCAATTAAATCACTAATAAAAGCTTCAACAGTTTTAAATATTTGGTCAGCATCTACTCCGCACATGGCAAGAACTCCCCAGATAGTTTTTAGCTGCAAAGATTTCTGGTACTCACAGGCTTCCTGCGGTGGCTTTGCACTTCAGTAAGTGTTTTTTGATGGTTTGCTTTTTTCTTTTTTATTATTACTTTTTTTCTTTTCTCTTTTGTTTTAATGTGGTGAGAAAATCATTTTAAAGCTCACTCCTAAGGGCCCACAATTCAAAACAAGTTATAAACAAAAGCAAACAAAACATTACCAGTTTTCTTTGTCCTTCTGCACAGAACAAAACCACCACCAAAGACATCTACAAACCAATAAACATTCTTTCTACAATGCACTTGCAAAACCATCCAATTTCACAGCGAACCTTGGATTTGCTACCAACAGCAAGAGTAACTTGGCCTTAAAGGTCTCCCACCCCTCTCTGCATTCTTTGATCTCCTGTTTTTAAGCTAAAAATCATCTTGCTGTAATGGTAACCCCCAAAGATAGAACACAACGTGCCACCATTCTGGATGGAGAAGACAGAACCATAGAATCATTCAGGCTGAAAAAGTCCTCTGAGATCCCCAATTCACCCCCATCCCACCCACCTGTGCCCACATCCTTCAGTGCCACATCCCAACAGCTCTGGAACACCCCCAGGGAGGGTGACCCTAACCCCCAGGGCAGCCTATGCCAGAGCTGATTGCTCTTTGGAGAAGAGATTTCTCCTCACACCCAGCCTTTCTTTGATATAATGCACAATAACAGTTAACAAGGCAGCTCTGGGACGCTATGGGTGAAGCCAGCTTTTTCTCCCCTTCCAGTTGGGTGGTACAAAAACAGCCTCAGGATTAAGGATGGTGCCTCGCACATCCTTAAGCTCAAGCCCTTGTGTACACAAAGCTCCAGCACAACACCTTAAAAAGCTATGATTTAAAGCACAGCCATCTCTGCGGAGGAGCAGGTGCTCTTGGAGCAGAGATAGTGCCAATTGCACTGCATGGCCCCATGTCACAGCAAAAACATCCCTACAATTCACCACACATGGTAAAGCAGAACAGGAATGGAGCGATGAGAAAGAAATCAGTAGGCTTCAGCTCTGAGCACAGACCACGTCTTGTCTTACCAACGAGGCTCCAGATGAAGTCACTTTGGCAAAACCTTTAAGGAACCTTTCTACTCTGTGACCACCAAACGCGTCCCCAACCTCTTCCCCCGCTGCCCCCAGCAATAGGGCACCTTTCTGCCCACTGCTCAGCCCAGCTGGGCCAGGCTGCAATCAGCAAACTACAGAAACCCAGAACGAAACACCAACAAGGACGAACACCCAGATGACATTGCTGAGCCCCTTAAGCAGAACGTGACTCTGGGAGAACCTCCCCCAGCACAGCAAAAGTCACCAACGGGAAGAAATATTTACCTTCAGTTTTCCTCTCCACCTCCTTTCTCCCAGTACACACACGAGGTGGCAATGCTACTAACATGAACATGGCTCTCCTTCACTGAAAACTACAGCTGGCCTTTCTGCACAGCGTGAGGTGCTACCAACAACCAGGAAAAAAGGTGCTTCTGGGTCTAGAAAGTCAGAGGTGCTGCTCCCAAGGACAGCATTACAACTCCCTGCACCCAACATAAGCTGCATTATAATTTCTGTTATCTCATGCAAACTACCACCTACATTTGAAAACACATCTGCTCCACAACAGGTTATTTCTGCTGATGACGAGATAATTTATACACAGATGTTTGCTTGCAAAGGAGTTCCCAGGAGGTGCTATGGGAAGCCACGGACATGAGACTGATCTACAGAAAGACAGGAGTCACGGTACTGAAGGCCAGGAACAGAGGGTAAATGTTTTAACAAAGAGACACAGCAAGGAGGAACTCTTACTTAATTGCTGAAAGTCTTCAGGCTAACACTGCAATCAACAATAAGAACACTGCAATAAACAATAAGAAAAAAAAAAAAGCTTGGTTTTCCACATGTGTGCATAAGAGAGATGGTGAAAAGAAAACGAACAATAAGGAGCTTTCCAACACAGAGAAATTCCCACGGAAACTTACTGGACTACCCCGGTTCAAACGATGTTAACCATCATCACTACTTGGACAGCGAATAGAAAAGATGTTCTAAGTTCAGACAGGCTGGAGGAGAGGGGCTGGCTTAAACTTGGTGTTATAAAACACCAGAGCTGGGAACAGGGCCCAGGTGCAGGGGCAAGAAAGTGCTGTGCTGTCACAGAGCACCACTTGCCAAGTGGACACAGTGGCACACTCATACCTGCGTGTGTTTTTCAGAAGACGTGTGACTGGAAATGAGACTGAACGCTGTTAAGACACCATTTTAATGAGTGGAAAACGCAGTTTGCTGTTGCTCATCTGTTGTGATAGACACACGTAGCAATTACTGTTTTATTGTTGACAGATGAGCAGAGTACATCTGTGCAATAGCAGTAAACACTTTTATTATTGTTAGTCAGAAGGAGCCCTGCTAGCTGATGGGCTTGGCAGAGCAAAGTGAAGGACAACTCTGACGTCTCCCTTCTCCTCCATCCACTGCTTTGTTTCTGCTCTCAGCCCTTGGCCATGCCAGGCCTTGCTGGGGAGCGCAGGGAGCAGCTCAGCCTCAGATCCCTGCCAGGGCTGCGGTGCCACCTGCACTGAGGGCCTCTCCTTTGGATAAGGCATAGCAAGGGCTGCGAGCATGGGAGGAACAGGAAGGACAGAAAATGGTGCCGAAAATGGCCATTACAAAGAAAGAATCACAGTGACGGATCTTGAAACTGTTTCATTTTCAATCTCTGCCTGAAAAGCCTCCTCACAGAGCTGAACACGGCTACACCGCTCCTCTCCCACGGATGAGCAGCACAGGTAACAGCTGCTTACGGATCTGCTCTGCCCTTCGCTCACTCCAGTCTCAGGTGAACCATTTGTTAAAGGCAGCTCAGTTCAGAAGGCACTTCCCAGCAGGAGCTGAGAGTCTTTGCACGTTGCCCATTTTCCCCACACACTGACTAAAGGCACCTGCCTTTGAGCTGGATGCCATTTGCTCCTGTTATTGCCAATCTAGGCAATTAAGCCCAAGACGCTTCTTTCCTTACCCCAAATCAGAAACCTCAAGCAGGCCAAGCAAAGCTGCTGAGCCTTTCCTTAGACTGAAGAGGGACCTCAGTCTGCAGCCACATTCTTCTCTTTGGAATTCAAACCTGGATAAGCAAGTTCTCCCCCAGGACTTATTTCAGTTTACTTGCAATTATTTTTATATTCTCAGGTTTTAATGAAACCTCACATAGCCCTTCTCCCTTTCAGAAGAGGAGATAAGCCCCAAGGGTGATAAACAGCTACAGATCTCATTTTCAGTCCTTATTCTCAGATCTGTACTAAGAGTTAAAACTGGAAAAAAAAACCACAACATTTTACACAGCTGCAGGATTGTTTTGTCCTAAAAATCAAACACAAGTAAATGAGCAGAAGTCAGTTAAAATAGAGGAAGTCAATCAGCAAAAGCCAGATGAAGCTACTTCGGAGGGTTGGGTAGACAACTCGAGCTTTGCCAAATAACAAGGCGACCAAAAAGATGAGCCTGACCTGCAGTGGCTCTCCAATATTGCTATCTCCATATCTCCAATATGGAATAGCTGTGGTGTTATGAAGGCCAGGCTGCCGACTGCTGCAATTAAAGGCTCATCCAACAGTTGGTGGCTGTTTGAAATAGTCCAACACCCTGCTGCTCACCTAGGGTTGTTTGAATCTTTCAAGATAACAAAAAACCAACAAATTAGTGTTTAAGCAAAGGCAGACCTTGCCACAAGCAGCTTGTTAGACAGGAACATGGGCTGGGAAGGAACCTGTAGATCAAGTCCACTCCTCCACCATCACCAAAGTAGCTGACATCAGCAGCCAGCCCGCCTGCACACACCTGGGCTGATCAGCTGACAAACCAGCACAGTGAATCAAGATACTATCAGAGATTATGGACTCGTTACAGTGAAAGCTGTAACAAGTTTTTTCAGCAGAGAGCAGAGAACTTGATGAATATCCATCATCCAACTTAATTGTGAGCGCTATGGCTTGTCAGGGCGTGCTTGTCACAATCAACAGAATTGCTGGAACATATCTTTTCACAGAATCACAGAATGGCCCAGGTTGGAAGGGACCTCAAGGATGACGAATCTCCAACCCATCACCACATGCAGGACCACCAACCTCCATATCTAATAGCAGCCCAGGGCCCCATCCAACCCGGCCTTGAACACCTCCAGGGATGGACGGGGCATCCACAGCCTCTTTGGGCAGCTGTTCCAGCACCTCATCACTCTCATATAGTAGAGAACTTCCCCCTGACATCCAACCCAAATCTTCCCTCCCTCAGCTTCAAACCATTTCCCCTTGTCCTGCTGTTATCTCCCCTTTCATAGAGTTGATTCCCCTCCTGTAGGCTCCCTTTAGGTACTGAAGGCTGCAATGAGCTCACCCCGCAGCCTTCTTTTCTCCAGGCTGAACAAGCCCAGCTCCCTCAGCCTGTCATCTTGTCAACTACCAGCCATATCCCAGTATTGTCATGTCAAGCAAACGAAATATTTGCATTCCGATCATTCAATCACTTGAACAAATACACAGACTATTTTTAACTAACCAGATAAACTGAGTAAGTTTTACTTGTTGACCTCAGAGCTGTGTCAACAGCAGTTCAAAGGTAGTAAAACACGTCACTGGCTTTGGAGTAGAGCACTGAGCAGTGGAGTTGTTTTTCTTTTCAGGAGTCCTGTCTGTGTTGCGGATGTTAGAGTTTACGCTGCAGATCTCAGAACCATCTCACTGATGGTTTGGTCACAGAATGACTGAGGTTTGCCATTATGCTTCTCTGCATTCAGATGGACTCTACTGTGGCTAGCACCTGATACAGAGCCAGGGCAGTGAACAGGATCCCACCCCACGCAACAACTTCAATCTGGCAGTCTAATTCTTTTTCTGCCTAGAAAGTCTTACACATCCAATTTAACGCTTCTCCTGAATTTTGGGGAGGCTGAATCATCTCATGCTTATTTATGATTCACTGATTTATCTCTTTAGGGAGCATCTGCTTGTCCTATTTGCATTGCTGTTGCATGGCAACTTGGTGGTCTCCCCTTGAACAATGAAATCATCCCCCTGTGAGTATCATAAAACTTACAAAAGCTGTAAAAAAAATTGAGTCACATATACTTTATACTTCAGAATAACAAGTGAAGTCTAATGAGATAAGAAGGTCTGTGGAATAATCTTGTATTATTCATACTTACTATTACATTTTCAGGAGTCTACCAGCATTCGTAAGAGTACCTTTATAATAGAAAAGTTTACAGCAGCTTACTATCAGCAAGAGCAATTTCATAACAGTTTATGTGCAATCCTCACCATTCACTTTCCAACCATAGCTTTGTTTCAGTCCTTTAGAAACACACCTGGGCAGACGTTGCTCAGCTGCAGCTCTCCTTCCCTCTTTGGATGCTTTGGATTCAGGAGCATTACATTGCTGCAACGGTTTGACACCAACAAACCAGCAGGCATTACTTTGCCTCTTCCTGCTGGGGAGTCCCAAGGCAGAGCACACACAGGTCAGCCTTGCTTCCCTATAGGCCAACATCCAAAAGTTGTCTCAATTTTCACAGCCCAAACAGCCCCAGCTTAACCCAGTTCTGCCAAAAAGCCTCCAGCCTTAAGAACTGCGACCAAACCTCTCTCCTTAGCTCCAGTGCCAACATGCAGCTCAGTTAACTTGGTTGTGCGTTGGAAACTATTGAAAGCAGCATGAAAAGAAAGCGACTGCCAGCCAGCACTGGGGTTCCACTGCTGCAAACAGCACCCACACTGCAGCCATTTCTGCAGCCAGGAGCTGAGGATGGCAGGGGAACGGCGGCTGCAGAGCTGCACGGCAGCAAATCCACAGGCCATGCTCTTGCCCCTTCGTTGGCTGAAGCCCCAGTCTTCACTCAGCAGCAGTAAACAGGAAGCCAGCACTGAACTCCATGACATATACGTGCACCCTGAGCAACCTCCCTTACTTCTTCCTCCTGCAAATGCAGCTGTCAACATCTGTACAGAGAATACTTCTCTCTGACAAGAAGTGAGTCAGGGCTGCACCTTACTGGAAATAGAAGCTGCCGAGGTGAACTTGCTGCTTTCCCAGGAAAGGCAGCACTCAAAGGACAATGTCAACTGCAATCAGAGTTCTCCTACAGAAAAGCTATGAATTGGACATTCACTGCAGCTAAAAGCCAGAAACACTTTTAAAACAGGTCATATCCTTTACAACAGAGCTCCACCTGGTGAGGTGGAGAAGCATCCCTAGGTACCACCACACAACTCACCATCACCCGCCTTGTGCTGCAGCTGTGCCTCTGCCCACTGGCTGTAAGGACAGATCTCAGCACCACTTTACACCTGTAGGGCCAGACTGATGCTGTGAATACTGGGCTGCAGGACTTCCAAGACGATGCCAACATCTAAACACCTCAGAAGAGGCAGGACTGAAGACGTCACTCCAAATCAATAAAATAAGCCACTGCCATGAAAAGCAGCTTGAAGACCTAACAGCTTTTAACTACTTTCCTGTAAAGAGCTTAGTGCAGTAAATATGAGTAAGCAAATAATAAAAATAGCGAAGCAGGGGCAGCCTCGTTCAATCGCTGTTAGCAGTGACTCAAACACGTATGACTCACCCTGAGCACCTCCTCCATACCTACTTTCCCAGAGCTGGCTGGAGCTGCTCTCAGTGTACAGACTGGACATGTCACTGCCAGCCCTGGGACCCCTCTGAGATGTGTTCCCACATCCAATACTCCCCTCATTTAAGTTTCATCAGAATTTTCTACAAATTCATTCCACCTTTAATGATCACTGATAAATAAATGACTCATGGGATTACACTACAGGGGACTGAAAGCCAACATTAGAAAGGATGAAAAATTATGTTCTCATCATTAAATCACTTCCAAAAAGTTCTACGGGCAATTACCAAGCACCTCATTTTAGCAAATATCTTCTAATCCCTCCTTCCTCTCCAGCTGCAGCCACACTGAGTTAGTGAGCTGCTCTGGCACAACCTTCAGAGAAGTCCACACATTGGGTATGCAGGCTGTGTGAATGCAGCACGTGGCGTGCTTTGTTCAAATCACCAAAAAAAAACAACAAATTCAAGCTGATAAAACCCTTTTAAAGCACATCTTAGTCTTACTTACAGGAGTTTACAGGAAGTACTGGTCAGAGATGGGGAATTTCCATCTAGTTAAGTTTGTAACTTCTATACTTTGACTGTACATTTACGATCAAAACATCAGAAGAGAATGGAAAAGCCATCACAAGAGCTCAGCAGCACCTGTGCAATTAAGACTAATCAAGCTACTCACAACTACAATCCACTGCACGCTGTAAGTGGCAATATACAATTTGGACACATCCATACTTCAGCACTCCTCCAGAACTACTGATATGCTAAAAACACACATATACTAAAGCCTTTGCCCAACTTACAGTAACATACTGATGCATTATATATTTTTTGATACTCACATAGTAAGAGACCAATAATAAAACAACAAGGGGAAGAAGAAAGAGAGGTCAATGGCAGCAATGCAATGCACAGCAAGTTCATTGGTGCACAGCCTTCAGAAATGATGTCGGGTTTTTTATGACATCCTTACTTCTCACTGACAAAGCAACCATAAGCTTCTCTAGAGGCTGAGCATTCTGTGGGGGGGCAAAGTTCAGGGAGAAGCAAGGAGAGGAGAATCACAGCCCTAAAGCATGCAGGAGAAACACCAGCTATTTTAGGGAAGACGCAGGCTGTGGAGTGCTGTATCTGCACTGCTTTGCTAGCTACTGCATGCATGAACTCCTCCTAGTAACTTCTCTATCATACCGTGCCCATCTTAGAAATGACTCCTTCCTGCTCTTCTCCACCAGGACAAGCCTAAATGACTTGGTTTGGGGGCATCTTTGTTCAGAAGACAGACGAGCATTATGCCCACACTGACCCATTAGCTTGGCTATCACATGGCATTTGTCTGCTTCCAAACCCAACCGAGGCTCACAGCGATAAACTCCAAGCTCAAGCTGTCAAGTCAGAAAAACAGGAACTGTGCTCGAGAGCTGGGGTTTCGTATTTCCCCTTTTCTACTTGATACCAGAACTAACAATATATTTGGCATCTAAGACACCACGAGACAAAAAGCGTTCCGAATTTAGGAAGGAGAGGAAGAGGCGCACTTGAAATCAGCTCTCTGCTGTGAAGCCAGGGCTCTAATTTTCAATGGAGAGAGTGGATTTGTACAGTGCTTACTCTTTTTGTAGTTCTATGAGTGGCAACACACAGAAGAGTGAACACAGCCCCAAAGCAGGAGGGATCACAAGGAGGTCTTCCCATCAGAAGGCTCAGAAAGGGGGTTGAGAGGAGAAGAGAAGGAGAGGTAAGTTTGAGGAGATTTCCAGCACACCTCTCCCCTGATTTTGTATGCTATGGTGCAATTCTATGCTTTACAATTACAAAGCCTGAATTTCAGAACTGAGGACTATTGAGAAAAAGGACTGTTAGCAGCCAACTGGGCATTGCCTGCTTCCCTCCAGGCCTGCAGGCAGACAGCATGCAAACACTGCCAGGTTGCTGTTCTGGGGAAACATCTCGCTTAACGCTTCCTACGAAATAACGCTCAGGGAAAAAAGCTCAGGGGTGCAAAACTGGCTGTTCAAGTGCACTTCTGTAGAAGCCAATAACCAAACCAGGAGGTGCACAGTACACCAAACACAAACTCAGCGCTCTAAGATGGCCACCTGAGTCTCAGCTCTAAATACTTCTAACCATAAAAGTACTTCCTTTTTTTTTTTCTGTCTTTAGAATTGTAGAGGGAAGGGACTTTGAAGATCATCTCACAGCAACCCTCCTCCTTTGGGCTGGTTGCCAACCACTTGGTCAGACACCAGCTCGGGTGCCTTGGGCACCTCCAGGGATGGAGCACACAGGAAAGGAGCTTAGAAATTCAATTGTAATTAACATGCAGGAATTTTAACAAAACTGTCACATTCTATTATGCTGTTGGTTTATTCTAATGTGTGAATACCCCCAGCCTTACTCTGCTCAGACTCTCCAAGAACCTGCCATCCCATACCAGGCGTTCTGCATCGTTCACAGCAGCACCTGGAACGTTAGGCAGATCAGAAGCTTTGCTCCAAAACACTGTGCCAGTGGGCTGCCACCTCCTGAAAAACCAGCACAAAAACTTTAGAAGAACCATAATGCTGGGCTAAATTCAGAATGTAGTTAAGATCAGCCATACGGGCTATCCGTCTGTAAGCTCACCAGGTGTTCTATGCTTTGGAAGGTCTTCTCTGAAAGGGAAAATATTTCAGCAAACACCAAGCAGACAGTACTTACATTAAGCAGGTGTCTGTATGGAAGAGACTTCAGAGAGAGCAAAGTCACAGCAAGTAGTTACAGCTAACTGTAATTCCTGCAGTAACTGGGAGGTATCGCTCCTCCAGCAGCTTTCTTACACAATCTGAATACCATCTTACAAACTTCAGAGAGAAGTAATACACTGTTTCTCAAACAACCCACCAAAATCCTTCCCTGTGTCTCACAACCTAGAAACTTGGCCAGAACCAAGCTACAGCTCTGCCCCAGAGTTCACTTTTACAGAGCTAAATTGAATGTGTTCTATGCTAATCACACAGAAGTTGTACTTTGTTTTTCAGGGATGCAACTCCTGTGGATATGCAGTGGTTATCTTCAATCTCCAAGATTACTCGCAGTTAAAAATAGCATGCTGCATTTCTCCACACCACTTAAGACCCAACCTTTCTTTGCAAATAGAAAATAAAAGATTCCTTCATTATTAAGGGGAAATAAATCCAAACCCCAGCGTGCTGTACGTCTGCAGATACTTAACGAGTCACTTGTCAGCACACAAACACTACCTGTCTCTGAATGCTGTGCTGGATGCTCCTGGTTCCTGGTTGAGCGTCCTGGGGACTGCAGGAGTTGCATTCAAACCCAGCCTTATAAGCCTACAGAATACCTACACATCCTTGCAGGACTCCAAAGCAGAAAGTATTGAGGGAAGAGGGGATTTCAGTACTCCCCACAATTTCTCCTTTCCATTCCAAAAAGCCATCTTACAGCAACATGCTGGGGGGGAAATCATGGGAAATTGTTTCTGGGGATGTACCTGATGGCTTTGAGTCCGGCAGGACCATCACCTGTGTGGGATGAGGGTGCCCACGCAGTGCCCACCCCACCTTCACATTGCTCGGCTCCTTACAAACCAAAGCCCTCAGCAGGAAGGAGGGTCTCGGTAACACTTGTCAAAAGACCTCATTAACAATGTTGCTGCTTTTTCAAAGCATATGATACCCACAGCCATGAGATCATCAGATTTTCCATTTAGTCACCGAGCCAACAGAGAGCTGCCCCTCAGCATCCATTCACTACCAACCAGTCCTTTAGTCCTCCTCAGCACTTAGTGCACAACTAGCCTCTCAGTATTAATCTCTTCAGAAAACATGAAAGTCTGGTGGAACAAAATCATGATCATATCATGGCATCATAGAACAACCTGGGTTGCAAAGGAGCACAATGCTCATCCAGTTCCAACCCCCTGCTGCGTGCAGGTCGCCAACCAGCAGCCCAGGCTGCCCAGAGCCACATCCAGCCTGGCCTTGAATGCCTGCAGGGATGGGGCATCCACAGCTCCTTGGGCAACCTGTGAACAGTGCCTCATCTTTGGGCAGAAGACATTCAAGAACAAGTTCACCTGAATGTAAGGGAATCGTAGAATGGGCTGGGTTGAAAAGGACCACGATGATCATTGAGTTTCAACCCCTGCTATGTGCAGGGTTGCCAACCAACAGACCAGGCTGCCCAAAGACCAAAAGCTGTGTCCACAAAACTACCGTGAGAAGAACTCAGTTCCTAACATCTGCAAAGAGAGAAATCTGCCTGCTCCTATTTCACTGCCAACCATAACAAGGAAGGCCAAAGCACACCCAAAGGAACAGCTCCACACTTCTTTGTTTCCTTTGATGAGAACAGAAACCCTGATTTGTTAAGTGTACATCAAATACCAGATCAATTCCTTTTTTTTCTTTTTTTGCAAGAAATTTTGACAGCTAACAGGCCATGACCAGAACTCACTGAAATCAGGACACAGGACTTCATTTAGGCTGCTTTCTCTGCTAGCTGCTATCACATTCTTAACCCAAACACAAGAAAAATGCTCCAACAAAGCCTATGGAACAGCCACGCTGTCATTTCAGCTAAGAAAGAACTTTGAGAACTATAGAAGCCACAAAAAATTTTTTTAGCTCCTGTTGATTCTTTTCTGTTTATTAAAATAAGAGAGCACACAGCTGTGGCATGGGGAACTGAACAAGCACATCACAGACCAGGCTGTGAGCACCTGATGGAGCTGTGAGCATCCCTGATCATTCATTGCAGGGAAGTGGGACCAGATGGCCTCTAAAGGTCCCTTCCAAACAATTCTATAATTGCTTTTTTATAGGTATTCAGTACGAAATCATTCCTTACTCATTATTAGTACTTATTCCTTTGAGGACTGCAACAAAAGAAATGACTCAAGCAACAAAACCAAGTGCAGTAACATTAGGCTTTGTTCTGGAAGAAATTCAGTTTTGTTCATACATCAAAATAAAAATAGAACTGTTTAGTGCACAAAGGAAGCAGTACCCATTTTCTGAAGCATAAAGGTGGCATTTGGCATTATCAAAAATTACCAGAATCAAATTATGGTTTTCTTTGCCCACATCTAGTGCCTCTGCTTTATAACTAAATCATAGCTACAACATCATTATTTGAAAAGAGCACAGAACTATTGCAAAATTGATTGGAGTGAGCTCTTCCCTACCACGCATTACTCATGCTCACACATGAAAAAAATACACAAGTTCATTCTTTCAGGTCACAGCTTCTGGAAATGAACACGAACCAATTCAAATTGAACCACAAAGATATACCTCAAACGAGAGGTAAAACAAGAAAACTTCATGTGGGACTCAGAATGAAAAAAAAATAAATATCAAGACACAGCCCTAAAACAGCACTGAAAAGTCAAAAACGGGTTGCAGAACGCTTTCATAGAATCACAGAACGGCCTGGGTTGCAAAGGAGCACACTGCTCATCCAGTTCCAACCCCCTGCTATGTGCAGGTCGCCAACCAGCAGCCCAGGCTGCCCAGAGCCACATCCAGCCTGGCCTTGAATGCCTGCAGGGATGGGGCATCCACAGCCTCCTTGGGCAACCTGTGAACAGTGCCTCACCACCCTCTGGCTGAAAAACTTCCTCCTCATATCCAACCTAAACCTCCCCTTGTCTCAGTTTAAAGCCATTCCCCCTTGTCCTGTCACCATCCACCCTCACAAACAGCCGTTCCCCCTGCTGTTTCTATGCTCCCTTCAAGCACTGGAAGGCCACAATGAGGTCTCCCTGCAGTCTTCTCTTCTCCAAGCTAAACAAGCCCAGTTCCCTCAACCTTTTTTCACAGCAGAGGTGCTCCAGCCCTCTGATCATCTTGAAGGCCCTCCTCCGGACTCACTCCTTACTGAAGGAACCCCAGCACACCGAGCTCCTTTATATGACGTGCTTCCTCAGTCAAATTCCCAATGCAGTCCCTTTGCCACTACTGATGATCTCTGCTATCACAGCTTTTTTCGTAAGACTCTGGTTATTGTTGAGCAGACCAAATGTTAGCGCCTGCCAGCTGTGCCTGTCTGCCAGCACCTGCTCCATGCGCTGCCCCACCAGAACCTGCAGGGCCACAGGTGTGTATCGTTAACAGGATTAGAATCAGAAGGTCCAACAGTGCTTATTAAGCTACCTTCAGCTGTAAGTCACTCTGAAAAAGGATTTTCTTTTAAAGCATAATGCAGTTAAGGCAGCAAAAAAAAAAAAAAAAAAAAAAAATCACACAAACTTGTATCAAAAGCTTTATCTTAAGGAGAAGAAACTCCTCCTACCTCTGGCAATGCTCCGGTCCCCTGGAGCTCCATTTTCCTACCTTGATCAATGCACGAGCCTCAACTGCTACAGCAGCACAGCTGCCCACACTGGAGCTCCCTTGACCTTCAGAGCAGAACCAGCAGTGCTGAAAGTGCTTTAAAACTGCGAGCAATGGAAAAAGATGCTGCAGCCCCAGAAAAAGGCTTTGCCAGCTTCAGCAGAACTCTCAGGAAGAGCTGCAGTTTGCATCTCAGCTCTGCTTTAAAGGCTGAGCCCGCTTCAAGAACTCACCCCAAGCTCTGTGCTGTGTAATTACTCCACAGTGTGTAATTACTCTGTTCTGGAGATACACACCGGTCTGTCTGTGCCGCATTTGCTTGGAATCCCAACACAAACAAGAGTTAGAAGGGTGTATGCATACAAGCAAGCATAGCAATTCATTGCTAATTAAACTTTACCATGCAGCTAAGTAATACACAATGGGTTGAAAAAGTCCTAAGGCATTTGTTCAAAGAAAGCAGGAAACAATCTCCAGGCACGCAACCATGCTGGAACGGCCTCGAGAGGGGAAGCTAATGCTTGCCCCAGAGTTCTTTCCCTAGAAAGGCAGTCCTATCACAGATCTACAGGTTGGAAGGTCCTGACCTCGTCACATAAAATTAATTTAATATACAGAGCAAGAGGGTGGTTCTGTGTGCTTCTCTGCATGCTAAATGACACACTGTGCATACGCAGGGATGCAAGTTAGCTCCAGAAGAAACCTACTTCATGCATGCAGGGCTACGTGAACCTGAACTGCTTCCACTTCAAGGCATGCTAGTGCCCCAAAAGCAGGATTTTCATGACACAAAGCATTCAAGTTCAAACATCCCTACAGAAAGCAGGGGAGGGAGCTGATGGAAAGCCATCTGCACTGCAGCAGGCATCCATCCAGAGCACCTTGCTCTGCTGGAGGGGTGACAAGTCACAGCAGGAGAGCATTAGGACAGGACCCTGTGACCTGCAATATGAAACCAAGGTCTTACTAATAGCCCTACAGCACTGCTTCCCTCCTCCTTCCACACACAGAGCAAGCCAAGAAAAACATTGCCTCATTTTTCTCTTAATTCAACAGCAAACTTGCAAGAATGCAGTGCAATGAGATCTGCAGAGACCTTTACTGCAGGGAAAACTTTCAGTCAAAACCAACAAAGGCAGAACAGTGAATCTGTACAGCAAAGCAACAGAACGGATCTTGGGTCTCAGACCGTGCATATACTCAGTATTCAGGGATTTAAAAGTTGCTTTTTTTTTTTTTTTAATTATTATTATTAAGGTGAAGCAAGCCCCCTGCCTGCCAGCGTCGTACTTATACAGATTTAACTTGTCTGTGCTGCAGTCACACGTACAGGAAGTTGAAGGAATTGAAAAACCACCAAGATTTTTTTGCCTGTAACTTGGCAGAAGATTGCTGTTCTTATTTTGTAAAAATGAGTTCTTTTGGTTTTTTGTTTTTTTTAAGTCAGCTATCCCTAAGTGTCCTTTCACTTGCTAAACGTGCCTTTCACAGTGAAGTCAAACCTATCCTCTCCCATATTAACTGAAATATACTTACAAAAAGGCACTGCTGGCCAGGAGTTACTACTAAAAACCACGCAAACTGATTTTTTCCAGATAATGCTGGTGGTAAAACTAAGGCTTCCAGGCAAGAATTCAGGCAGGCAGTGCCTCTGCCAGTAACGTGCTTTTACATACAACACAACCACAAGGCTACACAGGGCTTGTTCTGAACCATCAAAAAACCAACCTGTATCTTCCACAAGGCAACGATACGCAGCACCAACAGAAGTTTTCTTGGCAAAGAGCAGCTACAATCCTACACACCAACAGGGATCAGAAAGGCTGGTTTGCTCTGACCCACCATCGCTTCACAGCTGGATCAACTCTTCATTATTGCCTGTCTCTTAAAAGACAGAGCTAAGAGACTTTGTAAAATGCAATCAGCTGAACGCAATCAACAGTCAGTTGAAACACATTTAAGCCACTATCTAGCCAAGCAAGGCACAGATGTTTCTAATAGAAAACCAGTTACAAGTCACGAGGGCATCTGACGACTTCAGGTGGTGGCCGCCAGCACCTGTAGTCAGCTCTAAGAGCAAAGCAACTCCAACCACTCCAGCTTTGGACGCGGTGGAAGGCAGCAAGTGTTGAGTTCTGAACTGCAGCCATTACTGCAACGAAACTGTCAGCTGCACCTTGCTCTTCCTTCAGCTCAAGTCCCTGATGTACAGAATGCCATAGAGTCTGAGGAGAAAAGACTGGATTAAAGGGGGAAGAGCAACTGCTTGAAGTTTCCACTAGGGAAGTAGGAGGGGGGATGAGGTGTTGAGGGGTGTCTGCTCTCAGGCTGCTAATAGCACCCATTGCTTAGCCAGAGTCACCAAAACACCAGCTGGGGCAATTCAAACCAAAAAACAGCACCAGCAGCCAACACAGCCAAATGTAGATCTCTAAATCCAGGATAAAACACAGTTGGAGCAAAGCAGCAAATGAGCAGAGTTGGAATTCCCAGTGAGATGGCTGCAGCACTTGATGCTCTTTGTGCACATACTGAAAAGGCATCAAACGAGCAGAAAACAAGATTTCCTACAGCAAGAAGTAGTCACCAGGAAATCTGCTTGGTAACTTAGCACTGCCCTACTGCAAGTACTATCAGTGGGAAGAAAGCCATCGATCCCAAACAGCTCTCAAGTGGAAAAATGAGAATAAGAAGTAAGGGCAAAAAAGATTCAAATAAGGAAAGGAAAAAAAAATAGTTTGACAGAAATGCAATGAATCAGTGGGAGAAAAAAGTAAAAAAAAAAAAAAAAAACAAAGGAGAATTGGACATCATTATTTTTTGGGGGGAACAGATGCCTCATGGAGCACAGAGCTCCAGTGCTCATCAAGGAGATGTAAGGGGGACAGGAGAAGCAGGTGCACACAGGTCAGACTTGCCAACTTACCCATCTGGTTTCTTCTGAACTTTTAAACTCTCTAAATACATGGGCTCAGACAATTTCAAAATTATTATTAGCTGTTTTGCCATGCTCTGAGGAAAAGTGAAATACAGAAACACTCAGGAAGTGAAAGGTTATGCCTTGTGCATCTTCAGTAAACATGAAAGAGTGTACAAGAAAACCATGGTGTGAGCTGTAAACTGCAAATGCCAACTTTTAAGTGTTCTTGATCAAGTCTCAGAACTGAGACTTCCTTTCCACACAGGAGACCATCGACTTCTGATGTGACAGACACTGACATTCGTGGGTCAATAACAACAGAATTAAACCCAACAAGAAACCAGCAGATTTCAATATAAAAGCGTGAGTCTAATGCAACACTTGAACTTGTTGGTACCTTTTGCATTTTTTTTTTCTTTCTCCTTTCTCTTAAATAATTAATGCCCCACAAAGTAATACAGCGCTATCAGAAGCCAAAGACTTGGTTTGAAAGTATTAAACAGTGGGAAAATCCAGAGCAGTGAACAGACGTGTATGTGTGGATGGCAAGCAACAGGAAGCTATTTAGACTGCACAAGTGCCAAGGCCTGTAAGGTTTGTTTTGTTTAATATATTGCTTTGTGCTCCTACTGTCTCAAAACGGGCATAAAAGTTGGCCTGCCAAATTCATTTCCTGAAGAACTGAACCGACACACAAACACATTTCTCACAGTGCTCCCTCTCCCCTGCCCAAGCTGCAGATGCAATATCTTGGTCTGCTCCATCCTCCTTAATTAAGGCAGTAAAAGGCTTACTTAGGGGGACAGGAGCATTTTCTAATATTTCAAAGTGTGAGTTGCTGTATCCTAGACCAAGTGTTGCACCACCAGTGATCCAACCCTGTACAGACATCATGATGCAGGAGGTCTGGAACTCCAAAGGGCAGCAGGTTTCAAGTTCTTTGTCTCAGCCTGCAAGCACCTGTGTGTGCACAGCAGCCTCAGAGCTGGGCTCTCCATCTCAGCTGCAGCAGAAGAGCAGTGCTGAGCACTGCCTGAGGCAGAGGCCTCTGCTGGAGCAGCAGCCTCCAAAATCATGGTTTATAAGAAACCAGCAGGTCATTTCTCAGGAGAAAATGACAAACCTCTGTACCAGTACTCCTTTATTTGCAGCTGGAAGACATTCAATACTTTCATCTGCAAGGAGCTGTGCTTGCCATACCGCTTGGGAGATAATTCAATGGCAGCAATTACTGTTGGACAGGAATTTTGACAAGAGTCAATAGTACCTCAATATATGAAGAAGGAACTCAGCATATCCATGCTAGTCTGGGGCAGAAACACACTGTGGAAACAAACAGGCTGCTTAGCCAAAGTTAGAATTATCATAGTATCACAGAATGGCCTGGGTTGCAAAGGAGCACAGTGCTCATCCAGTTCCAACCCCCTGCTGTGTGCAGGGTCACCAACCAGCAGACCAGGCTGCCCAGAGCCACATCCAGCCTGGCCTTGAATGCCTGCAGGGATGGGGCATCCACAGCCTCCTTGGGCAACCTGTGAACAGTGCTTCACCACCCTCTGGGTGATTTTCTCCTGGTTCACATTGGAGGGGGGAAGTGGAAAATGGAGCGTAGTGGTTGTATCATCCTGGCTGGCTTGGAACAGGTGAACTTTTAAGGAGCAGGTCCTGAGATTTTAATTGCTCATGAGGAGGAAAGCTTGTAAACCTTAAACAGGTTTTCTGGGAGGAATTATTGATTTTCTTTTTCCCCCTGAATCATGTAAGTAATAGAAAGAGCAGCTTCATACATGAAAAGCACAGTCTGTATCTCACACATGGTGTATAACTCCTTAATTACCGTTTGCCATCTTTTTGATATCAATAGCAAAACGAAGGTCTGTGTGTGTGTTACATGATGATGGTTATTAATACTGTTTTGAAATAACCGTCGCACATGTTTTTTGGTTAGCTTTTTTTTTCCTTTGTGTGATGTGAGAGAGAAAAATAGGAAATAAAGGAAGGGCTGAAAACAGAGAGTTAACAAAAAAATTCAGGATGTGCATTGAACTAAGGAGAGGGAAACATCAAGTTGCTGAGCTCCTCGAAGAGCAGAGGAGGCCCACTGGCAGAGAACAAGCTGTTTGCAGTGGCTGGCTGCAGGATACCCACCCAGCACAGGTGCACCTCCAGTGGCTGTGTTCTGTGAGGTCCTCTAGGCTGCTCTGTTGCCTGAAGGAGCATCTGCTGTTAAATTGAGTCAACTCAGTGTTAAGTACTATTATCTCTGGGTTTTGCATTTACCATGTGTCAATACTTGCACTGTATGTATACACACAAGGAGGAGATGGGAAGGCTCAGAGAGATGAGAATGGGGTGGATAAGTGTATAGTGCAGCATTGGTGAAATTTTAGAGCCTCGGGTGGGTTCCCAATCCCTTGTTTTAATTTCAGCTGTGCCTAAGGATGCAGGTTACAGGTTGCCCAAGGAGGCTGTGGATGCCCCATCCCTGGAGGCATTCAAGGCCAGGCTGGATGTGGCTCTGGGCAGCCTGGGCTGCTGGTTGGTGACCTGCACATAGCAGGGGGTTGGAACTGGATGAGCATTGTGCTCCTTTGCAACCCAGGCCATTCTGTGATTCTATGAAAATGCAACCAGCTTGCCCAGGAAAAACAATATTACCTCCCCAGGCCGCTCTGAGTAATGAGCACTTTTCAATGCTGTCTCAGTGCTTCAAAGGATCAGGTGAATGAGAAAAACAAAATGCTGCATGCGATACATAGGACTCTTTGCTGACACCATAGCAATAGCTTAATGCAACAATTTAGCTGCCAGGCACTCCAAAATGATACACTTTCCTCCTTGATGAGGTGCCAGCATTTTTTGTTTCCTCCAACCTGCAAAGTGAGCATTACCAGCCCTTGAAAAAGCTTTCCTTGCAGAAGGCAGGCTGACAGAACCGTGTGCTGAACAGTAAAAGCCATTTTCTGTCAGTTTGGCAAGTGTCGGCCATTATCAATACCTGAAATCCAATTGCATCTTAAGTGCTTTAGAGACTGTGAGTGCATTTACAGGAACAATGCCTGATCGGTAAGAAACTACAAGCTGTCAGACTACAAAAGAGCAAATTGCATATTGCCAGTTTATAACAAAATGCTTAATTCTGGATCATTTTTAGCTCCTGCTGTGCACGACATGAGTCAGGAACCAAGACCAAACAGCCTTCAGTCCACACCCCTGCTTCTTATCACGTTTACGGGTTCTGTTAACGACCCTTTTCACACCTAAATACAATCCAGTCTCGAGGGTTTGTTCACATCTATACAAGTTTTAACTTCTCAAAACAACTCGAACACCTTCCTCTTCATGTAAACACACAGCTCTTCCTTGTGCAACTGACACCCAACACATCACCCAGTTGAGGGTTCTCCATTTGGCTTGGTGCTGTATGTTGAAGCCCTTCCTCCTACCGCTGCCAGGTGCCAGGAAACCCAAGGCTGGGTCTGCAGGGGAAAACCGTGCTGCACTGCGAGCCAAGGGAGGATGGGGAGGAACGGGGTAGGAAGAGTTTGTGAAACCCTCCTGTCTGCAACAGCACGCGTCACGGCAGGATGCTGCCGGAGAACACTCAAAGGTTTTGTCCCCCTGCACAAAAAGGGAAGCTGCCTTCTGTGGATCTGGGTGTTTATCTGCAAGACTGAACTACTAGAAGAGTTAGTCTAAACTTACCCTACTCATAGCGCTTACCTCGCCAGCCAAGAGGCCTGGATTACCTCCAGTCCCTCCAGACATGAGGTAGAGTTAAATTAATTTTAAACTGTGGACTCTAAGAAAAAAAAAAAAAAGAGGTGAAAACGAATGCTGGTTTTACCACTGAGCACTCAGGTACAGTTCACCTTTTGCTCTGCAACTGGTGCAGGTTGCTTTCCAAAGATTTGTATCAGATGTTCTCTCCAGGTTTTGCTTCTCGTTTTTCCTAAATTCATAGAGCAGATAAGTCAATGTGGACATGCAGAAAGAGCACGTGCCCAAACAGTTCTGGATTTACACAATCTGCTTCTCAAAAAAGCCAGTTCAAAAGATTTCCACAGAGCAGAGACTTCCAGAAGTTAGCAAGCTCAGATTTATTCCAGCTCCATGTTTATATTCTAGAGCAAATTCAGGCCCAATCACTCTGATTTTTTTTTACAAGTTTTTCACCTAACCATTCCCAAAGGTCAAACTCTTGCAGTTGCTCTGCACAAGCACAGTATGTGCTCTGTTCCACTGGGCTATGGGGCAAACAGCTTGCAAACACGTAGACAAGCAAAATATTCAAACAGAACCAAATCGCTGCAAATATATTTAGAAAAGCATAAAATCTGCCTGTGTTTGCTCGCTTTTAGCACCAGACACTCCAGCATGGGCCTGCTCCAACCTGCTGGGTGCTCAGAGCATCGTGCCCTCACAGAATCACACAAAATGGCCCGGGTTGGAAGGGGCCTCAAGGATGATGAATCTCCAACCCCC
This sequence comes from Chrysolophus pictus, assembly GCA_037305975.1. Taxonomy (NCBI): domain Eukaryota; kingdom Metazoa; phylum Chordata; class Aves; order Galliformes; family Phasianidae; genus Chrysolophus; species Chrysolophus pictus. The sequence goes on from CM074583.1 coordinate 28,061,434, forward strand.
TGCCACACGCAGAGCCACCAACCTCCATATCTAATAGCAGCCCAGGCTGCCCAGGGCCCCATCCAACCTGGTCTTGAACACCTCCAGGGATGGACGGGGCATCCACAGCCTCTCTGGGCAGCTGTCCCAGCACCTCACTGCTCTCATAGTAAAGAGCTTGCCCTCAGCCCACTCTGTTTCAAAGCACCTGTGCTTTGACACCCACAGCGTCACCCAGCACAGACTCAGATCAAGGTGCAACTTCCTGCACGTTTTAAAAACAAGTGGCAGAAGGAAACGCCTACTGCTCCTCATATATGGGCAAAACAGAACCTAGCAGCTATCTCCTGCTCTGCTGATCAAAGCAGCGCCAGCACGCACGCATTTTGCTCCGGGACATCTCTGAGCATCGCCTCCCAGCAAGAGTTAAGCGGGCCGACCGGAGTTAAATATAAGCACTGATGCAACTTGGGAGGACTCCCAGCCTCCCGCACACAACGTGCTCCAGCCCCAAGCAGAGCCCTGCTCCCCACCGCACGCTCCCAGAGCCTTATTTTCAGCAGGGACGCGAGGTTTATTTCAGCAAAGCTGGGCCTGGCCTCTCCTGCCACCAACACAAACACGGCCCAGCGGTGGGGATGGCATTCGGACTCTTATTTCCCGGTTCTCCCCGTATAAGAGCTCTCCACGCTTCTTTTTACAATCCCCGACTCAACGGGACGGCCCGAACCACGCAGACACACAGCGGGACGGCGGGGAAGGAGCACGGCGGGGAGGGGTTTGACAGACGGCCAAGAAGCGCCTGTATCTCCGCACGGCAGCGGACCGATAGCCGGGCCGTATCTGCCGGCCCAAACCCTGAGCTCGCACAGAAACGCAGGGATACCTCCGGGGAGCTCGGAGCGAGCTCGGTGGGATCCGGGCAGGAGGAGCAGCCGGCTGTTTTCAGCTTGACTCAATGCTCAGCCCCAGCGCCGAGCTCACCCCATCCGCTCCTCTCCCAACACCGCCCCACTTCCTCCACCGCTCCAACGCAGCTCGTGCAGCGGGGCCGAACCCAGCGGGGCCGAACCCAGCGAGGCCGAACCCAGCGAGGCCGAACCCAGCGGCTCCCACCGCCGCTCCCCCTCCCCCCCCTTCTGCCCAGCGGCCCTGGAGGTGCTCCAGGGGAACCCCGCGCCGCCCCGCCGCCGGCCGCCATCTCTCCGCACCCCGCGGGGGAAAAGCCGCTGCCCGCCGCCCCTCCACCACCACCACCACCACCACCACCACCACCACCACCCGCTCCCCCACGCCAGACCCGCGGATCCCCCTCCGGCTCTACTCACCGCTTGCCGTCGCACCTCGGGCGGCCGTACCCCTCAGCCGCTCGCCCCAACGGGCCGGGGGACGGCGCGGCCCGGGGTCAGCGAGAGCGGAGCCCGCAGCTCTCGGCAGCGGCAGGGCGGCGGTCCGGCACGGCGGCGGAGGACCGCCTGCGGAGCATGCGCCGGGTTGAGCCCGCCCGGGGGCGGTGCGTGGATGCGCGCGCCTCCCACATCGGGGCCGGAGGGGGGGATGCGGCCCCGAGCCGCCATTTGCTGCCCGCGGGGGGCCGGGAGGGGGCTGAGTAAAGACGGAGGGGGACGTGGGGCTGCGTGCTGGCTTGAGTTTAGTGACAGAACCTCAGAGTCATTGAGATTAGAGAAGCCCTCCAAGCGCCCCAAGCCCAGCCTACATCCCCAGCGCCCGCTGCCCGCGTCTCTCAGTGCCACATCCCCACAGCTCGGGAGCACCCCCAGGGATGGTGATCCCCCCCAGCCCCATGGACATGCTGTGTCGGTGCCTCACCGTGCTCTGGAGAAGACATTTCTCCTAATAGTCAACCCGTTTGTCACTGCTCGGCCTCAGGGTGGTCTGGCTTCCATCTCAGCTTTGCATGTTTCTTCCTTAATCCCAACCGAAAAGCACAAAACGGAGCTGCCTGCACTCTTGGAGCTCCGTATCTTCCAGTTATGGCGTAGGATCTGTGTGTATCTGAGCTGTAAAACCCATCCCCATCTGCGCACAGACATGCAGACGCACTGTTTTGGTGTTTCGGTGCTTGCACACCTTTCTCCCCTCTGCACAGAAAAGAAATGGGTTTCTCCGTTGTGGTTTCAGACTCTCAAACTCACAGGAAATGGTACGAATGGAAGTCATGTCAGTAAGAGAACGATTCCCCCTTCCCATGTGCACACCTCACGTATTTGGCATTATCTTCTGAAAGAAGAACCAATCCGCTGCTGCACTTCAGGAGAATGGTCCTAATCATTCATTAAAAAAATAAAAGAAGCTAGCCCTGGTCAATGTGACAGCTTCTGACACAATGGCAGTTTCACGTAATTCACGTCAGTTTAATCAGAGCACACTGATAGCATCTTTTTGTCAGTCTTCTCATGCACCCGCAGCACGTGGGTGTGCAATGCCCGGCTGCTGTGGGCTGTTCGTACACAGACACACATTGCTCCCAGCCTGCCAGCCTCACACTTGGGCTGTCCTGATCCTTCAGCCTTATCTCCTTGCTAATCTCCCATCCCGGAGCCAGGTGGGGGGGCTGATTGCACGGGACGGCACAAACGTGCATCCGTGTGGTTGTAGTTTACAAACTACAGATAGATAATCGTTCATTGTTTTTCCCTCTCACAAAGGCATCAAGCTGGTCATTTCCCACCCCTGCTTTCAGAGCTGCCAGGGAAGCAGTTTGGATTATATTGCAGGGCGTTCATCTTCCTCTGCTATGGGGCATCACTGGTTCTGCGTTACCAGCACTCTGCACAAAGTGTCAGTCTCACCCATTTTGCTGAGTTTGGAGGGAGAGAGATCAAATCTGTGACTGCAATTGGCAGCTCGTGCAGCTGTGCCGTGGCCCTCAGAAAGCCCCAACCTTTCCTTGCTCTCCTGTTCTGCCCACTGGGGCTGCACTCCCACTGGTTTGCTTCCACTCTTGTTAGTCCTCTCCATGCCTTTGCCTTGCATGATCAGTTTCCCGTCGTGGGTTTCCATACCGGATCAATATTAGTTATGCTTCACATTCAGGACTCGTTTCCTAGCACAGTTGTTGATGCTGCAAATGTCCTTAAATCCAGCTCAGAGCTACAAATCAAACCAAAGCTGAGGAGGTGGCTGTGACGGAAGGATTGCATAAGGGGCTTATCTGGGGCTGCTTTCAGTGGCCACAGCTCAGACAGCAGCTTTACCTCTGCCACCGTCTGAATGAGCACCCAAAGCCTGAGCCCATGCCCAGGGATGACCCAGGCTCCCAAGAGCCAAGTCCTTCAGTGAGAATTTAATTCTTATGTGCTCACACACCTGCATTTAACACACAGAGCTGGGGTCCTTTGGCACTTGGAGCCTTGTGGAAATGGTGTCTTTAGTCTTTGCCTGCAACGTGAGCTTTTCGCTTTTTCTCCTTAGTTTCAAGACAGTGTTGTCTTCTGATTTCTATTGGCTGTTCTGTGATGTCCTAATTGGGGTGAAATCAATGTGCTTCTAGAAATTAGGCTGCCCAGAGAGGCTGTGGATGCCCCATCCATCCCTGGAGGTGTTCAAGGCCAGATTAGACGGGGCCCTGGGCAGCCTGGTCCAGCATTAGGTGGGAGGTTGGTGGCCCTGCATGTGGCAGGGGTTGGAGCTTCGTGATCCTTGAGGTCCCTTCCAACCCTGGCCATTCTGTGATTCTGTGTGATTTCCAGCCCACCCCCAAACGCAACAACAGTGCTGCCCATCTTCCACAGTGGAGCAGCACCGATTTCCATCTCTCTGCTCTTTCCAGCTATCAACTTTATAAAAATCTTCAGGAATTCAGTATTTCAACACCTCCGTCTCACTGCTAAGCTGACTGGAAGTGACTGTCAAGTTCAAAAGTCGTCAGTGAGGACAGACAGACCGACAGCACTTTCAGAAACCTGTTTCCTTGGGAAAGCAGACTAAATGCTCCAAGCCTCCAGCCTGCATTCACCACAGCATAGCATCCTATGAGAATGATGTCATTTTGTATTAAAACATTTCGTTTTCTTTGTGAAAGCAATCACATGTATTTGTAGCTTTCACGTCTATAAAGAGAAGAGGTGAAGAGCTGCAGAAAAGGCCTTTGAAGCAAAGCAATTTTTCCTGACCCTGTAAGTACTGTGCTGGGTTGGAGTGACAGGCCAGAAGAATCACTAAGTATCTCCTTATTTCTTTATTTTGCAGTTTCCAGGAAGCACTGACGTCCTCCAAGAAAAAAAATATGGTAAAATACAGATAACAGGGCTGTTCTTTCTTGGTATTTGTGAATTAAAAATCAAATGAAATTCAAACAAATTATTTCTTACAGAAGAGGGCAGGCAGCTACATACAAATTTTCCCTTCGCTTGCCTGTCGTGCAGTTCAATCTTCAAGTTTCCAGAAGTCAAACTTCACCTTGCCATCAGTTTTCTTTAGAAAAGGTGATGTTTTTCACATGATTTCAAACAGTATAAACGTTTTAAAAGCTGTTTTGTTTTTTTTTTTGCTTTCATGACATTTCAGACTACAGCAAGTGGCCCTGCGTACGGTAAAGTGCTTTAAATCACAGACGCCGTCAGCTTGGAATTGACTGGACCTTTACATAAATGTGATTTAACACCATCTAAGTGGTCTCAGTCTGTCAGCAGCCTGTTTCTTGGCACTATATCTGGGGCCTGGTTCTTCTCTTGTATGCTGGTGAACATCGGGCCGTGAAGTCACAGGAGCTGTGCAAGGTGGAAAACGGGCTGCTGCCTTTCAGTGATCCTTCCATTGCAATGGCACTACAAAGTATTCCAAGAATAATCACCTGTGCTCTTGCGTGCTTCTGCAGAGCATCAAGCTATGTTCAGTGCAGTTCAAAGGAGAATTTACTTTATAAATAATTATTTTTCTTTTTCCCAAAAGAAATACGTCCTGCCTGCAAAGCCTCCCATTAAGTGCCACCCAGCATGGCTGTGCAATACCTTGAAGAGTGTGAGGTCCCCCAGCACTGCAGCAGTGGGCTGCGACTTGCCACGGGGGCTGTATAAATAGATATGTGAGTGCACAAGTCCTTTCATCTGATCTGCTGCTGAATTTATCTGAAACTTCCTGTGCTCACATAACACGAGCAAAAAAGTGACTGCGACGCTGCTTACAGAGCACTTGTCTCTGCTTGGAAAATAAGAGAGAATTTATTTTGAGACAAATGGAATGTGTGAATTGTTTCTTCATCATTAACAACTTCTAAGTGTTGTCCTCAACCTCCTTCTTTTTTTTAACTAGGGTTTCTAATAGTCTCAGTTTGGAGAGATTCCTTCAGATCTCTATGTCTCAGCATGGCCATCTCCAAAGGGATGATTTTCAGCCAGAGGGTGGTGAGGCACTGGAACAGGTTGCCCAAGGAGGCTGTGGATGCCCCATCCCTGCAGGCATTCAAGGCCAGGCTGGATGTGGCTCTGGGCAGCCTGGGCTGCTGGTTGGTGACCTGCACATAGCAGGGGGTTGGAACTGGATGAGCATTGTGCTCCTTTGCAACCCAGGCCATTCTAGGATTCTGTGAGTTAGGTGCTGGCACACTGCAGCCACACCACCAGAGTAAGAAGCACTTGTTCATGCACAGATGCTTGTTTGCATGCTTACAAGTATACATACTTGCTTATATAATTCATATACATATACACATAAACCATCAAAAACTAGATGCAAATGCAACAGCAGCAGCACGCTACATTTACATCCAAATTTAGTTAGGTCTCATTAGCAATAACCTCTGGGGGCTTTAATTTCCAGAGTCCCCTGGAGCGCTGCATTTAACCCCAGAATGCAGCGAGGCTTTGGCTGCTGGTGGGGCAGCATCACACGCTGCCCTGGGAAGCTGTCATTCTGCACATGATGGAAATTCTTCCAAAAAAGAACTCGTTACATTTTTTGTCACCCTAGGGACACAAAGCCAATATACTTTATACACGAAATGCACCAAACTGGTAAGCAATCTCAGGCACTCAGGAGAACATCAGAACGGAGCCTGGCACACTGGCTCTGCCCATTGGTGCTCAGCTACGGTGGGAAAGGCACAAATCTCTCCCTGTGGAAGAACCACTTATGCTCCAAAATGCTGTCCTCAAAGGGCATCCGTGAGTTCATATCTTTGCTTTGCACCACCCTCAGGCTGGTCCCAGCAGTGGGGATAAGCCCTACAGCCGATGTTCTCCTGGGAGCAGCGACATGATGGTGTTGGGATGGGGTCTGCGCCTCTGCTGTCCATCTGCTGGCACCTCGAATGAGAATCGTTTTCTTTCTCACAGGCTTATTTTTAGCCAGGAGGAATCTGAGGCTTGTGCAAATGTTTAAACATGTCTCTCTTGAATTATTCAGTGTACTCTGCCAGCTTCTGGAGTTAATTAAAATGGAGGTTGGTCAATAGCGAGCTCTCTGGCTCACCATGGGGAGAAATCTAACAGCAGCTGTGGGGCCACTGATAACCACCTGCCTTCTCCATCCCTCCCAAGCCCCACACAAGCACTCGACTTAACAGCAAGGTGTTTTTGCCTGGAGTCAGGAGCAACGTACCCACCTGCCACTGCCAGAGGTACCACGGAGGGGCTATTTTAGCTCAGAAGTTGAAACTTACAGTGCCAACACATACATCTCTATGTTTGGAGGTTGCTCGAGGGATTTGGGCAGAAAGAGGCCCCTACTATGCCCACCTCCACGTCACACCCAGAAGTCACACCTCTTGTTTACCTAATTTCTGCTGCAGTTGAATGAGGCTTTTCCCACTATCAGATGAACATCCCCACGTAGCTCTAAAAAAAAAGACTAAGTGCAGCCCTCATCCTCTTGAAGTCAATGGGGAAATGGAGATCAGAACCAGAATTTTACTCATCATCTGAAGAAAAGCATGTGCCTGAGCCAAAGCTGGAGCCAAAGAAGGTCCCACCTGTGGCTCCAGCAGGGTTTGGTCCCAGAAGATGTAATAGTAGCACAATACAATCGCATGACCTTGCATCAGAGTATATTCACTCACACTCCTCCATGGCCCTCTCCTCTTCTTGAGAAATGTAATGAAGAGCAAGTTAGATACCAAGTCACCCAGTGTGGACTTTATCATCTGCCTGCACACCACCGATAGCAGTAACTTTGACATTACACCACACTGAAACACTCAGTTCCTGTTGCGGAGTTCTGTCCCCAATCAGACATCAATTAAAGTCACTGTTTCCCTTTGTGAATCACGATACTGTCAAAAACCCAGAGTTTGTTTCAGCTCAAAAACGTTCAGCAGCACCGAAATTCCTCCCCACCACACACACATGGTTTTAGCATGAGGAAGGTAACATACAGAGGCAGAAATATTGTACGTAGAAGGGAAAAATCACAGAATCATAGGGGTTGGAAGGGACCTCCAGAAATCATCGAGTCCAACCCCCAAAAATGTCACACAGTGCACCTGGGGACTTCTTTTCCCAGTAAGAGGCACGTGTCATTGCCATCACTGCTACTGCGTATGTTTGCTCCATGTGGAAAAGGACCCCCCTCACCTGGCAACAGATGCAAGAAGGAAATCACAGCACTCTGTTGGGAACAGCTGCAGTGGAATACAGCTGGAACACATCGATCCGATTTCATGCTAGAAAGTGAAAATATTGCCACTGTTGAGCTGAGCAGATCTGTAATCAACAGTGTTGAATTCTCTTCACACTCATGAAACTTTGCAGGCAGCTAAAGCAGAGAAGAATTTGATGGAGGTGGTATGCTGAGATAATACCTCTAGATCTGAAGAAACATAACACAGCAGGGCTGAGCTAGTCACATTTCCCATCAAGCCAGTAGACTTCACCAGAATCTTGTTTTATTTATTCTGCTTTGCCCAACATTTCTAAACTCACGTTCAGAAACTGTTTGACCTGACCTAAAACCAAGTTTGTCATCGTTACATTCTGGTACAACTGAGACTTGCAGTTACCAAGACATTATAATTAGGCTACTTGATACAGAAAAACGTTTCATCAGGAAGGCCTGGACTAAAGTTCAAGTGAAGTTGGTTTGCACTACTCAGAGACAGCCTGAATGAACAGTAACTCAAACAGTGCCTGATTCATATGTGACACTGCTGGACTTTGGAACAATAACGGCGTGCTTGGAACTCTGTTGGGAAGGATTCTCTTCCCTCTTATTATAAACAAAATGAAATCTTTTGGTACTGATGCTTCCTGCTGTATGGTAAGAGAAGTCACATTAACTAATAAAAATCTTAAAAAAAAAAAATGGGAAAAGAAAAGCTCCACCTGGTTCCAAGGTTCAGTGCTAGCAGACAATGGATGCCTTTCATCCCACTGCTGTCAGAAGCAGGTAGCAGCTTGCTTCTCCCCTTAAAAGGATGGCTGATGGATGAGAGCCAGGTGCAGAGCTGCTGTTCTGGTCTGCAGAATCACAGCCCCGAGGAGATAACACAGGAGCAGAACTGCTGTTCTTCTCAGGCAGAACGTGGGTGGGAGAGCGACAGCCTCCAGATGGGAAGAGGGACTTTCCTGCTAAAAAAGCCTGAGAACCACTGAGGTGGAACAAATCCATCCAGAATGACAGCTGAGATGTCACAAGAAAATGGGCTTTCCTTGGGATCAAAACTGTACATTAGAAAACATTTTATCAGAAAATGGGCCGTCTTCAGAGGGCTTATTTTGAGCAGAAAGCGGTATGATACGTCACTATATGCATGTTGTTTACATCTCGCTTTAACACAGTTAGTGGGAGGAAGCATTTCACTGCCAAAAAGGACTTGAGAGCTGCACTGTTTGCACGTAGCAATATTTAGACACGGCAAACCCACGGGTATTTATGTCTGTCCGATTATGATATCAGTAGGAAGCTACAGGAAAGACGGACTCTGTGTCTGCTAAACTAGAGAGAGATAAAGGCTCCCATTAAATCTGATCACAGAGGTGTTGTTTTGAGGCACAGACAGCATTTTCAGTTCCTGTCCCATGTCAGAACTCAAAGCTGTACTTATTTTGACAGGAAATGAGAATCACAATCTGAAGCCCAGAGGCATGTCATTTCAACTGGCAGTTTTGCTCTCTTTCACCAACACTCAGTGCATGCTGCAGTTCTGATGTCTCACTGAACGGCCCAGGTAGCTTATCACCCCAGAATCCTATCTCAAGCTAGGCAGGCAGCAAACCTGATTCCTTAGACCAGGTAGGCAGCAAAACTTGTGTCTGCCCCTAGGCAGTTATCTTGCTTCCCAATAAGAGATCAGCCCCAGCCAGCTGTTCCATGCTGCAGTGAGCGCAGCATGACATACAAAGGGCAACGAGGGCATTGTGCTGCTGGGGAGGTGACCAGCTCTGCATTTTGGGGCCAGGGGTTCCTCCTCTCGGGCTCTGGGAGGAGGCAGAAAGGAAGTCGAGGGTTGGCTCTGCTTAGATGTTAATCTATCTAGAACTTTTAACTCTTGGTAGCAGGATGTCTTTTTATCATTTGCACAGCATCTGGTACGACAGAGCCCTCCTCCACAAGCAGATTCCAGCAGCTATCAGCACCAATAATTTTCCCTGCTCGGACGACGCAGGCTGGCACGATGCTCTATGGCAGTGGCACAGCACTGACTCTGCTGGCTCACAGACAGCCAGCAGCATGGCCTGGCAGAGCTGCCTTCCAGTAAAGATCAGAGAAAACATGAACTACGTAATTGCTGCTTGAGTGGCCGTGAGCTGAGGCAATCCTCATCCTCCCCGGCAGGGAAGCACAGGGCAAGGCCCGGGCAGTTATGAATCACCCAGCCCTGAAGGAAGAGCTCTCTGAATCCTGTGGGGTTAAAGAACTCTGTTCTAACTCCAGTTCAAGACTAAACAGCAAGCTCTGCAGCGTGCTGCAGCTCCTCCAGGCTTGCTGCTGCCCCGAGGGTGAGGAGGGGAGGCTGCAGCACTGCCAAGGGCCCCAGAGCCTTTCCTAGAGGTTTGGATGGAATTGTGACAGAAGTTACCTGAGGGATTTGTAGTTCCAGTCACTGAGGCAGTGAAATCCCAGCCTGTAACAACCCAACTGCTAGCTGCTTGCAGCTGTGCGGTCCTGGGCTGATGAGAGACTGTGAAGTGAGCCCTGTCCCAGAGCACACATCCACATAACAGAGGGTACAGACAGCAAGTTAGGGCACTAGTCAGTAAAAACCATGCATTCTGTAACAAGCAGCATTAAAATGCATCTAAAAAGGAGTAGTTTCCCTGTCCTCTGGTACCAAGTATACGACCCACACCTTCTCACCTCCCCACTCCAGTACTCCCCAACCTGCACAGGACCCTTCCAGAATCATTTTTCACCCTTTCGGAACCATTTTTGAAGCTGCTCAAGCATAGCATTTCTGGAAGATCTCACACACCAAAACAGCTGATTAAGAAGCAAGCTGTCAATAAAGTGTAATCTTTATTCAAGTAAACCTTGACTTTTACATTAGGGATATGTTTAGAATGAAGACACCCACCTCAGCAGGATGCTGTGCTGAATGTCCATCCATCAGCTGCAGACAAGGGCCTCTGAAGCTCAGATGGCTGCCATCCTTCAGTTATCACAGTACTGTACCTTTACAAGAGACAGCATCAGCACTGTGATAACTGAGCCAGGGCAGCCTGTCAGTCATCGTGGCCCCTCCGCAATGCTGCCAGGCTCAGCAGGTGCTTCCTCCATTCCCCATCCCTCGCATGTCTCAGAACCTCGGATCACACTCATGGGTTCCCTAGCTGCCAGGTGAGAGGCTCAGGAACATCTTACAGAAGACTCTGCATCTGGGGCTTCAGTGCAAGAAATTATTGCGATCACAGTGCTACTGTAACTTCTGGCTGAATCATCTTAAAAATCCAACTCACCAATGCTAGACTGAAGGGAGAAGTGTTAACTTATCTCTTTATAAATAAAGCTGGAGAGAGTGAAGGCATTCCCCTCTCCTCCTTAAATTCATTGCAGCTCGAAGGCAGCATTTGTTTTCTGCTACTCAAGTGCTGAATGCCATGAACTAGACAGCATGTACACCTGGCCACGGGCCAGGTGAGTTAATGATGCCACACTGCGTGCAACAGCTAAGGGCTGGGATTGCTCACAGCACGAGCACGAGGGTAGCACCACACTGTGACCACGCTGCATACTGCACCGAGCAGGCCGGGCTCTCACCCAGGCAGCAGAGCAGGCTGGCGGGCGGTGGAATTTTACAGCGCTGTGAACACATTCAGCTGGGCTTAATCAGAGCTGGTCACATGTGCTCGGAGAGCTGGGATGGCAGATATCTGCTCCTATGCCTGCTGATGGGTCTGATGGAGCAGCACCAAACGGCAAGCAGCCAGCTGTGCTGAGACTGCAGCTGGAATAGGCAGGAGAGGTGCCCACAGTCTCCAGAGGCTTTGCTATGCTGCTGGCGTTTTTAGGTGGTAAGATCCAAACATAAAATTGTGAAATAAACAGGTATACTGCAAGCAAGTTAAACTTTTGTCTACCTGTATTACTAATTAATTTGCTTCTAGTATAGTATAAAAGCTTCGTTTATGATGCTGATGGACTTAATCAGTACAAGATGCCCCTTTATTTCAAACAGGAGGGGGCAGAAACTCCAGATGTGGGTCAGTGCTGTAAGCAGCCCACTTACCTGGGAAGGGCACATCCAGAGATGTCATGGAGATTGTTTCTAAAAGAGAAAGACGTAGCGCTCGGATGGACCCAGCTATCAAAATGGTGTCTTACAAGTTTCTAACTGAAGAGGGCAACGGAGAGACAAATATGAAATAGCTGAGCAGAAGCACGCAGTGGAAAAAAATATTTGTACATTTTAAAACAAACTACAAACATACATTACATAAAAAGGGGACAGTCAACAGATTATGCAATGCTGATGTCAGATGAGACAGATGACTTAAACATATAGTCTAAAACGTGCAGCTTTACCATCCATTGTAATTCATTACATCATCATCTGCTGCAGGAAAAACAAGCAAAACTTTGTTAGAAAACCAACCTTATGAAATCCTGTACATACAGCCATGGCTTCTGAAAGGGAAGCAAGAAATGAACAATTTGTTCCCACTCTGAAATGTTTTTACGTTACCATTATTAACCCAGCAGTAAAGTCTACCGATTTCAGCTGAACAGAATGAAAGTAGAAAGAGGAATCCTACATTTCTGAGGCCAAAGCGACCGGAGAAGAACTGCTGTTGATCAGCTCCAAGATTTCATCCCGTGCTCCAGCAGCTGCTGTTACGCTGTGTGAAGGAAGCACAGCAGCACCCCGGCACAAAGACCATCCCACCCCAATTGCACCAACACTCACTGCTGATGCCATTTTCTCCAGAGAGGAGCTCACCCTGATTCCAACAGAAAGCCAGTCCACAGCACGCACCGATCTCCACATTGCCTCAGTCAGGCTGCACGTACACAGGCTGGAAGCAAACAGGTGTGCACAAACACACTGCTAAGCTCCCTGTCATTATCTAAAGGGCCCTCCCTTCTTTCGAAATAACAACCTGACGAGCTCGGAGCTCACAGCCCAGCACACGTCTCCATCCACGGATTTTCTTCAAGTGCTTCACGTCTCCCTACGCTTTTAAAGGCGCTCGTTCCCAGCGCCGTTTCACCTTTCCCTGCTGACAGCCCTGCAGGCCGGCCCCTCTGGCAGCCCTGGGGGTCCCGCGGCACCCCAGCAAAGCCCGGTGGGCTCACACCGCCCTCCCCACACGCGGGTCGCTACCTGAGGCCGCTGCGATGCGCTGGGACGGAACCAAAGCGTTCCGCATCCCGACTTCGGCCAAACCGCGAGGAAACCTGAGGGCAGAGAACGGCAGTTAGAAGGCAGCGACCGCACGGCCCCGACGCTGCGAGGAGCCGCGGCAACTCACAACTTTCCCTCGAAGCCGCTCCCCACAGCGCGCTCCCCCAGCCCCGGGGCGGGCGGCGGGACGCCCGGAGCCCCTCGGAGCCCCCCGGACCCCCGGCCCCTCGCCGGGCCGCACCCCGCGGCAGGCCCCGCCCGCGTAAACACCGCCGCTCGGAAAATAACAGTGCGCAACGCGGGAGCGCCGCGCCCGGCCCCGCCGCACGGGCGTTCCCCCCTCCCCCGCGCTGCCCCCTCGGGGCCGGGCGGCGGGGCCGGGCCGGACCCACCTGCGGGCGCGCGGCGGGGCCGGGGGCGGCGTGACGCAGCACGGGCGGGCGGGCGGCGTGAGGGCCGCCATCTTGGCGTGTTGATGGCAGCGCCGCGCGGCCATGTGACGGCCGCTTCCGGAGCGGCGCGGGGGCGGGCGGCGGGGCGGGGACGGGCGGGTACACACGGACACACAGACGTACGGACACACAGACGCGCACGTACATAGACGCACGCACGCGTGGGTGCCCCGTGTATGTGCGGTGGGGGGGGCGCTGTGCCCGGCGGGCCGTACCATCGGCGCGGGGTCCCGCTCGTTCCGCGCCTCGTTCCGCCCCCCCCGCGCCGCCCATCGGTGCGGGACCCGTCGGGCGGCCGGACTACGAATCCCAGGGTGCCGCGGCCCGAGGGGGCGGGCGGGCAGGCGGAGAAGCCCCCCCCTCCTGCTCCTTTCATCCCTCCCGCCCTCCCCCCGTGCTGATGTGTACCGTGTGCGGGGAGGGGGGAGCGGCACGCTGCGGCCGGCAGCCCCTCCGCGCCCCGCTGTGAGGGGGATGCGGGTGCCGTCGGGGCGCTGCCCCCCGTCGCGGCGGCTTCTCCTCCTCCTCCTCCTCCTCCTCCCCCCGCAGCTGCGGGCTCCCCCCGCTCCGGGGCTCCGCGCCGCCGCCGCGTAACGCGCCGTGCCGCCCCGCAGGGACCCCCCGCCCGGCTCCGGTAGGCGGCCATGGCCTCCAAAGTGCTGCGGGCGGTGGTGTTGGGCCCCCCCGGCTCGGGGAAGGGGACGGTGTGCGAGAGGATCGCCCGCAGCTTCGGGCTCCAGCACCTCTCCAGCGGCCAATTCCTGCGGGAGAGCCTCCGCGGCGGCGGCGGTGAGTGCCGGGGGTCGGTGCGCACCGACGGGGCGGGAGGGGGTCGGGGGAGCCGTCCGGGTTTTGTCCGTCCCGCTGAGCTGCGGTGTCCCCGCGCCCCGCCGCCGAGCCGGGGCCGCCTCTGGATTGCGGGCGGTGGCGTCGCCGGGTTTCGTTTATCGTCTCATGCATCTTGAGTTTATGGGGTGGCTGATACGATGGGGTGACTGTCCCAGCTCTGGGCGCTGTAAATAAAATCCTAACGTATCTCGAGTTGAAAGAAGGGACCCGTGAGGATCATCGAGTCCAACCCCTGGAATAACCCACGCAAAAGTATTGAGTTTGTTGGATTTGGCAAGAGCAACATTTGGTATTGGAACTGTATGATCATAGAATCATAGAATGGCCTGGGTTGCAAAGGACCACAATGTTCATCTGGTTCCAACCACCTGCTATGTGTTCCAACCAGCAGACCAGGCTGCCCAGAGCCACATCCAGCCTGGCCTTGAATGCCTGCAGGGATGGGGCATCCACAGCCTCCTTGGGCAACCTGTTCCAGTGCCTCACCACCCTCTGTGTGAAAACACAGCCTGTGTGATCTTTAAGGTGCCTTCCAACCAAGCCATGGTATGGGAGCATTGCAGTATGACTGAAGGCAGATGCTTGAAGTTGTGCAAGGGATGTGTGTGTTCATGAGGATCCCACTGGGAAGCGGGGTGCTGCAGCTGTGCCATCCACTGCAGGAGGGCTGGGGAAATGCTGCAGGGTGCCCGTGTGTGCTCCTGCTCATTAAGCTACTTCCACAATCAGGGAGTGTGGGGGGACAGCAAGCCTCAGCTCATCCTGTATTTTGCACCCTAAGCCTTTTGGAGAGCTGATAGCATTTGCTGTGCCCGCGCTATCAGATTCCACAAACTTCAGGGGCCAGCAGCCAGTGGGGTGGCTGTGGTTGGGCAATACCAGCTTGCAGCAGTTCTGTGCCCTGCTGCTGTGCGTGGGACCTGCCCAGGAGGAAGCTGACTCAGAAGAGCCGTGGAGTGGCATCCATGCAAAACAGGAGGGGGGGAAATAGGCGCACTTTCCCTTTTTAGAGGTGTGACAAGAAGGGAGGGTGAATGAATGCTGGGAGCTGTGTGCGCCGCGGGGCGTTGCTCACCACCCTGCCTCTGGTCACGCAGTTAAAAAGACCCAGATTTCCTTCTATAAATAAAAAGCACAAAAATATTTCCTTTGGAAAGAGACTGAAAATTCAGAAAGTCCGGCTAACTTTTGGCTGGGCTGCAAAACACCTGAGGGCAAACCAGGCGGATTTGCAAGGCGTGGAAGTATGGCTGTGGGTGGGGAATGCTCCTGTGGGCATCAGGTGTGCAGTGCTGAGCTGTGTGCACCCACAGGCTTCCCTGGGTTTTGCCTGGGTTTTCCCTGGGTTTAGCTCTTTGTGTAGGATAGCTCTGGGGATGCTGCAGGAGGAGGCAGCTGTGAGCTGAGTTAGCCAAAGTCTTCCAAAGTAAACTTGGGTTCCCAAAGGAGACAACACTGAGAAACCTGGATAAAACTGCTCAGAAGTGAACCAGCCTCGACTTGGCACAGCTGATTGTCCTTTCAGATGCCACCTCTGACATAGCCTCTGGTCACAGCTCTCAGTAAGGTGCAGCTATTTGCTTTTTTTCCGCTGTTTGCTTTGGACAAGCTGTTACATGAGCATGTTGCTGTGTGCCAGCTCCGGAGGAAGCTAAATGGAAGTAAATTCCCTCCCTGGGTTTATCATCTGTGTCACTGACATTGCACTTCAGGGCAGAGGAGCCGCATTACAGCACCTAAAGGACTGTTGGGGGGGGTTCAGAGCAAGGATCATAGGTGGTTTTTGTGCTTGCTGCTGCAGGACATGGTTCATAGGAAGCCAGTTAATCAGTGTCTTGCTTAGTGGCTGCCTTGTTGTACAGAAGTGCTTTTTGTGGATGTTGGTGAAGAAACAGAGCTTTTGGTGCTAGGCAAGGCGTGACGGGGGATGGTGACTGTTTTATTCATCTGGTTCAAGCCTCAGTGCCCAGGGCTTTATTTCTGGTCTGTGCAGCATCCTGGAGTCCCAGCAGGACCCAGTTAATTTGCAGTAAAACTCTGTGCTCCAGGCAATGCCTGGGTCCGTCCCCTCGCCTGCTCACTGTGCTGCTCGGGATGCAGTCGTCGTTTCAGGGGCCATCTGCTTGTGGATGTCCCCAGATGTGTGGCTGTGCCAGGCTCCAGCTCCCCAAAGCTGGGTCCTGCCTTCAGGGATGGGTGAGAGCCCTGGGCTGGGGAGAAGCACTGGAGCTCTGAAAATTAGAGGAAATATCTGGCCTTGGCCAGCCAGGGTTGTTATAGCTTGGTGCACAGATAACTGTGATCAGTGCTGCATTAACCACTTGGAGCTTCTCCTTCCGTTAGCTCCAGATTGCTCTGCTGGAGCCTCTGTAAGAAATCATGCAGAAGGTGGCTCCAAGGGACCAAAAGTCCAAGGTTATTTTGTAGTATCCGGCCAGGGGCTGCTGGCCAGCAAAGCTTTTATGCTCCATGCCAAATTCCTGCACCCTGTGCTTGAGAACAGCCTCTTCTTGAGCCCCTGCAGCCTCTCCAGCTCCCAGCTGGTGCTGCTGCCTTTGCAGGAGGTGTCACAAGGCCATGTCACTCTGATACAGAGTTGGAAGGCACAGATGAACTAGGGTTACAGCAGGGGCTGAAGTCCTGCGTTAAACCTGCGGTCATTAGCTTAACAGGATTAAGTGATAGCAGTGTGGATTTTGGCCCTTGTTTGGGAAGGATGAACCCCAGATCATCACACAGCGGGATCGGGATCTGCAGGGATATCCATGCGTGGGCATGCCCAAACCCTGCTGCCTCTTGGCTCAGGGCTGGGGCAATTTCACCTCAGAAATGCATAGGATAGATTGAGAACATTGGAGATAAAAGCAACTCAGCAGGGTTGTGCTGCAGGGGTGATGTGATGCAGCACATCCCAGGTGCTGGGGGCCAAAGACTGAGTAGCTCCATGCATCCTTTGTAGGAACTATCTGCCCATTTTGCAGTATGAGCGATGCCTTGAGAGCTTGGGAGGAGGCTGAGCAGGGATGGAGAGGCTGAGGGGCTCCAGTAGCAGTCTGAAAGCATTGCCACCCTGTGCTGATGTGTTGACCCCGTGTCAGTGCATGCACTCCCATGGTGGTGCATTGCCCCCTTGCTGATGTGTCCCCTATGCATGCTGGAGCATTCCCTGCACCAGGATCAGCAGAGAGCTGTCTGCTTATATTGCAGTCATGGAAAAACTACAGCATTTTGGTGCAGAGCTATGGCCTTGGGTGGACGTGCAAGATGCATTTCCAGACTTCCCAGCTGTGGGTTGGAGTGTTTGTTGTCAGCAGCTGGTCCTGTGGGTCCTTGGGACAGGAGTAGGACATGCAGCTACAGCCTGAGCTCTGCTCCTTCAACCAGCCACAGCTCTTCAAGTCTTCTGGCAATGTGCAGGCCACATGAATAAATATTAAAAAATGTAGGTGGATGCAATAATATTTATGCCCTAGCAGGTCTCTGTGCTGGTTGCGTAAGACGTAATTTATTCTTTTCATCTTCATGTGCTTTCCCAAGCAGGAGGGTGACATATGGGCAGTGACAAAGAGCTTGTCATTGAACAAGGTATTTTCTGCAGCCCTGGGGATGCACGGAGACTACGAGCTGCTCAGCAGCATTGGTTGCAGAACGTTTGTGGAGCGGAGGGAGGGGACCACCATCATGCCCCTGCTGACTCATTCCTGCAGCCTGGTGACTCAGCGTTTTGTGGGCAGGTTGCCAAAAGGGCAGCCTCTGCGTGCCCTGCTTCATCCACACACGTTTGTTTCGGGGAGGTTCCCTGCAGCCTCGCACACCCGGAGCTGTGCTGCACAGGCTGCTCCAGGCTCTGTCCTCTAGATGAGATGGGCTCTCTCCGGGAGCTGTGCTTCTTGCATCAAACCTTTCTGCGTGCCAGAAATTCAGCCTGTGCTCTGGTGCGGGTGCCTGACCAGCTTCTACATCTTGCTGTAGTCTGGCAAACCAGAGCTTGGAGAGTCCCTTTTCCTTCAGCCAGCTTGCATCTTTCAGCTGCTTTGTTCCAAAAGCCACCAGTGAGGGGTATTGAGACTGTATGATGTCAGGTTCAGACAGAAGGGGGTGGTGGGTCCTTCCTGGAGGGGGAGATCAGCTAAGGACAGTCCCACTGATGGAAGGATTCTGCAGGGAACTTTGTCCTGCTGCACCTCCCTCCATGCTCAGCCACCTGTGCAAAGCATTCTCTGATGGTGCAGCATGGCTCTTAGTACTTCAGATAGAAGACTCGTGCACTGAGAGGGCTAAAATGTGCTGTCCTAGTAGAAAACTTGCAAAAATGGACTGCAAGTCCAGATGCTGTTAGGTGCTCTGGGAGGAGGATACACTCAGGTTTTCTTACCTGAATGTATCCTGAGTTGAGGCTCGGAAGTCTTAAAAGCCTGTGGATGGAAAGCTGTGTTCTCCTTTCAGCAGTGATAACAGATGCTCAGAGGCGTGGGTTGTCAGACGAGCTTTCTGATGATGCCTGTTTACTGTCACATTTTACATGTGACACTGGGAATGTGCATCCCTCCAGATAATTTATAAAAGATGGTGCAGTGTCTCACGACGTACATGAAAGCAGGAGGAGGCAAACTTAGTTTGTCTCAGTCATGTTACAAGCATTACCCAAAAGCATCATTTGTCCCAATAACTTTATGGGAAGCTCCTCTGAGGCACAGTGACTGCAGCTGTAACATTGGGCATGTAGCAAGGTGTGTTGTTATACGCAATGTGCAGAGCAGGAGGTGAGCCTGGCAGCTGGCTGCTGAGCAGAGCTGCAGCCATGCAGTGTCTCGGTGACATCTGATGCAGGTGGCCCTGCTCATGTTACCCCTCACCACGCATTCCCCAGCTCCAAAGGAGCTCTGTGTTCCCCAGTGTGCTGCCGAAAGGGTGAGCGATCTCTGAGGGCAAGCAGAATTTGAGGGGGAGCAATACTGTTTCATGCAGAAATGTCATGCAGTTTTAATTTTTTTTTTTTTTTAACTTGAACAGAAGTTGGCGTCTTGGCAAAGCAGTACCTTGAGAGAGGCCTTCTGGTGCCTGACCACGTCATCACACGTGTGATGATGACGGAGCTGGAGAAGCGGCGAGCAGAGCATTGGCTGCTTGATGGTGAGTGCGTCTGTGTGGGCAAAACCCAGCCACCTTTAAAGCATCGCTTTGCACCTGATGGGTTTGAGAAGATCAAAGGTTCCTGTCCTTGTGCTGCTGGCAGTAAACGGGAGGGCAGATGGCACCAAACTGCTTACAGGAGCAGTGCTCTCAGGGAGAGCATGAGGTTCACCTATTTTTTTTCAGTAAATCAAGAGCTTGAGGAGGGACTCCATCAGTTTGAAGCTGCAGAGCTAAAAATAAGAAAAGGTCCTCACTGTGTGTGGATGCTATCAGTTGGGGTCAATGGTCCTTGCTGGTTCTGGCAGCAGAGCAAGGAGAGAAATTGGTTTGTGGCTTTTGCTTCCTTGAGCCCTAAGAAGCAGCACATGTGCATGCAGTTGAGATCATTGTGTGGGGAAGGGAAAGGAGAGAGGTGTTTCATAAAGCAGCCCCTGGGGCCAGCGTGCAGAGTGGGGCTGGCCAAGAAAAACTTCTTCCCAGCTCCATCTGCATCTGAACGAGCTGTGATCCCAAGCCATACATCCACCTGGGATAGAGAAATGCTCCAAGCAAAGTGTGTGGGAGGTGTGCAGCAGGCAGCTCTGATGGCAGTGCTGTGAAGAGCTCTGGGATTTGGGCAGGGGAAAGGATGGTGGGATTTGGTGGGGTGCAGCTGCCTGGGTTTTTGGGCAGAGGCTCATGCGACATAGGGAGGGGCAGTCAATCTGGTGAAGCACTTTCAAAAAGCTTGTTATACTAATACTCTCTTTCCTTACTTTGAAATGTTCCTTCGGTTGTTTCTTAGTAAGTTGCAAAATGAGGAAAGTGGGTGGGCAAAGCACCCCAAACTCAATCTCCACTATTACATTTCATTACTCTTATACTAGCACTACTCGGTTCACTGGAAACACGGTGATTAGCAAATATTACAGCAAGTAGCACTGTACAAACAAGCATTTTGTATTACAAATCTACTGTTTCTGCATTCACGAGCATTTGCATCCCAGTATTCACTCAGACCCAGGTTTGCCTCCAGGGCAAAGCATGGCCATGGGTGGTGGGCATGGATATGGGGTGCCTCCTGTTTTGCACGGTGACCTCTGACAAGAAGCATGCTTATTTCAAGCAGTCCATTCAGTAACACAAAGAACAGTCCAACTTGACTTGGTAAAGCAGATCGCATGTATTCTTTCTCATGCTGACTAATTCATTAGCTCTGATGACATCCTGGCAGGCTCACAGCTAATAATGCTCAACTGGGGAAAGGCTTAGGATGTCTCCTGGGGCTCTGCAGGAGTTTGCTGAGCTTAGTGGTGGCCTGGAGAGGTGGGGAAAGTCCTCATGCTGGGCACTGCTTCCCAGGAGAACGCGAGCCTGAAGAGATCTGTGTGTTGTATTTTGGGAGCTGGTGCTGGTGGAGCTATTTTCTGCAGCAGCCATCTGGTGGATGGCTCTTTCGCACCATGTGCACTCAGTGAGGAGCTGTGCTATCTTTGCAGCACCTTTGCAGCAAGCAGCCGTGCGCTTTTCTTCCAGTCACCCTGTTGTGCTGTGGTACATGCCTGCAGGTTTCCCACGGACACTGGGACAAGCTGAGGCACTGGACAAGATCTGTGAGCTGGACCTGGTGATCAGCCTGCACATCCCCTTCGAGACGCTGAAGGACCGCCTGAGCGCCCGATGGATCCACCCAGCGAGCGGACGGGTCTACAACATGGAGTTCAACCCTCCTCATGTGCATGTAAGAGCTTGGAGCAGCCTTCTGCTGCGTGAGTGGGCTGGCACAAGCTTCACATACCACTGGGGAAAAATCCTATGTAGTAAGACCTCATCAAAAGCAACATAGCCAGCAGATTGGGGTAGCTGATCCTGTTTCTCTGTGCTGGTGAGACTTCACCTGGAGCACTGTGTCTAGATGTGAAGTTCTCAGTACAGACATTGACCTCTGGAAGGGCCACAAAAATACTTCCAGAGATGGAACACCTTCCTATGAGGACAGGCTGACTGCTGGGGCTGTGCAGCTGGAGAAGAGAAGGCTCTGGGGAAGAGCTGAGAGCAGTCTTTCACTATCTAAACAAGGGATGTAAGAAGGCAGGGGACAGACTCTTGAGTGGGATCTGTGGTGATAGGACAAGGGGAAATGGTTTCATACTAAAGAGGGGAGGTATAGATTGGATAGAAGGAAATAGGTTTTTTTTTTTTTTTTTCTTGTTTTCTTTTATGATAAGAGCAGTAGAGCATTGGCACAGGATGCCTATAGAGACAGTGATGTCCCATCCCTGCAGACACCCAAGGTCAGAGGACAGGGCTCTGAGCACCTGGTGGAGCTGTGGGTGTCACTATTCATTGCAGGGGAGTGGGAACAGATGGCCTTCAAAGGTCTCTTCCAACTCAAACAATTCTGCAATGCTATGAAGACCAGGGATATTGGGGCACCAGATGGCTTTGGCCTTGAAAGCTGTCCTGCAGAGTTCTGCACACTGCCTTTTGGAAAATGAGGTTTGTGCTAAGTGCTCAATGAAAATGCTTTTGACAGCATTTGCCTTTCTGCAGGGCATTGATGACGTGACGGGCGAGCCGCTGGTCCAGCGTGAGGATGATAAACCTGAGGCCGTCACTGCCCGGCTCAGAAAGTACAAAGATGCTGCAAAGCCAGTAATAGAGTTATACAAGTGAGTTCAACCGTGTGAATAAGGCACAGCCCTGCTGCATTCTGGGGGCAGATTGCTGTGCAGCACACCCAGGACCATGGAGGTGGTGCCCTGCAAAGGGTGGTTCACTTCACTCACCAAACCACTAGCAGCTTTCTGTGCTGCTTCAAATAGCATCAATGAATGGGTTTATTAAGTAATCCCCTGTGCTGTGCAGGCCTGGAGTGGTA
Source organism: Chrysolophus pictus (assembly GCA_037305975.1). Taxonomy (NCBI): domain Eukaryota; kingdom Metazoa; phylum Chordata; class Aves; order Galliformes; family Phasianidae; genus Chrysolophus; species Chrysolophus pictus. The sequence continues at coordinate 28,083,449 of CM074583.1, forward strand.
TGTTTGCCTTGCAAAAAAACAGTCCAAGGCTCCTGGGCTTGGCTTTTAAATGAAGTACTGGGCAATTGGCAACAGGGCAGAGGAAAGGGCAGAGGTGGTAGAGAGCACATAGATCATGAGTGTATACACCTCAGGGGAGATTAGAGGTGTCTTCTAGCCCCCTGCATGCAGACACATGTGGAAAAGCTTTGTTGTAAGCATCTCAGTAGCTGCATGTCTCTAAAGCTCAGAGCTGTTGCCACTTTGAGCTGTGCACTGCTGCACTGATGCCCCAGGGTAAGCTGGGGTGGGTGTGCTATAAGTAGATGATCACACTTCAGGATCTGACCCTGCAGTCCACACTGTTATTTTGGAGCTGAGAAATGTCTTGTCCTCACCCTCTTGGCACTAACTGCTTGACTCTCTTCAGGAGCAGGGGTATCCTGCACTCATTTTCGGGGACAGAGACCAACAAGATCTGGCCGTACGTGTATGCTCTGCTGTCCAACAAGATCCCACCCCTGCGCTCAGAAGAGGAGCACTAAGCAGCTTGGGCTGGAGACCAGGAGTTGGTGTGATAACTGCTTGGTTTCTCTGCATGGTGCTGGAGCTGTGCTCAAATTAGGCAATCATGCAGTACCATCCCCAGGTGTGCTGAATAACAGCGGTGGAAACACAGCTATAACCAGTATCCAGGTGAAAAGATCTATGCTTATAAGGTCAAGTCTGCTAGAATAAGTGTTATTTCTTCTGAGGCTAGAAAATATTCCTGCCTGTGATCCAACCACACAGATCAGTGATGCAAACCTAGGTCATGATTCTTTCAGGTTTACACAACCTGCCGTGATCTCCCTGCCACTTCCTGTATGAAACACCAGCCTCTAAGCCTATAATGTGCCATTCCATTGCCCTACAGTACTGGTTAGCACAGGTCTCTCTGTTGTTGTCTTTTTAAAAAAATTATTTTCTATTAAATTTATTTCTTAGAGAAATAAAGCTCTAAAGTGCAAGATTTCAGCCCGGTGGGAATTGGTGAGGAACAGAGAAAATATTCACACTAGAGCTCAGAAATGTCAAGATCACATTTCCAGTAACAGTAGACGTAGAAGAGGGGAAACACAGGAGATAGAATACATACTTGTGCTTTTCCCATAAGGAGAGATGAAGAAAACAGTAGAAAAAGCTGCTACATGTTTTACTTGTCATGAGCTGGTGTGATGTGGAGCAGGAAGGTGAGCAGGCTCTGGTTTGTGCTTACTTTGTCCGTAGCTTTCCATGCCACGAGATACAGCCCTGTTTCAATAGCTTCTCCCAAAGATTTTAAATGTGTTTTGGTGAGAAACAGAGTCATTCCTTGTTCTCTGCTGCCTTTGTCCCACTGGAAAGGTGCTGTCCCAAGGATGATCCTCCTGCGAGGGGTTCACCTGCAGTGGTTGCAGGCTCTGGCAGTGCCGTCCTGCTGTCTGTCCCTTATGTCCACGAGGGCTGTCAAAGTGACCACACTCCTTTCAGCAGTGTTGTGTGTGAGCGTGCATCTGTCTGAAACAGCATTAGCATGCTCCTGCTGCCCAGCAATTGGTTTGCAAACAAGATAAGGGCCGTGCTGGTGCTGTTCCCACCCCTGCATGCAGGAGCTCTGGGCACAGCTGCCAGGTCTATGGGGACGCTCCCCTGGTCTCCTCCAGTTGCCTTATTTTATAGACTCTATATTTAAGAAAAAAAAAAAAGAAAAAAGAAAGCAAGGTGTGTATTTTTTAAAGTTTAAAAAATAAAGCTGAATTTTAGCATCTGCTTTGGAGAACGCTTTGCTGAGCTGCTTGCTGCAGTCTGCCAGACCATAGGCAGGGATGCAGGGAAGCTGTCACTGCCCTCCACCCGTGCAATCAATTAGAGCAGCCTGGGCAAGTTCCTGTTGCTGAAATGTCACTGTGTTATTGCTTGGAGAGCAGCTCCGCAGTAGGGCAGGGCGGACCAACTTCTTAGGGAAATATTCTTTTAGGATTTTTTTCTTTCTTTTGCCCTGGGAGCACTTCTCTGAGCCGCCTCAATGCCACCAGCAGCTCTGCTTGTCACTGGCTCGGTTGGGAACAGCTTTGCCCTCGCTTTTTCCTGATAACAGCCAGAATCCATCACAATTCCCTGCAGTAGCATCTCTGGCACGTGAGCGCTTGTTTCGGAGGCTCTAAGCTCTCCCATAGATGCAGAACCTCGTGGCCACGCATCCCTCCAGCCCTCAGGACAGGTTTTTCCATAAGAGTTGTACTTTGCACTTTGGCGGACCAAACCCCGGGTTGTCCCACCAGGCAGTGCAGCCCTCGCTCTCCTCTGCCCCTGTGCTGTGAATCTCACGCTTCCCGCAGCCTCAGCCACACAGTAGGGACCAAAGGGCAGCGGGTGCCCACATCCCAGTATGTGACACTGAGTTTTGCTCCTTGAGTTTTCTCCCGGGGAATCTCCATTGCTGTTCTGCCGCTTGGAAGATGTAAATAAATTTTTTCTCCTGCTTATCCCCAGCTTGGTGGTGTCTGTTTGTGAGTTTTGCCCCCACGGCCGCTGAGCCTTCCCCCACACCGAGGCAGTAACAGGTCCTGTGTTTGTCCGTGGGTTTGTCTGTGGGAGACTGGCACCAGTGGGCACAAGGAGGGTGGGAGGGAAGGAGAGGATCTACAGTACCCACACGCAAACTGGAGGAAATCTCTCCCGTAAGGCTTTTGGTTTGAACGTGAAGCTGCTGTTTGAGCCAGCTCCTTTCAGAACCATTCAGGCTAGAAAAGCAATCTGTGCTCCCCCAGCCCACCCCCCCATGCCCACTGCCCACGTCCCTCAGTGCCACATCCCCATGGCTCTGAACACTCCCAGGGACGGTGACCCCTCACCCCTGGGCAGCTGTGCAGTGCTGAGCGCTCTTTGGAGAGGAGATATCCCCTAATATCCAATCTTCGTTTGATAAAATCTGAAATGAACAGAGCTAACCCGGGCAGCTCTGAGATGCTGTGGGTGAAGCCGGATGTTCCCCTCCTGTCCTCACTGTGCATGGAGAGGTTCTGGTTTTCCTGTTTAACTTCTCCCAGCAGAAGCAAGGCAGAGCATGAGGCACTGCAACACACACAGCTCGCTCCGGTGCCCCCAGTAATCCATCACGTGGGTTTGGGCAGAGGGAATTAAAAGCTGGAGGTGCCCCCGCTCATTGCTGCAGATCTGATGGTTGGTTCTTTTGAATTACCAGCCAGCAGCCCTGATTTCCCCTGGACTCCAGGGTCCAGTAGGTGACACTGTCCCATAAAGCGACACTACCCCATGATGTGACACTGCCCCATAATGTATTGCTCTGTTTTCTCAACCGTAGGTCCATGGAGGGAAAAGCAGCCTGGGCATCCCCATAGATCTGCAAGCAGAGAGTTGCTAGGTGTTTCTTTGAGCTTCAGAACACTAAAATCATTACAATTCCCACCTTTCTGTACGTTGGCGTGTGTTGGCAGCCCAGGCTGGGGGCAGGCAGCAGCTGTGTGTGCGGCATCACCTGCTGCCCACCTCCCCGGCGGCCCCAATCCCTGCGCATTGCTCCTACAACCTCACTGAGATCGCACCGGTGACCGACGCAGCCGCTCCGCAGGGTTTGGCGTGCGGCTCGGTGCCGAGCCAGGAACATAACAAAGTCAGGGGGAAAAAAACAACCACCAAAAAAAAAAAAAAGGGAAAAGGAAAACGCACGAAGTTCCCACTCGCTCCCGCCCGCCGCTGACTCCGGATCCCGCTCCGTGCCGCATTTTGGGAGCCGAGTTCCGCCCGCCCGCACCCTCTGCCTGCACCCTCCCAGATCGCTGCCGCCGCCCCGTCTGTCCGTCCGTCCGTGCGGGGGCCCCACCGGGCGGGGGGATGATGGAGCCGGCCAGGGGCCCAGGTGAGCAGAGCGTGGGGGGCGGGGGCGGCGCCCGGGGGGTCTGCGGGAATCCCCCCCACCCGGCGCGGAGCTGAGCGGGTCTCGGGGCTGTGCGGAGCCGCGGGGTCGGCAGCATCCCGCATCCCACATCCCTCATCCCGCATCCCGCATCCCGCGCGGGCATCTCCCCGGGCACCCCGACCCCAGCTCGGCGCTGCGGGAGCCGTCCGCGCGCGGTGCCGTCCCCCCGAGGGAAAGGGAACGATTTTTAGGGTTACAGATCAGAACTGGAGCTGAGCTGGAAGAGCGGCTCCGCTGCCCCTTCCCCGCAGCGGGGTGCGCGGGGGTGCGTGGGGCCCGGCCCCGCCGCCGGGCTGACCTTCAGCACCGAGTCACGCAGCGCTGCTTTCCCCTTAGCGAAGCCCGGGGAGAAAATAAAAGGGTGATTTGCTTGGGTTCCACTTGCTTCAGCGCTCTGGGGGCAGGCAGCCTGCTGCGGGAGCAGAGCCCCGCTTTCCTAGTGCACTGGTGGCCGGCATTGCTGCAGCCTTCGTTTGGGTATCGGTGAGGGGAGAACAGCAGCAGCAGGAGAAGGAGGAGGAGGGTTGTTTTGGTCAGGTCTCCGGGTCTGCGAGCTCCAGGCTCCTATCAGCTCCTGCTCTCTGCCGAGGGCCTCCATCTTCTGCCAACCCTTCCCCAGCAGATTCCTTAGTCATAGCCTTCCCAGAGCGAGAGCAAACCAACCCCGGATCCCCGTGCCCGACGATCCCATGGCACAGGCAGCGCGGAGACAACCCGGCTGCTCTATATTTAGACAGCAGTGACACAGCTGACGGCCCCGGGAGCGCTGGCAGCCCATGGATGCAGCATTTCGGGGCATTACGCAGACCCACGCGTCGCCCTTGAAGCGCTGCGTCGCTCTCAGCTCCAGCCCGGGCGTTTTGCTGCTGACCCCACTAATCTGCCCCGCTGAGCTTAACCTGAGGCCGTGCTGTGCACAGAGCGGGGCACGCTGTGGGGTGGTCAGCAGGCTGGGTTTGGGGCTGGGGGAGGGGGGGGGATTTGCTGCAATCCGGCCCCGTGCGTGCCGCTCCGCGCAGCAGATTGGGAGAATAAAGCCCCGAGGCTGCGATCCAGCTGGCACCGTGACGCTGCGGCTCCCGAACGCCGCAAATGGGATTATGGGCGCTTCCCAACGGCGGGTGGAGCGGCCCTGGGGAGAGCTATAAATATCTCCTTGGATTTCTTATAATAAAATACGAATACTAGGAACACTTATGGCAGTTCACCTTACGATAGAGGATGGAACCCTGTGTTGATATGCAGGCAATGTATAGATTTCTGCCTAAATAAGTTCTTTTCAGGAAACTAAAATAGGAAGGACGGAAAACGGTGCCCATTTGGGTCTGCATCCCAGCTGGGAAACTGACCCAAGGCAATAAGATGTGCTAACAGACCCTCAGAGGGGCACGGAGAGGTAGGGCCTGCGGTGGGGATGTGCGTTTCCCCCTGCCCACCCCAGCAGCTTTGGGAGAAGCAGCCGGGCGCTGTCAGCCCGCTCTCTTCCAGCAGGGCTGAAGCTTTTCATCTTAATCTCTATTTCTGCAGCGTTTTTATTTCCTGATGAAAGCAAAACCCGGCCTGAGCCGTGGTGGGGGCGGACGCAGCAGCTCCCGCAGCACGGCTGTGTCTCTGAGGAGCCCTCATTTCCCACTTGGGGATGTCTTTTCCAACCTCAACGATTTTCGGCTTCTACCAATTTCTCCCCTTGATTTACCACTGGCCTTTTTCAAATGCAAACAGTTCCCTCCCGAACAGAAATGCAGAATGGTGCCGTTGCAACCACTGGGTCTTGCAACAGGCAAGGATTTTTCTAGGGCTGTTGGGTGATGGATGCAGTACCCCTGCCATGGAGGTGTCAGTGTGCTTCTGAACTCATCCCTCTCTTTCACCTTGAGATCACACATAACACATTCTGAAGGCTTGCAGACAAGCTCCTAAGGCCCAGGTTTTCGTGGCATTGGGCTATTTGCAACGTGCACGAGGATGGGAATAAGCAGTGAAAGAGGAGCTATGAATGGACAGCAGTTAGGCACAAAAATACCTGATTTTTACCCAAATCCCTGCTTGATGCCTCCATGCAGACAGTCCCTGAGCATGGGATGAGTGGGCTGTGCACTGTATCAGGATGGAGGGGTACTATACAAAATCCCACAGACTGCAATCCCTGCTGTGTACCATCACAGAGGGCAGAAGTGGACAGGGTGATAACGACAGACCCATTGCAAGGCACTAGAACACAAAGTAATGATAAGCTGCGTAGATGAAGGGGAGGAAGGCAGGGAGGGAACAGGAAGGGCTGATCTGTGTGCACTGAATATAGCCCATGGTCAAGTGTCTGCCCCGGAGCAACGACCAGCAGGAGAATGCAAAAACCCCAGGCTGCTGTCTTTCCATCTTCTACATTTTTGAACCTCCTGGTGAGGTTCAGCTTTTCCTTTGTAACAACTCCCAAGCTGCTCTTTTTTCTTCCTCCCTGTGCCCCAATTGCTTTGGTTGGCCCAGCTGCCATGGAAGCTGCTCACTGAGGTTCTGGAGATGCTCCCAGTGAGGCCATCCAACCCAAACTCCCCACATACTTGGGATGATTGTACTTCACTTCTGCTGCTATGATCAGAACTCATGTCTTTGTGTGAGCACTTTTATTGCTATCAGCATTCAGGGCAACCAGTGTTTCCTCTCTAGGTGCTCCAATAGAGACCACAAACACCTCTGAAATGAGCTTATGACTGATTGACAAATGCTTTTGTATTCCATCCAGGATCTGTGCATTTTGGCCAGGCCTGACTGCTGCAGAGGCTCACGGTGCCCTCAGCTGCAGGAAAGCAAAGGTCCCGGTGATAAAGCCATGTCTAACACAAACAAGTCTGAGGCTTTCTCAGGGCCACGTGTGCTTTTCATCAGAGACAAACAAGGCAGGAATCACCAGGTCAGAATTTCCAAATAGCAGATGGGGCTCACAAAGGGTTCAATCCTCTCACCACCCTCTCTAGCCAGCTCCCTAAAGATCCCAGTCCTGTGACAAGGCACATAGCACAGCGGTGACCTGCTGCACTACTGAGCAGTCTGTATTTCTCCAGCACATCTAGGCACAGACAGGAGATGGAACCACATGGCTGTCCTTGACTCCAGTCCAAACGTTGCTTATTTATCCTCAGCACAATCCTGACACTGCTCTGAAGTCCTCTTTCTGGCTCTGGACCAAACGCTTTCACCCATTTTGCTGCCACGTGCCTGTTCCTGGAGCAGTGCAGGGGAAGCGGTGCTCCTGGTCAGCCCATGGCACTGCCCAAGTGATGAAGGAAGGCCCAGTGGTGAGGGCAAGGGGTGTCCTTCTCCCTGCACCAGTCATTTACATCCTGATGTCATTTGGGCTGGAACCCAAAGACTGAGCCTGATGCTGCAGATAAGGCATATGGTCACGGGAGAGCCCAGCTGACCCATGCAGGTCAGCCCCACTGGGGACAGGATGCTTTCAGGGAAAATGGGTGCTTAGAAGATGAAAGGGAAGATGAGCAGCAAGGTAAACCCTTTGGCTGTAAGCAAGAACATTCACTTGCTGCCTCTTGCAGAGGTTAAAAATGATCTGATAATTGCCACATCAGTAGGGAGGTAGGATGAGGCATTGTGGTTCTTAGGCCAAGAAGCAACAAAGCCTCAATCACACAGCCTCATAATGACCTACAACTCTTTTCTGAGGTGTAATTATTTCTCCTAGTTCATCAGTGCTGCTTGCTGATGTGAAGGGAGGCAGAGCTAACCCAGACAGGGGCTTGCTGGCTTTAATCAGTTCAATCAGATGTGCTTAACTAGAGTTAAACAAGATGCTCTTATTTAAGATGCTGGCAGCTGGAGAGGACTTGAGTTCATTGGAGCCCTCCCAGGGGGCAGGGCTGGTGAGGCAGCTCTTTCCCTAAGTACAATGACTTAGAGTAAGTTTCTTTCTTTGTCCAGAAGGAAAGGTTGGACAGAAAGATGCAGTGATGCTCTTCTGCTGAAGGAGTACTGTAGGAGCTCAGGTCAAAGCTAATGCTCGTGGAGCAGGTTCTTAGCTGCCTGCTGGGGCTGAGCTGATGTGAGCAGGCAGCACAGAGGCTGGGGGAGGGTTGTTTTGGGTTTGGTTCAGGATGTGGGGCTTCTGTGGGTCAATGTGATGCTGCCATAGGTAGTTCTGGCAGATCCGTAGCAAACCAATTGTTTTTGCTCCAGCTCTCCTTAGGGCTCAGGATTTGGTGCTGAAGGGTTCTCCAGAGCGTGGGTGCAAGTGCTTCTTATGAAGGGAAGGTAAAGAAAATTAAAGGAGTGCTGCTGTGTTTTCTTTTTCCTTTTTTTTTTTCTCTCTCATTCTCCAGAAAGCACATCCTGTGGAATGCACATTAAAGAGCTGTTGAAGGGAACCTAAATCAGGGGCTCTGTGAATTGAGGTGGTTTGACTGGGATTTGAGTACTTTGAAGATGTGGAAAGACAAAATATTAATTGTCTGGAGCACGTAGTGATGGGCCAGGGTCCCATTGCAAGGAGTAGGGTGAGAGTAAAGGGGAAGAGGGAAGTCCTGTCCCTGGGGCTGAGGGGCTTTTTGGAAGTAGAAGTACAAAATCTGAGCTCTGTATGTTTATTTTCAGTCAATGATAGTGTGGTCTTTCTTGGGGGCAAGATTAAAGGAAACTTCCAGACTTGAATTTAAGAAACAAACAAAGAAGTTCTGCTCAGTTTTTCTTTCTGGAGTAGAGTGACTGCTGCTCCCAGGTCCGACCACGTGAGGAATGAGGAGTTAAGCTGCTTGAGCAAGCCTTGCTTTCCTTAACAATACGTGCATTTTTCAGCCCACAAGAGCAGCCCCAGCACAGCCCTGCTGGTACTGTGTGCCCTCATCTGTGTGGTCACACCTGGCTCTGGGCCTCCTGCAGAAACACTCTGTGCTGAGAGGGTTCATGGTTCACAGTGAAATGCCTTAGAACAAAAGTTCAGCTCATTGAGTTTTAGAGGTATCACCCCGGATGGTAAATTAATTTTCAAGCTCTAGTTGTAGTTCTTACAACACTGCGATGTGTTCATGGGGAATTAAGAGTTTAATATTTCACCTTAACTGCTCATCTCGTTAGGGGAGAGCTGGAAGAAAATGAAGTTGCACCTCCAGATATTTGGTGCTGGATTACAGCTGCTAACACTGACTTTTGCCCAGGAGAGCTGCAGCACAGGGTTGGGGGCTGGGCTACCAAGTGACCTTGGGAGGTCAGCAGTGGAAGGGAGCTCTTCCCTCCCCAGCCTTTAGCCCGGTGCAGCCCTCCCTAGCACTGCATGCTCCTACAGCACCTGCCAGCCTCACCATGCACACACGACACCTGGATTATCTGGTGGCATCAATAAACCTTGGGGGATGTTGATGAATTATTCTAAGCAGCTGTTTCCCCGTGTCTTTTTGTTTTTCTTTTCCTTTCTTTGCTCACGCTTTTGGAAGTCACTTTATTTTTTTCTTGATTAAGGTGCTGCAAATGGGCAGTGTGAGGGAAGGGAGCACATTCCTATGGGTGAGCATCACTACCTACACACAGACAGCAATGTATTAACAGCCCAGTAAGGAGAGGGCAGCGAACTTAAACTCAAGCTGCTACTGTGAACCACTTATGTCAGGTTAACTCATTTTAGTTTGTTTGCTTGTAAATCTGCTTGTTTTTTTTTTTTTTTTTCTGAGGAAAATTCTGGGTCACAGATGTACCTTGTTTGCAGTGCAATGTAAAATTGCTGGAGTTACATAAACAAAAACATGCAATGAGGTACGGCTGTGCCAGATACCCACTGCCCTGCAGTGGGGGAGAGGAGAGTTTAAGCCAAGTGTCAGCAATATTTCAAGTTTTGGTTATTGCCTTCAAAGCAAGCCTGTGTTTATTTATTTTTTTTTTAAGCAGAGCACTTTGTGCCTTCTTTGTAAGAGACTGGAGGCACAGCTGTTGTGTCTGGATGCATCAACTTCTTTTCCCTCTTTATTTTCTTTTAATTAAAAAAAAATCAATTTGAAGAGCTGATAATGGTTGCTTCTATGGATCATTTCTTAATTCCTCTGTCTCGTGTGAAAGGGAAGGATGCTACCAGGTGCACAGAGCTAGGCATGGCTCATCACATGCTGGGGGATGTGCTTTGTGTTGGTCTGAAGTCTGTGCGCATGTGAACAGCTAGAGGTAAACTGGAGTGCTAACAAGATAACTGGTACAGCACCCAGCTGCACTGGCAGGGTTTTGGGGTGTCTGAGAGTGGTAGGATGAAGAGGAATGTTACAGACTAGGGCTAGTCTATTGGGAAGGAATTACGTGCAGAAGGATCTGGTTGACTTCCCATACCAGTGGTTGGCTGTGAGGCAGTGGCGTGCCCTGGTGGCCAAGAAGGCTGATGGGATCCAGAGTGCACTGCCCGGAGTGTGGCCAGCAGATCAAGGGAGGTGATCCTCCCCCTCAACTCTGCTCAGGAAGGACACAGCTGGGGCACTGAGCTCAGAGCAGGGCTACCCAGTTCAGGGCAGTCACGGAACTGCTGGGAGAGCCTAGTGGAGAGTGCAGAGATGGTGGGAGCCTGGAGCATCTCCTGATGGGGACAGGCTGAGAGCCCTGGGGCTGTGCACATGGGGAGGAGAAGCTGAGGGGGATCTGATCAGTGCTGATCAATGGTGGGAGTTGAGTGGGTGGGGCTGGGCTCTGTTCAGTGGTGTCCAGCAACAGGATGAGGGGCACAAACTAAAACGTAGAAGGTTCCATCTGAACACTGGGGAAAAACTTCTTTACTCCAGCAAGACCTGGACAGGCTGGAGAGCTGGGCAGTAAGAAACCAGATGAGGTTTAACAAAAGCAAGTGTAGAGTCTTGCACCTAGGGAGGAATAATTGCATGCACCAGTACAGGCTGGGGGATGACCTGCTGGAGAGGAGCTCTGCAGAGAGGGACCTGGGTGTCCTGGTGGATGACAGGTTGGCCATGAGCCAGCAGTGTGCCCTTGTGGCCAAAAAGGCCAATGGCATTCTGGGGTGCATTAAAAAGAGCGTGGCCAGCAGGTCGAGGGAGGTGATCCTCCCCCTCTACTCTGCCCTGGTAAGGCCTCATCTGGAGTACTGTGTCCAGTTCTGGGCTCCCCAGTACAAAAAAGACAGGGATCTCTTGGAAAGAGTCCAGCGGAGAGCCACAAAGATGGTGAAGGGCCTGGAACATCTCCCCTATGAAGGAAGGCTAAGAGAACTGGGTCTGTTCAGCCTTGAGAAGAGAAGACTGAGAGGGGACCTGATCCAGGTCTATAAATATCTAAGGTGTGGGGGGCAAAGTGGCGAGGCCACACTCTTTTCAGCAGTGTGCGGAGACAGGACAAGGGGAAATGGCCAGAAGCTGGAGCACAGGAAGTTCCGCACCAATGTGCGCAAGAACTTCTTTACGGTGAGGGTGACGGAGCACTGGAACGGGCTGCCCAGGGAGGTTGTGGAGTCTCCTTCTCTGGAGATATTCAAGACTCGCCTGGACGCCTACCTGTGCGACCTGGTGTAGGGAGCCTGCTTTGGCAGGGGGGTTGGACTCGATGATCTCTGGAGGTCCCTTCCAACCCCTACAATTCTGTGATTCTATGAGCCTGGTACAGCTGCCCAGGGAGAATTGGACTGGGAAATCTCCAGAAGTCCCTTCCAACCATTGTGTTTCTCTGACTGGCTTTGAACTGTAAGAGGAGAGATTTAGGTTGTCTGTTAGGAGGAAATGCTTTGCCACGAGGGTGGTGAGGCCCTGAAACCGCTGCCCAGAGAGCTGGGTTCCCCGTCACTAGAGGTGCCCAAGACCACGGATGGGGGAGCTGCCCACGGCAGGAGCTGGGACTGGATGGGTTTGAGGTCCCTTCTAACCCATTCGGTGATCCTATCTCAAGAACCTCCCGCCAGTTGTACACCCTCCTCCTCTGAGCTCAGGGGTCGCGCTGGGAGCGGGCAGTGCTGCGGGCGCAGGATGTACGGATGCACCATTTTCCTTAAAGATCTTTCTTTCCACGGGATCGCGGATCGCGGCCGCGGCCCTCCGATTGCTTCCGGGCCCGCGGGGGCGGGCAGAGCTCAGCGGCCGCCCCGTCCCGCCCCGTTCCTCCCCTCGGGGCGGCCGGAGCGCTCGTCTTCCGTCCTGCCCGCGGCGGCACGGCAGGCTGCCCGCCCGCCTCGCCCCTATGAGCCTGCTCGGCGGCTACCGCAAGAAACCCGGAGGTGACGGCTATGAATCTTTGCAGCTGGTGGAGAGCGGCGCTGAGGGAGGCGGCGGTGGGCCCTGCGCGGTGGGGGCGGGCGGCCGGAGCCCCGCGCGGCAGCAGCAGCAGCAGCACCGCGCCGACGGCAGCACCATGGACAGCTCCGGTAAGGGCCGCGCGTGGGGACAATGGCAGCGCGGACAATGGCAGCGCTTTGTGCCGGGCTGCGGGGTGCTGGAGGTGGGTGAAAGGCGAGGCGGGTGCTGCAAAGCCCTTCCAGCTCGGGGTGCTCTGTGAAATCGGCTCGTGGTGTCCTCTTGGTTTCACCTTCGTTGAAGGAAATGGTTATTTGGAAGGTAAAACGGATCAAGGATGTTGGGGTCTTTTCCCCGGGTGCGATCGACTGACCTATTTCCCAGAATTATTGGTTTTCTTTCCCTCGCCCAAAAAGCATCATCCAACCAAGGTGCGTTAATTGTGCTGGAGGATGCGGTGCATGCAGCGTTTTTATTTAATCAGGGAGTGGGGGACCAGATGGTCTTCGGGACTGGTAATGGGATAGAGAGCTCTTCAGCTCTGTATCACAGGTCCAAATTTGCCTGGGTCACCAGCCTTTGGGAATACTCATCCAATAGCTTCTCGGTGAGCCGCTGGAAGGAGCTGCTCTGTGTCTGGTTGCTTAGTGGTGCCCATCCCCACCAACACCTACAGCCCATGCTGGGGCTTCCAAAGGCCAAACCTGGGCAGGTTATGCCTTGTCCAGTCATGGGGGACCAGCCCTGTGTCTATCCATCATGAGGGAGCGGTGTCGCAGTGATACCTGCACTGCTCCATGAAAGAAAGGCGTGGGCCTGGAGCACTCAGAAGCATTCCATTCATTGCCTTTGTTTTAACGTAGTAACCTTCTCCAGAGAGAAATAAATCCTCCTGACCCATGTCTGGATGTGAGTGAGGAGAGCCATACCTTGTATTCTTTTCACGTTTTCTCTAGTATAATGAGAGTAATGTTTTCCTCTTCCTCACTGCCACGTAAATGTGCTTTCTAGAGTTCTTCTTGAGGCTGTCTTTGGTTTTTTGTTTCTTTTTTTTGTTTGTTTTACTTTTTTTTTTCCCTCACTCCTGGACTTTAGAACTGCATTTTAATTTGCTGCTATGATATCTTTGCTATAGTAGCTTGCAATATTAGTGTATGTCAGTAGATTCTTACTCACAGCAGGCTGCCTGTTACAGTTGTTTGGATCCATACACTGGCATATCCGCTGCACTGGTTAGATACTGCGGTCTGTTTAACCTCTATCATTAAGGCAATTATCTGAATGAGTTTCCTAGAACTTTCAGAACCACTTACCCCCAGCCAGGCGTGGGCTCACGTCAAGTCACAGCTTTTGTCTGGTGTCAGCTCGCAGTGTTATTTCAGTGTTGCTGCTGCAGTCGCTCTGTTCTGTTTCTTCAAGCCATGCCGCTCCCTGCTGAGCCAAAAAGAGGTGTTTGTGGATAGCCAGACAATATCTTTATTTACGGCTTCCGTGCAATATTCACCCATTCCAACAATTTAGCTGAAAATACAAAGACATCCCAGAGTGCTAATTGTACTAACTCCCTCAGCCTGTTTCTGGGATGCTCTGCCCTTAAATACGTGGCGTTGGGAAGGCCGTGGTTAAGGGCTCTGCTTTGTGCACTTGGTGCTCTTGACACCCATGGCAGTGCCTCTCAGTTTGCCCAAATCTTACAGCCACGCTCTGGGCAGCAGGGAGCTTCAGGCCTGGTTGCATGGCCTTTGAGTTGAGTTTAGAGAGGGTTTTGGTAATTGTAGTAAATTTGTATGTTATGCATACAAATACGTTTTTTGGAGGGTGTCTAAATCTTCACATGAAGTTCAAGTACCTGATGTGATGCTCTGTTTTAAATGTGAATTCCCAGCTTATATCCGCCTGGTTCATTTAAACACTGGCTGCTGACATATTATCAGCCCATAGCAAAGATGTTTTTCTTTGCCAGGGATGAAACTGTAAAAGCTTCAAGAGCTGTGTCCACCCCTCAGGTGTGTTTTTGGCTTCTGGTCATTTGGTAATTGAACTGTGGGGCAATTTATCTCTAATGCTTTGTGAAGACGTGTCATTCTGGGGGGAGATTAGGTAGCAGTATAAGGGAAAGACAGGGCAATAAGGTGGCTGCGGTTTTGGCTTGCTAGAGCATGGAAAAAAAAACCCACAACATTTTTCTTATAAAATTAGAGAATATATTCAAAGGAAATATTTGAGAGTCTTCCACTGGCAGTGACAAGGTCTAACTTCACCTGATAGGCAGCAGCAGAGAGTTTTCCAGCCAGGAGCAGAGATGTGGGACCCTGGGGGGAGGAGAGCTTGGTGAGGTGTGATGGAGGTGGCAGTGATGTGTGATGGGGTGGCAGAGCACTGGAGCCTCTGCACCCAACAGTGAAGTCTTTGGGGCATCCTGGCCCAACCAGAGCTCTTTCTGTGCATCTCTCCCACCCCACCTCCTGTTGTGTTCTGTTGTGTTATTTTTCCCTCTGGTTGTAGATGATGGTTTTGTGTGTGGCAGAGCAGCTGCTGCCTCTGTTACCACAATGACTGAGAGATGCCTTGGAGGCTATGGAAGTCAGACTGGTGAGGAATGGTGCTGAAGGTAAAGTGCTGATGGCTGTCGGGCAAATTATGAGTTGCTTTAATTTGTGCGGCTACTCCTGCTGGGGCTGCAATGACACAAACTCACGTGAGCTGAGAAAATGGCCCCATGTTTTTTGTTTTTTGTTTTTTTTTAGGGCACTGGTGTGCTCAGGCAGTGTAAGTGAAATTCCTGCCCACATTTGTGCCTCACTGTCAGGGTTGGGTTCAGCTCAATGGAATCAGGAGCTGCCCCCCACCAGAACAGGCTGCGCAGGGCCCCAGCCAGAATCAAAGAAGGGATTGGTGGGGACCTCGAGATCATTGAGTCCAACCCTTTGCTAGAGCAGTTCCTTACAGCAGATTGCACAGGTGGGTGTCCAGAAAGGTCTTGAATATCTCCACAGTAGGAGACTCCACCACCTCTCTAGGCAACCTGTTCCAGTGCAGTCTCCCTTACTGTAAAGAAGATCTTCCACATGTTAGCATAGAAAATCCTATGTTCAGGTTTTAGGCCATTACTCCTTGTCTTATCACTATGCACCGCTGGAAGAGCCTGGCCTCATCCATTTGCCTCCCATCTCCCTTTAGAAATTTATAAACATTTATCAGATCCCTTCTCAGCCTTCTCCTTCCCAGGCTGGACAGGCCCAGGTTACTCAGCCTTTCTTCGTATGGGAGATGCTCCAGGCATCTTACGTTTAAGTTCTGTGAGGCACAAACACTGTGTGCAAGTTCAGTGTATTCCTGTAGCTGCTGAGCTTTCAGTACCTGATGCAATGCTTCTCACAGCCCTGCCACATGTGCTGGATGCCTTGTAGTAGCAGGGTCATGGTGCCTAGGTCCACACTCTGATGGGCCCATGCACTGCAGCTCACTCTTCCCAGAAGCTGCAGAGTTCAGGGATGGAGGAGAGGTGAAGGGAGAGTTGTGTTGGAACTGGCAGGACACGGAATGTCGCAAGCCCAAAACCAAAATCCCAAGAGCATCTGTGTGGTTCTCCCTTTGTCATTTTAACTTGTTAATTTCTGAAAGTGCTCAGAAGAATCCAGCAGTGGAGATTCAATCGATTTTGGCTTTTGCTGTGGCATTCAATCATGCTTGCTTCGCAGCTTGCATGCTGGAAGAGGAGGAGGGAGCTCTAGGAAACACAGGGAGATGAAACATGTTACAAAAGGAGCCAAGCCTTTCTGTGTCCCTCTGGGATGTTTACAAACTCCCTGATCTACGAAATGGCTTTGGGACACTCAGAGGATAGCCTGATTCACACTGCAAACTACCTCGGGCAGCGTAACTGCGAAAGAAAATGGTTTACATCAATTGCAAGTGTACCAGTTGAGGTTTCTTCCGCTGCTTCACACTGCAGACCTGACCTCTTGCACATTGGTGATTGCTTTTCACTGAGTCAGGAGAGAGATATCTCCATGTCACTGGCATGGGGACAAAGGCCGGGGCTGACAATGTTGTCTTGTCTTCTTTTCTCCCCGCGTTTTCCAACAAGGAAGCTCAGCTTAATGGCGCCTTTGTTTGGTTGTGTGTTTGGGACACTTGAATGGTTTGGTGTTGGCAGTAGCTTTTTTTATCTTTTTTTCTTTTTTCTTTCTTTCTTTTTTTTTTTTTTTTTGGCAGAGGGAGAATGTCAATTGGCTTTGAGGAGCAATTTCACAGTTGTGCTGAAATTTCAGCATTCCAGCCTCAAATGCAGTTGGTCACTTCAGTATAACTTTCATAAATAAGGGAAACCATATAACAAATGGGGAAAAAAAATCCTGAGAAGAGGATATTTTTTCCCCTCCCAATATTACTTCTCTTTTAACTGACAAAACAAAGCATCCTCTCTTCATCTTATGTATTGATTTGTTAACAGTGTGACAGTATTTGTTAGTTAATTTCTCAAGCAACAGCAGAAATAACTTAATTCTTAAAATCTTTGTGAAATTTACATTTAGGCCAACTCCAACGAACCTTAAATCAGCAAGCTTTGTGCTCCTGTTCCATTACCTCCAGAACTGTATCCAGAAGGACTCAGAAGGGGCTCCTGGGCTCCCTCCCTGCTCCAGGCAGCCCAGGGCTCTGAGAGCTTTACCACTATGGCTCATGGCCCTGCTCTGGCCCACACACAGCAAACTGAGCACAGAGAGGGATGTAGTGCTTGTAGGAGGAGGAATGCAGCTTTTCTTTGCAACCCTGAGAGGGAGGCACCAGTGGATGTTTTGCCCAACGTCAGCAGAAATGCACTGCAATGTCCCCATGCCGGTGATCCCTTGTAACGAAGCCCAAACCTGAACTGTACAAAGCATCTCTTTTAGGAGCCTCATGGTTCACAGACTGATAGCATGGTTGGGTTGGAAAGGTCCTTGGAGTCCACCCAGTCCCATCCCTGCTGTGGGGACACCTCCCATCACCCCCTCCCTGGCCACGGGCTTTCTGGGCTGAAGATCCACGTGGGTGCAGTGCCAGAGGACTGCAGGAAAGCTGCAGTAAGTGAAGAAACAAACAACGAAAACAGCCACCACAAACAACTCTTCCCTCACTCGAATCAATTATTAAGATGCCTCAGTCCCACAGCCCATCCTCTCCCAGCTTTGGCAGCTGTGCTCATACACTCATGGTGGGGGTGTTGCTGTTGGTTTTGCAGACAAACACTCGAGTTTTGAGATACCTGTGCTCACTGTGGGAGGGAATCTAACGCAAGCAGGAATCTGGGGCAGCTGTGAGGAGGGGGTGGAAGAGGCTGGTAGCCAAATATTAGCAGAAGCGTCAGTCTGTGCGGCCTCTGAGACTCTGAGGAGCTTTTCAGTGGGCTGTGCAGGCAGCAGTGCCCTCTTTCCTGGTGCTGTTGGGTGCCTGTGCCCTGCTGCTCTCTCCCAGCCCTTTCTAGCCCTCTGGCTAGAACACCGTTCCTTTGGTAAATGTGGGGCAGCCCTGGCTCTCTGTGATTGGGGTGTGTGTGAGAGCAGGGATGCTTTGGAGTCTGTTCTTCAGTGCTTACGTGCTGGGAGGAGTGGGGAAGGTGGCACAGAGCTCTGGGGCTGTGCTCTTCAAAAATGCAGCTGGCAAGTGAAGCACTCAGTCCTGAATGCTATTGATTGCCACTAGATGCAGAGGAGCCACCTGCCTGGATATCATCCTCAGGTAGAGACTTGATGCTACCCCCTTGAAATGGGAGCGTGAACTCCTCCAGTAATGTAGGTGCATTGATTGCAGTCCCCATGTGTGGGGACGGGGCAGAGTCATGCTGTGGTGGAGCTCCTAAACCTGATAGAGCCTGGGATGGTGTCCCCTAATGCTGATGTAAAACACGTCCTGTCCTGGGCAGGCTTTGCTGAGGGATGAACGTGAGCAAAACAGCATCATGTTTTGCTGGCTGCTCCTTAAAAAAAAAAAAAAAAAAAAAAGCCACAACAATTTAAGCATTGTTGCTAAAGCCACAACAACAGCATCTCAGCCTCTCTCAGATGGGAGCCTTTACAAGGGCCCTTTCTGCCCAGCTCAGGGTGCTGTGCTGCGTCTCTGGCTCCCCACTGTGCCCCACTCCATCTGGGGAGAGCAACAGGCAGCCCCAACCTGGGGGGAGGGCTCAGTGCTTCCAGAGCACTGGGAGGGGGATGTGAATGAGGCAGCTACAAGCCTCATCTCAGTGTAGGGTCAGGCTCCTTTGGCACTGTGGAAGCAGAACACAGAAGAGCATCTGATGTTCCCAAAGCTACCCCCATTGCTTTGGCTTAAAGGAGAGATGAAATAATGGAATTACGGAATGGTATGAAGTACGTTGGTCCCCGGTTTGGATTGTGCCAAGGGAGGGTCAGGTTGGATGCTGGGAGACATATCTTCTCTCAAAGTGTGGTCAGCACCAGCACAGGCTGCCCAGGGCTGGGGACTCACTGTCCTAGGGCTGTGGGGATGTTGCTCTGAGGGACATGGGCATTGGGCATGGGGGGCTGGGCTGGGGCAGGCTTGTGGATCCTGGAGGGCTTTTCCAACCTGAATGGTTCTGTGGTTCTAAAGGAAGCACAGACAGTAGCTCCCAAGGAGTGTGACCTTGGAGATTGTGTTGCATAGCATGGACAGGCTGAGGTGAACTTGCTTTTTTTCCTGTGGTTTCATGTCTGCATTTTGTCTGCCCTTGGCATGAAAAAAGGGTTTGTTTACTCTTGCTAAGTAACCTACGACATATAGCACTTAGCTGCTCCTCCATTTGCAGACGTCTTGCTTTCACCTCCCGCTCCCAAGCCCAGTATTGCTTCATCAGCACCAACCGACAGAGTCTTAAATGCCTCTTAAATGTCGGCTTGATTCCCAGCGGGGCTGGAAGTCACAGCCTGTGGCTCTTAGCAGTGTGGGTTGCTGGGGGGGTCTGGTGCTTGGAAACCCACCAAACATTTCTGATATGCAGGAAAAGCTTCCATAACAGGCAAGTGAGCAAAGCAGTGCCATCCGTCAGCTGTCTGTCTGCATGCAGGTTAGTTCTGTAGCGTGGCTAATAGGCTCCTGTTGCTGGTTTTGTTGTGCTGAAGACGAGCAGATTGCAGAGGGTCTCTTGGTGGGATTCGGTCTCTCCTGATGCAGCAGCTGCTGTGGTGTTTTGGCTGTTTGTGCTTGGAGTTCTCCTGCGCTGCACATCCTTTTCCTGATGCTCTGAAATTAGCTGGAGAACGAGGAGAGATCTGAAGGGCTTTAATAAAATATTGGTGCTCTCCAACTCCCATCCATACTGCATGAGGCTGGTGCTGTGCAGCGGCTCCTTCACCTGCAGTCTGTCCAGATGTGTGGAATTCCACCCGGTGGCTGCTGATGAGAGGGGACTGTGGCAGAACACTCCTGTACAACGCGCTTGAGCTCTGCAGGGAGGTGCAGCAGGATGGTGCTTTGGTGGTGGCTGCTGGAGGTTTATCCTGAACTCCAAACAGTCCATTCCTGGGGCAGGCATTAGCTCAGAGCAAGGAGCTTCAGCTGTAACAAAGCCAAACTCCAGCTCATCAGCCAAATGGGAGAAGCCAGATGGACAAGGAGGGAATGGTTTAAAATTAAAAAGGGGAGAAGGGGAGATTCAGGTCAGATATTAGGAGGAAATTCTTCCCCACGAGGGTGGTAAGGCCTTGGCACTGCTGCCTGGAGCAGTGTGGGTGCCCCATCCCTGGAGGTGCTGGAGGCCATGGATGGGGCCTTGGGATTGTGGATGCTCCTACCCGTGGCTGGGATTGGGACTGAGAGGACCCTTCCAGCCCAACTCATTCTGTGGTTCTGAGGTTCTATGGAAGTTGTCTTGCTTCCATAATGCTCCATTGTCCCAAAGCACATCATGCAGAGATGATCCCTACCATCCCCAGCCAGCCAACGAGAGCCAACCTACACACTGCAGCTCGGGTGTGCTGTGCTGCAGTGAAAGCCCAATGTGAACCATTCCTTCACTGGGAAATGAAAAGGCTGCAGTTATCAAGTAATCCATGTGAAACCTGTGCCATGAATACAGGTCAGAGGCATGTCTCTGGAGCCTGCCGGGGAATGTCCTGTAACTGGGTTAATAGAGAGTTCTTGCTGCATAAGGAGCAAGATGCATCTCATGCATCAAAAGTAATTCTCCATAACAAGGCTTCTAGACAGCAACTAGCACACTGCTGGAGTTAACTGAGCTGCTGTGTGCTAACAAGCTGAAAGGTAGAAAAAGCTGCCACTAAGCCATGTTCTGCCCAAATGGTGCTGATCTCCAGGTCCGTCTGGGCTACAACGGATGGCCAGCTCTTCCCTTTGGGCCCAACAAGTGTCCTTGCGGCCTGGCTTGGGGCTGGGGGCAGACAAGGGTGACTGCTGCCTCATTTGCAGCACTGAAATCCAGGGCTTTGCCTGTCCAGGTGCCCAGGTCCCACAGCTCCTGCCTGTGAAACTCCTGGTGTCCTTCAGAAGGGTCTACAGGAGCTCTGAAGGTCCCCATTCTCAAGAGGGACTTAGCACAGTAATGTTCTATTCAGCAAAATCTGCAGGAGCACGCTGTTTTTTTTTTTTTTTCTCCTTTTTAATCAGATTTTTTGGCTGTTCTTGTGGGTTTCTGCATATGCTGTCAGATCTGTGTGCTAATGCTTTAATGCTTTCTGCTCTGCTGCTGGGACCCGTCATTCCTTTGCACATCTTTGTGCTTTGCAGGAAATGCTGCCTACTGGAAGGAACCTTGGACCTATTTGTTTTGTTCCTCTGCGTAACAAAGACCGTGTCACAGCTGCTAACAAAAAGACAGCACTGAGGGTGCTGCTCTGACCTGGTGACTGAAAGATGCCCAAGCAAATCACTGCATGGGGTGCTCTGCTGAGTGCTGCCGTGCTGCAATTCTCATTTCCTGAAGATTCTATGTTTTCCATGTTCTCAAAGGCTTTCTGTTACTCTCTTAGAGAGTTTCCAAGAATGCAGTGTGTCCAGCACCCACTGGTCCTCAGATCTCTTTGCCCCTGCTTTCCTCATTCCAAGTTCCCATCTTTCTCGCTTCCTTTCTTTTAAAAGTCGACCTGCAGAACTGAGAGCACCTTCTGAACATCACTTCTTGCCTCCTCCCTTGAGTCTCCTAACACAGTAATGTGAAAGCAGAGTGTTTGAAGAGAGATCAAACACTGATTCCCCATTTGGAAGCCAATGAGCTAATTGTTTTTTTTTTTTATTTTTATTCTTTAATTGCACTCAAAGTAGATACTTAGAATTGGTTTGGAAAAGAAATGTTCCTGTGTCGTGAGAGGGCATCCTCTGCTCCGAATCGGGCATGGTGCTCTCAATCTTTTTATGAGTGCAATAAAGAGGAGAAGATATTGCCTTCAACATTCCCAGTTTGCATGTGCATCATGTGGATCACAACCACATCGCTGTGCATTAAGCACCCTTTGCACACAGCAGAATAAGTAGCATCACTTTACCCATGGAGTCTCCTGTTTACCAATATATTCCATATTTATTGATATCTCCCTCCATATTTGAAAGAATGAATGGCATTTAAATAGGTTTGGTACTCTACACAGTAAATTGATGGGGACTTTCTTAGAGATAGTATTTTTCATGTTCCTTAATAGTCTTAATGCCCCTAGAATATTTCTTCTTGTAGTATGGTACTTCAATAGCAGGCATTCTACAGAACCAAAGGAATTAGAGCTGTAAGGTCTCTCAGCAAAACATATGGTAAGCACAGTCAGTGCCACCAACCTGCCCTAATCTTGACAAATCTCCCACTTTTCTGAGTGCTGGAGTCATTAATAATGGATAGGATGTTCTTGTTACATTTTGTCCCATGGCTCTGAAGCAGGACAAATGTTTTCAGACTTCCCGAGTGCTCTGTGAAAGGCAGCTCTTAGTAGATGCAGTCTTGCTTATTAAAACTACTTGAGACTGTGGCACACATTTCCATAGGTTGCTTGTTGCAGCAGTTAACTTTCTGACTGATCTGACATAATAATGAGGTAACAAATGTATAATTAAAGTAATGTAGTCAAAGCTTGCTAAGATCAGACAGTTGAGTCCTAGTAATTTAGGTAGCCAACAGCTTTGTTTACAGATAATAAGCAGTTAAAAATACAATTGTTTCCAACAACTCAGTTCTACAATAAAGAAAACCATGTCTACTCAAGTCTACCTTCAACTTATTATTCTTTACTTTTCTAAGAATCGTATATGCTGTTAGCACAGCAGTGATATAATAGGAGAAGCTGCAATGAATCGGGTCTTGGTTAAGAGATTGGAATAGTAATTCTGGTATAATTGCAAAATGCAGCCTTGTGAGGAGGAGTGCCACGTCACAGTCCATCAAAATCATGATTTAAATGGCTCTTGTTCTATGTAAGTTTCCTATTGACTTTGTAACTTCATGATGTTTCAAGCTGTGAGGAAAAAGCTTGAAAAGAAAAGGAGATGAGCCCTGCTCTGCTTTCTCCCCATCAGTTTGCTGATTCCTGTGTTAATGCTGCAATAGGAATATCCAAAAAGGTTCTATTCGTCAGCAAGAGAGTTTAATTCCCACACTTTCTTCTTTTCTGTCTGCCATGTTCCACTCAAACAAATCAGACCGGTCTCTTAAGTGACTTGAGATTGCTCTGATGGTTTCTGCTCTGTGCACAGTCGTGGGTGTCCTCTATGCATGTGGTTATAAGACAACATTCAGTCATCCAGCCCCAGCGAAACTGGAAGCTGTGAGTTACACAAAAGAGCTGTGGGATATACAAATGTCTCTTTCTTGTCCCTGGGGAAGTGGTTGTTGGTTTGGCCTTGGCTATGTGCTGAAGAGCTTTGGGTTGTGTGGGGAAGTGATGGAGCTCAACTGGTGGTTGTCCATCCTGTACCAGCACCAATTAACCTACACACAGTGCTGAGTTGCTGTGGATTCTGTGCCTAGCCAGCAAGAACGCGCCCTCTGTAATTATACTCAATAACCCTGGTGGTTCCTTCCAGCTTGGGATGTTCTGTGATTCGAATCTCTGGACAATCATGACTTCAATAAGCAAAACTTCTTTTGCCCTGCTCAATATGTGACAGGGCACATGAATACATTCGGTCTGAGTAGAGCAATGGGTTTGTTGGCACTGTGAATTTGTCTCAAACAAGTGATGTTGGATTTGGTTCTATTGTATTTGAAGGTGCCTCATCACCGGACATGGAGTCCAGCTATGGAGGAGGCTTGCTGGATATGGTGAAAGGAGGAGCAGGGAGGCTCTTCAGCAATCTGAAGGATAACCTAAAGGATACTCTGAAAGATACGTCTTCGAAAGTCATGCAATCTGTTGCCAGGTATGGTACAGTTGAGGCAGGCAGATGCATGTAATATCATTGGCTGCAGGGTGCTAGTCTGAGCTGCCATCTTAGCTGGCACAACAGCTGACCTAATGAAGGTGGAGGGGAAAATCACAAATGACTTCTGTAATTCTGTCTCACAATTGGGTATTTGGCCTCAAGGAAGCAGGAAACCAAAGTAAATATCTAAGCTTCATAATGAATGAGGATCAACATCCAGAAATCTGGAAAAGGCCTTCCCAATGGCAGTGGGGCATTTGGTCTCTGATTCCTTCATTAACACCTGTGGGTTCCTTCTGCTCAGCCACTGCTTGAGTCGTTTGTCACTGAAAGTTGGCTCGTGTTGTATGAGTCTCCTCACGCTGATGTAACTGTTCCATTTGCTAAAGCCACTTCTTGAGCTGAAGAAAGGGCTGAGGTGACTTTGCTTTGGTCAGCTCTGCTGGCAGTGGTCCCTGTGCTTTGTGCTCCATCGTCCTCTGAGGAATGTGGGGCTACAGTAAATTAAAGACATGTAATGGATGCAACTCCTCAGAGACTTTGATATATGAAGTGTTTAATTGCTAGAGATTTCTTCTAAAAACTGGCACTGAAAATTAATGACAAGAGGGAAAAGGGACTTTACTGGGGGTCAACTTAAAAGGAAGGTTGGGTCACCGTCTACAGTAAGCTATCTATAGCTTCTGCTTAAAACGTAAAGATGAAGTACAAGTCATCAGTTCTAAGATAATTCTCTTCCTTGCATTGAAAGTTGGAAAATACTGTTCTCCTGGTTCCTGTAAAGGACTGTCTTCTGTAAATCTGTGTGTAACATCTGTCTCCTTCTTTGTCTCCTTTTAGTTACACCAAGGGAGAGCTAGATATTTCATACATTACCTCGAGAATCATAGGTAAGTGCTGCTTACCAGATATATAAAGCTTGTAATGTCTCAGGGTTCAGAGGTTCATAAGCATGAAATGGTACACGCTCAGTTTAGCTTGTTCTTACATTTCTAGTGATGTCTTTTCCGGCTGAAGGTGTTGAGCTGGGATTCAGGAACCACATTGAAGATGTCCGGACATTTCTGGATTCCAGACACCCTGACCACTACACAGTCTTCAATTTGTCACCCAAGTACTATCGCAGTGCCAAGTTCCACAACAGGGTGAGTATCTTCCAAGGGATTAACAGGAGTGGGGGGAAACTGAAAGGTGGCAGAAGATCCTGCTCCTGTCTCTCCTGTGTGTGGCAGAATGTAATAAGATGGAAAAAGAATTATAGGTGTTTTAAAGCTGCTGTGGTCATTTTGGGGTTTTAGCTGATACCCAGGGCTGCAGGGATTAAAGAGATGGAAAGTTCAGGAATTAATGAGATGTGTTAGGAGTTTGTGAGAGTGGCATTGCACTGAGATGAGCCTTGGCACTGAGAGGAGCTCTTGGCTCCTACACTGGTAGATCCCCATCCCTGCAGACATCGAAGATCAGGAGAGATGGAGCTCTGAGCACCTGATGGAGTTGTGGATGTCCCTGTTCATTGCAAGGATCTCGGACCAGATGGATTTTAGAGGAACCTTCCCACACAAAACGATTCTATGATTGTTGTCAGAAGCTGCAGCAAAGAAATAACCTTTAGTTTCTCATGCGCTTACTCCTTCTGAAGCTCACCTTATTTAATACAAGACTCAAGTGTATGATGTGGGGTGCAGGACTTCAGTGTGCTCTGAGCCCCAGTGGGTCGCTGCTGAGACTCCTAACAAATAGCCAAGTGCTGGCAGTGCCTGGAGCAGATTATAGCCATGGATTACCATGAGAGATCACCTGAGGTCTTTATAGGAGTTTGAAGATAGCCTTGCAGGGTTTATAACAAAAGTGCTTTGAAATAAGTGATTGATAAAAGAAGGTTGTTTTCGTGTTGAAAAGTCCTCCAGTTGAGTTTAGTCAAGCAGGAGGACTTAGCACGCAAAACATGGGGCTGGGAATTGCATCTAAGGTGCATTTTTGGCTTTTTCTATAGCATATTACATTTGAAAAATACACCTCCACTCTCTGTCCCATTTTCCTTCTCTAAAACCAGGATGTCATATGGGAACAGTTCAGGGCTCTGGTTCATCAGGCTTTTAGAGGATATCTCTACAAAATAATGCTGCTGAAATGCAAGAATAGATCTCATCTTCAGGAAGCTTCCTGTTTATTCCCTCTTCCACAAGGGAGTGATGATTTTCTTCTTTCTGTCTTTCATTAACTCCAACTGAAAAGGCAGCATCAGCTGCTGGACTGAACCCTCTGTTGGGGTGAGTCCCATGCCTCGTGTTAGCTTGAGGTGTAGCTGAGTCTATCCTCAGCAATTGCTCTGATCACAGATAGCCACTCCTTGAAGCAGATTTCTCAGTAGCAATCAGTAAGCAGTCATGGCTTCAAATTTAAAGTCGTGAAGTAAATGAACAAGAAAGGCTAATTAAAAAGGGCTGTAAATCTTCAGTCTTGCTTGGGTTTGGTGCATCAGTGTCAGTGAGAGGAGACAAATCTACTTTTGACAGCCCAGCATTAAAGAAACACCCATTGGTATATTAGTTGACCTGGTCATTACTCCTCCATCCCCTGTACTTCATCTCCTACCCTTCCTATGACTTGCCAGCTACTTCATATGTCACTTTTGAAGCCTGACTCAGAGCTTTGTATTGCCTTCACACACACAAAGGAAATGATGGATCTTTCAATATAACATTCTACTTTCAGGTGATGTGCTAGGAAATACAGACTCCAAATATCTCTCAGGAAGATGAAATGTGCACAACAAAATGTGTGAGATGAGATGAAACACAAAACAACTGTAAATATGAATTTGAACCTCATCTCTAGTGGGGAACAAGATACTAAGAGGCTATCAAGAAAGTGAAATCACGTGGAGAGTATCTTCTGTTTTGGATGAGCTGAAGTTTTGAGAGAGACACTTGTTCTTTGAAGTGAATGGCTTCTTAATTCCTATCTCCGTTAGAACTACTGTGCTCTAAGACCAAAGCGGGTCACGATGTGCCATGGCACAGGAGGGAGATGACAGTAAATGCCCCGTGGGGCCATTGTCTGCCTCGAGGTAGGGCACAAAGCCCTGAGTGCCCAGCCCAGGGCAGAGGAGAGGGAATGCAAGCAGTCAGAGCTCTAATCTGGTTGTGCTCTCCTCTGCTCACTGCCCAGCAGGAGAGCTCACATCTGCTGGAGAAAACGTGAGCAGTTTGAGAACATATAACTCAAATCTAGCATTAAACAAAGCCACGTTTCGGAGTCCCTGCAGGGTCACGTTCCTGGCTGTTCCAGCCCCACTGCTGGAATAAAACAAGCACTAGCTGCGTATTTCCAGAGCTCCAGTTGAGCTCCTGTTACTTCCTGCATGGTTGCCTTTCACAAGAATTGCTGAGGTTATATTTGAAATAAATGAAATGCTGCATAACGTGCCTTTAATTTCCTAATTGCCAACCAGCAGATAGAGGTGTAATTATAGACAAAGGAAATAAATAATTGTAGACTGTTAGGAAATGCATATTATTTACTTGATAAGCGATAATGGCTTTTCCAGATGCCTGACAGTGTTGTCATGAAGCCTATTCAGAAAACTGTCAGTGAAAGGTCACCGGTCATATTAATTCCAGCAGCCACTTGCAATGTGTATTTGGTGTTTTGGTGCTCTGACTGCAAGCGGACCTCGTGCTGCCAGAAGTGGTGCAGAAGTTCTTGGGGTCAGGAGGAGAATTTGGCCTGATAACACAAACTAGTTGTTGGGCACCTATATCTCCATTATGGTATTGGTATTTTGGGTCTATTGAAGAATGGAATGAATGTTTGTGATCACCTCGTAATTCTGACAGAGACAGAGAAAGACAATCTGCTTTCTTCCCCTGGTTCTCTTCTAGCAGAATCCAAATGTCAGCTGAGAGAGAAAAGCAATCCTTTGTCTTAAATGCGTTTTTCTCCTTTAAATTTCTTCTAGCCAGAAATAATGTTCAATAAAGACATTTCAATTAAAACCAGATGAAGCAGGGATGTCTGCAGAAGGCTATTTGATGTTCTGTTTGAGACTGCAGAGACTGTTCTTGAGATGTGTCATGACTCAGAGCTGGTACATTGATGAATAGTAACCAGACATGCTTCAGAGTTTGTGGGTTTTCAGCTCTAAGAAGTCATTCATTTTTCTGCTCATATCATTAACTGTGCTTACACAGATACCATATTTATTTATTTATTTGTATAAGACAGAAGTTTCCTTTTGATCAATCTAATTTCTTACAACAAAAGTCAAACAAAACTCTACTGCGCTGAGAGCAACAGATGCTCAGTGTCCTTCACAAATCGGGGCTGTAGTTTCTGGGAATGATTTGTTTTAAGGCTTTTTACTGGGCTCAGTGTGCAGCTCAGTGCCATGGAAGGCAACTCAAGATAATCTGGCTTGGAATGTAATTGTTAACAAAGTATTGCCAATGGCAATCCATCAGTACCAGGCTTTTTAACTGAGAATTCCTTTTTGTTTGTCCCTTTGTAGTTCATGAAAGTCAGGGATCAGAATTACGCATGAGAAGTGATGGAGTGGGTTTCAAGACCATAACTCTAGGTTGCTGAATTAAGTGCGTTTATTGGCAGGAAGCGTTTGAAAAAGCATGCACTGCTTAATACTCTCATGAAGCTGGCTGTGCTCATGGTGCAATTCCTGTAGGTATCTGAATGTAGCTGGCCGGTACGACAGGCACCCAGTCTGCACAATCTCTTTGCTGTCTGCAAGAACATGCACAACTGGCTACAGCAGAACCCCAAAAACGTGTGTGTCATCCACTGTATGGTAAGTACAGCAGAAAGGAACCACATTTTCAGACCTGTGAGTCATAAGTCACATTGCATGTTGGAAATGTTGTGTCTGGGGGCAAGGGTGGCAACAATTTCTAAAAAAAGTGTGATAAAGCCAACTCCTATAGAAAGGGAAGCAAATGCATAGAGGGGAGTTCTGTTTAACTCTAAACCTGCGGTCGTTAGAGTCTCCTGCAGTGACTGCTTGTCAGACATGGCTGAAGATGTCCAGTTGCTTTCTGCCTTGCACTGTTCACCATAGCCCATGGACTGCTGACTCCCCAATAATGATGGTTCAAGATGGGAACACAGGCCTGATGTGTGATGGTGGTGTCATTCTGTGTAACTAGCTTGTAATTTATCCCCGAACAACTTTTGATGTTGACAGTAATGCTCAAGAGGACAGTTCTGTTCTGTTCCTAGAGCCTAAATTAAAAATCCAGGAGGCTGTCAGCCCTCATCAGGATAAACTTAGAAGGAACTGAGGAAATGAGTGCTCCCAAACTGTGCAAACCTTACGTCCGGGTCTGGCAGTTCCTGCCTCATGAAGTGCAGCCTGTGGCTGCAGGACACGAGTTGGGTTCAGACAGAGACTGAGATGCACTCGATGGCTCCAGTCTTGGAAATTTAGCTCTAGAGTCAAACGCCTTTACTGTCCTTTGGGTAATGAATGTCAGGATAACGCCGTGAAGGGCAGTGAGTTTTTTTGAACATTTTCTGAGGAGTCTGTAGAAGCTCATTCAGTTTATATGAACCCGAGAGATCCTTTCAGAGGCAGTTGGCTAAACTTGCAAAGGCAGGCAGCCTGTTAACCTCAGGTAGATGCTGGGCCTGGGTCACCTCTGCATGGCAAATCCTGTGGGACAGCTGCAGGCAAAACATACATCCCTGGATGTGTTTAAAAACCACTTGGATTTGGTGTTCAGGGACTGATTTAGCAGAGGGTTGTTAGGGTAGTGTGGTTAGGTTGTGGTTGGACTTGATGATCATTAAGGTCTTTTCCAACCTGAGCAATTCTATGATTCTATGATTCTATACTGGGCATGGAAGCAAGTCTGAGCCATCCTCAGCTTTGGCTGCTTGTGAATGTCATCTTTGATCCAGGCCACTGCAGCTCACTGGAGCCTCAGGCTGGAAATTCACTGTGGTGTGGTCTCATTACCAGACTTTATAGAGAATTTATTTTGTGTGACTTAAGGGAGAGTGGAGAGTGTTTGGGTGGAATTAGAAGGCTGTCTCTTGATACTTATACATTTCTTCCCCCGCCTTGCTCTCCCTACCAGGATGGCCGTGCAGCCTCAGCAGTTCTGGTCAGCGCGATGTTCTGTTTCTGTCACCTCTTCTCTAACCCAGGCCCTGCTATGCAGCTGCTGAACACAAAGAGACCTGGAATTGTACTGTGGCCATCTCACAGGAGGTAGAGTACATTGGCTAAATGCTACGTGTGTGTTTTGGCAATGCGTTCCCAGTTCCTAGACTGAGACATGCATTCCATTTCGGCTTTATTCTCCAGAAATAGGGGATAAGGTAGCAATCAGGCACTGTAGCAGGTTGTCCAGAACAGCTGTGGGATCTTTGACTTCTGAGATCCTTGGCTGGGGATCACCGTGAGCAGCATAATCCAGCTCTGAGGCTGGATGCAATGCTGAAGTTGGTCCTGTGCTGAGCAGAGAGCTGGACAAGATGACCTTCAGAAGTCTTCTCCAAGCTGAGTTACTGTATTATTTTGCAGAATAATGCAAGTGAGCTAAAGGATGCATATGCTGCATGCTCCCCATCCTGTCCACCCCGTCCCGAAGGTGTCAGCGGGAGGCAACAGAGTTAAAATGCAGGACTCCTACTGCAGCATCAGCAGTGCTCGTGCATTAGCCATGCTACTTAACTTTGGCAGGTTGTAACTGATGTTTATGGCCACTTCCATTTCATCCACGTTGTAATACTAATGGAGGAATAAAAACAAATTTTACAATAGCTTTGTGCTCTGGCTCAGGAAAACTGACAAGTCTGTAGTTAATAGAGCTTTGGTGAATCCCCCTCCCAATACCAGCTTCATCCTTAGAGTGTTTACACTGTAAAAATACCTTGTTTCTAGTTTTCATGAAGCAGAGGCAACACTGCCTGTCAGAGCAAACAGAAGATATAGTGTTATGTGTGGAGAAATAATGATCCATGACTAAGTACTTCATATGGCATGTGCACATAAAATAGAATGAAAACTGATCACCTGGGATGAAGGTTTCAGTGATGGCTTTCTCTATCTGCAGATACATAGGATACATTTGCGACCTAATAGCAGACAAGCCCGTCATTCCTCACTGCAAGCCACTTACTATCAAGTCAGTCACCCTCAGCCCAGTCCCCTGTTTCAACAAGCAAAGAAACGGGTGCCGGCCCTTCTGTGACATCCTCAGTGGAGAAACCAGAATCCTGACCACATCCCAAGAGTATGAGAGAATGAAGTGAGTTGCTGTGCTCTCCTACCATCCTTAGGATGCTTTGCTGTAAGGTGTCTAGTATCTGTGCTGTGGTCATTGCCAGACTGTCTGATAAATCATAGTGTGCGGATATTAATTGAAGGTTGGTGCCTAGTATCGAATTAAACTGCCAAGGTCAGTTTGAAGGTATCTCAGTTGGGTACCTTCACTGAGATGGTTCGGTGCTACGCTAGTTTCTCCTGTGAAGTGTTTCTGTTTCAACTCAACCTCACACTGAGCAGAATGATTCTGTTGGCTCAACCTGAGTGAGATGGTAATTTTGATGTTGATGTTGGGGTTGGGTGATAATGGCGTTGTAGAAGGGAGCTTAACTGTGGATTTCCTTCTTGTCTCCTCAAAGAGAATACCGTGTGCAAGAAGGGAAAGTCCTAATTCCACTGGGAGCCACTGTCCATGGAGATGTTGTTGTTTCTGTCTACCATATGAGGTCAACCATTGGGGGACGCCTTCAAGCAAAAGTAGGAGTTTGTTTAACTTCTCTTGCATGATAGAGGCAATGTAGCTAACTAAGAGGGGCCCGAATGTTGGGTCTAAGAATGCAGATGGCACTCGTGATATAGAAGGCTTCCTTACCTGAGTATAGACTTTGCATAAATTTGAGCAGTGCCAAGTGAAAACAAAGAGCATTTGAGGAAGTCCTTGATGCCCCCTGTGTCTCTTTACAGTGTATATTGATAGGGTGTAGGATCCTTCCAGGTGATGCAGAAGATGGAAACCAACCTATCAGTAACTGATTCAGGCAAAACATCACTAAAACCTCTTTCTATGCCTTCTAAGAAAATGGGAGAATATTTTTTTCTTTAGCTTCAGTAAGTATGACTGACTGAGCCATCCCTCCTGGATGGTGTCAGAGTTGCTTGTTCTAGAACAGCTTCAGCTTTTTGAATGTTATGGATAACAGGCAAAAATTGCAGAGCAACTGATGAATATTTCTCTTCTTAGCTCATTACTGGTGCTGTTTGCTGTATCGGCGGTGCTTTACTGAAGTTCCTACTGTGAATGAAATGGTCTTGTATGTTCTTGGGCTACAAACCTGTTGCTCCACTGTATTCAGTGGAAATAGATATCAGTTTCATTTAAGTGCAAGAATAGGCCAAGTAGGTCCTGGCAGTGAGGGCATGTTCCCAAATGCTGTGAAGGCACTCCTCTGTCGGGGCAGCAGCAAAATTAAAGGCAGATGGAAATACTGGAGTTTGAGAAGGGAAAGTTCTACTTTTTATAGAACAAACAGAATGAATTAGCTTATACAGCAGTTATTAATCTATATAGTAACTGGTAGGGTAGACTTAACTATCTGTGTGTGCAATATAAACAAATATTTGAATTTCATGAGTTTAAGCACTTGTTCATTAAGGTGCTCTGTTTTTCAGATGACCAACACACAAATATTCCAAATTCAATTTCATACTGGATTTATAGCCTTGGGGACAACCACATTAAAATTCACCAAGTGAGTATTTTAAGCTGAACATTAATCAAACCTGGAGCATAAAAGCCTTAAAAAGGCTAAAGGAGAATATTCACAGATGAAAGTCTGTGTGCGTGCATATATATTGAAAGATGATATAGATTTGTAGAAACATCTGTTTCCTTTTGAATTGATCAGCTTCTCCCCATTTAGACCTGAACTGGATGCCTGCGACTCTCCAGACAAATATCCCCAGCTTTTCCATGTTATACTGGAGATAGAAATACAATCTACTGATAGACAAACAGAGTTAACTCCTCCATGGGAGAACTTCACAACAAAAGACATCAATCCAACCATTCTCTTCTCCTCTCATCAGGAGCATCAGGACACTCTTGCTTTGGCAGGTGGGAGCTGCACAGGTTTACTCACTTGATTTGCACACTTACATGGGTGTGGGGCTCCTTTTTACTTTATTTATTTGTTTGTTTATTTTGGTGCTCTGTGCTGCAGGTAAGGGTCCCACTGATTCACCCCAGGATAACATCAGGAATGTTGGACAGAGTGCATTCTTCTCATCTCTCAGCTGGCAAGGTACGTGGCGTAGCCTTTAAGTCAGAGTGCTTAGAATGAGATAAACGACTTGTTTCTCTCTTCCCCCCTCCCTGGAGCATGGAGGCTTGCTGAGGGATCTGATTGTAGCATGCCTTGTGCATTAGATCACTGTGTTGCTGGCCACACCCTTATGTTGCAATCGAGTGGAAATTAATTTCCTACAACATTCTCTTCAGAAATTGCCTTCTCGCGCTGTACGTGACCGATTATTGACATAGCTCCACTATAAACCTTCACCCTAGGCATCCTTAGCATTGAAACAGCATAAAGCTGCTTTTTGCTGATGTCGTACTTGGGAGAACGCAGCACTGAGAGTGAGCTGGGTGCCTGTCCATACCATGGGGACATCACACTGGGGATGTGCAGGCAGGAACTGGGCACAGGAGGTCCCAGTGGGCAATGCCAGGAAGGTTATCTGTGTCATACTCTTTGTAATGAGCCCAGACCCTGGGGCATGGTGTGGCTGGAGATAGGCTGAGTGCTTGGTCCTGACACAGAAACCTGTGCAGTTCTGCTCTGTGTGTGTGGCACTCACTGCTCTTTGGGCTTGAAGAGAGCCAATTAGCCTCCCCCTGTGTTCCTGATCAATAACGCAGACCGCTTAGCACGCAGCCCAGAAAAGACTTCAATTTAAATCTTTACCACGGTAGCGTTCTGAAAGGTTTGATTCTTGATAGCTTCTTGTTCTGCATTTAAACTGACTTCTATGGAAGCCTTGTGATGAAACTAATGGCTACCTAATTTTATTTTAGATCAGAAATCTGATAAAAGTAGCTCTCACCCCACCTCAGAGGACCGAGCAGCATTGGTGCATGAGGAAAGCGAACAGTCAGATGATGAACTCTTGTCCCTTTCCAGTCAACACAGCAATGCCAGCGGCGACAAACCCCACGGGACGCCAAAACACGGCAAAAAGCAGCAAGAGCTGCCGGCACCGCCTCCGCCTGAGGACGTGGACCTGCTGGGGCTGGATGGCAGCCCCATGAGCAAAACCTTTCCCTCGCAGCCGGCGGCTGCACCCTCTAACTCGGACTTGCTGAGCGATCTGTTTGGGGTTGGCGGGCCGGGATCCCAGGGGCAGAGCACACAGCCTGCTGCCGATGAGGTCTTTCACATGGCGGGGCCCGGATCGGTGCAGTCCACTCCTCGGCATTCCGCAGCCTCAGCATCCCCGTCCCCATCCCCGAGGGTGGGAGAAGGTAACGCTGGCTCTGCAGGGGGTGTTGCTTTCCTCCCTGGGTATGCTTTTCATGGAAACAGTGAGGGACGAGGGACCCCGAGAGGCCATCCTGTTCCTCTGCTCTGAGGCTGGAGTCACCAACACCAGCAGATTGGCCAATCTGTTTCTTTAAGTCTCTGGGGAGCTCGCCCAGATGCTTGGCTGGCTTCTTACATTACAGGCACTGGATGCACTTCTTCTAGTGCATCCAATAATGTATGTGAGGAGAATACATGCTAATTAACAATTAAGAAAATCTAGCCACTTGGGTCTTGGTTAGACCTGCAGCAGTTTAGATTGGATTTCTTTTTTTAACAGTAGGGGTTTGGAACTAGGATGGTGGTCTTGGGCTGTGAAATACATGCTTTGCTGTTTCTGATCATTCAGCAGACATGATAAGCACTATAAGAAGATTTTTAAAATTATTACTATTTTTTATTGCTCCAAAGATTGAAATCAGGCTGGTAGAAGGAATGGTTGAATAGATTATTAGGGAGAGAGATCTTTTGGAGGACTAAGTAAATGGAGAAGGGCAAGTAGATACCATGTGTAATTGAACAGGTGAGGGTCTCTGGAATAGGTGACTGGTTTTGCCAAAGGCAAAATAAGAACACTGAGCTCGATCTAATGTCTGTGCGTTCTCCCTCATTTTGGTTTGGCCTAATCCTTTAAGTTACAGTTTAAGAGCTGACATGTCAACATGTACGTGATTCAAAGAGCACAGTATGCTCACTTAACTTTTTCTTAGCAACTAATAATTTAAAGTGTTTGCAATGTACAAAGTGTTTGTCCTTGTGAAGAAATGTTGGGTTTGTTTTCCATTTTGTTAAGGAGGGCATTGAGCAGTGCCGTGGCTGAGATTGGTGGCACCTACCGCGGGATGGCCTTGTGGCATAGTCAATGTACAAGTTGGTGATTTAGAGTTCTCAAAAATGTCTTCCAGCATCTGCCTTTGATCCATTTGGAAGCAGTCCTAAGCAAGCTGGTCCAGACCTCCTGGGTTCCTTTCTCAGTTCAACAAATGTCCCCGGTGATCCTTTCCTTCAGGCAACAAGAAGTCCTTCACCAACTGTGCACAGCGATCCCTTCCACATGGGTAAGAAAGTGAGGCTCTTCCAGTGAATTTGAGCAAACACAAAATGCTGCTTTTACATCTGATGGAGCCGTTAAGTGCAAACTGGCGCTTACCATGAAATGACTCTAAACCACACAAACCCCACTAAACAGGAAAGAGCTTTTTGTCTCTAGATTTAAAGTATGTTCATCAGTTGAAGTGTGGTACGACGAGACTTGTTTTGCTCAAGTTGTATACTTAATTAATAAGTTATTTGTATACATGAGGAAAGAGACCATGAAGAATGTCTGCCTGCATATTCCTGTGGTTATGAGGTCTACTTTGAACAAACTGCCATTAATTGGGCTAAATAGAACACAGCATATTATGCCTGCTAAAGAAAACACCCATCCTTTGGTGATTTTGGTTAGAAGTATCTGATTTCTTTACATCTGATATGAATCCTGGCCACATTCAGTTAAATCTGACTCTTTTAGTCTCTCCCTTTGTTTAAAAAAAATGTCCCTTAGTTGTCCCTTTCTCTCCCTGTGCCAAAATGCAATATCATAACCTTCTATAAAACACATTCAGATACTAATTCCTTTGTTTCTCACTGTCCAACACGCATCCCTTGGGTTGCACAGTCTCCCTGGAAAGTCAGGGTGACATAGGAGGGAACTAGTCTGCACTGCTTACATCCTTGCTTTGCCAGACTCAGGCACTGGGTATTACCTCTGTGAATAAGACCTTTGGGTCACACTTGGAGCTGGCTGCAGTAATGAAAGGAATTTAAATGATACCCCAGCATGATGAGGTATTAAATGACACCGCTAATGCTGTGTATAATGAAAAGCTGGCAGGGTGAACTGGATAGATGTACAGGCTTTGTTTGATACGGGCTAATGCAAAGACTTCTTTATTGCCTCTATATGTGGAGGCTGTTTTGCTGTGTCTGTGTTTTCCACCCTTGCCCTTTGCATATAGAACATTTCCTTGGGTTGAGATGCATTCAGAAACACAAAACCCCACGTTATTCTGGTGATAAGGTTTTATAAATATGTATATAAAGCCTCTGACCAAAGCTGCCATAAAACAAAGACTGTAAATCTATGTCCTTCCCTATTAACATCTGTACAGTATGAGATCAGAAATAAATGGAAAAAGTCGTAATGCCCTTTGTGGGGCAGAAATTCACTTCTAATTAGAAAATGATAGATGGACACAGCCCTGTGCTATCAGTCCTGCTCCTTGCCCCCTACCCTTTCCAGATGCTGGATTACCGGGGAGGTTTGGGTTGGCTATTAGGAGACATGGCTTCTCTAGAGATCACAGGCTGCCCAGGGGTGGAAGGGTCACCATCCCTGGGGGTGTTCCAGAGCTGTGGGGATGTGGCATTGAGGGATGTGGGCAGTGGGCATGGAGGAGGTGGGCTGGGGTTGGAACTGGGGAGTTTGGAGGGCTTTTCCAACCTGAATGATTCTATGATTATGTTGTTTTTGCTGTATTACTCTGAAATATTTATACATAGCCATTCTGCTTAGCTTCTAGCACACCAACAGTTTCCATACAGCCAGATGTTTCAGGTGGCTGGGACTGGCCCAACAAACCAGGTATGTATTGTAAAAGCTCAGAACACTTAATGAAAAAGCCTCAGTGAGCCCTGAGATCTGTTTCCTTCCTCAAAACATTGGGGTCTGAGGTGGGACAGGTGCTAGGGGTGGGTGTATGTGCTTGTGCTTCATTCCATTGAGGAGCCAAGAGAAGGACCTGAGAAATGCTGTATGTTCCTACGATGCTGCTAAATTATAGTATGATTCCTTCTACTCTTGGGAGGGTGTGTGTGTCCTACCAAAACTTGCTTCCCGAAGGCTTCCAGTTCTTAAAATATATCCATTTATCATAATTACTCTGTCACTGCAGACAGTCTGGGGAACGTTCCTGTTGCTGAGCCTAATTGTGAGTGGGAGTGCAAGTAGTCTGGGCCAACGCTGAATTGAGACTGCTTAGGAGCCTGACAATAATACACTTAATTTTAACATCAGTCTTGTAACATTATGTAACTAAAGCTTGGGTAACAGCTGCACTCAACTAAAATAAGAATAAAAATGTAGCTATTTTTTCTTTTTTTTCCCCTTTCTTATCTTTAAGGTGGCCTAGGTATGGGAAGTAAGTCGGCTGCCACCAGTCCTACAGGATCCCTCCATAGCACTCCTACTCATCAGCCTAAACCCCAAACACTGGATCCATTTGCTGACCTGGGGACTCTTGGAGCAAGTTTAGCAGGTTTGCATCCCCTACAAAAAAAAAGAAGTAACCAGCTGCCCCTGGTTTAGAAAGAGAGGATGAACAACCTTATAAGTGACAGAGCTCTATGGGCTCTCTCAGCCTAGCTGCATGCCACTGCCACTTTCAAGCATTCCCTCCTGCTCAATTCTCTGTAAATTTTCACAGACCTGTGCTTTTACTGATCTTCCATAAAAAAAAGAAAACAACATCTGTGCATGCCAGCAACAGTTTGGACCTTGTAGGCTGTGTGGATTGCAAAGTGAAACCTCTGCCTCATCCGCATCAACTGTTTCTGGCTAAAGATGCTGCTGTGTTTAAGTCCAACTGCAGAATGGTTGCTGCAGACCTTGGAGCTGTGCCTGGGAACAGGCTCTGGCTCTTGATAGCTGAGGGGGTCCTTAAGGAATTGTTTCATCCTTCCAGATTTGGCCCACTTTCCTCCTTTGTGAGGAAACCTGTGGTTCCTCACTAATCTGTCTCCAATTTGCTGTAGTCTTGGAAGGTGGGATCTGAACCCACTTTCATTTGCACCTGGCTATGAAGGACTGTTTGCTTGGCTCTCAGACATGCATTTTCTCCTTGTTCTATCTCAAAACTGTCAGCAAACCCTCAGCCCCAAAGCAGTCCTGACAAATGGCTTAAGTTTTCCTTAAAAGCCAGCATGTCAGCTTCTCTGACTGGTAAATAGATTTTTCTTTCCTTTGTCACTGCCCTCAGCTCTTTGCAAGCCATTGTGGTTTTATCTGATGTTTGTTTTCTCCTTTGCGTCAGTACCAGCATGGTTCTGGAGTTAGGTTTCCCAGTTCCCTCTGCTGGATCACTGGCTGCTCTGCAGGAGCAAAATAAAAGGAATGCCAAGACTCATGTCAGAGCCATCGATGTGCTTTTAAAGCATGGATTCTGCAGCACAGCTATGGAGTTCAAAAACAAACGATTTGGCATCCACAGGATATTTAACCACACTGTTGTTGTTCATAACTAAATCAATAGCACTTGACCCACTTTCCGTGATACGTTTCAGAGCTCGAAGTTGAGTGTGGTTATTAATCTCAAGTAATAAAACACTAATGCTGAATACCACCCGCCACAAACTACATCTGAGGACCATCCTCTGGAGTAAGAAGGTGCTGAAACACGTGACTCTGAGGGATAATACCACCTCAGCACAGCATAATGAGGAACCATTTCAGCATGTGCCGACTTGATAGTGCCACTATAACACAGAAGCTCTGATTAACAGAGTGGCAGAAGTTAGAAGTGTCCTCTGGATATTTCCCAATCCAACCCCACCTAAAGCAGGTTCCCTGGAGCAGGTTGTAGCACATAGCTGTGGTTCCCAGCTAGCTGCACGTTGCTTTTCCTGTTTTATCCCAACAAACTGCTACTCCAGAGGCAGGTGCTTGCTTTTATGCAGCTTGCAGAGCAGAGACAGGAAAGTTGAGGGGCTTTGCTTGATGTTGCAAAAGTAAGTTTGTGGCAAAGCTGAAAGTAGAAGCCGGCTCCTTGGAAGTTTTTGTTGAGATTCCCCGGCCAGAAGGTGAGTCATTGCTCTGTTTGCTAACGCACACCATCACTCCTTTCCCCTCGCTGTGCAGGTGGCCCATCATTTGCCAGTAAACCAACCACGCCGACGGGTATGGGCGGAGGATTCCCCCCCTCACCACAGAAGCCCTCTCCGCAGCCCATGGGCAGCAGCTGGCAGCAGGGAGCTGGCTATGGCTGGCAGCAGGCACAGCCCAAGGCGCAGCCAGGCATGCCCCATGCCTCACCCCAGAACAAGCCCAACTACAACGTGAGTTTCTCAGCAATGCCAGGAGCGCAAAATGAACGTGGAAAAGGACCAGCTAATGCTGGTAAGCATTTCAGAATTCAGCGTCTAAAAGGTCGGCTCTTTGTGATATTGCTTTAATGCGCCGAAGCAGGTTGGAGTCTGGTGAGCAAGTCATGCTGATGGTGTTCAAAGTTCAACACTGGTTTCCTGTTCTAGACTCTGAAGCATGCTAATATCTAGGAAATCCTGGATTACAAATGGGATTTGATGATAATAATTCAAATGTGGCATTAATTTATACCTTTTCTGTGAGAGCTGCATACTCATAATCAGTGGGAGATTGTTATAAGTGATGAGGGGAGTTGCTTGGGTAGGAAAGCAGTGTTAAATAAGTTTGTATTGTGAAAACAACTTATTCTTGTTTTTTAAGATTCAAAACCAAAAGTGTCTGCAGATTTTGAAGATCTATTATCTGGTCAAGGTTTTAATGCTCATAAGGACAAGAAGGGACCCAAAACAATAGCTGAGATGAGAAAAGAAGAAATGGCTAAGGAGATGGACCCTGAAAAACTGAAAGTAAGCAACAATCTTGTTTGTGCTCTTAGTGTCATTCAGCGTGTCTTTCATTC
Source organism: Chrysolophus pictus (assembly GCA_037305975.1). Lineage (NCBI taxonomy): Eukaryota > Metazoa > Chordata > Aves > Galliformes > Phasianidae > Chrysolophus > Chrysolophus pictus. The sequence goes on from CM074583.1 coordinate 28,123,231, forward strand.
TCATCATGCTGGATGCTCTTGAACACTCCCTGAAAGGCAGAGGTGGGCAGTAAGTCACTGGCCTTCCTGCATGTGAGAGGCATCTGAGCAAATGGAAAGGCCATCTAGTGCCAGAAAGCTGTGCTCCTGTTCTAGTACACATCCTCCACAGCACTGCTGGATCCCCTGCACCACATGGTATCTCTCATGCTTGTTTTCCATAAAGTAGGTGTCTAAACTTGATGGCATCATGCGCTGCTGTGCTCCCCATTTGCATCCCAGTTAGGAATGAGTTAGCATGACCTGAAAAACAAAGTCAGAGACTGCAGGTGTTGAAAAACACCTGGAAAAAATTCCACTAGGTCATCAAAATGTGGGATAACACTTGGGAAAAGAACAGTTTGTTTTCTAAAAATATATTAAAAATCTACAACATCCTGTGTTCCAAAGTAGCTTCATACAAAGAAGCCAAATAAGAGAGCAGCAAACATCTCTTCCTGTCCTTCAACCAAAGCCAGGCTTTGACCAAACGAGGGACTTAGCCCCCAAGATGAGATTGTCTTGGGGCAGAAAGTGGGAGCTTCCTGCTGTTTGTTCATGTAATGCATTTTCACACGTTTCCTGAAGATGTGAACGTCCTTTGGAAAGCAATTAAAACTCCAAGGGTACATTTCTGCCCTAAACTAGAAAACAACAGTGGCTTGCTCAGTGTTACTGCCATGGCTGCTGGGACGCCATGTTACTCCAGCTCTGGTGAGCAGGCACAGCTAATTGAACTAAACCTCTGTCTCACTAATCTTACCTACTTTGGGATTCTCACATCTCTCCTGAATAAATTGCTGAACTACAGATACGTCATAAAGGGAAGAAAATGCATTCTGTCCCACTCTGTGTGAGGAATATTAAGCCACAAATTATAACTGCAGCTGTGGGCTAAGATGGCCACCACGAAGGGGGACATCATCTAGGGAAGTAGGGTACCTACTGCTTTGTTTGGCTGCTAACTTACAAATAGAAAAAAAGGCTCATGGAGAGAATTGAGGCTTCTGATTTAAAGGTTAAAAGGATTTATATTGAAGCTAAGCTTCTGTGTATGAGTCTTTTGTGCATGTCTAGAGCTAAGGCTTCTAAAGATATGCCTCCACAGCAGTTTCAGTCAGGATTATTTTTAGGTATGCAATTAAGCCTGCTGAAGAGCCACACAGTTAATCATTTCATTTATCTTTTGACTATTCCATGTAATGGCTGTTCAAAGTGTTCTTAGCAGTGGCCCAACTCAGTATTTTTGGCAGTATTTTCGGCTCTGGCTGTCTTGGCTTTCAAGTGGTGATATAAAAATTAAAGACAAAGTACAGACTGACAAATATCTTTTAAGAATATCTCCCAAAGGCTTTCTGAAGCATAGAAAGAAATATGAGATGTTCCTTGGAGTCATTGCTATTCAACTACAGAAACCTTTTCCTCCTGGAATATCTAATGTAAGGCATAAATGGAGGTTCACGCTTTTCTCCTCAGATCCTGGAGTGGATTGAAGGAAAGGAGAGAAATATAAGAGCCCTGCTGTCCACAATGCATACTGTCCTATGGGCAGGGGAGACCAAGTGGAAACCTGTTAGCATGGCAGATCTTGTAACTCCAGAGCAAGTGAAGAAGGTCTACCGACGGGCAGTGCTTGTCGTTCATCCTGACAAGGTAAGGGCTTCCTACTTCACACCCATCAGAAATTGTCACTGTTCTCAAAAATAAGGTTAATTATGAAGTGTTAAATGTGATTGCTCAATGTATTGGTACAAACAAATGTGTAGAAGCATTCCAGCCTTGGTTAAAGCTTTTAGTCCTCTTGGGACTGCATCTCTTTGCTCTGTCACTCTGTCAGCTCTAGGGAGCAGAAAGGCTGAAGAGCCAGAAAACTGTTAAGCTGTTCACAAGGTCAGCAACCCTCAAACAGTGTTTTTTTCTCGTCAAAGAATAAGTGAAAACCATTTGTGGAAAGTGAGCAATGTGTGTTTGAGTATCTAGCTGCACAGAGGTCTTCTGCTGGTAGTCTCCTTGATAGATGTGATACCCCTGTTTCTGTTTTTGTTCCAGGCTACTGGGCAGCCATACGAACAATATGCAAAGATGATATTTATGGAGCTAAATGATGCCTGGTCAGAATTTGAAAACCAAGGACAGAAACCCTTGTATTAGGTACTTTCTCAGTCTCCACTACAGACCTGTGCTAGTGCTTGTATAGTCTCTTGTCACAAATGTCACAGATCAACCAAACTCTGGCTGGAAATTCAGAAGTTTCAGAAAACAAAGAGCCTAATACTTATCATGAAGAACAAGAGAAAGGTTTCCTTGTGCTTGTTTCAAGAATCCTGAGCTCAAAAGGAACTCTAGCCATCTGGCTTGTCATCTGAGAGCCACACGGCTACAGTTCCTTGTACCTTTTTTTTTCCCCTTTGGATTCCAGTGGTGAGAGAGAAGACATTCTGGGAAAAGGTGGGATTGTTCTGTCTCTGACACAGTGTAGCCGGTGAATTTCCTACTTTTTTCTGTGTGTGTGAAATGTGATATGGCAACACTTCACTTGAGTTCTGTAACTGGTGGTGAAGCCCAGACTTTGATGTATTTTCTTCCTAGGTTTGGATCAAACTTCATCAAATTTAAGTGCTCAACTGTGGTTTAGGCACACTTCTAACAGTCACCATTTGCTGCTTAGTTGCTCATAAAGCATAGTATGCCTGAGTAGAGATAAAGCTGAAGCCTGGGTAGATCAGTGTGGCAGCTTACTGCTGCTTTATGCATTAATACTGTACTTCACCTCACAGTCCAGCAGTGAAATGTGTGGAAAAAATTCCTCAGCATCATGGAGTAAGTGTCTTTAAAGCAAACAGCAAGTAATTGATGTTAAACAGCACCTTGATGGCTTGTTAAACAGCAGTTCTGGGGGAATAGTGAGCTGGGGGAGGAGAGTGGTTCTACCTTAGTACAAGGGAAGAATGAGCATGTGCTACATTTCCCATGAAGTTCTCATCAGTAGTTTGAATCCATCAAACAACAGACAATAACAATAAGCTAAAACTCTACTGCAAATTTTTAGAGACTTCCTAGCCTATAGGTAACAGCTCTCCTCCTGAGGATTCAGAAGACTTTTTCCAGCCCACCTGCATCACCTCTATGCCTTTATCAGCTCCAGAGCACTTGGCAAAGGCTCCTGGCAAAATGCAACCCATTGCAACTTCACTTTTCAGACCACGGTGTACAAGCTGTCATGCAGACATCTGTGGGCCAGGTCTGATTTTTGAGGTAAATTACGCAGATTAATTATCTTAGAAGTTTATTATGGACCAAAGCAATAATGTCGTAATGAAATATCTTTGATGCTGAAGCATCTTTCCTAATTCAAAACAAGTATGCTCTTCACCCCAAATCTGACTTTCTCCTTTTGTAGAATCACTGAAGCTAGCAGTTTGTTTACCAACAATTGTATTTGAGCTTTGGAAGGCAGATGTATTGAGAGGATAAGCAGCAAATCATTTGTATTTGCTGCTTGAGGAACAGGTTGCCATCTGATGCGAGTCATTAAAGCTGGTGGTTTTTAAAGACAATCCACTTGTTGTTGCACTTAAATTTTCAAGTGGCAAAACTTTTACTGCAAAGACAGAGTGTCAAAGAACATTGCTTTCTGTATAAAAGCCATCCTTTTGTTGTATTGGTCCATTATTTACTACCATTACTTGAAAATGTGAAACCAACACATAGGTCTCCTTTTATATAAAAGACCTTAAGATAATAGTAACAAACTGGATGTTATTTATTAATGTTTTGATCCAGTATGTGCTTGTCTTATTTAAAGAGATAACTGGAATGTGAATCATGTTCCTGTGATTTGTTGGTTTATTGTTTCTCATTCACATTTGTAGATATTGTGACCTATGCCTATATAATAAAAAGGATCTCATTACTCTAATGTACTTTTTTTTTTTTTAATAATGAAAACCATGTTAGCTTTGTATCAGACTTGTCATGGCAAACAACTCTGGATACTCATACGTTCACAAAATGCAAATCCATCATTAAACTTTATCTACCCAAAGAAACCCTATCCCACTTCAACTTTGATTACTTCATCCCTAATGTTTTTATGGGTGCATGAAAGTATTAGGACGTATGTATATCAAAAATAGTAAACTAAAAAAAAAAAAAAATTCTTGTCATATCTGGTAGTGACAGAGGTTATCAATGTTCAGGTTTACTGTTTGACTAAATTATTGTAATTTTTGTAAATACAGTATATACTCAATGAAATTGTGACCGGTCTAAAACATTTGTATATACATTAAAAAGCTGAAATGAACACTCACGTACGTTTTGTGCTTGTGAGGGGTGGGGGAACTCTGCCTTCTTGCTTTCAGCACAGGTCAGGGTGGTTTCTCCGTAAATGCTGGATAAACAACAACGCTTCCCTTAGCATTGGGTAGAGACTCCTTTTCTTCTGCATTGCCTGCTGTGTGTGACCCACACCGCTCTGCTCCTTGGCTCAGGGCTGGCTGGGAGTGGGTACAGCCATACAGGTGACCCGGAACCACTTGCTTGAGACACATTTCTTTTTTTATAGAGCCTTGATTTTCCTCAGCAGCAAACAAGCTAAATGGAGAACCCAACTCCTCGTCCTGCAGGAGATGGGAAGAACAGTTTGGGGTTTAACTCCGAGAAAAGCTCCAATGGGAAAAGATGCAGTCTTTATGGCTTAAGATAAATACCCTTAACCCAAGCAAAGCTCATAAAATTACTCTTCTCTTTCTGCATTTTGGGTTTTGGGTTTTTTTTTTAACCGAGTTATTTATTGTAGGCCCAGAAGTGGCATTCGTTGGCAGCAGATGTAAGTTGTGCTCACATTTTCTAGGTGTTTTTTTGCTTTCAGACCAGCCGTGCGGTGAAAGGGGCGTAGCTGAGGCAGGAGCTGCACGGAGGAAAGGCCTGCTGGGGTGCGGGTCCCGAAGGCTTTGCAAAAATCAAAGCTGTGGCTCTCGGGTCAAAGCTCTGCCATCATGTGGTGGAGACCCAAAGCCTTGAAGGGGCAGAAAGGAGGAGGAGAGGCAGCCAGCTGGGCCCGCTTTGGGGGTAAAAACAGGGCTTTTCAGGAGCAGCCTCCAAAGCGGTGGTGACTGACCGGGGCTGCCCTGTGCAGCTGCATCTTAGAGGCGCGCACGGCGCTCGGACACCAGCGCCACACAGCCGCCCGGCGGGAGCAGCGCGCACGGCCCCGTAACCATGGCGACGGAGCTCGCGGCTCGGCTGCTTCCCGCCTTCCGCCTTAAAGAGCGCACCGCCCCTTCCCGCGGTGAGGGTGGGGGGAGTCAGGGAGTCGCCTCCGTAGCGGTACGGCCCCTTTAAGGCACCCGATCACGTGCTCCGGCAGGGGGCGGGGCTAAAAGCCGGAAGTCTCGCGCCGCCACCTCAGCCGGGCGTCGTTCGGGGCGCTGAGAAGCGGAGCCGCTGCCGCCCGGCCCGCCGGAAACATGGCGGGTATCAAAGGTACCGAGCGCTGCCGAGCCCCGCCCGGCGGCTCCGGGCTGCTGAGGGTCCCGCCGAGCCGCTGCCGGCAGCCCCGAGCCGCTCCCTGCCTGCCGGCGGGCACGGCGGCCTGCTCGCGTTTCCCTTTCCCTCAGCGGGGTCGGGCGGGAGCGGCGGCCGGTAAGCGCCTCACCGCCTGCCTTGTGCTTTGCAGCTCTCGTGGGGCTGTCCTTCAGCGGAGCCATCGGCCTGACCTTCCTCATGCTGGGCTGCGCCCTGGAGTACTACGGGTGAGCGGGCTGCGTGTGCCGAGCCTCCCTCCTGCTGCTGCGGGCGCTGGGCTCCGCTCGGTGCCTGCCTTCCTTCCCGGCGCTTTGTTGTGGTTAAATAATCCCTTTTCAGCTAGCACCGTGTGCCATAAAAATGACTGCAGTCGGTGCCGCGCTTCCTCAAGGTGACAAACGCCTGCTTGCTAAGCAGTCCTTCTTAATCTCGTGCAATTCTTCTTACTTTGTACTTGCCGCTGGCACAGCACTCCGACATTTGTTGCTTCTCAGAAGCTCTGAGCAGCCGGTTCCAGCTGTAGGTGACCCTGTTCATCATGAGGGGGTTGGACCAGATGGCCTTTCAGGGTCCCTTCCGACTCAAACAATTCTGTAGTTCAGTGCAGGTGAAGCTGCAGGGAGCCCTGGCACAGATGTGTGTGTCAGGGTGTGCCTTCAGAGCTGCCTTGTTTCCAGGCTGGGATTCCTCTCGTTTGGAAAAAGACTTTTGGCTCCTGTGTCTCCTCTTCCTGATGACTGTTGGTTTTGTGAGTGATAGTGTGAGCTGAGTCAGTGAGATGATGCTAAATGTGAAATACATCATCTGGTTGTGTGAGAGAGAGGACCCTGCTCTGTGAGGCCATGGGAGCACCCTTCTGTTGAAAGCTTGGGCTTAAATCACTTAATCTGCTTCTCAAACCACAGAGTAGGACTACTGTCATTACTTCTCCTAATGAGGACATTTATCTAAACTGACATACTTCTTTTTTTTTTTTTTCCCCATCAGTGTTTACTGGCCTATGTTTGTCTTAATATTTTACTTCATCTGCCCCATTCCCCACTTCATTGCCAGAAGAGTAAGTGACGACACTGATGCAGCCAGCAGTGCCTGCAGGGAACTGGCGTACTTCTTCACAACTGGAATTGTTGTTTCTGCTTTTGGCTTCCCCATCATCCTTGCGCGGGTCGAAGCGGTGAGTTCTCATCAGGAGGCACTTATTGAGTGTAGGCTTTAAGTGTGCTGTTGTTTCTTTCTGAGCCAGGTGAGCTGCTTTTGTTTGTAAATCCTTCCTTTACTTTCCTTGGGATGTTTGTGGATTCTGATGAAAACAATTGCTGCTGGAAACTTGCTTATGCTTTTTGATCTAAACAAATGACTTGCATGACTAGTTTTGCTGTGGTCCAGTGCAAGATATATTCTCTCCTCCTTCACCTCATACCTTTCTCTGTCATCAGCTCATGCAGTGCTTCTTGCACCATCTTTATTTTTACCTCAGAATGTCTGCTTTCTCCATTTAGGATGCTGGAAACTTGGTGACTGGAGTGTATTATCAGTTAACAGCAAAAAAGGCCAAGCTTCCAGAACTGTCCTCCTGGTTTTCAAAGCATTTCCCAAGCTCATGCTTTGTCCCCTCAAACCTGAGGAAATTTCTGCTAGCTTCTTTTCTCTTTGCTTTCTGAACTGCTCTTCGGTGGTGAGATTTTTGTCATGTTCATTTCCAAGGCAAAGAACTCCTTTGTCCTGTCTCCCAAATTGCCCAATGAGATGTTTATTTTTTTTATTGTTATTCTAGTTTGTTTTTCCCCTTTTGGCCTAATTGTTTTGCTTAAGCTTCATCTGCTTGGTTTTAATTTAATTTGTGATGCACAATTAACCCAACATCGAGTCTATTGTGGACCTGATAATAGGCAGAACCAGAAGTGACCACAAGAGGGAACTCGAATTCATGGCTGTGTCTTAAGAGTAAATGTTTATTAGGGTCGACTTAGGTGGGCAGATAGATAGCTAAGAAAGCTATCTTTTTACCTTTAAGGCCAGGTACTGTTTTCTGTGCTTATTACTGGCATTTATTTAAAAATAATCTTTTATTTTTATACATAGTATTTAAAATAAAGCATTAATCTCAGTGGGCTTTTGTGATTTAGGTCCGTTGTAGAGACTTGTATGGCAAGGTAATCATTTTGCTCTAAAATGTAGAATTATTAGCCTGTCGAAGTGTTGCATTGTAGGAGTAGTTGCTAATTGAGTGATTAGTACTATAAATTGCAGTATTTATTGTTTGTCCTTTTTCTTCTTGCTTTCTGTAGTATTTCATTTAGTTTATCTAATGCATATAAATAACTGGCCTGGATGAATGCTAAAGAACTGCTTTGTTTCGTTTCCTTGCTTTTCAGATCAAATGGGGAGCCTGTGGTCTGGTGCTGGCTGGCAATGCAGTCATTTTCCTTACTATTTTAGGCTTTTTTCTTGTGTTTGGTAGAGGAGATGACTTTAGCTGGGAGCAGTGGTAGGACCTCGCTCTGATGCTGGTAATGTTTTCAGCGTATGTCACCATATGTATGCTGAATGTGTGTGTCTGTGTGTATACATTCTTACAAATGTGTGTGCATATGCATGCAGGTTGACATTATCACATCCTAACGTGCTTTTTTAAAACGTGTCAGCCAAAGAGGAAAGATCTTTGTGACAGCTCTCTTAATGTACTCAGTGAAAGTTGGGATCTCTGTTGCAAATCTGTCCACAAATTAGTTTGCAAAAACATAAACTGTTTTTACTCATTTTTCAATATATGTGCATTAACTTCTGCTCTAGTCAGAGTTTCACTGATACATGAGATGTCGATCAGCATGTCTACTTTTTTTCCAAAAACCATATAATTAAAATAGGTCAATGTAAAGATTATCCTGCTTACTGTTGCTTACCTTGATTGTCTTTCTGCTCTGATGAAGGATGAATGAGTACTTGCTTTCTGCATGAGTAATTGTAATTCTAATTGTTTTCTTTGATAACCAAAACAAACATAGCATATGCCAACTCTTACTACCTAATGAAAGAGAAAGAAAACTCTGGTTAAAAATTGATGGTGTTCACTTAGAATCTATATTCTTTCTTTTCTCTAAGTTTTGTCACTCTTCAACTTAATGACTGTGGATGTATTTTGGGACTAGTCTAGTATTTTAATGCTCAGAGTTGACATGACTTCTCCCATGAAGGCTCACAGAGGAAGAAACTACTCTCAGGACACTTACAGTCACAAAAGAGCATACGGCTCCGTATTCCTGTGTGTGAAGTGCCTGAATTGCAAGGAAGTGAGTGTTCTGCTGGGCAGGACTTATCTCCTCTGTTCTCATTGCTTTGGTAACCTTACTTATTCATACTGCTATTTCTTGGCTGTAAGATTGTTATATTAAAACACTATATTTTTATGATAGCATTATCCTAGTAAACATTCTCATAATCTCATTTATAAAAGTTAACTTTATTACTACTTTGACTTGCTGAAGCCTTTGATTTATGGAGGCATGTAATTTTATAAAAATGCTTTCTGGCACAACCCTAACTCTAGAGGACACTTCAGTAGTCTGCAGAGGGGCAAAGGAAGAGACATGTTAGTTTTATTCTTATCTGGGGAAATTGACATAGAGATTCCCGTTCTGTGAAGTAAGAAACCAATTTCCTGTGTAGGGTATGTTTTATTATTGAGAGTTTTTTGGATTAGCAGGGGGCAAATGCATGTTTTATGATCTGTGTTAGTTCGTGGCTGACTGCTGTGACCCAGCATGGCTGTGAGGGACTTCTGCAGGGAGGTGACAGAACCAACTCTGCAAGATGTGGCAGCTTCCCCGAGACAATACCTTTTGCCCACTAGGTTGTATGAGAGTACTTACACTGTTGTCCAAACTCTCATTACCAGTGTACTGCAGAATGGTGTCCTATGGGGTGCTGTGCAGAGCAAAGGTTAAAAAAATTAATGAATGCTATGTGAGCATCATATTCTGCCTTTTTTTCATGCTCAGGGCCCTGCTAAAAGGATACAGAAGTCATTCTGTGGTCCAAGTAATGTAGTATCATTCAAATGTAGACTATCTTGGCAAGTAATTCTAGTATGTGATTAGATAGAAAACTGTTAATTACATACTTTAAACTTAAACTTCAGATGTGTGTAAGGTGAACACTTCGTGTTGAGGAATGCTGAGTAGTTGCAGCTGATACTGAAGTGTCTGCAATGTCAATCCTGCCAAAGAAGAGTTAATGTTACAGCACAGGTTTTCTGCCAGATGCTGGTGCTTCGTTGCAGACATAGCAGGAATATGCTTGTTAAGATGCTGGGTGTGAGCAGGTTGTCTGACATCAAGTGAAATTTGCCATATATGGCTGATTTGTAAAGTACTGTTGTTCTAATTAATAGCTGAATTATTTAGAGTAAACATAGTTTCTACAGAGGTCCTGCTTTGATTTTTTTTTTAAGAATTCACTTTTTTCCCCTTTTCTATAACATTTTTAATTCAAGTTGGTGAAGTAAAACATCAGTGATATACAACTGAAGTGCCTGATCCTGCACATATCTGAAGTCTTTGCTAAACATTCCATTTTACTCCAGCTAAAGCACTTTGTGCTTGCAGCGTTAGGTTCTTGAATGTTTTCACTCCTCAGAATTTGTGTACTAAAGGCTGCCATAGAAGTCTGTAAAGCTACCCAGTTACCACTGAAGTTTTGCTTTTGAGACAGGTGGAGTAAAGAAAAAAAGCTCACATCAGTTTTTCTTTAATATAAATAATAGTCATTGTAGAATCTGTTTTCCATCTATTAGTAAATAGCACGTGTGGGACAGATAAGGATTGGGATCCTCTTGGGATGCAGGCAGTAAACATATGACAATCTAAAGTGAAAAGGAGGGCTGGAAACTTTGGTGTAGTGTTGAGGAGGTGTTGCTCCTTAGAAAATTATTCCATTGCACTGTTTTCCTTTGGCTGTTGCTGTGGCAGGGAGATACTGAAGGAAGAAAGTGAAGACTTCTGAAGCAGCTGCGTGCACTAATACTTAATGTGAACCTCTTGCAGTTTTCACCATGGATGTTTGTTTTAAATTGTTTAACATTTAAAATCATATTTAATGGTGTTTAAATAATTATTCTTTGACCTCCTTTAGAAGCAAATTTGCTTGAATGAGTTCAGTGTTTAAGAGGGTCAAAAAACCTTCTCAGTGCACTTGGGTTTTTGTTTGCTTGTTTTTACCAAGAGCTTCATACATTCACACCAACCTGGTGCTCTGATGGCCAGTACTGGGCATGCTGTCACTCTCTGCCAGTAGTGACTTACTGTGGTTTCTCTAAAATTGTTTCCTTTATAGAATACTATATATCCAAAGTGCCTTAATTTCAACACTATGCTGATTTTGTGAACGCATATAACATGGGTATACCATTTTCATAATCAACTGAAAAGCTGTTATTGTGTTTTTATAAATCTGTCTTGCCAATTAATCACATTTTCTGTAAGTCACTATGCAGTGCAGTTTTTGTAACTTTTGTAAACACTATTCTTGCTTTTCTGTGTTTGCTGGGTTCTTGAGATGAAGTATTAAAACATATCCTGCTTTTCTTCTTGAATTGTCTAATAAAACTGAGTAAACATACCCGATGCTCAAGTACTTGTCTTTCTTAAATTTCAAGAGCTGACAAAAAAATAAAACTCTCCTGTAAGAAGAGGAAGGACACAGAAACAACGTCTCCAATGCTTTCACAATGGTACTGTGGCTGTCAGACATGGGTGCTGCTAATCAGCTGTTCAGATGTCTCTTGGTGTTGATGTTCCCTAACTGGTGAAATAGAGCTTTCAAGCAGATCCTTGGGCACTGTGGTGCTTGGGGACTATCTTGCCTACAGATCCCCTTCATGTTTTTTCTGGAGATGCGTAGGAAGTTCCTTGTGGCCATTGGTCCTGCAGAGATTTTTTGGTACCTTCTGGGTCATCAGAATGGCTCATCACTGAGATAAAAACACAGTGGAATGGATTGCCAGGAGAGGCTGTGGAGCACCGCATTTTGGAGGTATTTAGAAACTGGATGTGGTCCTGGGCAACCAGCTCCTTACAGCCTTGGTCGAGCAGGGCGTTGGGCCAAATGACCTCCAGAAGTCCCTTCCACCCCCAGCCATTCTGTGAACAAATCTCAGAAGCCATGACCTAATTGCAACAGGGCCAATTAATTTTATGGTCTCCATTAGAATGTATGGTAGAGGCTGCGTTCAAACATGCCAGTATGTTATCACTTGGCCTGAATGCTGTTGTTTGTTTCCTGTGTGTGGTGATTCTGTGAGCTTATACTTAACCTCCTCTCCAGATTTAGACACATCCATCAGCACTGGTGGAAGCAGGGATGCAGAGGGCCTCAGAGCTCTTCCTAGATCAGTATTCCTGTAGGTCAGTGGGTGACCGTATTAAGTGTGTGATCTTGATCCTACCGCTGCTTGGGAAAATGAGCCTGCTCAGTTAATTTAATCCAATTTGTTAAAGCACCCACCATCAGGAGAGGTAAGCTGTAGCATCTGGATTCCGAGTAGCTGATGTTTCTTGTTTGCAGTAATTCTGGCATCTAAGCTTTCAAGAAGATGAGCATACTTGCACTTTGCATCAATTAGCTGCTGGCATTGTGCTGTTCTGCAGAACAAATACTTGGGACTGCTATTCTGTGCTGCCTCACCCAACACATACACTACTTACAGAGCAACCTTACAGCTCTAGATTTTGAACCAGGGAGCTTAGTTCCTGAAGAGCTTTATTTAACTTAGTTTTGGATTTGCTGTGTACTATGATATAGGAGGATATAGCTTAACAAGTTTCCTACCTCTCCCACCCTTGTTTTTGTAGCTGCTCAGACAGCTGTTCCCTGTCAACTTAGATGGGAAATTAAAATGAGATGCAGAAGAATCTTGCACTGATTTTACCCTTAGTTCAGTCCCTTAAGCTTGTAAACTTCCTAACTAGTTATGTCTTTGGGTTTTAATTCCATGAAGTAAATCTAAGCTCATCAGCACCCAGGAGTTAACTAAACTTGTCCTGCTAACGCAGGCTGTTACTGTTAATATGTAAAATTATGTAAAGCTCTAAAATGATCTCTTTAACTCTGATCTCAGTTGTTAATGCTGCTTTTAAGATACTGCATCACTTACTCTGCAGGGATTGTTTCTGCTCTATGTTAATGGATGAGAAGCCTATTTCATTAGGCTGGATGCACACCAGGTACTAACAACTAATTGATTTGTTTAAGTGGTCCCTGCAAATACGTGACTGGTACGTACTTGAGAGCTTTACAGGGGAGAGTCTCATGATGAAATATGGAAGGAAGCATTAACTGCTGAGTTGTGATTACATTTTAAAGATCAACTGGACACTCCTAGAGAAACATTTTCTCCATCGGCCTGGTATTTTTCCTGTATTTATCCCTTGCTTTTTATTTTGCTTTTGCTCTTTATGGTGAGGTTTCTTTTAGCTGTGCCTCTCTTCTTGGGAGTTCTTTTCAAAAATTGGTTCCAGCTGTGTATGTCCCAGGGCTCAGAGCTCAGCTGGAGGTGTTTTGAGATCAGTGCTCTCCTTAGATGAGTTCTACATGCTGACCAATACTGTGGGTGCTGCTTTTTTCTAATAGCTCAGTTTGAATGTTGTGGTATTGTGGCTCCTTGCTTCTTCCACCACGAGGGGATCAGTCCTGGTCTGCATGTGCAGACGGTATTCTTCCTGCTGTCCCAGTGCCTAGAGGGCCTCTTAGGGGAATATGGAGACATGCTCTCCTTCCACCCTAACTCTTAGGTGAAATGGAGGGTTATTTTCATAGTGAGACTACAACTGTGGCTTTGTTTATTGTAATATTTTATGTATAATTAACATAATTGATATGATATAATCTCACTTTAGAGTCTTTGTATTTAGCAAGGATGCCTTCCTATGAAACGTGCTGATGATGCTGTTGTCTATTATTAAAATGAAGAATTTTAAGTGCTTACAGCAGCCCTCCTGGTGGAGAATAAGGGTCTACTTAGCCTTGCAGCTCACGCAGAGCTGGAGGTGATGGCGGATGTTGGTGTCTGCAGGGCAGGAGGTCAGCTGAGGCTATCCGTGTCTGTGCATTTAGTTTTATCACTTGCTTTGAGCTGCTTTTTCCAGCATGCTGGCAGAGTTGCTTTAATTTTCCCAATCAGCATGAAGAGATGATGCTGTGCTTGGATGTTTGTTTGCTGGAGGATTTGGAGAGAAGTTAAAACGGTCTTTATCATGCTCTACAAAGCATATGCTTGAAATAAGAGGATTGATCATGACATTTATATGTTTTGCTTACCCTTTGTTTTGACTATTTAAATTGGGCTTGTGATTTTGTTATTCATTTAATTCCTGCCTGAGACTGGTATTTCACAATATAATAGGGGCCTTTGTTACCAGCTCTCCATCTAAAAAAACAGCCTTTGCACAACATAAAAACAAAAGCCGTGGTAGTTGTAACTTATGGCTGCTGACCAAGTCCTCCCTTTTTGAAGCTGGTGGGAATTTGCTATTTGGGTCAGTGGGGCAGGGAAGCAGGGATCCAAGAGGGCTGATGCTGTTAGATGCTGAAGCCTTGCTGTCGAAGGGCAACCTGGGAGGGAGCTCATGAGTCGCTTCCCTCAGATAGATTGTCCATCTGGTTGGAGTGTTTGTTGCTTCTGGCTGCACTACACAGGGTACGTGGGTAATGTTGGTACAGGAATCCATATGCCTGTGTTTCAACAGAGGGCATTTTATTCCAGGAGAGGATTTCACAGCTTGTCCTTGTTTTCAGTAACGCAGCTTGTGTCACTCTGCACAACTGGTCTTTCTTTGATGTTCTGCTTTTTCTACTAGTCTAAGTGCTGAAGTTTGCAATGGGGGCTTAGGATGTTTAAAGACAAGCACATGATAATAATATGATTTCTCATTTAACAAATTTTAAAGGGGAACTTTGCTCTTAGTTTAATTTTAAAATACTAAGAAATGTAGAATATGTACCATGCATGTAGAAAGTGACTTCTAACTTTTGAATCAAATTATACAAAATAACATACATTAGGCAGTCCAGAGCATGCTATTTCTTCTATTTAAAGAATATACTATCTTTTCAAGGAAGACTGCATTCTTAACAAATATTTTAATCAAAATCTATAGCAGAACACATTAGTTTGCAAGGCTTTTAAAATAGCTAGACAGATTAATTAGACACAATCATTTCAAAACATACAGTCTTTCTGGTAGAGTCTCCTAAGTGTGTAAAGTTAATTAAGATTCAGCAAATAGCCTCAGTTAGGATTCAGATGGTTCAAACTCCTTCAGACACCTAAGAAGCAATGCAGGTTTCTGTTCCTCTCCCTATTTAGAAGGAGACTATTATTCTGTTTGGCCTTTATCCCATGGGGTTCAGCCCTACAAGGAAGGCAGAAGGTCCCAGCTCCAAAAGGGCTGTGTTGGAGTCTGTCCTGGCTCCAGCCTTCATCCTGTCCCTTGGGGTTGCTCAGAAGCCCCCAGATCCCTCATTTAACCGTGACCTACATGT
The DNA here is from genome assembly GCA_037305975.1 of Chrysolophus pictus. NCBI lineage: Eukaryota > Metazoa > Chordata > Aves > Galliformes > Phasianidae > Chrysolophus > Chrysolophus pictus. Next base: position 28,138,315 of record CM074583.1, read on the forward strand.
GGGCCCTGCTCCAATGTGGTTCATTAACAAATAAAACCAACCCAAAGCAGCCCTCCCTGTGATTGCTGGTATTTCCAGTTTCTCTGGAATATGGGAGTGAATGCTGTACTCCCACAGCCAGCAATTACAGCCAGTTCTTGCTTCCCTGCTCTGGTGGGACCGAGCTGTTGTCAACTTTGGGAATCACAAGAAGACAGCGTGCCAAGAGTGAGTTGCATATTCAAAAATACTCAACAAATACTGATGTATGGGTGATATTAATAAGATAGAAAGCAAGGCAGACAAGTGGCCTGAGATGGCTACTTCTTTAATACAGAGATAGTTTGGGTGACTGTAATTTGTGTGAGAGTTGCACATAATGGTTTGTGTTGAGGTACAGAATGCTATCTATTTCAGTCAGTCCTGTTTCAGATGTGTTAATGAACCAGAGAGCTTGGTTAGAAGGACAAAGTTAATTCCCCAGGAGGTCCCTTGGGATGCAGTGCACATCCAGAGCCAATTTTACATTCACTAAGACAAAGCAGAACAGATACTCAGCCTTGAGACTGAGTTCTTGTTGCCAGAGAAATTAGCACATTCTCTTGAGAAATGTCCTTTTTTGAGCAGATATAAATGTAAGATAAATCCAGTATTGCTGAACAAGGCCAATAATCACTCAATCACAATGCATTTCACTGGTCCTATCCCAGTACAACTGGTATTGCAGAAGCTTCTAGGTGGCTTTGGAGAAAGCAAAGAGCAATTACGCCACTAGACAGAAATAACCATAAAGCTGATTTGTGTGGCTCACTTACAAGTAGATCCTGAACTTTCTGACTCTTTGTAAAAGGCTTTGTGTAAGTCCATGGAGGGCAAACTCATCATTCGTCCATCTCCCTGCCTGATGTTCAAGTGGCTGTTTTATTGTGTATATCTCTGCTGTGTTACAGTGTAAGGAATTAGGAGTCAGTGAAGCTAATTGTATTCTTGGCACTAAATCTCTTTGGTAATGCACAGGTAATGAGGAAGTCTGTAGGTAAACTCGTTACGAGGTCAGTCTGTGTGTTTTCCTGCAGCGCTTTCAATAATCACGTTAACTTGATAGCATTTCCTTGGCTTTCTGAAAACTTTTAAATTGCAGAAATAGGCCATTTGTTATTGCTGTGTTTTCACTCAGAGATGGAGTGTGGGAACCAGATTTAGGCCGTTCTGTTCACTTCTAAACATCAGAACTTCCTGCCCCAAACCAACCCTTTTGGAGTTAGTTTTAGTAATTGTGCTCAGTAGCCTGTTTTCTCTCTCTTTAATCCAATGACAAAGAAAGAGGAATGATGGAAATGAAAAGTGAGCAGAGAGGAGCAAAAGGCAACTGGTGCTAAGTGAGATGACCCATGTGTGCTGTGGCATCAGCATTTGCATGTCCTACAGTCAAATGGGTGATGGAACAATGCTGCATTAAATGTGACCTTTCTGAAGGGAAAACCTGTTTGAAGTGAATAATCAAATTAGACCTGCATTTGACACGCTTCAAGTGGAGATCTTTTGGTTAAAATACATAATCAGTAAGGGAGAATCTTGATGTTTGGAGACGCAGAGTACCTTTAATGTGCAAAACAAACAACAGAGAGTGTTCAGACAGAGAAAGATCAGAGTGTGTTCTGTCACTGGATCTCCTCTTTTGATTTAATCTAGTTCTTAAGGACAGCCCTGTCTGGTCTGTACCTAACACAGTGTTTCTGTGTGTGCTGACGATTCCTTGTGATCCAGATTTTTAGGTTCATCAGTACTTGTGTGGATCCTTCCCAGTGGAAACCAGCATAAGAGGGCTGACTGCTGCCTATTCCTCATTTCTCCAGCAGCATCAGCAGAGACTTAATCTATACTGCCTTATGCAGAAGCAAGAGCACTTGGCAAAGAGAGATAATGCTGGCTGAGGGAATATTTCCTATGGGAATGAAACGGGCCATACAGATCATTTCTCTCCCCAAGGCCTCCATTTGTATCAGTGTATCACTCTGAGCCTAGTCTGCACTGCAGCCTGGGTTTACAATAGGAAACAGCTGTCTGATTCAGTGCCTGCTGGCTTGGTGCCTGCCTCCTAGTGCTCCGGTTTTTGCTATGGAGGGCAAAATGTACAAAATCCTCTGTCGCTGGAAGAAAAGCTCTCACCAGCCTGAAGTGCGAGAGCTTAGCACTGCTCCTGCTGGCAGTATGAGCCCCTTCATGAGGACATCATGCTCTGCTTTTGCTGTGGCTCTGCTTTCCTCTTTACCCTTCCCCTCCTAGCAGAATCCCATACTCTTCATTCACACCTCCTCTGTGCCAGGATTATCTGTACACATTTCTGCCCTGGTGGGATGCATCTGCTTATTGTTCTACCTTCTTCCTGTATCTGGCCCTTCCTAGCCTCCTTTTCCCTATCTTCCCACCACATACTGTTTTGATACTGTTTTTGTTTGTTTTTCTTTTTTCCCTGTGCTTTTTCCCATGCTGTTCCTTCCTTCTCGTCCATTATTTGCCTAGAAAGCAACTCATGCAGAGTGTCAACATATCAGCATGGAAAGGGATCCACCCATGCCCCTTTCTCTTTTATTTTTTTTCTTCCACTGTGCTTCTGATTTCCTTCCAAAACTAATGGCTACTCATGTTGGAATAGTCCCCGATGTTTTGAAATTGTCAGATCTGGCTCTGAGAAGTGACTGAGACAGAAATGCCTTCATAATGTCTCCGCCACCCAGTACATCTGTTTTTGGGATGCATGTGAGATGTGCTCTCTAATAGGTCTTGTCCACAGTACATCTCAGTATGGGTGACATACTGCCAGATCTTGGAGACTAAGGCACAGGTCCCAAAGGTTAGATGCCAAGTTCCCACTAAAATTAATGGCTGAAGATGTGGTTTAGAGCAGTACTGGAAAGCCAGTAGCTGAAAACTGGACATAGTGTATAATGAGTTTGCTCAATACTGACATAAAATCTGTTCTATAGTTTTCTTAGTTGCAGCTACTTTGGGACAAATGGCACAATTTTCTACGTTCTAGGAAAAAGAAGCATATCATTCATAGAGACTCAGTTATGAAGTGGATCCAAATATGAACACCCTGTAGAAGATTCTAAAGCTGCGTTAACTTGGTGAAGGGCAGCTGCCAGCAAAGCCCAGTGAAATCAATTAATAGTCGCTTGACAAAGCACGTGAACTAAAATTTAGTGCTGAGCTGGGGCAGCAAACGTGAGATGGTGCTTTTGACATACAGGAATTCAACTAGGTGCAGATTCCAGGTGTGAACCAAGCAGTCTGTGACAGCCATTCCACTGCATCGGGCTGCCACAGTGTGTTGTGCTGGCTGCTGTGTTGAAGCAGAATTCTCCCTGCCCTGAAAAAAGAGCATATTCATCTTGGCATCATAAAATGATCTGCAGCTATTGCCAGGATTTTATCTGTATTTAACCATGAGCAGCAGTGGGTGTTACTGATAAGTCATGAACGCTCACAGTGTACGTACTGCTGTGATCTGCTCGATTTACTCTTGGCCTTGACACTCAGAGGCCTTTCCAAACACATAGCAATTAAGTCTTTTCGATGCATAGTGTATTCTAGTCATGTAGAATGTGTTCACAGAGCCCCCAGGGAGCTTGTGGTTTAATCACTGTATTTACATGGCATTGACTCAATATTGTACGAGCTGCATAAGGCAGATGGGTTCCACCTGGAGGAATGAACGGTTTCAGGGACTGCACAGTGTGACAGTCCATCTGAACACTCAACATTCTAGCTAATCTCTTCCTCCTTCTCTGTTTTAAAAATATTTCTGCCTAAGTATCAATTCATACAGCGGTGTTTTTCCTTTGTACTCCTGTGTTACATTAGAGGTAGTGGTTAGGACAGTATGGACTGATATTAGGCTAATTAAATATGTCTTGATGGCTTAGGAATTGGTTTGATGAGGAATGACCTGTATAGTTTTATGGCTTTTTTTTTAATAGAACAAAGTATGGTGAGTGGTTTATAAAAGCATCAGTCTTAAATTATAAGAAATATTGAAAAAGGAATTTTAACCATAAACAGAGTTTAAAAATGAAATTATCCTCAGATTCTTTCAGTTCTCAGATGCTTTGATCTGGAGGTGATCTTCACTGTCTGAAGGTCTGGTAGTACTCTTAGTGGTATGTCCTGAATCCTGTGCCAGGTAGATGTGCCAAAGGACATTGGTTTTGCTTCTCTCCCTTTTTTTATACTGCTGTAAAAAGACCTCTTAAGCTACACTGGATGGATATATGGTGCTTTCCTTTTTTCAAGAAGAATAATGCATCTGGAAAAAGTTAGGAAAATTATATGGCATATGTGACATTTGACGTTTCCCCCTTATTTGAGACAATTTTTCCCATTTGGAAACGTGGGATAAGGTGGGTGAGGATCCTTGTACCCATACTCTAGCTTTGCCTTCTTTCAGCAAAGAAAGTGGCACTTTCGTGTATCGTGGGCATGAAGTAGATAGGGTTTGTTTTTTTTTCCTGGCATGAAATTCATCACCAATGCATAAACATTTGAAGTACAATCCTTTTTCTACTGCCAAAAACACAGAAGTAGCCTCAGTTTATATTAGATCACTGTTGCATTCAGTGCACAAATGTTACAGTGAACAATGTGCTAACCTTTTACCAGGGCTAGAGATGTTTGTGTTGCTAAAAGGCCTATGTTTTTTTTTTTTCTCCCCAGGGTATTTTGCAGAATATCTCCTTATTTTCTCTTCTTCACCATTTATCTATCTCACTAGTTACATTTTGTGAATTCAAAGCCTCTGTGCTAGATGACACATTAAACTCAGATTGGTGCCAGGTTTTACAAAGCTCTTTTGGAGACAGATTTCTTTCTCCTTTGCACATGAAGATGTAGTGGTGTTTACTTCCTTGTCAGTGAAATGCAGTTGAGCAGCACTCTCATCCTGGCAAGGATTACAGTGATAATAGACCACACAACGCTCCTCTTCTGAACCAAAAGCAAATTCTGATTTTGCCTAGCTATAGCATCAGCAAAGACTAACTTTGTGTGAAAAGCATGTTTTGGCTGTGGCGCGGTTCTGTTTGTTCTCATTCTCGCTACAGTCAGAACTGAATTCATACATCAGGGAGAAAAATGGAAGGAAAAAACAAACCGACCCATTGGAGAGGTCTGCTGGCTCTCTGTCAGCTGCTATTGCTGCTTACCTGCACTCTATTATCCTCTGCTGTGTTTTCCAGTTGCTTATTCCTATTAGGTAAGTGCACGATCTGGGGATGTTTATACTGGAGTCAAGAACCCTGGCTAATGGACCAATGATCTTTTACTCTGTCATGCTGCATTTTTATTCCTTTTTTGATGTGCTTTCCCTCTCTCTCTCCACAACAGCTTTCTTTAAAGAGTCATTTGTAGGGAACACATTTCCCCAGTAAGTGTTTTAAACACATCTTTGCAAAGGAGTGAGATAATAAAGGATCTCGTTCTGCTCCTATAATTCGGAAACATGCATTAAATCCCACTCGGTCCATAAACTGACCTCCAGGTAACTGTTGGAAGACAGAGTTCAGCAGGTAAATGAACAGCTAGGAACATGTGGAGGGCTTGTTTCTATATTCACTGCCATAAGGAGAGGTGAGAAGAGGCTTTGACTGTAACTTGATAGTGCCTTCGTACTTTGCCTTTGTCCCTGACCATATGATATGAAACATGGAGCAGTGCAGCTGCAGACACCTGTCTTCTGGCATTGCCCTTGGTTTGTTTTCTCCTCATCTGCCAAGGAGGGCTGTGCTTTTCTTACTACATACATTTCTCCTTTAGAACGGATCTTAACCATGTGATAGGGTTAGTCTTGCCACAGTAAAGCCTCCTGGAGAGCATAATAGATCTTCCAGCTTTAAATCAAGGTAGTGCCAGCTTAGGAGCATTCCCGCATAGAAGGGGATCCTCCAAAACAAAGCTGGGTTATCTGTCTTCTGTGTCTTGTGATTACTCATTGTAACTTGGAATGAAGTAAAATTGGTGGTGCAAATATAGCAGGGATACAGAAGCACTTGGAAGTGCTAGCGAATCAACTGGTAAGAAGCTGGGAGAATATTGGAAAGGACAGCAGTGCTCAGAACGGGCTGTGTTGCTTTGCTCTCTGAGAGGCTATAGTCAAAGTACAGAGGTGGAGGCCCAGAATAAGAATCCATTGTTTTACTGTGATTCCTGTAAGAGGAAAGTGAATAGCAGAAGGACTAGAAAAGCAAGACGTGTCTGATTTCCCCATATTGCACTTCCCTTTCTACACGCATTCTCCTTACTCCCCCTGGAACCAGGTTTCATGTTCCCACACACAAGGCTTAGTCATTTAGAAGAAAATTAGATCAAATGCATTTTAATTTATAATTTGAGAAGTGAAATGATTAGGGAAAAGAAGCCAATTTATTAGAAAACAGGTTTGTCCTTTAAAATATTGCAGAAGTGAAGTACAAAGGTTCACGCAGCAGATTGGTTTTCTGTATCTCAGAGGCAGCATAAGTACAACCTATGATGTAAATGTTACTATAGTAACTCATCTTTTTATTTAAGAGCCCAGTAAATTGACATATCAAACCCATAGAACTTGTAAGAATGTAAGTTAAACCGCAGAGCCTGATGGTTGAAGAACATCTTTCTTGGCTGAACTTTTTTTTCCTGCAATTTTCCCCCCGAATGCACTGAGCGTTTTCTTGCAGCCAAATTGCAATTTGGCACTCAGGAAGCAGGCTTTGCTAATGGTCACAGCACTAATTACCTGGGACCTCGCATGCAGCCTTTCCTCTCAAAAGGGCAAAAGTTTCCACCTAGTGAATGTAGACTGCTCCTTCTGCCTCCCCCAAAAGCTTCACAGCTAGAGCTGTCCAACTGTAAAACAAATTAGGACTATATTATGAACTATAATGTATTCCTTCCTCCTGATGGAGCTGCACAGCCGAGTCCCTTGAGAAGCCGGCTGCGCTCAGTGCTGCTCTGCTCTCCTCTTCCCACTCTCAGAGCTGCTGCAGCCATTGCTCCTCACCCAGTGCCGGCCAGGCCGATGTCAGAGCTCACTGTCCCCTGAGACTTCAGTGCTGCTCTATCCAATCTGCATTGTGTGCTTTGATTATGAGGTAATTATTGTCTTGAATAAACTAAGAACCATGCCTCGTGAATGTCAATTCTGCTCTTTGTGCTCGCTTTTTCCATTTTGAAATCTTCCTTATGTTTGCCAGCATAAACTCGTGTTAGTTTGTCTGGAAAATGAGCAAGTGTGGGTCCTTGCTATGCAATCTGTAGGTACGTATCTTGTGTTGGACAGGGACTGCTTTGTGGTTACATTGCTTGCGTGTTGAGGGCTGATTGCTGGGAGGAAGGCCATGTTGTGCCATTTGATGGAGCTTGGTTCCTAAAAGATCACACCCAGAAGCATTCTGGGGACTTGACAAGCTCACCTGGCTCTTGAGGGGTTGGGGTGCAGCCCCCCCTGTACCTGTCAGCTCCACCTTCTGAACAGGTGGTTGGTGTTCTTCAGGCTTTAAAGATGTGGGATATGTCTTACAGGGTTCCAGTCTGCTGGAAGGGTGGCATTTGGGAAGGAGATGTGAGGGGAGTGCACCTCTCAGATGTGCTTTTGGAATGGCTGCCAGGAGGAGCTGAGCTCCCAGGCAGCTGAAGGCAGAGTGCTAGCAGGTGGCTGCAAAGCTTGGAGCCAGGAAGGAGGAGCTGCCTGGCTCCTAAATGGGAACAACTAGCTTAAAGCTGAGGAAGAGGACTGTAATACAGCATGAGATGATCACCTGTGGAGCAAGGGCATCAGCTGGAGGATCTGGCCAGGGCAGCCAGGAGCAGGGGGTAAGGCTGCTACAGCTTGGGACAGGGCAGGGGAAAGCTGCAAGCTGAGCTTTCATCCTGTAAGCTGGTGCTGTAGGAAAAAGCAAAAGCAAAATGCAGCACACTGAAGATGTGGCTCTGTCTCCTTGATAACTTCCATGCCGGTATTGGTGCACTGATGCCTCCAGAAGATGGCATTTCTCCCACAAGAATAGCTGTAATCTGTAAGTAGTTTTAGTATTCTTTGTATTGTTGCTTCAGATGGACTTACCTCATACACTGGGAGGCAGTTAACAGAAGTAACACAAAAGCTTAAAAGCACCAGAAAACAAAAATCTAGAAACCTGATGTGTCTGTTGGTTTGAATTATTAATGTGTGGAAGAAAAGCATGATGTGAAAGTGGGCAATTTGTCGTGTATGAATCAAACTTTTTAAGACTTCTCATTAATAATTTCCAAAGTATTTCTTATCCTCAGACACCAGTTTTGTGTAATTTCTGTCTATATGACTCACTGAATTACTTCATCCTCTGTCACTATTTTCTTGTCTCAAAAGCTTCCATAGAAGATGGCAATAGCAGTTTATGCCATAATCTGCATCGATTTAGGTCTTTATAGAAGGAATGAAGCATTGGAATGAAGAGATTTTTTGTGAGTATCTACAGTATGCCATAGAGCACCAGCATCCTGAAGGCAATTCTTACATTAGCTTGGCAGTGATTTCTTCCCTTTGCTTCTGTATATTTCCATCAGGTGTTCAGTAACACACCCCTAGGTTCACTACAGACTGCAGCAGCAGCCCTGGGCTCCACCAGCCATGGTATGAATACTGGTGCTATGGGAATGGTAGTGAAGAGCCTAGAGAGTCTTAGGTCAAAGCTCTGTTGAATATTAGCCTATCTTTTTCTTAAGGTTTTCAATTGTTTCTTGGTATCATTTTGTTGTTTCTTGTTTGCTTTTGGGGATGAGGACCATCCACTGACAGTGAATTCATGGAGTATCTAAAACATGAATTTTTCTCGAAGTTTTATGGTTAATGGAACTTCTGCAGAGTGAGGCAGTTGCCCATTAACATTCAGTTTAACCTAAAGAGAGAACTCAGTAACTATTTGTCAATAACTTACATGGATCTGCTTCTCACAGTAGGATTAATTCCCTTTTAGGTTCTTGTGCAATGTGTCAGAGATGGAGATGAATTTTATCATTTCCTGCAAAGACGTGTATGAATGCTGCTTCTCTATTTCCTGTAGGCATCTGGATTCTGAGATACATTCTCTGCTGACAGGGGCAGTTCGCTATCCGAAGATAAGCCTGTCTTATCCTGCCATCACGTGAGATAAAGATACATGTTTTATCGATTATTTTTTAAAAAGAGATCAATTCATACTACACAGAGTCATTAAAAAGCTCTCTTAATGCTGGCATGAAATGTCTGAGAGTGAGTCTGGGCTCTGAGATGGCTGCTTTACTGCCAGCATCTCTGCTGTTAGCTGCTGGGGTTCATTCCTGTGTGCCTCTGAGGCCAGTCACTGTCAGCTGGGTTCAGACAGCACACTGTGAAGGATCCCATCCTGGGAGGGAGCACCGGTGCTCAGGTGGCTGCAGTTGTTTCTCAGGTTCAAAGCAGCAGTGGACCTTCTTGTCCTAGAATCAAATAATCAGTGGGAACATCTGAATAACAGGATGGAGTTATTCTGCTCTAAAGTAGAATGGTGTCTCTTGGACTAACCTTCCTAAATTAATGTTATTATTTTTGCATTGGTCTGGACAAGAAATTTCCAGTGAAGGAGGAGCATTGATTATCTGCTTGTGTTTTATCATGCTGTGTCCACTGAAGTCTATCCAACTATCCTTTCTTCTGGTTACAGTACAACATTATTATGATTGTTATTTTAAACTAAAAGCTTAGTTTGTTAATATAGTTAATGCCAATGTACTGTATCAATCGAAGGACAGGTCTGTAATATCTATACAGCTGTGTGGTGTGAATCTTTCAGGGGGAGGGAATGCTTTTTGTTCAGAGTATGTTGAATCATTGCCTCCTGCAATTTTAAATGTGCGCTGAGTGTTGCGGAGAGCATTTCTGCACCTATTCAAAAAGTGAAGTCTAATGCTGTTTGTGATCTTAATGGAGCAGCAATGTTTTGGTTGGCTGATGAGACTGGATGCTGGTGAGGAGGTGCAGAGAGATTAAATGTAAAAGACCCTTGCAGCAGCAGTTATTATTGATAACAACCCCTTATGGAGGCTGCACTCATCTTGGCATTAACTTAATAACAAAACCAGACTTTTCACTTCTAGGAGTCACTAAATCATTTAGAACAACTTCAGATCCACACACATGACTTGCTTTTACATAGTACAGCAGTATTTGATTTTCTGTAGTGGTTCCACAGTCAGTCTCTTTCACCTGTTCAAATACCAGTTGGTTAATCTGGCAGGAATGTTAATATGTTGGATAAATTAGAAGGGGGGAAAAAGAAATAGAGGCCAAAACCCATGCAATAAACCCAGAGGGTGCTTAAGCCTGACAAATGTAACCTGGTAGAACTGAAGCTGAGTGTCTATCACTTTTTCTAGCTCTTTCAGAAGCACGCTTGCTCCATTTGCCTAAAGTTGCTAGGATTCGGTGTGTTCCAGGTTGCTGCATCTTTATTCAGAACTGTGCCCTCAGAAAAGGGTTATGTTTAGATTTCTGTTGGCACTGTTGGGGGAGATGGCTGGAGCATTTTGCCTCAACAGAGCAGGAAAACACATCTTATTTGTACTTGTTGGTTGTTTTTTTTTCCTTACTCTTGAGCAGGAAGCTTGCAGGTTTTTCTACAAATTTAGAAGAGTCTCAGTTGCTGGACTCAGCAAGACTGGTATTGCAATGGATATCTGTATGTAAGACTGCCAGAGATCACAATCATTTTCTTGTTGTGAGAGGTCAGGGTACTATCACTGAATGCAATGGCAGTCCAGTGTGACTGGTGGAAGGGAAGGGATGGCTTTAATCCTTCATTATTTAAATTAATTAATAAACCTCCAAGGCAATGTAACATTAAGTGGTTCTATTCTCTCTAAAGCTTTACCTGCAGTCACTTGTGTCTTGTTCTCAGTCACATAGATCCCTGAAGTTTTCTCATGTGCTTTGTAAAAGCACTTGGAACTTGGTATTTCACAGTGTTTTGTTGATCAGTGTTTAACTCTTCAAAAGGCTTCTGGACCTTTGTTGGTTTCACAATAGTTCAAAAAAGAAAATCTGAGGTAAAAGGTAGGGGCTGAGAGAAAATAAGTTTAATTGTTGTTTTCATTTTCGCTTTTATTTATGAAAAAGACTTTGTCCTAAGCAAGCTGGGGAGGAGTGGTCAACATTAAATCATAGATGGGTTGGGCCTGGAAGGGACCTTTTAAAGATGATCTGTGTCTAGTCCAACCCCTGCTACACTGGGTCATCTTCTATAAAGTATTCAAATAGATGGAAAGGAATTTAAAGCCTACAGGCCCTCTGTCAGCAGTTCACAGGTCGATGGACTGTAGGTAGGGTTGTTGTTCAGGTTTCGCCTGGCATCTAAAATTCATTAGTATTTTCAGTAAGTACCTGAATTGTTGAAAAGTGCATGCATATTATTACTCTTTGGATAACAAAATTCTAGGTACAGTTGCAAACACTTTAAAGAACAGGATTAGGATTTGAAGTGATTGTGACAAATTGCTGAAATGGTCTGAAATCAATAATAAATAATAAATAAGTAAAGACACCTGCAAGATATTTAAAGTAATTAACTGCACAAGCAGAAGCTCTGCAGAAAGGGTGTGAGGGTTAGAGAGATGGGCAAACCAAGGCTGAGTCACCAGAGCTGCATGGCTGGGAGGGGAAAAAAGCAAACTCTGCATGGGATGTGCGACAGGATTGCCTTGTGCAGAAGTGAGGTGATCCTTCCCCTCCAAATAGCAATGGCTAAGATGTCAGCTGGAGTACTGCCTGCAGCTTTGGGCATCCCTCTTTAGAAAAGAGAGTACAGCAGGAGCAGGTCTGAAGGAGGGAGGTCTGTGAGCCTTAGCTGGTGTCCAGAGAAGGTGATATGTGATGTTGTTTTGCATCTGCCATCAGCTCTTTTCTCAGAGAGCTCCTTATTCACGTGGATGGTGAAGTGCTGAAGGGACAAATGGGATTTACTCCACTCTTAAAGTCAGTGAGCAGGTAATGGATGCAAACAGTACAGCAGAACTTTGAGTTCAGCTCTCAAGGAAGTCTCACTGGTAGCAAAGAAATCTGAGACTAAAATAGTCTGTCTAGCTTATTTTATCTACTTTTCTTTTTCTTGGAGGCACAAAGCTGAATAATCATTCTTTTCTTATACTTATTAAACCCTCACTTACACTGTTTCTTTTTTTTGGTCCTGTTTTCCTATCGGAGGTTGTTCCAAAAATGAGTTTTCTTCTACTGGCCGAGACTCAGATCTTAAATGTTTTTGTGGTGGGCTTGAGCCCGCCTGGTTTTGTGGCAATATTGTCCTGTGCTTTAAATGGTTGCTAATTCCTTCTCCTTGGGATTTACTCCCCTGCTGCTCACCGCTGTCCCCTTATTTTGTCTGTACGTCTTAGAAATCAGATGTTACCATGCTTCTGTATGAAAGAGGAGAGCATTATAGATTTGTTCTTAACTATCGCTGTGCTGCTGCTTTACGAATGGGATTAAAAAGCAGCAGCTGGGACTTGCAATTTCACTGCTAATTCTTTGTAATTCTGTTCCCATATCTGAGCATTCTCTGTCCCACAGCTTTATTATGTTACCTTTAGCTTCCTTTCCCTCCTGCTACTAATGCTACAGTCAACATTGCTATCTTTATGGCCAACGAAGGAGATTCTATATCTAACGCGGGGTTATAGCAAGTGTGCAATCTCTGCCGTTGCGGTTTGCTTTAAGGAGGCTATCTCCAGTCCGGGATCTAATCTCTCCTCGCGCTGTTTGCTGTATTTCTTCCAAGCTTCCTTCGGTTGGCTTTCTCGCTGTAGCTTTACTGACTTCTGGCACGGACTCCCGTCAGAACCTCTTGGCGCACATTCGGATCTGGTGCTGGGAGAATTTCTCCTCGAAGAACCGCCCGTGGCGGGGGTCACCGTCCGTGGGGCTGCGATGTGGCGCTGAGGCACCGCGAGGGCGGGACGGCGCTAAGTAGGTCAGCGGGGCCGGGAGCGCCGCCCGGCCGCCTGCGCGTCCCCCTCGCTCGCTTCGGGATTCAACTTTCTCCTCAGCCCCTCGCCGAGCCCGGAGAAATTCAGTTTAAACACGTAGCGAACGCCCCGATGCGAGGCTCTCCGTGCCTCAGGAGGGGCGGGGCGGGGGAGGCTCGGGCAGCGGGCGGAGCTGCCGGCCCGGACTGACTTCCAGCGCTGAGGGAGCGGAGCGGGGCTGTGAGCGTAACGACTGGCCGTGTGGTGACCGCGGAGCGGGGCTGTGAGCGTAACCGGCGGTGCGGCGGTGGCGGGGCGGGCGGGCGGCGCGCCGCTGTGAGGGAGCGGGCGGGTCGTGAGGGAGCGGGCGGCAACGGGGTTCTGTACGTCCGTCTGGGTTTTGAAGTTGTTCCTTGGTAAAGTGCTGTCGCTCAAAGCTTTGATCTTGCAGCTTTTAGTCACCTTTGTAACAAACAAACAAAAACTCAGCGGGCAGCCGTGTCCGGGCTGCGCAGCCCGATGTTGAGACCCACCTGGTGGTTTAGGAGGGAGAAATGCAGGAATAAAAGCTGTCAGGACAAGAGGCTGAAAAAAGGGGCGGCTCCAGAGGGAAGGGGCAAACTCCAGAGTGTTTGCTGAGCAGGGCTGGTGGGCACAGGCTGTGCTGGGGGTGTCTGTGCTGTGCTGCTCCTCAGCAGCCCGTAGCAAATGATCTTGGTTTTGTTACTTGCTGGTCGATGTTTGCTGTTTTGTATTTAACGGGCTGCTGTAATCAAGGTAGGAACTCTCCTTACTGAAGGTTTTGCACATTGGTTAGCATAGACATCACAGAGTCACAGAACGGCCTGGGTTGCAAAGGAGCACACTGCTCATCCAGTTCCAACCCCCTGCTGTGTGCAGGTCGCCAACCAGCAGACCAGGCTGCCCAGAGCCACATCCAGCCTGGCCTTGAATGCCTGCAGGGATGGGGCATCCACAGCCTCCTTGGGCAACCTGTTCCAGTGCCTCACCACCCTCTGGCTGAAAAACTTCCTCCTAATATCCAACCTAAACCTCCTCTGTCTAAGTTTAAAACCATTCCCCCTTGTCCTATCACCGTCCACCCTCATAAACAGTTGTACTCCCTCCTCTTTTATATGCTCCCTTCGAATATGCATGGAGAGGAAGGGTATGAAACCAGAAAACTGCTGCGCAGCATCAGCAAAGCTGGTGGTTTCAGAATGCAGTATTTTAAGGCTTACATTGCTTTCTGATCCCATGCAGCACTGGTTCTTAGTTATGAATACTGTTGAAACCAGAGTTTAAGAATGTGTTTGTGATACCAACTTCGATCAGTGCAGTAGAAGCAGAAGAAGTGTCTCGACCTGATCCAGACTACGTTTTTTGTCTTCTGGCCCAAATATTATGATTGAATTAGTGCTGATAGTAGACTCTTTTTTGAATTGCTTTATCTGGATGTTTATGTGGCAGAGAGGGTAGCAATGCAGTGCACCTTCCCTGAGGTGCATGTTGTTTTGGACATCTGTAGTTGCTCTCTTTTCAGTCTCTGGTAGGTATTGCAGGGTTGAAATTAAAACAAGCTGCTATTGACACAATTAACTAATTGCTTTCTTAAATCAAGGGCAAACTAGAGATGGTGTTTCACTCATGCTTCGATTCTTATTTGCAGTGGTACAATGAATTATCACTAGTTACCAAAACAGTGGTTCTTTAAGCATCTAGGAGCAGTAGGGCCAAGGTATCTGGGCTGCCAAGGTATCTGGGCTGCAGCTTTGCCTCCTTCCAGTGCTTACAATGGGAGGACAAGTGATGGACCATAATTTGATGAGTTAGTTAGAGCTTTCATTGGTGGACATTCTTTGCTTATATTCAAAATGAGATATGCAGTAAAATCCATGACATACTGATGACTTTATAACCTTTTTATATACAAATCTGATTTTCTTGGATGACATATTGATCTCTGCCAGTTTGCTATTGAGAAGTGGTTGAGCTGTGAATTACAAATTTTTATTTCACCTGTAAGGGAGGAGAAAATGCTGAGCTTTAATTAAACCATAGGCTTAATCATATGAACAGTGTGTCCTTATGCCAAGTAAATAGTTCTGAAAACTAATTTTTTTTTCTTCCAGTCAGAAACTTGGGGGAAAAAAAATAGGTTCTTTTGTAGGCTTTTGGAAATAATCACAGCCTGTATCTTGGTGAAATGGCAGACTTAATGAAGGCTGTAGCCAGCACAATTCCTCTGGCCTTCATGACTCTTATTATGAAATAGACTAATGGAAGATGTACAGGTAAGGCTAGCCTGATAACAGCGCTACTGAGAGGCACATTTTCCTCTGCAGTAGGGGGTTGTGAAGCACTGCCTTTGAAATTTTGAGCTTTCTTCTTTAATTGACCAAAACGTAGCTGAAAATGTAGTCTGATAACCTGACTGAATGAGCAGAGAAGTGGATGGGCCTGCCTCATCTCAAAGACCAACATGGAGCTGGTTGGTGCTGAAGAAATGGCTTGGCTTCTGCTGCAGTTGAGTTTCCAAGGGCTTAAATTCACAATAGTGCCTTTCAGACTACCAAGCCTGGTAGGTGAGCAATAGTCAGCCTGGAGGAGTAAAGTACTATCTAGTGGTAATGATGGAAGAGGAGCTGCGCTGGTGGTTAATTGATATACTAAGCAGTGTTAATGAGTTTTATTCTCAAATGACGTTTTGATTTGTTGTTGCTTTCTGTTATAAATATGTGAATAATCAAGTAAATGAAGTTCGCTGTAAAGAAACTCTAATGATAATTATCATTCTCAGTTAATTTTCTTTGTAATTTTCAGACCAGCTCTTCAAAACAAGATGTGTCATCAAATCATTCTGACCATGTCTGTGCTCTCGGGTAAGTTACTGCCAACAGTGTGAAAAGTAAGTGCTGACAATCGTGTAGAGTTATCTCTGCTTTTGTTTTACAGAGCTGTTTCAAATCATAATGCTGCATTAGTATCACAGTATGCAACTAGAACATGTAGAGGCCCTGGTTTATTGTTGTGCAGGATTGAAATGTTGGCATTCTCGGGGTCGTGTCTTTGTGTCTTATCCCTAAAAGCAGTGCATTTGATGGGTAAGATCAGAAAACATCAATAGAATGAGTCTAGTGAGTCAGAATGCGTTCAGATAAATGCCTCAGTTGAACTTGGCAGAAGGGCAACTTGTTCTGTTACCTTAGCAGTACAAATGCAGAAAGGAAAATCCAAGTTCCAGCAGAACTGCAAAGTAGCTCAGTGTAGCCAAGGTGTAACTTTGAGTTTGAGCTTTGCTTTTCTAGGTGACTGGCGTTCTTGCTTTCGTGAGCACTGTGTTGTTAAAGTTGCTCCATCCGCTGTAAATGTTGATGAGTATAATAAGCTGTTTTTCTATTTGAGAAGTGTCCATACCAATATTGGTGTATGCTGTTCAGGGACAGCCGGTATTTTGGTATTTGTCTTTTCTTTTTTCTTTTTTTAATTTTAAATTGAAAAAGGAGTCATTTCATAGAATGATAGAATGGCCTGGGTTGCAAAGGCCCACAATGCTCATCCAGTTCCAACCCCCTGCTATGTGCAGGGTTGCCAACCAGCAGACCAGGCTGCCCAGAGCCACATCCAGCCTGGCCTTGAATGCCTGCAGGGATGGGGCATCCACAGCCTCCTTGGGCAACCTGTTCCAGTGCCTCACCACCCTCTGGGTAAAAATAATGATGCTTATGGAGAAAGCAGATGCTACAATCCAATGATGTTAGTTTCAAAATCCTTCTTATCTTCATGAAAAATGAAGAATTCCTTAGCAATGTCCATACCTTTATTCAATCAGTATTAAATATTGTCTTGTTGACTAATTCTTCTTTTAAAAACCTTATGTAATCTAAAGATGTTGTGTACCTTTTAATTAGAAAACCTGGATGCCTCAGGGAGTTTTCATTTTGTTTCAGAGCTGTTTGTCACTGACTGGTGGCCTGTAATGACGGCACGTTGGTGTATCTATTGACTGGCCATCTCCCTGTTTCCAAACAAAAAAATAGCCATGTTTGGTATCTTTATAGCCCTCCTAGCTCAGGCATGCCACTAATCAAGAGGTTAAACTGTATGCGATGGCCTCATGTGCATCCATGGTGTGGAGAACTGGTTGAATCTGTAGCAGGAAAGCATTTTATTAACAGGCAGTTAAGAGCCATAGCAATCTTATGCTGACCATTCTGTACTGTAATTTGTTACAGATGTTTGTTTTGTTTTTAATACACCAGCAGAAATAGTAAGTAACTGCATATGATGGGATGTACTTAATCCTGTGACACTGATGTGCCATGAGAGAGGAGAGTCTGCTTTTAGGAAAAAGAGTGACATGGCAGGAATCTCTCCTAGTCTCTCAATTGACTCTCTGGTTTGGGTAGTATGTTAGTTAACTGTCCTGTTTTGGAGGCAGTCGTGTTACTTATTTGTTCATTTTAATCATGTATTATGGACTAATAATCTGCGTGGTCAACTGGATCCTCTACATGGAGCCAGGAGCCTAATGAAGCTGGTATTTATGGAGGCACGAACCCTGTTAAAGGAGAGAGGAGAGATGAGCAGAGCCCTTCAGGAGTCTGGTTGCAAACCCATGCAAAGAGAAAATGGAACACTTCAGCACGCTGCACAGTTAACAGGGTGTCTGCTTCTGAAGTTGCACGCACCTACTCTTAACTCATTTTGTATTTTTACATTATTTAACTTATACTCTATTAGACAGAGAACTTCTGTTTTTCTTATTTTAGATATTGCAGGCATAGAGCATGAATTAACTTCTGCCTAATGAGTGGTTTAAAATATTTATGCCTTGCCGAGCAAAAAGCTAAAAGCAGGAATGTGCGCAAATCACCCACACGTCTTTCTGCAAGCAGAGCTTTAATCTGGGCAATTCATTCAGTGTTTTACAGTAAGTTATTTCCAAAAGTGATACATTCATCATTCTCAAAGTCACTGTTAGTGTAATTCAAGCTCCAGCTTACCAACAAGAGCTGCAACTGTGGTCAGAGCGCTTTGATTTCAGAGAACTGAAGTCTGATGGAAAGATCCTTTTTTCCCCACATCTCGTTTCCCAGACAACACGTGGGCATTGCACAGTTGCATCCAGTCATGTATTCTGGTAATGTTATTCTTTGGAATTGAATGATTGTGATGTGACTGTGTTATGTTTACAGTGGGATTATTCTTTCCACAGTGCTGGAACCATGTTATTAGGAGCTGCAATTGTCCCAGCACTGCAGGGAGGGATGAAACTTGTCTATAGTGTGTGAACTTAAAATTAGGATTCAGTGTATTTTGAATACAAAGCAGTTTACCTGAAAGTGATGCTTTCACACAAGAACTTGAGAAAACAAAGATTTAGTGGTAGAGACTTCAGAAGAGAAAGTTGACATTTGTCAGTTGTGCACCTGTTCAGATGTGATGTTTTTAATACTTCTGTCTCCAACTCAGAGGAGATAAGCCCCTGGAAATGATTTTATATAGGTATGTTTTAATTAAACATTTCTGTATAATGTCAATTACTCCCTTTTCATTGTGTACTGACACGAAATTTTTGTTGCCAACATCTTTCTCTTCCTTTGTGTAGGCTTTCTTCACATGGCAGCTGCCCAGTGTATGGTCCATGAGATTCATTCCAGGAGCTTTACAGTACCATGCCTGCTGCTAAATGAGACATCTTTGATTCCTTCTGCTGCTGGAGTTGTACAGAGCTCGTCTGCTTTGAGGAGAGAGTATGGAGCTGCTGAAACCAACCCTTCCTTGCTAATGGATGAGGAAAGTTTTCTGTGTTGCCTTTGGAGCAATAACAACACCAATTGTTCTTTGTACAGAGGAAACATGCAAGCAAGGATGCTTATTCCTTCAGAAATAAGTATCTTTGCATCTGAGAAAAGAGGTAGGTTTCTCTGTCAAGGGTGCAGTAAGTTCCTTTAAAAAACACATTGTTTTTTAGTAGTTCAGAAATGCTTACTCCATTTCTTTTATTTAGATTCAAATTGGAACATTGAATGTTGGGTTGAAGGCAAGCTGGATCTGTTAGTTTGTAACCTGCAGTTCCTGAAGTTTCACATGAGACTTGATATGAAGGTTCATCTTTTATATGCTGTGTAAGTACAGGCTAAAATTTCTCACTGTTAGCATTACAAATCTGAAAGCATTTCCTAACACATCAGCATTGGTCTCTCAAGCTTGTAGCACAGTAGTGGCATCAGCTTCACAGGGAGGTGATATTTTATATATCGTATCTTATCTTACCTTAAAGTAATCTAAAATTATACAGAGAAAAGCTCATGGTTCTATCTTTGAATGAAAAACAATTAGCATGGGAATCTCTCTGCTCTGTTCTTTCCCTGTTTCTCAAAATGCTTGAATTATTGATCACTATTGGCTTGCTGAAGTATCTTTGCTTTTGCACTTGCTAAATTCAAAAGCTGCAGTCTGGTTCTACCTGTTTATGCTTTTGACCATAATGTTCTCTCAGTAATTAAGTGACTTGGTGTTTAGCATTGTGTTAAATGTTGCTCTGATCACGTTGGTGGGAGGCTACTGGGAGACATCCATCTGTGTAGTTGTCACTGTCATAAATACTCTGTGATGGTAATTATCCTGACTCTGGGGTGGCGTCGCCTGTCTGATTTTATTGTAGGTGGGTCCACTTGATTCTGATTTCACTGTTCCTCTTATATTACTGATGGATTGGAGGGAATGATGTAACATACAGATTGAATTTCTTGAGAAAACCTGCTCAATAAATAGTTGACAATACTAAACTCACAGGTGACAACTTCTATTTAAAATACAGAGCTAGATGGCTGATATCACTTGCCATAAATTATATCTGTAGTGAATGTAGGAAGCAACAGAATGCGCTGGTAGCAAATATGGTTGTAGAGGGACATAATACTTTAAAACTGAAATTAGATTTTGAGTGGGAACCCACAGATTTCCAGTTTTCCTCATGACTGTGATTTTCAACATACCATTACACGTGTTTTTGTAGAAGTACATCTCACTTTGCCTCAGTTCCATTCAGTCTCAACTGCAGAAAAATCTTAGCCAGCAATCCTAGTTTGGTTACTTTGTGCTGCAGAGGCAAGGTGCAATGTGGCCCCTGACACTGGAGAACTTGTCTCACCTTCGCAGATTTCATGGTAACATTTTTCTTTTAGGGTCCCTATGTTGTGGGGGAGCAGCCAGCAGAGCAATTCAGATTTTACTAAGGTGACAGCTTCCCCTGTTGGCTTGCTGATACCTTCACATTTTTTTCACACGAGCCAAAATACCTTGAAAACATTCCCAGCTTTAAAAATATGCATTCCTGGATTGTGTTATTGCCTTGGAGTCTGGAGCTCAGGCTGGAATTCTCACGTATAAGATAAGCAATGTATGAAAATAATGACCTAGAAGAATCTCTAAGATGAAGTTTTGCTCCTCAACAGTTTTAAGTTTTTCAGCATTCAAGATGTACCCTTTTGACTTTGCACATCCACGGTTTATTTGCTCGTAATAGTATCAAGTCACTTAGAGTAGATGATGTGTTTTTCTGTCCGAAACAATGCTGTGCTGAGGGTACCTTCCCCAGCAGTATGTCTTTGGGAAGAGAAAGATTATTCTGAAATTTAATTAGACAAATTAGGTTAATCTTCTACCAAAAGTGAACGATAGGTGTGTGTATTCTAGGAATGCTGTAAGCCTTGATGGTTGATTACATTAACTGAAATCTCTTAGCCTTAGGGATCCTTTTGCAGTGGCACAGATGAACGCTTGTGGGTGAATTCTGAGTACTGATACAATTTGCCCTTTCACTGGATGGTGATTTATAGGATGTGCTCATGTTCCCAACCTATTTGCAATGTCCGAAGGGAACTTCTTTAGTTCTGGGCTTAGACTGCTGTGTTCTTAAGGATAAATTACACAATTTACCTCAACTTTGGTGTCATAGTTGAGTGCATCAGTTATACATTGAACTGGAGAGCACTGACATTCTGTTAGGCACTTAGCCTCGTGTGAACCAGTCAGCCACCTCTCTGCAGTGATAAGGGGTAGCTTGTTCAACTGAGGACTGACCTAGAACTGCTATGTGCACTGAGACATGCTTATTGAAAATCCTTAACCAGGTAGCCCTGCTCCATCAGTCCTAATAAAGATAACACTTGCACAAACACAGTGTGTAGAAATACTGAAAGCAGTGCCACAGTTGTTACCTTGCTTCTGACATGCCTCAGCACACCTGCCCAGCTGTGCTGTTGGACCTTTCTTGAAATCAGAAGAATTAGTTCTTGTATGTTTGACCCTTTCTTTTCAATTGATGGATGGAAGCAGCCTTATGCCCACTTGTGTCGTATTTATTTTATAAGTTGAGAATAATTTGATTCAATTCTGTAGAGTTATAAGCATTGAAAACATTTATAGATAGATCACGTTTATAAATCATATATGATTGTTATTACAAAACTTGTTTTTCACTGAAAAATGAGTTTTTGACTAATATATTACTTACAATGTTTAATGGTAGCAGAAGCTACACTAAATTTAGATTTGATTTCACTGCCCTACACAGAGGAATTAGAATGAAATCCCAGTTGGGGTGGCAGAAGACTGCAGTTAGTCTCCTGTGGGGGAGCTGATTTGGTAATAGCTGCCACCGGGGGTTTGAAACCAGTCTGACTGAACTATGGGTCTCATCATGATTGTAGCACATTTTGTTTCAGGATCAAACCTTAATACTTTTGTGAAATCATCTAATTTGCTTTACTTGGAAACCAATTTAAGTGGGAAAAGCAGCAAAGTAAAAGCGATTACTACAGTTAGAAAGTTTTAATCTTTTTTTTATTACAGGCAGTATTTTTGCTTGTTTTTGCAAAAAAACTTTCCCCAGAAGACAAACACCTCTCTATTGAAATACAGTGTAAAGAGAAATACTTTGTTTTGTTTGCTTTACCTTGTAGGTCAGAGCTGTCACTGGGAGATACATCTACCAGCTCCCTGAAGAGGACTGCCCTGGCTGCTCAGTGTAACTGCAGTGAGTCCAGCAAATGTGAGTGCCATGTGCCTTCCCCAAGGCTCAACCACACTTACATCATGTGGCTGAAGACTGTGAGTGGTGTAACACCTCTTTGGTCACCCTTGATGTCAGTCAAGCCCATAGACATAGGTAAGTGTTGCATAGGTTGTGAGCCTTTGTTAATGGGGAGTGGCAGCAGAATGTCTTTGGGTGAGAAGGAGGACACAGAACAGGAAGGGACTTCCTGGTGCTGTCTTGGATTGCTCAGCAGGAATAAAGGCTGTTCCTGATGCTGCTTTGCAATTAAAGCTCTTCTCTCCAGCAGCTCTGTTTTTCTTATGTTTTTCTTTCTTCCTTACACGTACAATTCCAGCATTTTCCAAACTGGAAAACAGTCCTCTAATATTTAATCAAGCCAAAGCCCTAGTGACACAGTGAATTTGATATGTGTCCATTTTGTAAACAGAGTTATTACAGATCTTGGCTAAGATTGAACAGGTAGGGTCTATCAGCTGTGGGGGGAAAAAATAGAAGTCTTATAAACTGCTTCCTAACTGATGTGCTCTGCAGACAGAACAAGTTAAACATCTCTGGGTGGGGCAGTTCTGAAGATGAAGAATTGCATTTACCATTATGGTTTTGAATGATGCCACAGGGAAAAAGTTATACATTCAGAACTGAGTGTGCCAGCATTAAAACTGTTGTTATTAGATTGTTCTGCTTAGTGAAGTGTATTTTAAAAAATGAATAATATTAGTATGTTCTCTGCCAAGGTTTAGTTGAGTTAAAAATCAGTTGGAAAGTAAAAACACAAAAACTTGTGTAGTATGTCAGTAGAACAGGTGGCAGCAGAATGAGAAAACATTCTGTATATTTGTATTGTAACATGCCCAGAAGTGTGATGTAAAAGTCAATGACTTTTTGTTTTGAAAGCTATGGCCCTTTGCTGAAATCTTATTCCTGCTGGTATTCATTATTCCATCTCAATGCAATTAACTTGGAGAATTTGGATAAGTAGTAAGAAAATAAGTATATAAGACTTAGTATAGTGAACTTGTACTGAAAATAATAACTGTTGTTTGGTAAGTTGAGTGAGGTTCCAGTAATACCATCCAAAGAAGATGACTGTAAGAGCAAAGAAACCCACAAATGGCCTCTTTGTATTTAGTCCAGTACTGAAGGTGCAGACTCTTACTGGAGTGAACCCCCATGTTGTTCTGGGAGGCTCCATGTGAGCCTAACATGTTGTCTGACCACATGGTTCAAATGCCAGGAGCCAGTTACCTGTGGGGGCAAGCTGTGGACATCCAGAGCAGACAGGGCTAAAATGAGCATGCACCCCACTGCCTGAGACCCTTGGAAATGCTTTCTTTTCAGGTAAGGCACATGCTGTTTAATCTGCAGTGGTTTTTAACAGGATATCAGCCTTGCATGAGAGGAACTCTGCTGAATGAGGACAAGGTCAACCAAAAGGCACTGTACTTACACAGTGATATGAAAAGGTCTCATTAACAGGTAAAAGTAGGATCTCAGTTCCTTGCCTTTGTCCAAGGAAGAGTGAATGTGATCGCAATCATCATTTTAAATTGCCCATCTATTTCCTCCTCCACAGAGTTCTCCGTATCCTTGTGGGAACTTCCTGAAGCCCCCTTTTTCCCTCTGCCTTAATGTAGCTCTGTGGGAAGCCTTTTATTCATAGCCATAATCATGGTAGAAGGGATGGGAAGATTTAGAAATTGTGTGTACAGTATGAGGATGTTACTTCCTGCCTGTTAATGAGCTGAGCAAATGGCTTTGTACAGCACTCCCATCCCTTTCAACCTTTTCTTCAGCAAATCAGATAAGCTAGTACTTGATTACTGGGGAGAAGCATGACCAAGGCAAGAAATACTTGTAATTTTAAGGCAATGTTAGGTCAGACAGTGTATCCTGATAGCTGACTGTGTAGCAGTGCCAGGGTGAACTTTCACAGTAATATTACACAACGTTGTTCTCTCATACGTTGCCTGTAGAGCAACTGTTGGAAACTGAACTTAAAGTGTGAAAGAAATTTCCAAATCAATAGAAGTCATTACAGCCAGCAGTCACAGGCAGTGTAAACTCGTCTATTAATTTGTCTGCAGTAAAGCCTGAACCTCCTTTGAATGTGCATCTAGAAATGACAGAGAGAGGTCAAGTGAAGGTCTGCTGGTCTGAGCCTGTACTGATGCCATACCCGCTCCAGTATGAAGTAAACATCTCTGGAAATTCAGGTCAAAATGACTGGCAGGTGAGTCAGCCCTGCTCTTTCTCTTCCTTTCTTTTTCCTGAATCGTTGTTCAATAATAATAGCTTCTGATAATCCAACAGGTGGTTCAAGTTGCTTTAAATACCTCATTAGACATAGACAGTATGCTGCTTGATTCTTCCTCCTTTGCTCAAGTGCGGTGCAAGAATCATTATGGTCCGGGGTTCTGGAGTGAATGGAGCACACTATATAATCTGAATGTGGGAGGTAGGTCATGTGCAGTCACCTGGAGCAGTAAGTAGACTTCTGGGATACAGTAAATTTTCCAGTTTTTGTTTTGTGGAATCAGTGTGTGTGAGAACATTATCCAGGGAGGTGCAGTACACTGTGTGCGAGTTGGATCAAGAATTCCCTGTAAGCTCTTTAACCTTCTGCTTCTCCTGCTCGTAGCTTTACCTGAGGTTGTGCTCTTTCCTTTGTAAAAGATTAGCATTAAATGATAAATGCATGGAGGCTGCATGGTGACCTCCATGACACCCCTATGTCTGGCCCTATTGCTTTCAGACTTAGGAGAAGCTGGGTCTTTCACTTACGCTGCTATGTGTTGTTTTCACTGTCCTGGTGTTTTCTGTCAGTTCATTACTACTTGCCTAGGGACAGTAAAGGTTGTTTTTATTAGAGCTTGTAAGCATGAGTTATGGAAGGAAACAGTCAAGGATCCGTTCCTGCTCCTCTGTCCTATAGCAGTTCATAATAACAAGCCTGGAGGAAGCAGATGATGTAGAGATACAACTGGATAATAGTAATTTTCTGTTGATCTGTGGTTTCTGTTGTTGTTCTGATTCTGATCTCAGTGGCTTTCTTTCTTTTCTTGTAGCTGAAGTGCTGTACTTCCCTACTAAGATACTGACCAGTGTTGGTTCTAATGTTTCATTTCATTGCATCTATAAAAACAAAACCAAGAGCGTAGCGTCCAAGAAGATTGTTTGGTGGCTGAATTTAGCAGAAGAAATCCCAGAAAGTCAGTATACGCTTGTGAACGATCGCGTAAGCAAAGTTACTCTTTTCAACTTGAAAGCAACAAAACCTAGAGGAAGTTTCTTCTATAACGCATTGTACTGTTGCCATCAAAATAGGGAATGTCATCATAGATACGCTGAATTATATGTAGTAGGTAAGAGTCCAGATGATTTTAAATTACAGTTTCGGTGCATTTTAATAGTAAGGTCAATTTTCTTAAACTCCATTTAGCTTTTGTTGAATAGCTACCACTTGTAATGCATGTTTTTGTGTAAACAAATATATCTTATTAATAACTTTTAATGTGTTTTTAATTAGATGTGAATATCAATATCAAATGTGAAACTGATGGGTACTTAACTAAAATGACTTGCAGATGGTCTGCAAACCCAAACGCGTTGCTCTTGGGGAGCTCCTTGCAGTTAAGATACCACAGGTGTGTATAGCTTTTAATTCATGCGTTGTTTGGAAAGCATTACTCAGAAAATATTGTTACAGCAAAGAACCAGGAATAGATGATAGAATATGTAAATACAAAATGTGCTCACTTCCTGTAAGCCAGACTTCTCCTCAATTAGAACTCCAGAGGTATTAAACGTGTGCAAATGAGGGCTATGGGTATCTGAGTAAGTGATATGGATTTTATTTTTTATTGACCTGCTCTCCTGCATTTGTGAATCTTGTAGGTGCAGTTCAGAAGTCAGTTCTATAAATACAGTTTAGAACACAGATATTTATTAACTCAGTTATGACATTGACCTACATCTAACTGAACTAATTACTGAACCCAGCTTTTGGGGTTTTCTCAAGTTATTCTGTCTTTCTGCTTGCATTGTATGAGTGAATGCAAGTTCACCTGGCTCTTAACATGGATATATTTGCTTCTATCAGTTATATAGGATCTTCTAGTTGCTTATTTCTACAGACAGTAAAGAAGTGAAAAAGTAGTAGCCAAAAGAAAAAAACAACCATCCAACAAAACCACTCATTGACGGAGCACTGGAGCAGGAGCCCAGATTGGCTCTAAAATCTCTGTCCTTGGAAAGAGACCTTGGGATCTCAGCTGGGCAGGATGCTGGGCAGCCTTGTCAGACTGGAGCTCTGTGTCTCTCTTTCTACACACAGATAGTATATAAATATACAAGGGCAAAAAAAAATATATAAGATTGTTTATTCAGAAAGGAGCTGTTGCTTTATGAAGGTAATGTTGTTGGTGGCTGGAGCAATCCTTTCATTTCACTGTTCTGCAGGAATAGATGTGTAAAGGTTTTACAAAAACAAACACCGAGTGCCTGATCCTTTGGAAAGCTGAACTGTCCTTCCTAGTGAAGGGTGGATTTAATTTCTGAACAACTTGTCGTACCAAAATGAATATTTCTCAGGGTTTTGTGGAATAAAGCAGCAGCTGGAATGCTTGAGTGAGATTGCAGGTGGGGACTTCGAGGGCAGGACTGGTGACTAAATGACACCTGAGGTAGCTTTTGTTTTGGCTGTCTTCAGAAGTCTGAACGTAATTAGTGTTGTGCTGGGCAGGGAGCCTGAAGTAAACACAGTGCTGCTCATGCCATGGTTTTATTCCTGCTTTTTCACTGTTCAGGTTTAGCTATTTTTTTCTAATGCTACATAATAATTTGTACTTTCAGTGTTCTGCTTCACTGAGCACTGTACAGTAATACAACTGTAATGCTAGCTGAATGCTAGTATTGAATGGGATATTTATTTCAGTATTCTTGGGCTGAGGTTTGTTTCATGTTTTTTTTTACTTGAGGTGTGTGTGTGTGTGCTTTGTTAATACTACAGACTGAAAGAGCAAGAATTTCAAAAAGAAGTGCCGTGGGGAATGGATGGGAGGTTTTCCAGGAGCACACAGCTATTTTTCATCTTGATGTGATTCCATTTGAGAGATGAAATCCCATGCTGTACAGTGATGTGGTGTGAAAGCTTTACATGTTGGTGTTTTGTTTTCATTGGCTTCTGATTACGTCTTCCTCTACAGTCAGTGCTGCCAACTGTAACAGCACAGAACTGATCATCCTGGAAAAACAGAATGCTAAGCTAAACCTAAGCAGCAGACAACTGTTAATCAGTATTAGCTGTGTTGACAGGAAGAGGAAGGATTCAGCTAAGGCTAACTTTTGTGGTCCAGCTGAATAATGAATGCCCTATCTGGCCACTCTTACTGCAAGTCTGAGCTGTGCAGACGCTTAGGAGGAATTTGGAGCCCGTCCTTCCCATCTCCCATAAGACATTACTGCTATTTTGTCCAGAGTCTTGGTCTCCTCTCTTCTCTTGCCAGCTGTGATATTGACTGCCTGTGGGATTTTGATAGCACCCTCCAGAATTAATACTCATATGGGATTTCAGTCTCCTGGAGGCTTCACTGTGCATATCTGATTGGGCTCCTGTGCTGTGGACATCAGTTGGTGTTTGGCAACTCATATTCCTGGCTGCCTTGCCTCTAAATACCTCTAAAGTAACGTGATTTAGAAGTGTTTGGAGATGCCTGCTCTTTTTGTACCTCTTTCTTCCTGCTGTTAGTCTGTTATCAAAAGATTTTGCAATGGGATGAGCTTTCTATGTCCTACTTTTCCTCCAGATTAAGAGCCAAAGTTTTAAGGAACACTGCTGTGTTATTTCTCCATTCAGTGCAGAGTAAAGTTCAAGGTCTGTCCAAATAATTATTAAAAAAGTCACACAATTCCAGTGATAACATTTGTTTTAATTACCTCCTATATGACTGATGCCATGAGCAGCTTATTGTTGCAGCGCATTAACTGAACGTTTTTCCTCTTTTAAGGAGCAAAATTTATTGTTCTAACTTTCCAAGTACTCCTCCAGAATCAGAGGTGAAAGAATGCCATTTCCAGAGGAATCATTCTTACGAGTGCACATTTCAGCCTGTTTTTCTTTTATCTGGGTATACCATGTGGATTGAGTTTAAGCACTCGCTGGGAACACTTGAATCCTCACCAACTTGTGTCGTTCCAGCAGATGTGGGTAAGTCTAGATTTCTGCACGTCTTTCTTCACTTGTGACCTTGGATTTCAGGCCTTATATGGTATAGGCGAAGTACCTCGTAGCATTTTAAATAAATTATATTGTGGAAAGAACATAAACACTTAAGAACTTCAGTGTTGTCTTCTAAAAAAAAAACATTGGATTGAATGTTATTTCCCTAGATTTTGCTTGGCACGGGAGTAGATCATGACTGTAGCTAGTACCTATAAAATGACACACTTAGTTTTGTATGTTTATCCTTCTGAGTGTTTTGCAAAGACATCCAGAAGAAAAAGAAAAAAATAGTTTGGTAAAAGGCAGTCTGATTTTTTTTTTTAAGATTCTTGATTAGTTACTTGTTTCTGGTACCTCCTCTGAGGGAGGTGCTGAGAGAGTTGGGACTGCTCAACCCAGAGGAGGGGAGGCTTTGAGGGGTGCCAGTCCATAATAACCTGAAGGGACATGCAGGCAGAACAGAGCCAGGCTTTAGGCATTGATGCCAGTGCAGGCCCAGAGGTACTGGGCACAGACTGGAGCCCAGGAGCTTCCTGTGCCCACAAGGCAGCACTCTGTACTGGGCAGTGCTGGAGTGCTGGCACAAGGACCAGAGAATGGGGGAACTCCTTGGGAATCTCCAAACCCACATGGCTGTGCTTGGACACAGCTCTGGGGGCCCAGCTGGGGAATGGCTTGGGTTGGATGGACCAAAAGTACCCCCAGCCTCAGCCATACTGTGCTTCTCTGAAGGTTGTGCTTTGATGCAGTGTAGCATGATAGCACATTCCTGTTTAAAAGCATAGGAGCTGTTTATGTTCTTGCATGCTTTTGCAAAGTTTGTTTTGTGACACACAGAGAACTGAAATTTGTGTAAAAGATAGAGGCAGAAACAGTGCTGAAGTGTTTTCAAACACTGCAAAATGTGCAAAGCAAGTCTTATTATTGGGTCCATGACTCAGAGCATTCATTGGACTCTGTATTGCTTTGGACACAAATGAGAACATATGCAGAGGGAACACATTGCAGCTTTGGCTTCGTGTGACTTCTGCAAAAAGATTTTCTACTTCCCTCTACAGAGAGGAAGTCTCACTTTTCCACCCAGATTTAGTATTTGCAATAGCTGGTTCCTTCTGTACTCCAGATAGACCACAAAGTGCTACATGAAATAAAGCAGAACAGAGTACATATTTTATGGGAGTGGAGAGGTACAGGCACATAAAGAACATGAAATAAACCAAACTATGCCTTGCATTTCAGATTTTAATTAGAGTGAGCAAAACAAATCCTATTTGTTCTAACCTCACCCAGAATTCAAAACATACTTGAAGTTTTTGTTATTTTTTTGCTTTTTTCTCTCGCCTTCTCACTGGTCATAACAAATTTATTCTAACTTTACTTTGTTAACTAACTGGGCCTTTCTGACACAGCGGTTTAAATTCAAATGAAACCTACTGAAACTTTGCCACGAGTTTAAAAAAAAAAGATTATGTCATAAGAAACTTTGATTTTGATATTATCAACTTAAGATTTTTGATGATTTTAATTTGGGTCAAAGATGGACTTAGTTTCCCCTTTCTCAGCCAGAAGCACTCTCTCTGCAGTGGACAGCAGGCTGGCCTGTGCTGCAGAGTTGGTTTTCTGGTGTCTGGAGTCTGGTGTTCTCCCAGCTTGGAGTAGCAGAGGCTGCAGTGTTACCTGCTGCCCTTGGGACAGAGGAAGGCATGCAGTGATGACTTGATTTAATGAGAAATATCAGTAGTGATGTTACACTCGTCTTTTTTTCCTTTGCATTTTCTAGTGAAGCCACTTCCTCCCTCCAACATTAAAGCAGAGATCACCAAAAATGATGGGCTGCTGAATGTGAGCTGGGCAAACCCTGTGTTTACAAATAATGATCTCAAGTTTCAGATCCGGTATGCAGTGAACAAGGAAGAACTCACATGGGAGGTACTGTCTTTTTCAATCCAGAGCAAAGCATGAATTGTTGCAGTGCTGTCATGTAGCCTGTCAGCTAGCAAGTACTGATGGAGTTGGTTGTATGCAGTGAATCACAGTTCTGAGTATTTGCATTATCTGGCAAGGGAATGTTACTGGGTAGGCCTCTCCCTTGTTGGATTTATTTTCAAGAGTTTTGATTGTCACACATGCTGAAACAACCCTTTGTTCTTACTTTCAGTATTTTGACTTCTGTTACAGCTGTATGACGTTCTAAGTGTATCAACAAGATCAGCTGTGATAGAAGTGCAACTTTGTGTTGAATATATTGTTCAGATCCGCTGCAGAGCCCTGGATGGTTTGGGCTACTGGAGCAACTGGAGCAGATCAGCCTATGCAGCTGTCAAAGATATCCAAGGTAGATGTGCCTGCAGGGTGTGCTCTGGTGGTTTGTCCAGTTTCAGGCTGAGATGTGACGCTGTCCTTTCAAAATTGTAATGTTGCAGCTCCCTTACATGGCCCTGAGTTTTGGAGAACTATTACTGAAGATCCAGCAATGGGGCAGACAAACGTTACGCTCCTGTGGCAGGTGAGAGTGCTTACGTTTTGATCCTTCACTTTGAAAGAGATTTGATCCAAAAGCACTGCTATTATTACCCAACGAGGAGTGTGGTGAGCACGTGCTTCCCTGTGCAGGCAGTGCTGTGTTGTGTGTTCATGTCAGCCTGCACACTCAGTGTTAATTATATAGATGGTGTGAAACAGATTTAACATGCAATTTGTTCTAATACTTGGGAGGAAAAAAAAAAGTAACATGGAATCAAATACTGTAAGGGAATGAGATGCAGTTTTTGACTGCCAAGTTTTGCTGAAATCTCAGAGCAGAGTGTGCCACTGACTCCCAGACAGCTGCCTGTGCAAACACTGCTGCAACTGCATACAGACTTGGCAAGGCTGCCTTCAAAGGTTAAAGCAGGATAGAGGAAAAGAGTACAGCAACGACTGGCCACTCCTGCTTGTCCTTGCAGCGATGTTAGGTGTGAAAATAATCATTTGTCCTGTTTTTTTGGTTGTTTTTTTTTTTTTAATTTCCAATCCTGAAAAAATACCAACATAAAGCAGCAAATTTCTTTAGGAATCTGAAACTTTGTGTTTCCTTGTGCCCTCTTTCACTGGAGAGATAGCAAGTAGGGGTATCAGAATCATATCATAGAATCATAGAGTGGCCTGGGTTAAAAAGGACCACAGTGATCATTTAGTTCCAACCCCCTGCTATGTGCAGGTCGCCAACCAGTAGACCAGGCTGCCCAGAGCCACATCCAGCCTGGCCTTGAATGCCTGCAGGGATGGGGCAGAGAGGAAGTCAGGTCTGTGAGTGGACTGTGGTGTCTTTTCTTAAAGAAACAGCATATAGAGTATTCTTCTTGGGTCGTGCTTTCTTAAAACTGGGATGCTGACACTTCTACCCAAACGTTTTCTTTTGAAACCGAAGTCTGGGAAATTGATTAATGTCAATGTTTGCCACAGCCACTGATGAAGAATCACTCACTGTGCAGTGTGAGCCGGTACGTTATAAAGCATCAGACATCAGAAAACACCTCGTGGTCAGAATATGTCGACAAAGGCACCACCTGCTCGTTTCCATGGACTGAACACACACACACCATTACAATCTTAGCTGTGAATTCAATTGGAGCTTCTTCAGTTAATTTTAACTTAACTTTATCACGACAAATGAGCACAGGTAAGAACATCTGTTAGTTACTGTTTTGAGATGTGAAATATGTTAGGAATCTGTGTGATGCTTTTAGGCAAAGCTTTCTTTGTAATGAAATTCCCTTTGTTGGGGGGAGGGGGGGGGGAAAGCAGTTGGTTCAGTCATGTATGGAAACAGATTCTGTATCTCACCAGTAAAGCTATTTGAAAAATGAAATTTCCATTTCCATCACCTGGAAATCTTACCTGGGATGTCTCCCATCCAGTAACAGAACATAAAGTAATTAACCAAATAAAAATGAAATCATGCTGTGGAACTGATCTTTCGTCTGCTTTGTCTTGGGAATGCCCAGCATTCTTGCAGGGGAATGTTTTATTGTTTCCAGAATGAGATGTGATCTTGTTTCCCTGGCTGGAAAGAGGTGTAGCCCTCTTTCCCGAGCTGCCTTCTCAGAGGTTGAGCCACGCTGTGCTTCATTAATAAAATAAAGACTAGTGGAATTTTAAATCTTAAATTGTGTAACATTCATGTGCTAATGTGTTCTGTGGGAAACATTTCTGCAGTTTATTCACGGAACTTTTCCACAGTGCTGCCATTTTAGAAGCGTTTTTATGGGTCAAATTCTTTCTGATACTGCACGTAAGGGTGGAGACTCATAGTTGGTAGCAGATGAAGTGGGAAGCGTTTGTCTGCCTGGATTATGGTCTGGCTGTGTTATGTAGGGGGATTAGATAGGATTTAGCTTGTAGGCTCACACTGTATGTTTTCATAGCTAAAGTCCATTTGTTGATTATTTCTTAGTTAAGGAGTAATGATTAAGGAGTAATGACAACACAGACATTTGTTTGGTGAGAAGCTTGGTCTGTTTAGTGCTCAGGACTTGTTGGTGTAGACCAAGATTCACTGGCTTAGAGAGATAAATTTGCTTATGTGAACTACGGATAAGGCTGTACTGTATAATGATAAAACTAAAATGAAGCTCTTAAACAGTAGTGGTCATTTGTGTGCATGTATGCTGCAGCATCAGCTCCTGCTAAGCCAGCTCTCACCTCTGTTGGAGCCCTTGTCTCTCACAGCTGTTCTATCCTTGCTTTGGCAGTGAATGCAGTGCAGTCTCTCATTGCTTACCCGGTGAACAGCACGTGTGTGATTTTGACTTGGACGCTTTCACCTCAAATATATGAGATAACATCTTTAATTATTGAGTGGAGAAACCTTAACAAAGAAGAGGAGATGAAATGGGTGCGAGTTCCTCCAAATACTAGTAAATACTATATTTATGGTGAGTGTGTGCTTGAAAATGTAATGCATTATGTTAATTGATACGGAATAGAAGAATGTAGCATCCCTGAGCTCTCACATTGCTCTCTTCCCATCTCTCCATTTCTGATTTTATGGTAAAGAGCAATACAGCAATTCTTGATTATTGTGAGAGGACTGACTGTTGCTTTCTTGACTGAAGTTGATGAAGAATGAAGCTGAGATGTGTGTTCATTTTGTGGCAATACAATAAAATTAGCTCTGGAATATTGACCGTACCCAGCTAGTTACCTAAGTTAATGAATTAATTAATTCCATCTGCATTATTTGCTTTAATCTTAGAAATATTTAGAATAGTTGCATAGAAGTGTTAATTCCATGGAAAAAAATCTGCTAGATTATGCAGTAAGTATTAATAATCTTTTGATATTAAAGTGCATACCTATAAAAGGCAGTTTTTCTCATTCCTGTCTGTGGCCTGGCTCCAATGTGCAACCTCTCTGGAGGCCCTTGTTTCATAGCAGGGTGATAGCTTACATTCAGAAGGCTGACTTCTTCCTTCCAGATCACTTCATTCTGATTGAGAAGTACCGGTTCAGCCTGTACCCCGTGTTTGCTGCAGGAGTTGGCAAATCCAGAGCCACGGACCAGTTCACCAAAGGTGAATGCAGCATCTCTCTTCTGTGTGCTTCATGAAGCAGGAGCTTGGTAGTAAAAAGTGGAAGTCTGTGTCTTAATCAGAAAAAAAAAGAAATGATTTTAATACATCTAAAACCAGTGCTTTGGATTTCAGTTCCTTTAAAGTGGAATTTCTTTGTAGAGTGAATTGAGTGAGACAACTGAACTTCCATACACCTAACTGGGTAGCAGAGATCCTAGGTTCTTAATTTTCCAGTTACAGACTGTTCCCTTATTCAAATGCTCTAATTTCCAACAGCAAGGGATTCCCATTGGCACAGAGGAATCACCTCAGTATTTGGAATAATTCCCTCCTTTTTGTCTGTTTGTTTTCAAGGTAAACATTGGTTGATGTGTGATAAAACTGTTACCAAATTTCTTTTGCTTAGGCTGTTGTTTCTCCTGGTTATGTAAGTTGTCATTATTTGCCTTTTATAAACTGTTCACAGACAAATAATTTCAATGTGGTGTTACCTACATTCCTCTTACTTCCAGATGGATATGCCAGTCAGACCAGTTCTAGCCTCTACATGGTTCTGCCAATAGTTATTTCAACCTCCGTGCTGCTGCTTGGAGCACTGCTGGTTTCCCACCGAAGGTAAATTTGTCCTCATCAAATCCCAGAGGGCCTTTGGAAGGCAATGCAGCTTTGCTGTGTCTGCTCAGCTGGTGGGCAGTGTCCGTATGAGGAAAGCTGGATTGCTTTTTTCATTTTTATTTTTGAGATGCAGTGTAAGGCAGTGGGCTCTTAAATGTTGCACCAAGAATTGGAATGCCTTGTTATCTGGTCAGAGTAATGCCTGTTAAAGCTGGTGTCCTTTCTCAGTGGAAAATACCATGTCGGCCTGTATCCCACACTGCTTACTTCTGCAGTATTTTGTGGGCAAGCTGATGGGTGCCAGGTGCTTTGAATTTGTATTGCACTCTGTGCTGCAGATTTAATTCTCCTTACCAACTAAAGTCTGAAGGAAAAGCCAATTCCAAAAGAAGTGCATTTGAGTTTTGTGGAGAGTAGGTTGGGGTCCAGTTCAGCAAAGGCTGCCTGTACATTTCATAATTCATGAAACTGCCAGCTGCTGTGTTACTACTTAATTTTTCCATTTAACTTTGACCTTCTAGACTATGATTGTTTCATAGTCATAGTGTTCTGGATAAATAAAATGTCACATGTTCCTTTTCTGACATAGCAAAGGTAAGTAACAGCAGTACAGAATATGTGAGTGCAGGACTAACTCCAGAATTTACCTCACCTTTCAGAATGAAGAAACTGCTCTGGGAAGATGTTCCGAACCCCAAGAATTGCTCATGGGCACAAGGAGTTGATTTTCAGCAGGTATGTGTTTCCCTGTGCTGCTCCTCCCCACGCTGTGCTCAGGGGCTGGCTGCTCAGTACTGAGCCCAGTGTGTTGGTGAGTCTAGAGCCCATCTGAACTACTGAACCAAGCACCTGGAGCCTCTGAAGTTGGCAATACAGCTGTTCTTTTAGCTGTAGAAAGCCAGCATCCTGAAATGTGCCAGGACCAGAGACCAGCATCTCTTAAATGTAACACAGCAGTTGTAGAACCTAAACACGTCCCATCGGTGTAATGCTCCTGTACTGATGAGTGCTTGTAGCTGTATGTTTTGCTGGAGTAAACTGCCTCTCCATTTACCACGTGAATCAAGAGCTGTGATGCAATGAGCTGTGACCAGTGAGAGCCTTTATGTGGACATAGCCTGTTAGAACCAGGAAATGGAGCTTCTCAAGGAGCTGACAATGTATAGTCATTGAGACAGTGATCTAAATTAGGTCTGTTATTTCTAAAAGAAAGAGCGCCTAATGGGTATTTTAGTTGCATTCCCAAGAAGGTTTCCTTTCTCATTTCATTTCAACAGAGGATGGACATTCTTTCAAGCCTAATCATGGTCACTGCCTGCTTGAACCTTTGGGCCATCTCCCAGGCTTCCTAGGGTTAGAAGGTTTTTCTATTTATATTCAGAAGACAAGGAACACAGACACCTAATGATGCTCATTTGCTTAATTATAATGAATTGTAGAAGTAGTTTTGTCAAAAATCTAAAATACCCTTGCAAGAATTAGGAGTAGGTGCCATGTTACAGACCAGAACGTGGCTTGTCTCTTGTACAAGGCTCTCCTGTTAAGATCTTCTGAAGTTTTCATGTGCCCCTGGTGCAGCAGCAACTCAAAGAATGCAGATATTGTATGCATGTCGTGTCTTGGTGTTTTTTTTCCACTTGCTTGATTGTTTTTTTCCCTGAAGGTTTGAATATACATGCTATTTATATGGCTTCTTTATTCGTTACCAAACAAGCAGCTGTAACAGTGCAGATGTCTGAATCATCTCTCACGTTAGAAACAAGCAAGCAGAAATCCCCGAGCACAGTCTGGTTTGGAGCAATTTCTGCATAATGTAACATGCATTTAGCCTTGCATCTTGATTTTAACATTATTTTTTGTAGCTTTTTAATGTGCTAAAATACTTCTCTGATGCACCACACTGTATGTCTGAGCGTTAAATGTAGCTTTTGGAGTTCATTCTGCTGGGGAAGATGCAGAGAATGTTCTCCAGCCTTGTAGCAGCAGTCCCTGTGCTTCTGCCGTGCTCTGCAGGGCTCAGTGTGTTTTCCTTGCACAGGTTGTTAGGTCCCAGAGCAGTCTGACGTGTCTGCCTCCATGGCTGCACACTAAGAAGGGATGGGCCCTATGAGAAAACAAGAGCAAAGTGCCAGGAGGATCAGTTGCAGCAGCACACCTGTGTTTTGTCTGTTTAATCTTTGCATTTATTACAAGAGGAACTTGTGGCAATCCTCACTATCTCAGATGGATGTTGGATTTGGGACGCTGGAAATGATTCTCCTTACTTGACTGGTGGAGCTGAAAGGAGCACATTAAAGCAGGTGATGTTTTAACTAGGAGGGGTGAAGTCATGCCTGCAGATCCTGTTCCATATTCATATCCTTTGCTCCATAATTAACGGGAAAGAAATGATGCATACAAGTATGAAAGAAGTGCTGTTTGACATGATTTTTAACAGCTCATTCTGCAGCAGAAAGCACGCCTCCTTCGTACCACGTATCAGTCTGACTGGAAAACACTGCTTAGAGTTAAGTGCACAGGGCCTGTCCTCAGATAAGCACAATCATCTCCTGCTAGTGGCTGAAACTGAGGCTGAAACATTCTTTGCAGCAGTGCGGTCAGGGCCTAATTCTGCACTTGGATGTATGCATGCCATTTCCACTAGAGAAAGCAATGCACGGTGCAGGATGGTATTCTTGCTTAGCTACAATAACTGCTGACTGCATAAATAGCCCATATGCCACTGCTGGAAAGTTCTGGTGTCTTTCTGAAGGCATTTGATGTAGAACTCCTTTTTTTTTGTCTTGGCACATACTAATATTAAATCCTTCAGTCAACATCAGACCATTACTTTGGATATTCAACACTGGACATTGCTACTTGATGCTCCTGAACTGCATTTATGGAGTATTGTTTCATCAGAATTGTATTGCTTATTGTAGCCAGAGATTAAAATCACAGTTTAAAATAGGCAAATGTAAAGGCTTGCAAGACTGGGTCTACATGTGTGTCAAAATCAGGCAAAATCACGTTATTTGCTGAGTAAATGACGTGTCTGTTCAGGGAGGTGCAGCAGGAGGGCAGCAGTGTGGGCAGGCACTGCTGGCAGGCTGTGCCATGAGGGGGCAGCAGCCCCAGCCATGCGAGTTGCTGCGCTCTGGTCCATCATTGCAGAGCACTCTGAGTATTTTGACACGTTCCTAGTTGTGCTGGCAGCTTTCCTGCTATAAAATATAGTTTGTTAATACAAACAAAATCTGTTTTTATCTGTTTGTTTTGTCTTGAATTCCTTAGGAAATATATTTTTTCTCAAGTGAATTCTCCTTTGTAGCTGGAAGTTCCTGTTTTGTTCAGTTTGTGCTGTTGTATATTTTATATGCGTGTATATTAGGTAGTAGGGAAGCACACATTCCTCCAAAATAAATGTTTCTCTTTGTGCAGTTCAGACATACAGCTGATATTCAGATGGGAATGCTCTCAGAACACTACAGAAAGCCCAAATTTGACCCTAAATATTTCAGCCCTAACTGCAGAAGTTTAGTTGGCATATCTGTGATCTCAGACTGTTTAAGTAATCAAAATGAAAAGTCAAGAAAATCTAAGGGCACAAGGCCTTTGTCTTACAAAGCACTTGGGCACATTTATTAATCCTGAGGCAAACAGGATCACTCTGCTGCTTCAGCCTCAGTGGCTGCTGTCCAGCTGCTCTGAGCACATGGCATCCCACGCTTTGACTTTCCCCTCAGTCTTCACCAACAGCCATGCATAAAGAAGGTGGAGATGTGTTTTAGGGGATTGTCAGTGATATGCTCTTACTAAAGCTATGGGGATTTTGTCTGTGATTCTTGAAATCTGTAGCTTCATGCTGAAATAGAGCTGTTAAATAGCAGATGAGCATTAAGCTGTATCTTTTCTTCTAGCCTGAAACTTTTGAGCATCTTTTTGTCAAGCACCCTGAAGCAATGTCATTTGAGCCTCTTCTTCTGGAACCAGAAATAGTGCTGGAAGATATCAGTGTTATTAAAGCTTTGAAACAAGAAGACACGCAAGATTTCTTAGCAATTGATTCCATGTTGACAAAAACTGAAGACTCTGAGCATGACTCTGCATGTCCCAGCAGCCATTTCAGTGGTTGCAGCTTCTCGGAGTGCTCCCCCAGTGTCCCGATCACTGCAGAAACAAGTCAATCCAGCATTAAGTATGCCACTGTTATCAGTAACTCTGGATCAGGTGGGCTTTACGAACAGAAGAAGAATCCCAGAAGTGGTTTTGATAGGTGTTTTCTAGCTGAAGACCCCTTGGCTGCAGGTGCTTCCTCAGGTAGCTCCTGGGAGCTGGGAAATGAAGAGTTCCTCCTGCTGCCTGACCAGCCTGGCAGCCGGCCCTGCAAGACCCTTTCCCTTATCTCTTCAGAGGGATTTTCAGAGCCTTCAGATCAGGATGATGCTTTCACAGAAGGAAGTAGTCCTGAGCGAGGTCTCTGTTACCTAGGGATAACATCACTGGACAAAAGAGAAAATGACATCTTTTTAACAGAAAGTTCCAGACTGATGTGCCATTTCCATACTGCTGATCTACTCAGAGGTGTGAGGTTTCTTCAGAATACACCTCCAAATTTAAATGCATTTCTCCAGAGCAGCATTAAAACCATTGTGCCATACGTGCCCCAGTTTCGGATAACTGCTGCCAAGGTGCAAGAGACCACAGAGAACAGCTGTTAAGCCCTCACGCCTTAATTTAATGCTCTTTATGGCTTTCTAAGTGTAGGTATGTGCCCTGTTTTTCCCTCTTAATTTCTTTTAGGAAGGCTGGGTAGCTGATCCTGTGCTTGAGTAACAGGATTTTAGTAGGAAGAAATCCCCCTTTTTGACCTAATTTTAAAATGTGGAGCCTTTTTTTAATATAATTTATATATAAATATATTCAAAGGTTTTCTGTTGGCCATGCAGACCCAAGTATGTGTGTCTCTCCATTCAGGAGTAAAGTATCTCTTTATACACGTTGGCAGACTTTGAGTGAGCTTGTTCTTGTTCCAGGTGCTGTGTGGGGAGCCCAAGACAGAGACCTAATCCATAGTGTTAGTGAGGAGATTGATGTGGAATTACCCAGATTTTGTCTGGGGGAGAAACTCACACATGGTGTGTCACTGGGGATGGTTTAGGGGGTGAATGCAGCAGGCTGAGCTCATCTGGATGTGCTGCAGCCACCGGACTCTTGTACTGCCCGGCTGTGGGGCACTGATGTGCACCTGAACCACAGGTAGGAAACAAATTGCCAAGCACAGTACCACATACAGTTGTGAGGCCCCCTCTTGCCCCTCACACCCTGATGTACTGATGGCTTCACTGCTGTCTACAGTGAATAGAGCCTGCAGATACGCAGGTGGCCCAAATGAAAGAGCAGTCAGAGCCCTGCAGTTCAGTTATTGGAAGGAAGGCTGTGACCAATAGAGGCAAACTTGGGGCTGTGTTCCTGTTGTCTCTTTTAAAGTAAAGTCTCTTTTAAAGCAAAAGCATCAAAGAGCTGTAATAGGGGCTGTGAGGTTGGAGGCATGTGCTGAACAGCCAGTGGTGTATAAAGGAGAAGTGGCTGAGGGCTGCAAGAGGAGGGGAATTAAAATTCTTGTGGCCCCATAACTGTGGGGCGTTACCTGGCTAAAATGGAGTGCTTGGAAGTGAGATAACCACATTATTGATGTTGAACACAAGATTCTGGTACGAATGGTATTGCAGTAGAGCTAATACTTCTTCCAAACCTATTCCATAAGAACCCACAGCAGAAATGGCAGTAACTTGATCCAGAAATCCTGTGTTTTATCTGCAGTGAGCTCGCCTGTCTGTATGGATGTGAGGAAGTCAGGTTGTTCCCAGGAGCCCTGCTGAGCTCAGCCAAAGGGTTTCAGCTGTGAGGAGGATCAGGTCCTGCATCCCAGTGGAACCTTCTGGGATACGCAGGTAAACAAACCCACAGTTTTGCAAGCCAAATATATTTTTTCTACTTTATAGTTGAGAAATATTTTTGTATACATACTTTTTTCAAAGATCTATTTTGGAAAGCTGTGACAGATGAAAATATTGTGTATTCCAAAGCTAAATTTATGTGAAACTTACTTAGGCAATGAAAAACACAAGGGCAAAATTTATCAACAACAATAAATAGTACAAGTGTGAACATGTATTAGTGATAGGAAATCCTGTGGAGCAAAAGGGACCAAAGCAAGTACATATTTGCACTTGAAGAAAAGCTTTGCAGAAAGCCCATGCTGCTCCTTCTCAAACAAGCTGCTCACCTGGCTCTTGCTGGGTGCTTCCATCTCGGGTGCTGAATGTGACACAAACGTAATGTACTGGTGCAAAAAACACAGTATGTAGGAGGCAGCTGACCAGAACTCCTTATTGCTTGGAAGCAGGACTGAAGGAAAAGCCTCAAGTCTTGAAAAGAAGGCTGTAGGGTGCAGCGGCCCTGTGGCAGATGCCACAAAGGCTGAGTTGTGGCTGCTCAGCTGGAACGAGCTGTGCTTTGGAAGGTGGCAGCAAGAGTGACACAAAGCTGCAGTTAGCAGCCAGGAGAATGCTAAACTTAGAATCCACCTGAAGGAAGAAATTCCCTGCTGCTGGTGAGCCTGATGTGGCACAGCTTCAATGTGCTGGGAGTGAGCTGTGCACTGCCCTGGGTGTGGACTCTGCTCTGTCCTCTGTCCTATAGATTTGGCACCTGGTGAGGCCATGAGATGGGCAGAGCTCTGCTGCCCGCCTCCCTCCCCAGCGACTCTGCAGGGATTCTTCGTGCTGCAGCTGAATTTTGGGTAGACGACCCAGATTTTTGTGCTTCAGCCATCTGCTCTGCTCTACCTGGGATGGGAAGGCACCAGGATTGCTTGAGATACGGTTTTGTCACTGCTGCTGCAGTACAGCTATGCCCCCTCTGCCTGGAGGAACACCTCCCTGCCTGCTGCAGATCTCTGAGCTGGGAAGTGAGCAGTGCAGTGAAGCTCTCTGTAGACCAGAATAATAAAGGCATGGTTCATCACAAGCCTCGAGTCCCTTTAATTCTGCTTCCTCCAAAGTTTTCTTTCTTGAGAAATAGAAATTTACATTGATTTTATCACTGACCACTGTTAGCAAGTGCTCATCCACTAACCAAGGCCAGGAGCAGTACTAAGCAAGGTAGCAGTCCATGGGGTGAGCCCCGGGGGCTTTCCTGGGCTGCAGGGATGGGACAGCTTTCCTAGGATGGGCACAAGGGAGGGCAGAAGGTCCTGTCCCCTCCATGCAGTGCTGGTGTGGCTCAGAGCTGGAGGCAGAAGGTGCTCTCTGCATAGAGGTGAGGGGATAGCAGTAGAATTCTATTTCTGGGAGCCCAGCCTGTCCTGAATGCCTCACTGCCATCCCTGTCACTTTATTTCCTGATGGAGCAAGTGGTGCTCCATAAAAAGCCAAAGTTATGGTATGTCAGCAAAAGAAAACATGTGATGTATAATTAGTGTATGAGCAAGCAATTTAACCCCAGGTGCATTTCCTAAAGCAGTCTCAGGCTATGCCTCCAGCTCCCATGCTGCAGATGAGCCTGGGTCCTGAGCAGTGTGTGTCTGTTTGTAAAGCTGCCTCTGGCATTTCCCCCTACACCAAAGGGACCTTTACTGCTGCTCTCAGCCTTCCTTCCCATCAGTGTCCAGCCTGTCCTGCGCCCCTCATCTGCTACCTCTGTGCTGCCTGGGAGTCTAAGGCAGAGAGTGTTTGGGAAGCTGGGCAGAGTTGGGCAGAGCTGGGGCAGCTTTTTCTCACCATTACTCTCTCTCAGTTTCAGGTCAGCTTTTGTTTAACAGAGCCAAGTGCCTCCTGTGCCACGTC
This sequence comes from Chrysolophus pictus, assembly GCA_037305975.1. Taxonomy (NCBI): domain Eukaryota; kingdom Metazoa; phylum Chordata; class Aves; order Galliformes; family Phasianidae; genus Chrysolophus; species Chrysolophus pictus. The sequence goes on from CM074583.1 coordinate 28,180,567, forward strand.
AGATTGCAGGGATTTTATTCTATGTGCAACAGCCTCCTGTTTTCGCAGGACAGTCAACGTACTCACTTTATGCAGGAGCAGAATCCCATTTGCCCACTGCAGGATGTGACAGTAGCAGCAGCTGTCTGGGCTCAGGCACGTTGTGAGATGGCTGTAGAAGCGCTCCTGGGGCAGCTGGGCTCCTCCTGATCCACCTCTGCCTTTCCTGCAAGGAATTCTGTGTCAGTTCCCCTCATGTACACTGCCAGTAAATGGGTCATTGTGCAGCTTTTTCCTCTATGCTTTTTTTGCCATGGATCCATGGCAAGGAAAGGCCTTTTCAGTTTAAGCAGGAAAAGCAATTAGGAGGAGCCACGTGCAGCTTCAGGAGTACATATTAAGCTCTAACATTCACCTCTTGCAAATTAATTTTAAAGAGCATTCAAGAGCATAGCTCATTTATCTAAGAAAATGAATGGAGAGTGTTGCCATTCCTTTTACAGGTCATTTGCAGCCATAATTAAACACCCTTTTTTAGCACAATTGATGTGTGAAGCAGCGAGGAATTGTTTCCCATTTTGTACAGCTGTAGTTTGGTGTCTGTTGTTGAGTCACGCTCTGTCTCACCAGCCTCAGTTCTCCCAGTTTGTGTAAAACAGGCCCTGTGTTTTTCTCTTCCGCTTGCATAAACTGCAAACTAATTTCTGAATGCAGCTTTCACTGCCGGCGCTTTCGCTTCTGGAACATCAATCATTCTGTGATCCCGTGATAATTTACAGTGATGGTTTCCAGCTGAAGCCGAAACACAGCCTTCTACCAGTGTCAGAAGGATGTTCACTGTTGGTGTCAGCATTGAATGGGGGTCTGGCTGACTGCACGCGGTGTGCCAGCCCATCCTGCCCCTACCTGCAGCTCCCTGCGGGGGAACATTGGCCCCAGGCTGTTACTTACACTGGGAAACTGCGTGGAGCAGCGCCTTGCAGCTCACTGGGTTGGGACACGGGGAGGGCAGAGCTGCAGTGCGGGATGTGACTTTGCGTCACAGCTTCCCCCCTCCCTGCGGTCACAGCTGAGGATGGTTTGGGACAGAGGAAGGAGTCCTGTAGCATCAGGAACCCCTGCCCTATGCAGGATGAGGGTGAAGAGAGTGAACAAAAATCCCCTGCCCCAGAGCAACCTGACAACTAAACGCATTATCTGGCGGTGAATCACATCTGCTGATTATAAAGGCTTTTTCTTTATGACTGTGAGCGTTCTCTGAGCAAAAGAGAGCCAGGGCCCAGGGCTGGGTGCATGGAGCAGCTCCAATGTGCGGCACTGTGGTGGCAGGGTGCAGGAGGGGTGCAAGCAGGGTGCAGGTGGGCTGTCCTCAGCTCGAGAAACCTGTTAGGTTTAAAAATACAAAATGGAACAGTGTGTGCTTCCAACCGTTACCCAGGGTGTGCTTCTGCTGTGGATATTGCACTTCCTGCATTCCCTGTTGCAGAAGACCTCATTAAAATGCAGGTTTCTACTCCATCCTCCATCCTGTTGCTCTCCCAGCAACAGGAGTTAATTTTGTCCATCTGCAGTGCAATCATAGGGCCCGATGTGCAGAGATTTCTCTGCTGTGTGCTGGCAGAGCCCCGCTTCCCTGTGCCTGACCTCGCACCCCCTGCTCCCACGGAACCACAGAATGCTTTGGGTTGGAAGGGACCTTTGGGCCCACCCTGCCCCGCTCTGCTTGGTTTTGGCAGGCGTCATTAAAAAAAAAAAGGGAATTGTCTGTGTGAGACTCTAATTAATTAGTACCCATCAGGAGCTTCTGCAAGAGCTGTCATTGGCAAAGCGGGGAAAGGCACTGAGAAACTCTCACTAGGAAATCTGCAAATCAGTCTCAATGGCTCATGAAATACCGCAGTGCCCTGCTGCTGGGGAGGAGATGGGAAAGCCAGTGCTGAAGGGAGGTGGAGGGAGGGGCTGCTGGGGGCTCCAGTGCTGCTGGGAAGCGTTCGGCAGCGAGCTGAGGGTGGAGCAGTGCACACCTGGTTGTGAAGTTGTCACCAGCAGCAATGCACAGTCACAGGCAGGTCACTTCTGAGTGCAAACAAAGCTCAATTCCTATCCCTGAAAGCTGTTTTTTAAACCATTTATCTATTTAAATCTGAGCATAAGGACAGTGGTCAGCACTGCACATCTGCCCAGGGGGTGGGGGATCACCGTCCCTGGGGGTGTTCCTGAGCTGTGGGGATGTGGCACTGAGGGATGTGGGCATGGGGGGGTGGGCTGGGGAAGCTGAGAGGGCTTCTCCAACCTGAGTGGTTCTATGATTCTATGACTTCATGCCAGTTAACAAAGACAAAAGCTTTCTGGTGTTAGTTTTACAAAGCTGCTTCTCAGCAGAGAAACTCATTTCAGTATTGAAACGAGTGTCTGTCAGCTGTGTCACTTTGTGAAGAAGAAGGAATGGGATGGGGAAGCCAAGGAACAGACTTGTTTTTCCCAAATCAGAGCTGGCAAAGCAGTGCTGGAAGATGTATGCATAGGTGGGCAGGAGACACTGCACAGGCTGGAGCTGCTGCTGGAAGGAAGCACTCAGAGACTCCTTCAAGCTTTAAACGATAATTAAAAATCTGGGCTAGAAGAATCTGGCAGTAAAACAATTATTTAGTCTTCTGCCTGCCTAATGTGAGGAGCAAGCTGCAGAGTGCTGATGCTGTTTTGGTAGAACAGCTTGCCATCGCTCTGCTTCCAGCCGTGTGGCCATGAAAACAGTGGCTGAGAAACAGTGCTTGTCCAGAGCTGAGCGGGGACACATCACCAGCACTCCTAAGGAAATGACAGCTCTCTTCTAAAACAAAGCATCCCATGTAGAATTTCATGGCTGCAGAGAGATTACTTCCTACAGCGGTACCTGAGGGATGCCTGCTGAGTTTGTGTTCAACCCACAGGATTTTGAAATGCGCTCTGAGGATATACGCCATGTTTTATTTGCCTTTTGTCTTAGAAATGCAGGTCCCTTCTGCTCCTTTTCTGATGAGTTAGATATGAAAAGCGATGTCGAATTAGGAGCCCTGTCCTTATCACTGTGCACTGACTAACATCCCATTTCCTGTCAGGGCTCTCAATAGATTGCTCTGTGAGCCACGTGGAGCTATTGAGCTGCGGCAGCCGCTCCTGCATTGGTGCATTAGTGAGGTTAGAACTGCATGAGCATTTGCAGAGATCTACATTCACCATATCTAGAGATATATTTCAAAGTGAGTGCCGCTTTGTGACACTCTCAAAGGGCCATTAAGGGGTGACGGTGGACAGAAACACAAGGCAGGCTATTGGCACTGTCTGAGGCAAACAGGAAGGACGTGGTGCTGGGAAGAAATGAGCTCTCAGCTTGCTCAGCTGTAATAAGCAAAGGAAGGAGAAATTCTGCTTTGATGCTGTAGACAGAATGGGGAAGAACAGGCTTGCCCCAACGCACCTGTAGCACCCAATGCTGAAGCCCTCCCTCCTGCCATCACCACCAGCCATCACCCAGCAGCTCTGGATTTCGCGCTCCCCTGCGGCTGCTGTGCACAAAAAACACAGGGGGCTGCAGGGAGCGAGCGCTTCCTGGGCTGTCACGTGCGTGAGCAAAACAAACCATTAGAACTGGGTTTAAATGCAGCACCCAGCTCACAGCCTCCCTCTTGTCCTGCCTGCTGTCAGCATGGCACAGACAGTTTGCATTCACTGCTCTAAGCAGCTGTTGTTTATTTGATCATGTTTCCGTCTACCTTGTTTTTGTTGTATCAGCTACTGCCAGGCTAAAACACAGAAGGTTTTGTTTTCTTTTAATTGGATCTGGTTTTGTAGGTAAAATGCAGTGCGTGGTATCTTGACTGAATCAGCCACATATTTTGGAAGTGATTTTCTAAATCTTACCAGTGAAAAATCTAGATGCAAACAAGAGAGGAAGATAAGACCTTATCTTTGTAAGCCTCCTTATGTGCAGGAAAATCACCTCCACGTGCCTCTATCAGATTAAACCTGCAGCTCGTGTGGCTGTCCTCTGTAGCCACACAATTACAGACAGCCCTGCTGCGTGTGCTTGTGTTTGCTCACCGTGTCACTGTGCCAAGGTGAAGCAGCACTGAGGGCTTCAGGTGTCTGTGCATGAGATGAGCTCGCTGGGGCTGCACTCAGATTCGTGGCTCCGTGTGCAGGCAGGAAAAGGCAGGAACGCCACGTGGAGAATAAGCTGGGGATGAACTGCAGGAAAGGAGCAAAGAGAAACAGCTTAATGAACACTGAATGGTGGCAAAGGGTGCTCTGTTCTGACTGCAGCAAGTAAGGCAGAGGGTACAGACAGCTGCCACTGGTTTGTGCCCTACTGGTGATGTGGTGTGAGCCAGAAGAGGAAAAGCAGAAGGCTCCACTTCTGTAAAGGCTGCGATCCCTCTGGAGAACCAAATGTCATCAGTCAAGGTGAACACCTGGAGGAAGGCACAAGAAGCACAGGTAGGCAGCAGAAAGGAGCACATGTTCCCTGCTGCTCTTGAGAAAAACGTTTATCTTGAGAAAGAAAATGTTTATCTTGAGAAAAACGCAGCAATGTACAAATGGAATCGTAGCCCTTAATATGCAATTTGAAGCCATCTGTACCTCAGGGCTGATAAAAATGCACTGGGAGCTGAAGATGTCACCCAGACACCTTATGGACTGCTGAGATAAAAGAAGTGTCACAGACTGGCGGACAGACATCTGTCTAACTGCACACTTCCTGATCAAGACAAGAAAAAGGAAGCCAAAGTCTGCAGAGGTGCTGGTTTCATTCCTTGTGGCAGCGTGAAAGATGGGATGACACTGCTGTAGGTGCCTCTGTATCTGATAGAGTGACTCTGATGTGGCTTTTGTCATCTTCGCTGGTAGAAAAAAAAAAGCAAATAGCTTTGCAAGGTGAGAGAACTTACGAGAGGTGGAAAGGGAAGGTGAAGGGTCGGTGAAAGCTGCAGGCACTGAGCGTGCATCTGGCTGCCCCTGGCCTGCACCCAGTGCTGTGTCAGTTACAGCATGTCTTCTGATGATTCACAGAGAAAACAGCACTGAGAACATACAGTGGGCACCAGCACTGCTGATAAGCATCGTCTGCTGGCACACACCTCTTCCCAGCACATCCATCCTCACTATAAATGATCTGAGAGCACAGATCACGCAGTGAACCGGCACAGGGTGCTGAGGGCATCCACGGGTCCCCACAGCCCTGGGCAGCCCCACCTGGGCCCCCACCTGCAGCGCTCAGCTCCCACCCGAGCAGTGCTGGGGGCACCTGTACAGCCACATACCCACAGTGCTCAACCTCATCTGGCCAGGGCACAGCTGCCTCGTGGGGCTGGGGCTTGGAAAGCTGCCTGGGGGAACAGCGAGAGGAACAAGGAGCCCATCAGAACGGACACAAAGCGCATAAAGTGCAATAGCTGATTTGTTGAGGGTTTTTTTTTTTTTTTTGATGATTTAAAATGGTTTCTCTTAGGCAGCTGTAAGGAAATGGTATGCAGAACAGATGATTTGGATGAATATACATCCAGTTCAGGTTGGTGCTTTGCCAAGACCCTGCCAGAAAAAATACTCTGTGAGCAGAATTGTGAATAGCTGAGGTGGGAAGGGCCCCGGGGACGGCTCCAGGCAGCAGCTAGAGCAGCCCTCTGGTTCTGAGAGCTGGACAAGTTGGAGGTATAATTTACACAGACATTCCTTTCTATGGAGAATAGCTTGTATAAGCATCATCACTGGGGATTTCCACGATTGATGTGGGAACAGAATGTCCCACTGAGGGAATGGGATGAATTTTTTTCAACCATCTGTGGTTGAAAAAGGTATCTGTTACGGATAAATATCTCAATCCTGTGTTTTATAGTGGTGTTGACCCATAGTATTTGTTCCAAAGTAAACCTGTTTCCCTATTCCATGCAAAAATATTAATGTTTAATTACACAAAGGAGCTGAATATGCTGACACTCTGCAAGAACAGCCATTTCCCAGTGGATGAAGAATGCCAGCTTTCATGTCAGGGCATTATTATTCGCGTGTTACGTGTATTGCTGGTGATCGGACCGGTGTACTGGATGGGTCTTTGGTTCCTTTGAAATACCAGGGCCTTCCAGCCTTGTCTCTTATGCAAGATGTCTGTGGCTATTTTTTCACAGAATTCATCACCATCTAGCCAGCAGAGCAGTCCTCCCTCCCACAGCTCCATAAACTGGGCTGGATGCATCAGCGCCGGGAGTTCAGGCTGGCAGCCAGCGAGCCCTCACCAAGAGGATTAGCTATTCTGCTGCAGGTTTCCCTGCCATGTCAGCTGTGACCCCAGCCCTGGCTCTCCATTTTCCCCTCTCAGGGATTTGGATGCTCACGGAGGGCTGGGCTGGCTGATTCAGCTCCGTGCCTGACAGCGCTCTCACCAATGCTGGGCGGCTGAGGGGGAGGAAGAGGAGTGCAGTGCCCTACTGATGGCTGTAAGCAGCCAAACCACAGAGAAGCTGCAGAACACTGAATGGCATCAGCTCCTTCCCTTCTGAACACTGTGCCGGAAAGAAACAGCCTCGTCCTGTCCTCTGTGCTAAGGGTTGTCCCCTAACCCTCACAAACTGGCCCTCTGGGCGCAGCACTCAGGGTGCTGCCTTTTGGTCCCACCATGGAAGCAGCTGCTGACTCTGGAATGGAATGGATGGGAATACTCAGCTTTTTCAGAGCAGGGCATAATAGAACCCATCTCCTGATGATTTCTGCAATAACTCTCCTGTTATGAAACGTGGAAGGTAAATTTCACTGTCTGATCACAGGAACACAGCCTCAGCTACACCCCATGTAATTCCCCTGTATTTGATATATATAAGAACTCCTTCGCCTATTTCAGCTGCAGTGGGAGAGCAGAGATGGGAGCACAGACATTCATTAATTATGCCCAATGAATTAATTCACTGATCTCTTACAGTACTCAGTGTATTCCTTCCCATTTCCACACTGCCCTATGATTCTCCTACCAGTCTTCCCATCAGCTCTCACTCCAGTACCCCTGGTTGGCACCAAGGCCTTCATGAAGAGTTGCAGAGGTAACAAAGCTGTTCTGGTGCACAAACTGGGGGGCACAGAGATGACACTGTGGGGGGAGGCAATGGCTCCCTTCTCCTCTTTGTGCTGGCAGTAGCGAGGAATCTCCTGCCCATCCCTTTGCTGAGAAGAGGAATTCTGGAGGGATTCTGGGGATGGCACAAAGGATTGCCCCTGCAGGGGCAGCTCTGGGGCTGTGCTGCCTGCTGGGAGCAGTGCAGGACATAAACTGCAGCTCAGAATCCATTCTGCCAGTGGTGCCCTTGTGGCACAGCCCCAGCTAGGCAGCTAGAAGGATGGGGAAGGGAAGTGATTTCATCTCAGAGACAGAAAAATTTCCCCTTTTCTTCTGGCAGTGAAATGAGGGCTGTGTTCCCCTTATTTTTAGTATTGCTAATACCAACCATCCTCCTTCAAAAGCACATTTGCTTTTACTCCCTTTCTATTTTAATAGGAAACTTGTCTTCTTTTTACTATTTTGACAGCCCCTCACTGAAGACAGTTATTCTATACAAGCTCTCCCACCACATTTATCACAAGGTATCTGAGTGCATTAAGCAAAATGACTAACATCTGCCAGCTTATTTTTTTCTCATAGTCTCCTCAGATTGGAAAAAAAAAAAGGATAAAAAGGATAAAAAGGATATAATAGCATCCTGTTTTGGTACATGGGATTTTTCCCCTGTCCTCTTTTACATATATATTACCCTAGTGTTTTACTGTGAAGAAAGCAAAGCTTGAGAAGTGTACACTTCTCACGGAGCAGGATGTGGTGGTATTTAATGGCATTTACCCCTCAGTTCATTCCATGCCCTCAGACTGATCCCGTGACAGTTCTGCTGACCACAAAATCAGGTCTCTCCATTGTCTGGCAGCAGTGGAGGTGTCAGTGATGCCCTCCACCCTGGGAAGGCTCTGAGCATGAAGCAGGAGGTGAGGACACTGCACTTGATTTTTTGTTTTATGAGGAATTAGAGCAAAGTCTAGGATGGTTCCTGGTGCAGCTGAGGTGTTCTGCAATGCCCTGTATGCTGGCTGGAGTTTGTGAAGTGCATCACATGAGAGGTGATGAAGGCATGAATAACTGCAGTAAAGTCATCATACTCCAGAAAAGGACAAACATGGTAAGTCATCACCCGCAGATGACGGAAAGCATTACTCAGACCTTGGTGAGTGAGAGCTCAGTGCCAGCACCACAGCCAGAAATACTCTCAGCTTGCTGCCGGAATTGACCACTTGTACATCATCTCCACATCACTGGCACTCGAGTGCATCATCAGATTTCAGGGCACTGATTAACAGGGGACCCCAATAGTGAGGGGTCCAGCTGTGGAGGAAATAAGTCCTATTACTGTGAAGTGGATGTCCCCTGTCAGACAGCATCTGAAGCCTCTGAGTAATTATCTTGGCAGTTTCTGCGTGGAAGGCAGTGGGATCCCAGGGTCAACAGCTTAAACATGAAGCGACACAGGAGAACGAGAACAGATGCCTCCCTCCTACCTACTAAGGAGGAGATCACCTCATCGCCGCCCCTAGGCTGTCTCATCTCCAAGCCTTGGTCTAAATTTGTGAAGATCATAGAATCATAGAGTCACTCAGGTTGGAAAAAGCCTTAAAGATCATCAAGTCCAACCACAACCTAACCATCCTACCCTAACTCTAACAACCCTCCACTAAATCACACCCCTGAGCACCACATCCAAATAGTTTTTACACACATCCAGGGATGGTGACTCAACCACCTTCCCAGGGAGCTATTCCAGTGCTTAACCACCCTTCCTGTAAAGAAGGTTTTCCTGATATCCAACCTAAACTTACCCTGGCACAACTTGAGGCCATTTCCCCTCGTCCTGTCACCACTGACAAGAGACCAGCCCCACACTCTTGCTATAACATTTCAGGTGTTTGAAGACAGCAATAAAGTCTCCTCTCAGGTTTGTCAGACAGAATCTACCGTTCATAAACCCATGCTGACTGGGCCTGATCCCCTGGTTGACCTTTAATTGGTGGCTCCTGAGATCATCCGTTCTATAACCTTCCCAGGCACCAAGATGAGGCTGATAGGTCTGTAGCTACCATCATCTTTTTTCTGGTCCTTTTTGAAGATGGGTGCCACATTTGCCAGTCTCCAGTCCACAGGACATCCCCAGATAGCCAGGACTGCTAAAGAATGATGGAGAGTGGCTTGGCAACCATATCTGCCAATGCCCTCAGCACTCTAGGGTGAAATCCATCTGGCTCAATGGACTTGTGAGCATCCAGCTTTCAGAGCAGGTCCAAAACCATTTCATCATGGATTATGCAGGGCCTAATCTGCTTCCCGTCCCTATCTACCAGCTCAAGCAGCTATGATCCCAGGTAGTAACAAGTCTGATTATTAAAGACTGAGGCAAAGAAGGAATTAAGTATCTCAGCCTTATCCTGATCCTTGGTCACCAATTTGCCCTCAGCATCCAACAAGGAATGGAGATTCTCCCTACCCCTCCTGTTGATGTGTTTATAGAAATATTTATTGTTGTTCTTTACCTTAGTGGCCAAATTCTGTTCCAGCTTCTAATTTTCTAATTTTCTCCCAGCACAGCTTCACTATCTACTTGTAATCATCATAAGTAGCTTGCCCACTCTTACAAAGACCATCAACTTTCCTTTTGTTCTTGAGTTCCAGCCAAAGGTTTCTGTTCAGCCAGTTCAACCTCCTTGCCCATTGGCTTATCTTCATCACTTGAGGGTGGTCAGCTCCTGCACCTTTAGAATAACTTCCTTAAAGCATTCCCAGCCTTCCCGGGCTCCCACGCTTTCCAAAACTACCTCCCAAGGGACCCCTCTCAACCATGGTCCTAAAGAGGCTGAAGTCTGCCCTCCACAAGTCCAAGGTGACAGTTCTGCTGACTCCCTTTCATGGTTCAACAAGGATCAAGAAATCTAGCATCTCATGATCACTATGCCCTAGACAGCTTCCAACCTTTATATCCCCCACAAGACCTTCTCTATTAACAAATAGCAGGCCCAGGATTTTGCTTCCCCTTGTTGGCTCCTTCACCAGCTGTGTCAGGAAGTTACCTCCCACACATTCTAGGGACCTCCAGGATCGTTCCCTATCTGCTGTATTATAAATCCAGCAGACGTCTGGAAAGTTGAAGTCCCCCACAAGGACAAGGGGTAGAGACCTCAAGACTTCACCCAACTGTCTATGAAGTGTCTGTTGACTTTTTCATCCTGGTTAGGCCTGTAACACTCCCACGATAACGTCAGTCTTATTGCCTTCACTTTTATACTGCCCATAAGCTCTCAATCTTATCATAGACATCTCCAGCAGAGTTACAAGCCCAGAATGGAGAAAAGAAGAGAAAAATCTAGGGAGATGGTGTATACTCATTAAATTTTAATGAGATTTAATGTAATCAGCACTTTTAAAACTACTGGCACATAATCTCCCTCCCAGGTAAGTTTTGTTCCTATTTACTAACAAATTTAGCAGGTTCCAGTGTTGCAGATTGAGTAACTTCTCTATGTAGCAATGAAAAATTATTTCTCTAAGTCAGGAGCAATATTAATTGGTTAAGTGTTGTTTTTCTACATATTGTTACTTCCATATGACATCCCAATCTCCATATAAATTAACCATAATTAATGTTTCCAAGAAGTAACATTTTTGCCGCGTGTTGTTACTGCAGCAATTTTGCAATTTAAAAACAATGCTTTGGAGTACTTTGGGGAGCAGAGCTGATGGGGGAGTATTGTGGAATATAAACATTAGAGACCTATTCTGCTAATACATACTTGGGTCACTGAGATGTCACTCAGCACCACAGCACTAGAAAGTAGTCGAAAGTAGTCAAGAGTCCACGAACAAACAGAGCACAAGACAGAACTTTGATGTGCTATTTATCTAAGTATATAGGTCTGGATTTACATCTTCTAGACAACAAAGTGATCAGATGCACATGACTTTAAATGAAAGTTTTACTGCTAAGGTAATGATGACCATAAAACAAGGAAAATCTGGGATTTAATACTGCTTTCTCATCCTGATTAAACGAGCGCACAAACATCGTGTTACATAACAATTCTATAAATTTATGGTGGAAAGCATACATTTATGATGGAAAGCACAGCAATGATAGCAGGGTGGCAAGGTCTTTGACTGCTGCAAATGAAGACAAATCCAAACACAGCAGCCACAGATGCAGAAATAAAGGAAAAAAATTTGCTTACCTTTGGAAGACCTCAGGTAGGCAGGGAGCTCCAGTAAAATATCCTCACCTCCACTGCCAACCCTTAAATGAAGTCTGGGAAGGAGTGGATCCACCCCTTCTGGTCACTCAGCTGCATTGCATTGCATGCACCTGAGCTCCCTTGGGTTGTCCCTGCCTTCCCACCAGGTCCTCAATCACTGAACTGATCAGATTCAGATAGGGAGGTGGCCTTTGGGCAGCTCTGCGGGGGACAGCAGAGGAATGGGAAGGTTTGGCCTTGCATGTCGGATACATGACATGATGTGGCCCAGTGGGGATCTTCAGGATTTGCCTGCTAATGTGTGTTTGAGGATTAGCTAGATTCTGCAGAGAGTAACAAAAAGCACTGATTGTATCATACTGGTCTACCTAAATCATATGCAACTTCTCAGAAAGCTGGCAGGATATCAATCAGATTTATTAGTCTTAAGCCTTTTAGGGTGTTCAGAGCTCACTGACAATGACATCTTTGTGTTCACGAGTGGTACCTGGTGAACAGCAGTAAACTTTGCAGCTCTCAGTATTCTGTTCCAGTGAGATTATAAACACTCAGGGCTGGTGGAGTATCTTAATGCCATGGATGTGTTCTCCAAGTAGACTTGGCAGATTCTGGAGAGGAAGATAAGAATAACACAGCCTGTGATATGATCACAGCATGAGCTCTAAGAAATTTCTTAATTTCGCCCTCCCCATGACAGCCTTTGTTATCAGCATTTGAGTTCCCAACGGGGTGTCAGAAAGCTGGAGATCTGTGAAGACAGGAGAATGGCCAGCTCTTTCTGCCCTGGTGATGGCTGCCATGGCGAGCTCCTGTGCAGTGACACACTGCATCTGTGTCACTGTTTGCAGATCACTCACTGAATCAGGATTACTGATGTGCCTCGTTGCCAGGGAATTAGAAGACACTACCCACTGTCTGAAGGCTGTGGGGGCTTGAGAGCAATATTCCTGTTTCCTTGGCTTTGTAGTCTAGCAGACAAGGCTGACTTTTATTTGAGCTATTTTACTTGTCCTGTCCTAACTTACATACGCTCTGCGCTTTCTTAGTTAAGCAGAACTTAGAGATGACTTACCTAAATGCTATATAACCAACAACCAAAGATTTAACTTCTTGCCATAAATGAATTTTTATGTGTGACTCCCTGAACAAGGCAGCATCCAGAGGGAAAATTTACCTTGCTTCTACTCCTGTGTGTAGCCAAAAACTTTATTTGCAATGGCAAAAAAGAGGCTCCTTCAATGTGCAAGTAGGGTCCTGGGAGTGAGAGTGGGAATGTGGTTTATGGAAATGATAAGGCTGTTATCAGAATATTACAAATAGTTTTGCAGCCCACATTCTGTAAAAGGTATTTACATGTTTTGAGAGGCCTGGAAAGAATTGCAAAAAGACATATTTGAAGAGTGGAAGAACGCCATTATAATGAATTTGAAGTGCTTGATCCGTTTATTTTATCAGAAAGAGGATTAAGCCATGGCTTGATCAGCATGTTAAATACTATAAAAGAGTTGTTGGTTCAGCAGGGAAGGGCAAAATAAGAAGCACTGCTTGAAAGCTGAAGTCAGAGAAGTTCAAATCAGTGAGTTAAGTGTGTATTTTGTCGTTGTTAGTGAGCAACCAGTGGAACAGCCTACTGAGTGGTGACTTCTCTGACGTCCAATCACCCAGGCTGGGTGACTGGGGGATATGCTTTGGTCAAATACACAATTCTGAGCAGGAGGAAGCTGGTGAAATGCAGTGGCTTACGATGCACAGCAGGTTAGATCAGATCTGACGCTGGCTTAGCTTGGCTTTTTGGAGGCAGTTGGGATTTGTGTGCCTTATTCTTTCTGAAAACTGCAGAGGTTTTCCCTACTGTAGGGTGCAAACCGGTCTGTGTCTGTCCGTGTGGGGCTGTGCTGTGGCTGTAAGCCACCCCAGGGCTTTCAGACCAACAGCTCAGTCTCAAGCAGAGCTCCTGCATGCACTGCCACACAGACTGCTTTGGGCACATCAGGAAGAGCTGTCCAAGATAAAGTGGTGCCAATCTTTCTTTTTGAGACTGCAGCCCTGACAGGCTAGGAAATGTTGAGAACAGTATTTTATTGGCAAAGGAAAGGATGAGATGATAAGCTGTAAAGGTGTGAAATGATTCCAGAGAAATGTTTTACAGTTGCTTTAAAAATCCTGCCATTCCAGCATCATGGCTGCCTGTCTCTGTAATCTTGTTTGTGATGTGAAATAATGAAGGAAACACAGCACATACCTGAATCATCATTTGAATGACACCTATCAGCAGTCTTACACTTTTTTTTTTTTTAATATTAGATGTACAGAAATAAATTTCAAGAAAGAAAAAGAGTGAAAAAATGAAATTTTTGCTGATCATTACTAACTCATCTTGTGTGCGCTAAAAGCTATCTAAGTGTATTTTATGGAAATCTAACAAGTGGTTATTAACTCTTCATTTCACCACAAGTCAATGAATAGCTCTTCATGCAATCTCTTCCCTCCCTCCAGGCCCCCCCTTATGATTGTGGTACAAAACTTTCATTCAATATTGTTCTCTTGCACTGCACTGCATAAAGGCTGGTTTATCAAGATCTGGTGCAGTCTGCCCTGAATCTGTGGGACACTGGGTGATGAGATAGTCCTTGAGCACGAATTAAACAGCAGCTTTCTGTTCAGATTTCAGAGACTGCAGTCATTACTCCCTGAAATTAAGGGTCTGTGTCCTCTACAAATAGTGAATTTAACTTGTAATTCAAAAGGTTTTACAGTGAATGCATTTCATTTTTGTATTCTGGATTCTGAGGTTTTGGGGAGTTGGAGCTGCTCCTTTAAGACTGTTAAATATTACTCCTCAGCTATGAAGGCAAGAAAATTACTCTTTTCAAAATGTGAATTAACTGACATTAGACTACTTTGGAAGCCAGGCCTTTGATGAAGACCTCAAACATCCAGAGACCTAGCAACACTGCTAGGATCAAACAGATGTTCCTGCTGTAGCCAGCCCACATGAAATGACTTCTTCCAAGCCTCCACATCACAGATGTGTGGGGTGCTATGAGCAGCCATGTTGCACGGCTGCACCCTCAAGGCAGGCTGCACTGTTTGCTGCTGCAGCTGTGTTGCCTTGGGGTGGTATTGAGCTGTGCATACCTCCAAGGGGACGTCCTGCTGCTGCCATGTCACTGTGATGCCACTGCCTTGCTGCTGTGTCACCATGTCTTTTGCCCTGCCAGGGGCCAAGTGCTGGGGTTCTGACGGCCATGTGTCCTAAAACCATAGAATCACTCAGGTTGGAAAAGCCTTCGAAGGTCCCCACTCCATCCCACTCCCCCCATGCCCACTGCCCACGTCCCTCAGTGCCACATCCCCACGGCTCTGAACACCCCCAGGGATGCTGACCCTCCACCCCTGGCAGCTGTGCAGTGCTGCAGTTCTTTGGAGCAGAGATGTCCCCCAGCACCCAGCCTGCCGCTGCCCTGCACAGCTGAGGCCATCACTTTTCATCCCATCGCTGTTCCGTGGGAGCAGAGGCTGACCCCCCCTCGCCCCATCCTCCTGCCAGCAGCTGTGAGGAGCACTGAGGCTCCTCTGCTCCAGATCATAGAATCCTAGAATCCTTAGAGCTGGAAGGGACCTCTGAGTGCCATCCAGTCCAACTGCCCTGCAGTGCACAGGCACACCACAGCTAGGTCAGGATGCCCAGGGCCTGATCCAGCCTGGCCTCGGAAGTCTTCCAGGGACGGGGCATCAACCACATCTCTGGGCAACCTGTTCCAGTGCCTCACCACCCTCACTGAAGAAGATTTTTTCCTTGTATCTAACCTAAATGTAACCTCCCAGAGCTTGAAGCCATTTCCCCTTGTCTGTCATCACAGACCCCACCGAAGAGTTTGTCCCCTTTTTTCCTGTCACTCTCCCTTAGAAACTGTCAGGCCGCCATCAGGTCACCTCACAGCCTTCTCTTCCCCAGGCTGAACAGCCCCAGCTCTCAGCCCGTCCCACAGGAGAGGCGTTCCACCCCGGGACCATTTTCGCGACCCTCTTCTGGATCCCTCCAACAGCTCTGCGTCCCTCCTGTGCCGAGGGCTCCACACCTGAGCACAGGTGCAGGTCACCTCCCCGACCTGCTGGCCACGCTGCTTTGAGAGCCACAGAACTGCTCAGGTTGGAAAAGACCCTCGAGATCACCGAGCCCAGCGCCGATGCAGGGCACGGCTGTCCGTGCGAGCCGCGAGGGCACAGCGCGGGCCGCCCTCAATCCTTTCGTGCCCCAGTTCGTACGGTAACGGGGGCCGCCTCGAACCAGATGCCAGATTCCGCACCTCACAGCGTCGCCGCCCCTCTCCGGCCGCTCCGGGGCCTCGCTGAGAGCGGGAAGCCCGGATCGAACGCGGCGCCGAGCCGCGGCCTCTCACAGCCGCGAGGGGTCGAGGCGCAGCGCGGGCTCCGCGGGCACCGCCGCTCTCCTCACGGGCGGCGCTCGCCCCTCCCTCCTTCCCGCCCGTTGCGGAGCGCCCGCCGAGGTGAGCCCGCCCCGCGCCCGCGGGGGACGGCGCCGCTCCCTCCCGGCAGCCCGCGGCCGGCTGGGGGGGGAGCGGAGCCGAGCGGTGCCGAGCCGAGCCGAGCGGTGCCGAGCCGAGCCGCCGGCGCAGCCCTGGCAGGTGGCGGCCGCGCTCGCTCCGCCGCCGCTCGCCGCCGTTGCCGGCCGCGCGTAGCCAGCCCAGCAGCGCGCTGAGCCCCGCGGCGGAGCTGCGGAGACGACGCGGGGAAACGGCGGAGGTGAGCGGCTTCCCGGGGCTCTGCCGGAGCGGGCGGCCGGGCTGAGCGGGGGCTGCCGCAGCGCGGGGCTGCGGGCGGAGCTCCGCCGTGGGCAGGTGGGTACGGAGCTGCGGGGCCGGCAAGTTGTGCGTGTGGAGTCGTGCGGTGGTAGGAATGGATGGGTTTTTCTCGGGGGAAAAGAAAAAAAAAAGGTTTTCCGAAGAGGGGGGGGAAGTGTAAATATCCGTATCTATTTTGTCTGTTTTTTTTTTTTATTGGGGTTACTCGTTCTATTTTGGATGATGTGAAGGAGAGGGAATGTCAGGGCTGTCCCGTCACAGTGGTCTGCTTAAATCAGTGTCTGGGGATGCAGGGGCGTGGGGACATGGGACACACGGACATGGGACAGAGGGACACACGGACATGGGACACACAGACATGGGACAGAGGGACACACGGACATGGGACATATGGACATGGAACACACAGATATGGGATACACAGACATGGGACAGATGGTCACACAGACATAGGACACACGGACATGGAACACATGGACATGGGACACACAGACATGGGACAGAGGGACACACAGACATGGGACACACAGACATAGGACACACAGACATGGAACAGAGGGACATGGGACAGATGGGCACACGGACACGGGGCACAGCCAGGCCAGCCATGCGCTGTGTGCCCAAAGCAACCAGCGGCTCCTTGTGGCCCCTTCCCAGGTCAGCCCCCACGCGTGGATTTCTCTGTGGTTCTTCTGAGTTCCATGCGTCGCATTCGCTCACATGTGGTTTGAGGCACTTTGTTGTTCCGGTTTCCCTTTCTCAGCTCGGTGAGGATGGATGGGGAAGTTTGGTGTTCCCCCATAGCAGGGAGCGGGGGGAGCTGCCTCCATCCCCGTGCTGGGGGGTGAGGAAGGAACGCAGCCCTGGAAGCACCCGGCCCTCAGCAGAGGCCTCGGGAGGAACGGCATCACGGAGGTGAGAACAGAGCGTCCCATGAGGTCCCCAGGCTGCAGGCAGAATTCCTGGTAGATCCGTGTGCTCCCTTAGCAGGATTCGTGCTGTGAGGCGTTCTGTTTCCCTCTGAAAAGCTCCAGGGGAAGCAGCAGCGAAGGAGCGGAGGAACGGCTGTGCGGGTTTCGATGCAGCTGAGGGCTGTCGTGCTGCTCTGAGACAGACCCTCGTGCAGAGCTGGTGGCCGGATTGTGAACAAATCTCTGGTTTATAGCTCAGCTGAAACCTAAGCTCTTTAGTACAGAGAGCGCTTTCCTCGCCCACTATGAAGCCTGCTGGCTGCATGCAGCAGATTATTTGCAGTAATTATCTGTCTGTTTCTTGTGTCTGATGTATATTCGTGATTTATTGATGTGTTACCTGCCTGCTCAGGTACTCCCAGTCACACCTCTGCCTTGTTCTACTCCCACCTTGGGAGATCCCAAGTAAATGGTTTTAATGTAATATTTAAATCTGAGGCTGAGCTAAAATATGAGGTTTGGTCCTGCTTGGCTGCTGCTTCCAAAACCGTGCTGAGGTTGAATTTGCAGCCAGGTACAAAAACTCAAGCTCAGACTGCTGTGTTGGGGATGTGGTGGTTCACCAAATCCTGGTTCCACGCCGTGTGAATATTTGCAGGTAGGACCCTTTCCTCGCTCTGGTAGCAAGCAGGGTGCTGCAGATGCGTCCTGCTTTCTTTCTGTGCCCTCTTCACCTCGCTGCCCCTCAGCTTGGTGCTTCCCAGCACTGAGCTCCAGCGTGGGTCCCTCCTTATCTGATATCAGATCCTTACTCAGGAGTCTGTCTTATCTCTCAAGAAGCTTATAACAGGTTAGCTGTCTAATCATCTCTGTGAGCAGTAGTCTTGCTTTAACATTATTGCAATCAACTGTCTTCCATATTTAATGTGGGAACTCTGCATGGAATTGTAAAGCCCTTCCTTTTGCGGCAGGTTGTAGTGCTGATAACTCACCTGGTTGGGATGACTTGTTTTACCCAAACAGACCTGGCCTGGAGTCATCGATGCAGCACAAGCTATGGCTGTAGCTCCTCTGGTTTCTCTGTAATAGCACAGTGTGTATTTATTATAAGGGTGTATTTATTGCCTCCAGGAACTTGAGTCTTGCTGACCTGCACTGAAATGCATCTGGTTTGGGGCATTATGTACAAAACGTGCTCAGCAGCTGTGCTGTATTGGGAAGCAGCCTCAGCATCCAGAGACAGAACTCACTTTCGTGCCACTTCCCTAATGCTGTGCTCATGTGTGGAACAGGCAGTAGGCGATCAGTGCCCGGAAGGGAACAATTAACTTTGTTCCTTAGTTTGACTTCTGTTTTGTGATGCACAGCTTCCCGAGCTCCTGCAGCACGAGGAGGGTTTGTCAGCCTGTTGTTGTGTGTGTGATGTGCTCATGATTTCAGGTGTTGCATAAATACATGGCGTGGATCTGGTGGTTTCCATGCATGGAGAAAAAAGAAGAACAAAACGGAGTGTAGAGTTGCCTTTATTTGTTTAAATTAAATGTCCATTGTGCAGAAAATAAAGCGTGCAGGTCTTCGCACTAGCTCCAGCAGTAAATGAAACTGTATAATGATGACAGTGGGATAAATATAGCCCCAGCAGATGGAAAAACTATTAGAAAGGCGTAGAACTGATGATGGGAAAGAACTCCCCTAAACTTGAAGGCTGTTGCAAACAAATGTGTCTGCATACATTAAATATTGCTCCTAAAGCACAGGGATATTAATCTGATGGTATTACTCACGCTCTGTGTTCTGATGGTTTTTATTATTTTTTTTCTGTATTTCTCTTGCTTTAAAGAGTTTGAAATCATTTGTCAGCTTCACTTTCAGGTTTTTGCTGCTGGAATGTTTTGGTTTCAGGCAATGTGAAGGAATGATTATTTAGCTGTTGTAGGTAAAACATTTTAACTGCGCTCCTTAATTATGAAAACATTTTCCAACTCTGAAAGCTTGTTTAACATAAAAAAAAGATTAAATTGATAGTATCTCTCTTCTTGCTAAAAATATGCCCACAAGGCCCGTTTCTCTTTCCCACTTAGAGCTGTTCTGTGGCTGTAATCCTGTTGATTCTGCTCTTCTGCAGCCCTTTGTGCAGTGCAGTCAGGCTGGTCATGAGGATATCCACACACAGGGTGGTGAGGCACTGGAACAGGTTGCACAACCCAAGGAGGCTGTGGATGCCCCATCCCTGCAGGCATCCAAGGCCAGGCTGGATGTGGCTCTGGGCAGCCTGGGCTGCTGGTTGGCGACCTGCACACAGCAGGGGGTTGGAACTGGATGAGCATTGTGCTCCTTTGCAACCCAGGCCATTCTGTGATTCTATGATCCCTTGCACTGGGCAGTGCCTTAGGGCAGGATGGGTGCTATAGAAGATAGGCCAAGAACCTTCGTCCTTATCACACGGGAACAAGTAGGCATGCAGTGGGATTGGAAAAAATCAGTTAGTTTGTTTTTCTGAGATATGTAATTAGATTGAAGGACTGTTTGTCAGTGTTCTGGAAGCACGGAACCTGACTGCATCCAAAACAATTTCTGTCAATGGCAGGAGTATCCAGAAGTGCACGAAACTTTGCAAATACTAAAGAGACAAATGTGGGGCTTTAGAAAAGATGTAAATGTCTGTCCTTCGTGGCTTAAGCCAGTCCCTGGGATGTAAGGCTCAGAGGGAGCTTCCCATGAGAGCAGCTTATCCTGTCTGCCAGCAGCGGAATTTCTTGCGCTTCTGTTGAAGCATCTGGCATCTCTGTTCAGTGATGGGAGACAGATCAGTGGATCACGATGGATTAGATCCGTGGCTGTTCAGATGCTTAAAAAGTGTAGTTTTGTAAGTCCAAGTGTCTGCTCCGAGTTTGGCATTTTTTCCTGTTTGTGCATGTCACAGTACGCTTTGTGCATGTTGATGTTAAGGCAGGGGTAGAAGGTCCAGAAAAGTGCCATGTAGCTGTCTTTTTTTCCCTTGTCTTTCTATGTGGTGAGTTGCTTTGTTTGTGTTTCCCCCCTAAATGATGCAAAGCCTCCATAACCCAAGCGCAGGTCGGTGCCTTTCACTCCTCGGTTGGTACTGCATGGAGTGAGCTGTGTGATGCTGGAAAAGGAGCTTTATTTGGGATGGAGTTATAAGGCCCGATAAAACATTTACTGATGAATCATCAAAGTCTTGAGAGCAGGGTAAGAGCTGCTGCTTCCACAAGTGGCTCGTGATGGGCACTGGGACAGCCCAAGGAGATGGGCTGGGAGTGTGGCGTGTGGCCAGGGTGGCACAGGATGGTACGGAGTTGCTGTTAATTTCTGTGAGGTTAGGGTGGATGTTGGTGGAGCGGAAATACCTGAGAGTTTGATACAACATAGCATAAAAAAGCACTGGAAAACAGGTGAGATCTGCCACGAGTCCAGTTGTCATTTCTTTTTATTCTGTGTGCAAAAGCTGTACAAGGGCTAGCGTAGCGTATCGCTGAAATTAGGGTCAGGGGTTGGCAAGTTGACAGCTGCTTTCTGTAAGAACCAGCAGCAACAGGGAAGAATGTATTGGAGGAAAAGACTGGGTGAGATCGTGGTTGGTGCTAGGGTTTGGTCTCTGAGGCTGGATTTGGAAATGGAAGTTGCTAGCACACAAAGACGTGTGCTGAGTTCTGGTCCTTAAACGGGGATAGCTGGAGCTAAGTAGGCAAATGGCTTTTTGATGGGCTGAGCCTTGCTGAGATGGAGTTAAGTTCCAGGTTTCTGTACAATTGGAGGTGCTCGGATGTTTTCGGACAGTCACCCTTGCCAGCAGCAATTTAGGGACTGCTGAGTCCCAGCAAGGGGACTTTGAATTTTACAGAGCTTGCCTTCCAAAGGCTGGCATCCAACCCTTGGCGCTGCCAAACCCACCCTTCCCTGCCTTACTGGCTTTAGGCTTGGGAAGAAGAAACTTAGATGTTCCCTTCTGAGACCTGACTGAGTTTAGCTGCCGCAGTCCTACCCTGTGGGACGTGCCCTGTTGGGTGTTAGGCACAGCATGGGGACACCGTGAGCGTCCTCCAACCCAGGTGGTGGGGCCAGCTCTGAACAGCTCGAGCCCCTGGGGTGTTCTGTCCTGCTGGCAGGAAGGATGAGCTTGACCCTAAAGAGCAGCAGGCTTGGTGCATTTTTATACCGTTGATGAATTTAAATCTTTGGTACAATTCTTCAGTAATAGTTTCCTCTCTTTGCATTTAGTTCTCTGAAAATGATAGCTCTAAATTGATTGAGTCTTTTAAAGTTTCCTTTTATAACTGAAACACAATTCAGAGGACCTTTCCTTCTCAGACTGTGGAAAGCCTCTGTGGTTCTGCTGTTGGCTGACCGAGACATCTCCTAGCAGTTCTGTGTTCCACTGAGCTGTGGGTCATTGGATGAAACACCAGGATTTGCGTACAGGACACAGTCTATCATGTGTTAAATGAGTTTCTGAAAGCAGCCAAGAGGTGGAGCCCACCAGGGTCCTTTGCAGTGCACTGCAGGAGCTGAGGCTGCCCATGTATTTGTTTGTAGGGGTGGCAGGAAGCTCTCCTCAGTGCTTGGTGTTATGCTGCAGGTCTGTGGGAGCACAGGGATACAAGCTATGAGATGATGCTTTTGAGAAATATTTCAAATGGCATTTGCTGACGTGCTCTTCATTTGCAAATAACTGTTGAGAACGTGAAACCGGCCCCACTTAGCTGCTAAACAGCTGACATGTACTCCTTTACTCTCTAATTATGTGCAGCACAGCTGATAATACCCTGCCTTTGGCCAGATTATAAGCAGCAGGTTTTTCAGGGAATGGTGGCTATTTGTGGCTAAAGGCATGCCTTCCAGCTTTGTATGGAGCCTCAGTGAGCAGCAGCAGAAGTGAAATGACTGCAGTTAATGCATAAGAGGTAATAAAGGAGTGACTGAAAGGGTGACCAGCAGGTACTAATACCCTTTCTAACAAATGTTTTTCAACCTGCACAAGCTAGGATACGGATTGTTGGCGTACAAAATCTATTCCTTCGTTACAAACATCACAAGGCATTGTAAAACAACATGGTGAGCTGAAGCTTTGTTCTGCAAACAGAAGAGCAGGAAGAGTGAGAAGGAAGAAGAGAGGTCATCTAAAACTAATTTAAGGAAACAACCGTAGAATCGATGGTTGGAAAAGACCTCTAAGATCACCCAGTCCAGCTGTAAGCCGTGCCCACCGTGCCCACCCACCACGTCCTGCAGCCTTGAAGGCTGCCAAGAGCCGGGCAGGCAGGCAGAAGGGAGCAGCTGCTTGCTGGGGCTGTAGGGTAGCTCTGAAAGCCACCTCTGGAAGATGACTGTTAGGTCAGGAGATGCTGAATATTTCTCCCAAAGCCACAGAGGAGCCCGTCCTGCTGGTGGAGTTGTGCAGGCAGCAATCAGCTGGAGTGGCTGTGCATCTTTTACAGCTTTAGAGAAGCTGCAGGAGATGGAGTGAGAGCTCAGCGCCAGGATTTCCTTCTCAGTATTCTTTTAAGTGTTTTTCTTTACTAACGGTGTTTGTAAACATGTAAACAACAAGTAGAACCTTTTCTTTGCTAAATAACCGTGCTGTTTCCATTTTTGCTTTGTGCCTGAGGTCCCGAGCTGACAGACACCAGAAGCAGTGCTGGAAGCAAATCCAGATAATGAGGCTGTGCTGCACCTGCAGGTCTGGGCGCTGCTGGAGCCGCAGTGCTCCCTCTCTGACATAAGAAAGGCTTGGGTTTGGGGCATACGCTGTGAAAAGCACATAAAAAGGGAAGAGCTCTCTCTTGACAGGAAAGCCCGTGCTATTCTTCTTGCAGCTTGACAGATTTGAACGTCTGAGTCGTGCTGATGGATGTGGATTGGGTGCTTTCTACCTGCACGATGGGCACCTGCTGAAAAACGTTTTCAGAGCTTTGGGTGATGTAATGGTAGAACAGTACTACGCTCTGAAAAATACATTCTTGCCATTGATTTTCGTTTCACTCATGCTTTTGTAGCTCAGTAATGGCTTGAGGAAGCAATAGGCTGCATGCTGCCTGAATGCATTGCACCAGAAGAACTTTCTGAAGTTGCCAGAGCACTTGTTAAATGGGAAAGATAAATCGGGAGTGAAGCTCCTTGCAACAGGGATGCTTTCAAGAGTGCTTATAAATAGAGTGAAAACGGGGACTTCAGGAAGAGAGGAGCCTGAAATGATTAATCCTTGCTAGTAATCACTGCTGAAACTACGAGCCCAAATAAGAAAGAGAAAATGATCCAATCTCACAAGAGCTCTCGAGAAGAAAATAAGCATAAAACATATGGAAACCTTCAGGGTGAAGCTGCGCTGTTTGATGGGATTCTGTTCAACGAAAATGCTATTCCTACGATGCACACTGTGCTCAGGAGTGCTAATCACAAATCTCACACTGCCTGTGTGTGCTGCAGCATCTAAACCCACTGCTACCTATTTTGGTCGTTCCCCTGGAGGAAAAGGCATCCGTACATCTCACATCTGTAGTCACTAGAGACATCAGCTTGGAGAATGGACACTGAAATAGCTCGAGGTTCTCAGTTTTTCCTCTGAAAAGAGCTACTGGTGTTCTGGGTTCGCAGTAACACTAGCTATTCTGGGATGGGAGGCGGAGAACATTTTGAACCAGGCTGTTAAGTACTCCTTTGTGAGCTCGGATTCAGTTCTTCCAGAAGCTCTTATCACTGGAGAAAGCTCTCAGGGTGTCTAAGGTACATCTTATGGGAGTCGGGGAGGAGAGCAGGGATCTCAGCCCAGCATCCTTGGAGCTCATTAGGTGTCTGCAGGGAGTCCTACCCCAAGGTTTTCATAAGGAATTCTCTAGCACAAAAGATCTCAGGGAGATCTGGACAAATGCCCTGCTGTGCTAACAATTAGCATGCTGCCATAATAGTTCCCTTCCCCACTTTTTCCCCAACTGCGCAGGGTTGGGAAGAAATACGAGTTTTCCTTTTCTCAATTTTCTATTTTCTTTCTAAAACAAATTCAGAAATTTCCGTTACGAATCTCCACCACTGAACTTTCCTAATGAACCAAAAAATTGGTGCGTATGTAAACAGTCCTGAGCTGTACATTTCTCTTTCAGAAGTGCATCTGCTTCCCTGGAATCCCGTGCCCGTACCATTCATGCACCATTCGTGTACCATTGGTGCTGTACCTGCTGTCTGAGCGATGCTTCCCCTGCTCTGGAGGTGAATTGTGCCGCTGTGCTTTTTCACATTTTTCCTTCATTTCTGTACTTTTTGAAGGAGCCAAAGGACTGTTTTTCAAGCAGCTTGCGGTCACTGGTGTATCAATTCAATTATAAACTGAAGACTTTAAATGCCTTTTCTCAGGAAGGCAGGAAGAAAGCAGCGTTCAAATGAAATCAAGCATAAGAGCTATAAAAATAAATACTTGTTTACCTATTGCTTAATGTGCTTCTGGAGCCTGTTGGCAAATTCATGGGAAAACATTCATTTATTAAAGGGGAAGAATAATCAGATCACAGGGAAGCAGGCAGCTGGTTCCTTAGTCATCCACTCTAAGTGTAAAAAGTATTTCACGCGAGCACCAGTCTGTGTGTAGCAGTCTGGAACTGCCCTGCTGACTGCTGCCGTGTAGCCTGGTTGTAAGGGAAATTAATTGCTCTGTTGTGTGCAGTGAAAGACTGGAAGCACCAGGTAAGTGAAAGTTTAGGGTTTGTTTGGGCTGATGGGAAAACAGAGAGGCTTTCTAAGCAAACACCTTTGCACCCATCAGTAGAAATCTTTGTCAGCTTTGGCTAAGTTAAATATTGCTTCTCCTCTGAGATTGGAGCTGGTGCTGCTGTGGGGTTGTTCTCATTACTGGCAGGGACTGATGGCAGCTGTGTGTCTGTGTGAGCTGCCTCACTTTATTTCTACAGCAGGGAACATGCAGAGGACTCCTTGCAGAATCCTCTCCGTGGGATGGCTCCAGCACTGCATGCCTCTGTGCCTGCAGGAACACACGTCCTCCTTTCCCCATTCACACGAGGGCAGCGGTCACGGTGTTCCTCCTGTCTGTTTAGGAAACACCTTTTCTGTGCTGGGGTTGAGCACCTCGAGTGTACTGCTTGGCAGTGTGCAAACCGCCCAGGAGTGGTGAGCTGCAACAGCACCTTCTGTGCTGGAGCTGTGGTGCTCTTGGCTCCAGGCTCATCTTTCTGCAGTCCGCTTGCACAGAGTAGGCTGGGCAGCCTCAGAGCCTCACATGTGTTTATTCAGTGCCCTTTTTTACAGGTTGATCCCAGGTACAAAGACCAGGTTGGTACAGTAGTGCAGGGGGCTGTTCTACACGGAGGCATCTGTGCATCTCCCAGTTTGAAATCTTTGCTGCTAGCTGTTGCATTGCTGGACAAGTTGTTCAGTACCTTACAGCACTCTGAGCACTGCAGGAGATCCTTCTAGGCTGAAAATTAGCCAAGCATTTGGGAAGAAAGCATCTTGAGGTCTACCTGCTTCTTCTTGGAGACTTGGCAGCCGCACCTCCAGGATAAATATGTATGTAGCGTTGTTGCTGAGCACATTCATCCTGCTTCTGCTTCTATACCATTTACTCTGTGGTTCCAGAAAACAGATCTTTTTTTTTCATGAAAGCTTATGCTTTTCAGGAAGCCAAGCCAATTTTGTTTGTTGTTACTGATACTGTGTCTCTGGGAACAAGCAGGTTGCATGTTAATCAATGCTGCAAAGTGCAGGCATGTGCATGCACAGCTGCTTCACAGTGCTTTTGTATTTGAGGCATATAATCGGATATTTTTAAAGTATGGTTGCAATAATAAATTATAAAAGGATACTTGGAGGTATCTAGCAAGCGTACTTTGTAATCAGGGCAATTAAATTCAAGGAAATGAGGAATTTGAAATAAAAAAATAAATTGCAAGCAACGTAAAATTACTTCCCTTGTGTTCTCGTACTCATCACTGCATACTTGATGATTAAAATGTAGTACATCATGTTTTCACACTAAATAAAACAGCTCTTATTCTCACTCCCATGACGACTATTTTTTTAAATTTAAAATATCTAGAGAAGAATTTTTTCCCTGTGGGAAGTCTGAGGGATCCGACCAGCTTTGCTTTTTCTGCAGAGGAGGTGAAAGGAGTGTTCTCCATATGTCTGTGGGGTTAAAATTATCCTGCACGGTGTGCGGCGGTGTCTCTGCAGATAAGTGCAGTTCTGCACTGCAAAGCTAAAATGGAGAAATCTGAGTGGAGAAAGGAGCATGACGACTTCGTTCCTGAGACGTTCAGGCTGTAGGAAGTTCGGGCTGTCTGCAGGATTCCGTTGTCCCCATGCTCATGGTTTGGTCTTTTTTAAGTAGGATCCTTTTTTTCGGCAAGTTGATTATTTCAAAAAAAAAAGTGTGTAAGGTAATATTGTAATTTTCACTGGAGTGCCTGGATCCTTTTCAAGACTTCTGTCCAAGCACTGCAGCCGCTGGCGATGGCAGCAGGCTGCCTGTGAAGCCAGGTGAAGCAGCTGGTGTCCCTGCATGCCCAGCAGCGCAGGGCGGTATCTGCCCGTGCTGCAGAGGAAGGAGCAGAGCAGCTGACGTCTCACCTGGGATGGACGTACAGCATAGCAAACACTGACTGCTGTAAGTGCCCCTCTATACATCTGGACTTTGATTTTCGCTATTCTTGCCAATGGCTGGTGGTTGCCTTGCAGTCTGTTGCTGGCCTGCTGTCCTCTGAAGGTGGTGGGGCTCTGATGCTCAGAACCTGCGTTAGCTCAGCGCAGTGTGGATGCAATGTGGCAGCAGGGCAGGGCCATCTGTCCCCTGCTACCACTCCGTGTCTTCTGCTGCTGCCTGGCCAGCATCCCTTCCTGAGCCTATGGAGCTGTGTGTGGCTGGGTTGAGGTTTGCACTTCTGACTGCTGGCTCTGAATCTGGAACGAGTGGCAATGGAAGGGACTGACTGCACACGGCAGCACTCCCCCAGCTCGAGGTTTGCCTCGTGGTTCTGATGTTTCCTGCTGTTTGCAGTAGCAGAGATTGCCCATTCATACCCTGAGGCTGTGGAAGGTAGACCTCATAAATGAGATTCCGACTGCTGCTCTGCTTGTGCTTTCTGTAGTTTGGTTTGCCAAGTGCTTTTTCTTTGGGGATATATTATAAATGCATTCAGCCAGGTTACAGGCTGTTCTGTGCATAGAACTTTTTATTTACTGCAGAAATGAGCTTTCTCAGATTTATTAGAGGCATCTTATTTGGTTACAGGAAAAAAAAACAAACAAACTCACAGTATTTCTTTCTATTCAGAGTTCTCAGAAGAGGGAATATGGGCATTTCCTTATCTCAGTGGAAGGAGATTCATGGGGGAGCACCTGAGCGTTGGAGTTAGGAATGCAGAAGCCTTCTGAAAGCAGAAGAGAAGCTATCATACAGAGCCTCCTCCAGAAGCCAGTACGAGCAGATTAAACGGAATGTAATTAATAGCATCAAGAAGAAATCCATTAAGTTGTTATAGTAACTGGGAAGCTCAGGTTTGAGATGTATGATCCAAGTGACTCAGCCGAGGAGGGGGAAGGGATGCAGAGCCCTGGTGGCTGCATGCTGCCTGGGGTCTGCTCTGTGTCCTTGCTCAGGGAAGCCCTGCCCCAGGCACTGCTGCGCTCAGGTTCACAACAAAGCCTGAGTTTGAGGAAGGACAGTTACCCTCTCTGCTCTACGTGCTGCAAAAACATGTGGTTTTCTTGTTGGATGGGCAATGCCCATCTGTGCAGCATCTATGCCCAGTGTTGTCTGGTGATGCTTGAAAGTTGGCAGAACTCACCCCAAAGAGGTGGTAGTGGTGGCAGTGCCAGGTGGTTCTGAGAGCCTTCCTGATGAGGGCAGCGATGGGTTCCTGCCCCACAGCACCTCATTTTGGGAAGGCCGTGCCAGGAGTGGGGCTGTGGCTACAGTGAGTCCAAAACAAATCACTTGTTTCCTATGAGTTCTTTGTGCACTTCCTTTGACTCGATTTTGAATCAGCGTGGGAAAGGATTGTTGTATTTCCTTATCTATGTGCTTAATTGTTTGCACGTGTGCTCCGGACACACAGGGCAGAGCTGCTACCAGCCAGTACAGAAGTGCAATTGTAGTGCCAGCTGATGGCACGGGGCGGCCGAGGGGCAGAGTGCAGAACATCTGGGATGCTGCTTGCAGCCTGCTGCGAAGGTGGGTGTTGCTGCTGTGATCTGCTTGATTCTGGTTCTGCATAAGGAGTTAATAAACCTTTAGAACAGCCACGTCGTGATGTAATTCGCGTGACTGTGTGTAGCTTCTGCATTTAGAACAGTGAAGTTACCGTGGAACAATTAAGTACATAATGGAAGTTCTAAACCTAGCAGTAATTTGGTGGTGAGGAGGTTTGTGGTCTTCATAAAATATTTGGGTAATATGTAGCAACTGAGTGCATCTGTTCAGTTAAAACCAAGGATTTGGAAGCCTTGTTGCTTCTGTGTAAAGATCAGATTTATTGAACAAGCAGAAAACCCTCAGACACAGGTAAGAAGCTGGCTGTGATGGACAGGCCGTGCAGAGTTCTCGGTGTGATTTGTGTGCAGGCTGGTTTCTCACCTGGCCTTGTGTTGTGGTGCCCTGTGGTTCGCATGGAATCCCCATGCTGCAGGCAGACATTCATTGCTGGTGAGGTGGGAGAGAACCCAGGTGTTCAATCTGTGCTCCACATTCAGCACTTTGCCTGTCAGCAATCAAGGCTGAGGTAATCATAGAATCAGTAAGGCTGGAAAAGACCTGCAGGATCCCTGAGCCCAGCCTACCCCCATCGTGCCTGCATCCCTCAGATCCCTTAGAAAATAAATGCACGTGTATTAGGCTGTACAAAGATGAGAGATGAGTATATGGTTGCTTCAGAGGCCCCAAGGCAGAGCTTTGACCCCCACTTGTGCAGCATGAGGGTCTCTCATCGGCACGGCGCAGAGGTAGTAAGAACAAGGTGAAAAGCTGGTGCCTTTCTCTTTATTCTTTGACAATACAATTTTCCAAATTGTAAAGAGAGCTGTTGATCTTTGCTTTACATTTTGCAGGGAGGTTAATCCCTGCTTTAAAATCCGCTGAGCAATTTAATGCTGCTGTTCTGCGGGCGCCCTTTGCCTTTCAGGAGGGTAATGCCGAAGGCCAGGCGCTGCTCCTGCAGCAGGCATTCACCGAGCTGGGAGGTACGGAGCGACTGGTGGGGCCCTAACAAGGCATGGATCCTGTCAGCCTGCTATTCATCTTCGAAAATCCTTCCCTTCTTTTCTCACAGCAATTTAAAGAAAGAAAAGGAAGCATGAAAATGGCAGTAGCTTTCTTTGTTGGCTCACAAAGCACTGTTTCCCTGAGCAGTGGTGGAAGCCTCAGGTTGCCTTCCAGGGCCATAAACGCTTGGTGCCTTTGAAGGTTTTTCCATGCTGGAGAGGTGTCTAGAGGGCATGTACAAGAGGTACGTTGCCATGGAAATTACCTCCATGTGGCTGAAGTGTGGCTGTTGTGGTTCCACTTAGAGATGCAGAACCACCCCAGCCCTCTCCACGGGCTCCTCCTGCAGTGTTCGGGTGGCCCTGCTTGCATTGCAGAGTGGCTCCAACCTTCATGCTGCTCGTACGGGTGAGGATAGAGCAGACTTGCTTGTCCTGCTCAGAAGGAAAGTCTACTTTGCCATCCAGAGAAAGGAACGCGTTTTACTTTTACTTGTTTGTTTTTTTTTTTTTTGCCTGAGTAAAGCACATCATCCAAAAAAAATAAAAGAGGAAACCTTTCAGAAATGTTAGGCCGTCCTCGTGACTTACAGCATTTGGGAGGCTGCTGTCTTGTGATCTAAAAAGGTCAGTTGGTGTCTGCGTCACGCTGCTGTTTTGACTTTTTTGCATGGGAATGAGTAGCAGCAGTTCTTCTGCTCCAGGATGAGCTTAGTTCAGAAGGATGCTAAGGATGCTGTGCTGAGAACAGGATATTTTGTTTCTGCAACACAGGCACAGGAGCTCAGGCTTGATCGTCCGTGGCCAGTAGTGATACCTGTTTTAAGAGAACCCATATATTTCAAAGACAGTATTTCACCTCATTGCTGCAAAGGTGAGCAACTGCCTTTTGCCCCCAGATTTTCCAGTCTTACTGAAAGAGCAGTACTACCTGCAGCCTGCAGCTCGGCAGCGAGGGAATGTCTCTTTGCAGTTCTCTTTGCAGTGTTAGTGCTGAGCGATTTGGACAGAAGAGCCTGAATTTTCCTGGTGACACTCAGAGGAGGAGCGGCACAAAGCTTGTCCCTGTCAAGTGCCACCTCGGGAGCAGGGAGTGCTGCAGGAGAGGTTGCCGAGCGGCGCTGCTCGTTAATTGAGCTCTTTGAAGCACTTGGATTTCATCAGAACTTTCTAAAGTATGTGGCACGAGGCAGACACTGAGTGTTGGAAGTGCCGCCCCACGTAATTAAGGGGTTGGAGAGTTTTAAATAACGAGGGGGGCTTGAGGAAATTACAATGAGAACTTGGAGGAAAATGCTGGTGTTGTGACTTTCACCTAACAATAACAGCACTTGATTTCTGAGAAAATTGCAGAGCTGTTCTTTCATTTTAAAAAAAGTGCCAATAACTTCAGCCTGAAACCTGGAAAAACACAAACATTTTCCCAACAAACCAAACATCAGATACGGAATGCAACCAAATAGCAGTGAGATAAAGGAACAGTGACATCTGCTAAAGTGCAATCCTGGAATGATGAAGCTCAGTGTTCTTCTAAATCAGGCTTTATGAAACCTCTCGGTACAAAGAAGTTGTTGGGGATATGAAAGCGTTGTCATAGATGTCTTTTGCAGTGTAGGATGTGCTGCAGGCAGTGCTGGGAGCACACATCTGTGTGTTTGGAGATTGCTGGAGCCTTTCCATTCCTTCTTGTTTCTCCCGAGGAAGAAGGGTTGTAATGCAGCTGCTAGACTGGCACACTGTGGATATGTTGTGTGAGTTTGGCGTGTCTTTCCACTCAGCCAGAACGTGGCTGCTCTGTTGACATCCTTACCCATCTTTGTGTGGCATCGTGCTGCTTCTCATTTCGGTGTTGCTGGATCCTGAGGTTCTGCCACTGATCCAGCACTGTTAGCTGTGAGGCCACTCCTGGTGGCTTTCTGATAGTTTCACCCTTCCCTTCCCTCAGTGATGAGGATGAAAGGAAGCAGTGTTTCATCGTGCAGGCTGCATCGAGAATATCTCATTGCAATTCTTTGGGCTGCAAATTGAGACCCTGGGCAGGGCAGGCTGTGAGAGGCTGCTTCCCGAGGAGAAATACTAAAGTGCCCTCATTCCACTGCTTTACTTTTTTAATTGCAGTTGCTCCAAGGGAGCTTGGCCTCTTCTCCTTGTGCAGCCTAGCTTATGCCTTACTGTAGGCACTCAGGCAAGCCAGGGGGAGTCAGCAGCAGCCTGATTTGCTCATGGATGGACAGGCAGAAGGTTTCCTTCTGGAGCAGCAGTGTGGCATATCAGAATCACAGAATGGCCCAGGTTGGAACGGACCTCAAGGATGATGAAGCTCCAACCCCCTGCCACATACAGGGCCACCAACCTCCACATTTCATAGCAGCCCAGGCTGCCCAGGGCCCCATCCAACCTGGCCTCGAACACCTCCAGGGATGGACGGGGCATCCACAGCCTCTCTGGGCAGCTGTTCCAGCACCTCACCACTCTCATAGCAAAGAACATCACATGAGCATCAGAACTTAGCATACATCAGGTTTGCATTGACTCTGCAATGCTGTTGCAGTAACGTCCATGTTAGTGCTCCATGTGCCAGGCTTTGTCTCTGCAGTGAGACTGCAAGTTTATTTTTAGTTGCTCTCTGTTTCTGTAGGGAAAGGGGACTTTGTGAAAACTGGAGCCATTTGCTGAGCCACGTGTCCTCCAGAGTGAGAGCTCTGTGTCAGACGCATGTAGACATGAGTTTTGGAAAGCGTTTGGCTCTCCTGGCAAGCCCCAAAGCCTGCATTTAAACAGCATCTTTGGTTCTAGAGAAACAACTGTGCTGCTTCTGAAATCTCGGGATTGGGCTGGTTTTGAATGAGCAGTAAACAGGGGAGTTAGAAGTAGGTTATCTTCCCTGGTCTGTGCTCAGCAGCTGGCATGCCCCTGGTACAGCACAGGCACGGCTGTGTCTGTTCCATGCCTGCTCTGCTGTGGCTGCTGTGTGGCTGTGGGGCAGTGCCTGGCCTTCCCTCCACGCCTCTGTGGCCCTGGGGGGCTGTGGGTTGGTGGCTGTGGTGCTGCTGGCGTGTGTTAAAGCCAGGGAGGAGGTGGCTGAGAACTTGGCTCTGCTGTGGGTGCGTGGCTGTTTTTCTGTGGGGGATGATGTGTATGTTCTGGTTCATCTTAAAAGGTTTATATATATGGTGCATGGTAATTGAGAGTGGCTCTTCCTGTATTTAATAACAGGGTCGTAACAGCTACTCCTGCACAAAATCTGTGATCTAAAAAAATAGATTTGTTGTTTTTCACCAACAGCAATGATGCTGCAGACAGGCTGAGCTGCTAGAAACAATACATCAAGTCTGAATAGATGCTGTTATCTCAGAAGTAGCCTCATTTTGTACTCATTTAACAGCACAGAGAGGTCGTGGACTCTTTCTCCTTCCTTGAACTCCTTATGGCATTGCCTTTACGTGCAGTCTACAGTACAGTTTATGAAAATGCAATTTATCAGCTGCAGAATGCTTTCTGGTGCAGGGAGGATGCAGACAGAGAAGAGGGCATGTGGTGGCAGCTGGATCTGAGTACTGGCTTTGCTTTTATTTTTTTTAATGTCTCTGATAAGAAAAGCTTATTATTCTTCTCCTTGTTACCAGCACGGCAGCAATTGCTGTCATCTGCCACAGAATCAGTTTTGCACCAGGCCATTAGCTTGCTCTGGGAGATGCTGTTTCACTTGGAGCAGGTGCCCACTTCAGCTGCAGCATCTCCCATACCTGTAGACTTCATTTGCACGTGCCAGCTGCTCAGCGGGCCAAGAGTGCTGGCACAACACTGGGTGCAGGAAAGCAGAGCAGAAGGTGCAGGCGAGCAGTTGCAGCAGGCTGTGAGCCTGTTTCCTGCACCACGCACAGCCTGGGGGGATGCTGCTCCCTGGGCTCCTGGCAGTTCTTGAAGATGCTTCGGACTTGGTGAATTGATGGGTGGACTTGATGATCTCGGAGGTCTTTTCCAACCTTAGTGATTCTGTGATTCTCCTTCGGCTCTTGCTCTGCACTGCGTATGCAGTTGACATTTCTGCTCTCCTTGGCAAGTCCTCTCCTTTGCAGGTCTCACTCAGCACCACTTTTCCAGGGGCACTTTGCAATTCTGATTTTGCACTATTGCAAGAGTAGCAGCAATGTGCCCTTCTCTGTTTCTCTGTTCAGGGTGCTGTTTCTTTCTAGGCTCGGTTGTGCAGCTCTCTGAAGGCTCCAGCACTCTCAGCAGGGCAGGCCTGCTTGCATGCTGCCTGACCTGGGCTCTCTTGAGCTGCAGGGGGAGAGAAGCACCCCCAAGGACTTTAGAACTTCTCCTCTTGTCACTAAAGCAATGGTGGGGTGAGTTGAGGAGAGCAAGGAGTACATCAGTGACATGGGGCAGGTGCTGTGTGCTGGTGATGCAGGGATGTCCTGTGCTGCTGGCTATCCACAAGGCTGAGGGAACAACACTCCTTTTTCTGACACCCTGGTTTTTTGTTTTTTTTTTCTTCTTCTGATGTATTTTTAAATGAACATCTTTTTTTTTTTTTTTTTTTAAAGCATAATTAATAATCATTCTGTGTTCTCCGAGTGCTCAGCTGCAGCCCGAGGAGTGGGAGGCTCTGCTTGTCATTGGCACAGGAACAAGGAAGGTACGCAGTGTGTCTTTTAATAGCATGACCTTGGCAGTCCTGGATGCTCTGGGTACCACCAGCAAACTGCAGCCTTTGTCACAGCCCAGGCTGTTTCTAAATGAATTGACTTTGACCACAAGAGTAGACAGAGGGTTTGGGAAATACAGTTTTAAAGTCATTAATCTATTTAAAAAAAGAAAAAAATAATAGAATAGGTAGTCTTTGTAGCTCCTTGCTCTGCTCGGGCTGTGATTTCTGGGCTGAACCCACATGGTTATTCTCAGCTTCAGTGGTTAAGTTGCCAGAGAAAAGATGAGTCTTTGCAATCCGCTTAACTGCAGCGATATCGCAGTAAGCAACCTCCTAATGAACACTGAGGTGCTGTGTTAATAAGGATAATTTCCCCGGCGGTAACACGGGCAGGGAAGTTATTGCAGGTTCTTTACTTGCAGCATCGTCCTTCTGACAGGACTTTCTCAAATATCTACGTGGGATATCCTCTGTACAGCGTTTCCTTTTGATAGTAAAATAATTGCTTGTGCTTATCAATTGCTGGTAAATCTGCAGTTTTGTTGCGTTGCAACTGCAGTACAAAGTATAAAAGCTGTGGCCTTGCCTTGCTGTTGGTCCTGGGTCATCAAGGGGCTGCTTTATTAAAAGGCAAAGCTGTCACTGGTGTCACTGCTAGTGATATCTCAACTTGCTTTTACCTAAATTTAGGTCCACGTAAGGTTTATTTTTCTCCCAGGAACCCTGTGCTGTTTCCAGATCTGAAGTACAAGCCTATGTGCTTCGTCTGGGAGGAATAGATGTGGGATTATTGCATTCTCTGGTGACTGTCACCCCGTGTTGCCCTGTCTGTCTGTGTCACCCTGTCTATCTGTGTGCCCTGTGAAGTTCAGGTGATCTCTGCAGAGAATTGGGTTGTTTGAATGTGATTTGAGCTCACAAATGATGCAATTATCTGTACGATCAGATAAACTCCTTCATTGCAGCCCTTTCCTTTGCAAGGCTTCTCTGTTCAGTCAGCATTCCAGTTGCTGTTTTTATCTCTGACCATCTCCAGGTTCTGCAGGACCTGTCAGGATCAGTGTTGGGCTGCTGGGATGAATGCAGTGCTGGTGACACATGTGCTCTTGGAAGCACTGCTGGAGCTGGATGGAAGGGGCACAGCACTGCCTAGGCTACCGGGGGGCCTCATCTCCTGGGGTTTGGTTTGTGGTCTCTCAATCTTTGCCTCTTGCCCTCTTGAAAAAAGGAAAGCAGCCGGATGAACAGCCCTGCTTGCCAGAACCTGTCTCTGATCCAAAGCGCTAGCGCAGCGTGAGCAGCAGAGAAGTGATCTTCCTGGCCCTGCTCATCCGTGCGCCCAGGAGGAGAGGCTGGTCTGCCTGTCACCAGAACGGGGAGGAAAGCAGTGGCGTGGTGAAATGTGTGCCTGGAACTGCAAATCAAAACAGTTTGCACATTGAGATGCACTTTAGCAATATCTTTAAATAGTGGGTTGTGCGCTGGATGAGTTGAATAGCTATTTTTAAGAGCGTGTAGGAAAAGCAGACTTTATCACATGCAGCCCTGTAGTTTTATCCTCGACGCTGTCAGTTGCCAGCGTTGAACCCTGCTGTTAATTCACACCCTCAGTCTAAGGCTTCACCGCCCTGAAATCACAGGAGCATTTGTTGTCATTTTCAAGCAGCGTGGTCAGCCAGCACAACAACACTCAGGAGTAAGAACTAGGTCAGCTCAGTTGGAGCAGAGATCTCGTACCCTGCCTAGCATGCATGCTGGCCACATGGATTGGACCCAGCCACAGCACTGAAAGACTGCAACCTAAAACCTGCTGCAGAGCCTTGCTGCTCGTAGGCGTTCCCTGCTGGATGTCGTTTCTTTTTGGGTAATGTGGGTAGAAGAGAGAAGCCCTTTGCCTGTGACAGAAGGTGGCACGGATTAGAAAATGTGCCTGGCAAAAAGGAATTCTGATGTAGCCTCTGTGGGGTGGGGAATTTGCACTGTTTTACTTGTTTTCCTTCCCCCCCCCAATCTTCATCCCACATGTCAGAAACACATAATAAAGGAATGGGCTGGAGTTTAACAGCATTTTAGTCATGGCTAATGGAAGCCTTCAGATTTTCTTGGCGGCCTTTTCAGAAATGCAGTCCGCATTAAGAGTTATTATTTTTTTTTAAAAATCATGTGTTATTTTCAGTGTTCTGCTTAAACTTGCACCAACAAATTGATAAATAGTTATAAAGAAAGGATGTTGTGGTATAAGGGCTTCCACACAGTCTGCTTGTACGTGTGGTCCATCCCTCCACGTTTCCCCAGTGTCTGTTCTGATCCCGGCGTTCAGCTGCACATTCCCTTGGACTCTCTTTCAGAACGTCTCTTGGATTTTATTTTCCAAAGATGTTTTCCTCAGTCTATTTCTTTTTTGTTTTCTTTTTCTGCTGCTCTGTTCCTTCTCTTTGGTACGCTTCCTGAGCTAGGTGGTTCTCGTGGTATTTCTCACTGGTGCTTCCACGAGGGGCACGCTCATGGGTTGGGGTTGCACTTGGGGATCTTACAGCTCTTTTCCCACCTCTGTGACTCTATGACTCCCGTGTCTTCCTTCAGAATGTGAAGGATTCTTCATCACTGGTATAAATGCTGTGAGCTATTATCACCACTCGTATATGAGCTATTTATAGTTGTATTAGTCTTCCTGCATGGCGTAAGCCACCAAGTGTTAACAGTTCTTTCTTTTAGCTTGGCAACCCAAAGACCTGTGCCTTGTTGGCATCCTTCTGCCTGCACGTAGACCCATCTTCGAGCCTGCAGGTTTGTACTTATCATAGAATCATCCAGGTTGGAAAAGACATCTGAGATCCCCAAGCCCAGCCCCAGCCCACCCCACCGTGCCTGCAGACCACGTCCAAGAAGCGCTGTAGGATCCAGCTCTGCCAGAAAGCTGCACCCTGCTTCGTTCTGCTGCTTAGGAGACTGCTTCCTCCTTTTATTCTTTCTCAAGAATTTTGTCTGTATGCTGTGGAGGAACGCATATTTTTGGCAGCGAGTAGTCACGCCAGAATTGATTTCCCTAGTCTGTGAATTCATGCCGCTGTCGCTGTCATCTTTACCCGTGTCTCATCTCATTTGCTGTCTGTCCACTGTCATTTTGGGATTCTTTTTATAACACGGCTGTTTAGCTTCTCACCATTGTTGAAGATGGATTAAAATCGTTCCATTTATTCTGCAGTTCTGTTCTGCTTTGCAGTGTGACTACTAGGCGACTAATAGGCTGTGAGCCTTACAGAGATGTTTCTGTGCAGTTTCCCCTGACCAGCCCAGCCTTCACTTCTCACTCTTTGAGGCACAACATCAGACGATGGAGCACGGCCCTGTGTGCTGGCACTGCTGCAGGCTGTGTGTGCCTGGAGGGGCTGCAGAGCTCCTGCCTTTGGCTGCCATAGGAGTAGGTGTGCGTGGACATCTGAGCCCGGGGAAACACAAACAGCACAGGGCTGCAGTGAGATGGCTCTGGCACTGGCACTGTGTGAGGGCTCTGCTCGGCAGGCAGCCTGGGCTGCCTTCTGCTCTCCGGAGCCTGCAGTGCAGTGCGGCCAGATGAGCTGAACGCAGCTCAGACTCCCCGATCTGGCACAGTGGATGCCATGTTACAAGCCCCCAAAGCATTTCCCACTGCACAGCTTTCTGCGGGGGCTTCAGCAGCAAACCCCAAGCAGGGCCCTGCTGCAGCCCCTGGGAGCAGGACACAGCGCCTCGTCTGCACAATGAAGTGGCACAGCAGGCCTCCTCATTTGTCAGGGAAAGAAAAGGAAAACCTTCAGTGTTCTTGCTATGCAACTTGCAACACAGCCTTTTGGTGAGCAATAAGCAAGAGCAGAGGGCTGGGAGCACTGGGTTTGCTCCCTCCTTTGTTCCCTGCTGCCACCTGGGTGCTCGGTGGGATCAGAGTGGCTGTGTTGCTGTGTGTGCCAGGGTGGCATTGTAATGGCCGTGAGCTGTTGGTCAAGTTTAGAATTGCATAGAAATGCAGTTCGTTTTCTGAATTACAGTTTTTCAGATTGGCTTCTGTCAGAGCTAGCACAGGCCTTTTTCTGTACGTCTGGAAAGGGTTCAGTTAAAGAAAAATCCCTTGTAAGCGGAACCTGTTAGCTTTGATCCCATATTCCTATGCATGTTCTGGTCTTGCTTAGGCTGCAGAGCCTTATGAACACCAATTACATTTCACATGATTTGACTAGGTGTTAAATTGCCCTTTCCCTAATGGAGAGCTACACTTGCCTAACATCAGCTGCCAGGTGTTAAGGTGGAAGTGATCAGCAAGTTACCAATCAGCTGTGATACCAGCAGTTAGCTACCTACTTTGTTACCCAAAATGGGTTGTTATTCAAAAATAAAGCTGCAGCTGTTTTTTCTTTCAGGCTGCTGGTCTAAAGAAGTTGAATTGAACAGCAAGTTCTTATTAGTGGGGAACACCTTAATCTCAATAATGAAGAAAAGCCGAAGTGTCATGGCAGTGACTGCAGATGAGGTACGATTCTTCAAAAACGTGATGTGCTTTTCCCAATACTCTGTAAAAGTAAGGTCAAAAGTCTCTTGTCTTTGTATCAGCTGGTTTTGCTTCAGTGACTCGTTGATTTTCTTAGAGTTGTTTGCAGTTCGTGCATTAAGCAGTAAATAAAACAAACAAGCTATGAATTCTGAAGAGTTCTTTGCTCAGTGTTATAATGGCAGGTGAGGGCTGGACGTTTCTATGTCTTGGGGAAGCTCTGTTCTGGATCCCGTGTTTGTGCATGTGCTGTACTTCTATGCTTACAAGCAGTTCAGCATCTCTTGCTGTGGTAGTTGCTGAGCATCTAATGTGATGATGCATGTTATTCCATTACTATGCTTGTTAATCGTCATCATAATCTTCTATTAATTAAAAGCCAGTTCCCATTCTCTGGAGAAATGCATCAGTTTGTAATGATGGCGTGATGACTACAACATTAATTGCCTTGCTTGTCACAGCTGGGGCCCTCCAAAAATGGAAAACCACAAAAATGTACGTGGAAATACAGGGAAGGAGTAGAGCTTAAGAGCTGGTGCATCCTGCAGCACTCCTCCAGCAGCTGAGTGATTCTTTTACAGTCTTAGAGTACATGCTGTGCTGCTTCGCAGTCACTTTGCCTGCACCTGCTGGTATGGTTGCCACAGTCCACTCAGTCTTTGCTGATAATGAAAACAGACATCTGATATCTAATGGGAGCTTAAGAAATGCGCAGCAGTGTGTTCTAGGTGATAACAGGACAATTCAAGTCTCAAAAAATTATTAATAGAGGCCAGTCAAGTGAGACCTTCCGTTGAATCCCTTTATGGGGTTTTAGGAGTATTTTGGCCAGAATTTGTGCTGTTTAAGAGTAGGGTTTGGGTCTGAAGCTCTCTGGCCTATTTTTGGAAGCACAGCAGATCAAATATTTCAACTTCTGCCTAGATGATTTTGATGCTTTAGTAACTTTGTGAATCTGCACCAGCACACCCTGAAGGACCTAAGGAGTGATTATGGAAACTTAAGCCACTCATTTATTTTTCAAAGCTCAGAAGGGTGGGGAGAACAGGGAAGAGATCAAAATTCAGAAGCAGACAGAAGAGTAAAAATGTAGAGGTTGCTACATATATGCACATCTATTGTAATAACCCTTCAGCTTCAACTCGTTGCACAGTACAGAGATAGCCTTACTGGAATTGAACAATTCTGTTGGACTAGTTAAACTCTGCAAGACCAACACAAAGAGCCTTCTTGCTCTTCTTGGAAAGGCTGACAACCAGTTCTGTGATCATAGAGGCATAGAAAGAAGTAGAAACTCTCAGAGAAACAGAGGCTTTCTTTTAGAAAGGATAGGCTTAGGCCAGGTAGACTCAGTGGAAATTCTCACTGCGTTAGCTGATGGTTTGGCATAATATCCAAACTCAGTGTTCTTGTAAGCTTTCTTTGCCTGGTGAACCATCACAAAAACAAGAGGCAAACCAAAACATTTGTGCTGTAAAGAGGAATCTTGTGAAAGATGTTGAGTGGAATATTATCAGAAAAAGTTGATGTCACCAAAGTGACCTGGATGATTGAAGTGTTCAGCTAGGTTAGAATTGGGTTGAATTTAGCTTGGACGTGTTACAAATGTTTTATCAAGTTGTGAATGAGCTTAAAATGCAACCATGCAGTGCAGTCAAACTCTGCCAGGGTTTTATACCGTTATCTTTTGCGAGTAGCTGTACCTGCAATACAAAACGATTGCATGTGATTTACTCTCATGGAGGAAACCATTTGTTTGCAGAACTTCAGTGGCTTTTCTCTTTGCAGAATGCTCTGGATTACCTGGAGTGTGGGCTGAGCAAGTCCTTCAGTACTTCCAGCCATGCTCTGGGCATAGACCTCTGGAGAGGAAGAAGGTGCTGTTCTGGCAACCTGCAGTTACCACCTCTATCCCAAAGACAAACAGAGAAAGCGAGGACACCTGACAGAGACATCGTCTGTAGACCAACAACTCTACCCTTGTTGGCACCTCCAAGTATTGCAATCACCACTTACCAGGACTGGTAGGTTATTTTCCTTTGCTACAAACCTCATGCTGTTGTTTATTTGGGGGCTGTTGTTACTTTCTGGTGTTTTGTTGTTTGTTCTTTTGTTTGTTATGGTGGTATTGCTTTTGTGGTTTTTTGTTTTCTGAAAGGCACTAAATAATTTATTAATTTATTAGAATTGTTGATGTGTATCAGTTGGTGTATCGTGGAGTGAGCTTTACAGAGTAGTTGTTTGTCCTTTTGGAAACTCTGCTTATGTTGCAGACCTCTTTTGTTCACTTTTGTGCATCTCCAAGAAACTGCTGTGTTGTAACTTCTGATTCTGGTGAAGGGATTTGTGTTATTAGCTTTTCACCCATAGAGGAGTTCAGGATGGTGTTGAACTCTTCTGTGACAGATCCAGGCCTTGGCTTCCGGGCTGTTTTCTGTCCAGGTGCTAACAGAAGGCTTTCTTTGTTAGGAAAAGGCGTTTAAATCTGATGTTAAGCTCAGCAAAAGTCCCAAAGAAGCTATGGGAGTGCAGATTAAAGGGGGGAGGGGAATGCAGTGAGTTGAGTTCCAAAACAGAAACTGAATTTTAAGTGTAAAAGCAAGGGAATTCATCTGGAGGCAGGGAGAGGAAGACAAGCTGCAAGTGGTCATGCACTGGAATTGCAGTGGTAGAATTTGATGGCATTATAAAGTGAGAAGTCCAGCTTGCCATATGATTCTTGCAGTGGCATTGCAGCGTGCAGTGAATCTTGTCCTCTCAGCTTCAGGTTTCAATAGCACGTTGGGTTCAAGTTTTTACATACTCTGCTCTCAATTTTGTTTGCTGGCTGCAAGGTGTATTCACTATTTCATAGTCTGAATCTGGTTTTAGCTTCTGTTAAGCTCAGCACTCAGTCTTCAAGTCCAGCATTGCAATTTGCATTTGAAAAATGGTAGAGGATATCCTAAATTAATTTGTTACGGCACTTTAAAAGCGATGCACTTAATGTAGATGAGATACAGAAATCAAAGAGGAATTGGCAGGGGCTTTTGTTCAATATTTGCATTTAATTACTGTGAATAAAGTTAACAAAATGAGTTTGTAATTTCAGATGGATAGTGTGTTTTGACAATAAAAGGGTTGGTTCATCTCTTGTGAGCATATTAAGAGTGTTCTCTTTCGCGTGTGTTAAACAGTTTGTAATCCTGACTACAAGACAATGTGGAGTCTGTCTATTCATAATGTGCAGTTTTGTAACATTGGCCTTTGGATAAACCTTTATACATGACTTAGAAAATGCTGGTAGCAGCAGTGAATTGATGATTAGCTCCATCACAACACAAGAGGGCAATGCTGCTCCTCTCTTCCATCACAGGAGACTCTGTGCACGGGTATGGTGTCACAAGTGTATTTTTCTGGAATGGTGTGCCAGTCAGAAAGCACTTCAAAGTGGTACTCAGCTTACTCCTCTATCATTATTAATCAATGAGCAATTGGCTTCTGACTTCTTAATTCTGCTTGAATCACATAGATATCTGTTTGTAGCCATTTGGGCAGCTCGGTGTTGCTGCTGCACGTGGCTCATTGCTTGCAGTGCTGGTCAGAACCCTTGTAACACACGTGTCCTGCTTATCCATGGTTTCAAGTTACTGGGTGTTCACATATTTGGGATTTGTGTGGGGCTGGTGCAAGGTGGATCTGGTTCCAAAGCTATTTCAGCTCCTGTATTGGGGTATAGTCCTGTGTGAAATACACCCCAGAGGCAGCTTACGTTTATGTAAGCCCACTCTATGTCATTG
Organism: Chrysolophus pictus; assembly: GCA_037305975.1. NCBI lineage: Eukaryota > Metazoa > Chordata > Aves > Galliformes > Phasianidae > Chrysolophus > Chrysolophus pictus. Next base: position 28,222,761 of record CM074583.1, read on the forward strand.
TGTTGGGACAGCTTTGGGATGATATGAGCATTAAGAGACTCAGTGAGTGGGCAATAAAGTGATAGGAACATTTCAGTGCAGATAAGCATAAAGTGATGTATCTGGGCATGAAAGAATTGTAACTGCAGAATGATGCTACTGCTCAGGAACAAGATCCTGGGAGCAGGAGAGAAGTCTGATGGCATGGCAAGTTCATGCAGGTTATGATGGAATAAAGCACATCAAAAGTTAAGGATTGGAAGGAAAAGTGGAGGATAAAGTAAGCAACAATGGGGCCCTGTGGTAAGAACCCATTATTTAGCCAAATCCTGAATGCAGTGGATGGTTCTGGCCTGTTTCTGTTTCCCAAGGTACAGTCTGGCTGTAGCTTGCAGGGGCTGAGTTTGTTGGTGCTATTGTAGAGGTGAATTTAGTGGAGTGTGCAATGGGGAACCCTCCTCTAAGTTTAAAGGTCAGGGACATCTGGGGTTTGCACAACTGGAATGCATAAATAATGTAGGGCCCAGATTTGGGTTTTCTGTCAGATAAGTCTTACGCATTTGCTGTAATTTTTTTTTTAACATTCCCTTTGTATGATATCTATTTTTTTCTCCTGAGGCTTTAGAGTTGTAATTTGGAGGCTCTTTCTAGAGGAGACCAGCGGGACTCATTCAGAAGCATGGAGGTTTGCCTGAGCATTCTGCGAGTTGTTCTGTGTGTGCAGAGCCCCAAAGAGAGTTGTGGCATACCTCGTTATTATGACATGAAGCCTAATTCTTTGAGATGTCGTTATTTAACTTATTTATTATTATTAACTTACTTAAGGTCGTTTCCAACCTTGTGATTCTATGATTCTATGATTTCATTTGCCTATTGCACATAGAGAAATCATCTGGTTTTTTGCTGACTGTAAGGCTATGGAAGGGCTTTCCAGTGACACAAGCTGACTTTCTGAAGCACGGATTCCTCATTACACTGCCATACTCAGTACGTCTTCAGGAGCACGTGCAAAACCTCTGTGAGGGACATTGTCTCTGTCACGTAGAGCAAGTGTGATGGAGGCGAGGCCTTCCGTGGGCATTATGCACCAAACAAAGAAACCACTTTGGTTTGGGTTTTTGTTTCCTGTTTGTGCAAACCATTGTTGTCTTTGTAGAAATTTATCATCTCGAGCAGAAAAACAAGAAGGTAGTTTCTGGAGAGGCAGGAATAAATCAAAACCCCATCACTGAAGGATTGCTTTGAACAGGAAACGCTCGGAAGGACTGGCCAGGGATCTGCCTTTGTTGGGGTCAGTGCTCCTGCAAACTCCATCACATCCTTGGGAATACATTTACCGTGTGCCTCTTTGGGATATGCGTTCTGCTGAGCCACTTTCTACCAGTTTCTCTGTGTCTTTCTAGTGCAGAAATCTCTGCTGCACGCTCGTTATCGTGTGCTTGTGCTGGAATGCTGTTGCTCTTCAGACACTTCCTTACCTCTGTTGCTCCCAAGCATTTTGCTCTTTGGGCTCTGCACTGACCAGAATGCCAGATGTCTCTGTCATCGGATGAGATTTCATACTGAAATCCTGGGAGGGATTTTACATATAATAATGTATCTGTTGTTCTTCCCAGAGCAATTCTGGAGAGGCCCCATCTGTGAAGTGCAGTGCTTTCTGCTAACTGCTGGGGTATTCATCTGTGTGCATTAACCTTAGGGAGGGTAATGGGTGGGCTGAGATGCCTCTGAAGGAAATAATTCCATCACAGAGTTGTGTTGGCATCCAAAGCTGTGCAGACAAATGGATGGCTAAGAAAGAAAAAGCACAGAACCAATTCCAAACAAAGAACTCAAACCAGCACCTTACCCCTATATACCCAAAAGATCTTGGCTGATTTCCATCAGCACTTGCTGGGGTAAGTTTAGAACCTAAATAGTTGTGCTGCCTGTGGACCACTGTAGGATGCCAGGAAATCAGGTGGGGTTAGTTCTGATACAGATCGTGGAGCTCAGGTGAGGATTTGGAAATAACCACGTGCTGTGTACAGTGCTGTAGGGTGCCAAGCTCTACAAAATCTGATGTAGCAATGGAGAACATAGCCAGACTGTGTTACAGCAGCTTTAGTACTTTGCTTCCTTTCAAATATACAGGTTAGGGGAAATTTGGTTTGGTTTGAGCTTACAGGATTCATCTGCAGCATCAGTGCTGTGCCACAGCAGTAGGCTGAGAGTGTGCTGATGGAGGAAGCACAGCTGCCCCTGATGGGAAGAAAGGACTAACAGGGTTCAAGTACAGAATGTGTTATTTGGAAGCAGCAGAGGAGAAGGTATGGCTGATTGCTTTTCAAGTGTTCTTCCTGCCATGTTTTTTCAGGAATTGCCTTACTTCTGCCTGCCAGTGGTACTACAGAGGTAAGCTGTGTAAGCTGGGCCGTGACTTACATAACACTGCCACTGAAGATGCATGGGAACCTAAAAATAAAGCTGCTCCTCAGGGTGTTTTTGCTCTTTTTTTATTTTGTGAGAACTGTGTTTTCTTGAGGCCAGTGCTGCTATAACCAGCAAAAAAATGAGCAGACTGGAACCAAAGCAATAACAGCAAGCTGGCTGTGGTGTAATACCATTTTGTGTGGAAATGGCACAGCAGCACACGTACGGAACAGCTTTTGTAAATCATACAGGGGAAGGAGCGTGCAGGATACGGGTCTGCAGAGGCAGTCTGAATGCAGAAGCCTTACAGGCAGCCTTTGTACACACAGCCCCTGTGTTTTCATAAGGGTTGTTACGATGTCTTCGGCAGCCCTGCGTGGTGTTTGTGATAATCAGTCTGGGTGTGTGGGAGGAATGAGGGTGTGAGCAGGGGGCTGGGAGCTGTGCAGAGCATCCAGAGCAGCCTGAGGCCTTTCCTCGGGGCTGGGGTCTGTCTCAGGCCACATCCACACCTTCCTTCCACACTTCCAGGGTTGGTGACTCCCTGGTCAGCCCGTTCCAGTGCCTGACCACTCTTTCAGAGAAGGCATTTTTGCTAACATCCAACCTGCCCCTCCCCTGGCACGATGTGAGGCCGTCACCACTCATCCTGTCATCAGTTACATGGGAGCCAAGGGTGACCCCCACCTCACCACAGCCTCCCCTGGGGAGTTATGGAGCAATGAGGTCTCCCCTGAGCCTCCTCTGCTCCAGACTGAGCAGTCCCAGCTCCTCAGCCACGTAAGGCTTGTGCTCCACACCCCACATCAGCTTCACTGCCTTTCTAATATGTATGGTGTTAATTATGCCTCACTCATCTGTCAGAGCCAAATGAGAAGTCTGAGGTCTGAAGGAAGTTCTCTGACAGAATTGGCTGCTATTGGAGTCTTTCCTTTTAAAGATTATTATTTATTATTATTTATTATTATTTATTATTATTTATTATTATTTATTATTATTATAATTAACCAATTAACTGTAATGCTTTGTGTGTTTGTGAGCTTGTGTTACTGTTAGTCATTCCCCAGTGGCCAATTCTAGGTCTCGGTTTCTTCTGAAGTGGTTTTATGATGCAGGAAATGATCAAGATCTAGAAGGAAATTGGATTGGGTGCCTGCAGTACTCGAGCTTCTTCTCCAGGTGGTGACAGTGTGCAGCAGATGTGATGCAAAGTTAAACGCAGAACAACAAAACTCAGTGGGATTTTGGGCAAATTGAGTCCAAGACTGCATGCTCAGCAGAGATGCTGAATTCAGCTGGGTTTGGCCTCTGTGAAGTTGTTGTGCTGGTGGTAACTGGCCAAGGGGTGGGTATGGGAAGGTGGGATGGGGAAATTTCTTACCCTGTGCAATAGGTTGAAGTCTCATTTCTTACATTATTTCAAGTACGAGAATAAGAACTGAAGAAATATGCTTCAACTCAAAAATAGAAGAAAAAAGAGATGAGCTGCCTTTCCATATGATGTGAAAAATATAAGCCTAGAGGGGAAAAGAAGCACCTTACAAGCACATTTCTGATTTTTGTCTATATTTAAAAATATTTAAATCGCAGAATGGTTGAGGTTGGAAGGGACCTCTGAATGTCACCTGCTCCAAAAAGTAAATTACTTGTGTAAATCACATCCTGTTCTCTTGTGCTAAACCAGGACCAGTTGCTCCCATTGAACATGCTTCCTGTATCTCAAAAGCCTGTGCTGCATTTCCATAGAGCATGCATGCATCTGGAAAAGGAGGTCAGCTCTGCTCCTCACAGCATTCTATGTATTCTGTGGGATACACAATTTTGAATTACATTGTGCTGTTTCTGGACAATGCATATGGTAGTGTAGTGTCATAAAACAGAATTAGTGTGATTGACCTGAGTTTCTTCACACTGAGAAAGACATGAGTGCTGACTGAGAACAGTCTTAAAGGATTTCAACTGTTGAGTGATTTTGTTTGCTTGCTCTTCAGTGAGCTTCCTTTGAAATCTTATCTGCTGCATTTAAGCACTGCTCAGTTAAGCTCTGGGTTTCATGGCCTGGAGAGCCAGGAGCCCCTCCAGACAGGATCTGAAAAAGCTGCGATGTTGTGTTGTGATGTTCTTCTTACAGTGTCTGCTGTACTTCACAGACATCTCCTGAAAACGTTCACTGTGGTTTCCATCTGCTTGGGTCTGGCAAGGTGGTGGGCAGGGGATGTGTGCCTCGTGTGGGAAGGAGAAAAGTCTTTGGTTCTGCAGTCCTTGGTGCTCCCTGCCCTGCTCTGACCCAGTCCAGCAGTAGGTCAGTGTGACTGCACGCCTCGTGCTGCACGGCTCATTTGTCACCTGCTTATCACTGAGTTGTTTTCTCAGCTAAATGCATTCAGGTAAGTGTCTCAGCTGCCTGTATTTAGATGTTGCCTGGTGCTGTTAGATAAGTTTTTGTATTTTGATGTTTTCCAGAAATCCTGAATACAACAAATACAATTTATGTTTCAGATAGTTGGTATAGAGGAATTTTAAACAGAAACATAACTTTGGGTTAATCTTCAGTTGAGAAATTAAAAAAATTATGTTTTCATGTTGTTAATTTCATACAATGTTTCCTTTTGTGCACAATTTATGTTTTTGCAATGCTACATTTTCCTTAGTTTGCATTTATTAGATCTGTTGGCTTTTCCTCTGCTTATAGCATCCCCTTTTAGTTTGACTTGCACGTGGAGCCCACTGGTTCTTTGCAGCTGATGCTGAAGGCTGCGCTGCAGGCTTTGCCTGGAGGAACTCACTCGCAGCAGAGGTAGCTGGAGGCACACAGAAAAGGCCCTTAATGATTCAGTTATAATTATACACCTCTATCCAGAATGAAGCAAGACAGCATGAAATGTATCTAGAATGGAAAGAAATGAGTCACCATTAATTAGCAAAAGACAATGAGGCTTCTGAAATATTATGTTCAAACTTCGTCCTCCCAAGAATGTAAAATAAATGGAGATTATGGAAATACAGCTGATAGAAAAGCTGAATCAGACAAGAATTTGACACAACTTTCTTTTATCTTTAAACTTCTGACTAACGATGACTTCATCTGAAAGGAAAGATCAAAACCTGCTTGCTTTGTTCCCTGGAGAATCACCCTGCTGTGTGCAGCGGATCGCTGGCTCTCAGCAGAGCCGTGCTGGCACGGCACATCATCACTCGGGTGGTGGGCTGCTCTGTGCTGCCCTGACAGCAACACGGCTGTTTGAAGTGTCGATGTGAAGGTGTGTAGAATAAAGCAGAGCTCTGCCCTGCAGCGTTGGACCTGCGCTGGCCGTGGCACCTGCCCGTGTGCTGCTTCAGAGCATGGTGTGACAGAACGTGTGCATCCTGCTGCCAGCATCCAGCCTGCCAGTGCCACCGTGCCCTCCTGGGCCTTGCATGCACATCAAGAGGCAGAGGACTCTGGACTCCTTCTACTGAAAGGAGCTTACAGTGTTGCATTGGATGAGAAACTAAGGAATGGTAAGAATGAGATTATTTGGGTGGTGCTGGGCTGCACGTAGGAATGTACTTCCCCATGTCATGCTGTGTCTGTTTAGCAGCCCGGCTGCTCTTGCAGCTCTGCTCCTGCATGCTGCATGGCTGGGAGAGTAGGATTCCACGCACTGTGCATTGTTCCCAGCCAAATTCAACAAAGTCCACTTAGAAATCACATTTCTAAATACTTGTAACCAAGCTACGAGATCAGTTCTTTAGCAACACTCTATTATCTCTGGTCTGTTATGAATGGTTCTTCTGATTGGTGAGACTCCCTTGAGATACAACTGCTTCTGTTGTCAAGACATAAGAAACCTGTTTGTTCTGTTGGTGCTAGTCCTTCAGCACTGGATTTGCTTGTCTTCACTGGCTGTGCTTGATGCCAGGTGGTGATGCGAGCTGAGCATGCAGCCAGCCCTTGGGGACTCATGTCACCTGCCTGCCTCTGCCGGAGGCTGTTGTACAGTCACAGCACCATGGAATCGTTTGAGTTGGAAGAGACCCTCAAAGGCCATCTGGTCCCACTCCCTGCAATGAGCAGGGACACCCACAGCTCCACCAGGTGCTCAGTGCTCCATCCCTGACCTTGGGTGTCTGCAGGGATGGGGCATCACTGCCTCTCTGGGAGCTCTGTGCTGCTGCCTCACCACCACTAGCATAAAGAACTTCTTCCTTATAACCAATATAAATCTCCCCTGTTTTAGTTTGAAAACATTTCCTCTTGTCCTATGGCAGTAGACCCTGCTAGAGTCTGTCCACTTCTTTCTTTTAGCCCCCGGTCTGTAGGTTTTGGGCTGTGACTTTGTTCCTCTAATTGATCTGTAATGCATAAAGCAGTATGTGAGTCCTGACTGGTGCACAGTGCATTTTGTTCAGTATCCAGGCACCAAAACTGAAGCCTCTTGGCCAAGCTGGAGCTTACAGCCTTGCAGTTGAACAGTAAATGTGGTGAGCTTTACCTCTCTGCATTTTCTTAGGGGAACAGCAGTTAAAAACAGATGCGTGCTGTAAATCTTATGTTGTTTGAGAGACAGTAAGCTGTACACAGACTGAAACTCAATATAGTAACCCCAAATCACTTGGGTGCAAGCTGGGACACTGTTTTCTCAGTCAACTACAGCAGACTGAAGAACCTGAAAGGGTTAAGAGTAAAGTACCAGAATAGAGCAGTTTCAGATTAACTGTCCTGTTTTTGGGTCCTGTTCAGCTGTTGCAGGTGAGGTTGGTAATGGAGAATTGTTTGCTCATGGGAATGACTTAAATCCTTTATCTGAAAGGAGGAGGGGGTTTGTCCAGGGCTAAGCGTGCAACGTTGGCCCATTCCCATTGCCTGAATCAGAGCAGAAAACTGAACTGTAACTTTTCTTTACCCTGCCTTCTTTTGCTCTACGGTCACTACAGAGGCTTCTGCCTTTGAAGAATAAGCTTACGTGCTCAATTCACTTGTGAAGCAGTAATCTATAGCTCTGAAATCAGAAAATAATCTAAAGTAATGCAGATTGTTCTGACATATGTGATTACTCACGAGGAATAATATAGAAGGCAGTTAAAAGTTCTCTGAGATATATTCTAAATCAAGCACAAAGTTGCTAAGGAAGTTACTGTTATGAATGCCACATCTTACATCATTCCCCAGGGGTTATAATTCGTAAATCTATCTCCTCATATGTAGCTCCTGGGAGGTAACAACACAAAGACTTATAAGGAAAAATAGCGTCGTAGTGCCATAAGAAGCTGTATTTTCTGTTTAATTATGGAAAAGTTCAAGGAACTCGGATCCACGTTGTCTCAGTCTTCCAGTTGCATGGCTTCCTGTGGCCAAAAATGTGCCCAATGTGGTGTGGACTGAATGGCAGAGTGCAAGGCGTGGGGCTGACTGCTCTGCTGATGTGTCCATCCACCTTCTGAATGCCCCAAGTGCTGCTGCTCAGGTGGGGACAGCTTGATCTACAGGAGCAGTCCTTAGAGGTAGAGCTGGTTTATCTGTGACCCACCTGAAATGGATCCTGGACCTTCCTCATCTTGCTAGAGGTACGAGGTGTTGTAAAGGCTTAAAAACTTACAAAATCATATGCCAAAACTGCAGTACTTGGGTGCTAAAGCAAAATCCAACACACGAGCTGCCCGCTAAATGAGGACTGATCAGCTCTAATGCAACTGGATGCTAATTAATGGGGAAGAGCTCAGGAGGCCTTCAGGGTGGAGCGGGTCCTGCTCAGCCCTTGGGAAGCGCCTAGATGTGCGTAATTTCTTTGTGCTGCTGTCCAGACTCTCTAAAATAAGGACAGACTTTTCTAGTTGCTTCTTTCTTTTGCGGTTGGCTTGGCTCTTGCTCTGCAAACGTAAGTGTTGCTAGGTGCTGTGGTTCTGTCTTCTGTGGCCATTTATAGCGCTCCAAAACGTCACTTCCAAGGTCTGCGCAAGAATTACTGGTGTCAGCCCCTCAGAAGAATTCAGAGGCCCCTAAATCTGTGGGAATGGAGGTAGAGAGTGTATGATTTTAAACTATTGAATATAGCAAAAACTGATCTTCCAATGGTAATATAAATTGCAGTGAATTGTAATTATTATTTTTGCCCCTTCAATGTGGGGAACTTGTCTTGGAAACCAGTAATTAGTGATGTGTTTCTGCCTCTCGTTCAGCATTTCAATTTTGGAAACATTCAGGAAAATACAAGAAAAATCCTCAAACATGTCATTTAAAGTTTTCTGTCATGGAGCTATTGAGAGACCATCTTTTAGAAGCTGAGCTTGTGAGCCAGCAGACGTTGCAACTGAGTGAAGGCAAGGAGTGAGTATGAGCTTTGTACTTAAAAAGATGAAAGGAAAACAAAACCCAAACCATAAAAGCTCCCATTTGTGGGCCCAAAAGACGGGTTCCTGTGCTGGGCTTCTATTAAGGACATTATTAAGGGAGGGCTGGAGCAGTTTATTGCGTGCAGCTTCCAGATGATGTTTTTGTTGTGACATTTATACTGTTATTAAGGACTGGGTTGGCTCTGCTTCCTTTGGAAGCGTGGTTGCTGTGCTGTGTTGGGGCTCTCCTCTTCCTTGTTGTAGGAAGTTGTGGCTGATGGAGCGCATCTCAAATTAGGGTGGTGAATTCTTTTTATTCAGGCTAAGTGACTATTTTAAAGCATCAGATTTTGGTGCGCCGGTTTAAAAATGTCAATCATAGGTATATGTTTAAGTAGAGCACGTCGTCAGCTCTGCTGCTTCTTTGAATGGAGCTAACAGCAAAATATGGATTAGGAGAGGTAGAATGAGCTAGCATGGGTTAGGATGGGTAGAATTAAGCAATGTAACACCTGCCCCAATGCAAGCAGTACTGGAATAGATACAGCGTGCATCTTGGTTGTGGTGGAAGGGAGGTACGGAAGGCACACTTTATCACCTCCTCTCATGTTGGTCTCATCCTCTTTCTCCTTTCTGAGCCTCTGGAGCTCTTCTTAAGCACTGCACCTCCAGCCCTCCTCCAGCCCATCCCTGCCCTGCGCTTTGGGCAGAAATCCTAGAGCTCTGATGTGGGTGAGAGGCTGGGGGCTGTGCTGTCACCCTGCTGTCACCCTGCCGTCACCCTGCTTTCAGAGTCTCTTGAAATAACTTGTCTAATTTATATTTTTAGAATGGCTTTATTGGTGATAATGTAGCGTTATCCTTTTGGGATGCTTTGGTGATGTGTAGGGATGCAACAATGACCTGGGTAAGAGAGGAGCTTCCTAACTGCTAGTATCTAAATGGGCTTCCATAGAGCGTGCCTTACGGGAGAAGTATCCCATTGCTGCTGACTGCAAATGCTGTGAAAAGTCCCCTAACTAAAAGTCAGCTCTTCCCCTCCCCCTGAAGCATGCAGGACGTCTCACAATCACTTCTTCCCCGGTGTTTTATTTTATCTTGGCAACTCTGACATAGAAACAGGTAAAGAAGAGTGCTAACGTAAAGAAAATGTATGTTTTCTTGTTGCTTAGCAATTGTGCATGCTCTCAGCAGGGCGAAGACCAGCCCGTGATGAGGACTTGTGTGCTTGACAATATTGTTTTCCACCTAAATCAGTTATTCTATTAAAAACTATTAAACTCTTCTGCCTTTCTAGGAAGGTTGTATGCAAAAAGCACCCAAAGAAACTTTGGAAAATACCTTAATTTCCCCTGCTCTTCCAAACTCTTTCTTCTTCCTTTCACCACTGCTGGGCCCTTCTTTAATCATCTTTTCTGCCTCCGTCACTCTTCCTTTGTATGACCAGTCGCTGTTCCGATCAGAAATTCCTTGCTGCTCATGGACTACTTATCTCAGCATTGGTCTCTAAGGGCAGGCAGATCTTTGTGTTATGTCCTCCTGTGTCACAGTGCATGAATTCAGGCAACAGCAAGATGCCCGTTGGCCATTTTCACTTGTATGGGGGGGACCTGCAGGGGGCTGAGCCTTGTACCTGGCTGTTCTGTCTGCCCTCGTTCCCAGTTGCTGACTGTAACCTCAGCAAGTACAGTCATTTTTCAGAACTACTGCCAACTTTATTCTTATATGTGCCAGTTACTTCAGGTCTCTTGAGATGTTCTCACCTCTTCTTGGCTTTCCTGAAGGCAAGCAGCCTGTCTCGATGGGATTCCCGCACTGATGTTGGCAGTGACAGCACAGACACTGGCTGTGTGCAGTGTGTGCCAGCGTGAAGGATGGCAGCCCACACAGTGAGCTCAGCTAACCAGCAGGTCCCAGCGCTGCCGAGCCCTGCGAGATCCCAGCAGAAGGCACGTGCTGTGCTCGTGGTGAGCTTTCAGAACACTCTTGGTGATGTGACCTCAGCATGGCCAAGCCCCTGTGTTGTGGCTGGCCAAAGCAGTGAGTGGCACTTGGCTTTTTCATCCTTTATGAGTGTATAAGGGGTTACCTCTGCTCGTGCTCTCCTTTTCCCACCTTGCTAGCTTAGTCTTTCTTGTTTTCCTTCACTCCATCAGCAGCCTTGGCACACTGTACTGCAATGCTCTTTGTAGAGTTGGTACCTCATTACTAATTGATGGTGTCCAGATGATGAGAAGCACTTCCTAAATGACACTGCTCGTGAAAGAGCTCTGGGTTCAGGTAGGGAAGTACAAACTCGGTATGAGGAGCGTGCTTTGGTGCAGCATGCTTTATTGCAGAGTGCTTCTAAAGGATGGGTTCCCTTTTTTTCTCCTTGCTATTTCAGCAGCTTAATGAAAAGGCATAGAAATACTGTCTCTCTAATAGAGGATATATTCTCATTTCAGAGTATCTCATTTTAGTTCCCAGTGAGTTAGAAGATTCTTTTTTTCTTGTCTGGAATTCCAGATTCTAAGCATTTGCATGGCTTTTATTTCTCATCCAGATTGCTTTCAGGCTTCCTTTAGTCTTTCCCTGGCTGTCAGTACAGTGGAGATGAAGCACAACATACCACAGTCTAACACGTCATAGCTCCTGAAGCATTAGATGTTCCTGTTCAGCTATTGTGTAAACCTCTAAGCATCAGATAACGCTGCAATTTGCAGTGTCCTTAGGTTATGCTCAGGGGGATTTTTCTACTTCTTTTTTCTAGTGACTGTGAATGGTGAGTAGCTTAGTGGGCACGGTGTCTGGTACCTGGTCTCTCTTATAGGGAAGCCCTGTAGAAAGTCTTTTGCTTAATGCTGTGGAAGGCATGCAGATGTTTTTGCAGTGTTTTGGGATATGACTGAAGAGAACCTTGGAGCAGCAGGTGACCAGCTGTGTGACTGATGGCACACTGTGCAGTCGGCCTCTGCGCACACATCGGAGGGCTGCCATCCCCTTCTGCCTGGGGTTCTCTTTCCTTTCCCCTCCTCCTGTACAAAGAATCACTGTATTTACAACTAAGGCTCTCCTGGTTCTGACCAGTTGAAAAGATGCTCTGCCACTCTCTCTCTGTCAGCATCTCATCTTTAACTTCCTTGCATCTTGTGCTTGTGGTTTTCTTTTTTTTTTTTTTTTTTTTGCCTTTCAAGTACGAAAGTTGGTTTTGTGGTGTTTATATCCAGAACAAAATCCAGGATTTTGTTGTTGTTTCTAAATCCCCACATGGCTTAAATTTTTTGGAATGAACATGCTCTGCCCAGGCAGCCCCTGCTCACCGCACACTGCAGGCTGGGGGGCTGCTGGTGCTGAGCTGCCCCTCGGCTGTATGTGGGATGCCAGCGCACAGCGCCGCTCTCAGCTACGTCTGTGCAGCTACATCTGTGCTGCGTGCATTCTCACGGCCTTTGTTCTTGCAGAATGTTATTTGTTGCTTCTCCTTCTTCCCCCCCCCCCCGCCTTCGCCCTGTTTCAGTCCTTTTCTTGCTGTGTGCATCTCTCAGTGTCAGCGCTGGAGCCGCAGCTCTGGGTCCCTCTGGCTGTGCCCGACAGCAGCGGCACAGCCCCCAGCTTAGGCTTTAGCGTTGCACGGGAATCCGACCGGCTCATAGTGCAGGATGGAGCTGAGCAGAAGCCACTTGTCAAAATAATATCGAGCCAATAACACGCCATGGGTGGAGCTACTGCGGTAATGGCTAAAACTCAATCTGAATGGAGACCTTTTTGTTCAGCATCCTGGCTCTGAATGAATGGCGTTACCTGGCTCGCGACAGACGCGGGAACCCCTTGATTTGCTCAGCGCCCGCCCCAAGATGCAGCATTGTTCTGTCGCGCAGGTGTGCGGAGCCGAGGCGTTCTGTGGAAGGGGTTGATCAGCAGAGGGTCCTGATGAATTTTTCATGAGCGGGCGCGCGGCTGAATGAATGCAGCGAGTGTCGGCGTGCAGCTCGCGGCCGGCCCCGTCTGCAAGGAGGCTGCTGACACACAAACACACTGGCGCATTTTCAGGGGGAGCGCCGGGCTGATAAAGGCTTTTCTGACAGCGCTGGCTTGCTGTCCTCCCCTTTCTGCTGCCGTTGCTCCGGGCAGCCTTCGCGTTTGGAAGGCAGCCTGGTGAATGAGTGGGATAAGCTCTGCCGATTTATCAACGTTTTTAATCTGCGGCGATGCCCGCGTGATGCGTTTTTGTTCTGCTTTCTGAGTGGTGAGAGCTCGCATAACGTCTGAACTATGACGGCAAAAGATTCTTCCAGGGAACTTGCTACTCCAGAGTCGGAGATTTACATCAGGACTTTCAAAGAACAGATGCATTTAGAACTCGAGCTTCCCAAGCTGCCTGGGAACAGACCTACGTCTCCAAAAATCTCTCCCCGCAGCTCTCCGAGGAACTCTCCGTGCTTTTTCAGAAAGTTGCTCGTGAACAAAAGCATCCGCCAGCGCCGGCGCTTCACGGTGGCACATACGTGGTAAGCTCTGCTCCGCGCCGGGGGGGTGACAGAGCCACAAAGGTAGCTGTGTTTTGGGCTGAAAAATGCATTGGGACTCATTCACAGCAGGAGTTGGATGAATAGAGCAGAAGGCAGCCCAAATGTGTATAAGGCAGTGCCTCTGCGATTGGCATTCAGCTGCTGCTCCCCAGCATGCATCCAGCCCATTATTCCCCTGCGAGGCAGCTGATCACCAAACAAAGAGGCAGCCAGGAACTTTCCCCGGCGTTGCTGCTGCCACTGGGGATGGATTTTGGATCCCCCAAGACGTGCTCTGCCTTTGCACCCATAGGTGACAGCGCAACACAGAGCAGGCTGGGAAGGGTCCTCCTGGGGCTAAATCCTGAAAAGGGCTTTAACTTGATGCCGAGTGCCTTCTGGCCATTGTTACCAGCTTCAGATATCCCTTCTTTCAGCCATTTTTCACAGAAATTCTGGCTAAGAGCTGTCTTTTCCTTCCAGTTGCTAACCCCCAGCAGTCCATTCATGCCACTGCGGTTCATGGTGAGCTGCCTCTGGCTGTCAGCTCTGCAGGCTGAACCACACTGTAAACAGAGATCCAAAGCACAGCTCTGGGAAACCAGTGACAATCGCGTTGGTTTTTTTTCTGGATGGTGGACCTTGGATAGCCCACCTTTTTAATTCCCCCACCTGCCTGTAAATATGCACTGGGTAGCTGTGGGACTTGCACCAAAAACTTTCATTAACACAGGCGTTTTCAAAGTGTGCCCATGCTACCATGTTAATGGCCTTCCTGTTCTGCAGGGAGAAGCAGTGGAGGGAGGGCTGGGCTGTCCCCCGAGATCCATGTAGGTCGGGTGCTCGGCATACCTGAAACAGCCCGAAACCATTCCTGTATCTGCTGCTTTTGGAAACAGGGTGTTTCCAACTGGGACCACTCTGCAACGCTCTGCGTGTTCCTCAGCTTCCTGCAGCCTTTCAATTGGATATAGGCAGCAGTGTTTAGGTTTGTACGCGTGGGTTCCTCCAGCAGCTGTCATCCCTCACTGCAGGTACTGGGGGGTGCTGCCCATCCTGCCCTGCTGGCTTGGCCTGAGAAACCGGGCTGCTGGGAGTTAGTGGGGCACCCAGTGGGGTGTCTGTTGTCTGGGCAGGGCAGTGAATCTGTGTACACACACACTGGGGTTGTAGCTGATAATCTCTTGGATCAGTGGAGGTGGGATTATTCTGAGTTTGTTGTTTAACAGAAGGGTGGAAGGTTCTCATGCTCTTTCTGTTGGAGTTTTTAGAATCAGGTTCTGAGTTGCACATACAGCTTTTAACCTTATAGAAGGAAACTGCTGTAGAAACGATGAAAGTTGCCTTGGCAGGAAAAGGTTTCCAACATGTTTGGGTTCGTACGTGGGCTGAACACAGTTGGGGCGCAGCAACCTCGTGCGTACTGTCAGCTTGCTTTAGCATCTTACGAAACAGGAGGGAATTGACTCTGTAAGTGTGATGCAGTGTTTGTTAGGTTGTCTGGAGAGCTGTGCTGCACGTGTGCTGTGAGCGGGGCACTTCCAGCAGGGTGGCTGCATCTGCTCATTAGCTGCAAATCTGTTGTGCAGCGCAGAGCATCCATCACCTGTGCTGCGCAGGAAGGCCGTTTATGTAAGGTCCCTTTGTGCGGAGCGAGGACGTGTGGCTGGATAGGAAGGGCCTCAGAAGTAATGCAAACCATGCAGTGATTAAAAGGGAATTAATCCATCCTTCTGCAAATCACATAATCTTTAACTTTCATAGTGTGGTGAACTTCTTCTGTATGGGGATTAGTGGCATGGTAAATGATGATGTTTCACCACCTTTATCCGCACTGCTAATCTCATTACTTGATGAATCTCCTGTTCACTCTTCTATGCTCTTTATTTTCAGTTTTCTGTCTTAATTGCTCTGTTCCTTTGCTTTTTAATCCATCGTCCTTTCTAGGCGTTCTCCTCCTTTTCTAACTAAATGCATTTCAACTTTTTTCTCCTGTTATACTGATGAAATCTGTCATCACCATTCCTCTCCTGTATCCAATCACTTTTCAGCAGCAAACAAAAAACAAGGCCATTATTCAAACACTTCTGTTCTCGGAATGTTCCCCTCAGGACTCAGTTGTCACGACAGTACATGACCAACATGTCAGCTCAGTGCCCTTCACCATCTGCCACCGATCCCTGCCTGCCTGCAATCCTCCCATCACGTGCCGTGGCTGCCGCTGCTGTGCCCGGTCTTTGAGTACCTCCTCCATAGAACCTAGCAGTACAGAAAGTGTTAAGCCTGCACTCTTTTACCTCTGCCAGAATCCACAGGTCTCGTTCTTCCATCCGGCATTTTTGTCCTGAAGATGTTGAAACCCCCATCCCATTTCTTCCTTTCTGCAGCCAGCCCTGGTACCAGTTGTGTTTGTTGGCTTTTGGGGGGAGAAGAGCAGGCAGCAGCAGAGGTGAGTTGCTGCGTGGCAGCAGCCCTCTGAATGCAGAACATGCAGGGCAGCCCACTTGGAGTGCTTCCTGTAGAGAGTGGAGAGCATCTCCAGGAGACAGGGGGATGTGCTCTGTGCCCAGCATGCCCTGTCTCACAGCGTCCTGCCCTGAGCCCTGCTTTCTTCTCATCTGCCATCTTACTTCCATCACCGTGGTGCCACCCAAAGCGAGGCTCTTTGCAGCAGTGCCCTGCGAGATCCAAAGTGTCTTCTAAAAGGCAGAAGCTCTTTTCCAGTGTTCTCTGCTGCTTTTAATTGAGTTTTCTTTAAATATTTATCTTCAATTTTATACTGTTTATACAATTTAGGTCACTTAGTTGAACAACGTACAGTCATCAGCTATGTTCTGATGAGAAATAATGTTTTAATGAAGTGTTTTCTTAGAGCATAATGTTAATTATCAAATTAATTTCTGTCTCCCGTTCATTGGTGTGTGGTGAGTTTAGGTGAGTTCTTTGTTGGTAGCAGTTAGCTATGCAGTAAAGAATGCACAAGGTAGGATGGCGATGGCACAGTAGGAGGTCTTGCTTTGTTTTTTTTTCTTTTGGTTATCCTTCAGTGCAATTGAAATACCAACACATTTGCTTTCTGAGGTATACTGCAAAATGTGAATCATATGCTAGCCTTATTTTTTTTTTCGAAAACATGATCTGTTTTCATTGCAAAATAATCTCCTGCGGTGGAATTTATTAAGTTAAATAGTATGGCACAATCCAGTCAGAGGGGTAGCATTTGAGCTCGTTCCAAGCCTGGTGAATAACAACTGATCTGTTTAATTACTCGGAGCTGCACGACGTACTGTAGGCACATCGCAGCTATCAGGAGACGTAGCGCTTTGTTTTGCTTTCTGAGCACCGAGCTGCTGGAACCAACTCATACAGCCTAACTAGTGGCAACCAACACTGCAACAGTAGTGCAGAAAATTCCCATTTTGGAGACAGTCTGTACACTGGAAATTGCTGAGGATAACAAGCGTTTACGAGACTCATTAATCTCCTCAGTCATTTCTTCACAGAATCCTAGGCTGGTTTGGGTTGGAAGGGAGCTTAAAGCACCCCCTGTCCCACCTCCTGCCATGGGCAAGGCCAGGTCCCGTAGCCCAGGTGCCCAGAGCCCCATCCGCAGCCTTGGGCATCTCCAGAGGTGGGAGGCCCACAGCTCTCTGGGCAGCAGGGCTGGGGTCTCGCTGCCCCCACGGTGAAGTATTTCCTCCTCGTGTCCTCAGGACCCTTGCAGAGCTGCTTTTGGGGAGAATAAAAGGGGCCTCAGCACGAGTCCTGTTCTAGGCTGAATTAGGAACTGTCTTTTGTTTTGAAGGCAAAGGTGGTCGGTCTCACCACAGCCTGTTTCCGTGTGAAAGCAGCATATGATACGATTTTGAATGTATTTCAGCTTTGCTGTATATGTAGCAGGATGCATTTCCCTAGTTCCGGAGATGAATAGCATGATTGTCTTTACTTCATGAACAGATCTGGTTTTGTTTTTCACTGGCTATTGATACAGCTTCAAGCCTCTGTTCATTTGAAGAAATAGGCAGAGGAATAGGCAGATTATTCTCTTGCTCACTGGTGCTGGATGCATGAAGTTGCTCTGTTATCTGTTGAACTCTGAGGAAAAAGAAACTCGGAGGGAAAAAGATGGGGAAGGACAGGAGGTTCTCTTCTTTTTTATTTCTGCTGAATGCATTTTTCCAAGAGAAGTTCCTGAGCAACACCGTGGAGTGGCAGGGAAGATTCCAAAGGACATGGAGGTGAGGAGGGCTCATGGAACAACAGACGTGAGCACACACAACAAACCCTAACCCTCTGGGTAGTCCTTCAACTGCCCTGGCAGCCTGCATTGCCTTGGAGCCTGGCTTCTTGGTGCTGGAGCTGGTTTCCAGTAGTGACTGATAAAGCACTCACATATCTGCCACATCATTTGTGCACTGTGGGTGAGCTTCACTGCACAGCCATACGTTCTCTGGTTTGTCATTGCTTTTTATCTCTTTCAGCTTTTTTTTGTTTGTTTGTTTCTGAATAACCCCAGCGAGCTCTCAGAAATGATGTCTCTGTGTTTCACTTCTGTTACCCTACACATCTTACTGGAACATCACACTGATTCCGCAGCAGTGACGTGTTCCTTTGTCACCCAGGGCAGGTCTGGGGGTAGTTTAACAGATAAGGTTGTAGGTTCTTCGTAATTATCGTAGCACGAGGTTTTTGCAACAGTCAAATGGAAAGTGCTCCTGGCAGAGGTGAATTACAGCAGTGTCACGGAGAATGCTCTGCTGGTGCTGTGATGGGCAGATTTGCAAACATGGATTTGGAGAAGCAGAAAGAGGAGAAGAGATTGGGGAAGTTAAAACGTGAAAGTTAGAGTTGCTCTCAGTCTCCTAATGGAGGATGTGAAAGAGATAGAGAAGTAAACAAGCTGAACTGTGCTGAAGGGGTGTGATGACTTCTAGCAGGCACCGTGCCGTTCTGCACAGCATGGACGTGTTTGCATCCATGTTCATTATGCCTTCACATTCACTGCTTGCCTTTTCCACGCTGCTGTCTGGTGTGACAGAAAGCACAGTGCTTTGCAAATCAGTGGGCAGCAATGCTTGACATCTGTGAGTCTCTACAACATAAGGCTATAATATCAGGCTGTAACTGATAGTAAATATTTAAGGCTATAACTCAACTGATAGTAAATACAGTGTAATGCACTGGCATAGCGGCACAAGCAGAATGCAAAGCTGAAATGAGAAGACTGATGCCAGAGCAGCTGATAGAGGCTTGGGTAAAATATTGCCCAGGTAGTAGTTTTACTTTCCAAGAAATGCCTGCAGAGGTGGAGTCTCTGCTTTCAGATAAGGCCCTGTCACTGGGAAGCACTGTAAGAAAGAACAAGTTTGAATTTCTTCGAGCTTTTTGTTCTTTCAGCACTGTGAGTAGGTATTGCTGAGGAGCACATCAGGCATTAAGCAATGCAGGAATAAGACTGGAGAAACAGCAATGTGTTTAGCAGTGTATTTATTTTGTTGTTGTTAAAATGACCTGTTTCTGTTGTGGGCGACAAGTCGTACCTCCTGGTGGCCACATCTGTCCTCGTGCTGCTCCATTTTCCACATCACTGCAGTAGGGTGCCTAAGCAGGAATCAATTGGGCCTGACCCAGATTGCTTTGGTGTTTTGACTTTCCAATGCAGTGGGAAAGTGTGGAAGAAGTTGAAGTGAGCAGGATGGTGAGGGGTTGGGGGGGGGGGGGGGGTGAGGAGGAAAGACGTTGAGGGAGGAGGAGGGGACAGGCACTGTGGATGTGGTTCTTTTGTTGCTGCGATGATTTGCTGTGTTGGGAAGCTGCCTGCTTTGCTATCGTCTAGAACTCGTTTTACTAGAAAAAGAAGGCTTTTATGGGTAAAATTAGGATGCCTGCACTCACTGCGACTGAATTACCTTTCTGTGGTCAATAGAACATTGTGTAGAGCCCTTCTGCTTTTCTTTCTAAACAAGAAAGCTGCATTTTATCGTGATGGAGCAATTAACTGCAGCTTTCTCCACAATAAATTGCAATGCTACGAAAGAAAAACATCTGCCTGGCAGTTAATGGAATTAAATGGGAACCAGGTTATCAATTTTTAGGGAATAAATCCATGCTCTTGTTGCACTCTCAGCAGCTCTGTGTGCAGCTCGGTCACCGTGCACTTGGTACCCCAGTGCAACATGGGCAGCCCTCAGGAAAGGAGAGCCTTATTCTGAGTGCAGATGTGGACAGCAGGTAGATCTGTATGTTTATGTACTGAATAATTACCATTCTGTCGCATTGCACGTTTGTCTTGTTAATAAAGTCTGTGCAGTAATTTGTATTCTGTTTTATTGATTTCTGACCTGGGTAGCTGTCTAGACCTTGGAATGGAAAGCGAGCATGTAGCACCACCTGAAAGCATGCCTCCCCAAAGGGAACATAAGGAGAAATTAATCTCATTTCATCAGCAAAGAGAAAACAGGAATCAAGAGGTATTTCTCTCAGCTCAGATGTGGCTCTTACACTGGTACAGGTTGTCCAAGTGCATCCAATTACAACAAAAAGTGCTTAATGAATAGTCTCCTTTTATAATGTTGGCATGTAGATTTTACCCTGGTCTCACAGTATTTACTGTATGGTTTTGAAATGCTCAGAATACAGTCTGAAAGCAAGTGCTTGCTCCTTGCCTTGTCAGTACAGAAAGAACCACGTAAAGAGCCCTCGGTGTGAATTGGAAACATTCTGTGCTGCTCCTTCATTTCAAACAGCTTTAATGAGCCCTGCTGACATTGTGCATATGCAGGTAATGACTGCATAATGATGGACAACTTCATTAGGTTGGAGGGAAAGTTTTCTTTCATAACAATAATGCAGAATTAGCTCTTCCATTTTATTGGGTTTGTTATTACCAAGATAATTGGAGGACCTGAACCTGCAGGGAGCCCACTGCATTCTGGAGCTCATGCCACAGGGGGGGTCCGCATCCATTGCAAGTGCTGCAATTGCTGTCCATCGGCAGCAGCTCGTGCTGTCCTGGCACTGTGAGAGCAGCTGCTGGGACCAGAGCCCAGTGTGGCTGAACAAGGCAAGGCTTTGGGGCGCTGCCCCACGCTTCCACCTCTGACCATCACCTCTGAATGCTGCCTTCGTGTCCCGGCCTCGGGGAAGTTTTGTCTGCTCCTCTCAAGTGAGGAGCAGATGTTAGTGAGCTACAGGTTCAGTGCCTGCGGGTCTTTTCATCTGCGAGTGATGGTGCCTGGTGAATACACTGCCAGCCTCCAAATGGCGCATAAGGCAGCCATCTACATTTCAGAAATGCAGATTTCTGTGAGCATGCAGGAGCCAGGTGAGTGACAGATTAGTCAGACTTCAGTGCCAGCTTTCACCATCTTTATTAGATCATCTGTGAGAGAATTGAGTGCTTCTTTCCCCAAGACTTGAAAACACATATGCAGACTATTACTGTTTAAATGTTGCAGAAAGCAAGATGGGGGGGTGATTTACCTGCCTAAGAAAGCAAAACCAAGTAGCTGCTTATGCTGATGCTATTCATACAACACTGCAGAACATAAGAGAAAATAAATGATGTTCATGACATAATACGTTTCTTCCTAGCCCTTCCTCATCTTCAGGAGCCTAAATTTTATCCTGAAAAGTCAAGTTCCTGTGAATTTTCCTAGCAATATCATTTGGTTCTGAGATACTTACTGTGCACTGGCAGAAGTATTTGCTTGTAACGTAAGGACATGTGTTGTTGAGAAGCTCAGCTGCAGCCTAGGGCTGCCATAGCCTTATGGAAGCACCTGTGGCCCCGTGCTGTTGCTCTTCCTTGGTGCTTGCTCTACCACCTGGAGTCTTTCTCTGCCCAGCATCACAGATGTAGTACACAGTACTGATGCTTTCCTATGAATAAGCTAAAAGCACAAAGATGGTAATGCAATCTTTTGACTTGGATATCTCTATGTTGTCATCTGTTGTTGCAGTTTCACATAACCTTAGTTTAGTCCATTTTTCTCATCTGGGCATATAAGGAGATCTCCTTACCCCACAACCTAGAATGTATTCCTGTTCTTACCAAGGACTGCTCATGTGCAGCTTTTGCAGAAGAAGCAGCATAATGACCATCAGTATGAGTACACTGAGTGAGAGCAGTGTTTCCTCTCTGCCATAAAACCAAGCTGTTTTTATGCACCACGGATGCAGACACCTCTCTGCTGCTGGAAAACTGGCATGGCACTCAGTGGGGTTTGCATGGCTTGTGCTAATGGCTGAGTGGTTGGGAGTCCTACTGTAGGAATTGTGACCCAGGCGTGGGATTGGTTGAGGATCTAATTCCTGGACATTAATGAGTGCTCGTTTAAGAGGTTCTCAGCCCATTTACCTTGTTCCTCCTCTCTCAAACAAGTTAGATGGGGAGGAAATTGGAATATTTGTATAAAGAACAGATGAAGCGGATAATCCTAGGGAGGCTCGTTTTTCATCGGCATTCAGTTATTATAACAATGAGTACATTCACAGTGTATACAAGGGCTTGGATTTCCAAGAGCTGTCACAGCTGCAGAGCTTTTAGCACCTTTATTGTGTGTCCTGGTGGTACACTGTGCAGGCTGAGCGGTGTCCCCACTGCGTCCCCTCCATCAGCACAGTGCCTTTCCCTGTGGTTACTACTGATGTGGTTTACTTTGGGATGCTGTATTTGCTTCTGTCCTTATCTCGCTTTCCCAAATTCTGTTTTGTTTTTTTTTGGGGGGGGGAGGGAGGGGTGACAGATGTGGAATCACTGGATGCCGTGGCTGGAAAACATGTGCTTCCCAGTTTGAGGCATGCTGTCCCTCTGCAAGGGTTGCATGGTGGTCTGCTGTCAGGTCAAGTGGACAGTGCTCTCTGCTTTGGTATTTCTTCAGTGGTTGGCTTAAGGAGGAAAAATTTCGGAGCAAGTGGCCATTGTATGCACCAGACTGATCACTGTAGATTAATGATGGCAACCCCCAGACGCCTGTAGCTTTTGAGGCTGGGTAAAACTCCCTTCTCCTACAGTCTTTGTGCCCTTCTAAATCTAGCCAAGGTTTACATTGTCAGATGGGATCCCCTTAACAAACTGCACTGGGAGCTGTTGGAGGCCAGGAACATGAAAGCAAGTGGCTCTTGCATTGTCCCTCTG
The DNA here is from genome assembly GCA_037305975.1 of Chrysolophus pictus. NCBI lineage: Eukaryota > Metazoa > Chordata > Aves > Galliformes > Phasianidae > Chrysolophus > Chrysolophus pictus. The sequence continues at coordinate 28,245,093 of CM074583.1, forward strand.
GTATTTGTAGGCTGGCTTGCGTCAGGCCATTGGTGACGTTGCCTCTTGCTTTCCAGCAGCTTGTCGTTAGACTGAGCCAGCGTTCATTGAACATATCCATCTTGGGGTCGCACAGTTGTTACAGGGCAGCCCTTTTTTCCGTGATGCTGAGCTCCTTCGGCTCCGGATGATGTAATAAGAAGGAAGGAACAAATGAGAAAAGACGGTGCAGCTTGGAGAAGGCGACGCCAGGAGATGCAGACTGGAAGAGCAGACGCAGTGAGAAGCCCACGCTTCCTTACAAACATGACTTTGCAATAGGCTTCTCTGAAATGCGATGTCTGGGCAATGTCTGTATGTCTAGGGTCTATTATCAGCTGCTGTCTTTTGACTTACGGAAGGGTTAATCGGTCACCTCTATACATATACTGATGTTTTCTCACTCTCTTCTGCCTACGAGAACCTTCCTAAATCATCAAGACCTAAGCTCTGCCTTGCTTTTTAATGAGAATGAAGAGAATCTGCACTACCGTCATTGAAAATTGCCTCCATAAGGAAAAAACATTAATCTCTAAATGTCAGGCTTTGCTATTTTTACTGCATATCCCAAAAAAAAGTCTTGTGTTGCTGTATGCATTCCGGATTGCAGTGCACAGCATGCCCACCATAGACAACCAGTACCGTTTGTCTTGTAGGGAAAGAAGCATTTGTAAAAAGTCAGGAATGCCTTCTGGTGGTCAGCCTTTTGTGGATGGAATCTGAGTCTTCTTCAGTGGTGCTTGGAAAGCTTCGGGTTTTTTTAAGGGCGGACCACGTATTTTGGGTTACAGATCCACTTATTTGAATCATGTAAAGTAGAGCTCCATGGAAGGGTCCAAGTGAGCAACGTCAGGGCTTTGCTCTGTGGGGCAGAGGTATTTTCTGATAGGTTGTTTTGTTGTGTTCTGAGCATATTTATATTGCTTGGATTTGCGTTCTGTTACCCACTAACAGTATTTGGCAGCATGCTCCCTTTGTAGCGTACTTGCTCAAAATCGCCTCCAGCTGTGCTTGAGAAATTGATTTGGTTGGAATGCTTGGTTAAAATAATTCAGAATGAGCTAAAAGGCCTTACGCTGATGTTAATTCCCCAAGTGAAATTTGAAAAATACGATGAGTTAAGATCATGGGCCTGCAGTAGATACAGGAGCTGGCCCTGTTGGCCTGGGCCAGCCGTGCTGGGGAGGAGATGGGGAGGAAAGAGGCTTTCTGCCCGAGTTTCAAGGCATCTTGGGGAAATCTGAGGAAATTCAGCGGTGCTAAAAAGATGTCTAGGCTTTCTGCACTGTGTATGCAGTTCCCTTTGGAGCACACAGCGGGGTCGTGCAGTTTCCCATTCAGAGCTGTGTCAGAACGTTTCCATCGGTCTCAGTGTGGATCCCACCCGCCCCCCCTCCAAGGTCCGGCCTGGCCTTGCGCTGGTATTCCTGTTAGTGACTGCTTCTCATTTGTTATGTAAATCCCAAGAGAGCAGTCGCATTGAGAAACCCTGGTCTTGCTTCTGTGCAGCAGGGATGGAGATGAAATCAGACAACAAGGCAGGCGCGAGACAGCCAGGCACAACACTGAGGGGTGCGCTGGTAACTCTGTGGGTAAGGAGTGAGGAAATGAGCTCCGGATTATATAGGATTGAAAACTCATTTAAAGGTACGTGCCTGACAGTGCAATGCAAGTAATCAGGAATCTTGGAGTGGTGGAACGTGCCCATCAGACAGATCAGAATTCAGGAAACCAGGAGTGTGAGGTGCTGAGGTTGTCCCTGAGGGGTGGTTGGGCATTGCAAAGTGCTCCAGGCTCAGTGCTCCCGGGGGGGACGTTCGGGGCAGTTGCTCTGTGGGTTTGCATCCAGGCATCAGCTGTTGGGTTTTCTTTTCGTAGCATTTAACACCGAACAAATAGGCGCTGTATTTCACTGCTAAAAATCTAATTTTGGAGTTGGTAAAGATGAAATTGCTCTCCTAAGGACGGTCCCGGTTAATATCCGATTTCTCCTGTTATCGTCACATTAAGGCAAAGAAAAACAAATTCTAATTACTTCTGGACTTCAGGGAGAATGTTTCCCGTGTAATAAACACCGCAGGTTTGCTCATTCAAATGTAGCGGGGTGGAAACAGATTTCTTGGGGAAAGAGCAAGTGCTCGTTGTGGGTGAGTGGCAGCAGTCATTGTCAAATCCAGATTATTTTCTTTGTGAACGGAAAGGTCCTGCCTAGCAGTGATACAAACTTGAAATGGCATTGCCTGAGGCAAATAATACCCTGTCCAATGCATTTGATTTTGCGAAGATAACAAGCTGAGTTACGTTTCTGCTTTCAGTAATATTAATGGTTCAAGGAAAAGGACTATCGGAAACCAAAACAGATGATGAAATCCGCCCTTTGTTCTGGCATCACTTAAGGTAAAAGCTAGCGGTGCCTCAAGGAAGTCTTTGCAAAAAGCGGTATTTAGTGGTTTATGAAGAAAAATAGAATTCGTAACGTATTTTTGCGAGATTTACAGCTGCTGGGGATTTTGGTGGAGCATTTGGTTAAATACGTAATGAATAATTCAGAGCGGCTGATTTATGAGCCCCGTCAGATAGCCTAGCAGCCAGCGTCCGTGGCCTCAGACAAAGGCAGAAGTGCACAGTGCTGGGTGAGGCAGCGCCCACCGGGATGTCAGCACTGCACTGCGAGTGCGGGATGGGCAGAACAGGGAAACCTCCCTCCAGAAGCAGGCAGGCCATTCCGGGGGCAGAAGGGAGGTGGTGGGCAGGTGCCTGCTGAGGGGCACCGCGGTGCCGTGCTCTGCTGAGCTACTGCACAAATGGGAAGCTGAGGAAGGGGGAGGTTTCCCTGATGAGCCTGCAGTCTTAATTAACCAGGCTTAACAAAAACAGTTACCACAGATGAGGCTTAAAAGGAGATAAGAGTGATAAAAGTGGATCTCAAACAGGGAGGAGAACGCGAGCAGAGATTTGAATGTTGGAGGGCGCCGTGCCTCTGCCTGGGCAGCAGGCACCAACACAGACTCCTTTCCTGCACGGCCAGAGGCCCACTTCCATACGGGATCTCTTGATCTGCGTTTTCAGAAACGTAAATTCCAAGCTGAGCACAGCATTTCTTTGCACATCTCTTTGCAGCGCGTGCTCTTCGCCTCTCCACGCAGATGCATTTTGAAGGAACTTTGGGTTTGAAGTTACACAGCAACCTCTGAAAAATGGCAGTGTGTCACCACTGAAAATGAGGGCACATATTTATCCCACGTTCCCCGCTTGCCACAAAGGCCTGTGCTGAGCATCCTGGGCTGTAACAAGTGAGTGGATGCCAACATGTTGAGAGCGGGCTGCTCGCAGACATCACTGCTCCGTTTGTCTTGGTGGAAGGAAGCAGCAGTGATCTCTGGACATAACAGAGCTGCTCAGTGCTGCTCAGCCAGCCCTTGCTTGGGCACAAGTCTCCTTACAGTTGTTGTGCAAGAGGCAATAGGGAGACAGCCCTGAGGTCACCTGCTCTGCCGTGGTGCTGTGTGTGTTGGGGCTGGGAACCGGGGGACAGCAGCAGTGAGACTTTGGCAAAGTTGGAACGTGGATCTCTGCAGCTTCTTGCAGCTGAATGGGATTTGACTTCATGCACAGAAGTTAAATGGATGCGATAACTCCGGCTGGTTTTGTCACCAATAATTCCTGCCTGAAGCAGGATATTAAAAAGGACAAACGAATTAAAAACAAAACTGCTACTGACGGTGCATTTTTATTTCACTCTCTTAATGTTAAATTAATTGTTGACAGGGATTATTTAGGCAGAATGGGTTTGTGCTATAGTTTAAATTAAGCCATTGTGTTATTACTTAGCATGCAGAAAAGAACCTTCCAAATTCTGAAAAGGTCACAGCTGTTAATCATCTCAGGAAGGCAATAAAATATTCCCGTAATGACTCAACTGAAAGGAACAGCCGAGATGTGGAGCTCAGCGGTGCGTGCGGCTGGGCGCGAGGTGCGGCGGGGCTGCGGCTGCTGGGGAGCGAATGCAGCTGATAGCTGCCTCTGATTAATTCCTCTTGTCAGCCGTGGTGGCAAAGGTTCCCAGCTAGCCGTGCTCACTGCGAAGGAATGCAGCCTTCGGGGGGGTTGTTTTTAGCTCTTTGGTTTAAGAATTGCAGATCCCGCCTGGGCTGGATGTCGGACTCCTTGGGCTGCCAGCAGGTCGGTGGCTGCGGCGTGGGAAAAGCCATCCAGCAACCTTCTCTACACCTGCCTGACATCCTTGTGTTAAATAGGAGGAGCAGGTAAAGCGCAAGTAAAAGAATTAACAAGCTCTCAAGTGATTCAGAAGTCTTTGGTTAGCCAAGCTGCGAAGAAGGTCCTCCTTCCCCCTCATCCCTTAAAGCTGGTGGGTCCTCACTAAAGAGGAGCACCTTCAGGTTATGGAGCACAGTAGCAGAATGACTTTGATTCTTCCTTTTATCCCATTATTCATGCTTTTATCTGTTACCACTGTGATATGTTTTTTACTGCTTGCATTAATACCAGGAAATGGATGTTGACAATCAGTGTGTGTTAGCTGTAACATGCCTGAAAGATAGCTGTCTTCTGATTCTAGCCATTCTTGATATTAATCCCAGTGGACCTTTTATGTTCTCTTTGTATTTCCTTTCAGACCCATCATTTCTCTGCAGCACACCCTGCCAGTTCATGCGTTGGCATTCGGTTTGTTTTCCCTTGCCTGGAGTATCCCTATCCACAGTCATTTTTACTGATAAGTGAGTGGATTCCTCATGTTTTAGGCAAATGAACTAAGTAATCCAGAACTGCCCTGAGTGCCATGCTGCTCCTGCATCTCTCAGGCTGGTGTGTTTTCCTGAAGTTTGCTTTGCCATGGCTTCTATCAGCCACAGCATCTCTTTTTTTGTTCCAGCTCTTATTGGTCTGCACTTTGCAGAAAGTGCACAAATGGGCATTTGAAGCTGAGGTGGAATATAATGGCTTCCCACCTCTAACCTTGCATTTACTTTTTGGAAACAGGGTGGGCATTCTCTTATTTTTAAATATTTTAAAGACACTGGCTGGCTTATTTAGCTGTTAAAACATGTTTTTTTATTCCACGGCCATAATCCTTCCCTGAACTGGTGGGGCCAGGCTGTTTTCATTGGTGTGCCATGCGTGGGCCTCCTGCTTGGATTTGCATTCTGTGCAGAAGATTAATCTCTAGGTCATCAAATTTGAGTCTTCTGAGGACAGGCCATGAGGAATTCTCTGTGCTGCATGTTTCTGAGTTGCTGGTCGTACAGAAGTGCTTTTCCAGATGGCAGCTCCCCTTACCCCTCCCACTGTGAAGCCACAGTACGTAAGTGAGGGCTGCTTGGGGCTGAGCTCTGTTGTTTTTACCCAGTGCCCCCATGGGCACACGGTGCCTTGCAGCATGCCCAGAGGCACACAGTGGGTGGCAGAGGCTGTTCTCTCTCCCAGGAGTTACCAGGCAGCCTGAAGCACGGCCTTCTGGAGCCCAGTCTGTGTAATGTGCGACTTCAGTGGACATCCTGGGGTGTCTGGTCTGCTCACCAGCCGTGCCCAATCCCTGCTGGACCCCTTCACAGACTCACAGAATCACAGAATCGCCAGGGTTGGAAGGGACCTCAAGGATCATGAATCTCCAACCCCCCTGCCACATGCAGGGCCACCAACCTTCCCACCTAATGCTAGACCAGGCTGCCCAGGACCCCATCCAATCTGGCCTTGAACACCTCCAGGGATGGAGCATCCACAGCCTCTCTGGGCAGCCCCTTCTGATGGGAGAGAGGAGTTCTGCATGGGCTGTGCTGGAAGATGGGAGTCAGAACTGCCCTCCTCTTCTCTAGGTACCACAGCCCCGAGCAGCACCACTGCTTCCCATCAGACCATCAGTGCTGCTGCTGGGCCCCGTGGAGCCCAGGCCCTCCCTGGGATGTGATTTTTAGGGTTGCAGTAATTTATCCACAGATTCTCCTGTAGCTGGGAGAAGTCCCTGCGTGTGAGAGTCAGTGCAGCTCCGGGACACGTGCATCTGCAGGAGCATGTGTTGTGACAGCTCCCATATGTTGCCACCTACACGAGGAAATGTGATTTCTGCCTCATCAGCCTTAATCCTTCCTGGGAGAGAACGCAGGCGTTTCGCAGGACGCTTGACTGTTGACCAGCCTTCCACCATCATTGCTCCAGGTCCCTCGTGTCGTTTCTAGAGCCCGTTAATCTGTTTGCAGCCCTGAAGTCCCTTGCTGCCTCCCCATACATCAGCACTGTGAAATGATTTCCCTGTGCGTTGTCCATAAATATGAAACCCGTGTTGTTTTGTGCCAGCAGGAGCGCAGTGATGGGAACTGTATGGGGGGCAGCAGCCATCCTGCTGTGAGTACAGGAGCTCTCCCTCAACCAGCCTCCTTCCCCATGTGGAAGATGCTGTGTGGCTGTGACTGAGAGATTATCCCAAAGCACAGATCAGATCTGTAAGAAGAGATTAAATTTACTTTTTTTTTTTTTTTTTGTTAAGCTGGATTCGTCCCAGGTTGGTCGGTTTGTTTCTGTGCCAGTATTGCAAGGCACCATGCTGCAGTTGGAGCAGCAGTAGACAAAATCCAATGAATTCACCAATTGCTCTTTAGGCTTATTTAATATTTTTAATTGGTCTTTTGTCCCTTAATAAGCTGTCTGTTGTCCTGCGGATCATGCTGTTAAGTAGAGCAATGGGTTTACTTTATTCCCCATATATAAACAACCAAGATTAAACCTGCAGTTGCTGATGGAGCATCACTGGAAATTGTGGAGCCAGATTTCATCAGAGTTTTGAAAAACAACTTGCTTTTCAGTGAAAGTAGTCCTCCAGTTCACGTGTTAATATCTGAGGATTGAAAATACTGGTGAGTGTCCACATGGAGTAAAAGGGAAAACTGTTCCATGTTTTTGTCAAAATAACTTGAAGTTTGGCCAGTCCAAAATTGGAGGTGGCCACATGACTGTGGGGAGTTGATGATCTCTGGTAAAATGAGGCTGAAAAAACAGAAGGTCACACCATAAACCACAGATCTGTGCTCTGCTTCCAACACAAATTAGGCAAAGTACGGCATTGTTTCGCCAGGACTGCTTTCAGTGCTCATGGCTCTGCCTCTCACTAAGCACAGCGTGCAGGGAAGCATGCCATTTTCATGATGTATTTCCTCTGTCTTTTGCTCTTTCTGAGGTTCGTGCTCATCCCATGAATTCTTTTATGAATTCTAAGCAGTATGTCACGAAGGTAAACAGTACAAGTTGCAGATACAAGTGATTCATATCTGGTTTAGTGCACATTGTGGTCAGGATGCATGGGCATTGTGTGCACCTACCTTGTTGGCCTTCAGCCCAAACCATGGAAAGAGGTTTAATGGAAGCCCTCTTTGGCATCACCACCAATGGTAATTTCCACCTGGCTCCACTCATGCATGGTGGGAAAAGAGAAGGAGAGGATGTGAGTGCGTTGGGATGCCTCACCTCGGCTGCTGACCCATGCCCAGCAATGGGGGAGGCACACAGTCCTCTGTGCTCCTGGGTAATCTCACAGACGTGCCATTGCTGTGGTGGCAGAGCCAGTGCCACCCAGTGTCACAGACAAGGGGAAACTGGTGTAATGCAGTGAGCCTCCTTCTGCACCCTGCAGCTGAGGGGCATTCTGGAAACCGAGGGTCACAAGGGGTTTCTTTCTTTTGTTTAAACATCTTCCTGCCTGGTCTAGCATTAAATGGGGAGGTTGGTGGCCCTGCATGTGGCAGGGGGTTGGAGATTCATCATCCTTGAGATCCCTTCCAACCCTGGCCATTCTGTGATTCCTGGGTGGCTTTTTTCCCTTGGAGAGGCATGACTGTTGAGATGCTTTCCTGGAGGAATTTCAGAGCCCCCAAATAAGCAATAGCATCCCAATAGAGTGCACTCGTGTTGCAGCTTGTTTACTTGAGGAAATATGCATAACACAAATTGTAATTCATTAATCTGGATGCATTTTCCCGTAATCGTTAAATTAGTTTTAGACTCTTTTTAACCAATTTCATGGTGCTGATCTGCATGTCAGATCTGCGCATAGACATTGAGGTTTGGAGAATACTTCCACTGAAAAGCCTGTACTTGTGTTGAAAGCTTTAATATTGAATTATTGATACTAGGCCAGGAGTGGCTAGGTATGCTTGCCTCCAGCTCTAGAAGCATATTGTTTAGTGCACTGTAATCTTTTCCAGTAACAATTTTCTGTTTCTTGCAATGCATATCTCTATTTGGCTGACAGAGCAATGTTTTTTTGCTCATCATCTCTACATCCAGAAAGGCAAATCAGACTTTATAGAAGCCTGGGAAACATGCCGGGAGGTCAATGAGTCACTTGCTTTTTCACATCTTACCTGCATGAGGTCTTACAGAGTTCTGCTTTGAAAAAGTGGGACAGACAGAAGCAAGGTAAGGTATTGCTTAAAAAGGTGCTGCTTTCTGTGGTTACTGTCAATTACACAAAAAGTTTTGGGAGAAGGAAACTTTCCTTCATAGCTGCTGGAGGTAGGCAAGAAATAGTGGGAGAGTTCTGAGCAAGGGAGGTTATGTGAGCACAGACATTCCCGAAAGCTTTGTGGGAAAAAGGGGAAGTGCTTTGCCTGGGAAAGCTGTATGGTCTGCACCGCTGGGACACCTGAATTCCCTGCTGGATGGGATGGAGCTGGAAGGTTTGGGATTTCCTGAACACTTTCAGGTATGGGAAGAGACCAGGTGACCTCTTGAAATGCCTCCCATATCTGTTCTCTGTTCATGAAAGCGGTGTGTTAGATACTACAGAGAACCTCTGTGACAGCATAGAAAGATTTTCTGTGCCTCTATAATGCGTATAGTAAAATTACAGGAGCGAGCATAAAAACCATTTATCTTTGGAAATGCTGCTGATGTCCTGCTCCAAGGGCTGTTCTGTACATGCATGAACCAAATGCAGATCTTGCTGTGCTACACAAACCCACGAGAAGTGGGATGCCTGGTAGCAGCCCTGCTGTGTAGCACTGCTCTGTACGGAGCATCTTCTTGGGATTCTCCTTGTGCAGTGTGTGGTGCTACTAATGTCTGCGAGGCATAAGGGCTGGATCTACAACATAAGCAGTGCAGGGAGGGAGAAGGATCGTAACATTCTCATTGTTGCTTTTACCTGTGTCCTTTTCCCTGCTGCACTGTTGGTCTTGCAGTTCCTCGCTGCAATTAAAGTCTCTCCCTGTGCTTCTGACGAAGGTGTAAGTCCCCTTGTGCATGTGTCTGTGCCGTGAGCTGTAGGTCAGAGTGGAAAATAATTGCTGGAAAGATTGATGCCTGCAGTTGCATAAGAGCCCAGCGCATGCGTCCCATCCGCCTGCCCCAGCTCTGGTGCTGAGCGTGCCATGGGTGCTGCCAGGACAACCTGCTATGCTCAGCACGGCTCTGTTGGGCTGCAGGGCACACCCTGGTCCTCCATATCTCTTGGTGGGCTCATTCCATGCATTGGATGTTTGCCTCTCTATGCAGAGGTACGCCTGTGGTCTCTCCTGCCTCCCGTCTCCGAGTCATTGCCATCCATAGTGCTGCCATCCATAGTGCTGCAGAAGCTGGGTTCCAGCAGCAGCTCCTCCACTCGCTCACTGCCCTCCGGGTGACTGCAGGGATGGCTGTTGTTGGTGTGGTAAAGCTCTGCCCGCGTTGGCGAGTGCTGCTGTGCTCAGTAAGAGCAAATCCAGAGGCAGACAGTGAGGATGCTGTCTGTGGGCACTGTGTCCACACCACAGTTCTGAGGGCAGGGTGCAGGCTGACTGCAGGAGCCGTGAGCCCCAGCAGTGCCCTGCCAGCTGGCTTTCCCCTGCAAGGACCCACTTTGGGAGCAGCAGTACCTGCAAGTTCCTTGCATGACGCAGAGCGTGGATACCAGGGCTAGACTTTGCCTGTGTGCTGCCATCTCAAATATGATAAAAGAGAGAAATAGAAGGGGGAAGGTAGTCTGCTGCAAGTGCACGCTACCTAGTTACTATGGCAGTTAATCAAGGGACCATGGAAACAATGCAGCTGATGTTCTGTGGCTGCTTCTGCTGCTCCCACCTTTAAACTGGGTCAGCCAGAGGAGCAGGGAGCAGCGCTGCTGGGTGGGGGCCCGGTGTGACTGTGGGCTGTGTGTTTGCAGAGGGGGAGGAGAGAAGGTGGTGAGGCAGCAAGGGATCTTACCGGTAACTTGTGGTGTAGCATTTGGGAAAACAAAACAAAAGGATCCCCAGATCAGGGAATCTTCCTGTCGGTCTCTAGACTGCATCCACGTTGCTTATGTAACAGGACCAATTTCTTTTTCAATGTCAAAACACTGCCCAGGTTTGCTCAGTGCCTGCATGTCTTCCTTACTGAGGGATAAATCTGTGCACCATTAATCTGATTCTTGGTCCTCTTCTTGTCTTACGTAACAGAATGAACAACAGCTGCCAATGTTGGCCAGGTTAATTATACCTCTGTGGATAATCCCTCACTCTATTTGGTTCCAGCTGTTCTGGATGGAGCTGGATGTACCTACGCAGGGTTTGAAATGCAGCAATGCTGCGTCTTTAATCAGCATTCATTTTGTTTGCCATGCATCTCGCCCTGGCACCTGGCAGCCTGGATGGAACCACTCAGGTCCCAGCCCCAGCAGTGTAATTCTGTTGTATTTTTAACTTCAGGAAGGCTCATGCATTGAGTGCAGCCGGGCCGTCCTTCTTTTGTGTTAGCAACTCTCTTGTTCTGTGTCTTCTATTAGGAGCATTATTTGGTGTCACTTAGGAGGAGGTTAATAGCTGCTGTGCTTTGTGTGACACGTGCCATGTTCACTCGCCGCAGATTTTGTTCTATGAGATAAAGTCACGCAATTTTCTCTTAAAAAAAAAAAGAAAAAAGAAAAAATTGAATATAATTTCTATTAATTAAGTGCATTACGAATGTTACCTAACATTCTCAGGGATTAAAACGAAGATTACTTCTTGTCACTGTCAGCATCCCTTCCTACGTGCCTCTAAATACCGTTTCTGTTATGGGGAGTGTTACGGTTACTGCTGCATTGTAGCCCTGAGCTCTCCTTGCAGAGCCACCCAAAGGGCTGTGGGAGTCCTTCCTGCACCCCCAGCGCCCCTTCCAGGCATGGACACGTCCCCTTCCTGCTGTGCTCTGTGATGGAGTTGCTGGTGGTGAATGGAAACCCTGGTTTTTAAACTGGACATCGTATGGAGTAAAGTTTAATGCAGTCAAATCAAGAGCAGTGGTGAACAATTGCTGGTTTCTGTGAGTTCCCAACAGTGAGGACTAACTCATGGAGCTTATTTATTTTGGATAATGAGATACGGCTTTTTTCCTTAGCATTGGGGTAGATTCTCCATTTCTGCCTGTCCCCTTCTTCATTAAGCAATAATGCAGGGAGAGTGCTTAAGACACCTAAACCCACTGCACACAAAGAAGGATTTGTGCTTTGTTTGTGATGCTTCAGAAGAGACATCGCTGGGAGTTTTGACCTTTAAATACGTTCTTTGGTGCTTTTTGATATTTAAATTGAAACAGTATCGCTCCTTTCCTCTTCTCTTCCCTTTAGAGTAGCTCCGTAAGGTCCTGCAATGACAACTTGCACTGCTTCAGCTTTTAGGTCTCCCAAAGAAGTCAAGGCTGCCATTGCTGCTGTGATAAGGGAACATGCAAACCGTGATGGCAGCAGGCAGGCAGGGCTGGGTGTGCAGCACCAGTAAGTCCAGGAGCTGGGATGGCAGGGATGGGGAGGTCTGAGGCAGCAGCACTGCTGGGAACTGCAGTTGGCTCAGATGAGAGGGGATGTAGTGGTGCTGGATGGGAGCAGCACACTGAGGTGCTGGAACAGGCAGCGTTCCACAGAGAGGCATTGGATGCCCCATCCCTGGAGGTGTTCAAGGCCAGGTTGGATGGGACCCTGGGCAGCCTGGTCTGATATTGGACATGGAGGTTGGTGGTCCTGCCTGCAGCAGGAATGCTTCATGACCCTTGAGGTCCCTTCCAACACAAGCCATTCTGTGATTCCGGGGCCAGCACTAAGCAGCTACCAGCATGGGAGGCTGTGAATGCCATAGGAGATAGATGCTGCTGTCTGCTCAGCAGTCCGGGGTGGGCAGCATGCAGACAGAGCATCCCTGCGGCTGTGGGACCTGGAGCAGCAGACACTAATAAAGGAGAATAAATGCCTGCCAAAAAAAAAACCTCGTGCTGCTTCAGGCGGAATTTTCCATTCTGCCGAGCAGTTTGGTGTTTGTGTGCTCAGACTTTCAAGTCACTCGAGTGAAATAGCAGAAGTTGTTCCAGCACTGCAGGCAGCAGCAGTTCCTCCTTGTCAATCAGCAGAAGTCAGAGGGTTGCAGCAGGACTGGGCGCCCATATTGGGCAGGTGTTCTCTCTGGTCAGGCTGGCATCTTACAGTGTGTTTCGGTAGGGCTGTTCAGGAATGCAGTGAGGAATGTGGAAGCTTTATCAATGTTTGGGCTTCAGGGAATCTCCTTCTCTTGGTCGGAGCTGCCGTGGACACAGGCACTCTCCAGCACTCTGCCACGTCCCTGTGCTGGCATTTAGTGGCTGTCAGTCGTGCATTATTTTAAGAATAGTGGTGGAGGGAAAACTGGTAGTCAGATAGTGGGTAAGCAGCCGATATGTCAAGAAGAGGTTTGAAATACTACGGGTTTAATTACTGCCTTCTACCATGAAAGACACAGGTGGGAGTCATTAGCTTGAAAAAAAGGAACCCTAAACCAACTCACCCCAAGGCAACTTCTTCTTCAGTTCTGATTTGAAAATAGATAACAGTGAAATTGCTGGAGTGCCGGGTAACACAAAAAATGAGAAAATTGCATCATGAGACAGAGATTGACCAGAGTGATCTTCTTTCCAGGATGGGTGGCAGAGAAAGGGGATGTATTTTGAAATTCAAATTGAGATTCAAACAGGGCGTAGCTGGAAGCAAATACTGGAAAGAAGATGTGCTGCAGAGCCCAGCTGAGGAGATTTCCGCTTCAGTAAGGTTTGCTTAACTCTGCTCAGAATCCATGGTTTGGTTCTTCAGAAGGGCTCCAAGAGCCCTCCTAGGGCTGTTGGTCACAGAGGTGACCGATGGTCTGAGCAGGCAGCGCTGCTCGCTTTTCTTTGTTGCATGGAGCGTGGACTTTGGGAAGCTGCACCATTGCAAGCACAGCTCGTGGCTAGCAGAGGAGCCTGCAGGAGTGCTGACTAACTTTGTTAATAAACAAAGACCATTAAAATATAATGAGGACGATGAAGCAGTGCAGGCGTTGTTACACATTGTTGCGGTGTGCTGCAGTTCACCCCTGCTCCATGCCGCCGAGATCCCAGCTGCCCGCACCCCCCGAGCCGTCCTGGTGCTGGCGGTGGCACAGGGTCACCTCGGGCTGGCGGTGCCCGGCGGCTGCGGTGTCCGTGGGGAGAGGAGGGAGCGATGCTTCGTGCGGCACCGCCGTAACCATGACACTACGGACGTCATCCGGCGAAAATAGCAGTCGGGGCGGCTGCGGAACAAAGCTGCAGCAGCTCCGCTGTTCTGCGCGAGGGTCCTTAGCGGGGCGATGCCGTGTGCCTGCGGCTCATTTGCATAGAGATTAACGACCCGCTCTAAACTGCTTTCTGGCTTTTCCATCATCAGAAATAATAGCAGAATTGCAAACGCCGCGGTGCGCTGAGGGCTGTGCCGTGGTGTTACACTGCTCGTGGAACCACAGCGTCGCCGAGTATCACGCAGTGGAGGGGACCCACAAGGAACACTCAGCCCAACCTCCCCACAGCAGCACCCAAGCCCAGCTCTGTGGCAGAGCGGTGTCCCAGCGCTCCCTGAGCTCCAGGGCTGACCCGCTGCCCTGGGAGCGGTGCTGTGCCCACCGCCCTCTGGGGCTCAGCCTTTCCCTCACCCCCCAGCCCTCCCCTGACGCAGCCCCGTGCCATTCCCTTGGGCCCCGTGGCGCTGAGCTCTGCTCTGCGTTGCTCCTGCACTCCCTGTGAGGTTGTGGGGCCGCCATGAGGAGCTGTAGGGCTATGAGGAGCTGTAGGGTGGCCACGGGGAGCTGCAGGCCTCAGGTAGAGCTGTAGGTCTACCGTGATACCTCCACCCGTGGAAGACTGCAGATGCACAGCCCAGCTGCTGAGTGCCTGCTGGAGCACCTGGGTTGCACTGAGGGGTTCCTGCATTTTCCTCCTGTGCTGTTGTGGTGTTTGTTTGCAGTAACTCACAGTTGAATTTGCGGTTTGCCTGCACTGATGCCAAGGCCTGCCAGCTCTGTTTCAGTTTCCCCCAGAGTGCTGTGACAAAAGGATTACAGGGAGCCATCGCATCCGTAACGTGAGGAAAGCAAATCCATCCTTTGTTTCTAATGAAGTTGCTTGAGATGGGCTTGAGGGTCGCGAGGAGGAAATGGCAGCAAGGAGAGGGGAAGCCCATGTGCACACTGCGACTGACGTCAGCAGCCTGCAGGTCCGTGGGGCCCGTGGTCCTCGTGCTGGAAATGGGTTTTGCCAGGAAAATTTGGAGTTTACTGATGATTAACAAAATCGGTGAGCAGAAAGATGAATTGCTATTTTGGACGTTTGAACTCCTTTTCAGAAGGAATGAGTTATTTATATTCGTACATAAATAGTATTAGTGGAGCTCTCTCCTGCCTTAAATAAATTGTCAGAGAGTAAAGCTGATGTTAAGCAATTTTGTCTCTGGTGTTAAAAATGAGCTACAATGTTATGAATAATCTTCAGACCTTTATTTGTACTGCTTGGAGAAGTTGAGGAAAATTTCACTTGACTTCAGGGAATAAATTCAACAGAAATGTTGGAGCACTTGTTTTTCTCTCATTCCCTTGGGCTTTTCGAGCCTAGAAGCCGGACATAATTTTTGCATGAGACATTCAGGGCCGTGCAATGATTTACGAGTTCTCCTTTAAGCTTACGGTGCACTTTCTTCCACTGATGGTATGTCAAAAAAAAATAAAAGGGGTGATGGAGTTCAAACAGCGTTCCTTCTTCCAGGAGGGCTCTCTCAGCTGAAGGCAGCTTTGGGAGCAGCGTTTCCCAGCTCGTGGAGGTCTCCTGGGTCGCCTGCTGAGGTTGGGAGCTGGCTGTCTGGTGGGTGATGGCTCTGACTCATCTCCATCCTTAGCCTACTCACACCGCGCAGCGAAACGTTCTTCAAAGGAAGGAGAGCTGGAAAAAGTTTTCACTCCTGGCAACACCCACAACAAAAACTTGAGTCAATATATTCAACACAAAGTAACTGACATAAAAGGAATCCAAATGTTTTATTTTATTTGGCAAAAGACGTTTCAGCCGGAGAAGAAAGGTGAATCCCTCAACTAACGGCACGACCAAGACAGCCAAAAACAATCCATCATCTCTCTGCATCAAAGGCACTGCCGGTGCTCTCCTTCTGCTTCCTCAGATCAAAGTTGCCTGTATCCATAAATTACCTTTATTCAAAATTGCTGATGGGTTTTCTATCAACTCCTTCTCACTGTGAGATCTCAGAGGTGCTCAGCACGAAGCGCGGGGGGGAAGCAGTGAGAGGGGGCTGAGCGCACCAGGGAGCTTGGAGGTAACGTATCCAGCACAAACTAATGGATATTCTGGCACTGTCCTGTGCTCTGACCCACAGACGCCAGCAGAACTGAACCTCAGTGTTCTGTGTAAGTCCTGGGCTGCTCAAATGCCTTTTGATTTTTTGAGACCTTTGCCATAAATAAGTCAGGCAGGATACCATAAAATGGATACCACGGAATGGCTTGGGTTCATAGGGACTTTAAGACCCATCCAGTTCCAACCCTCTGCTACAGGCAGAGCTGCCACCCACTAGATCAGGATGTCCAGGGTTAAAATGAGATGGCATGTTTTCATCGCCCTTACATATCTGTAATCTTTTCAGACTCCCACTGACTATGAAAGTGCTCATTGCCAGCCATGGGGCCTGGTAGTTTCCTTCCTGTGGAAATCAGTATGGTTACAAGCTGGTAAGCAGGCTGGTATTTTATTTTATTTTATTTTTTTAAGTACATACATATAAATAAAATATAAAACACAGAATTGTCAAACAATTCAAGCATTTCCACTCTGCCCCCTACCAAGCTGCAACCGCTTCCGCAATAGTTCTCAATCACAGAAGCAATTGAGAAAAAAAAAAAAAATTGTGTACTGTATTTTAGCGTGGTATCTTGAGAGAGCAGCTCATAAAAAGTGCATGAAGTTAGTCATGAAAAAGGCCCATCCTTCCTTCTGCCCACACGCTCCTCCGTCCAGCACCGCACTGCAGCAGCAGCCCCAGGTCAGCCCTTCCAGCTGCTGACGGATCACACCTGGAGGCTCCTCAGCCCCGGGGCTCTTTGATGACATCCCGCTGAAGCCACTCACCTGTTGGTAAAGCAGCACCAGCTTTTTGTGGGCTGTCACGATCTTCCCTGCAAAGTTTCCCTTCCGTTGCCTGCTGCTGCCACCTCTGACACCAGGAGAGGGGCCGACGCCGTTCCTTGCGTTGGTTTGCGTTGGTTTCAAACCTCTGGGCTGCTCTGGGGGATCTTTGCGCAGTGCAGAACCTCACGTGGACAAATAGCTCGTTTCTGCTTTGAGCCAGCTTTGTTTTTCTCCCTTTCCATTTCTTTTCCTCTCCATTTCGGCGAGGCCCAGCTCCCCGTGCCATGGCCAGCCCTCTGCCTTTCAGTGACAGGTTTGGGAAGTGCCGACAGCTCGCACTGCCATGGGAACAGCACTTGCTTTCTAATCTGCTGTAATCAAGCACATAATCAACATAATTAATTTCTATACCGTTACTCTCCTTGCTTCAATTGCAAAACTAGCAGAAATTGCTAAATTGATCCTAATTTGGGGGGAGTGTTTTCCCTAAGTATTTTAGGTAATTTCCTTTTTTGCTAGCTGTTAATTGCTAATCATTGTATTGGTGAACTCTGTTTTACCTCGTGTTACCTTTGCTCAACTGCTCCGAGATGTTTCTGTGGAGATGTATGAGTTTGGAGTGGCAGCTCTTTCTCTGCAGAAAGGCAGCGTGATTCTTGGCTCTGATCCTGGGAGGACACCATTGCCATGGCAGGGGTGGGGTGGGTTGGCTTCCAACCCCAACCATTCCATGATTGTGTGGTTTTTGCTGAATGGTGATGACCATTTCCGTGGTTATTTCTGCAGGTGATGATGCAGATGAAGGCAATGCCAGCCTTTCTGCTTGATGCCCATCAGGTGGGAGGCTCAGGAAGCAGCCCCTCCTGCCCAGCACACTGCATGCCATGTGCTCTTTGCCCATTTCTCCTCTTCCTGATGCTCTGGGCTGTAGGTCAGTAGGGTGCCACTGTGGGATTGATTCCAGTGGTTTGGCATCCTCATCCTGAAGTTCCTGGTGGAATTTCACCTGAGCTGTGAGCTCCAGCTGCGCTAATTTAGCACAACAGTTCAAGTTCTTTTCATTGAGATGAAGGTACGTGTTCTGCTGTCACTTCTGCAGACCCAGCCTGTGTTTCCCAAGTAGTTTTGTTTTTGCTTTTCTTCTTTCCTTTTATATAGGAAAGGGGGATTATTATCATTGCAATTACCATGGAGACAATTACCATAAAGTATTGATCGACCAAGATAGATTAGTGAGCACAAAAGGATAGAGGCTGTCTCTATGGAAACATGGATGTTTAGAGAATTGTTTTTTCTCAGGGAAATAACTATTGTTTCTTTCCCTCAAACAAGCTTCTGGGTTAAAATCACTTTGTAGTTTTAATTATAATTGCTTGTGTTTTAATCTGAAATAGTCTTTTCTATTAAAAAAAAAAAACAACGATTTACTGAAGAGCTGCATCATTTGCAGTTTTCCTTAACATCAAAGACTAACTGAAACATATCCTTAACTGTTGATGACAAAGAGGCAAACAGGATAGGCTGCTCACTTGCAGAAGTTGACATGTAGCACTTGTGTGTAGTGGATCCCTGAAGGAGGAACCCATTGCCATTTGGTGATGGTGTGGTCAGGTTGGTACAAACATGCACTCATGGCCATCTTGGTGCCCTGAGGAAGAGCCTGCTGCCACCAAAATGAGCCCAGGAAGTTTCTGTCACTGTTTTGTTTCATTTCAGATGTAAAGGTCCGTAGCTGTTGTCTTGAAAATATGCAACACTGACGAGGCTGCAAGTTGTTGGGTCATTTCTTAAATTCTTCTGCTGAAATGAGCTGAGAATGTCGTCCTCCATTGGTCTGCAGTCGGTTTAGGTGCTTGAACCTCTAATGGCAGTACTCCCTTTTGGCACTGAATAGTTTCATTAAGCAGCATTCTGTGCCTCAGGACACGACGGAGCTGTTGTGCAGAGGAATTCCTGAGCATCTCTGAGGGGAAGGAAAACAAGGCAGGTGAAGCAGGGCTTAGGCAAGTACTGAGGCAACTGCATAAATGTGTGTGCTTGGTGCTGTGAGCTGGAGGAGCGTCTGAAACAGGTGGCAGAGGAAAGAAAAAGGAGAAGACTTGGAAGGACGATCTGATAAACAAGCAAATTGTGATTTTATCCTTCTTCATTTGTTTGTTGCCCTAAGCATTGAGAAGATGCTATTCCTTTCCTTCCCTTCCAGAGGAAAGCAGCCCAAGTGGGTAAAGAGGTCAGTATTGCTTTTACAGAAGTGATACAATAGCCATATTCCTTTTATTAAATGGAAAATGAAGCATATTGTTTGCCTGAGCTCTGCAGTTGGTTGCATCAAGCACTGCTTGATAGAACAGGAGAGGGGCCACCTGTAGCCACGGCCACCCCGTTGCTCCAGCTCTTTGCTGTCCGCATTGGAGAGGACTCTCGTGTTTAATGGTTATCTTTTGACTTGACCAAAGCTGAGTGCTCAACGAGCTGATCTGTTCTTCTGTGATGCCGAGTGCCTGTTCCGCTGGAATGGATGGAGGTGAGCCATTGTGTCTGGAGAGGTGGCCCCTCAGGTGTCACGTTCCCCAAATCAGAAGCGTTTCTATCAGCTGCTGGCAGATGAGGTGAGCTGGCTGCAGGGCCCGAGCTGCACTGCTGCTACAGCTGTTAGCACGAGTTCCTTGGGGAAGGGGTTTTCTTCTCCATTGCATTTGCATGGCACCGGAAAACAGTGGCAGCTTGTGCTGCAAGTTGGAGGAGATGACAGCATTGGTTGGGCTTCCTGCATTGCACAGTCCTGAGAGAGGTGCAGGGCTCCTCACCCACCTGCCCTGTTGTGCTTCCTTCTCCCACGTGCCAGGCACATCCATGACATACAAGCAGAGGCAGTGATCCAGAGTAGGCTGTTTTTGTGTGCGTGCTAATCTATAATTAAGAAAGTAATGGCATCCTATGCTTATGTGTTGTTGAGTCTTCATTATGAACAGTGTAATTAAAGGCACGAGATAGTTCTGTGTCAGATTGTGATCTTTACAAATAATTAGCTTCAGGGGCACCGGCAGTTCGTGACATTTCGTGCCTTGCTGTACTGCTTGCATTAATTTTTCCAGTTGCTGGCAGAGGTGTACCAACGTGACTGCCGGATGTGATCTTTATGCCGTTGCATGGAAAGCAGAGATTTTCAGCCTTGTAATAAAAACATGAATGCATATACAGCACCTTTCTCCTAGGGAAATCCCGTGTGTCATCTAGATGTGAATCACCATAATTTAACATAAAACACAGGGAAGGGGCACATGCAGAAAAGAGAAGTAGCCAGGCTGCTGCTGGGTGGCGAGATCCAGTGCTGGAACAAACACAGCATGCAAGTGGGAGAAGGTACGGTCTCACTGCAGTTGAATAATACAGAGCTCAGTTCAGCTTCCAGCTAAGCTCCTCACTTCTCCGTTAACTGGTCTCAAAAGAAGTAAGATGTAAACGATCCCTTATGCAGTAAGAGATCCATTTGTTTACTCCTTATTTAGCAGGAGAGGAGAGCTGGAAGGGCTGCGTGGTCACTGCCACTTGCGTGCCCCAGTGCAAGTTTTATTTCTGTTGTAAAATGTGTCTTATGTAGAGATTGTATTGTAAGTAACCAGACTGTGTATTTGCAGTGCTGGTTGCCTGGAAAGTCCTGAAGTTATTTGGCAGCAGTGCCTATTGGAAGTGCAGGTATGAGTGCTGGAGCCAAGGAGGAATGCTAAGCCATTTGCTGCCCTTTGATCAGTTGGGTTAATCCATACATAGAACCACAGAACCACTCAGGGTGGAGAAGCCCTCTGAGCATCCCAAAGCCACCCCCCATGCCCACGTCCCTCAGTGCCACATCCCCACAGCTCTGGGACACCCCCAGGGATGGTGACCCCCCACCCCGGGCGTCCTGTGCCAATGCCTGATAGCTCCTTGGAACAGATTTTTTTCCCAGTACCCAACCTGACCCTCCCTTTAGGGTCTGCCCACAGAGATGTGGAATGTGGTGCAGGTGAGAATCCTGCCTACACAGGATTCCTGCCTACAAAGGCTTTCACTGGGGAAATCTTTTTTGCAAATTAAATGTGAGACTGGAAAATATTTTTAATGGTTTAAGAGCTAATGTTAAAGAGTTTCTTCAAACTCATCAGAAATGGGGATGATGATGCAACAGCAGAATTCAAGGGAAAAACGAGGTCAAAGAAAAAATGCTGAGCAGATTATTTTCATCAGCTTTGGCCATGGAGTGGACAGTCTTTCTCAATTTCCTCTTATTTTTCTAAGCTGAATGTGTATTCTAGCAGTTGACAGTACTTGTCAGCAGACACCGAAAACACACGCTCTGTAGGATCTTCCCTTCCAGAAACCCTGGGATCAGGGTTGGCTTGGGTCAGCAAGCACCAAGGTGTGCAGTCCAGGTGAGCTGCATTCTAACGGCTTTGTCTTCCAGCTCTCCTGCTAGCAACAGACGTCTTCCCTGCTGGGTGCTTTGCCTCCTAAGCGTGGGGGCACTGATGTGTTGTTGGAGGGCTGCTTTGAGGGAGGTGAACTGAAGAATGAATCAGGGAGAGCCAGCAGAAGGATGACAGGCTTTGGTTTGTTGACAGCACAGCTCAGCAGGGCTGGCTCTGGGTTGCTCAGCTTCTACACAGGGCCTTCCTCTCCCCTGTGACCGCACCAAGAAATCAAGTGTGGAAGGCAGAAGCTGCCCAAGTGTTAGCAGACAGACTGGAAAGGAGGGCCGGTTTGGGGTTTTCTCTGTTTCTGGCCATTGCCTGCTTCAGCACTGGTGTGTTTGGGAAGTGCTGAGTTTGCATCTGGGGCAGCACGTCGGTGTGGGAAGGGGAGCATGGGGCTGGGTCTGCTCAGACATCAGCAGTTGGGAGCTTTCCTTTGTTCACTTCCATCCATCCTGCCAGTTTCAGAGTGCCATGATTCCTTTCTAGCTTCCTTTTAAACTGAAACGCAGTCTAGCCCACACCTCGCTGACAGACACTGCTTCACATTCTGCTCTTCACTGCTCATTGTGTTTATATCCCCATTATTTCTAGCTGTGTACACACAAAAACAATATTATTCCCATTTGCACTGTCACAAAAACATTTTCTTTCTGTGCTGTGTCTCTTAGAGGTCTGGTTCCCTTTGCTAGCTCAAGAGATGTTAAATATTTAGTGTTACGTTAAACATTTCATCAATTAAACCTCGCACTGCTTGAACAGAGCTTGCAGAAAACGTCAGCATGAAAGAAAATAAGGCCAGGCGTGAGGGAAAAGAGGGGTTAGGCAACAGCACGGCATCCTTGTCTGCACAAAGCAATACAAAACAGGCACAGACCTGCAGGTGATGTGCGGGTTGAACGGAGCTTGAGGCGCCTGGCTGTGCTGCTGGGTCCATCTCACCTTCCCAAAGGCAGGCTGCTGGTCTCTTGCTTGTTTTTCCACAGTTAGCTCTTTTTCTAAGCACTTTCTGGCTTTTCGTTCTGCTTTTGTATCTTTAGGTATTGGATAGTGATAGCACAAGGGGGGATGGTTTTAACTGAGACAGGGGAGGTTTAGGTTGGATATTAGGAGGAAGTTTTTCGCCCAGATGGTGGTGAGGCACTGGAACAGGTTGCCCAAGGAGGCTGTGGATGCCCCATCCCTGCAGGCATTCAAGGCCAGGCTGGATGTGGCTCTGGGCAGCCTGGTCTGCTGGTTGGCGACCTGCACACAGCAGGGGGTTGGAAATAAATGAGCATTGTGCTCCTTTGCAACCCAGGCCGTTCTGTGATTCTGTGAAATACTGCTAGGTGGTTGGACTGGATGGTCGTGGAGGTCGTTTCCAACCTTGGTGGTTCAATGAGACCTGCAAGGCTCACCTGCTGCCAAAAGCCCCCACTCCAGCCTTCTGCATGTGAGACTATCGATGGCTGCATCCATGTCAGTGGGAGTTGGGTTATTTTGGTGTTCCTTCAGCAAGAAGATGTAAAAATTTGCAGGCTGCTATCTGTTTGTAACAGCACATTGACACAGCCCAGGAAATGATGGGTAATTGCACGCAGCATATGCAGCATTGTTTATACAAATTCCTGTGCTTACCCATCTCATATCCGCCCCTGAAATCCACAGCGAAAACACACCGTAACTGACAGCCTGTGAGCCTTGGTAAGGTTCTCAGCTTATTTCCTCTACTTTATTCTGGTTGAAAAGCGAGAGGGAGAGGAGGCAGAACCGCAGAAGGAAATACCAGGAGCATCGAATAACATCTATTGAGCGGCGGCGCGTAAGAGAGAAGTGGTATTGACATGGTTTGTGCCTGCTGTTTGTTGTCAGGAAAGTCATTGTGTAAATCAGGCATGTGTTTCAGCTGGGCCTCCTCGGAGCTTCGTTTCCTCTTTGCCTCTTCAGTTCAGCTCTTACCTATAAAAACGTGTCAGCTTTGAATTGTAAAAATGTTTCTCTGTTGTTGTTCTAACCAAAATGCAGCTTGCCTGAGGAAATGCAGCCGGTCTTTTAGAACTCTGCGTAGTAGGGGTTTGAATTTCAGGTCTTAATTTGTTCTGTGAGAGCTATGGAGAGTCATTTTCATCAAACAAAACTTTGCTCCTGTCAACTCTCTACTTTGTTTTGATTGATCTTTTCCTTCTGTAGTTCAAATCCAGCCATTTTTCTGTGGCATCTACAGAAGGACCTCCCCCCTTCCCTGGGGAAACTATTGCTCAGCAAGTCCACAGGCTGTTACCATGCAGGCGATGAATAGCCCCGGGTTGTAGGCAGCAGCTGTGCTGGGTGCTGTGGGCATTGCTCAGAGGAGCTGCCCCTGTGCGTGGCTGTCCCCGAGGCAGCAGTTCCTGGGCTCCTTCCTGTGAGAAGGACGTGGCAGTTCTTCACGTCCCGGAGAAGTGGAGCGGATGGGAACGTTCCTGCACAGCCATCAGTATCACCTTCAGGTTCCAGGCACAGCAGGTTGGTGGTGGGAGCTGACCTGGGCTCCCCGCAGTCAGGGCCATTTATAATTCATGCCAAAAAGCTTTCAAGATCTGATGTGAGGGCTGTGAGCATCCAGAGGGACGTACTCCGCCTGTTCTCTTCGTGGTAGACATAGATGGGACCCATGCATATCACCGAGGGTTCCACCTGCTTTACAAGGGTAAGCAAAGGAAGGACAGGTGACACTTTGCCCCAATCAGCTTCATCTGCTCTCATGCCTAGTGCCCTCCAGATAAATCACATACACCAAGGCCTCCTTGGTCACACTAGTATTTTTTAAAGGCTGTGTTTTGTAAGATGCGTCCTTTCCTCATGAAAAATGAATGTGTTTTGATAACATAAATTATCCCCATCCTTCAGTTCCAATTAAAATCAATTGTGATGATAGAGTAAACGTTCAGAAAGCCCACTGTTGTTCATAGAGAGCTGATGGGAAAGATGAGTATACTTTTAAAAATAGCAACAATTTCTGGAATGAAAACCGAATTCCAAGCAGAGGCAAAGCAGCACGGATTTAGTCAACAACCAGAACTTCTTGGAGCAGAGGTCATACTGTGGGAGATGCTGACGACTTTAAGGAGCACATGTTGGGGTGGGGGACAGCCAGATGCTGGGACAGAGATGGACAGTGGGGTGTCACTGCCCCTGGGGGCTCAGAGCCACCAGGAAAGCACTGAGCATCCTGCACAGCTGGATGTGCTTGCAGCAGCACTTGGGTCAGCCACAGCTCCCTGCTAACCTGGAGTACCTGAAACTGGGATGCATGTGCTCCAGGCAGAGTCCTCAGGGCACTTCCTTTCATATCAGCATGCTCAGGTATCTTAGGATAAAGCATAGATGCAGCTCTGCAGCAGAAGCTCCCTGGGTGACTCTCTCCGAAGCACATCCCAGTGTCCTGGCAGCCCTGGGTAGAGTTGGTGCTCTCCCTGGCTGCAAGCAAGCACAGCAGGCAGGCTGGGCAATGTTCCTAACGGGCTTTTATATAGAATTACCATCTAGCAGGGGAATATGCAATTATTCAGAAGATCTTTCCAAATTACAAATGCTACCATCGAGATCTTTATTCAGGTGGTAACTGATACCTGCATGGAAAACGACAGAAAACAGAGAAATCTCATCGTCTTTAATCACTGACTTTGATTCCTGGGTGCTCTCAGGGGAAGGGCTGTTCTGGAAGAAGCTGCACAACATGATCTGCTGACTCCCATGCGTGGCACAGCGCTGCTGCTTCCCAGGTTAATGTGTAACCTGCAGCACTCGGGCTGTAGGGAAAATGAAGTGGTTTGCTTGGCTTGGAACCTAATGCTGTTATCTGAGCTGCTGCTAAAGGTATCAGAGTGTGCTCCAGTGTTCTGCTTTTGTATTAGATTTGCTTCTACTAAGAGGGATATAAATACATTTTATAGGCCGATTCCTAGAAATTAATATCTTTTTAAGAGCCTTCTTTGTGTCACCTGGGCTGTGGTTCGTGTGAGAGTAACTGCTGTACTCAGGGCAGCAGGTTTATGGCCCCAGCTGTGGTTTGCCCAGCAGCTGTAACTCAGAGGGCACCGTTAGCTGGCAGCAGCCCTTTCTGCAGTTAGCACATGCAGCAGTTGGGTCCCTGGTTGCAGCTCAGCATTAGGGCATCCTTCAGAGCAGCTTCCTTCTTGTCTGCAGGCATCGTATCTCCCCGCCACCACTCCTCTTTCCAGAAGCCCTAGAGCAAACCAAACAGCTGGGAAAGGCCCCATCTCTGTTTTGCCCCAGGAAAAGGCAGAAGACATCAGGGCCCATGCAGCTGCACAGCTCACCATAGCAGTGCTGCAGGTGAATGGGTCACGGGGGGCTTGTTTCTCTCCTGCCTGCATGAGCTGGTGGGAAGGTTTGTCCCCGGCACCAAATGACATCCAGAACTGCTGCTGGCCGTGCCATGCTTACCCCTCACCAAATCTTGTCAGATTTGGGCTGCTGATACAAAATTTTGGAAACCATCTCAAGGAAGGTGTGCTTCCATAGCTGCACTGCCTGTTCTGCATATATGGTATGAAAATGCAATATAAGAGCAGGGAGCTGTGGGCTGTAAGCATTAGCATGTGTTTGGAGGAAAAGATCCCAGACACATTTCACTGTTGTTTTTGAAAGTTCTTCCTCTCTCCTAAGGTCTTACATTTCCTTTCTACCAGTTACAGGTGAGCAGAATTTCAGTTTTTTAAATGTTTCATACCCTGTACCTTTCCGATTCCTCCTTAGTGAATGATAAGGGGCAGCATGTTATTTTCTTGTATTCATACACATTGTGATTTAGGTTTTGACCCTCGAACGTTGAATGCTTTGAGTCAGGGCTGGCAGGGAGCTCCACGGATGCACCTGGGTGGTATGGAGAGCTATGGTTTGGTCTGCATCACCTAACGCAGTGCCACGGAGACAGTGTGGTGCTGGGATGGAAAAGTACTTACAGTGCGTACGTACTGAGGTGAAACCAGTTGTGCTCTCTTCTGGAAGCTCATTGGGATGCATTGAGGCTGGAGAGCTCGCTTTGGCAACTTGAGTTTCTGATGTCTCTGTCACTGCAATATAAATTCCAATGCAGGAATATTTTGTTTCACGTTTCTTTTGACTGGAATAAAGGGCAAGGCAGACATCAGCTCCGTGGGATTTGTACAGAGCCAGCGCAGGGTTTCAGCACAGCCCCTGGGTGAGCAGTGCAGCGCTGTGCTTTTATCCATGCAGTCTGTCCCTGTGGGGATGCAGATCTCATTGCTTCCTGGCCAGAATCCCACCAAAGCCCCCGAGCCCCTTCCAGCTGCAAATCCAGCATTCGGCAGCCACCGCTGTGCTCATTCAGAGAGATCTTTTTGGAGACATTTTATTTACCAGATGCATTAAAACACCCACGTGGATATCACTGCGGGTTCCTCGGTGAACACTGTATTTAAAGTCTTTAGGTTGCAGCTGCTTGACGGGGAGGCATGCAGCTCATTCTCAGCCATGGATTCTGCTGCCAGGCTGTGGCAGCCACTTTGCACAAGCTGTAGAGCAGTAGGCAGAGGCTGGGCTATGGGGGGAGTTGTGATAGTCCCTGGACAGTGGCTGCTGCCAGCTGTGCCCAGTGGCCATTCTGGGGCTGTGAGAGGGACACACCAGGTGCTTTGGCACTGGTGAATGTAAAAGGGGAACAGGACAAGCACTGGTCCACACTGATCAATAATTTTGAATCTGTTTTAAACTGCATCCACTGGTAGACCAAAATGTTGTTTGATGGGAGCGCTGCCCATGACTTGTTTCCCTGGCCTGGCTCTTGGTCCTGGAAGGTTCCACTGGGGGCTTTGGCTCCAGGGTTGGAGTCGAATGAACCCTCTGGGCTTGTGACAGTAGAGCTGCACGGTGGGTGAGCGATTCAGCATCATTGCCACTGAGTGGGCCTGGAGCCCAGTGGGGCACTGGTGGCACAGTCACATCCTGCAGCAGCTCCAGACGGGGCTGGTGGTTCTCACGGCCTCTGGGAGGTTTTCCAACCACTTCCGTCCCTCCCAGGCACCAGCAGTTCTCCCTGCTTTCTTTGCAGCAGCATCCTTTGAGTTAGCTCTGTGCCATGCACAGGACAAAAGCAAGGCGACCTCCATAGCGTACCTACAAATCAGTGCATCTCCCCATTTTCTCTAACAAGTTGATGAGCAGCATTACATCTTTTTCACCCAGGCACCCCTGGATGCTACTTTACAGTATAGCAGTGCTTGTGTATTTAATAAAACTTCTAAGGACATCTGTCCTTGTTTCTTTGTGAGGAGTGGTGGAGCATATATCTAAAATTTGGCTCTCTTTGTTACCTCGCGTTGTCCAGGCCTTTCCTTACAGCCCCAAGCCAGAGGTGGCCAGATGTGTCCCATCAGCTTTGGTTTCTGCTGCTGTATTTTTGTTGCAGTAACAAAGATAACAAAAAAAATGGTGATAGCATGGAGAAAATCCTTTCTTTGTAAGATGCCATAGTGTTCTGACCGTTGGATTTACTCATGAGGCATCGGATGCAACAACCAAAGCCAGAACAAATTGTTTCACAGGTTTGCAAGCTTTAATTTGATTCCCTTTTTGCAGTGGCTTAATGCACTGTATCCTTGCTTAAGTGAAGTTCACTTTTTGACTTATGGGAAAGTTTAAGGACAGTGACACGTTATTTCAGCGTGCTGCAGGGTGCTGTGAAGCACTGCTCCTTTTCAGTTCAGAAGGGTACATTTGTTGGCTGCCCAGGACAGCACTGGGCTGCCGTTTTGAATGCATGCTGAGGAAAGTCTTTGGTTGTTTAGATCCCATCTCACTGCATATCAGTGCTCTGGGGGTGGCCATGCATGGGGCACATGCTGGGCTCATTAGCAGGGCTCTGAAAGAATTGCTCATCCTATGTTGTAATTTGAGTTTCATAGACTCATAGAATCACTGGTGTTGGAAAAGATCTTCAAGACCAGTCCAACCATCCGCCTAGCACCAATGTAACCCTGCTAAACCATGTCCCTCAGTGCCACATCTACACGTTGGTGGATGATGTGGCCTTGCTTCTCATGCTGTGTCAGACAGACGTGGTCATTGCTCTTGGAGGGTTGTCACTGATCCCTGACCTGCACCCAGCTAAACAGGTTGGCCGGTGGCGTTGTGCCCTGTCTACTTGAAGAGCACTTCTCCTGCTGAGGCTAGGTCAAATGGAAACAGGGGGAGAGCCCTTAAAGCCTGTGACTTCTCCATCATTTCTTTTCCAACGGTCTCAACTAATATCAGCATCCTCCTTGGCGAATCTCCCATCCAAACCAGGTGTTTGGTGCTGGCTCTTTGCAGCCCAGTGAGGACATGAGGACATGTACTGAGCAGACCCATCCTTGCCTTCCAGCAGCTCATCTCCTCGTGCAATCCTGGGTGTTCTGCATCTTACAGCTGTCCTTGCCTGTATCATGTAAAGCTTATTGCAGGTATGAAAGCACTGTTTAATTCTTATTTTATCCCACACCTTCCAGTGCACGTTAATTAGTAGTTTACGTATTACTCTGCTGTAATGAAAAAGACCTCTACTCTGTTATAAAGAGTAGCTTCTAATTTTAAAGTTACATGTTTGTTGCTGCTGTCATTTTGATGCTTTCCCAGTATGTGATTTTCATTTTTTTTTTATTAGCTCGTGTTTGAAATAATGAACGTCGGTGCCAATAAATCATCACAAACAACAAAAACAGGAGTTGGTGCATTCTGTTGATGAGGGTGTTTTCGAGATGAAACTTACATCTACTTGTAAGTGTTGGTGTGCCCACCCCACAGCTCGGCCGTGGGTTTGTGGGGCTGCTTCCCCACGTGCTGGGAGCAGTGCCGTGCCTGCAGAGAGCTGGGGAATGTGTGGGTCCAACCAGGCTGGGAGCTCAGGCTGCTGGTCAGGCAGCCAGTGGTGGTTCAGGATGGATGCAAAATGGAGTGTTAGGGGAATGGATGAGCTCGGTTGAAAGGGACGTTGCATGTTGGCAGGTTCGTATGGATCGTTTTCTTGGAGTTGATCCTTCCCCGTTCGCATGCTTTTTTGGATCTGTCCTTAGTTATTGTTTCAACATTCATATTATCTTTCAGTATTAGAGCGCTGCAGTTTGGCAGCATTCTATATATGCTTAATCTTTAGCCTTGTGAAATTTGTAATTAATTCCTAATGAACTTCATAACTAACTACCCAGACAATTAGGAAAAATAGTGTTTCAAAATGATCAGCACGAGTATGGCATGGAAGGGTCTGTTCTGTGCGAGCGATACTCTTAATGAACTCAGAATATTAACAACTATTTCCATGGATCCTGTGTGCCCCATTCAGCTGGCAGGGTGTATTTCCAGATGCTGTGTGCCCCATTCAGCTGGTACAGGTGTTGGAGCAACGTAACCAGCTGCAAAACATGAATTTAGCTTTGTGGTTGCCCTCCATCAGCTCCCTGGCACTGCTGCTATGCCAGCCTCTAACTTGTAGCTCCTCCAGGAGAGGTCTCCAGGTGTTCTGAAGAGCTCTCCTGGAAGGTGAAGGCACTTCCTTCTGATACAAGAAGGGTTAAATGCTGGTGCACTGCTTAGTGGGACCCCGGTCTGGGCAATGAGGCGAGTGTTCATCTGCACGTTTGCTTTAGCAGAAATGACATTCACCTCCTTTGTGTCTGTTTCGATTAACTAGATACAATTTTCAGCCAATATCAGACATAACAGCTTTCAGTTGCTCTTCAAATGAAACTAATCTATGGTTCACTGGTCTAGAATCCATTTCATCCCCTGTTTATGTCCAAACAGTGCAATGCAGAAGACTGATCCATTCCAGATGTGCTTCTTGCACGACAGGCTTTGAGAAACGTCAGCTTGGGGCCAAGTTTCCATTCTCCACATCTCAAGAACAAACACAGCTTATAACAGACCGCTCACCTCTGTGAATGCTGGTTTTGTGTTTTGAAGCCATGTAGGTTTTCATTAGTTCACGTCTGAGATGTTGGTGGGGATTTTGATTGACCGCAGGCCAGGATGCTCACTGCCTTCACAGTATGGCACAGCAATGGGAGCTGCTGTGACATGGGCTGGTCTGGCTCCTTGTGCTCCAGACAGAGGGTGGTTCTCATGTCCCTGTTGCCCTCCACGTGACTGGGTATGGATGATATAGTGTGTTCTGCCTTCTGTGTGATCCACAACATTGCAGAACAGGAGCCCATATACCCTAGAGATTGGAAGTGAGTTAAAAAAGCCACAAAGAACAGGATTTAGGAGATTAGAAATAGTTGATCCCTCTGTTCTCAGCCAGCAACACTCAGTACTCTGCCTGGTGCCTCACCTTGAGCACTGTGTGCAATTTGGCTGCCAGGATATGAAAAAGACATCAGGCTCCCAGAGGATGGACTGCCTCTTTCAGTGCTTTGATCACATTGTTTGGTGCCATCTTACGGAGGCCTCACTGTGGGCTGTGGGAGCCCATGGGAAGCAGCCAGGTGTTGGTGCAGAACATCTTTTAGGTTGTTAAGTCGTATGGCTACGTTCAGGTTGGACCTGGTGATCTTGAAGGTCTTTACCAAGCTGAGCAATTCTATGATGTGGTTCATGGGCTCTTGGTGCCGTTGGTCCCTGGGCCTCAAATAAGGGGGGTGGGGGTGTGAGGGGAGTGCTTTGCTTCTGTGCTGTTCCCATCCAGGTTGCCAGGGCAGGAGAAACCCGAAGATGAGCCTGTCCAAGGAAGCCCTATGTTGGTGGCATTCCAGCGCTCCCAGCAGTGAGCAGTGAGAGGCCAGCCCACGTGTGGATTGAGTGACCGAGTTTGGGAGATTTCCAGAGGGCAAGTGGGAAGAAAATTCCCTTCCCTGTGGTTTCTCTCCATTTGCCCAACTGGTCCAGCTCAGATGTGTCCCAGCACTTCCTTTCATTGCCAATCACTTCATTGTGGAAAGAGCCCCACGGTGCGGCGTTCAATCAAAAAGACATAGAATAAATCCTTCTTGTTCTAAAACATTTATACAAGGGAAAGGAAAATCTATCAGAAGGGAGAGAATCTCCAGAGAATGGCCAACAAAAGCCAGGCACTGAGAGCTGCTGGTGCTGCCGGGCGCAGTCTGTGTGCAGAACACGGGGCTTTGCTTTCGTCAGCCTTGCCATTATTTAGCTGCTCCCCCCAGAGCCTGGTGGAATTTAACAGAAGTAATGTTTGGGTGTGTTATACTGTGCTCAGTGCGTAGTAAAATGGACTTTGTAATGCATGAAACCAGCAGTAGAATTATAGAATGATAGAAAGATCCAGATTTATAGAATGTGATAATCCTTTAAAACTTCTTTGTAGGAAATGTAGTAACTTCACGGTGGAATTTAATACCTCCTTACAAACAAGGTATAAATTTAGGTTGGATATTACAAAAAGTTCTTTCTCCAAAGAGTGCCCAGGGAGCAGGGAGTCACCAACCTGGACTTGAAGGAAGGTGTGGATGTGGCAGCGAGGGACGTGGTTCAGTGGGAAATACTGGTGGAAGGTGGGCGGTTGGACTGGGTGATGCTGGGGGTCTTTTCCGACATCGGTTTCTTTTTAGAATCCTTTCTATGATTCTACGACTACCTTTTCATGTAATTTTATTGTAAAACTCAGTGGCAGCATCAGTCCTTGAGGCTGCGTGGTTACAGCGAGTGCAGCAGCACCCAGTGCTTGGGTGGCTGTTCGGGGCTCTGAAGTCTCCTCCATGAGTAAGTGTTACTTATTGTTCCGTTGTTGTTTGTCACTTAGAGGCTTTCTGTTCATCCCGGTGTATGGTGTGGCTCCATCAAAGCCTACCAAATTCTGTTAAATGAGCAAGTAATTATATTTCTCAGTGCGGTTCAGTGGATTTATTGTTTTGGCTGATGTGAAGACTTATTACTCCCATAATTGAGATAAGTGCATTTTCATTGTGTTCTATTGCTAATAAAATAGTTGTGATTTAACATCTTGCTGGCTTAGAACAGCTAGACCTTGTGCCTAATTACAGACTTTTCTTTTGCTTGAGATTCTATGCAACGGAGGTTGAAAGGGTTTGTTTCCAAGGAAACAAATGCACTGCACTTTCATCGCATAAAATGTTTCCTGACAGAAAATTCCATAAGCAGGCTCCCAGGAGCTGCAAGTGGCACAAGGTAACTGCAGCAGATCCGGAGCACATCTCCAGCTGCTGTGGGCTGACCCTGCTGCTGCCATCCCCACATTGCTGCTTGGGCGTGCTGGGAAGCAGCAGTGGCAGAACACCAATGCTGGCATCGCTGCTGGAGTTTGTCAGCGTGCTTCAGTGGTGTTTCTTACTGTTTGTGCATTGCACGTGCTTCTGCAATAATAGCAGTGTGCTAGAAGCTCCCTTTATGGCTAAAAAAATACACCTACTCTTTCATGTTACAGCTCTACATTTGCACATTGCTATTAGTTTTCATACCGTGTTGATAAGGAAACTCCTTTGGCACAGCTCAGACATTTCACTGAGTTTTGGCAGAGCAGTGCTTTGGGAGAGGCGTGCAGGGGCTGCAGCACGCTGCCTTTGCCCAGGGCTGTGCGTCCCCGATGCTTTCCCACTGCTGCTAATGACGACAGAGGCAGTGTTACCTGGGCAAGCTTCTTGTGCTGCTGTGTTACATAAAGCTTGTTGGTTCCATCTGCCTGCTGGGCTGCTGAGAGTGCTCTCGTATAGCCCACAGGGTTGGCTCTGACGTGGAAAGCGCTCTGCTTGGTGGCAGAAGGAGATTTTTATCCCTCAAGTTCTGTCTGTGTGTGCCTTCCTCAAATCGGGGTCAACTCAGTCGATAGCTCAGAAGGCAGAAATGGCAGTGGCTGTAAGAAGTCCTTTTCCCTGTGCTTCTTCAGCTGGTTGTTTTGCTTTCTGCAGAGCTGACTGCCACCACCCATCCCCTGGTGCAGGGGGAGGAGTTGTGGTTTGGGGCTCCGACCTCTGGGGACGTGTTCAGTAACCTGCATGCAGTGACTGCATCAGCCCTATGGAACACATCCTGTGCTCCGCCTCGTTCCATCTGCACACAGTCCAGAAGAATAACAGAATCACAGAATGGCCTGGGTTGCAAAGGAGCACAATGCTCATTTATTTCCAACCCCCTGCTGTGTGCAGGTCGCCAACCAGCAGCCCAGGCTGCCCAGAGCCACATCCAGCCTGGCCTTGGATGCCTGCAGGGATGGGGCATCCACAGCCTCCTTGGGCAACCTGTTCCAGAATGCCACCCTTGGGTGCATGGTTCTTCAGTGCAGTACATTTCCTCTCTGAACATAACTCTGTCAGTTCTGTATGTATTTCATGGTGCATTGTGCTCCGGTGTAACGATGGCACATTCACTGTGTTTGCAAATCATTTAGGAATTACTGTTCTGATTTGCACAAAATCAGTGCACCAAAGTCTTCTGACTTGGACGAATTAGGTAGGGATGTGCATATCATCCTGCTGCAGAAGTTCAAATGAGAGTGATTTCAATATGAAAAACATGCAGTTGTCAATATGCGATACTTCTTTGTTGGAAGATGTATCACTTATAGGGAACTTTCAGTACTCCGAGGAGATGAGTTATTCAACAAAATCATAACATTGATAACTCAACGTCTGCAAGCCAACTCAGAAGGAGTTGGAGAAACTGAAGATTCGCTGCTGTTTGAAGTTCAAAATATTGTATTATCTTCTTTGGACTGTATGCAGGTAGGGATTATGACATACAGAACTGGACTCCTGGCAGGAGGTTTGGGCCAAGGGGAGTCAGCTTCTGCTCCCATGGAACAGCAATGGGATGAGAGGTGACGGCCTCACGCTGTGCAGGGCAGGGGCAGGTTGGGTGCTGGTGCTCCAAAGAACAGTCAGCAGCGCACAGCTGCCCAGGGGTGGGGGGTCAGCATCCCTGGGGGTGTTCAGAGCCGTGGGGATGTGGCACTGAGGGATGCGGATGGTGGGCTGGGGGAGCTGAGAGGGCTTTTCCATCCTGAATGGCTCTGTGGTTCTGTGATTTCACTGGTGATACCACGCTCTGCTAGGCGTTTTTTTCCCTGTCATGAAGTCAAGTGAAAATAGAAAATATTTTAAAGCATTTTCATGCAGATGGATTTGTACTCCAAGGAAAAGTGAGAGCATGATGGGAGCTCACATTGTGGAAGGGGAGCAGAACAGAGCAATCTGAGTGCTGGAGGAAAGTGCTGCGTTCCCTTGTCTGCTGTCAGGAAATAGCTCCTTAAGTACTGCACTCCCAAATTGGTGTCTGCTTGTTTTAACACAGACTGCTGTTAGGTAAAAATACCCCTCCTGCACTCAAGCAGCTAGGAGAGCTAATGCTCTTGAAAACTACAGCTTAAAGGGTTGCAGGCAAAAAGAGACAAAAAGAACACGTTGAGGGTAAGAAGTCATAATATTATGACCTACGTTAAAAAGGCAATTACGTTCTTCACACCTACCTCTGTGCAGCAGGTGAGGCACACAGCAGCCAGCCAAGCACCGTGCTGGGGCTGCCTGGCCCTGGGTGCAGTGAGCCGAGGTCATAGAATCACAGAATGGCCTGGGTTGCAGAGGACCACAGTGCTCATTTATTTCCAACCCCCTGCTATGTGCAGGTCGCCAACCAGCAGACCAGGCTGCCCAGAGCCACATCCAGCCTGGCCTTGAATGCCTGCAGGGATGGGGCATCCA
Source organism: Chrysolophus pictus (assembly GCA_037305975.1). Taxonomy (NCBI): domain Eukaryota; kingdom Metazoa; phylum Chordata; class Aves; order Galliformes; family Phasianidae; genus Chrysolophus; species Chrysolophus pictus. The sequence goes on from CM074583.1 coordinate 28,279,603, forward strand.
CAGCCTCCTTGGGCAAGCTGTTCCAAGCAAGGAGATGTGGCACCAAGGGATGCAGTCAGTGGGGAGGGTTGGTGGTGGGCTGGGGTTCTTAGAGAGTCTCTCCAGCCTTCGTGGTTCTGTGATTCTATGATGTCTGACACACTGCTGTCCAACTACTCAGCCTAACTCACCTCCTGGTGTCACTGTGTTTACAAGTGACAATATTACGGTCTGCAAACAATTAGAGAACATTTTCTCCAATTCTTTGTTGAATTTCATCTAGAAAACAACTATCAATGCTTCCTTACCAACTGAGGCAATGCAGCAAGCCTATCTCAAAAGAACTGGAGCATTGAGAGCTAATGCAGCTCACATTAGGCGTAAAGCTCATTTCGAAAAATTTGTGGTGGTTTCTGTTTCAATCAGATAAATGATTATTGGTTCTGGTTCAGTCCCTTCGCCTCCTGCCATGGGAACGCGCGTCCCCTGCAGCATCTCTTCCACAAATTGGTTTCAGAAAGCTTTGGAGTTTGGAAGTAGCCAAACCGGAACATGAAGTTAAAGCCCCCTAAAGGTACAATAAAATAGTAGATCAAAATATGAGCCGCTTGGAAACCTGTCCAGTGTACTTCTGCTACACACAGCGTGCCCATAGCCTTAAGGTCCTGGTGTGCTGTTACCAAAGATGTGTGCTCTGAGGAGGTTGTCCTGCCAGGACCTGCCTGGGAGCTGCTTGGTTGCAGGACCTCCCACAGATGGCTGCAAAGCTGGCAGTGCTGTGCTCGTGGCCGTGCTGCTGTTGTCAATTCCTTATGTTGTTTCCTACTGAAAACATCTCAGAATGGCTCGCTGCGAAGCTGCAGGAAGGATCAGCTCTTGGCGAGCTCATTTTCCAGCTTATGTGTTCAGGAAATGTGGCACCGAGGGATGTGGTTAGTGGGCATGGGGGTGGGCTTGGTGCTTTTAGAGGTCTGTTCCAATCTTTACGAATCTATGATTCCGTGTTTTATTATTGCATTGCTTAAGTATATTTTTCAGCCTTAGCCAGAGGACGCAGGTAGTTAAGGCAGTGGTAAGGTAGTGTGCTGGTTGCCTGCTTCACAGCAAGGAGGAAATTAGAGTCGCAAATCGGAATGTCATCATCGTGAATCAGTGTGGCCAGAAAAAAAAGGCAATGAATGGAAGGCCTCTGCGTGGCCGAGCACTTGGCTGGGTGTGCAGGCAATTGCATCACTTGCAAATCAATAGATAGCTTTGTACTCTTCAAGTCAGCCCCAGTAGGTGCGTGTGCTGAGCAGAACTCTGTAAACATTCGTGGAAGGGTCGATGCTGCTCTGCCAAACAGCTCCTGGAGTCCCAGGGAGCTGCACTGGGTGGGAAGCTGGATTCTGAGATTTACATCCCCTTCCCCATACATGTGTCCATCCATCCATCTCAGTGTTCTTCTGTCCGTCTGCCCATCCATCCATCCATTTGCCCATCTGCCCATCCACGTGTCTGTCTGTCCATCTGTCCCTCCATCCATCCATCCGCATGTCCGTCTCTACATCTGTCCATCCATCTGTATGTCCATCCATATGTCTGTCTGTCCATCCATCCATCCATCCATCCATCCATCCATCCATCCATCCATCCTTCCACCTATGTGCTCATCTCTACCTCCACCTGTCCAAATGATTCTCAGGCTTTCAGAATTACAAGCTGGGATGTTTGCATATTACCCTGATTGTTCCACTGGTAACCACGAGGAGGAAGACAACATTTTTCCTCTCGGTGTGTTTAGTGTCTTATTTATTTCTCTGGGGTGAAAACCCCAGTGTGTTCTTGAAGGGTACATGGCCTTTAATCTGGGAAGAGGTGCCATGGGACTTGCTCACAAATGTGCTGCACTTCTGCTTTGTCTCCAGATACGGAAAATACCAGGTGATTTCTTTCAGGCTCTGCACTGGTACTTTCTGGGCACAGAGGGCATTCCTGAAGCTTTGCAGCAATCTGCTGTTGATTGGGAGAACGAAGGTAAAATGTGCTGGAGGATCTGGAGTGCTCCAGGCCAGCATGATAAGCGTTCCAGGGGCACGGTGGAGTTATTCACATCACATTGGATGGGATGCATAGGGATGCTCAAGGAGGGGAAGGGCTGGAAATGTGACGTGAGATGCCCTAAAAATGGGAGCAGGGATGGAAGATGCAGCAGCTCAGTGTGGTGGGATAGAAAAAGAGCACCCGGGAACTTCTGCCACCAAATGAGCAGTGAATTCATCTTGTCTTTTTTCCAGAAGTAGTGGGAGTCATGCTGCAGGCCAGCGTGGTGGGCTGGAGTCTGGCAGGATCTGAAATCTCACCAGAGGCGTTACTGTGTGTTATTTATAACGGAGCTGTTGGGCCCCAAAGCCCCACGGTGCTGACGTGAACGCTGGGAACAGCCCCAGCTTGGGTTCAGCTCAGTAAGTGGGCTGCGTTCCTCTTACTTAATGGTAAATTAGATTTCAGCCTGCCCCACGGCTGTGGTTGTTTCGTGGAACCTCTGCAGTGCTTTCAACGTGTGAGGTGATCAGTGTTTGTGATGGATGAAGCATGTTTAGAACAGGCTCACAACACACGGGGGGTTGTGACCCACCGCTTTGGACACAGTGCCTGCAGGCTGTGCTGCACCCATCGCTGCTCATGGCAAGGGCCCTTCCTTTGGGATGTCAGAGGGAAGACTCCTGTTAGGGAAACTCAGTGAGGGATGTGCTGTGCATCCCTTGGTGCTGCTTGCCCTGCAGGCAGCGTGCTGCCCACTCGGCAGAGCACCTTCCCCAGCTACCTGCCATTCCCCAGCCCTCCCCTGCCCCCCGCGTCCCCTCTGTGCCCAGCACCCCTCACACCAGGGCCGTCACTGCTCACATCCCCAGCAGCGCCCAGCCCCGCGAGCCGGATGCTCAGCAGCAGAGCTTCAATGTCAATCCTGTAAAATTCCATTTTACGCAGAGACTCAAAAATCTGCTCTTGCTCAAAGCCTCTGGATGCGGCTGCGGCTGCAGACGTACCTGCTTGGAGCATTTTCCTAGAAGCAGATGCAGGGAGCGGGGCTCCGCTCCGAGCGCAGACGCGTCCCCGAGTGACGGAGCGAAGCAGAGCGTGCCGCTGCCTGTGCCAAGGGCCAGCCAGGCGCTGCTGGGGCACTGGGAGCCGTCCTCAGGGCTCACCCTTTGTTGCCATTGCTAACCCAGGCCTTTGTCACAGAGGAGAGATCCCTGCGGCTTGTCACGGGAGGTGGGAGCATCGGAAACTTGGGCTCAGCGGTGTCTGAGTGAGCGATGAGTGTGACCTGGGGAGGATAAACAGGAACGTGGGGATGTCTCTGGAGTTTGGAGAACACCCGCTGCTGCTTTTTTTTTTTTTTTTCCCTCTGTCAGTGTCACTGGAAGGGATGATACAAATGAGAGCAGGAAGCTGCAGTTTGGGTTCTGCCAGAAATAGATCTTTTTTCTTCTGATAGAGACGAAGAACTATGGGAGTCTGGAGAGGCTGTTCCGCGGCACCCTCACGGTCTGATTGCCAAGTCGTTTGTATTCGTGTACGAAGTGACATCCACCCTGAAATGGGAGTTGACATGTAATCAGAAAGAATAAAAACTCGTGGAGGTATCTGCGTGCTGCTGATACAAGTTCAGCACGAGGGGAGCTGGGGGTGAGCACAGAATGTGCTGAGCGCGCTCAGGCGACAAGGAGAGAAACACCAGCGTGGAAGATGTTGAATGTTAATATTGCACGCAGTCGCCGTCATTCGTGGATTTGGTGAGTGTTACTTGTTCTGTTCTGCCTGGATCAGGCAGTTCTGGTGGGCAGGAGGGCTCAGAAGTGTGCAGCTCTGCATTTGGGAGCGTGCAACCGTGCGTTCGGAATTGTGCAGCTCTGTGTGTGCTGAGCGGAGGCGTTGGCTGCACACACACCTTCCCCGAGTTGCACATCTCTGCGGTGCTCAGAGTGTTTCCTTTGGCTATCTCAGTGCTGACACCCCAATTTCTTAGAATTACAGAATGGCCTGGGTTGCAAAGGAGCACAATGCTCATCCAGTTCCAACCCCCTGCTGTGTGCAGGTCGCCAACCAGCAGCCCAGGCTGTCCAGAGCCACATCCAGCCTGGCCTTGAATGCCTGCAGGGATGGGGCATCCACAGCCTCCTTGGGCAACCTGATTTGGTGGTGATGGGCACGGGGGGGCTGGGGCTGTGCTCCCAGGGCTGCACTTCGTCCTGCATTCTGTTCCCCATCACACTTTGCTTTTGTAGCCAAGGGTCTGGTTTTGGAAGTGAGGTGTGAAGTTGGAGAGTGCTGTGATCTGTGTGTCCTCACAGTGCAGGTAATCTGTGTGGTCTCTGTATCACCCTGTGACAATATAGGGCACGTGGAGAATTCAACATACTGGAGATTCGGAGATGATATTTTCAATTCTCATTAAAAACATACTCTGTTCTTACATAGGATAAATTCTCACTATTCGTGTCATTGCTGATAACGAGTTCAGCTACTGTCCCCTCTGTTTCAGGCACTTTGATGACGCTGTAGCTCATTATGTGTGTATTAATGAAAGTAGCAAGGCTCTGAGTCCTGAATGCCTTCAAACCCAATAGGCATTTGCTAACAGGTGGCCGTGCAAGGGAGCAAGCAACTTCTCTGTGTTGCAGAGAAGTCGTGAAAAACATAGTAGCACTGGAAATGCTCACATTGGAAATGTTCGATGTCTCCTTTCATTTTGCCTGCTCCAGTTTCTTCTGGGAGGACACTACAGATGCTGCTGGAGGACAACTTGGGCAGCCTGGGGTCCGTACCATGTGGGGCTCAGCTCATGCATTTAAGACAAGAGCTGATGGCCTCAGGTTGCTGCAGAGGAAGGTCAGGTTGGATGTTAGGAGAAATCTCCAAAGAGCACTCAGCACTGCACAGCTGCACAAGGGTGGGGGTCACCATCCCTGGGGGTGTTCAGAGCCATGGGGATGTGGCACTGGGGGACGTGGGCAGTGGGCATGGGGGGGTGGGCTTAGGGTGGAGTGGGAATCTTGGAAGGCTTCTCCAACCCGAATGATTCTATGATTCTATGATGTTGGTGTTGCCCTCAGCTGGTGCTTATGGCAGGACTCAGCTGACCCTTGCTCGTGGCTGCCCCTGTCTGCACATCCCAGTGAGATGCAGGGGGCTGGATGGGCTCAGAGCCCTCAGAGCCTGGGTTAGCCCTGTCCACTAATGGGGAGACCACTTCTCCTGTAGGATGCCTGCTTCTGTGGGGCTCCAGATGCCCAGAGGTATGGCATTTTTTTTTGTGTTGGTGTGTGAACTCCCTGGCCTCCAATGGAAAGGTGGGATCCTCAACCAGCAGTTGAGTTCTGCGCACAGAGTGTGTTTGCGAAAAGTAGAGCAGAAATCTGTAGGCACAGTTTAGAAAGAGAAAGTCAAATATTTTTCTTAGGCTCACAAATGGCTGTAGGAAGCATAAAGAACGCATTGTTAGAATGTGTCGTCAGTGAAGACAATGCCTGGCTGAAGCGTGATCTTTAACAATGAGATAATTGTGATTTAATTGGCTCTGAGCGATGCAAGGGGAGACAAGCGCGTGCCTTTGCTGTTTGAAAGCCTGGGGGAAGGGTTCTGTGGGGCTGCTGGGCATCCTGGAGCCATCTCCATTGCTGCTGACCATGTTCCCCAGGCTCCAAATGAAACAATCTTTCTTTCTTTTGGTGGGATGCTCCTTTGAGCCAAGCTCCCACGAGCATATATCCATTTACATACCCATAACAAAGTACAAAGTCCCAGTTCCCATCCCTCCAGCTCCACGTTGCAGTGTTTAGGGGCAGGTTGGCCTCTGGGCAGTGTGGCTGCTCTGCCTCACAGGGCTCTGCTGAATCTTCCCCCCTCCCATGGAGATGGCAGCTGAAGGTTGGTGGCCCACGTGTGCCCTGCTGTGCGTGGCGGTGTGACGGTGATGTGCTCAGTGGGCATGGTGGCAATGGGTTGATGGTTGGACGTGGTCATCCTAGAGGTCTCTTCCAACCTTAATGATCCTGTGGTGATTTTTGAGCAGCAGGCTGAGCCTTGCAAAGGGAGGCTGAAATTCCAAAAAATGAGAAGCTTCCTCCCCATTGTGTGCAACAACAGAGGTGTGCAACCTCCAGAGGCTGTTGGAGTGCTGGGACTGGAGTGTATGCTGTCCCACCTTGGTTCCTTCTTGAGCTTGCCTTCGTGTCCCACTGTTAGATTGACAGTGATTATTACAGCTTTGTGTAGGATAAGTGCTAGGATAAGGATAACAGGTGCTGCTGTCCTGGATATCATCACAGCTCCATGGGGTGCTGAGTGCCATGCTGTGCTCCTGTTCTGCACGGTGGTGTCACACCAGTATGGTGTGGGCTGTCGGACCGGGGCAGTGTCTGCAGGACACAACTGGAACAAAACGAGGGCAGGAAGGCACAGATAGGTTGGGCTGCTGGTTTTCTGCTGAGCTTTTGGGATCCTTCTCTTTGTTCGCTTCTCATCTCATTTTAAGCATTTCTTTTTTCATTTCTGTGCCTAAGAGCAAGTGCTTTCAGGGAAGAAGGAGCGCTGTAGTGGGGGGATTGTAAAGACATGAGCAGGAGCTTTGTGGTACAGGAATGGCATTTCTGAGAAGCCCCCGCTGTGCCCTTGGCATGGGCCTTGAGAAGATGGCTACATTCTCTCCCATCACACTGCGGCCTTTCTATTTCTATATCCCTTACGTAGTTGGTATTTAGTTAAGTAAAAGTGCAGCTATAATAAGCAGGAGGAATCGCTTGTGATAAACTGGACGGGCTGCAGAGATGCCAAAGAGCAGCCCGGTGCAAATGCAACAGGAGGCGATGCCTTTTACTAGCAGAGGGATAATTAGCACGACCGTTAATTACAAATCCGTGCCAGGCAGTGCGGATTCCAAGCCTGCTCTTTTCCACGGTGTTGTTCACCATAGCAGAGAAGGGCCCAGCACTTCCCGTCAGAGCGCCTGTAGCTATGAGAAATGGTTATCCCCATTATTAACTTCTGCAAAAAGAGGTTTATGCAGGAAATCCAATAGCGCCTGAGAAACAAGAATCTGCATTCCCAAGCCTGTTAAAGGAGTAGGGAAGAAACAGCACCCAGAGGGGCAGCAGTGCCTGCTCCTGCCATGCCCACGCCAGCGGAGCGGCTGATGCTGTGCTGGTTGCTGGAGCTCTGGAACATCACAAAGGCTCCGTGCTGGAAGGCGATGCGTTTCCCTTTTCTTTCTGTGTTTGCCTGAGCAGCTGGCACAGAGCTCGTGCTGTGCTGCAGGTGTGGGAGGGAGGCCCTCAGCAGCTGCCCCTGGGCTGCTGCTCCTCAGCACGCTGCAGTGAATGAAGTGCTGCACGCTGTGCCCCCACGCTGGCCAGTCAGCAGGGAAAAAGTACCATCTTCCCTCGGTCTTCTTGGAAGTTTTCTCTAGGAATGTTTCTCTCCCAAAAGCTGGAGGACACGCTGACCTGCAGCACAGCTGGGCTTCCCTGCAGGAAGGTGGTAGGTGTGGGTTGGTGCCACGGCAGCAGAGTGAATCCCAGGCCTGGTTCTGTTACACTGGGGTGTTAGGGGCTGTGGGTAGACGTGGCGGGTTGATAAGATAAACTGGCAGAGCGAGCAAAAACAGTGCTTGGTGACACGTGGCGGGTGGGCACGGTGTGCGTGGGTTGGGGCTGGACTTGGGGAAGTCTTTTCCCACCTCAATGATTCTGTGATTTAAGCAAAGCGCTTTTGGGGGCTGGGGTGTAGAAAAAGCAGGATAAAAAAGTGCAATAAACAGCATGGTTATTGCAAACGATTAAGATCTGTCAGCCTGAATAGCCAATCAGGAGGATGCTTCCCACTTCCCATGCCTACCTGTGCCACGAGCCCCAGTGCTCCCTGCTCCACCATCACAACCACGAGCAAAGGGCAGCATTTGTGCTTGGTGGGTTTGGAATATCCCTCCATTGAAGGAACCTCCCCCCCCAAAAAAAAAAGACAAAAATTTCAAAGCTCGCCACAGATATCTCAGCTGTCATCTGCTGGGAAGGTTCTTGGCCGGTGTCTCGTTGCCGTGATGCATATGGTTTTATTTAACCTTTTTGTTAATGATCTGGAAAACGAAACAAACAGCGAGCTAATTAAATGAAGGGATGCTGCTAAAGCGAGAAGTGTTGCCAAGCCAGCAAGGAGAAAGAGAAGCAGGGGATAAACAAGGTTGGGATCGCACGGCGGAGGGACACAGGGGGCTCTGGGGGCACTTTGCAAATCCATGGTGCTGTGAAGGAGCCAGGGAGGGAATGCCAACAGAGAGCAGTGTGACACTGGTTGGGCTGAGCTGAGAACGTCTCGGAGCCAAAGAGCAGCAGGACACAGTGGGGCCAAGGGCTGGTGAATGAAGCCGGGTGGTAGAATCTCCTCACTGCTGTGCCAGAGCTGGGGGGGACCCAGGGGTGTGGGCGCAGAGGGGCACCTGGGGCAGAGAGCTTCTGCAGGAGGCTGAGGGATGGTGGTAGGCTGCTAACTGCTTCCCTGTGCTGTTCAGACGGAGCTGAGAACACTTTGTGGGAATAGGCAGTGAATTGGACGTGGAAAAAATGTGGAAAAGTGATGTCACTTGTAAGCATTGTTCATTTTCCAGTGCAGGAGGAGAGGGAGAATTTCAGCTAAGAAGTAAACTTCCAAGGTCCTGGTGATCTCTCCATTAAGAACTCTGTGAGATGAGGGATGTGTCTGCGGTCAGAGATGTGTGTGGTGCAGAGGGGAGGATGGGGGTCAGGAGGTCCTTGCATGCTGTCAGCCCTATAGGGCATCCCCACAAACCTGCACAGCTCCCAGGCTTGGTGCTGCTTGCCAGGAATCCCAAACCAGCCCTGCTGAGGTGCAGCACAGAAGCACAACCCCACCCTGTGCTGTATACCGGCATGTATGTATTTGTAGAGCAAACCATTGCTGTTTGCAGTGGGTTTCTTGAGCAGCCTCCTGCAATAGCAAAACACTTCAGCTTCTCCATCTGCTTGTCGCACACCTGACTTGGGCTCCACCAAGCTGGCACACGGTTGGTTTTGGTTCAGCTGTAGCTCTCACGTCTGCCATAAGCAGGTGACCCCCGTCTTCTCCATGAGCTGCATCAGATGCTGTGCTCACATCTTGCTGGAAGCATCAGTGTGTGTCTGCAGGCAGCAGGTGGGAGCTGCCCATAGGCTGTGCTCGGTGTGCAGGTGCCACTTCTCCTGGCGGAGGGGAGATTTGAACAGCTTTTGTTTTTATGATCTGACCGCATGAATCCTGAAACCCCGAATCTGTTTCGTTTAATAGTGAGTCCCTGGTGGCTAATTCTGCATGCAGCGCACAAAGCAGCGTGACTATTCTGGGATGGGATCCCAGTGACAGCGGTGAGTCATCGGCCGCAGCAGCAGCGATGATACCAGGAGCTATTTATTGCTGCTCTCTGGGCTGCGAGTTCTGCTCAGCTCCGAGTTCAGCTGGAAATTATGTAATTATTCCTCCTGGATGGTTTTTCTGATTGGTTTGTAATTACAAAACATTCTCAGAACGCTTCTGTGTTTGAAAATTAAGACCTCGGAATGACTTAACGCAAGAACGAAGAGATGAAATCCTCCTTGGCTTATGTATTGTTTTCCCTTATCAGTTAATCAGACAGCTTTCTGGATGGCACTGTACAAACCTCCCTGCAAAACAGTGTAGCACGTGATTCCCCGGTTCAGCCCGTTTATAAACAAAGTATTGGGGTTAGAATCATCATAGCACCGAGCTGCTGCTGGGTTCCTCGATGCCCTGAGCCAGGAGCTGCTCTGCTGCTGCTCCCCACAATGAGCACAGCCTGCGGGGTGGGAGCCGGCAGGAACCTGCCCAGAAAATGGGGAGAGGGTGGCTCAGCCCTCTGTGCTGAAGTGCTGCCCTGAGGTTGAGTTCGGGTTTGGCTGCAAAGCCAGAGAGAAGGTATTTCTCCGATCTCATCTCTCTTTAGAAGGAGTAAGTAAGTTCTGTCCTTCTGTTTATAATCTGTTCCTCGGAACTGCACTGTGAACTCAGCACAGGATTTCAAAAGTTACAGGAAAGGCAAGTAAGCAGGGCTCTGGAAAGCTCTAAATCAGGTGTCACTGTTCCATTCCTTACGTCAGTCCGTGATTTTTACACTAGTCATACATCATTTTATTTCAGTCTTTATTCTGTGCTGCATTTTGACTTCTCAGTCTGATTTATCTCCCTTCCTTAGCAGAAGAATGGACATCTAAGGATGGTTTAGCAGCTGATTTGGGAGGAGGTGTAACCTGGAGATACGAAGGCAGTGGTGATGTGGGTCTGTCGGGGGCACTGTTCCCGGTGGATGGCAGTAAGACAAGTGATGTTCCTCCGTGTCCCAGCCCCTACCCAGCTGTGGGAGCCGCTCCTGTCCCTGCCACTGCGAATGGGTGGCATTGGGAGGAGGAGGAGTGGACCTTCAGTGTAGGCAGCACTCAGTGTGTGCTCACACCAGCTCAGTGTGAGCGGGGAGTGTGTCTGGATGCCATCCTGACAACGCAGTGTGTTGGCAGTACTGGGGAGGAGAAATCTGTCCTGGGAAAGCAGCTTCTAACGACTGCAAGTAGGGGACATCTCTTTGGACACCTTTTAGCCACAAGCATTTTTTAAAGGCCTTGTTTTTTGGGGTTTGGCATTTTATTTTTGTACAGCTCGATGTGGCACTCACAGTCATAGGATGCTGAAAACTCACTGATGTCTGCTTGGTTGCTGCCAACTTTGCCTCGATGTTAGAAGCTGCTCCTGGGTGGGCACTCAGGCATTGGGGGCTTTTTTTTTTTTTTTTTTTTTTTTTGGTTCCATGAGTTTTTCCTGTTTGGAAACTGGGCTGAGGCTGCTGCTGAGGGGGGACATTCAGGGATCACATGGCTTTGGAGCTGGCTGGGCTTTGAGGTCCATTCCGACCCAACTGCTCTGTGGCTGCGGTGGGCTGCGCCCCCAGGCCCAGCTGGGTAGGCACACATGGAGGACACTGATGCTGTGTCCGTGGTGGTGTGGATGCGTGGAAAGGCATCCTTGAAAGCCTAGAGAAGGAATATTAGCTGAATGGAGAGGCAGCTGCGAGGGAGGTTCTGAAGTGGGTGTCGAACGTCCTAGTTTTGCTGCCATCACAAAAGGCTGCCTGCTGCTTTTTCATCTGTAAAGACGGCAAATTGTTTGGAGTGGGTCCTGGAGAACACGCTGACCCCTTTTGCTTTGCTGCAGTGGCACTGCATAGTGCTTTCACAAGTGTGCTGTGGCGATCTCCACCTCCTGCAGGTGTCCCAGCCGGCAGAGCAAGCCCTGCTAACGAGCCTGGCTGATGGCTGATGCCATGTTATACATTCATTTCAGATTGAAGGTGTTACGGGGTCGATTCTGACAAAAAAAAAATTAAATCTGTTCTCAGGAGGAACCAAAGGAAATTGCCGAAGCTGTAACAAAAGCTTTGCCTTCAGTCAGGTTCGATGTTGGTGTAACAGCACATGGTAGGGTAAGTCGTGTGCTGAGCAACAAACCTACCTGCTAAGGCAGCCCTGGCAGTGCCCTGTAAGCAAATCCGTGCCATGGGAGAAGCTGTGCAGCCATCCAACCCCCAGCAGGAGTCCTGCATGGTGCGGGGTGAGTGCAGCAGCCCCACATCTCTGAGCCACGTATCTGCCTTCACGTGGCTGCGTGGTCTCTTCTGTTATTAAAAAAGAAAAGGGAAAGCTCTCATGGGCATGAATGAGGATTTATATAATAGGTTGCAAGGGTTCCATCAAAGCCGTTGTACTCTGTCTTGTGAATATCTATTTAATCAGTGGTTTAAAAAGAGCTCTTATTTGTGCTAAGTGATTCCCCTTTCTTAGGCTGCAGTGAGAATTTCAGGCTCTTGTGATGAGTGAGGGCAGCTCCTCTGGGCCTGAATGCTGCTCTTGAGCAGTGTCTGTGCTGGGGGGCTTCCAGTGCTCAGAGAAGCCTTTGGGTGGTGCTTGGAGAGCCTGGGAAGGGGCACTGCCTGCACGTTACCTCTGTGACAAGCTGCTGTGCTTTATTAACTGCTTTCTTGAATTGAAGTGAAGGGAGAAGAGTCATTCTGGCTTTGCTGGTACTGCTGCTGGTGTGAGCATAAAGGTAAGCAGCATTGCAGTGGTTTCAGCATGCAGCTAGTTAGCAGCACGGGAGGCTGGCAGTTAGACGAAGCCGTGGAGAACTGTTCTTGCAGCATCTCAGTATTTCTTACGACAGTAGGCTGACAGCCTGAGCGTGCTCTGGAAGGTGTTGAAGCCACGACGAGCAGGCTGTGTTCCTGCAAATGCCAGCAATAAATCCCTGCTCTGACGTCAGGTGCCGTGCAGAAGGTCTCAGCGTGACACACGCTGCTTTCTGCTCCATCCCTGTGGCTGCGCATGCTGGGCAGCCTCCCTTGACCATTTAAAGTAGCAGGAGATGAAAACCACGGCGTGTTTAGAGGTGGCTGTGCTAGGAACAGAAGGGCCTGACACGTCCGTTTGTTCCCTGCTGCGTCTCCCAGCGCCCTGCTATCTCTCTCGCCCTTCACATGATTTGCCACCAGGCCCTCCATATCTGCCTGCTATCTGATGTTCCCGGTCAGATGCTCCGCGCGCTGACGCCAGGTTATTAATACCACTGCTGCCATTTGCTCTGGCTGGCCGCTCTGAGGGGATACCCACGACTTCCTCCCACCCGCTGCCTGTGATCTTCATCTTTCCCAGACGCTCCCTGGGGCTGGCAGACGGCTGCTCGCCCCGTGACTGATTGCTTTCCTGGCCACCGTCCAGCTCCGGGCGCATAAACACGCTCAGAGGAAGGCTCAGTGCTGGCAGGTTCCTTATTCAGGAGGAGAAACAAACCCCATTTCTGCTGGAGTTCACCCAAAGCAATAAGCGAGGGGCAGAGTTTCAGGCCCTGCTCATTTCGGCCCCTCACTTCCATTTAAAATACACAGCCAACAGCAATCTGGCACGTGCAGATGTTCTGCTGCTGCATGGAGAGTGCTGCCTGCCTGCATTGCCTGCATTGCCTGCATTGCCTGCCTGCATTGCCTGCCTCCTTGTTGCTTGCTTGCACTGCCTGTCTGCTGCCTGCATTGCCTGCCTCCCTTTCTTGCCCAGACTTCAGCACTCATTCTAGATGTTTTCTCTCCTGTGTTCCATCAGTGAAGCCAAACCATTCTTTTTCTCCATTGCAATAACTCATCTGTGCCGACTATCTTCTGGTTTTGCACGCAGTTTCTCAGTTTCTTTCTAGATGGCCCATTACTTGACCTTGATTGCTTCCACCAACGTGTCCTCCATTAGCTCAGTGCAACCCTTCCTGAATGCAATAAACTCTCAGGATGCCTAAATTCTATTAGCTGAAGAATGAAGCATGTATGAAGATGACTTGAGCCTGAAGCACAGTCAGATACAGTGGTTTTCTGCCATGCCTACACTTTTATGCTTATTCACACTGAAAACTTCATCTCCTGCATTATTAGCTGACAATTGGAGGTAGCAAGCACTATTTTTTTCCTAATCCCCCAGTATTGATGGCTGCGTTGCTGCACTGTTTGCCATTACTGGCCTTGATGCCCTATAGCTGCATTCAGTATCTCCAACATGCAGGACCTGTTTTCCTCTGTGCTCCCACGTCTGTTTTGAGCAGCACAGCACTGTGATTTGAAGTGACTCTGGAATAGTGTCTCCAGCAAGTAATTGTCAGCATGAGGCAGGGCTTCAAAGGAATTGCTAATTAAGATCAAACTGAGCCCTGCAGCAGGTCTGGGGAGGATTTGCATGTCCAGAGAAAGCAACAGTGTTACTAAGTGATATTTGGGGTGCCAGCAGCAAAGTGCTATTGCTTTCACAGCAGAACAGCTCCGTGCAGGGGGCTGTGTGAGTCTGAGCAGGTGCAGCTGGAGGCAGCATGGGGTTGTGGTGGGCTCTGCTGGTGATCCAGCTTGCCCATCCAGAATCACAGTCATTTAGGTTGGAGAAGACCTCCATGATCACCAAGTCCAACCCTCAACCCATCCCGACCATGCCCACTAACCATGTCCTTGCTGGAATGTACAGCTTCAAGCACAGATTTCCCTTTTCTACCCTTCTGTTGGCCTCTTCTCCCCCTTTTCAAGCATCCTGAGGAAAGGAGCAGTGCATGCTAAAGCCACAGGCTGGAGGAAAGCCTCTGTGTTTGGTCATGCCAAGGGATTTATTGTAGCTGGTGAAACCACTCAAAGGAGCATGGCTGTGGCAGGGCTGTGGCAGGGCTGCGGTGGTTGCAGGTGCTCAGTGTGCTGCACTGGCACCATCCCTCACCTCTTTGGGCATCATCCCACAGAGCACACATGGAAGCAGGGATCAGCCCACAGCATGCATATGGAATGGAGTGGAATGGAGTGGAATGGAGTGGAGTGGAGTGGAGTGGAGTGGAGTGGAATGGAATGGAATGGAATGGAATGGAATGGAATGGAGTAGAATGGAATGGAATGGAATGGAATGGAATGGAATGGAATGGAATGGAATGGAATGGAATGGAATGGAATGCAGTGCAGTAGAGTGGAGTAGAAATGGAGTGGAAGGGAATGGAGTGGAATGAAACGGAACTGAATGGAATGGAAGGGAGTGGAATGGAATGGAATGGAATGGAATGGAATGGAATGGAATGGAATGGAATGGAGTGGAAGAGAATGGAGTGGAATGGAACAGAGTGGAATGAAGTAGCTCCATTGGAAGGGACTCTCTTCAAAGATCATTGGGTCCCAACTGCCTGACTACCTCTGGGCTAACCAGAAGTTGAAGTATATTATTGATGGTGTCATCCAAAGCCCCTTGAACACCAGCAGGGGCATCACCCACCTCTCTAGGAAGCCTGTTTTGGTATTTGAGCACCCTCATGGTAAAACAGGTTTTCCATCTGGTCTGAACCTCCCCCAGTGCAGTGAGGAGCTCAGTGGTGGATGTGGCCATTAGCTGTGCACCGTCTTTTGCTGTTGCTGGAAGAAAACAGGAGTGCATGTGATTGGAAGATGTGAAGCAAGTAAAATCTTGCTGAAATGTAACCAACCAGATTAATTATATTTGGGAGGGCTGAGCGTCCAAAGGATTTAATGATCTGAATACCATCTTAGAACATTTCATTGTCTTTTTGCTGGCAGGAACGCCGGCACCAATTATAGAAATAAATCAAAAAATCAGGTCAAATAATTATTTTATGAGCCAAGTGAAAAGGCTGGGCGCATCTCTTAATGCCGGGGTGCTTTTGGGAAGAAAGAGAAAAGCCCTTCAGGAGTAACACTGCTTCCTGTGCAAGGAGTGGCCGTGCACACACCTGCGTTGCAGTGCACACTACGTGGTATGCACACACACACACCTGCTGTGTACACCCACTGTGCACACCCATCTGTGTTTCCAGGCTGTGCTAGTGGAGGCAGGGGTGTACCTGCAGTGTGGGACTGCGCCTTGTGTTCAGCAGGGATTGACAGCAACGAAGATGAAGCAGCCCGGGATGTGCGTTTGGAGGAATAACAAGTGGGTTTTGAAATTCAGGATTTCTTCTCCGGGGGACTTTACCAACCGCACGGCATTAACTTGTTACAGGATAACGTCGAGCAACTTATCTGTGCTAAACATGAAAAGGATTAGGGCTGTTGGAGGCTCTGTGCTAGAAGAAAGCGCGGGCTGCTTTCTGCCTCCCTCGTGTGCTTCTCTGTGGCTGTTGCAGCCCAGCAGGAGCTGCGGTGCTGGGCACGCCATGGGGCAGCTCTGCAGGATGCACCGCTCCGTGACTGCACAGCCTGCAGGCCTGGGCTAAGAAGCACCGGTTGTTTCAAGTCCTTTCTGCATGAAGGATCTGTTAGAGAAACCGGCAAGCTGCTGTGATAATGGGAAACAGGTGCAGAAAATCAGATAGCAGTGAGAAGCGGTTGTGCTTGTGCAGATTTCGATGTAACAAAGTGCATCTTTCTCATTGCCAGTGGTTTTTAGAATGTGGCTGAATGGCTCTGTGAGGAACGGGGCGGTGCAGATCATGAGAGGGAGCTTGTGATGAGCAGAGTGTGCCCAAACAGCACCAGGAGCACAGCTGTGTGCTGCTGCAGCCACAGCCCTCGGGTTGTGCATGGGAGAGTGGGAACATGGAAATGCCAAATGCGGACAAGAATCATAGGATCACAGAATCATAGAATGGCCTGGGTTGCAAAGGAGCACAGTGATCATCCAGTTCCAACCCCCTGCTATGTGCAGGTCGCCAGCCAGCAGACCAGGCTGCCCAGAGCCACATCCAGCCTGGCCTTGGATGCCTGCAGGTATGGGGCATCCACAGCCTCCTTGGGCAAACCACAACGCCCTGCCTGGTTCAGCAGGCTTAAGCCCCAGGGTCTGTGTGTTTTGTATGGTGGATCTGGTTTGCACTGACTACTTATGGAACCACGAGGGTTGGTAAAAACCATTACCATCACCTCATCCAACTGCTAAGTGACTCAGACTCATCTTTGCTGTCAGACTGCAGAACACGGGCAGCCAGGGTTGCTTCAGTCATTTCGTTTGTTTTCCAGATGAATGCATGAAGCCAGGCTGTGTTAAGCGTGATTTCCTCCTGCCACGTTGTTGCCTGTTCCCTCCATTCATCTGCACTGCAATGAAATCTTTTGCAGGTGCCCCTCGGGTGCACGGGCTGCGAGCTGCAGCTAACTCCTGCCACCTGCTGCCCTGCTCTGCCCTGCATCCCCTTCTGCTCTGCTTCTTAAGGGCTGCAGCGGGAGGAGGAGAGGGGCTGCTTTCCCCGAGTCCTGCTGGAGAAGTCTGGAATATCTGCGTCATCAGAGCTAATTGTCTCAATAGTGACGGATTAATTATCAGCCTGTGGTTGTAGCTTCGGCAGTTACAGAGCTGAGTTTCTTCTTGTGGCTGGAAATAAAGTGTAGTCAGGCTGTTGGTGGAAGAGCAGATAACAAGGAGGAAAGGACTGTAATGGAGCCCTTACCGGGTTCAAGCACTGAGCAGTTGGGTGAGTGGATGCTATGGAGCAGCACAGTGTGTGCAGGGGTTGCCCTCCACGCACGCTGTATCACACCACTGCCCTGCCTTTGGATTCCAGGGAAGGAATCCATGTCCGCACTGGAAATCAGTGTTTTTAATTGCATTAGTTAAATGCATGTGCTTCCTAATTCAGGAAGAACCGTGTGCAGGACCAATTGGCGTGGGAGCACCTGTGGCTGTGAGGACTGGACAAGTGCTGGGGACCCAATCTTTGCCTTTTCCTCCCCAGTAAGTCGGTTCTGGAGCCATCAGAAACACCTTCCTGCCCCTCGAGCACAGAGGGATCAGTGCATAAGCCAAGTTGCAAACAGCCACATGCAGTGTCCGATACTGATATCTGACCACTTGCTCCTTAAGTCATCGGTTGGTAATGCAAAAGGTGCTTGGTGTGGCTGAGCAGCAGAGCAGAGAACAGCACGTCTGTCTGTTGCTGCTTTCTGATGGGTGTCACCTGCAGGAGTGCCCAGGGTGACCTCAGCCACGAGCAGCAGCCAAGCTGAGAAACCATAAGGAAGTGGGTGTAGAATGGAAACGGTGACAGACAGCCTGGGTTCTCTTCCAAACCTCCGTTTTACAGCACAGCTGTTTGATGTTCACTCAGCTGACTTCTTGGGACGGCTGAGATGTGAAACGTGGTTGGATGCCCGCTCCTCACAAACCTCGTGGGATTCCAAAACCTTTCTCCAAAAGAGGAGGAGGACAGTATGGCACTGCCAGTGTGCTCAGTGTGTATGGCTCCGTGGCACAGCGCCTTCTGTCCCCATGGCATTTGCGAGGATGTGGGTGAGGTTTGGCACAATGCACAGCACTTGAGAGAGCCGTGCCAGGAGAGGATCAGGCTGGATACTGGGAGAAATCTCTTCTCCAAAGAGCACTCAGCACTGCACAGGAGAAGAGCACTCCCCACCA
Source organism: Chrysolophus pictus (assembly GCA_037305975.1). Classification (NCBI taxonomy): domain Eukaryota; kingdom Metazoa; phylum Chordata; class Aves; order Galliformes; family Phasianidae; genus Chrysolophus; species Chrysolophus pictus. The sequence continues at coordinate 28,297,542 of CM074583.1, forward strand.
GGGAGGTGGGGAGGTCACCATTCCTGGAGGTGTTTCAGAACCACGGGGATGTGGCACTGAGGGACGTGGGCAGTGGGCATGGGGGGTGGGCTGGTCTGTGCTCGGGGATCTTGGAGGGTTTTTCCAATACGAATGATTCTGTGGTTCTGTACACCGAAAGCTGGCTGTTGGCAGGCGTGTGTGACGCAGTCTGTGCTTTGTTTGCAGCTTCGATGTGGAAAATGGCCCTTCCCCCGGCCGCAGCCCGCTGGACCCGCAGGCCAGCTCCTCCTCAGGGTTGGTGCTGCACACCACCTTCCCCGGGCACAGCCAGCGCCGGGAGTCCTTCCTCTACCGCTCAGACAGCGACTACGACTTGTCGCCAAAGACCATGTCCAGGAACTCCTCTCTCCCAAGCGAACAGTAAGCACAAACTCAGCTCACATCATATTTGACTGTAGCAGAGGCTGAGGGCTCTGCATGTCTTTCTGCAATCCCCAGAAAGAGGTGTGTGTGAGCACTACTCACATTTCACAGCCCAGCAGACACGTGCTGCCGTGGTCTGTCCAGCCATGACTTCCTCATCCCCATCCCATCCTGCAGACACTCATTTTTGCTAAATAATCCAGTAGAAGAGCTTTCAAAGCCAGGGGGTGAAATACAAGAGGACCCCAGTTGCACTGGGAGCTGGTGCTTGGGGTGCAAAGCAGTGGGCAGAGCTGGGCTGTACTCAGCACAGTGCTGCAGCACGGTGTGCCCACAGTGCCCTCTGTGCTTGCTTTTCCCTGCATGCTCTCAGTGCCTGGTTAACATCCCCTCTGTTCTCAAGGAGACAGCACGCCTACCCCTGCTGCACTTCTTCTCCTGTCTGACCCTAGTGAATGGGTCATTCACTAGAACGGAGTGAAAAATGCAGCAGAGAGGTTGATTTGAGAGGATCCCTACCCCTCAAATGGAGCGCAAAGCCTCCGTGAGTGCCCTGAATTTGCAGCTCTTTATTTTAAAAGGCACAGTTTAAAGTTTAAGATGACCATAAAAAATGCTCTCAAACAAAAAAGCATAGCTGCTGTAAAAGCCCTACCAGTTTTTTCCATGAAGCAGAAACCTGAATCTCGATGGGAGGTGTGGTGAATTCCCACAGGGGGAGCAGAGCATCCCTCCTGCCCCAGCGCCCTGAGCCCAGGCTTCTTGTGTGAGTGCTTTGTGCAGCATTGCCAAGAAGTCCCTCCCAGTGCTGGTGATGCTGTCCTTCCCTCAGCTCTTCTGCTCAAATCTTCCACGATGAAAACATCCAGTGTTTGGATAATGTGAAGCACGGTGACACAAAAGCCAGGAAATTCAGAGCTGACCTTTACCTGGGCCACAGTGGGTTTTTCCACAGCCATACGAGCGCACTGCCCTGGCTCTGAGTTTCCTGGCTGTCCCTGTGCTGTGCCAGCAGTGCCACAGCCATCCCCACGCCCTGACCCAGCCATGGCCATGCAGGGCACCCATCCGTGTAGTGATGGGCGTGCTGTTCTTCCACTCGGCCACGGTGACTTACAGCCACGTTCTCCATTCCCCCCCCAGGCACGGAGATGACCTGATCGTCACACCTTTCGCGCAGGTGAGTTGGGAGCTTGCTGCCTCTTGCACGGGGCTGGCACGGGAAGGTTTGCCTTGAGAAGCGCTCACAAATCCCTTCTGCTCGCTCCAGGTGCTGGCCAGCTTGCGGAGCGTGAGGAACAACTTCACGCTGCTCACCAATTTGCACGGGACGGCCAACAAGTAAGCGGGGAGCCAAAGGGAGCGGGAGGCGATGGGGGAGCGGGCGGCGATGGGGGAGCGGGCAGCGGGGCGCGGGGCCGGCGCTGTCCCGGCTTCGGCCGCGTGGGGGCGCCAAAGCGCAGCCGCCCGCCTGGTCGCCGCGGGGTCCCACCTTCATGGCTTCGTGGCCACCCGGCTCCAGCGCTCGCCGCTTTCCGCCCCGCCGTGCCCCCAGAAGAGCTGTCCCATCGAGTGCAGCACCCTGGGGACACCGCGCTGCCCGCTGCGGCCCTGCGCTCCCCGCACACCCGGCGTCTTGCTGGACACGGAGCTTTCCTCACGTCGATTTCTGTTTGCAAGATGTGATGGGAAATGAATCGCCGCGTTCCGAGATGGAGGCTAGTAGAAAAGCAGATGGCTGAAATAAAGGATCCTTTCCTCGTTATTTTTTTTTTTCCCCCCGCTTTGCTTTTTTTGAATCGCCTGAGTATTTTGGCAGTTCCTAATGAGGAATCTGAATCTGGGGCCGGAAGGAAGCGAGGGCGTAACCTGTCGGACGCAGAGGCATCTCACAGTGTCCTCCTGAAAACATTCCCAGATCTGCTCGAGGCACGAAGCCATTTGCCCAGCCAAAGTCAAAGTCATTAAATGTTGAAACCATTACACGCCCAGCGTCCCAGTCCGTGGCTGAATGTGCTTCCAGGGGCTGCGGAGCTTCCCACATGGTCTCCTAGCAGCCCTGCCGGGTTACGCCGTGCTGCCAGCTCATGATTTTATCATATGTCTCATGATACGCGGCATTCTTCTTAAAATTCTGCTCCGGGGATCATGGGAACCTCTGCTCTTCTTTAACCCTTCCTCTCCTTCCTCCCTCCTCCACCCCTGCTGTCCCAAGAAAGGAGAAGATGCTGCTGCCCCATTTATTGACAGAAGTGCTGGAAGGTATGAATCTGAAGGACTGGAAAAACACAATGAGAAAAACAATAATTTTTTTTTTTTTTTTTTTGGACAGTAACATCAGGGTTTTTTCAGACAATTTCCTGAGTGGAAAAGAGGAGAGTGTGATTAATGGCTTCTGAAAGACCGGGTTTGGCAGATGTGGAGCGGGGGATCTGACAGCAGCTCCATGTGACACCCATCAGCTGCGGTGTCCCAGAAGGGACAGCGGTGTCAGGACGTGGATCAGTGGCAGTTCACTGCCCACTCCCTCACAGCTGGAGAAACTGGGATGGGTGCAGCCAGGGCGTCACGGAGGGTGCTGGGAGTGGTGCTGTTCTATTTCCAAGCTCTGCAGTGGGGAATACCCTTCTGAACATGAGCTCACCTCTCCCCACCCCCCGAGGGCACATCTCTGCACCGCGGCGGCTGGAGATACCTGGAGCACATCTCCTCTGATACTGGCTGTCCCTAATGAGGAGTTTTTGTTTTCCAAAGATTCCAAGATTTCAGTTTTCAAAGGCTCTGTGCAGGCAGGTCGGGGCAGATTTTCAGAGGAGTCAGCACCCAGCGTGCGCACAGCAGGCTGAGCCCTTCGAAGAATCCGGAGCCCAGAAAAAAGCAGAACTTTTGGAAAGCACCCAAAAAGTGAAGGGAGCCCCGCTCAGCTCCGGGCTGCTGGCAGGCAGAAGGTTGGGTCCGAGGCTCTGAAGCAGGGCTGTGGGCTGTCCAGCACTGCACATCCCACCGGGTTGGCCTTCCTGGAGCCCCGCTGGAGAACCCCCTGCAGCTGTGGTGGCAGCGGGACGGAGCCGCTCGCTGGCTTTGAATGCAGCTTCAAAGGAGAAACAGCCAAAAAATGGATGTTTCAGTTCAGTGGCTGACTCAGAAGGTTGGGGCTGGGAGGGAGGCTGGGGGGATCCGCCTTCGGTTGGAACCTCTCCGAAACCCCTTTGGGAAGCAGAAGCCCCGAGTTTCGTTTCTGGTTAGCCTGGAATACTGTCCTCAATCCCAAACAGACTGTTTTAACTTTTATCTCCTTTTAACTTCTTTACAAAAGAAGTCCTCTTTCCTTTGCTTTTCCCTTTTCCCTTTTCTTTTCCCTTTTTCTTTTTTTTCCTTTTCCTTTTCCTTTTCCTTTTCCTTTTCCTTTTCCTTTTCCTTTTCCTTTTCCTTTTCCTTTTCCTTTTCCTTTTCCTTTTCCTTTTCCTTTTCCTTTTCCTTTTCTTTTTCCTTTTCCTTTTCCTTTTATCTTTTTTTTTCCTTTTTTTCCCTTTCTTTTCTTTTTCATGTGAATAATGGCTTCAACTTGAAAAATTAAGTTTTATTTGGCAGACGTCACAATGGAATCTTTTGACGTTTGGAGAAATATTGCACCATTTTTTCCAGCCCAACCTGCTTGCTTAACGTCAGCCAAATTTGCAGATAGCTCTCAGCCCTCCTGGAATCCACTGTTCCCTGACGGAGCTGCTGCTTCTACTTGAGAAATGCCATTCTGTTTCGTTTTGGAGCTCATGCTAGCGGCTCCAGCATCTCATTATGTGCTTGCGGGTGCTGCTCTGCCTGCTGATGGTGGGATGTGAAGCCTTACGTCTCCATTGTAGCCCTGTACCTGCACACGGGTGTAACAACGGGCATTGCTTTGGGCCAGACTCAATTGGTGAAATATGAGCAAGAGAAGGCCTTGATGTGGGGCCCTGCAATCACAGCACCCAGCCCTTGCTGGCCTCCGGGTGTAGCTGGACCTCAAAGCAGCAGATAAAGTGTGGGATGAGGGCACATCTTTTCTGTTGTGTGTTCTTTCTAGCACGTGTGTGTGTGTGCTTAGCCCAGGGACACAAGGCGTTTGGATTTTTCTAACAGCTATATTGTATTGCTTACGAATTGCTGCTCGTTTGGAAGTGTTTTAGGCTACTTTATGAACCTGATAACAGCCTTTTAGTTATGAGTATTAGCAGTGGCAGTGCTTGAAGTGTAAAAACAGCACCTGTTGATGGAGTATTCTTTATTCCTTTTAGGAGATCTCCTGCAACGAGTCAGCCACCTGTCTCTAGAGTGAACCTGCAAGGTATGTGTGGATCCTCAGCAATCACCTGCCAGCAAAGAGGAAGGTTTATTGCACATGGGTTTACTCGTGGCTGCTCCTCTGCTCCCCCAGCCCGGTGTAGTGCTGAGCTCCTTCTGGGTTACTCCTGCAAAACCAATGCAGGAGCACCGCCGGGCTCAGGTTGCTGCTGTTTAAATGGTTTGGGGTTTGTGTTTACCCTCGTGTTAGCATAAGGTAGAACATGATTTTGGTTTGATAGTCATGGCCACAGTGACTGCAATTCCTCCGAGTCCCCGTGCAGAGCAGGCCTGGGCAAGCAGCAGCCTACAGCCTCCAACAGGCTCAGGCACAGCTGTAGTTTTTATCCTGTTTATTTCAGTTTGCTTCCATGTGATCTATGTAAAACTGCAATCTCAGAAACCTCTCTCGGGTGAAACTCCCTTGGCTTTTGTTAGGCTGCCCTAGAATGGCGTATTTTTCCTTTCAGCGTTTGTTTGCAGTCTTTTGAAATACCACATTTGAGCAACCGAATGGGAGCAAAGTCAGTCACTGCTCACCTCATCCTCGTCCCCACGCTGGGTCAGCGGCTGCAGCACGCAGCCTGGGCTCGGCTCCACCATGGGGGTGAATGGCACTGAGGGGAGCCCTGCACTGCCAGCCCCAGAAGCATGCTGCCTGCGGGTGTGTATGCTGTGCTGTAGCCTTGTGGGACCCTTTTTGGATGAGCGCTGACCCTCCTGGCACTGATGGAGTTGTTTCCCCCCCAGGGGAGGAGGTGTGATTGGAGGAGAGTGTAAGGTGTGATCTTGGCCTCTCCTCTGTGCTAGGAGGACTGAGTAGAAGCATGTTATTGCAGCATGCACAGCACGGGTAACTATCATTTCCTTTCACACTGTGTGTTATTTACTGTCTGGGGACGTGCGCAGTCAGGGAGATTTCCGGCTTGGATTCCTCAAAACTTGTTGGTGGAATGTGGAGATTGTGGCTGCACAGAGAGCAGCGATGGCGTGGAGGTCCTCCTGCTCACTGCCCAGGGAGCAGCAGCAGAGCTGGGCTGGAGGAGTGCACACAGCACTTCTTCCAGCACTGCTCTGAGCGAGACTTTGCTTTTGTGGCCCATGTGAAAGGATTCATGGAACATTTCATAAGCTTTGCATAGATCTGTTTATATAGCTTACAGAATCTGATTGCTGGGAGATAATTCCCCTCCAGGAACTTTTAGGTGAATTTTCTTCATTCTTGCTGTGGAAACAATTGGTTTGCACTTCTTAACACTTTGTGGACATGGAGGAAACGATACTATTGCACAGTGCTTCCAGCACAAGCAGAGGGATGCCAGGTACCCCACAGGTAACCCCAGCTCCTGATGCCTGGAGCCCACAGTCACTGCAGCTCCCTTTCTGACTAAGGAGCTGTTGCTTGCAGCCGCACAGCAGGCTTGTGTTGCTCTGAAAGACCCAGAAGGAGACAGCAGCTGATGGGAAGCCTACTCGCAGCATCATGAACCGAGCCCTTGTGCTCCTGACTCACAGTTTTAGTGTTTCTGTGCGGATAGGTGAGTAACTGAAGTACATTACGACAGTTGCAGGCAGCAATGATAAGAAACACGCTTGAGGTTGATAGGAAATGGTGTTATTTCCTGCACAAGGAAGCATGGCTGCGTGCTGGGGGTTGTGGGGCTGCTCTCTCCTCCCACTACTGGTTTTCTTCTGGGGACTGCCTGCCTTCACCCCGTACAGCCACTGCCGTGCGTCTCACCTTGTTCAGAGAACAAGGGTGCTTCCTAAGGAAGATGCCCTTTCAGTGCAGAAAGAGCAAAGGTGTTCAGGGTGTTTCTTTCAGTGTGTTGATCCAGGACTTATGAGTGGAAGGAGGGATGTTCCCAGCAGCCCCTGTCCTGCTGTGCCTGAAGGGATGCTGTGCCTTCCCTGTAAGTTTCAGAGGAGGAAGTGGTGAGGTTTAGACTGGGGCCACACCGTGTTGCTCCCTTCTAGACAGAAGGACATGTCTTTAACTGAAATGTGTTACATTCTCTGGATGGGCAAAGCTCGGTGTTTGATTTTAGCTCTCCCATGTCACACGTTGATTCACAGATGCACCACCACAAGCGATTGGCATCACTGTGTGCACCCTGCGTGTGCCTCCTCTTGTCTGTCGTTAGCAGAGTGATTTATATCCTGTTACGAGAAATGCAGGACTCGGGGTTTAGAGCAAACCAGCGTACATTCATAAAATTACCCTGGGGGGACACAAACTGCGCTCGGCTTCATACTGCAAGTAGTGCATGCCAGCTGGTGATCCAGCAGAGCCTTAGGGGCTTGTCAGTCGTTTGCAGGACAGAGGAGCCAAATCCGGTGCCCGTGTGCTCCCGAGGAGTTGCATCACACAGGACCCAGGCCCATGGCGAAACGGATGGTCTGTGCTGGGTGATGAAATTCTTCTTCTTGCTTTCATTTTCTTGAAACCGTGAACAATTCTGGTCAGGCTCTTGGTGGGGCAGAGCGGTTCCCAAGCCCACACTGATGTCACTGGAGGTTTCAGAGCTTTCTTAACCTTATAACCAAGCCATAAAAGGAAGAGGGATATGCATTGGACATCCTGTGTTTTGTCCTTGGTATCAGCTTAAGTAAACCTGGCAGATTTTTCCTGTTATTTTGTTATAACTACAGATCACAGGAACAAACAAAAGTGCTTATGTGAGTTACCTAAGGAACCTTTGCATGGAAATATGAAGCGGCAGCAAAAAGTACATCAGTCCTTAATTAGCTCCTGTGCTTCACAGCTGGGCGGAATGGTGGGACTGGTTGGGACCGTGAGGTTCGTGGCTGTGCAAAGCACTGCAGAGCACTTTTATGGAGGTTTGGGTTTGGGACAGGTGCTGCCCCACCTCCTTTCTCACCGTTACAGAAATTAGCAATAGAAAAACAGTGCCGTGCTCATCTCTGCAACGTTCCTTCCCATGTGCTTCTCTTTTCTCTTTTAACGTGACCTCTGCTGCAGTCGTTTTGATTCATCTCAGTGCTCCTCAGATCTCAGCTCCAAACCTCAGCGCTGCTCTTCTCAGTTCACCACCCTGGGCACTCGTGAGGGGTCTTCAGCTCCATCCATTCAGCCGATAAAACCCATGCCCAGCAACAGGTCTGGCAGCCCCTGCTTAGTTCTGTTCCTTCCTCCAAGCTTATTTTCCTTACTGAGCCTCGTTCCCTCCCAGCTAAGCCATCTATGCCTCATTCAGCCTCCAGGAGTGCAGCTGGCGATGGGACCCGACCCGTGAGCACCAGGCATCTCTGCACACTGGTTTCCCAGTGGGTCACTGCAGCGACGTGCTGCCGGCAGCACTGCAGAGCTCCTGCTGCTGCCCCTCGGGTGCCTTCAGCACTGGATAATTACAGCACGTCCTTACCATTAATTACCTAGCAATATAATATATCATTAGGCGTATCACTGATCAGCCTTGCAACCTGAGGCTTCGGGGGGTGGCACTTTGGGCTGTGTCACACACGGGCTTCTCGGGGCTCGTGGGATTAAAGCTTTGTTACACTTCCTCTCTGGGGTGGGAGGGAGAGCTCGGTATTCTTTTTGCTTGTGCCTTAGCCTCTGCTTTCCTGCCCGTCCACACGTTTGTCTGCACTGCTCGCATGCCTTTACACGAACCCAAAACTCGTACTCTTTCATTTTTCATGTGGGTGTAAGATGTACACAGACTCGTGCACGAACGTTTGTATAAAGCATAAACAAAGGACTGGATAAAGCCCGTGCGACTGAGAGTCCCGGCTCCTGCAGGAGGTACCAGGTCCTGTGCTCCGCTCGGCCCTTGGCTGCAGCCACCCATCAGCTCCACGCGGTCAGATGGGGCTTTGCTCTCGCGAGGCGCTGGCGCTGGGCAGGTACGAGAGAGATGATTCATGCTGAAGTCCTGTTGGCATGCTTTAGGCTGCCAGCAGTGAGGACTGCAGCATCCCGTGGTTTTCAGGCGGCTGGGATGAGTTGGTGCTGTGCTTCTGATAGGGAGCCGTGCGGCACCGCGGAGCCGAGCTGAGAGTGCGTGTGCGGAGCAGCATGGTGCTGGAGGCTTGTCCCTAAACATGACGCCCTGCGCACTATTCTTAATGCGCTGCCATAATGATGCTAGCTTGGAAACAAGCAACTGCAGAATAAATCAGATGGATGGCAGCTTAGTGACGTGACCGAGCGATGCCGAGGCTGTCAAATGCGAAACGATTCCTGCTGCTTGGAGAAAGCAGAGGTGTTTCAGAGCGACCTGGGAAGGTTCCCTGCAGCAGAGGAGCAGTGAGTGCCCTCGGAGCGGGTTGGGACACCCAGCACCGCTCCTGCTCTTCCCGGGCAGTTCGTTCCCACGCAGTCCGTTTCGTGTGTTGCTCCTGCCTGCGAACACACACCCCCTGAAAGTTGGACTCATGCATCTTAGTAAGTATTTCAGTTATGCTATTGACGTCAATGCAGTCATTAAATAGATTGCCGGCCCTCCCATCGGCAAACCTGTGCCAAAGACCTAGAGGCAGGCACATTTTAAAAGAAGAACATCAGGTTTTCTTTTAGCAATTGGAGAGAATGAGGGAAAAGTTTCTCCGAAGTCGCTGGGCTTTGCGATTCTGAGGCTTCTTGTTTTTCCCTTCATTTTTGAAGCCTCCGTTGGTGCGCAGATAATGGCCCCGTTCTGTTTAACACACCGTTGTGCCCCCGCACACGTAAACAACTCCAAATGAGGCCAAAGAGTGATTTTCTGTGATCAGCTCCGGCTGAAAAGTGACACCCGTTTTAGGTCTCCCAGCTAGATTTATTTGTAGATCAAATAGCAGAAGGTATCCGGGCAAACCTGCTTAGCCTTTGACTCCAGAAATTCTGAGAGGATAGATTTCATGACATCTATATAAGAAAATAGCCCTCGTTTCTCCTCGGCAGGCTCTGAAGACACACAAGCCGATTGCGGCTCCATAGCAACAGATGAAAACTGTTTTCCCCGCCGCCCCACCTGCGGGTGTCACATGAAGATGCTCCACGTGCTGCTGCCATCAGCAGCCTGTCACTCGGGGCCAGCTGCCGCCCGCGGTGCCAGCGGGGCTCCCCATGCTCACACATCCCGCTGTGTGCGGGGCGGTCCCACTCCTGCCCACATCCCACCTGCCCCGGGTCAGGCGGGGGCTCCGAAGGGGCTTTGTGTATGGGGTATCCTCACACGGGTGCAGGGATCCTTGGACGGGATAGCAGGTACGTCGGCAGCTGCGCGTTTGTGAAGGTGAGGAGCCAAAGCACTGCTTTTTTGGCTGAGGTTGTCACTTCTCACCATACTCGGCACTGGTGGGGTTGCAGCTCAGTGCTGCGCTCAGCTCCGGGCCGCTCGCTCCCAGTGGGGCACAGAGCTGTGGGGGCTGCAGCTTTGTTCTTGGGCAGAGGAGGCTCAGCTGTGCTCCCCACAGCTCCTCAGCCTCTGCTGCCATGGAACAGCCATGGGATGAGAGGTGACAGCCTCACGCTGTGCAGGGCAGGGGCAGGTTGGCTGTTGGGGGAAGTTTCTTCCCCAGAGAGCGCTCAGCACCGCACAGCTGCCCAGGGGTGGGGGGTCAGCATCCCTGGGGGTGTTCAGAGCCGTGGGGATGTGGCACTGAGGGATGCGGGCAGTGCGCATGGGGTGGGCTGGGGGAGCTGAGAGGGCTTTTCCATCCTGAATGGCTCTGTGGTTCTGTGATTTCACTGATGATCCCACACCCTGCTATGTAGCATAAACCCATCAGAACAGTCATAGGTTATTAAAAGGGCTCTTCGCTGATGGATGCTTTCTTTGTGAACCATCCAGGCAACTGCCAGCCCAAGGTGGCAATGAGGAGATCCCCCCAGTGGTGCTTTCATTGTGTCCCCGTGTTCACTCTGCTCTTTAAAGGCAGGTCAAGCCCTGGGAGCCCTGTGCTGCTTTACTCAGCTCCCATTCATGCAGGATTGCTTAAGGCCTCTCTGGAGACAATAAGACTTTGCCATCGCTAATCTCAGAGTTGATAAAATCTGTGTTTCTTTTGTTTTCTGTATAGAACGATAATAGTGGGTGCGATTTTGACATCGCAGCCTTCAACGTACTGAATCAGTTCCATATGAGTTTGAGAAATATGTACTTGGACTGTAAAAAAAAAAAAAAAAAGGAAAGAAGAAAAAAGAAGAAACCAAAACAAACAAAAGCACCCAAACCAAACTTCTGGCAGGCGGAGCTGTTTGTTAGGTTGCGGGGCAGTGCATGCCTTAGCGATGAGCAGGGCTCTTCATTGTCCCACCGAGCTGAGCCCCTTCGGCTTCCATGTCAGCAGCATTTTGCAGCTAGCGAGAGCTGCCATGGGCTCCTGACAGCACCCATGGCTCATCCCCCCGCAGCTCTATATAAGCCTCTTCTTCCTCCCCCGAGGCTGAGCTCTGTGCTGCGGCATTGTGTCCGGACACAGCTGGCCATGGCAGTGTGAGAGGCTGCATCTCTGTGCGGGGCTGTTCCCAGGTTAATGCCCTGCACGAGTCCCAGCAGCAGCAGGCTGTCCTTGGGCGGTCCCCATGTTCGCAGCGTTGTCCTGTCGGCTCTGATCCGGCTGCCAGCCACTGTGCCGTCGTGTTTGGAGACGTGAGTACCTCTGGCTCTTTGTTGGCAGCTGAATTTCGGGTGGTGGCTGGGCAGAGGCTCCCACTGACCGCATCACGGCTGGTCCATGGGTGGGAGCGTGGAAGGAGGGTGATAGCAGGGCTGATGGGCAGCAGGTGATGTGCAGGGGGTGATGAGCACCCATCGCCCCCAGCAGGGGTGGGTGATCTGTTCACTTAGCTCTACAGTTATAGGTTAACAACCACAGGGGGTGAAAACGGCTTTAAAATCAACGCGTGTTCTGGGTAGAGCAAAAAGAAGGAGCAGAGGGTTGCTCATGCTAAAGCATGTTGTGCTTATTTGTGTAAGGGTGATGTCCCGGTGCAGCTGGTAAAGTGTTTTGCTGATCGTTAATGAAGCTGTTCAGTGTAATATTGTTTCCTCTGTGCAAAGTGTCTGTAAGTGACAGCCCGAAGTGCTGTATAATCGGGGTACTTTTTTGGCAGAAAGGAAACAACTGTTAATTATTTATGGTTATTAAGAAAAGATGCTCGGTCTCCGTTTGCTGGAAGAGTAGGTGTGCTTACAGAGATTTCCATTTTTAAGAGCACGCTTGAAAAATCATCTAAATCAGTCCCGATAGGGTGCATTTTCATGTCCAAAGGTGGTGTTGATTGACTCGGTTGTGCATTCAGGCGTTTAATCAAAACAAAAAGCAGCCATAAAAGGAGCCCACGGAATCTGGAGCTGCGTTGATTCAGCAGTTGATGTCTTTTGCTTTGCATACAGCACTGTGCGTGCGGCTCAGAGCCTTCTGCCATGGGATGGGGTGGGGGTCTGGGCCAAGGCCAGGCAGCTGGTGATGGGGTTTTGGTGTGGGGTTTTGGTGCTGGGCTTTGATGTGCGCCAGGAACCGTCAGCAGCGGTGAATTAAATGTCTTTAAAAGCTGTGCTTTTGGAAGTGGACTCTCCTGTCTAAGTATCCTGCTGTCCAGGAGGCAATTAAACATCTGCACGCATGAAAACTCCCCAACCCCATCTCCAAAAACTTTCTTACGTCGCTGTCATTGCATGGAGCCCAGAGGATGGATGGCAGCTGTGTGGGGAGGTTGCTGTGCACTCAGCATGTTGTGGTTACCCCTGTGTTTTATTCTCTGAATGCTGTCGGTGTGATGGAAGCAGGGCGCAGCACACGGGCTGTGCTTACGTTTGTGATGTGCTTTCCCTCCTCCCAGAGCTGCTTCTGGATGAAGAGAAATCCAGACACGACTTTCCAGCCCCAGCGGCGTGGTTCCTGTGTTAGCAATGGTGCTTTACGGGCCGTGGTCCGCATCCAGATCCTCCTCCAACACACACGTTGGGCTTTCACCTTTGTTCGAGTTCTTTGGGCAGGGTATTTCCCGAAATTCCTGTTGTGAGAATGCCACGAGCTGTTAGCAGCTTCCTGGGTTTCAGCTTTATTGCGTGAAGCTCTGAAGTATTTCCATCTATGTGCAGTGGGAACGTCCTCCCCAGGTACGAGCCAAAAATCTGCTAATCACACTTTATAGATGAGGAACCAGGAAAGATGAAGACGGGAAGCGATGGTCCTCGCACCGCATTTTTCAGCAGCAGTGCTCGTTCTGAGCCTGCCTTTGTCACACATCCAAATGCGGTCAATTCACTGTGCTGCTAGAATGCCTTTTATTGCAAATTGCCTTAAATGGAAAGCCCCGGGCAGCTGAAAATCAGATGTTTCGCAGAAATTGTGTGGATTTCACTGAACTTATTCGACAGAATTAATTACTTCAGAGAAGTGCGGTTAGTTGGAGCGCTGAGACTTTGGCCAAGGCGAACACGAGGAGCCTCTTGTGCAAGAGATCCTGAAAGGTGCCATGGGGCGTGAGACTTAAAGAGGAACCACCGCAGTAATTTGCAGTAGGACAACCCGTATCTGACCTTCAGTGGGGAACATTTGGATTTCCACGTCCATTTAATCTGATATTCTCACCAAGGTTGTTAATAAGCGTGCCGCGCATCGAGCTGCCACTTTGATTTCCCTGAATCGGGTTCAAGGTGCTGAAAGAAGTATATGTTGAAGGCCTTAAGTAAATATATTTTGAAGGTCTTAAATAATACGTTGTGGCAGAGGAGGGCTCAGTGCAGTGACTGCAGTGATGTGACCTGCCCTCCCAGCCTGCTGGGGCTCACCCTCTGCCTGCCCCTGGGGCAGCGTTCTGGTGGCTGGGCTGTGGCACTGAAGCCTGGTCCAGCCCTCAGCCCACCACCCTTGAGTAAAGGATTTCTCCCTAACATCCAGCCTAAATGTCCCCTCTGTAAGAGCTGGTGGCCAGGGCGTGATATCCCCGGCTCGGAGGTGACACAGAGGCACGGTGCAGCTCAGCACGTGAAGCCGTGAATATGGAATATTAAAAGCTGTCAAAACAAATGATGCCGGTTCGTAGGATACTGGCATCTCCCTCTTCCTCCCCACCCTTTTACCCGTGGGACTTCATCTGTGATTTTAAACAGATTATTTCAAAAGGCTGTACGTGCGGTTTGGTAAACACGTAGCGCACTGAGTCACGGCCCCGAGCAGCTGTTGGCTGGGGTAAGTCAGTGCAGACGGTTGGTGCAATGGAGGGTCCAGCTCTGCCTTCAGCTGCTGCGGGTCTGAAGACTGCAGTTCTGTGATGTGGGGCTGTGTAATGTCTGGATGTGTTCGCTGTGAATCCGTAGGTCCCAGGGCATCACCACTGAGCCACTGGAGTGACGTTGGCCCAACAGTGAGATATCCTCGTTTTCAGAAGCTGGAGGATCACGGATGAAGTAACATCTTCTTAAATTGCATGTGCTTCCAGATCGTTCAAGCAATTTCTGCAGGTTCTGCTCTGTGAGCAGCCCACGGTCTGCACTGAGCAATCCGACGGTGCTGCTGAGTACAATGGCAGATGGGCCGATAGGGCTTACTCACAGTATCACTTCAGTCCCAAATATGTCAGAACAGGTCATTTTTTGCAACGCGCCGCACGCCCGAGTGGCTCTGCTCAATGCACAGTGCCACAGCTGTGTCTTTCAGTAAGGTGATGGTCACATCCCTTGGTTTGGAGAGGCTAAATAAGGGCCAGAAGTTCAAATAAGGTAAATCAGCGAGGTAGACTTCATTACCCTTTTAGTATGTGACGTATCTATTGTAGGAAAACAGATCAAAATTCCAGAATAAATCAGTTTTTTAAGCTTCCGTCATTAGAGATAGGTCATGAGAAATCTGTTTAATTGTATTTTTTAATTAATATGATTTGAATGTCTGGCATGGTGGCTGAAACCATAAGGGGTGACCTGATGGCCAATCTCTGCAGGGCTGAGAGCAGGCTGTGCGGGCACAAAGTGTGTCCTAAGGAGCTCCTGCGAGTTGTGTCTGGGTGCCTCCAGGAGCCACGTTCTTCTTTCCTATTGAAGACTTGAGGAAACCGAGCTGAGATACAAGGGAGGACACCTGGGTGTGAAACTGTGACCTTTCCAGAGCCGAGGGATCTGATTTAAGCAGGTCTCACATTGTACCAGCGGCACGTTGTGCAGCGCTGCGGTGACTTTGGTGGCTTTATTCTGACCCTCATTTTAAACACCCTGAACAATTTTCCTCTTGAAGAGCTATGTTTATTAATTAATTGTCTATCTGTTGCCGGTGACTGAAAGGAGCTCTTTGGGCGGATGAGGCACAGCACTTCCAGGCATCATCCCTGAGGTTCCTCTTCCATTTCCTACCAGCATTTGTTTCACTCTGCTCACAGGACCTTCGCTCTCACAGAACGTGCAGAACATTGGATTTATTACACTCAGGTTAACCTGGTTCAAAACCTGTTTTCGTGGCTATGTGGATGAAAACAACATCTTTTGTGGCCTTTTTTCCCTTTGTTGGACTAAAGCTATTGCAGTGCTCTCCTGCCTGGATAGTCCCTTCCTTCTTAGGCCCGCTGTGAAGCTCCACTCCTGGTTTCCCAAGGAGTGTCAGAGCATCAGAGGGCTGCAGGTTTGCACAGGGCTGGAGACCCCCCCCACCTGCTTGGTGCTGGGGCACGGCCAGGAGCCCCTCATTGCACACCATGGCACGTGGCACCGCAGCACAGCAGCACCAGGCTCACACCAGGAGCCGGCTCCCTCACCGGAAGCTGTCTAGCCACAACAGCACAGGATGGTGCCCCACCTAATTAAGCCTGTTGAAAGGCAGGGCTAATTAGTTTAGGTGGAGCACCTTGTTAGCAGTGTTGCTTCCAGGATCCAAGTTGGTTTCCCTGCACGTGTGAGCTTAGCAGCCCTCCCTGCGCCAGCCCACATGTGCCACATGAGATAATGCGCCGCACGGCGCTGCTAAATCCTAAGTGGGCAGCTGGGTAATTTCATAATCACATCCTTAATTTTCAGCATCTTTCTCACACTTGTGTTCACTCACATGCACGCCATGTGCTCAGGAAGAGCACACTTGCAGTCACACCACCAAGCGTTCATCGCACTGTGGTCTGACCTTCCCTTGCTTAGCCAGGCAGGCAGCAGCACAACCTGGACTCCCCGTGGTGCACAGGGGGCTGGAATTGGGGTTTAGATCCTCTTCCTCAGTTCTGGTCTGGGTTGGATGTTCATCTGAAGTTCTTGAGGCCATTCCACTCGTAGAGACTGGCTTTCAGATGGCACCGTGGCCCTTGAAGGACCATGGCACGCACAGGAGGGATGGGGGTTCACGTTTGTATGGCCTTGGTAACCGTGGTCTGTCTTCAGAAACTCATTCAAGGTATTTATTTCCTTACCAAATGTCAACGGAAAAAACATTTTCAGCATTCCTCCTACAGCTCTCTCCTGTATGTGTATCAGCAGCCTTTTGCACGTTGTTACTGCGTGAGGGGAGGTGTACCCTCTGCTGTCGTATTCTGTGGTTAAGGCTGGTCAACAAGGAACCGACCCTGCTCAGTAAACTGACAAAATGCCAAACCGTGTGGTTGCTCCCCGAGGTGAGGTTGGAGCTGAGCAATCTCTCCTGTTCATTCAAGAGGCCAAGATTAGATCCTGCCCCTCTTGCTGTTTCTGCTTCCCCCTGTCCCCGGACTGAGGAATTCCTGCTATGCAGGCAAATCCCATTCCCAAATTCCCCCATGATATCACTGCTAAGTGACATCTGATGGAATGCTTCCTGCATTTTGTTACTTCCATGTGGCACCGTAAAAGCACTGTCACTTATCCCACTGATTTGTGGTGGCCAGGGTGCATTGTTCCTGGTGGGAGGGGGAAAGGATGCTGCAGAAACTGCCTTGAGCCAAAATAGATCCTAATCCTTCCTCAGATCTTCTTCAGCTTTCCTCCCTCGTTAGCATTTCAGATTAAATGTTCAGGCTTATCTTCGGATCAGAAATGGGCTTCTTGAAGACTTCCATTCATCTCCCTTAAGGTTTTCTTGGTGTTCGCACCTCATTTTTACTCCTCATTGTCATGCAAAGGGCGCAGTGTTGACTTTCCTCTGGGGATCTCGATCTGCCATCTTTATATTGCAGCATATCTACAGCTGAGGTGTAGACAGCTCTTCTAGAGCTTTCTGTATCCAGAGCTTGTTAACTCACAAAGTAAATGTGAGAGCACATTTACTGAGTTTAACTCAGGACCGTGGCTTTCTGTTAGCTAGTCCATTCCAAGTACTTTCCAATGCTCTGTTTCACCTGGAGAGATGCTGGCATTATTTTTCTGGGATGAGGCATGAAGATTCATGATAAAACACATTCTACTCTCTGCAGCAACGGCCTGTGAAGCTTTGGTCCTTCTTTCTGAGCAACATTTGGTAAATCCACATCTTGGCAAGGCAGTGCTGCTGGTGCTCTTGGTGCTCCTGGTGCTCGTGGTGCTCCGCCTGGCATGGAACTGCTGGGATGTCCCAGATGGGTGCCTTGGTTGCCTCTTCCAAGAAGTAGAAGTGCTCTTGGGACTGGTGGTACCCTGCTTCCCAAGCCAGCAGATGGTGGGATCTGAGACCTGAGTGACTTCTCCAGCTCCCAAAGTAATAAACAGCGATCGGCCTGCTCTAGTTTAATTAATAACCATTTGCCCATCTCCTGTTCACTGTCTGTGGTCTGTTCAGTGAGCTGCTGCTCTGTACGGGTCCTGGTGACCCAGTTCTCACGCCTGGCCAGTGCTGGTGGGTACAGAGCGCTGCAGGTCCATCCAGTTCTGGCCTAACCAGCTGATGGGCACTCAGCTCTTGCTCCAAGCTGGCCTTGTGCTGGGACTTCCCTTGAAGTATTTCATCTCTGCCTCATGGCAGGGCCTGGGGTGAGCAGGAATCACAGTTCAGTCAAGGCCCAGAGTGGATGCACTGCCCAGCAACAGGGCTCACCAGCTGCCCTGGCAAACAAAACACGTTTGTTTGCTGCTGAGGGCTTCCAGTTACTGCTTGGTCTTAAGATGCTGTCATTGCCATGTGATTAATTTAGCCTAACTTCTGCCAGCTAAAAATGACAGACTCATTTTGAAGACTGTGTGTTATGAGCTCAGGAGCGAGCCGTCCTGTTGTGCAGGAAGATCAGGAAACACAGCAGAAGCCAACGCGGTGAGGCAAGGAGCTTCCTAGTGGACCAGAGTGCGAAAAGAGAGAGGCAGAGAGCAAAAGGAAGGACGTGGTGACAATGGGAAAAAGGCTCATTCCTGAAAAATGCACCAGGAATCTGGGGAGCCGTGGAGCAGTCAGATTGTCCTTGGTCACTGAGGCTGCCCACTGCTATCCATTTACAAGTGTGTAAGGATGAGTGAAACAGGAATAGCATGCACAGATTTGTAGGGGCAAATTGTTTTTGGAAGCTGCAACCTCAGGTTGGATATCAGGAGAAATTTCTTTCTTCAACGAGTGTTCAGCACTGCACAGCTGCCCAGGGGTGGGGGTCACCGTTCCTGGGGGTGTTCAGAGCCATGGGGATGTGGCACTGAGGGATGTGGGCAGTGGGCATGGGGGGTGGGCTGGGGGTGAGCTTGGAGATCTTGGAGGGCTTGTCCAACCCGAATGGTTCTGTGGTTCTGTGACCTCCTGTGGTGATGGCTGTGGGGCTGCCCTGCCTGCGGGGCCATGGAGAGTTGTTGGCACAGCTTCCTTCACCATTCCCGTTTGGATGCTGGGGCAGCGTGGGGGCTGCTGGAGGGGTCAGGGCTGGGGGGCCACCACTCTGAGGGACTGATGAAAGCCTCATGGCCAACTGGCAGTTGATGGCAGGGGGAGGGGAATGTCTTGCAGTGTCCTGCAACCATTTGGAGAAGTGCTCAAGCAGTAGCTAAGTGGTTCTGGAGATGAGCTGCAAAGCCAACGCTGCTACAGTCATGCTCTGAAGGCAGCAGAAGCAGATGATCTGTGGTTCTGTGATGGCAAGGTGCCTCCTGCAGCTGATGGGGGGCAGGTCCCCCCCAGAGGGTGATTCAGCCCGGCGCAGGCGGCGTGCCGAGAATAGACCAGGATCACCCTTTGGAGGTCCCAGTCACTTTCCACTGACTGTGCAGGGAGCTTAGGTGATTAACTTTTAGCTGGCTAAAGATAGTTCAGATGAAACCCCCACCCCAGTGACATTTCTCCTGGCTAATATTACTGCTTATCAGTGTCGCTCGAGTTACATTGCAGCTGGCTCGGTGGCCGGCCGGCAGTCACATCGCCTGTTGACTCAGAAACATCGCTGCTACTATGGCAGTGGGTGACTGCAGACCTCCTGTGCTGCGGCTGGGTGAGCCGTGGGCATTCCTCCCATCACTGAAAGGCACCGCTCTGCTGTGAGATGGGCTGTGCTTTGGTCGGCCCTGGGGATGCGGTTGGTTTGATCTCCACCATCCTCGTACAGTTTCTCATGGCACTGAGTGACATGGTCAGTGGGCATGGTGGGGATGGGGGTAGGACCTGGTGGCCTTACGAGGGTTTTTCCAGCCTTCGTGATTCTGTGATTCTCCCTTCCGTGCTGATTTCCACAGCCCTGTGTCCTCATGTAGGAAATCTCTGCTCCCTGCAGCCCTGGGCTGAGTGTGGGCATCCTCAGTGCTTCTGCAGCTGCCGTTCTGCAGCCGAGTTCCCCAAGCAGCTCTTCTGGGTATCCCCATCATGTGTCCCAGGAAGGACCTGTCTTTAATTAGAGTCTCTTCTAATGGTTCTGAAATGGAGTGCAAGGCCAGACTCAGTACAGTCACGTATGAATTTATTTCTGTTGCTTTTAAAAAGCAAAACCTGGAAGTACCCAGTAGAGCCTGAGCCTCGTTGTGCCTGAGGTTGGAGCACATCTCAAACCCTCTGACAACTGCAGCACCACGAGCGTCACTCCTGGCAATAGCATCTCGCTCATTTCCTGTCATTTTTCACAATTAGCAGTAGAAAGCTTTCATTTCGATGGGGTTTTTTCTCTCCCTATCTTCCTCCATCATCTCTGAATACAGCCTCCTTTGTTTCAGCTGCCTGTGCATGGAGGCTGTCTCTGCTCTGCCCACAGCCCTGTGTCCTCTGGTGCCACTTCCTCAGCATCCCCAGGCGATGCTTTGCCAGCTGAGTGCATCCCCTCTGCCTGCAGGCCTTCACCCCACCTCCATCACCGCCAGCCACGCGCTGGGTGACGGCACGGCGTCCTGCTGTCGGCGCTCCCCGGGGATGCGCTGCTTCCGCTCCCCCACCAGCACTGCCGGGGGCTGAGAAACGTGAGAGGGGACAGCTGGGGCTGCGGGCAGAGCCGCTGTCCCAAAATACGCTCCGGAGGGGGAGGATGGCAGGCGCGTCCATTTGTTCGCGACTTGCCCAAGAGGACTGGCTCCACCTGTTCCACAGGTGCTGGGGCTTTGTGCCGCTCTTGCACATCTGCACTTATCTCTGCAGAAGATATAATTAGTTTCATTGCACACGATGAAATGTCGGAGGGGGGACAGTGAATGGAGATACTCCGCCGTTCCCATGATTTTAGATAACTCGGTGACTGCAGCCCTGCGCCCGAGCAGCGTCGCAGACCCAGAGGTGGGATGGTGTGTGTGCATTGCTGGTGCCAGCTCGTTCTGTTGGAGGTCTTGCTGCGGGGCATCGGCTGCCCTCCTTTTAGGCTTTTTCCTAGGTTTGTGCTTGAGAAAAAGTTGTAAATCTGGCCCTTGGTTGACACCTCAAATGTGGAAAGGCGTACGAGGTCCTACGGAGATACGGGCTTTATCAAGCTGTAGGTCGGTGCTAGGAGGCTCGGGAACATTCACCTCTGACGTTAAATGAATCTCTGCAGTTGTGCTCTGCTCCTTTTATTTTGTTTCCTGTGAATTTTCCAACCCATCTCCAAAACAATTTTCTCAAATCTGTTTGCAGGATCTGTTAGAACAATGGCTTAATTCAAGGAAATAGCTCCCTGCTCACGGGCAGCCATGAGCGCGCTAACAGGATACATTAAACAAATAAATTATGTAGTGTCAGTTATTCGCCCGGCATTGTTGAGGATAAATATGTAAACATGTCCGCACGATCTGTAAACAACCGCAGAAGCATCAGGGAGGGGAGGGTGGGTGGCTGGCAGCCCGTGCTCAGCCCTGCTCCAGCGAGTCTCGGCGTGTTGCTGCTGGTGGATCTGTTCTGCTGAGCACGCGCTCTGCCCGCGGCTGCGGTGATGCTCGGCGCTGCTAGGAGTTGTCTGGGGGCACGTAACGAACCTGGCTTCCCCAACGTGCCATGGGCATGTTCGTCTGCTGGAAGGGGACTGGAGGAGCACTGCCAGTGATCTGATTTTGGTTGACTCGTTGAGCCGTGACCGCCCGCGTGCCTTGTTCAGTCTCCAGGCCATCACGCTCTCCTTTTCTCTTTTTTCATTTCCTTTTCTATTATTTTCTTCTTCCTTCTTTTGTCTTTCTTCTTCTTTCTTCTTTTCCTTTCCCTTTCCCTTTCACCCTTTTCCTTTCTCCTTTCTCTTTTTCCCTATTCCCTTTTTCCTTTCCTTATCCCTGTCCCTTTTCCCCTGTCATAGAATCATGGAATCATAGAATTATAGAACCACAGAATTACAGAATCACAGAATCATAGAATCATAGAATCATAGAATGGCTTGGGGTTGGAAGGGACCCCAAGGATCATCAAGCTCCAACCCCCTGCTGCATGCAGGGCCACCAACCTCCATATGTAATACCAGACCAGGCTGCCCGAGGCCCCATCCAACCTCACCTTGAACACCTCCAGGGACGTCTCCTGTCCCCTTTCCTTTTCTCCCTGACCTACACCAGGACACCTGGGGGGCTCAGTGCACTGCAGGTGAGTTCAGCTGGTTTGGCTTTTGTGGCTCAGGACTGTGAGGATCCCACAGGGAGGACTTCCACCAGGGCAGTGTTTTCCAAAAAAAAAGTCTTTGTGTGCATGCTGATATCCCAGCCTGCTGCCTGCTCAGGTGTGAGCTCTTATTCGTGAGCAGTCGAAGGCCGAGCAGCATAAATGAAGCCTTCAGTAAACACGAGCACTGTCTGCACTGCTCCCAAATAATGATCTGTCATTCAGGTGATTAACAGAGGATCTGCCATCTCATCAGCATTTCTTATCTTCTGTAACAATGACGGCACTGACAGCAGTGGATAATGAATATAATGTTATGTAATTAAAAATGGGCTCTGTGAAGATCCTCTCCTAAGTCGCAGGTGATACTTACAATGTGTATTGTTAGGGTTTTTAAGGAAGTAAATAAGCCAGAAGGTGTCTCGCTGGCACAGGGAGCAGCTGGCTTTGCAGTTGTTATGGAGCAGGCTATCCCATAGGCTTAGGGCTGCTGCGAGTGGCAGTGACTGGCTTTCTCACCTCCACTGCAAAAGGTTACCTTGGCATTTTTTCCATGTGGAAAGTATTTTTTGATGGGTCTTACATTCTCCGTGTAGGTCAGCGAGTGAAGCTGCAGTCCATCAGAAGCGACTGTTTTTGCAGCAAGAGGAAGTTAAGTCTGAGGTGGAAACAGAAGAGATGGTGAATAATACCGAAAGGGCGGTTGTTGCAGAATAGCTGCAGCAGTCAATCAACTGCATCAAAGTGCGTTAAAATATAAGATTTTATATTTTAATGCCTGGAGAGGCCTGGAGCTGTGCTGTCCTGCTGCCCCACTGCCCAGCCCCAGCACCACCAGCATGGAGGGGCTCCCCTCGATACCTCATGCCTGGGAAAACTGGCAGAAATACCCATTAGAATGAGGGGGAAATGTTATGGGTGAGGGTTTGGTTGTGCAACACCCCGATACAGACTGAAACCTGACACAGTTGAAGACGTCAGGCTGTATTCCAGGAGGCTGCGTCCCTCCTGGTGCTGCTGTCTGCCTGTACCCGAGGTGCCCAGGGGGCTGGCAGGGCTCTGGCAGTGCTGATGGCACTGGGACCTTCACGTGGGAGGTCTTCAGCCTTATCCATGCAGTCACGGCCAGCACTGTCCCCGCTGCTCTGTACTTAGTCACAGTGGTGCTGACCTGGGCTCAGGGCACAGTGGGACAGGGAGGGATGTGCAGTCAGAACCTCCTTTCATAAACCTCGCTGACTTAGGAAAACGAATGAAAGGCCTCCCCATCCCTGCAGGCATTCAAGGCCAGGCTGGATGTGGCTCTGGGCAGCCTGGTCTGCTGGTTGGTGACCTGCACAAACAGGGGGTTGGAACTGGATGAGCATCGTGCTCCTTTGCAACCCAGGCCATTCAGTGATATGGTTCTATAACACAAAAAAGTTGAGATGAGTCACAACCCCAAACCCGGGGAGGACAGAGGAGCCCAGGGGTGGCGGTGGGGTTGCACCGGGGCTGTAGCCCAGCAGTGGTGGAGACGTCTGTCCCTGTGCACAGGACCGGGGGGGGGGGGGGGGGGGGAGGTAACAACGTGCCCAAAGCCCCGGTTCTGTTCAGCTGAGTTCTTGAAGGCAACGCGAACAGCAGTGTCCTTCACGCAGGACTCGGCAGCACTTCCCTGCAGCCCCGAGCCCAGGCACGGCTGCAGACCCCCGCAGGGCTCTCCTCCTCCTCCTGTCCCCTCCAGCCTCGGCCGTGGCTCGAAGTCAGCTTTGAAATGATGGCCGCGCTGCGGTAACGCATTGCAGCCCATTATTTAAACAGACGGGCAGCCCCTGTTTAGTTTGCCTGATGAGGGTTTTTTTTTCCTACTCCTGAAGGAGTGATTTAGTCTCTGTTACTTTTATCAGTACAGACATTTTCTTTTGGAAGGGATTCGAGCCCTTGCAGCTCAACTAATTTACATGATAAAGTGGTTGATAGAGGGAACAGCGGGCAGTTAGAGAGGGGAATAAGCTCGAGTTCTGTATGTTTTGGCCGTGTCTACCTGCTTTTATGTAGCACCGAAGTATGCATTCTGAGAGAGATCACTTGCCATGTTTGGAGCTCTGTGAGCACAGCAAAAAAAAAAAAAAAAAAAATCCCTATTGATGACACAGAGGCTCAGACTTACTGCTGCTTTTCTTTAGCTGTGCCAAGTGCTCCCTGATAGCTCTTTCATGAGGTTCTCTTTGGCAGCATGAGTTTTCTGCTTTGTAACTTCAAACGCTGAACGTGGGGATCCTGCGCAGCCCTTACTCAGGGGTTCAGCTGCTCTGTGGCTCCGGGTGAGGATGAGGAGTGCTCCCCTGGTGAAGGCAGAGAGTAGCGTGGCTGTGCGGGGAGCCCATGGGAGCACCCTGTGTGGGGTCAGGGGCTGCACACACAGCATATGTGCTGCATGGCTTATCCCGAGTATATCGTAGCAATCCTGCCCTCTGATGTCACTGTTACCTGCTCAGCCTGTGCCATCAGAAACACTGAACTCACTAACTTGGACAGATTTATGGGGTAAGCGTATGTCGTTGGTATTATGAGAAGCAGTTACATTCATCGGGAGATTTTATGATTCACCGTATCCGCTTATGTAAACCTTAACTTGGACAGCAAGAGCCTCTCGGGAGTGTGTTGTCATTCTGGCAGGGTCATCAGAGCTCGGTGGGGCTGTGGGCAGGGGCTGGGGGGAGCAGGGTGCTGGGTTTGGGAACCAACACAGAACAGTCGGGCCAGTGGGGTTCGGGAACAGAGCTTGGAAGGGCTGGGGAGCAGAGCTGGTGGGGTTGGGGGAGCAGAGCTGGAAGTGTTGGAGAGCAGGGGGAGCAGGGCTGATAGTGTTGGGAAGTGGGGCTGGAGGGAATTGCTGGAGGGAAGGCTGTATTTGGTTGGGGAGCAGGACTGGTAGGGTTGGGAAGCAA
The DNA here is from genome assembly GCA_037305975.1 of Chrysolophus pictus. Lineage (NCBI taxonomy): Eukaryota > Metazoa > Chordata > Aves > Galliformes > Phasianidae > Chrysolophus > Chrysolophus pictus. The sequence continues at coordinate 28,322,015 of CM074583.1, forward strand.
GACTGGGAGGGTTGGGGAGCGGGTCTGGTAGAGTTGGGGAGTGGGATAGTAGGGCTGGGGAGAGGGGCTGGTAGGGTTGAGTACATGGGCTTCTGGGTAGATGGTACTAGGAAGGCTGACCACCAGAGTACAGGGCTGGTGAAGATGATGGTCAAAGCTTCCAGGGTTGGGGAGCAGGACCAGGTGAGTTGGGGAGCAGGAGCAGATGATGCTGGGGAGCAGAGCTGGATGGTGAGGAGTGGGGCTGGGGATCAGGAGCAGATGAAGTTGGGAAGTAGGGTGAGACGGGGTTGGGAGGCAGGACAAGATGACAGTGGGAGCTGGGGGCACGGGATCAGGGGAAGTTGGGGAGCGGGAGAAAGTGACAGCGGGGAGCGGAGCTGGGGAGCAGACGAAGTGAGGAGCAGACAAAGTCGGGGAACGAGGCTGGGGGGGCAGGAGCAGCCGAGGCCGGGGCAGGCCGGGTGCCGGCGGGGCGGACAGCGCCCGGGGCAGGCAGTGGCGGGCCGTCCCCGCGGGGCGCGGATCGGGGCGGGCCGGGGCGGGCGGGGCGGGGGCCCGGGGCCGGGCGGCAGCGGCGGGCGGGGATTTGCGGGCGGGCGGGCGGGCGGCGGAGCGCAGCAGCCGCATGATGAGGGAGCGGAGCGGCACCTCCGGCAGCGCGGCGGGCGGCTCGGGCGGCCCCGGAATGGAGAGCCTGCCGCCGCGACAGCCCGACTACATGTCCGTGTGCCTGTTCGCAGAGGAGCCCTACCAGAAGCTGGCCATGGAGACGCTGGAGGAGCTCGACTGGTGCCTGGACCAGCTGGAGACCATCCAGACGTACCGCTCCGTCAGCGAGATGGCCTCCAACAAGGTGAGCGGCGGGACGGGGCTGCCTGGAAGCCGTCCTCACCGCGGGTGTAAATGGCCCCGGCTGCTGCCGTGCGTCCGTAACGGCGTTAAGCCGCGCGCGGTCGCGTGGCTCGGTTTGTCCTTCGGGAAGGGTTTAATGCTGGTTCTGATGCGCGTCTGCGCGCTGCCCCATCCCGTCCCTCCGCCGATAGCGAGAAGGGCGCTCCGCTCCGCGCGCGGTGCTCGAGTCCGGGGCCGGGAAGCGGAGGGAGGCGGGCGGGGGAAGCGCCGCGGAAGGGGAACACGGCGCGAGGTCTGCGCGGGGCTTTCCGAAGTCCCCACTGGCGATGCCTTTGCGTTCCCTGCCTCCCGTGCCCGTACCCGAGCCGTACCCCCGGCCCCGCGGAGCAGAGCGCTGCGTTCCGGGAGGGGATCCCCGGTTCCCGGAGCCGTGCAGCCCCCGCAGCGGGTTGGCAGCCCCACCGGCAGCGCTCCAGCTGTGCTGCTGCTCCCACGCCGGCAGCCCGCGGCCGTGGCCGGATCCAGTCCGGAGCTGCACCGCACAGCCGCGGCGTTGTTCTCTTCTTTTTTTTTTTTTCTTTCTTTCTTTTCTTTTTTTTTTTTTTTCCTAATTGGAAATTAATGAAAGCAGATAGGCTGAATCATAAACTGATTTTATGGAAAAGTTGAGCAAACGAATCCCGTGTTGCTTCAGCTTCCTCCTCTGGTCACGATCGCTGCGACGTGCAGGGGCAAAGGAAGCAATAAAAGTTTTATAGATGGGGCTTTCGAGTGAGGAATACGGGATTATTTTTTTTGGAGTTGGTGCGAGTGAAACGGGCTGGAGGCTGTGGGAGGAGCTGGGCTGAGGGGCGAGCTGTGCCCAAAGGCTGTGTCCCAAGGGTGGGTGTCAGTGCCCTTCTCTTGGAGACATTTCATCTTTGCCAAGTGCCACCTCTGCCTTGGTGAAGGTGAAAGGCTCTGGTTGGCGATTGGAGTAATTAAAAGTTGTGATCTGTCCACGTGGGCCAAGCAGAACTGTTCCCAAAACTTTCTTTCATAGTAAAGTTCCCCAAATGCTTTTTGCTCAACCCGGCGTTGTTGTCAGCAAAAGAGAACCCTCGTGCTCTGCTCCCCCAGTGGGCGATGGGCACAGCCGTGGGTGGCTTAGGGGCTCCCAGCTGAGCACCACGGGGTCACCTCTTTGGGTGAACCCACTGAAAAAAACCCTATTTGGGTTCTTCTCCAAATGACGGCAGAAGGCATTTCCATTTGTCGCTGGCAAGCAGCAAAACAGCCCGAATGTTTTGAAAACAGGATGCTCGGGCTCCGCAGAGCAGAAAGAAAAAACGGAAAGAGAAACAGCCGAGATAGGAAGAAAGCGAGGAGGCGCAGCGTGCGGCCGGCACAGCGCGGCACAAACAGCGACCGATCCGCTGACCTCCTCACCGCCGGCTCCTGGCCCACAGCCATGCCGGCCCCGCGACGTCACCGAGCGCGATAGTAGGCACGGCACAGCTGTTGCTAGTGTGACTCGAATTTCCTGTCTCCTTCCTGACAGACGTAGTTTAGAAAACCCAGAGTTGCAACAACAGCGGGCGGAGAGGGAGGACCTCCGTGGACGTGTTTGCAGGGCGATTCTCAGAAGCGCTGCACCCAAAAGGAATTGCCGGGGGGAAGCACCGGGCAGGACGCATCCCAGCTGCGTGCTGATGGGTTTCGGAAGGCAGCGTGTAGAGCGCGTGCGTGTGCCTTTTTAGGATGTGAGTTAATAGCGAGGGAAGCGAGGAAACGTGTGGCTAATGGTGCCAGCAGTGACCGAGCCCGTTGCTCCGACCCACGTGGGCCGAGGGACCTCGGTGGGACTCTGTGCTGTGAGTGGGAATCGGGCAGAAGTGGGCAAAGTGGGCTCTGTTGGCTGCGTGCGTCCCCAGCAGCTCTGCGGTCCACTGGGGGCTGTGGGACGGCCCCACACCCTGCCTGCCCTTCTCTTTCCCAGTGGTTGGCACACTAAGCTTTCTGTATCAGAGAAAAACTACCTGGAAAAGCACCGGGTTGTGGGGAACGCAGCCAACACGAAGGGAATTTCCTCTCCCAGCATCAGGCAATCCTCAGCTGCCAGCAGGGCCCAGCACCACAGCAAAACAAAACTGCCTTTAGAGCTCCGTGGGGGACAGTGCTGCTGTGGAAGCAGAGCACGCAGATTCATATTACTATTTTATATATATATATATATACATATATATTTCCTGTGTTTATCTTCATGCCCAGCTCCCAGCTTGGGCAGTGCAGTCCCGGAAGGAGCCATCCTGACAGAGGGGGTTTCTCTCTCAGTGCCCACCTCCAATGCTGCACTGTGTCTGCTACCCCAGCCCCACTTTTTCCAGGGGTTCAATGCCCAGCGCATCCACCCCTGCATAACAACGAGGGGAAGAATTTCCCAGCTGCAGCACTGGCCCTGGCAGCTCCCGGCTCATTATGGGTCCTCAATATCATATAGCATATACCTGCAGCACGTATGGCATGGATGGATCTGCACCTAAGAGCAGCTGCCTTGTCCTGAAGGCACACCAGGCTTCCTGGGAGCTGTTTGCAGTGACTAGATGGGCACATTGCCTGATTTGTAGCCTGTGGGAGTGTTCTGGTCAGGAGTAGTCAGAGGTGTTGTCACCAGGTGCCTTCCTCGTGCCCTCGCTGCTTTGGGAACCCATTTCCAGTTGGACTCGATGATCCTTATGAGTCCCTTCTGACTTGGGTCATTCTGTGTTTCTCAGGGAGACCCTTCCCTGCATAGCTGCACAATGCTGAGCGAATCACCCGAGTCTCCATCCAGCTCAGCAGTGCTGGCTGGCAGGGCCGGCCGCGTGCCACCGAGTGCCCAACAACCTGACCCCGGGCTGGGACACAGCGGGACGGCCCCGCGTGCTCCCGCTGTCACACGTCAGCCAGAAGTCGGTGAGATAAACACAGCCCGCTGCATTCTGCTTGTGTTTCAAAGGGCAGAGGAGGGCAAAGGCCACGCTGTGCTGTCGGGGCAGTGGTGGATAAGCGGCGTAACCCCAGCAGAGCCCCTCGGGACCGTTGCCAGCAGTGTATGTGCCGTGTGGCACAGCCTCTGCTCCGTGCGCTGCGATCCTGCGGGTCTCAGCCCCAAAGCACGTCCCCTTCATACGTGATGTTTCCCCAAAGTGGTGCCAAGCTGTTTAGTCTTCGGGTCTCTTTGCTGTAACTTCCTTTGTTTAATATCCTTTCAAGCAGCCGAGCGTCTCACAAAGAGGAGTTTGTCGGCTCGCACAGCAGCCAGCGAGACAAAGAGACTTCCACGTCTCCTGTTTTTACAAGCTGGGATGAATCACCCGGCCCCGCGTGCGGTTCCGTGCCGGTATTCCCCTCGCCTGGGGACGCGCGTTGCGGAAACAGCGCTGCCTGTGCAGGGCTGGCGGCACCCGCTGGGACGGCAGGCAGCATCCAGGCACTGCGCTGCCGGCCCCGCTGCCTCTCGTTCTGCAGCGCTGTGGTTCTGTGATCGCTGCAGCGGGAGCTGAGGTCGCGGCGTCTGCTCCGTCTCTCCTTTGTTGGGTGGTGTTTATTGGTGCTGAGGGCCTCCGAGAGAACCAAGCGCTGGCTCTTGCGTGGAGCCAGTTTTTGTGAATGGCAACAGCTGAGAGCAGTAGAAGGTTTTGGTGAAGGAAGAGGAGGAATCTGCTCAGTGCTGTGAGCCCCCGGAGCTTGGTGTGCTGGGGGCTGGGGAGCTGGCTCTGCCCTGCACTGCAGCAGCTCCCATTACTTCCATGCCTGGGCTTGCAGGTTAGCTCCCTCTGCCCATCCTCATCCTCCCCCCTTTCCCTTTGGCTTTTGCAATAAATCACTCTGGTTATATGAAATATGTCACAACAACGGGCCACATATAGGCTTATTTGGCAGACTGCTACTTTGGTCTTGCCCTGAGGTCCATTTCAAGATACCTTGGATAAAATGATTCAAAATACATGTATGTATTAAAAATATATACATATATATTTGAGAGCTGAATTTTGCTCCAGTCCATCTCCCCAGGTTCCACCATCTGTCAGGACACGGCAGTGCCCATGGCTCCCTAGCTCATCCTGTAGCATTTTCTGCTTATATTTGGCTGTTTAAGTTTTGCATTCTCAGACTTCTACGTTATAACACATTAGGGTGGGGCTTAAATAAATAATAGCTCCAAGGCAGGTTCAACATGAATCACAATGTGAGGGCAGGCAGGAGGTGACTAACAGTTCGCAGCAGTGACCTCGGGAAGCGAGAGGTACCAGAGGGGCATTGCTTGGTGTGGGGTGGGCTGCCAAGGGGCACAAGTGGAATTTCACACACCCTGAGCAGTTCACATCCCAGCCCCAGTGCTGCGGACCGCTTCACAGAATGCAGAATGGGCCAGGTTGGAAGGGACCACTTGGGGCCATCCAGTCCATCATCTGTAGGGACGTGGGCAGTGGGCAGGTGGGATGGGCTGGGGTTGGACTCGGTGATCCTACAGGTCTTTTCCAACCTTGCAGATTCTGTGATTTTATGCTCTTGTCTCAGCACAACCCCCAACCCCTCGTTTTTCACCCAGGTGCAGAACCACTGCTTGCAGGGAGCGTACTGGCCAGCAGGATATCTCCTCTAAGTGAAACTTAATTGGAAGAAGTTGTGTTACCAAAGCCAAAACACGCTGCGGAGAGCTTGTCTGTCAGAGCTCCCAGAGGCAGAGATTTCCCTGATGAAAGCCTTCGCTCCGTGTTTAAAGCAAACAAATGAGGGGTGCCTCACCTTGCTGCTGTCAGAGCAGAGCTGGGCAAGCGCGGCGTAAAAATCACTGCAAGCCATTTGCCTATCTCTGCGTGAGGAGTTTTCATTTGAATGCATTTCCATTAATGAGAGCATTCGGTGAGGATCCGATGCCTGCCTTGGGCTCATCTCCATGTGGGCACCCCTCTTTGGAGGGATGCCGTGCTGCAGGGTGAGGGGCCGTGTTCCTGGCTGGGTCTGGCGGAAGCTGCCGGCGTTCTGCGTTGCTGTGAGCATCCCTGAAAAGTCATCTTGGGGCACAAGGTGATTTGAATTTCCTAAAGCCTGTTCTCCTACTCAGGTAAAACCCCAGCTGGATTTGCCTAAGTGATGACTGCAGAGCCCGGCTCAAATTTAAATTAAATTTAAATTGCTGCTTCGTACGATTAACGAAATCTCGGTTTTAATTGCGTTGCTCTCTGGTTCAGCGATAAAGGCCCTTCCCTCCCAGTGCTGGGATGGGGTGCAGGCATTCTTGTCATCTCACTGCAGTCTGTCCCCAGTGGCCATGAGGTCCCTGCAGACCCCACAGCCCTGCGGTGCCACGTGGGACGCAGTGCCAGCCCACCACTGCCCGCATGGCTGACGGAGCCGGGAGCTCCCCAGCTTTGTGGGCTGCTCTTACGAAGCTGCTTGGCTTCCTCTGGCCCTCAAGGCTTCATCCGTGTGGTTTGCATGGGTGGGACTGACAGAAGATTCTGGTCGGAGATCTGCAGGCTGCTGGAGTGCTATCTGCTCCCACGGCCGCAGATGTTGTCAGCTGCATCTGCGCTTTCTTTAATCAAGTTTGTGTCAACAAACAAGCTGCTGCAGCTTTTAATTTTGCTGGTGCTTCCTCGCCCCTGGCCCTCGGCTCGGGCTGCTGCTCCTCAGCTCTTCCTCAATTTTCTTTCAGTTACCACACGACAAACATTTGCTCCAGCTGGTAAGAACGACTTTGCAGAAGAAGTGGTTTTTGCTCGTTCCTGGTTTTATCGGCTGTCCTCTTGGTAGGTGGAGGGGAAAGGCAGAGCAGGGCTGAAGCCGTGGTGCTGGGCTTGGTGTGGGGTTGGCAGTGCTGGGCTTGGAAGAAGGGATTCTGGTGCCTTCTGGGGGCTTTTCTGGAGAGGACGTGAATACAAAATGCAGTCATGTAGTGTGTAGACTTTGGGTATAGCTGCGTATCTTCTGTTGGCTTAAGGAGACGTGTTAAGAAGTAGGAGAGCACTTCATAGGATCCCAGAATCACAGAATGGCCAGGGTTGGAAGGGACCTCAAGGATCATGAGTCTCCAGCCCCCCTGCCACATGCAGGGCCACCAACCTGAATCCCAGATGGATCCCAGAATCACAGATGGTTGATTTCAAAGGACTTTAAGGATCACAGAACCAAGGAATCCCAGAATGGCTGGGTTGGAAAGGACCCCAAAGCCCCCCAACCCCAGCCCTGGGCCGGGTGCTCCCACCAGCTCAGGCTGCCCAGGGCCCACCCACAGCTTCAGGCACCGCCAGGAGGGGGGGCACCCACAGCTCTGTTTGATGAAGCAGAAACCACCCTGCGGTTTTAGAGGAGCTGCAGGTTGGGTCCAGCCTCAGTGCTGCAGCCCAGAGCACAGTGCAGTGGCCATCTGCCATCTGCCATACGTTGTGTCAGTCAGAATGCTGGTCCCAGGCAGGGGCTGACCATTGCCAAGCAGGACAGCGTGGGGAGCCCTGGTGTGGACCTGACCAAGGCCTGGCTGCAGGCTGAGGGGTTCCTGGCTCCCCAGTTCCCCCACGTGCCCTTATGGCCGGAGGTTCAGCGTTGGCTCCAGCAGGATTAGCTCGCAGCACTTGGCACAGGGAGCTTTTCCTATTCAATCTGCATATTTCAGTCTCATTTCTCTGGAAATGAGCTGGAAAGGTCCCGCTGGTAGCACTGGTGCTCAGGTTCCATCCCATCCCCTCCTAAGCACTGCACTGCATAGGCGTGTGCCTCCCGGGGGGGTCTGCTGCTCGCAGGCAAATGCTGAGCTCCTCATGGCAAACCTGAATGTTGCACTGTCTGCATCAGATAGGTGATGTTGCTTTCATGAGCAGCCGCATGCTGATTTATGGCAACGTGCTATTTATTTATCAACATTTAGGCTGCGGATTTTTAAATTATCCTAATAGCACAAAGCCAACAAGTTGGTCGTGACGTTGCTCCTTTAAAGTCTCCCTTTGAACGCCTCTATAAATCAACTCCCCTTTGATGTGAAGTGGGAGATTTCATAACCGTGTGTTTACTTTTGGGTTTAAAAAAATAAGCTGAAGGGAAAATAAAAAAAAAACAACAACCGAAAACAAAAAGCAAATAGCAGTTTGTATCTCATTAAAAATAGTTTCTAGCGCATTAAAAGCTATATTGTTTTAGGAAACGAGAGCTAGAAAGAGTTGCAAAAGCAGTCGATCCTTTTAATGGCTGATTGTTGGCTGCAACCATTGCACTTGTCCTCGGGCACACAGACACATGGCAGTGCTGCTGGCGCGAAGTCTCAGCTGTGCCCCACAGCACTGGGGCTGAGCACACGGACAAGGGCTGAGCCCGGCTGTGTCTGCCTGGAAATCAAAGGCTTACGTTGCCCTCGTGGCACAGCTCCTTTGGTCGGAGGGATTTCCAAGCGCGGGGGATGCGAGGTTTGCGTCAGAAGGGTGGGTCGTCGGGAACAGGGTTTGTAAACACTGGGACTCGCTGGAGATGTGCAGTGAGATTCCTCCATCAAAGTGTGGGGTGGGACCCACTCCCCCAGCCGCTCCGGGCTGGAGCCCCGCAGCACCTTCGCAGTGCTTTTATCTTGCATTTACCCTCCTGCAAATACATGCAACTCACTTACAGTCTTTAAATGAGGGCTCCTGGCCTCGGGGAGCCTCAGCTGGCACACGCTGACTTCAAAGGGCTGACATCAGCAGCGGGCACATCCTCCTGCCTCGTCCTGGCTGTGCAGCACCGGGAGCACTGCTGTGCTGTGCTCGGAGGGACACAGGGCCACGAGTAACAGCAGGGCTGCTGCTGGGCTGGGTGTGCATTTGTGGGACTCTGCCCGACTTTCTGGAGCTGTCACAGGGGATGTTCCCCCACGCACAGCAGTGGGAAGCTGGAGACAGCTCGTGAAGAGCGGCCGCTGCTGTAATCAAAGGACGATCCTTTGGGATTGGATCATTTCTGAAGGTCTGATTTGGTTCAGATGGCTCCTGCTGTTACTTCAGAGCATGTGGAACAGGGAAACTGCCTGCAGGAGGATGGCGTTTTCTCACACAACCCTGCAGCTGGCTCCACTTCTGTCACCCCGCGTAGTGGCAGGCGTGCCCATGGGTGTGTGGTGCCCACTGGGCTGGGGTTTGTTCCACTTCGTTGTGCAAGTATTGTATGTGTGGTCAGAGCTGGGACAGAGGGAATCATGGAATCACGGAATCACTAAGGTGGGAAAAGACCTCTAAGATCACCAGGTCCAACCACCAGCCTATCCCCACCATGCCCACCGGCCACATCCCTAAATGGAAGGGAGCCCCAGGGACCTGCACCAGCTGCACATTCCCTCCCTCTGCAGGTGCATGCTGGAGCGTGTTCTGCAGCCGTGCCCAAGCTCTCCGAGCATGCTAGATTCACTCCTAAAGAAGTGAGGCTGCTGCTTGCTTTGTGGCAGAGCAGTTGGCATCCCAACCTGCTCTTCCTTTGCAGTCAGATTGATTTGAGAAGGAATTGTTGTGGAGGTTTGCACATCAATCTGTGCGTGCAGTTTTTCATGTCTTTAAGTAAATCCCGCTTTTATGTGCCCACATCTTTCAGATGGCAAATTGCACCAAGCCCTACAAAGCACAAAGGTGCACTCATGGGAAAACCCAACTGGTGCAACTTTGCTGGGAAGCCTGAGCTGGTGGGGGCACCCAGCCCATGGCGGGGGTGAAACTGGATGGGTGTGGAGGTCCCATCCAAACCCACCATTCTGTGGCTGTGTGGTTCTATGAGTACTTCAACACATGCTTACCATCGGTGTGGGCACATGGCTGGCTGGGCTTGTGACCCCAACAATGTTTCACTGGGGGAACAGTAGGCTTGGATCTCTCCCATGTCCCAGCAGCACCATCCCACCCCATTTTTGTGAGTTTTGCCCACCCTGGGTCTGTGTGGGCAGGAGGAGGACCTCCCTGACTCCATCACGGAGTTATGGAGAAGATGATTGTTCTTGGTCAACAAGGGATGGAAGTTTGGGGTCAGGGCTGTGTCACCCCAGCACAGCTCCCATCTGTTTATTGTTATTGCCAAGGAAGGCATGTGCAGTGCAGGAGTCCCATCCAGGTGGTGCTGAGATACTGCAGGATGCAAACCTGAGCGCTGGCCGTGCTGCATTTAGCGGCTGTATTTAACAAGGAAAGCGCAGCTCAGGATGCAAGAAGTGCTTTTTTTTCTTCCAGATAAGAAGGCAGCACAGCTGCTGGCATGTGCCAGAATCACCCTAAGCTGCTGTGGCTCAGAGGAAAAAGTGAAAAAGGTCCTTCCTGCAGCTCTGTGACAGGCAGTGACGTTTCTGCCATCGGGGATGCCATGCTGGGATCAGTGTCACGCAGCAGCAGTGGGGCTGCAGCACAGTGCCCATGTTGGATTTGTCATAGCAGCGCAATGATAAATCACAGGATTTGGGTTGGGAAGGAGTCCTAGTGAGAGGATTTATTGAAATCTTGCATTGTGATTGCACAGTGTAATTGCAGATACCGCCTTATCTCTAGTTTGCGTCTCCACATTGAGAAGTGCTCCCAGTTTGTAAAGGTGCATTATGCTGCACTGCTGCATTTTGCCTCTTTGCCACGGGGAGAAAAAACAGCAATCACATGCATGGTGTCAACGCTTTGAAAATCCCCTCTGAACACTTGCCTGGCAGCCCTCTGCAATGAAGACGGGGGGGAAAAAAAAGCACAAAAAGCAGAACGGAGAGGAGAAGGCTGTGTGCTGCGCCTCGCTTGGACGCGCATCGCTTCCTCCATCTTACCCTCCTCCCAAAGATGGCTGTGGGGCCGCAGCGTGGGGCCGTGGGCTGTGCAGGGTCGTCCCCCCCGCTCCCACCCATCCACCCCCCCCCCCATCGGCGATCACCCACCGCGGCACACGGCCTCACCGCACGCGCATGGATTCGCCGCCGCCTCCCCGAGCAGCCCTGCGGTCGGGATTCTCTGCAAAGAGAACCCACCCACGCTGCAGAGATGCGGTGCCGGGCTGGGCTCCGGCGGCGTGCGGCATTCACCGCGTTCCGGGCGCTGGGGGCTGCGGGGGCTCAATGCTCGCTGATTGCTGCCGGCTGCCAGCGCTCCCATCTCGCCGGTGACGGCTCCACAAGGACCTGAGCGAGGGCTGCGGCGCGGGGTGTTCCAAAATGCCTGAAGCCAACGCTTTGTTGTCCGTGTCATGGGGTTACATTAAGGTGGGTTGGATCCTGCCGGCTCCTCGGTGCCTGTTTTTGTGCTGTGTTCCTCAGGTAAAGCCCCTGGGAGGGAATGGGGCCGTTGGAGTGGTTATTCCCACACGGTGCGTGTGTGCGGTGCATGCAGCGTACGTGGATGTGAGTTGCTTCTCCCCTTTGGGAATTCACTTCTGCAGGGTAAAATGATGCTGCAACCAAAGCGTGCAATTAGCAAATGGAGAGCAACGTATGGGAGCAGCTGGGCGAGCGCTGCGTCTCGCTGCAGTGATGCAGGCAGACCTGAGATTTGTGGCATCTTTGCTTTTCTCTTTGGATCACATGCAGCCGCATCGCAAAATGGAGCAAACTTATGTAATGGAGCTGAGAACAAAAGGAGGGGGAAATAGAATCCAGTACCAGATGTGGGTCTCTCGGAGAGGTTACCTGAGACATCTCATTTCTGGCAGTGAAAATAATGTCTGTCTGTGGAGGAAATTCGTGTTGCAGTTTTTGCATACTGAGCAGAAGTACGTAGCCGCGCTGGTGCTGCGGGGTATCTCGGTGAAGCTGAATGGCTCTGACTCTGTTTCATATCTCTCTGTAATTTTATTTTTCACCTCTTGCTTGTCCGTTTGCTTGCTGTAGAGTTGAAGCCGTGTAAAAGCATTCATAAAAATTCCATTCCTATGTTTGTGTTTCTCCCTCCCTCCAGTTCAAGAGGATGCTGAACCGCGAGCTGACGCACCTCTCCGAGATGAGCCGCTCCGGCAACCAGGTGTCCGAGTACATCTCCAACACCTTCCTGGGTAAGCAGTGCCTGGGCTGTGGCCCCTGGGGCAGCCCCTGCCTCTGCCTTCTTTCACAGCCACGTCTCAGCACACAGCATTACTGTAAGGCTTTGATTTTCTGCTTTCCAAACGGAGATGGGGAGGAGAAGGATGCAGCGCTAGCCTGGCGCTCTGCGCAGAGGGATTCCCTTTCCAGATGGAAAGATCTCTCTGGTTGGGCTGAACCGAGCTGCTGTCAGCCACGTTGTGCAATGTTTGCTTTTTGTGTTGACCTTTTGTGAAGGACAAAGCCACCCGAGCCCAGCTGCACGCACTCATCTTTGCACCTTCTGCCTCATAAAACTGCATCTCCCCCTCAGAGCCAGGGGCTCAGACGGGCAAGGTCAAGCCAGGAGTTTTATTACTCTGTGCTTACGTGCTCATTTTGCACTGGAAATCTGAGCCCACCTCACAGATACGCACAGCATTTTGCGTGACGTTCCTTTTGTAGGAGCTTCCAGGACGACCAACACGAATGAATTAAACATTTAAGTGTTCTGAGAAGTGTTTATTTCCTCTGTGTTTACAAAGCCCATCTTTTACAAAAAATACAGTTTACTGCGGTTTCAAACAGTTCCCAAATAGGTGCTCAGTGGCTCTTAAGCAGCAGCTTTATCCTGGGCACCCCCCACCAAGTACCCAGTTCCATTGGCCTGAACGTTGTGTCCACGTCCTCAGGGAGCTCACACCCCACGGTCATCGTGGCTCAGAATACCTTCCCTCTATGACACACCATTATTTCCATTAAGGGATTTTAAAGTGATTTCAATAGCCAGTTGCAACTGGAGCTGCCGTGTGCATTTAGGGCTCATCACATCATGAATAATCCATGTAAGAGTCTGGAGCTGCTTTGTGGGAATCCACTGCTCCTCTCCTATCACTCAGCTTAATGGTGACATCCAGAGCAGAAATTAATACAGGGAAGAAAAGCCAGCAGCAGGGCACTTCTGAGTGCACTGTTGCAGAAATACCCACTGCAGCCTGAGGCTGGACCTGATATCACACCCATACAGCACGTGTACACCCATTCCGGTGGGGTCATTGGAGAGAAATTACCAGAGCTTTCATATGGATCTTCAAGCTCTTTTAGGAAGTTGTGCTGTCACTTTTTTATGAGTTTGCTTTTTGTTTCTCCCTTAAAATGTGGTTTAAAAATGAAAGGAATGCACATTGTAGAAGCGGTTGAACCGAAAAGGAGAAATCATAGAGTCATAGTAGGCTTGGGTTGGAAGAGACCTTGGAAATGTATCCAAGCAGCATTTGTGAAATGAGGATAGCTCGTGGATGCTAAAACCAGATGGCATATCTGTGTTCAGTTGCTTGGCTTCATTAAATGAGCTGAGGAAGGCCTCAGTGAGGCAGCCCCAACGCCATCACTTGGCCAAGGGTGTGAGAGGTTGGGTTTGTCACTGGGCCCTGCCATGGGCAGGAGCTCAGCCTCTGCGGAGCAGTGCCTCGGGCACAGAAATCCACATGTGCCCTTTGATGGGCCGTGAACGTGACCTGCTCACCGGGAGGCATTATGGAAACACTAATTAAAGGTTTAAGGGTAATTACCCTATTTTCCTAAGTGTTATTTTGCACTGAACACTGAATAGCAATATACAGTGTAACTCTGTCTTTCTCTAAGGATTTTCCCTAGTCTCTGCTCCTCAGATTCTCCCCTGCACTGTTCATAAGGATGTTGTATGCATCAAAAGGATTCTTCTTGGAATTCACAACGTTCCAGGGGAGAGCCAGCTTGGGTGTTAGGAGAAATCTCTTCACCCAAAGAGCACTCAACACTGCACAGCTGCCCAGGGGTGGGGGTCACCATCCCTGGGGGTGTTCAGAGCCGTGGGGATGTGGCACTGAGGGACGTGGCAGTGGGCATGGGGTGGGCTGGGGGTGGGCTTGAGGAGCTTGGAGGGGTTTTTCAACCTTAATAATGCTGTGATGCTATGATTCTGTATTGATGAGCAAAGTAAGGGTTGATGTGAGGGGCTGTGCTGGGTGCTCACAGTGTTCCTGCAAATGATGCTGATTTCTTTCACCTCTCTTTGTTGCAGACAAGCAGAATGATGTGGAGATTCCTTCTCCCACACAGAAAGACAGAGAGAAGAAGAAAAAGCAGCAGCTCATGACCCAGATCAGCGGAGTGAAAAAATTAATGCATAGTTCAAGCTTAAATAATACCAGCATCTCGCGGTTTGGTGTGAAAACAGAAAAGGAAGATCATCTGGCCAAGGTACATCAGATTGATATGGTTCGTGGAGAACTGGTGTGATCTTGGAGCACGTGGCCTCCTTGTACAGCTGCTCTGACATCAGCACTTCATAGCTGCCCCATGTTCCTGTACTGCAGTAATTACTGGTGCTTATGAACTGGCCTGACTACCGCAGACAGGAAAACAAAAAGCTTTGGTGGGAGGGATACATGAAGACACGTCTCGAGAAAATTTTAACTGTTCTCTTTGTGTCTTTTCCAAAGGAGCTGGAAGATCTGAATAAGTGGGGTCTGAACATATTTAACGTTGCCAGGTATTCCCACAACAGGCCGCTCACCTGCATCATGTACGCCATATTTCAGGTGCGTGGTTTTCTGTCCTTTCACGGCACTGGTTTAATACCTGGTGGCTCCCTGTTACACCACCTGGTGCACTGTGACATCCCTGTGTACAAGTGGTTGTGGATGCCCCATCCCTGCAGGCATTCAAGGCCAGGCTGGATGTGGCTCTGGGCAGCCTGGTCTGCTGGTTGGCAACCTGCACACAGCAGGGGGTTGGAACTGGATGAGCATCGTGCTCCTTTGTAACCCAGGCCATTCTGTGATTCTGTGATTCTAAGATACTTTTGACATGTCTTCTGCAGGAGCGAGATCTACTGAAGACATTTAAGATCTCATCAGACACTTTTGTGACGTACATGATGACATTGGAAGACCACTACCATTCAGACGTGGCGTACCACAACAGCCTGCATGCTGCTGATGTCGCCCAGTCCACCCACGTTCTCCTCTCCACCCCTGCACTGGATGTGAGTACTGCGTTGAGCTGAGCTCAGTGTCCAGCAGTATTTCAGCTGCAGCTCCATCTGTAATCTCTATTTCATCTTAAGGAGCGCGTGCTTGCACGTCAACCTCTCTTCTGAGCAAATGGCTTACTTACACAAGCCTCGTCCTCCTAAAAGTGATTCAGAAAGCAGAGAGGGTTTGTTTCTGTAGATGGGCATCCCGAAGTGGTGATGGGCTTCTCTCACAGATCCCCATTTCCTCCATAGGCTGTCTTCACCGACTTGGAAATCCTCGCTGCAATTTTTGCAGCCGCAATTCACGACGTGGATCACCCTGGTGTCTCCAACCAGTTTCTGATTAACACAAGTGAGTTTTGTTTCAAATACAATCATGGTTTCATCTGCAAACTCAGAGTACATTTTCCATTACAGCAAGGGACAAACTCTGACTTTCAGACCACGGTGCCTTATCAAAAAACTGCACAGCAAATGAGTTCTACGTTTTGAAATGGAGAGACAATATAAGTCAAATTCCTATCAAAACAAAGGAAGCTATTGTAGTATAATTCGCAAAGCGGCCTTGAATCTTGTGATTATCATTTGATAAGGCATAATAAATCTTCCAAATTTCATCATTAACAGAAGATTAGTAATGCTGTTGCTATTGACAACAATAGAGCTAAATATTGTGGTTCGTGTTGTATTCTGCAACAGGCTAAGCATGTGTTTTGGTTCCAGAGGATGGGCATTGTTCTTTTTTGGAAAGCGTGTGTGCAGGGTCCATGCTTTCTGCTGTCAGTGCTTCCAAAGCCTATAACTAAGTCAGCTGGATGCTGCTTGGCTCATTAGGGCTAGCAAAGGGCTGTTGCTGTTCTGTACACATGTGGTCAGAGCTACATGCTCTTGGACTACGTGATACAAAAAAGGAAACTTCTCCCTTTGTTGCACGCAGGCAGACATCGCAATGCCCACTGCTCGCTGTGGAGTCCCACACTACATGCAAACTGAGTCCATGTTTGTGTTGTTTTGGCAGATTCCGAGCTGGCACTGATGTACAACGACGAGTCCGTCCTGGAGAATCACCACCTGGCAGTGGGCTTCAAACTGCTGCAGGAGGAGCACTGCGACATCTTCCAGAACCTGACCAAGAAGCAGCGGCAGACGCTCAGAAAGATGGTGATTGACATGGTAGGGCCCTGGCACACTGCTGCTCTTCACTGCTGCTTCTCCACCTGGCCGCCCTCACTGAGGTTGTGTTTTCTCTTCCATAAAGGTATTGGCAACAGATATGTCCAAGCACATGAGCCTGCTTGCAGATCTGAAGACGATGGTGGAAACTAAGAAGGTGACCAGTTCAGGAGTCCTCCTGCTGGACAACTACACGGACAGGATACAGGTACAGCACAGAGTTCCTGCAGGACAGAAGCACCTTGCCTGTCTTGTTCAGTACCAAGGAAACCACGTTCCTGTTCTTGCTGTTGCTTCCAGATGATCTAGATATAGCAAAGAGGCTGACCCAGATTTTCAGCCATCGTGCAGGAGCTGTAGGCCTCCTGATTTCATGTGCTCTGCACCACAAACAGATGGGTATGGGGGGAGAGATGGTCTCGTGTCTTTTTGGTGGAAGGGATTAGCTATTTAACTCTTGGAGCAGGCAGCTGCAAGCATGCTTGTCCCTCTGAGGTTGATCTGTACGACTGAGTATTTGAGGGCTTGTGAATTTCCCTGCTGCGCTCTCCTTTCTTTGTCCTGGCAAAGAGGTACAGCACGATTGCAGGAGCTCAGTTTGTAACTCCATAGCTGAAGCAGCTCTTAAGCTGGGTTGAAGTTAATGATGCACACTACTCTCTCCAGGGTCTAATCCTCACCTTACACACATGACAAGGCAGCTCTGGGAGGGGTTATATGGTTTACATGTAGGATGAGGTACATTGCTGTCTCCCCACTTTGCTGGCCAGCTTAGAACAAGAAAACCCTCTCACATTTCTATTGATGTTAGAGCAGCTCCCTGCACTGAGTCCCCGTGGCCGCAGTTAGTCAGGCACCCGGCTGTGTGCGTGAAAGGGATGTTACTCATTGACTAAAGCAGCAGCATTTAACCATACGAGAGCCTGAAAATACCCTTTGAATGGTGGGAAGCACCTGCATTCGAAAACAAACCTCCGTGATGTCACCAGTGTTGCTGCTGCTGCACCCGGTGTGAGTTCTGAGACATCTGGAACACGCAGAGCTGCACCTCTGCAGCTGCAAGTCCCATGCACAGTGATCGTAGGGTGCTAACATTTCTGTACCAAATTGCATAATCAAAGAGCCTCGTGGTTAAATGTTCTGAATTGAGCAAGCAGATACAGCTTGAAGCCGTCCTCTTTTTCCATTGGATTTTATGAGTTTTCTGATGAATGTAATTGCAGGTTCTCCGAAACATGGTACATTGTGCAGACTTGAGTAATCCCACAAAGTCCCTGGAGCTGTACCGGCAGTGGACGGACAGAATCATGGAGGAGTTCTTCCAGCAGGGAGACAAAGAGAGGGAAAGGGGAATGGAAATCAGCCCCATGTGTGACAAACACACGGCGTCGGTGGAAAAATCACAGGTAATTGGCCCAGAGCCACACATCAGTATTGCCTCAGAAACTAAGCTCATCTGCTTTCTCTAACACAACTAGGCAAAGGGCCAGCTGTTCTGAGGGCTGGTTCTGATTGACCCTAACGCCCAGCTGTGCCTGGAGCTCCTACAGCCCTGCAGCCAGGCTGTGGGCTCCCTGCCCACCCCTTGGCGTCCCCACGCTCCCCACACACATGCTTATCTTGTCCTGTTTGTGTCCCAGTTTCCAGAGTGAGCTGTTCTCCTTTTGTTCCCCGGGCTGGAGGAGTGTGATCCTGATCTTTTTGGGTCTCTTACGTCTTCACACCCCACAGCCTCCTTCCTAGCTCTTAATTAGCACCTCGTAATCCTACGGATACTGCACCCCACATTAGAAATGTATGACAATGCCTGTCCCTCTGATGGCAGAGATACAGGCAGCCCCGAGGGGAGCTTCAACAGAGGCAACAGCTACCCAGGACTCCAACAGAGTCCGAATTTTGGTTGCTTTTGGCCTCATGTAGAATGGTTTTGCAGCGCATGAATCTGCCAGCTCAGCTCAGGGGAGCCTCAGTATTGTGAAGTCCAAGTGTAGATATTTAGATCAGTGCAGGTCTTAAAAAGAACTTGGGTTTTTCTTGTATTTTGAGATCACCTGGTTCATCCCTGGTTCAGATTCACAGCTCAGATGATCTCAAAGTCAACTTAGATCTGGCCTGCATAGCACAGGCCACAGCGTTTCACCTGGTTAGGCAGAAACAAAGCCGGAGGTTTATGTTGGCCAGAATATAACTCCAGTCTTCATGTAATGCTGTCCCAGTTGTTGTTTTGGAAGGACTTGAGCAAGCCATCATCAAGGTTTTTCAGTTTAAATAAGTAACAAAATCGATGATAATTATTTCCAAATGTCCTGTTGGGCTAAGCCAGGCAGTTTCAAAATTATTCACTGGACCGCATGGTGATTCTGTTGGAAAAATCTGTCTTATTTGTTAACCTAACAAGAAATGAATCCTTCAGCCAGGCTTGGCCAGAAAATGCCCATGTGCTCCACGTGTGAGCTCCAGTTAATTCTGTGGTTCACATACATGCTTCGCAGAGGTTTCAAAATGGCATTTTTGCTTTGCAAAAAGAGTTGCACGAAATGGCCACTACCGAAATACCAACGAATGCAAAGGAGAGGGGGAAGCAGCATTTCCATCCCGGGGTGAAACAGAGAACCCAGGGGCAGACAGCGTGCGAGTGTGGCTGAGCTCTGGTGTGTTCCTCTTTACATCAGAACACTTTAGGATCAGGCTGGCCAGCTGCTCTGCCATAGGAGCTGTTTGTGCAAGGAAACGACAGCGCCGTGCAAGGCGGTCAGTCCCAAGCTGTGCTCCCCCAGGCCGTGTCGGGTGGCCGTCGGCTCACCGGTTGGGATCTTTGTCACTCTAAAAGTGCTCCGGATCTCCTGTGCTGCAGGAAATTTTCATCACCTTTTCGTTTAAGCTGCCTTCCCAGTATGTTACAATTGAATGTTAATGGTTCTATTGACATCCTGTTGTGTCTGAAGGAGGCATGTGTGATTTCCAAAGCAAACATCTGCGCGTTGAGCCTGGCCCCTCTGAGAGCCATTTTCCTGCTGCGCAGAAACGTCGTCCAGCAGTGAGGAGAGAAGTGACACACTCTGCCAAGACGGAAGAATTTCAATCCTCTTTATGGCCATTCAGTTTTCTCCATCCTGGACGTACGTCCTCTTACTCAGACAATTGAAATATGATTGAGCTCAGTGCCTATGCGCCTGCGAGCGGATGGGCTGACGGCCGCACCGCTTCCACCCCGGCACGTCACCACTGAGGGCTCAGGCAGCCCGCATGGGCACCTCCTGGCTGCCTCCTCTTCTCCTTGCGCTCTTTCCAAAATGAAAGGAAAGGAAATCTCCACCAGAATGGGCCGACCAATGGTCATTAGGTGTCATTTCTGCAGGGACCTTAGGGATGTTCCACCTTCAGAGCAGTAGCTTGCCCCATCCCCTGCACAGCAGTGATTGATTCACTGGGCAGGAGGAGGCACTACAAGGACATTCAGAATCTTTCAGTCAGGGACAGGTGTGGCAGCTTCATCTTGGAATTCCAAGTGGCTTCTGCTTTCAGTCTGCCTTTCACACAGGACTTGGTATAGGGCAGGCGTTGGTCCGATCAGCACTGATCAGATCCCCCTCAGCCTTCTCCTCCCCATGCACACAGCCCTGGGACTCTCAGCCTGTCCTCATCAGGAGGTGCTCCAGGCCTCCACCATCTCTACACACGCCACTGGGCTCTCCAGCAGTTTCCTGTCTGCCATGAACTGGGCAGCCCCACACTGGGCACAGTGCTCCAGTTGTGCCCTCCCCAGTGCAGAGCAGAAGGTAGGAGCACCTCCCACACCTGCTGGCCACTCTTTAGGCAATGCACCCCAGTCCCAGTGGTCCTCTTGGCCACCAGGACACACTGCTGCCTCATGGCCAACTGTTGGCCAACTGTTAGTCAACCAGGACCCCCAGGTCCTTCTCCTTTCCAGCAGCTCAGCCCCTGACCTACCCTGATGTGTGCTGTTTTCCTCCCCAGGTGTAGGACTCCTGCTATTCAGACCTGTGGTTTAGAGAGCTTGCACCTAGGCAGGCGTTCAGCTCATAAACTCATGCATTAAAATCATTTTAACTTTTCAGACAGCCATCTCAGTGCATTTCCCTTCCCTAAGTGCGTTCCCATGTTTTGCAGGTCGGGTTCATCGACTACATCGTGCACCCGCTGTGGGAGACGTGGGCTGACCTGGTGCAGCCGGACGCACAGGACATCCTGGACACTCTGGAGGACAACAGGAACTGGTACCAGAGCATGATCCCACAGAGCCCCTCACCCCCGTTGGAGGAGCGGGGCCAGGACTGCCCCGGCCTGATGGAGAAGTTCCAGTTTGAGCTGACCTTGGAGGAGGAGGATTCAGACGGGCCCGAGAGGGAAGGCGAGAGCATCGGCTACTTCCGCAGCACGAAGATGCTGTGCACGGGCAGCCCGGGGCAGGAGGACGTGCAGCGGGAGGCGAACATAGAAATTGTGACAGAGGACACGTCTCCCGTTGACACATAATGCCCCGCACCTGTGTAAGTGGATTGGAAACGCTTAACGAGCATGCAAGCGGTCTGGTGGGACTCGCCTGCAGCCTGGGCCTTAGGCCTGTGCCTGACATTGGCTGACGGATCTGTGGGTCCGTGGGGCTGTCAGGGCTCCGTGCTGAACAATGGCTCAGGAAACGCCGTGAGTGATGCTGGGGTGGCCGTGTGAGCTGCGGGCGCCGCGTGGCCTGGGGCTGCGGGAGCCAACACCGAGCGGCCCAGCACACGGCGGAGAGATTCCGTACCGTTCGCTCCGGGACTCCAACCCGCCGGGCTGATAGAAACTACTGATCCATAACTCTGCGTGTAGAACCTGCCCGCCCCACCGCCTGTCTGCAGACCTGTGTGCCTTCTTTGTAAACACCCTCATGTCTTTTCGAGATCTGTTCGATACACAGAGTTCAGTGTAAGCAGCGGCACCGAGTGTTCGGGAACCGACGGATCCTTTTCGATTCTTCCTGTTACAAGAAGCAGTCTTCCTTTTTCCACGGGCAATAGCTGTCACTTTATTGCGGTTAATCACTTTTCCAGACTAAGAGAAGGGATTCCCTCCGTTTTTGCATTACGGCACTTTTAATTAGTCTTCTGAAGGCCCCCCTCGTTGCCTGCCCCTCTGCCCGGGGTGGCTGCGGCGCAGTGGCACGCAAACACCTTCGTGTTCCGCCTTCCCTACGTTTAGGCCCACCGTCCTCCTCCTCCTCCCGCACTGCCTTGAGCTCTAACACCTCCATTACTGTTTATAACAGTGTATTTATTACGTAATGTATATACTGTAATGTTTTGTAAGTTATTAATTTATATGAATTAGCATTGCCTGTCGGCGGCGATGTTAATTGTGTAGAAGACTCGGAATAAGAGTTGCCTTTTATTTTTCCTTTTTTTTTGTTTTGTTTTGTTTTGTTTTCTCGTAACCTTTTGTATTGCATAAAGTACAAAACCTGAACACAGCTGAAGAGACATACGCAACCCAGGGGATGGGGCGGAGGTGGCCGCGTCCTGCCCCAGCCTCCCGACAACCCAATGTGAACCTCTATGACAAAAATGTGAACTGATGTAATAATTGTGCTGTGAAACTCCTCCTGACGATGCCGTTGGGCACGGCGAGCGGTGCCACTCGGTTTGTAACATACGTTTTGAGCTTCTGGTCCAACTCGTGACAACTAGTTAATGACAATAGCACAGTTGTGCATGATCAATGGGTGTGTATGTCTGTCGAACACTGCATTGTTCCAGGTGGTTATTTTCTTGTTTTCAAAAGTTTCACACAACGTATGTTATAGTATTATATATTGTGTTCAGATGCATTCTTAAGAGATTTTTATATGAAGTGAATAAATGAACGCATGACCCTGTCCCAGGGCTGCTCACAGCGTTGTTTGTTCAGTGCGGGTTGGTCTGCAGGTATGGCTGGGATGGCTGGGGCGGCTGGCACATGGCATGGGACGGCTGGGATGGCTGGGATGTGCCATGGGATGGCTGGGACATGGCACAGGATGGCTGGGACATGGCATGGGATGGCTGAGACGTGGCACGGGATGGCTGAGATGTGGCACGGGATGGCTGGGACATGGCATGGGATGGCTGAGATGTGGCACGGGATGGCTGGGACATGGCATGGGATGGCTGAGACGTGGTATGGGATGGTTGAAACGTGACACAGGATGGCTGGGACGTGGCACGGGATAGCTGAGACGTGGCACGGGATGGCTGGGATATGGCATGGGATGGCTGAGACGTGGTATGGGATGGTTGAAACGTGACACAGGATGGCTGGGACGTGGCACGGGATAGCTGAGACGTGGCACGGGATGGCTGGGATATGGCATGGGATGGCTGAGACATGGCATGGGTTGGCTGGGACATGGCATGAGATGGCTGGGACATGGCACAGGGAGGCTGGGACACAGCGTGGGGCGGCTGGCACATGGCATGGGATGGCTGGGATGTGGCATGGGATGGTTGAAACATGGCACGGGATGGCTGGGATGTGGCATGGGATGGCTGGGATGTGGCATGGGATGGTTGAAACATGGCACAGGATGGCTGGGATATGGAACAGGGTGTCTGGAACATGCCACAGGGTGGCTGGGACATGGCACGGGGTGGCAGAGATGTGGCACGGGTCAAGGGGATGCCCATGGGATGGCTGCTCCCCACTCAGTGCTGTCCCTGCCCAGCGGCAGCGGCGCCAGGAAGGCGCTGCAGACAGGAAGGCGATGCTGCAGCGCACCGCAGCCCGGCGGTGGCTTTCATGTCCCGGCCGTACCCAACGCAATTGAAACAACCAGCGGTCTTCCAGGAACAACACGCCCTGCTGCTGCGTGGGGCCGGGCCGGCAGCGGGCGGCGGAGCTGAGCACAGGGCCACATCCTGTCCCCTCATCCCTGCAGCGGTGCCCCATACTGTGGCTGTACCCCCCGTGCACCACCGCTGCTGCTGCTGAGACCGATTTCTCCTTTCCACCCAATTTACCCTCTGACTTCGATGCGCCCAGCAAAGCTCCAAACCCACAGCTTAAAGAACACGAAGCAGTGCTGAGGGGGGTGGGCTGCGGTGCGATCTGTGCTGCCTCTCCCTTCCTTCTCAACCCCCCCGGGTTTATTTTTTCCCTTCCCACTGACCCACTTCTGGCAGTGACGTCACCGCGAGCGCAGCGAGCGCAGCCGCCATGCTCTGTGCTGCAGCAGCAGCATCCTTCCCTGCTCTGCTCCAGCAGCACTGCTACAGAACCAACCCCAGACCTCATCTAGGGGGATTCCCCAGTCAGGTGATGGCACTCTGCATCCTCTCCTCAAGGATGAGGCCGTGTGTTGGCTGCACGCTGCTGGCCCCATGTTCCTGCTAGCCCCTGCAGCTGTATGGCTTCCTTAAGCATCAGGCATGCAGCAGATGCACAGTGTTGGCTGCATTCATGGGTGGCATGCAGGGATGGTGCTCTGCTTGCTCCCAGCTGTACCCTGGGGTGCAGGAATGCGTGCAATTGGCTGAGTAACCATGGCGTGCAGCTGTTGTGTGCAACTGTGCAAGCAGCGAATGCAGCTCAGGCTGGAGGAGAGGTTGTGGTTGGGTGCACAGCACAGCCCCTGTTTCAGCAGCACAGCTTTGAGGAAGCTGTAGGTTTCTTCTGCTGAGCAGTGGTACATTTCTCACCTAGACAGTACAGCACAGTGCTGCTCACTGTGTGGCAGGGCACAGGGATGCAGGTCCCATCAGAGCTGCAGAATGTCGGGCTGGCTGGAGCTGTGCACCAGCAATAAGAGCAGCCCCAGAAATGTGCCTTTATTGCAGAGCTGCTCAGCTGCTGGCAGCATTTTGGATGCAACATGCCATGTTTTGGGCACATCCTGCCGCATCTCAGCATGTATCCATCTACAGTTTGGGTCTGCTCCGTGGGGCAGGGAAAGGGTCACCAATTTTGGTGAGGTCCCATTTTTGCGAAGCGTGGGCAGTGTCACCCTGGGGCTCCCCACACTGCATTTCCCCACCCACACAGCAGCCAAAGCTCAGCCTGCTCTGTGCACACAGCCGTGCACAGCTGTACAGCTCCATCTGCCGAGCCCAAACCGCTGCACGGCGCTGCGCACACAGCGGGGATGTGCACAAAGGGGCACGTGCCATGAGGACAGACAGCAGGGATCTGTACAATGGGAGCCAGCACTGCTGGAGCCACACACAGCTGGATGCCCACGCAGCTAAAGCCAGGCACAGCTGGATCCTGGCTGGCTGGAGCCTGAGCACAGCCAGGGCCGTGCACAGCTGGATCCTCACACAGCTGGATTCCGCACAGCTGGAGGCAGTGGCTCCAGGCTGCCTGCATCTCCAGGGTGCTCACTTTGGGACCCATTTGATTTTCTTCCTATTGCACTGCCATTTCCCTGCATGGCTCTGTCTGCTCCCTGCAGGGCTCCACCCACAGCTGGTGGCCTTGTTCTGCCTGTGGCAATGTGCACGGGGCACCCAGGCAGTGCCATCCGACCCAGGACACGATCACCTGCAGCATTTACAGGCTGCCACCTCGCTCTGCATCACCAAACAGGACCTGCCTGCAGCTCTCTGCCACCCCTAACACGTGCCCTTAAGCTGGCAGCACACCCTGGGAGCTGCAAGAAGATTCCCAACATTATTCAAAGAAAGCATTTTTTTTCCATATCCTCATTCTTCAGCCAAAAAAAAAAAAACAAGCAAACAGCCCAGAGCAGGCAGGGCGCTGCTGGGTCTGCCCTGGGCACCAGCAGTGCTGCTCACAGCTTCAAGGAAGCAGCATCTCAGCACACAATGTTCCCTTGGAACGCCCACAGCCTGCACTGCTCCTGTGTCTTCTCTAGTTGAAACCCAGCCCCTTAGGTGCTGCTGAGCCCCTGCTTTTCACCCTGACACAGAGCACTGGGGCCAGCAATGAACAAGGTGGGATTTGAGGATTCTTATGTGTCCTGTGCCTCAGCCCCATCCCATCCCAAACACACTGTAGGGGCTGATGCTCTCTGTGATACAGCCCCCAAATGGGCCAGCAGCATTTGGGAGCACAGGTGTGCAGCACTGCCCACAACCCCCAGGCATCCCTTCGCATGGGGAATTTTTTTACCATTTCTTCTTCCTAACAAAAACCCAGAGCATGGGACCACAGCTGTGCCCTGTGGAGGCATGGGGCACTATTTAGGATGCAGAGCTGCAGCTGTGGAGCTTGGCCCCACTTAGCAGAGGATTGCTGAGCTGCTGTGCTGCAGGGAGGAAGAGGAGGTAGGAGTGGGGGGAGGTGAATGCTGGGATGTGCTGTGTGGGTGCTCTGCAGTGTGCACTCGTTGCTCTGTGTGGGCCTGGCAGTGGCACAGCCGGGGTTGGCTCCCTGCTGCTCCCTTTGCTCAGTGGGACGGAAGGGGCCCTGCGGCTCTTTGTGCACGGGGAGAGTGGGGATGGATGGAGCGAAGCTGACGGAGCAGAAGGGAGCAGTGCTTGCTGTGAGGGGCCAGCAGGGAGGGAGCAGGGAGCTGTGGAGTCATTGAGGTTGGAAAAAGCCTCTGAGGTGACTGAGTCCAGCCCCACGTGGCAGTGGGGGCTCTTGTAGGGCTGCTGGGGGGATCAGCCTCTCCTTGCTTTGCTCCCACTGGGAGAACTGCCTTGGCTTGTTGGCAGTGTGATGTCTTGTTGTGATTTGGTAACGGGACAGCCAGGACAGGTCTGTGTGTCTGTCACCCTCTCACTGAAGATGCCTTAATGCTGGGATTTGCAGGGCCGTGCTCTTGGCAGGATGAGGCTGATGGATTTGGGCTTTATTTAGCAAATCCCTCAGCCGGCGCTGGGGGCACCTTGCAGTGCTGTGCTGGTGTGAGGCTCTGATTCACCCACTGCCTCCAGCCTCATCCCAGGGCAGCTGCAGCCCTGTGTGTGTTCACATGCAGCCAATAGGTGTGCATGCCCCGGAGATGGGCTTTGTGGGGGCTAGCTGTGCACATAGAGTCACTGAGATTGGAAAAGCCTTCTGAGATCCCCCAGCCCACCCCCTACGCCCTCTGCCCATTTCTCTCAGTGCCACATTCCCATGGCTCTCAAACACCCCCAAGGATGGTGTCACACCTCCCCCCCTCCCCCCCCAGTCAGTGCTAGTGCTGACAGCTCTGCTGGGGGATAACTGTGGCTGCACCCACCATTATTCAATAGCATTATGGCAAAGATGCTGCAGCTGTTGGTCTACAAGCTTCTGAGCAGCGAGGGCAGAACCCGAAGTGGGAAGATGTGGGCAGAAGATGGGTGAGCTCCCAGAGCAGGTGATGCTGGGAGGTGAGAACTTGGGGGGAGGGGGGGAGGGAGGGCTGCTGGCACTGTGTCCCCTTCTGTTGCATCCCCTTGCATCTCCTTTCCACGTGCAGAGAGCTTGCAGGTAACACCATCTGCCCCCTTCCCCCACCATGTTTTAATTATATATATATTTACTTTAAATAATATCTCCAGTGCTGCCCTGCATGGGGATGCACCCAAGCACCAGAGTGCAGTGGCATTGCGTTGCAGCCCGCACTGCATTTCCCAGCAGGACTGTGCAGGTGGGGGGAGCACAACGTGTGCTGGGGGACTGGGGGGGGGGTCAGGTGAGTTGGGCGAGCGAACCGGGTCTGCACCACTGCAAGGTGCGAGGGGTTGTGAAGAAAAAAAACCACCACCACCAATAACACGACAGGGCCCCACCTGGGGAGGCGGTGGAGCCGTGCGTGTGCCGGCATCGGCTGTTTGCAGCATCCCGGGGCCGCGGGAGCTCTGTGCCCCCGCCCCCCCTCAACCCCCCCGCACTTCTCGGGGCCGATGGCCGATCGTGACGTCACCCATTGATTCCCCGTGAATGGCCGCGGGGGGGGCCCCGCGCTCCGTGCGCGCTCCCGCGAGCTGACAGCAGCACCCGGCAATTAATGTCCCCCCGCTGCAATAGGATTACGGGGAGGGGAAGTGCGTCACGGGGTACGGAGAGGGGTTCTGCTTTTGGGGAAAGTATTTGGGGGGGGGGAGCGGCTGGGAAATAGGCTGCGCGCTGCCGGCGGGAGGAGCGCGCTGTGACGCGGCGCGGGGGGGGGGCACCGCCTCTCCGAGCATCTCCGGCGCTCCGGGGGCGGCACAGCCGCAGCCCCGACCGTGGGCCGCCCCCCGCGCTGACAGCGCCTCTCACAGCCCCGCCGATCCGGGGGGGTCCGGGGGTGCGGAGAGCGGGGCCCGACCGTCCTCCTCATCTGTGTTTTTCAGCTCCCGGGAGAGTGAGGAATGCGATTCTGCCACCATGATGGAAGGTAGGGGGTGGGGGAGTGATGGGGGGGGGGAGGAGGGGTGGTTGGGGTGGGAATCCTTCACCTTTTCATTTGAAATCATCATCATCATAAGATCATGATTAAAATCCATTTCTCCCCCTCCCCCCAGCTGAAGCACTCTGCCGGGTGGAGCCGCCGCCGAACCTGTGGGGGTATCTGTGGGGCCGGGGCACCCCCCCGCGTGGGGTCTGCACGACCCCGGCCCTTCGGTGTGGGGTCGGGGGGGGGTGGATGGGGCCGCGCGATTTATGGCCGTGCGCTGCTATGTGTGTGCATCCCTCCACCGGGAAGGGATGCTCCGAGAGGGACCATCGCTGCCGGGTAGGGGGGTGCGGTGCTGGGGAGGGGGCACAGAGGAGATGGAAGGGGAGATGGGCTCCGGTTGAGCGCTGTGTGTCTGTGTGGGGGAACAGACCCCGGGCACCACTTGCACAGATTGTAACCCGTGTCATCCGCCTCGGCCATATGTAGAGCTCCTCCTTACGCCTTCTGCGGCGAGATGCCATGGAGGAAGGATTTTATCCGCTTAAAGCAGAATGGCTCTTGGCCTTCAAGGCCCCAGCACGCATCGTAGAGGTGTTCTGCTTTATTTGTGCCACCCCGGTGCAGGGTGCCCGGATCCAGCCCTGTGTGTGACCTCAGCAACGGGCAGAAATGGGGATCCGTGGGGCCGTCACCCTGCTGTGCCGATGGAAGATGCCCACCTCCCCTTGGTCACATCCATGACCGAGGGCTGCGTGTGCTGCGTGATCCCTTGGGGTGAGGGGAGCGGGCATCCCTGTCCTTCAGGGCCTTATTTATGCTCCACCGACGTTGGAGAGGGGATGGGTGCGAAGGAAAGGATTTGATCTCAGGGCACAGCGCTGAGCTCCGTGCCGTGACTCACAGCACAGCCGGTGACACAGCTCGGCTGCGGGAGCCGCTCCTCGCGAGCGCTGCGTCTTCGGGGGAATTAACGGGTGGGAATTACAGCCGGGCTGCTGCCGCGCTGGGTGCGGCGGCTCCGTCTGCCTGCGGAGGGGGCTGGGCTGGGCTCCCTTCTGGGTTCCTCGGTGGTTCTGATGGCGGTGGGATGGTGGCTCACAGAACCGTCGGTTTTTAGGGAAAGGGGACCGGCTGTAGAAAGTTTCCCCGTTACCGGCGACTCGTGAGTGGGAACCTGGGGTGGAAGTGAGAAAATGGAGTGAGAAGAAATAATTAATGCTTTTGATTAATTTTTAAACAGTTGGAAACTGGCTTTATTTGTGGAAGAGTGAAACTTTCGTGCCCAATGCCCCACTGACACCTTGCAGAGAGGCTTCCTTTTCATAGAACCCTTCAGGTTGGAAAAGCCCTCTAAGACCACCAAGCCCAACCCGTCCCTGCCGTGCCCATTGACAATGGCCCTAACGTTTTGAATGCCCTCAGCTTTGAGCCAATTTCAAGCTCTCAAAGCCATGCGAAGCACTTGTGTTTCCCTGCATTGACTGTGCCGTAGGGTTTTAGTGGTGCTGAATTGGGGCACTGTGGGGCTGCTGGTGCCACAGAGCTGGCCGGACTGGGGTTGGGTCCTCCCATGGGAGCAGGAGAATGTGGCCTCTTGGAGTGATGGGGACTTGTGCTGGGTTCAGGATGAAGATGGGATATTTTCTAGTTCTCTTTGTAGATGGGGGGAGAAGCCATAGAGAAGTGCCGGGGGGAACAAAACAACCTGGTGATGTTGTGAAGGTAAACATCCATGTGCAAGAGAACAAAGGGGTGTATTTATCTCCTTTTTAAAAATCTGCTGCACCTTGGGTGCACTGAAGCTCTGACATAAGACTCAATTAAGTTTTGAAATCACTGCTGCAATGTTACGCAGTGTTGGAGCTGTGGCTGATGGATGATCCCATTGGGGTGGCACTGGGGATGGCAGTTCCTCCCACCCTCCCTGAGGTCAGAGGTTGGCTGAGATGGCAGGAATTTCTGTTCTGCTTTCTCTGAGTGTTTCTGGGGCATCTGGTCATGCTGGGGGCTTCCACGGGCGGCTGCTCACATCCCATATGGCCACGCTTCGCATTGCCTCCTAGCAGTGCTCATCTTAGCTGGGTAACACTGGGCCTGGGGCAGCCAAGGGCACAGAGCAGAGGAAGCTTTTCCTTTGCCAAAGAAAGAACATTGGCTTTGTTATGTTTTAGGTGGTCTTGTTCTGATAAATGGTGCTTCTGGATGTCAGTGTGTGTGTGTAGCACGTGGGGCTCAGGGAGTTTCTGTATCGGCTGGGCTGATGATGGGCCTCGATGCCAACAGATAGCAGAGCTCTGGGCACACCACCCAGTCCAGCCAAGCTGGTTTGGGATTTTCCAGCTGTTCCTAGGGTAGCACGTTTCTCAATAGGTCTTGCTAAAGGAGGGAGGGAGGGGATAAAGGGATCTAGCTTGAAAACAACAACAACAAAGCCCCACCCAAATTCTGGGAATTTGGGAAATGTGTTGGGTTAAGCCTGGTAGCATTCCCCAGTTCAAACCCACGCTGTGTGAAGGTGCAGAGGATGCCAGCTGAAACAGGAGCTGGGCAGCCAATGCAAAGCCTTCACGCCATGTGTCGGACTGCTGGGCCATGAGAAGTATTGAGATTTATGGACAGGGCCTTTTGGATGGGAAAGTAGAAAATGAAGAGCTAGAACGAGAACTAATGGCCTCATGTGGCACCAGGGGGGAGTCAGCTTGGACATTAGGAGAATTTTCTTCTCCAAAAAGCATTCAGCGCTGCACAGCTGCCAAGGGGGCAAGGGGTCACCATCCCTGGGGTGTTCAGAGCCATGGGGATGTGGCACTGAGGGATGTGGGCACAGGGGAGGGGGTAAGAGTGGGCTTGGGGAGCTGAGAGTGCTTCTCTAACTGCAGTGGTTCTATGGTTCATAAGTACATGGGATGCAGATGTAAAAGCATTCGTTTGGTGAGCCCAGTTTGAAGTGTGCCCAAACACAGCCTTTGGAGTCCCTGCTGTCCCATTCATTGGTGTTATGCACATTATAAGGACTCCAGGTTAAATCACGTCACCTTGAGTCTTTGCCACAGGGTCTCAGGCAGCTGAAGGTTGGTGGAGTGGTTGTCCACAGACATACCTGCTGCACAGAGCTGCTCAGGGCCCAAATTTCCCCTTGCTGCATCTGTGAAGACCTTCAGGGAGAGCCCTTCGCTGTTGAGATGCTGATGGTTGCTGGACACTGACTCTCCCTACCAGGCACACGTGTGGTGGTGTTTCCATTCTCCATGCTCACCCAACACATCCTTTCCCATAAGATGCATATTTGAGCTGTGTACGTTCAGTGGGGATAAGGAGGTCCCTGACTTCTGCCCTGCTCGTGTGCAGCATAACAGTGCAAAGCCTGGCCTGCTGCTCCTGAATGGCCTCAGCTATTCATTTTTAATTGAAGCTCAATTACAGGCTGATGTTCCTGGGGGTTTTTGGAGGTGTGTTGCTTTGTTGGCAGAGGAAGGCTGGCAGAATGGCTGCGGCTGCTGTTAGTTGTGCTTTCAGCCCCGTGGAATGGCACATCCATCAACTTTTGGGTTGGATTTGGGTAATTTTGGTTTCACGGATGCTAGGTTTGCAGGAGGAGATACTGAAGGAGCAGCCCAGCCCTTCCAGAACAGCACAGGGGTGCCAGCGCTGGGTTTGCCCATTCAGCCCTTCCAGCAGTGGGGGTGATGCTGCCTGCTACCAGTGCAAATGCAGATTGATGTGATATACGGGTTGGAAAGCAGCAAGGTACCAGCACTGGAAAAATCACCCAATGCAGCCATATTAGGGATCTGCTCCTCACCATCCCTGCGCCCTGACCTTGGCACACCCTTCTGAGGGCTTCAATTATGGCTCTTTAAATCTTACCCAATGCTGAGTGCCAGCTGTGCTTTCATGTTCCCCACTCCCAAGCATCTCTGAAGCAGTGCTGTGTGGTCTGTGCAGCAAAGATGCTGGGGGTGACCGCAGCCAGACCCATCCCAGTGGAGGTGGGGGATTTTAATGGGTTTGTACCTGTTTGTTTGGGAGAAATTCTCCCCCCCCCCTGTGTTTTCTTCATCTTTTTTTTTATTATGTGTGTATGTTTTGTTGTGGCTTTTCTTGAGAGCTATTGAGTGAGGGTGGGGAAAATAACCTCCCACCCTCTGCAGCTGCGGGGAGCTGAGCTGCCAGCTCAGGGCACGGGGTGTGCTGGAATGGCTGTGGGGGTTTGGTGGAGGTGGGGCTTCCAGCACAGGGGCACGGTGCTGGGGGGCACCTCCTGCCATGCTGCTGTGCTGTTCTGCAGAGCCACTTCTACGGAACCCGGCGGAGACATCGTTAGAGATGCACCCTGGTATTAGAGCTGATGAATTATGAATGGGTGCCAGGCTTTCAAGTGTGTGTGTGTGCAGTGTCAGTGGGCATTTGTCACTCTGCACGTCCCTTGGAGCACATCCCAGCCCCCTGCTGCCACGCAGCCCCTCGGCTGGGTCTTACCCTGTATCCTGCCCATGTCGCTGATGCTCTAAGCTTACAAACAAGCTTGTCAGTACAATGCCAGCCTGGGTGTTTTTTTGGCTTAACCAGAAGTGTCACAGGATACAAGAAATGAACACAGACACAGCTATGGCGAGGTGGTACCAAGGCATGCACCAAACCCTCCTCTGAACAGCTGGAAGCCCCTCCCCACAACCTGTGATGCTCATGGAAGGATGTGCATGTAGCTGCTCTTGTAGGCTAAAAGGCTGAGTTTTTTTTGTTTACCACTGCTTAGAGCAGCACTGAGATGCTTCTTCACATCCCTCAGTTTTCCAGGTAGTGAAATCCCATAACGGTCATGGGATGGATGGAGGATGAGCCAGGGGGGAATGTGCAGGGTTCCTTATTGTTGGGCTTTGGTATTGCCCACTGGCAGTACTTCAAACCTATAGCATACCTTTTGAAATGCACATTCAGGATATGCAGTAGTCCCCACACAGGTGAGGTTTTCTGGAAGATGGTGACGTTTGTAAATACGCCTGAGATGGGCTCATCTGGTGTGCTTCTCATAGGACCATAGAATCATTCATGTTGGAAAAGACCTCTGAGATCCCCACTGCTCCCATGGCCGTGCCCCTGAGCACCTTTCGGTCCCTCTAATCATGCCCTTCCAGATGGAGAAGGAGTTTGGTTTCAGTACAGTTCCTTGGAGTTTTGCAGGGTGTTGCCCTCGTCTTGGCTCTAGCGCAGGAGAAACCAGTGTGATTTATTAGTGATATTTGCCCAGATCCTTCCACCTGGGACCTGGAGCCCCTCTGGGCAGTGTGGCTGTGCTTTGGAAGCAGGTGCTGGCAGGGGCTCAGTGCCTGGTGATGGGGCCCTTCCTCTTGCGTGAGGCTCCTTGGCTTTCTTGTTGGTTACACATTCCTGTGGTTAATCACCTCTCTAAAATCCAAGTATTTGACGGCAGACCGTGCGAGAATGGGATGGTTCTGGGAACTGGAAAGACAGCCTGTGTTGTGCTTAATTTTGGGTGTGAATCTTCCCAATGTGCAGATGTGAATTTGAATGTACTTTGTGTACGTTAACACTTCTGGATGACAACGCTGGCATGGAAGCAGGTGACACCTCTTCCCTGGCAACCCACCCAGACCTTGGTTGGAGAGCCTTTTCCTGACCACGCTGGGGGACACTGTCCGTGTTGTCCACGTGCCACGTGCCCTCCTGTAGCTGCTCACTGCTTGGGTGGTGTCTGGGAGTCCCCTCATCTCCTGTTCCTGACCAGCAAACAGAAAACCCTAAAAATAGGAATCTGAGCATCACTTGGGAGGGAGCACCTGTCCTGGGCCATGACTTGCATAGCACAGCAACCTTTAGAAGCGTATTTGGCATCTGTGTGCCAGCCACGAATGAAAAGCCACAGCTGTTATCTGCACTTCGTGTCCTGGCTGCACTCTGGGGACACTTGTGTCCCATGAACTCCCTGTGAGCTGACCCTACAGACCTGTTGTTGGGGTGAACAGGCAGCAAGCAATCAGTGTGGCTGCATTACTGAGGTTAGTGTGCAGCATGTAGGCGATGACTTGCTTCCTTATGATCTTAAATATAAAATATATATATAAATACAAAAGATGCTTGGTGCAGGCATCCAGCACCATGCTGTGCTCACTGCTCCTTTACAAGGAGCCAAGAGCTGCTTCAGGTTCCAGCATTGTTTGGGTGCCCATTTAGATCTCATCGCACTGTGCACAACAAATGATGGTTACATTGCCCGTGGGTGCATCCTGCAGCCCGTAGAAGGGTTTTCCAAGCTATCTTTGGAAAATTAAACTTTTTCTGATGGGCTTTGTTTTTGTGGGGAGAGTATGGAGCCTTGTCTTTGCCCTGCAAGAAATTCTTGGTCCCCAAATAGCTTTGTATCTGTCAGACCTTCTCACTTGGAGCAGGTCTCGTGTCATTCCAGAGGCATTTTGTCTTCCCTCTGCTTTGGTTTTGCTGAGCAAACTGAGGGTTATTCTTTCTGGAGCAAAGTAAATACTGTCGCTTGGCTTGGAAACAGCAGCAGATTTCCCTGTGTTTGGACCTAGGGAAGTAATTCAGCAGGAGCAGGTGTGCATGGGAAGGGAATGGGCATTGCCCACATCCAGCTCCAAGGAAAATAAACAGTCCCCAAAAAACCCAGCAGCAAACCAACTGCAAAACAAACTGACCATCTTGTGTTTCATGGTGTTCAGAGTTAATGCTCTCTGTCCCTAAAATGGCAGATTTTCTCCTTTTCTCCTCCACCCCTTGCAGGTGCTTGGGGTCCTGAGGCTCCGTGTGGTCATGGATGTGTTTATCCCAGTGCACAGACTGAGCAGCCCTAGTGAATCAGAACATTTGAATAGCTTTATTTTAATGCTTCTGTCATCAAAAAAAAAAAAAAAAAAAAAGCATTTGGGGTGACAGTATCCCCATGGATGTTTTCTCTGTTGAAATGGATATTGCTTTTCTGAAGCTCTTCCTCCCAGCACACCTCCATGTCAGGGGATCAGGAGCATACCTGTTGTCCCATCCATTGGCAGGAGGCTGCTGGCACTGGGAGAATGGGACTGCTTTTCCTGTAGAGCTGTTAAGTCTTTGGCCTGGAAGATGTTTGCACAGTTCTTAAGATTAAGGTTAGAAAGCTTCAGAGCATTAAATACAGAGTTGCATTTTTTGGATGCTGATTCACAGGTATTACGAGGAGGGGGGGAAGATGATAGTAAATGGAAGGTGACTAATGCCCTGCTGCAGGGAGATGCACGTTTGGGATGAGATTCCCAGCATGATGCACTGGTTCTGCTGTGGTTGGTGGTGCTGTGGAAGCTCTCACCCTTCCTTAAACATCTCTTTCCTTCCCCTGGTTGTAGTTACATTTCCAGCAGATGGTGGGTCTATTATATAACTGAGCAGAAGGCTTCGTTACAAAATTTAGCCCAATTGGGCTTTTCTTCAGATAAGGCCAAACAGTGTCTCAGTTTGGTCATTCCCTCCCTGTTCTTCTTTGGGTTTGGAGGCCGATGTTATTCTGGGGGCTGAGATCTTCCTGTGTTATTACTAACTTGCTTGCTGGGAAAGCTGGGAGAAGCCAAACGGGGGCTGCTGTGCAAAGGTGTGGGGCTCGTGCCTGGGGTTGGGCTGCTGCACTGCCTTCAGACCTTCTAGCACTGAGCTCCATCAGCAGCACCAAGAAGGGCTGCCAGAGTCTTTCCTGGTGCTGCCAAGGCTTGGCCCTGTTGTTGGACAACCAAACATTTGGCTGTAGGGGATCAGGAGCCTTGAGGCTCCTCTTGCGTTGCGATAATTCAAGTCCGGTGGGCTGTGATGTGCTGCAGAAAGCCAGCACTGGGGATGCTTGTTGCATCCATCCGGAGGAGTGAGATGCCACTGGGAAAGCAGAAAATAACTTTGGTTGGAGGGCATGCACGAGCTTGGAGGCAGAGCAGAGGAAAGCAGCAGCCCAGCTTCGTGGTAGCTCCGAGCGGTTCAAATGCTAAAACCCTTACCTAAGTGCACTCATTGCAAGGTGTTAGAGTGCTCTCAGGGACAGCTTTTCCTCCAAAAAATGACAGGGAAGGCCCGGAGCTAGTGTTAGAAGTGATGCTCAGCTGATACCCGCAGCCATGGAGGGCTGTGTGCCCCTGTCCCCAGCGGGTCGGTGCTGCTGTGACTACAAGCACTGCGCTGAACCACGGCACCCACCTGGTGATTTAAGTAGGTTTTTGTTTTTTTCTTCATTTATTTACCCCAAAGAAGGGTTTCCCCACTGCCTGAGGGAGTGTATCACTGAGACAGTAAGGTCAGAAATACTTACTGCGAAATGTGCAATTGAGCAAGTTAATGAGCATTCATTTCATAATAGCAAGGTGTGACCAGGGGCACGCGCTGCCTGCAGTGCCCCGCTGGGGGGTTCTTTTCACCTTCTTTATGTCTTAGAGCTGGCAACTGGGGAAGAAACATCTTGGTTTAATTTGGAGTGTAACGTGCATATTGCATTCTTATACTCCTACCTGCAGGACTGAAAAAACGTACAAGGAAGGCCTTTGGTATACGCAAGAAAGAAAAGGACACTGATTCCACGTAAGTCAATGAGCTATAAAATGCATTAATAAGTAATGATGGCAGGACAGCGGTGCCAGAGCAGGAAGGAGCTGGGTGTGCTGGGGACAGCTGTCATCCTCAAGTCACGGCTCATAGCGATGGCTGCATCAGAGCTATTTCCCCTGTGCACACAGAGACCTGCAGCCACGTGTGCTCTGTAGCGATGTGGGAACACGCGTGTGTTTGCCGCGCACGGTGACAGTGAGCAGTGATCAGAAGCCCAGCTCCTCTCTGGGAGTTGCAGCAGATTAATCTCTGCCCAAATACTGATGTGCACATCTGCTGGAATCTGTTCAGATGCAAATTCTGTTGAAACAGGAGGGCCTTTGGTGGGCAGTGGTGGCGTGGAGCTCAGCTTCGCTGCTGGAGGGACTTCGGGTCCCTGGGCCACGTCTGGAGGGGGTTGGGTCACAGCCAGCAGAGGAGAAGGCTGTAATGAGAGAAGTGGGAAATGAACCCTGAGATGAGAGAGGAGCACACATGAGTGTTACGGTGAAGTTTGACAAAAAGACATTAATCTCCATCAAATTAGCCCAACCCAGCAGCAGCTCCCTTCAGGTTTTCTG
This sequence comes from Chrysolophus pictus, assembly GCA_037305975.1. NCBI lineage: Eukaryota > Metazoa > Chordata > Aves > Galliformes > Phasianidae > Chrysolophus > Chrysolophus pictus. Next base: position 28,358,497 of record CM074583.1, read on the forward strand.
TGGTGCCATGAGTCAGACGTTAATTTGTGGAAAATCACTGGCAACACATCAACAAGGGGCCAGTCTGGATCCAACAAACACATCCATCCCTTTGCTAAGCTGCCCCTTGCTGACGCTCGGTCCAGTGTTGCCTTGTGAGGCTACTTGCTGTGCCCCAAGGCCAGAGCCCCCAGACATGGGGATGACGGGAGATTTTCAGCTCCACCTGTTTAAAAAACCCACCCAAAAATGAAGCAATGATACTTCTGGCAGGGAAAAGTCTTGCTGCATGGAGTCTGAATTACTCATATGCAACTTCTGCAATATAGAGGCACTCGATGTACTGATGTGTGTGCATGCATATGTGCTGTCCCGCAACACGAGAGCGCACTGTGCTGGGCTTCTGGGGAGCACACCAACGATTTGGCTTTGCTGGCAATGCTGTAATGACAGCTCCAGTTGCTGTGGGAGCATTCAGAGCACCATTTCTGCATTTCCTCAAGTAGGGCTGTGCTGGAGCTAACCCAGGTGCCTTTTCTGTTCCTTGCAGGGGGTCACCGGACAGGGACGGCATCGTAAGTACCGCGCAGCGCCGCTCCGCGTTAGCAGCTTTGTTGGCCATCATGGGAGCTTATCTTGTGAACCACTTCCTTTTTATGATAGAAAATAAATGTCCAAGTCCAGATGAAGCTGTTTAAATAATAATAATTCAGGACTCTGTACAAAATTGACATGGTGACAATAGGCAGCAGGTGCTGTGTACCCCCTGTGGCGGCTCAGGTGCCCGGAGATCCCAGCTCCTGCTGAGCGCAATCGGCTCAGGGCAGATTTTCTGTGGTTGAGGTTAAGGGCAAATGGCCACACACCTGTTTCCTACATCAGTTTGTTTTCTATATTAAACTGAAATGAAGACGATAGCTGTTCTCAAGATGCTGCTGCTTTTCTTGGTTAGGGGTAGGAATGCCCCTGCTAGAACCAGGCAGTGGAAGGAGAGCTTTAGCTGCTTGATTTCCAATTTGCAGTTAAGTATGTTAGGCTCAGACTGGGACTGTGTGGATTCAGGCATTAGAGGCTTAAAATAAGCCCTAGGGAGACATTCAGCAGGAGAGCAGCACTGCGTGCCCAGCCCAGTGCCAGGGACACATGGCATCGCTGTGCAGTGTGGCATCATACAGACATCAGGGTGCCATCTTGTTTCCTACATCTGACCCAAGATTCTTGGCTTTGGGCTCACCCACATTCCTCTGCCATTCGTTACTGGCTGTTAATTAGTGATTAAGAAGTCTGCAGCTCAGGTAGTGCTTTAATCAAGGCTCTGTTCAGCAGTTAAACAAAACCCCAGAAAACACAATGAAATAGACTTTTGTGACATGCAGAAATCTGTAGCGAATGACACAGCTGCATTGAGCAATGCCAAATGTAATTTTGGACAGTGAAAACCCAGCTGACAGCTCCTTGGGGCATGGCTGATGGTAGCACTGTTTTCAGATGGGGCTGAAGGCAAGATCTCTGAGCTGGAAACCCAAACACCACCTCCAACCGTTGCCAGCCGCTGATGCTTTCTCCATAAGATGTGTATTTTGGGTTTTGCAGGTGCTTTGCTTTCTTGTAGGACAGGCAGGGTTTCCAGTGCTCTGGTAAGCTGGAGGAAGCAGGAAAGCAATTTCTTTACTTTTTTTTTTTTTTAATAGGTAATGAGATCACTGAGTATTTTGAAACAGGCATTGGAGGATGGAGAGATTTCAGTTTTCATCCTATAGCATGTTCTTGTAGAAAGTCATATTGTAGTAGGGATGGTAGCTCTGGGGCCGACCTGACTGCTAAATATGGCCCTTCTGGGGGGGTCCTCCCTTCCTTATAGACCCCGCAGTGTTTGCTGATTCCTTTCATTTGTTCTTCTGTTTAAAACCAACCAACTGCCCAACATGTTAACCCTCTTTCTGCCCAACCCCGATCCATTCCAGCCTCTCAGCCCTCATCTCAATGAGCCACCTTGCCATAGCAAACCTGAGGGCACACGGGAGCAAGGAAAAAATAACTCGGTAAGGAAATGCTTGGTTACAGCTACAAATGAGAACAGAGTGTAGTTCTTGTTCAGAGATCCAGAGTGCAGGAAAATGTGGGTTAGGTTGAGTCAGGCCAATACCTGGGCCACAGAATTGCTGGATCATGTCAGTGCCATCGCTGTTGGGAAGAAAAGTGCATTGCTGGTGGCAGTCACCTCTGTATAACAGCAATTTGATGATGACCTCAAGCTCAGAAGTGAAGGACAATGTTGTACTTGACTGCATTCTTACTTTACTCTCCATCAGATACCCAGGACTTGGTACACGCTGTTGAGTGCTGACCATAGGATCACCCTGAGCCTCACCAGCCCTGGGCAAGGCCCATAAAAAAACTCTATAGTGGGGTTTGGTCATCATTTTGATGCTTGACTCCAGGTCTCTGCGACCATTATGGGAGCATGGGGCTGGCACAGCATCCAGTGAGCAATGGATGCCTGGGGCTCAGCTTGCATCCTGGCCCCCAGAATGGCTGTGTCCTGGCTGCCTGTGATGGAGAACAACAAACCCAACATGGGCAGAGGCACAGAGCCATCTGCCCTGTGCTCCTTGCCCTTGAGAAATGCCATCTTTAAGGGAGCTTAAACCCAAGGGTTGGTTTAAAGAGAGCCCCACGAACCTTTGCTCAGCTCATGTTGTGGTAGAGTCTCACCACAGAGATGCACAAACACCTGCATATATGCAATGTTTTCCTATTTTTTCCTTCATTTTAAGTGTTGAAATCTTGTTTTCCCGTGTGTTACAGAAGAAAACGAATGGTGCTCCAAATGGATTTTATGCAGAGATCGACTGGGACAGATATGTAAGTGTCTGAGGGCTCTGCCCCTGCCGTGGGCAATGCTCCTTTGTGAGCCATGTCCCCCAACCCCACTCTCTGCTTCAAAGCTGAGGCATGCTGAATAAAAATAATGACTTCAGAGACATTATTACAGATGCGCAAGGAAATTAATCCTTCTCTGATGTGTGCTCTGGATCTCTTTTAAAGGAAAGGGTACTAAAGGACTTGGTTTAGTGGGTGTGGAGGGACTAGATAATTATAGTGTACCTTTAAAATTAATGATTTTATGTGGTATCAATAAATTGAGAACTGATCCAGAAGGCAGGCTTATAAAATGATCCAGAAACCAGGTGAGCAAGTGAAGGACCATTCTTCACTCTATAGGTGAGGAAAGCACTGCCCTGTGCCTCAAGGACATTGAGGACAACCAAAGACAAACGTGGCTTGCAACTAGGTGTTGCAAAAACAGATTTAATGTTGTGACAGCAACAACAAAAACAGCAGCAGTGTTGATCCTTCATGTTTTGTGCCCCATGCAGAACTCCCCAGAGCTTGATGAGGAGGGCTACAGCATCCGGCCCGAGGAGCCAGGCTATATCCTTTGTTGTGGACTTGGCCTCTTGGCTTACGATCTGTAAGATGAGCTGGGGTTCACAGAAAGGCCACTGGCTTTTATGGTTGTTTTTTTGGTTTTTTTTCCCCTTTTATTCTCCTTTGAGCTGTTACTCTGCAGCCCAAACCAGCTCCCAGAGAGCGTTATCTATAGCAGTGAAACAGGAGGCATGTTTAATTGCCTTTGATCCATGCTATGACTTGAGTGGGAACACAGTGCTGGGCGCTGGCTTTCCTGGGCAATCTGATGCACTCTGCTTGGTGGTGATCTACAGGTCTATAATGCATCCCCACAAGGGGTGAGGAAACAAGGATGCAGCCTGTGGATACTGCACGTGTGCCAAGCTCGGGGCTAATAGCGTCCTGCTCACAGCAAGTGTGCAACAGGATTCCACCTTCTGCTGATGGAGGGCTTTGTCCCCATCAGAGCTGAGGGAGGATGGCTGTGCATCAACGCAGACCTTGCTGGGCTGCAGCAGAGCAGTCTTCTTACCCACTTCTATGGGTAGTGCAGGAGGGCTTGTCCCTGCAGCTGCTCCTGCCATTGAGGTCAATACTTAATTCCCATTTATCAGTGAGATGCAAGTTTTTGACCCACTGCTGAGCTGGTGGGCGCTCCTGATCCCCAAGCAAGCTTCCTTAGCTGCTCTGCACCCACCAAAGGGAAGCACTTCTACTCCTCCAGTGAGTCCGAGGAGGAGGAGGAGGCCCACAAGAAGTACAACATCAAGATCAAACCACTGCAGGCTAAGGACATCCTGAAGAGCGCAGCTACGGTGGATGAGCTGAAGGCATCTGTAGGCAACATCGCACTTTCTCCATCCCCTGTGGTGAGTTGTCCGTGTCCCCAACCCTTCTTCTGTTTGCTTGCTTTGGCCCAGGGAGCCCCTTCTCTTGGGTGTGAGTGGGGAGCCTTGGCTCTGGATCCTTATCAACTGGATCCATAGAAAGCAGCGGAGGGGATTGGTCACAACTCTTGAGCTGGGGAACATCTGTGGGTTCTCCGTAGTGCTGCTGTAGAATGCTTCCCTCCCAGGGCTGTCTGAAAGGAACAGCCCTGTCTGCTCCCTGGTATGCTACCCGCTGGTTTTCCTAAGGCTTGTTGTGATTGTCATCACATCCAGTCTGTTCTGCTGGGAACAGATCTGCGAGTTCTGCTTTTTCTATGGGCTTTGGAGTGGGCTATAGAGTCTCTGCAGCTGAAGCTGCTCAGAGTTTGTCCTCAGCCCTCATCTGAAGCGTGAATCAATCTCAAATAGAAGCCAAGGTGAAATAAAATCCCCATTTTTATTTCTCTTTCCCAAATCATTGCAATGTCGCTAAGCTTACAGAAAGGCACTGGGAGAAGCTGATGCCTTCTGTTCATAGATGCAAACCTTTTAATTCTGTGTTAGCCCCTTACAGAAAATATCTTATTTTCTCTTTTTATTTTTTTATTTTTCTGCATTCTTTTAGAGGAAAAGTCCGGTAAGAAATATATATATTTTTTTGCTTACAAACTTTCCAAACAGTCTTGACTTGTGTTCTCTGCTTTCCTGGCACCTGTTCTGCATGTCTCTGGAATTAGAATGTAAAGGCAAATAACAAATCCGGCAGTTCTGGAAGTGTGATGTTCATTGCTGTCTTTCACCCTTGGGTTTAACTGGTGGGTGGAGCAGGGTGCCCATAGAGGCAGTGGTGCCCCAGCCCTGCAGACACCCAAGGTCAGGGATGGGGCTGGGAGCACCTATGGAGCTGTGGGTGCCCCTGATAATTGTGGGCAGTGGGACCAGATGGCCTTCAAAGGTCTCATCCAACTCAAACAGTTCTGTGGTTCTATGGTTAAGAGTCTGGTTGTGTTTCCTTGAGATGTGTGCAGTCCATGTGCTCTGTGGGAAGGCTGTGGCTGGTGTTGGATGAGATGCTCAGGGAAAGTTGTGCCCTTGCACAAGTTTTACACACGTCCTTGTGCACCAGCATGTAGTGGAAGACAGGAAAGCGCATCTGTGTTTTGTGACCACAGTGCTGCTGCTGCAGCTGTGGTGTTGTCCTCATAAGGACTTGGTGTGAGGCCATTCTGAGCTCAAAATAGGCAAATTTTCCTCTGTTTGGGGGTGTTGGGCTCCACTTATGCTCCATTGCAGGAGCTGACCCAGGGCACCAGGATCTAAGGGTTTCACTTGCCAAAATATCCATACCCGAGGGCATCAGAAGGGCAGGTGTGGGACGTGCTGTGTGCCTGGCTTCTGGGGTCTGTGCCTACCAGCACCGCAGCACAGAGGAACCCCAAAACACCCTGAGGGCAGCTCTGCATGGACACCGCTCTCCTTGTAGGCAGAGAAAGAGATGGCTGTGCATCAGCATGGGGCTGCTTGAAAAACTGGGGGAAGAGCATCCCGAGGGTCCCAACCCTGAGTTCCCAAGCAGGGATGCTCCCTGTCCCTGGGATGCCAGTTCAGGCACGGTGCCACGCTGGTGCTGACGCATCCCTCTCTGACCAGGTGTCTGTTCTCTCTCCTTTCTCGCTGACCGCAGCGGCGCAGCCCGGTAAGCTCCTTCCTTGCACCCTTCCTTGCTGCCTTTGGCCATGCGTTTGTGCAAGCAGTGATGTTGCAATGCTCTGGAGGGGAACGCGAGGGGGCTTTTACTGCATGCAGGTGCTGCGTGTTGTGTGACGGGAGCGGGGCTTTAGGTTCCATGCATTATTTCGCATAGATCAGTCCCCAGCCCATCAGAGGTGAGGATTTTGTTTCCATGCTGCCTCCAATGGGCGCCCATTGGGTTGGAGTGACAGCTGTCAGCTGTGTGCCAGGGCGGCTGCGAACCCGGGGCTGCCAGGGATGGGTTTATGGGGTGCAAAGTCTTCTCGCTAGGCTCTGTCTGCTCCCTGTCTGCTAGGAGCAAACCTGATTTCCTAGTGCATATGTGCGGGTGGGCATCTCTCAGCCACACACGGTAACGCTCAGCCAGTTTCTGCCCTGCGTGCTGTGCTGCTGCTGCGGGTTCTGATCGCGATGTGCCTGTGTCCCTGCACACCCCGCTGACCTCCTGTGTTTGTAATTCCAGGGGATGATTAAGAGGAATTTATCCAGTAAGTATGTCCTAAGTAATTAGTGCAGACAGCTTGGCGGTGGCGGCCTTTAAAATTAATTTAATAAAGGGAAGAGGGGGGGGAGGGCAGGCTTGCTGTGGCAGAAATGATGACACCCAAATGTCCCCTTAAGGAAGGCCGTATGGACGTCCCTGGGGTGCCCTGTAGCAGAAGCACAGCCATCTACTGTAGCGACAAGAGCTGAATTAAGCCCAGACTTTTCTCTGCCTGCACGTCTTTAGTGGGCTTGGCCTGGGATGTGGGGGGCGATGTGGGTTTGGGGGCACAGCTCTGACCTTGCTCTGTCTGACCTTGCACAGGTGAGGAGATTGCACGGCCCCGGCGCTCCACACCCACGCCGGACCCCAGCAGGTCAGTCTGGGGGGTGTATGTGAATGCACACATAGCATACATCTGCAAAAGCTCGCTTGGGCATCACCCAGCACAAGGGCCTCATAGCTCCGTGGAGTCCATCAGTAGGGCTCTCCACTACGGCTACCATTAGGTTGTCATCCAGATGTGACTTGAAGCGCCTTAGCACACAGTCGTGTGCATGCCAAGAGTCTAAACCACAGCAGCTCCCTGCAAGCACACGTTTGTGCTCAAGCACAGCTTCTCACAGCACATAGTGAATGTTGTGTGTCTCTGTCCCACAGCAGGAAGCCCCTGGAGGACCCGGCCGCACTGGCACCGCTCTTTGGGCCCCCTCTGGAGTCAGCATTTGAGGAGCAGAAGCTGGACGGTGTGTTGGGGTCTGCACCCATCCCTCATAATGAACAGCTCTGCTTAAATCTTGGAGCAAAGCTGTCCCTACGTGTGGCTCTGCACGTGTAGCCTGAGAGAAACAGTGTGCGATGCTTAAATGAGATACGGAGGAGTTGTTGGGTTTTTGTTCCCCATCTGTGTAAATGCAGTTGGGTTTCTTTGTTTAATACCTGGGTTATTTTCTGTGTATCCTAAAATTCCAGAGGATTTCGGTAATTAATTCAATGTTTCGCTTAATGCAATAAGCCTCCAAAGACATAAATTGGCATTGTTTTATTTGTCAAGCATCATGAGTGTCAAACTGATTGCACGTCCTGTTTAAAAAGCAGGCAGCCCTGTAGTTATCTAACATTAAAGGGAAAATAAATGCCTTTAATTAGCGAGGAGTTGCCATCAGTGTTTATTTTCCTCTCCTTGCAAGCTTTAGATGAGCACACCTTAACTGTTCCTTCTGGTATTTGCAGGAAAACAGCTTTATCATCTCCATTGCACTCGTATTTATTCGCTTTCTTTCCCCAGCTCCTCTGGACCAGCCCGAGATCTGGGGCTCCTTCCAGCCCAACAGCACTGAGTCCCCAAAGCTGCAGAGATCTTTTCCAATTGGAAGTAAGTTGACAAAAAACAAACACATGTATACATACACGAACAGCTTCTGTTGTTGCTGCTGGCTCTAGATAGTGTTGGGAGAACAGCCCAGTGTTGTGCAGAGGGAGCAATAGGAAAGCAGTGCAAACCATTCATGGAGATCATTTTCTTCCACCTTCCTTGAGTGCATATATATCTGCATTTAGCTGGGCATAGAGCTGGTCCCCACAGCACACTGAGCCAAGGGAGGCTCAGGTGGATATTGGAAGAAATCTCTTCTCCCAGAGAGCTCTCAGCACTGCACAGCTGCCCAGAGGTTGGGGATCCCCATCCCTGGGAGTGTTCCAGAGCTGTGGGGATGTGGCACTGAGGGATGTGGGCATGGGAGAGTGGGCTGGGGAGCTCAGAGTGCTTTTCCAACCCAAATGATTCTATGCTCTCCTCTCTTTCCCTTGCAGCTCCACCACCACTGCCGCCCAAGAACGTCCCGGCCACGCCGCCCCGCACTGCATCACCCCTGACAGTGGCACCAGGTAAAGGCTGGGCGCACAGCTCCTAGCACGTGATGTAGTGCGGCCGGATCCAGACCCGCAGGGTTGGCTCCCCTTAGGGCATCCCATGCAATGGCTGCATTTCAGATGTGGATTTGGCCCCCGTGTGTCCTGCGTTGCGTCCGTGTTGTTTCAGCAGATGTTGTGTTCAGGGCAATGCTGCAAAGACGTTGCTGATCCTGAGCTGGTGTTGCTCTGGCTCGGTTGCTGCTCTCTTCTCCCCATGCTGCTGGTGTCAGTCACTTCTGGGAGCAAAATATAAAGCCAGCATTAAATCCTGCTCTGCATTGGCAATAAATAGCTCTGCTGCCTTCCTCCCACTCTGGCTGGAGCCATCCAGCCTGCTTCTGGGCCTACGGAACGGTGGGCTTGGGCTGCTCCTGCCTGCTGTGCCCTCCCAGGTTGTGAGCAGGGAGAGGCATGTATGCTGCACCATGAGTGAAGGAAAGCTGAGTGAGGCACTGGCATGCAGCTGGAGTAAATCCAGTGCTTTATAAGCACACAATAGATGGGGCTGCTTGTAGGAAGGGATTGCAGTTCCTGCTCCTCCAGGCTGTGCTGTGTGAGGTCAAACATACTCCTGAACAGCACGTGTGCAAAATGCAGCCTCTCTCCATGTCCCTGAGCTGCAAACAGTGAGCAAAGCAGCAACTGAGCTGGGACAGGAGTGTGGGCAGTGTGCTGTGCTGGGGTGTGTGATGGAGCCTTGCAGCCAGGTGTTGTCAGTCATTAACAGTGATGTGTGGTGGTGGTGGCAGCTCAGAGAGCAAGCAGAGATCCACCAGAGCTTCATCTACTGCCGGCTGCAGCTGAAATACATACACCCTGTGTGCTGTCCTGTACTGCATGCCCTTCGCCAGTGGGAGCGTCAAACCAGCATGTGTAAATGTATATATTTATATTTATGTGTGCATAAATATATATATATATGAGTGGAGTGTGTAAGAGAGCTTCAGTTTGCCGTGCTTACTGTGCGAGTCTAACAGCTAACTAATAATTCCTGGTGATGATAATGACGCTATTTAGCTGTGACATAATGAAGGCTGTGTGCCAGCCGTAAATGGTGCGTGGAAAGGAGCGCCTTCTATGAGGCAACCCATGGGGCCGGGCGGCTGCATGCTCTCCTGTGCAGTGTATGTATTTCAACCAAGTGTGCTTTGGGAATGATGTCCCCCAGCAGCCGATGAGCCACGTGCTTGGCAACGTGCTTTGAGCATCCCTCTAGAAAGCAGCTGGCGCCGAGCCTCGCGCCACCGCAACCCTCTTAATGCTAAGCTTAAACCCACTGCTTTGACCACAGGAGGTGACCAGCCAGCCACGGAGGCCAAAAGTGACAAACCGCCATCAATCAATGACTTGGACAGCATTTTTGGCCCCGTGCTATCCCCCAAGTCTGTGGCTGCTCACACGGAAAACAAGTGGGTCAATTTTTCCGATCCATCCCCGGAAAACACGACGGTGGTGCCGAGGCCCCGGGAGCCAGCAGCATCCCCCCCGGTGGCAATGAGCAGCCCAGGGGCTGAGCCGCCCCGTGCCCTGCCCTCCCCGCTGCGCCTGGACGAGCTGCAGAAGAAGGCTTTGGACCAGCCCTGTGCGAAAGAGGAGAACACGGAGCCAGCGGTCACCTCACCCAAGGAATTTGGGCCGGGACAAAGAGCCACCCCGCCGCCCCCTCCGCCACCCACCTACCGTACAGTCGTGTCATCCCCTGGGCCGGGCGCCAGCAGCGGAGCAGGAAGCCCCAGCGGTACGTCCTGCTGCCCCGCTCTGCTTCCCCTGCCCTCGGCCTCCGTGTCGTCCTCCTCCCTGCTCCCCGCTGTGTCTGGTGTCAGATGGGTCTGAAAGCCTTCCCAAAGCCTTCCTTCCCAAAGCTGAGGTGCTCCATCAACCCTTCCCACCTCTGCTTTGTGTGTGTACACCCAACGTCAGTGGGAAGAGGGGGGGCTATGTCTGCAGCTGTGTCATCTGTAGGCTTCAGAGTGAACAGAGGCACAAACACTTCAGGTAAATCATCACCTTGGCGAATAATCGTGCAGCTTTTTTAGTCTGCTTGTTGTGTACCATTGCCATGGGGCTGTTGGGACCTCAGTAGGTGAGTGGGTGAATGCAGTCCCCGTCTGCCCTGCCCTGGTTTTGGGAGCAGACAGCCACAGCTGGGTTTTGAGAAATGGCTTTCAGAATGTGTGTTTCAGAGGGACAAAACCCGATAGCTTTGCCTGATGTGTTTTGCCTGCCTGGCTTCACCTGCTCAATTATAAATGTGTGTCTACTGGGCCAAGCGAGCTCTGAGAGGTCAGTTTACACCAGATCTCCGAGCTTGAAAAGCTGCAGCCTTCTTGTGTTGTGTCAAGGCAGAAGCAGGGCCCTGCGCCAGGACTTGTGCCGCTCATAGAGTCATATAATATCCTGAGTTGGAAGAAACCCATAAGAATCACTGAGCCCAACTCCTGGAACATCCTCACCAGCTGCCACCCTGCATGGAGACCCAATCCAGGATCGACCTGTGTCCCACTGCCCTTACCAGCTTTACATCAAGAGCAATGGGTTGGAGTTGATCCCAATTGCTTTAATGACAATCCCACATTGGATGGTGTGGGGAAGGGGATAGGATCCCCCTGCTCTGCGTGTGGTTGGAGGAGCTTCGATGTCCGTGGTGCTTTGCTTTTCCTGTGAGCGTGGCTTGGCTTTGTGGCAGTGCTGTGACTTTGTTGTGCTGCTCTCATAACGTTCTGGGGGTCGGTGGGGTGGGATGGGGACTCTGGGGGTTGCAGCCCCTATCCCAGTGGCACCACTCAGAGCTGGAGCGTCTTCAGGAGGTCACAGTGGCACCATTGAGTTTCTTCGTTAATTACTTCCTGCCACCATGATGGCTGAGCTGCGCTGACTGAGCTGAGGATGGGGATGTGATGGTGGAGCAGGTGGAGAAATTCCCCTTGGTGTGAGCAGGGAGCTGCCTGCAGTCGGGCTCCTGTTCAGAGCATCCTCATCTCAAGTTACCTTCGGTCTCCTTTCTGCGTGCTTTGCAGACTGCTGGCTGTTATTCCTAACCAGGCCAAGGTGGGAAAGCGAGCTGTAAACATGCCAGATGTTGAAACGTGCACACAAAAATAGTACAAACCTTCATACAGCCACATCTGGTGGCAGTTGGATGCTGCTTCGTCTCCCTTCCTGCTCCTCTGTTCTCTCTCATTGTGAGGTCCGGGTTGCTGTACCCAACCCTGGTCCACCTGTGGGGTGCTGGGGACCTGATGTGCTCCTGCCTTGGTGTCCCATAGGGGTCTGGGTTCCACCATGGCTGGGCAAGGAATCAGAATGTGAGCAGGTTCCTGCTGGGTGATGGTGCAGTGCTGATGGTTCTTGCTGCAGAGGGACCTTACAAGGGGAAGAACAAACATCTGTGTTAAATCCAGCACCTGGAAGGCCATTGGCCAACTGATGGGACACTGCTTCTGGATCAAATGCATGTGTGGATCCTTCACATGAGATTGTGTGCTGCTGGATTACCTCCGAATAATTCTGGTGTGGCTTTGACAGTGACACGAAGGGGGGAAAAATCAACCTTTGGCACCCAAATTAGGCTTCTAAATGAGAACAGCTTAATTTTCAGAGATGCTCGGATGAGTGGCTGGAGTTTACGCTCTTTAACCAAACCTACATCTTATCTTAGCACTCAGTTACATAGGCTTAGCTTCAATGTTTTCTTACTGTGAGCTCACATCCAAAAAGCTCAGTGAGCTGTTTTTCTTCTAAGTGGGAAAATACAAAGGTAAAAGAATTATCTTACTGTCTGCTCAAGCAAAACATGCTGCTCTAAACCTGCGGAGTGTGCTCCTGCAGTCTGTGGTGCTGGTAACCAACACTGGGTAGGTGGGTGCTGTGATATCGGGGCAGCATCACCGTGCTGCAGGTCCACTTCTGTTAGGCAGCAGTGGTTTGTGATCACTGCACGGTGTTGATACCAACAAACTTGCCCTAGGAGGAAGTCTATCCATGGAACAAAGAGATCCACTGGGTTTCCTCTTAAGCATCTCTTAAAATTTCTGTCTGGAGGCAAGAAAAAGTCAGCATGGCCACAGCTGCCAATGACCACAAGAGCCATGAAAGCCTCACCATCTTCTTCATGGAAGCTCTCCCAGAGAGCTGGGCTGTTGGCAGTGCTCCCAGCAGATCTGATAACATTGCTTTTCCGCCCTTCCCACCCTTGTTCTTCTTCACTGGGACAAAGCCACATCCCTGACTGGCCTCTCCTCTCCCCATGGCTGGGACTGACCCCACGATGGCCCTGTGCACTGCCCTGAGAGCTGCAGAAGCCCAACAAGAGCTGTGCCAAATGGAGGAGCAGTGTGGTTTTGTGGGACACTCAGGAAGAAGAGTCCAAACCTCTTCTCTTGCTGACACAAGCTGTCAGGATGGAGGGGAAGAAGTGCCCTTTCCCTACAGCTCTTGGCACAACAAAAGCTGTTGCAGGTGGCGACTTCATTCCCAAGTCGTCATTTTCTCCTGCTTGGGTAAAGCTACCGGACTCTGGGTACTGGGGTCACCCCCACGAGCACTGCAGCAATCACGGTATGCTCAGCTGTGCAAAGCAGCTGCTCTGGAGCAACCATCACGGGGGAACTGATATGGGAACATCTCATCCCCTCCCCACCGGCTCCTGGGAGCAGTATCTGTGTGCTGACGTGCTGCTGATGCCCCATCTCTGTTGCAGGCTCCTCATCCCCAGCTCGCCCCAGCACGCCACTGGCCACCTGCAGCACCCCACCACCCCCACCACCACGACCCCCATCCCGGCCCAAGCTGCCCCCTGGCAAGCCATCCGTCGCAGACCTGGTAGGTGCAGCATGCTTGCATTTGTAGGGGCTGCTTGCAGTTTTTGTTGCTGTTTATGCACAGAAATAAATGGTGTGGGAGAACAACAGCGAGCTGGGGGGTTGCAGGGGTTGGGTCTGCCTGGGGTTAGCGGGTATAGAGAGGGTAGAATATTATTCCTGTGCCAAAAGGGATATGGTGCCCAGCATGAAGTCTGGGCCGCTGGGATTGAAGCAGCACAGGAAATGGGGATGGGAGCATCAAGGCCATGCCTACCTGATACTGCTTGCACTAAATGCAACCCTCCCCACGGGGGCCCCAGGCTGCCAGCAGGTGGGGTCCACCATGGTGACATCTTCAGCAATAGCTTCTGTTTGTTTAATACAAATGTTCTGTGTGTATTTTCTTTAACCTTATGTTATTTTATGTTTTTCTCCAGTCCAGGCCTTTTAGCCCTCCTATTCACTCATCCAGTCCTCCTCCGATAGCACCTTTAGCCCGTGCTGAAAGTACTTCTTCCATATCTTCCACCAATTCCCTGAGTGCAGCCACCACCCCCACAGTTGGTAAAAATCCTACGGCACTGCTTTTCTTTCACCTTTCCTTCCTCCAAACGGCCTTGAGAGAGCGCCCAGCCCCTTTTGGTTTGCTTGGTCTTTGGGTTCAAGCTCATTCATTGTAATCAGGTTTTCAAACGCAAAAAGGGACAGGAGCTGGGTGTGGAGGGTCCTCAAGGTGGGTTGTCATGGAGGCTTCCTCTAGCAGTTATAGAAAATACGTGTTTGGGGGAGGTAGAGGTTATCACCAAGTGCAAAGCAACATGGAACACACTTGTGGTCTGTAAGGTTGGTCAAAAGCAGCTTTTTGTGGGGGATGCTCATACCCTGGAGGGGAGGGGGGCTGGAAGCCAGATTCTGGGATCCAGGAAGCAACAACTGCTCAATCTCTTCAAATGTCTGGAATATGCATTTCCCCTTAAAGTGGGAGTGGGAAACGGGGTTTTGGCAAAGGCTCTTCAAATCCCTTTGCTTCACACATCTTCAATCATAACAAGGTGCTGCTTCTGGAGGAAACATCCTCAGAAACACGTTTCTTGTTCAACACATCGGGTGCCCGTGTGGCATGGGGCACCCTGCAGATACTCCATGTCTGGCTGTCAGCTCCGAGGTCTGTGCTCTGGGGGTGCTGCCTCCCCCTGTGCCTCCGTCCCTGTCACCTTGCCTGCACCCTCGCTTCCTGCAGCTCCATTTCGACCAGGATCACACCCCGCTCCCTTTTCTTTCCGTGGCTTTTCCCGTTGGTTGTCCTGTTCTGATGACGTGCTGGTGCACTCAGCAGGGATGTCCCATGACACTGCTGTGCCACAGGCTGGCAGCAGCTGGGACCCTTGCAACAGGAGCAGGTTGGATGCTAGAGAAGATTGCTAGAGGAAGAAGTGTCTGGAAAAAGAACAAAACTTGTTTGTGTCTGTGCGCGCTTGGCAATGGTGTGAGGCATTCCATGGGATTTCCCAGTATGAGGCCACTGGGAATGGCAGTGCTGCCTCCCGCCCACATCTCCATCCCACTGGGGCTTCACCCTGGAGGTGTTATGGGTGTATCTCTTCAGCTCCATTACAGCATGCTGCTGCAAACTCATGGAGGCTTTGATGGGAGGCACAACTGAGTAAAGGGCTGGTGAAGGCCAGGAGGAGTTGCTATGAAGTGTGGGCTGTGCTCATTGCCAGCAGCCCCTGCCCTCGTGTGGAGTCCCCCCTGGGATGAGCTTGAAGTATCTCCTCTAGGTGCTCATTTTTACATATACATTTTTCCCTTTCCCGTATACTTTCATGAATGAAGCTTCTTCACAATGTTTTGCAATGACCCATTTTGTGTTCACTGCGTGCATCCCAGCCCCAAGCCCTGGGCAGGGGTAGGCATCACCACGATGCTCCCCTTGCCCCAAGGGCTGGAGCCCCTCGTCAGAGCAGACAGTGCTCTCAGTATATAATCTGATGATGCCCTGGGGATGTTCACCTCCACCACGATGCTCCCAGAGCAGCAAAGTCCATCAGAGCTCATCCAAGGGTGCTGGGAGCGGTGGTTTTCTTGCGTGTCCCTCATGCTGTGCTGGTGTGCTTCTGTCCTGGTTGCATGTGCGGTCACTTACTACAAAGAAAGAAGCTGTTGTGTTTGTGCCAGCGAGCGTGCAATTATTTTTCTCGTTAAAATTCTTCTCCTTGTCTTTTTGTTGATAGATCGCGCTGCTTGATTTCACTTGGGATTTGTTTTCTCGTTGTTTTTCTTTATTATTCTCTTCTTTGCGTTTCTCCCATTCGTGTTGTCGGAAGAGGATGCCCTATGACAAAGTGCCCACGTCTGCACTTTGGGGAAATGTGGCCTGAAAGTGGCTCTGGTGACAAAAAGCACCGAGGGGTGACGTGCCATCACCTCGCACATTCCAAAGGAAGGGGTTCATTCAGCAGCTCAGGATGCCGTTCTCCCTCAAACCCATCAATTTAGTAGCATTGGTTTCAGGCGCCGCTTCTTCTCCAGCAGTTTTGGGGTGGTGTGGGTGCAGCTGACTGGTGACAGTTCCAGTTGCACCGTGTGTGTGTCCACCTGGAGTTGTGTGCCCTGAGATTCATATCGCCGTGCTGCAGTCCGGCCGCACGCACTGCCCTGCTCATGCCCATCATGGTGTCCCCATGGGATGCGGTGTTGGCACGGTCTAAAGCGCCTAGTCCTCTCCATCCATAGGCAACAAGAGAAATCCTTTCCGAGTGGGCAGAGATTCCCTTCCATTGGGCTTCCATAGCTTTGCTTCCTGCTTTGTTCTCCAAGCAAACCCTGAGTTTCAGAGCCCGCTCCCACCCCGCACGCTCTTGGCTTGCTGCGCTCCCTGCCCCATAGCGAGACGGATGTCCTGCTCTGTGACTCACTCTATGTCCTTCTCTCTCCCTCTCCTGAACCTTCCCCATCCCGCTTCACCTCCTGGCCATACAGAGAATGAACAGCCTTCCCTCGTTTGGTTTGACAGAGGAAAGTTTTATTTGACTTTCGAAGGTAAGTAGTGCGCAGGCTCAGCTGCCGCTCGCTCCCCGCTCGCTCGCTGCCCCGGGCTCCCCCAGTGCTGCGGCCCGGTGCTGTGCCAGGTGCTATGGCTGCTTTGGTTGGGTTGATGCTATTCATCAGTGAGCTGTTTCCCTGTTGGTTTACTTTAAAAAAAAGAAGAAGAACAGGAAAAAAAAAAAGGAAATATCTCAGTACCTGGGCTGAATGCCATGGAATTGCTCCAAAAGCACCGGTGCTGCCAGGAATAGGACAGTCACTCTGGGCTTGTGGCACCCCTGGGAAACCGCAGGCATTGCACATGCAGAGACCCAGCCAGGTAAAGCCATCTCCTACAGTTATCCTGCTTGCTGTCTGCAGGGCAGGGCTTCAGCAGGCAAGTCCTGAGCAAAACCAGGTGCTTTAGAAATACTCCGAATTTTTTTTTGGGGGGGAGTTCATCAAATTGATTCTGTCACCTTTGAGCTTTCTTGCCCCACACCCAGTGCAAGGGAATGAGCATCCTGCAGCTGGGGCTGCTGGGGACGTGGCTGCATGGCTCCAGGATCCCCATGGCTCTAGAATCCCACGGCTCTTGCATTCCCACAGGTCCTGGTCCCACGACAGGTGTGCAGAGTCAGGCTGGGCTGCTCAGCTGCTTGAGCAAAGCGCTTTTGGTGAGGGCGATGCCGTGGCAGCACTGGGCAGTGGTCGGTGCTGGCAAGGGGCAGTGCTTCTTCTTCCCCTCCTCTTCGCCTTTTCCATCGGGGCAGCTGCTGGCCCCTTCCTCCCAGTGCTCATTTGGGTCTTGCTGTTTCCCGGAGCTGGGTTCCTGTCCTTCCTCCTCCTCCTCCTCACTGGATTGGGCTCACAGCCCTGTGAACATGCTAGGGGATATGTGTGGTTTGGCTTTGTAATGATTATCCGATCTTTTTGGCTGTTGGATCGGCAGTTTTGCGGATCATTGTGGCAGCGTTTCTGGTTGGGGTTCCTTTTGTTGCTGTTGTTTCTTTTTGGCTCTGGGCAGAGTATTTGCGTACCGTGGGGTAATTTGTCAGTACTGGTGATGCTTGGACTGTGCTCAGTTGACTTCGCTCCTTCCCCTCTATTCTGCGCCATCATTCAGGCAACGGTCAGGCAAACCACCCTGTGTGACAGCACTGTGATGGGAAACCTGCCCCTCTCCCAGTGGATAACAGCAGGTGAATCCAGTGGGCTCCAAAGCCCTGCTGGGTGAATGCTGATCTCCTGCCTTGTCACATTCCTTGGCCAAAATGAAATGCATCCAAAAATGACTCCAGAAGCAGGAGCTAAAAGCTCATTGGTCCCATAGCATGTACTTAAACCAGTCTTCCTTCTCCAAAAGGAGCCGTCAGGCACTGGGACAGGCAGCCCAGGGAGCAGCGGAGCCTTTTCCAACCTTGATCCTGTGATCCTAAGTCAAAGTTTTTTTTGTGGAAGAAAGCTGATTGCTCTCTGGATTTATTAGAATAGTGCGGGGGTTCATGGGGAGAAGTGGAGTGTGTGAGAGCTGAGGGTGCTGGTTGCATCCAATGGATTTTTGTCCTTCCTCTGTGCCGGGGCCTGGTGTGAGCACGTTCAGCACAAAGCCAGGTTTATGGGGTTAGCGATGGCAGCGGGAAAGCTTTGGGGAACCCAGTGCTGTATGGGTGATTTCAATGGCTCAGCAGATCCTGCTGCAGCAGAGCTCAGGGTGCACTGTGCGCTGCTGGCACAGCGTTGTTATCCGGGCTGAGCCTGTGCATCCTCCTGGGGCTCTTCGTGTGTATGGCCAAGAGGAGACGCGTGGCTGTGTTCATTGATAATGCCCTGCTGAGCTGCGTTAGGGCTCCAAAAGGAAAATCCCAGCCCTGGGGAGGGCTCTCCCGTGCTGCTGAGGGGGAGCAGCTGTGTTTTCGCGTGTTGACGCTCTGCCATTACAACGAGTCTCTCAGAACTCAAGGTGTAGTCTCACTGACAGATTTCCCGTGAGACCAACAAATCCCAATGTCCCACACTCACATCCCACTGCAGAAGAGCTGCAATGCCACGAGGCTGAGCCACCAGCCAGGACCACAGCCAGCAAGCACGGGCACCGGCAGCAGGACGGCGGTGGGGAGATGGGCTTGCAGGGCAGCACGAGCTGGCAGCAGCCTGCTGCATGGCATTGCTCACTGCTGCCTTCCCGTGCAGCAGCTCGGGCTGGCAGCTTGCATGCGCTTGCATGCTCAAAGCGAAATCATTCCTGAACAGTGCATTTCACCCTTTGCCATCACTTGTTATGCATTTTCGGGACAGAATAACCCTAGCGTTGAGCTTGATGTACAAGATTGCAAAACGGTGCATTGTGGAGAATGTGGGCATGTTGAAGCCTGCAGGGCAGTGGTTTGTAGGCAGTACTGCTCCTGGCCACCTCCTGGGGACATCTCCTGGTCCCCAGAGGCTCAGAGCCCATGGGACCTGCACTGGGCACATTGCTCCTCAGGTACAGAGCTTGCCCGGAGCTGATGGTGAGGCACCAGCGAGCACATTGCATGCTGGTTGCTCTCAATTGCTCTGCCCTCAGTGCTGGGGGGTTTCCAGCATGCCCCAGGGTTTCAGCCTGCCCCTTGCACTGCTGCTGTCCTCCTCTTGCTACAAGACACCACGGCTAGGCTGCAAGCAGTCAGATTGCTACTGCTTCATAGCCTGACCCATGGCATAATGCAGCCCTTGGTGGATTTGCAGCCCTCGGAGTCACACGTGAGCTGTGCAGGGAAGCAGCAGTATTACATGTATTACACATGCAGCCCCTTTGAATCAGTGTTGAGCTGCAGGGTGAGGACATGAGCATCCCGCTCAGTGCAGAGGGGACACCAAACTGCCCTGCCTCTGCTGGGGGCTGGAAACATAAATCTGCCCAAACCATCCCCATGCAGGGCTTGGTGCCCGGTGCTCGTGGCGAGGCTCCTCTGCTCTTTTCCTTGCTTGTCTTTTAAGGGGAAAATAATCACTTCAAAATGATTTTCAAGCATAATCCAGAGCCTTGGGGTCCTCTTCTTTTCACTCTTTGCCCACAAAGCCACATGCTGGGCTCGGGCTCTAGCAGGGAAGCCCCGGGGTGGGTGCAGGGCCCCATTCTGCAGTGACTAGCAGAGGCTCTGCTCTGTTGTAGGGTCGTCACGGGGCCCCAGCCCGCTCACCATGGGGGCACAGGACACCCTGCCCGTCGCTGCCGCCTTCACTGAGACCGTCAATGCTTACTTCAAGGGAGCTGACCCCAGCAAGTAGGTGCCGGCCGTGGGGTCTGGGCACGGGTGTGGGAGTCTGGGGTGGGAAGGGGGGGGCTTTCACCTCGCCGTCCACCCTGTGCTGCATTTTGAGCCCTCTGTTTCCTCCCCCTGGGTCTCTGTGCTCGGCACTGCAGGTGCATCGTGAAGATCACGGGGGAGATGGTGCTGTCCTTCCCGGCAGGCATTACCCGACACTTTGCCAACAACCCAACTCCAGCAGTGCTCACCTTCCGCGTGCTGAACTACAACCGGCTGGAGCACGTCCTGCCAAACCCCCAGCTCCTCTGCTGGTGAGCCCCTGCTCACACCCATGCTGCCAGCCTGGGCCAGACAGCTCTCTACAAGGGCAGGCTGCTTGCAAAACCACCTGCCTTGGGGTCTGGGAAAGTTTTGAGAAGGAAATTTGCAACCCCTAAATATTGCTGGAGCACTTCCTCCAAGATCAGCCCCTTCGCCAAGCAGCACGCAGCAGGGTTTGCTCATTTTCTACCCGCTCTGTTCAGTTCAGATCCTGCTTGTAAATTGGAAGAGCCCACGGGAAGCTCCTGTGGTGGGGGTCAGCATCCCTGGGGGCGTTCAGAGCCGTGGGGATGTGGCACTGAGGGATGTGGGCATGGGCGGGTGGGCTGGGGTTGGACTGAGGATCTCAGAGGTCTGTTCCAGCCTGAGTGATCTTGTGTTTCCATGTTATCTGCTGGCAGTGACAGCACGCAGAGTGATGGCAGCACGAAGGAGTTCTGGGTCAACATGCCAAACCTGATGACGCACCTCAAGAAGGTATCGGAGCAGAAACCACAAGCAACCTATTACAATGTGGATATGCTCAAGTATCAGGTATGGTGTTTTGTCAGCTTGAATCCTGCCAAAAACTTGTGCGGTGCTGTAGGTGATATGGTGTGTAAGAGGTGGGGTTTCCATAGTGCAGAGGAGGTGGGGGCATGCTGTGCTGGGGCTCTCGCTATGGCACTCAACTGGGGGCCCAGCATGAACCTTCTATGTGAATATGAGGTGTTGTCTCCTCTAAAACACATTGCTATGACTGAGTCTGTAAAATGGGATTTCTCCCTTCACCCCTACGGAAACTAAATGTTTTTTCTGTCATTTTGGAAGGTATCTGCCCAGGGTATTCAGTCTACTCCATTAAACCTTGCAGTGAGCTGGCGGTGTGAACCTGCAAGCACTGACCTCCGCATCGACTACAAATACAATACAGAGGCAATGACCACCCCGGTAGCTCTAAACAACGTCCAGTTCCTCGTCCCCGTTGATGGAGGAGTAACCAAGCTGCAGGCTGTTCTCCCACCCGCTGTCTGGTAGGGATCACTGAGGCATCTTGCTGTGTGCTGAATCCAGCACCCAGCCCAGCACTGGCCCTTATACAAGGTGGGGTGGGCAGCCCAACTCTTCAACCCCAAGTGATGCCTTCTTGCTTGGGTCCAACCCAAAGCCACATTCCCAAAATTGAAGACCTGGAGCATGAGCTGCCCTGAGCATGTGGATTTTGGCGATGTTTGGATGGGGTCCGTGTAGCATCCTGCTTCCTACAGAAATGCTCTTCCTGGTGTGTTTGCAGGAACGCAGAGCAGCAGAGGATATTGTGGAAGATCCCTGATATCTCTCAGAAGTCAGAGAATGGAGGTAATCCTGTGAACACGCGTGCCTGTGGTGGTGGGTACTTTGAGCAGGCGTTGGTTCTTGTCTGCACACCGAGTCACAGAATGGCCAGGGTTGGAAGGGAGCTCAAGGATGATGAATCTCCAACCCCCCTCGCCACATGCAGGGCCACCAACCTCCACATTTAACACCAGCCCAGGCTGCCCATCCAACCTGGCCTTGAACACCTCCAGGGACGGGGCACCCACAAATTGCGGGTGCTTGCAGGGAGAGGATGCTATTTGACACTGGGAGCAAAGAGCCTGGAAAACGCAGGGCATCACCAGGGCTGCTTTGCCAACCAGAGTTGGTGCTGTGGAAGGATGGGGCGGAAGCGCGGTGGGAGTGGGCACAGCATTGGCTCTAACGCTGACCATGGCTGCTCTCCTGCAGGCGTGGGCTCGCTGCTGGCCCGCTTCCAGCTGGCGGAGGGACCCAGCTCCCCAGCCCCCCTGGCCGTGCAGTTCACCAGCGAGGGCAGCACGCTCTCCAGCTGTGACATCGAGCTCGTCGGTGCCGGCTACCGCTTCTCGCTCATCAAGAAGAGGTTCGCGGCAGGTAGGTGCCAACCCCTCCTGAAATGCTGTTTCCCATCTGTGGGACCCACACGGAGGCGGCGTCGGCTCTGAGGGCGCTGCGTGGGGATGGAGGTGGTGAGGTGGAGGAGCCTGGCTGATATCTGGTCCCATTCCCAGGTAAATACTTGGCTGATAACTGAAGGAAACGCATGGCAAATAACCAAGGACTACTGTGAGTGGAACGGGTTTTAATTACAGCTTAAGGAAAATGAACTAAATCCTGCACTTGGGACATTTCTGTTGGAAGTGTCGATGACTTTCAGATTTTTTCCTCAGAAAACACCGTCTTGACCAGTCCTACAGTATTTACTTCTAGATGTAACATTGTTAATGGTTTTAAAATGTAATTATTGTATTTGTAAATTGTACTCATTCCAGTAAGGCCGTATTTTGGAAGTTAGACACTTGAGTTTTAGCCTTTTACCATTCATGAAATGGATGTAATTTAAACTGTGGTATATAAATTTAATAGTAGTACTGTTGAATGGCACAATGCTTACAGAGGTAGATTACATTTTGTCAATATATACGATTTAAATACGGTGCGGATAGCTGTTATGGGGGGTGCCTCACCGAGGGAGCTCTTCTACTCCCCTCCTGCCCACAGTGTGTCTCATGGCGGTGAATAAAGCTCTCCATCTTCAGGTTCGGCTGTTTCTGTGCAGGTGGAGCTCACAGTGGCACCGTGGTTCTGGGGATGCACTCCCAGAGCAGGCTCCGGATTTTTGGTTGCGTTTCCACCATCCTTTGCTTGCTTCTTCTATTCATTTCCTCCGCTTTCTGAAAGCCCCACAGGTTTAGGAAGCGCTGTAAGGGTGCGCAGCCCCATGCTTTTCCTTTATATTGATTAGGCAGGGAAAAGTGATCTCTCCATACACAAATACTGAGAAATGAAGGCAGCCTGACCTGGCCCAGCCAAAAGCAGCAGCACTGGGAGCAGCGGTCCGTCTCATGGAGATGGGAAAACCTTCAGGAGCTGTGCAGAGGTGGAGAGCTCATTTCAATGGGGAGAAAAGGAGAAGACAGCAATCCGTGCCCATCCTAAAGGAAAATAGGAATGTCTGGAGCTGCTTCAGCTCTGGGATGGCTCCTGGTTTGGGGTGTGTGTTGCAGGATGCAGGAGGAAAGCACGACTCGGTTACCCAAATCCACACAGCTTTGCAGATTTGGAAGCAAACCCGCCAGCACTCCTGGATGGAGCGCTCTGCCCTGCCCAGCTATTTGCTCCCCTCTGAAATGGAAATACGTACAAATGATGTGACCCACCCCTTCCTGATATAGGGCAGAATCTGAAGCTTCTGCCCCATCAGTTCATGCTGTGTACAATTGTTAGAAACTCATGCTTCCAGAGGACATCTATGCCATAGTCCCGAAAATAGGGATTTTATAGTGTAAATATGACCAGAACATAGATATTTTACTTTATATTTCATTTGAAAGACGAGCTGTTTACATTAGCATTGGGATTTTAAATGCTTTTTAAGGAAAAAAATAAGAGGAAAACCAAATAACCCAAAGCTCAGCCCAGCTCCCCTCCTCCCGGTGCCGCTCACTGCTGGGACCCAAACGGGTGCTGTGGGTCAGGTCCTTCTCATGGTGGTGCTGCCAATGCCTTGCACAGGGTTTGGGTTCATTCTTAGCTGCTGCTTCCCCATTGAACGCTGCTCCTCGGTTCTGCTGTAGGGCTGCTGTGCACTCATCCCTCAGCTCTGCTTCTTTACAAATCTCCATTTTGAAGCATACTATGACCAAAATTGGTGGCATTCGAGGAGATGGGGCTCTGAGCACCTATGGGGCTGGGGTGTCCCTGTTCATTGCAGGCAGTGGGACGAGGTGGCCTTTGAGGGTCCCTTCCAGCTCAAACGATTCTATCTTTCTATGAACATCACTACATCGTACATTCCCTACAAGAAATTGCTGTCTTGAAGACTTCATTTCATCACCGGAATTATTCTTTTCTTCTTTCCTCTCACAAACTGACAAGGAAAGCAATCCTTGTAGAGCTGAGGACTCCTATGGCTGCAGTTGTTCTCATCCCTATTCCACTGCAAGGAGAGACAAAGCCCTGTAGGAACAGCTGGGCTCTGGCAGCTTTAGCAGGTGCTTGGAGCACCTTATTGCTCTGTTAGACTCCTCTCTCTTGACATGCAGGAGGTCACTGTGGAAATGCCATGCTAGAATTCTGTCCATAACCCATGTAGGGATATCTGGAACCCACTCCTTTCTCCCAGCTCCAGCTCCAACCAGAGTGCTCTGAGGCTGATGAAGATGCCCAGGTGCTTTGGTAGTGTGTGTGCATCCAAAACAGAGTGGTGATTTGGGATGGGAATGGCATCAGGGCAGAGGGGGACGTGGGGCTGCTGAGCTCAGAGGGACCCCCAGCCTCCAATTGGGATCCCCAGGGCACGGCCCGACAGAAGCTCTATCGTTTTACGAAATCCCTCGTGTATAAAATGTTTATAAATATTTGTGGATGAAGATACACAGGTCTATTTTTAAGATTTAAGTTAAATAAGTTAACGAATGGCTGGCCTTTTTTGCCTCGACGTGCAATGGGATCTATTATACCTTTAGTCTCCGATGGCCTAGGTACTGCTTAGTCTGTGATGAAAACTTTGCTGCTCACCCAATGTTCTCAGAGAAAAGCTGTAAGAGGCGTACAGGTTTGTTGCACACAGACTATTGCAGCAAAGCTTTGTATTTGACCACTGGTAATATGAATGTGTTGTATTGACTTGTTGAAGATAATCATGAGACAACATATTTTAAATGTTACTTGCCTTATAGATTAGGATACGGATACGTGGATATCATTTTTGTAAATAATGTTTTTTATAAATGTCTTTCCTCCATTCTCCCCATCATCCATTCCACCAAATCTCGAATATGCAATTATTTACCACGCATAATATTGCAACAAATAAACCCCCACGTCAGAACGAAGTTTATTAATCCTATACATGAGAACAACATGAAACACCCCCTTAAGTTGCAATTTAAATGTGATTTTTTTTTTTTCCCCCTTGAAAATAAACAGAACCCAGAAAACAGAGCTTTCTTTGTGTGTGTTTTGCTGTCCTGGGCAGGGAATCATGGGGAGGGTGACAGGGGGATCACGAGCTGCCATGTCTCTGTGTCCCAAATGGCATTGCTGCTGGGGCCATGCAATGCAACCCAGCTCAGGGATGGGGCTGCGATTGGGGTTGGCACGTAGAGAAATGTGGGGACCTGCGTGGGCCATGGGGACATCAAATCGTTAAGCTTGAGAAAGGTCACTGAGATCATCTAGTCCAACCAACCTGTGGGGGCTGTGGTTCATCTAATGGGCCGCGGGGACTCGTGGGGGCTGCGGGGGCATGCAGTGCTTGTGGGGATATATGGAAGCAATGGGGGCATGCAGTGCTTGTGGGGATACATGGAGGCAATGGGGGCATGCAGTGCTTGTGGGGATATATGGAGGCAATGGGGGCATGCAGTGCTTGTGGGGTTACATGGAGGAGGTGGGGGCATGCAGTGCTTGTGGGGATACGTGGAGGCGATGGGGGCATCTAGGGGCTGTGGGGACCAGCGGGGGCTGTGCGTACACACGAGGGCCACGGCTTCAAATACACGCAAGGGCTGGGAAGACCCTTGTAGGCAACGGGGATCCACCACGGCCCCGTGCGGAACACGAAGACCGACCGACGTGGCCGCAGGGACAGATGGGGACCTGCGGGGGGGAGGGGGAGGGCGGGCTGCGGCTGCTGGCGGTGTCTGGGCGGCGCTGCCCTCCGTTTCCCCTCCGCCTCCCCTCCGCTGCTGCCGGGATGCGGCGCGTTGCCGGCTGCTCGCCGCTCTCCTCCCGTCGGCCCAGCGCCTCCCGGGCCGAGCAGCGCGGCGGGGCCGGCAGCCATCCCGCTGCGGGAAGGGGCCCGCGGTGCGGGGAGGGCGCGGGAGGCGTCGCGGCTCACTGTCCCCTCCCTCCAGGTCCCCCCAAGCGGTTCCCGGTGGCGACGGTGGACGCCATCCTGAAGGCCGTGCTGGAAGGCTGCCTGCGGGAGCTGCGCTACGAGCCGGGGCTGTGCCGGGAGATGGCCGCGACAGTCAGCGAGGTGCGCTGAGCCGTGGGGCCGCGGTCCTGCTGGGAGGACGGGGTCCCCCGGGCACGGCTGTGCGGTGTTTTGCTGCCTACGTTGGTGGAGAGGGGCAGGAGGTCGCCGCTTCGCGGCGGCGCGGTGGCACGTGTGTGAGCTCCGTGTGGGATGAAGGCGACGCTGCCCCTCCGCCGTGCCTGGTTTGGAAGGATGTCACGGATGTTCTTCACCCGGAGGCAACGAGGCCCCAGCACTGCCCAGAGCTGCGGGTGTCCCATCCGCGGCCGTGGGTGGGCTCTGGGCAGCTGCAGCTGGGGGAGTCACCCAGCCCACACGTGGGGCTTTGTGGCCTCTTCCAGCCCAGCCCCCAGTGCTGGGGTTCTGTGGTTTTGTGCTGCTGTCCTGAGCCTTCAGCCTTACAGCTGGTTTGGCCCTGGAGCTCGGCAGCACAGGACAAGCAGAGCTGCCTGTCAGCGTGAACGCCCACAGGGAAGTGTTCTCATCAAGAACACTGTGCCCACCTGCAGTGTCTTCTTGCTTAATGTCTGCCCTTGTGTTCCTGTAGTGAAGCAGAGAGCTGTGCCTGCTCTTAGCAATGGAAGTGTTGGTTCTCATGCACTCACTGCCTCGGTATTTCAGACACAACGAGTTTGAACTGCTGCAGGGTGCCCAGAGAGGCAGTGATGCCCCAGCCCTGCAAACGCCCAAGGTCAGGGATGGGGCTCTGAGTACTCAGTGGAGCTGTGGGTGTCCTGTTCATTGCAGGGAGTGGGACCAGATGGCCTTTAAGTGTCCCTTCCAACTCAAACCGTTCTATGGTCGTCATCAGGACTGTCACAAGGGCTGAGCAGTGCCATGCTGCACTTTCCATCCCAGAACAGCCCGTTGCTGAGCACCCTGTGTGCAGAGCTCAGCAGGTGAGTCCCAGCACAACCTCTCTTCTGCAGGTGATCAAAGCTCGGGTGAAGGACCTGGTGCTGCCGAGGTACAAAATCGTTGTGGTGACACACATTGGGCAGCTGAACGGGCAGGGGATGCAGATCGGCAGCAGGTGCCTGTGGGATCCCACCACGGATACGTTTTCATCCTATGTCTTCAAAAACACCTCGTTGTTCGCTCTTGCAAATGTCTATGCTGTCTATTTTGAATAGCGAGGTTGCTGCTTTTAGCAGCAGGAGAAATGAATTTCAGTCTGAGTCCGCCTGTTGCTGAGAGCAGCAGTGAAGGACAACATTCACCCGCTTAGAAGCGTGGTTCCCCTGATCCATCATCGTATTCCCCAGGGCTAACCCTGGTTAGTGATTTTCTGTAGGATGCTATTTTGCACCTTTAGCTGCTTTCAGCACTGGGTGTAACACTTTTTCTCTTTGAATTTCCTGTGAGTGCATGATCCTTCAAGAAATCAGACTGGTTTTTAGAAGGCAAAACAAATGCGTTCAGAACCAACCCACACGATGGGGCAGCTCAGCCTTGGCTCCATGCAATCACTGCTCTGCTCATGCAGGGTCCCATGGTGTGGCCATGCAGAAGGCAGAGAGTTGTTCTTGGAGATGGCTGGCTGTCCCATTGTTTTTCAAATCAAGTGGTAAATGCCCTTAAATTAATCATGTTTGGAGTATATTGATCTGACATGTCTGGCCCCTTTTATTTAAGGTGCCTGAGTCAAGAAAAAAAAAAAAGAAATTGTCTTTCTCAGCTGCTACCTCCCTATAGATAACAGGAGCAATGCATCTCTCTGAGCTCAGAAATGTATTTCCCATATTCCAGTTGCAAATTGACTGCCCACTGGGCAGGATGTCAGGTAAATAGGAAATAAATCATGACTCCTCCTGCGTGTTTTGAGGGCAAACAGAGGGGTCACTGTGTTACCTGCTGCAGCAGTCCCCGTGCTGTGCTGCCCTGCACAGAGCCATGTGCTCGGTGCTGTTCTCATTCTGATACCAGCAGATGCTTGTTGCTACCCCTGTCTCACAGTTGATACCCAGGTCCAAAAGCCGCTCTTGGATTTTTGGAGAAAAAACGCTGTGTTACAGCTTCTTATGTGCAAAGACAGGATTTAGATGGGAGGAGATATTTGCACTCACTTCTAAAATTGCGATGCTAAAACACTGTGATACTTTGTAGAGTCCCAACAAACCCACCCGAGTTGTCACTGCAGCTCCTACCACTCAGCCTTTGCCCCTCCGCGTACTTCAAAGAATAAAGGAATAAAAGAACCGTGCTTTATGTCATGATTGTTTTAATACCCTCAAGCAATGCCCTCCAACCTCCCCAGCAGCGGCTGCGTTAGCACAGCAGGCTGATGTCCCTCTCACTGCAGCCGACGCTGCAGCAGGACGTGGTGAGCAGTTTGGCCACCTCGCGCTTCTTGAGCACAGCCACCTTCCTGCCGCGCTGCACGTCGCGCTCCTCCTGGGCTCTGCCCTCCTGGCTCTGCTCATCAACAGCCCCCAGCCCCTGTGCTGCGAATGGGGAGGGCTCCGAGGAACCGCCGCTCTCCTGGGACGAGGACAGGGAGCTCTCGCTGCTCTCTGCTGCATGGAATTAGAAGCTGACAGTTACAAGTCGTGCCTCTCAGCCTGATGCTGATCTATGTCCTTCGGAGGATAGAACTAGAACAGCTTGTGGTTTCCTGAAACACAGACGTGCTAACAAATCCAGCACCCAGACTCCTGGATGTTCGTTTATGGTATGCTTCTAATGACGTGCATTCAAAACACCACGGTGTATCTGGGCACAAACTCCTGGAGTTCATACAGCTACAGGGGCTGTCTGGCTTCATTCAGCAGCAGCAGTGCTTCCTGCTCTCTAGTAGCACACTGCATTTATGGCATTGTTGAAAGCTGCTGCTACAACAATATTGTCCAAACAGGCAGATGTTACTGCATGGAAAATGAGGGAAGCCCCTGCTCCTGTCATCTGCCTTATCATCTATCTTCTTTTTTCTCTAGTTATTGTAATCAGAGTGCAGATCTCCAGCAGTGCATGCAATAGCTGGGTACGCAACAGCGTGGGAAGGTTATTGCAGATTCCGTGTCTCACATTCTGTATTCTTAATCCTAATACTCTCAAATTGTTCATATATTTTCTGGGTTAGAGTGGGAAAGAGGTGTGTGCTCCTCGAGCTGAACACATGGAACATGTGCTAAGTGCAGCAGGGCTTCTGTGTGACATCCATATCACAGCACAGGGCTGCCCTGCCATAACCTTGGACCTAGCTCACAGTTCCTCGCAATGACTTGCAGCACCTGGATCCATACCTTTTCCATTCAGCAAAACAGCAAGTGGAGCTAAGAAAGCAAGCCGTGAGGAAACACAGATCACACATTCACATACGTGAAGCTGTGCTGACTCAGGGTGAAGCCTGTGCTGCTGTGCTTGGGATGCACCTCCCAGCTCAGCACCTGCAGCTAGTTTGCTCCTCCTGAGCCCCCTGACAGTCAGGCACACCAGCACTGGGCTAAGCCTGCCATGCATTAGTTGATAGCAGGGTGATGGGTAATGCATCATTAGTACTTACCAAACAGGTACTGGTAATTAGCCAGATCCCTCTTCCACCGGGAGCCGCCACAGGTGAAGACAATGGCTCTGACAAAGTCTCTCCCACAGAGCTTCACAGCATTGCCCTCCCCTTCGGCTCTGTGCAGCACAGCCAGCAGGCAGAGTGCAGCCAGGGCCAGCAGTGTGCTCTTCATTCTGGGTTTTGGGGCTGGAAGGGCAGCGAAGGAGCGCTCTGTGGGGCTGAGGTGGGGAATGGTGCTGGAAGCTCCCGTTTATAGGGGTGGCCCATCCGCTCCACTGGGCAGCAGCTCGCTGCAGGGTGACCTCATGTTTGCCAGAACCAATTGTGTTTGTGGTGATGTTTTAAGTGCCTCGGGGGTTTGTTTGGGTGTTAAAGACATCTTAGGACTGTGTAACTGTTTTACAGTAGGAATACTTGTAGTATAACATGTTTATAGGGAATGGGCTTACATCGGTGCTGTTAATGCATATGTGCTGCAAAAATGTTTATTACGTGTTTTGTAGGTAATGGGTTTCATCTCCATGCATTTCCCTTGCAGCCCGTTGCCCAGTTGTGCCTGTTAGCGCCGTGTAAGTGATGTGGGGCCTTGCTCTGTCTGTGATCCCAAATAAAGATGGGAATTGACTTCTTCCATGGGCACACTCAGTTGCACACCCCTGCTTCGTCCTCCTGCTGAGCATCCCCTCGTGCTGCTGGCAGCTGTGCATCATATTTCAGAGCAGGCTGAGGGCCAGGCAGCCCCTGTGCTGTGCAGGCAGAGCTGAGCAGAAGGGCATTGTGTGCTGAGCACGTGGGGCTTTGAGCTGTGGCAAGCTATGGAGATGCTGCTGTTCTACACCTTGCATCCATAGCTATTTGCTTTGCAGTTGTCTACGGACAGAGGGCCTTACTCAAAAGACACAGAGAAGAGGGGCAATGGCATTGGGAAAGCACAGAATAGCCAAGGATCAGCATCTTGCCAGCCTTTTCCTACTGATGAGTATTGAAAGCCAGAGTGGAGCAGCTCTGGGACTAGAGGTCAGTGGATCAGTTGTGCTATCAGAGCATCCCAGCCCTGTTTGGATGTTCTTGGCTACTGTTGCTGTAAACTCTGATAAAAAAATCCTGCAATAAAATGCCTCAAAGGGAAAATTGGGCAATTAGGAGGTCAGAAATTCCGTATTTAAGAACAAAATATATGATCGATAGCACTTCCTAGCACCACAAGTGTTTTTCCAGCCCCATAATGTTACAGTTAATTAGTTTACATGATGTGCAGGGCGAGTTATGGTGTGCTACAGCCTTGAAAGCTCATTTTTTACCAGTAGCATTGGTAAACAGTCATAACCCGTGGTAAAAAATACACAGCATGTTTTGATCAGGTTTGTAATAACGATTAACGTGTGATTCACCTTAATGGATGTCTTTCTTTGAAATGCACAGATTCGTTTTATGCCCACCCTGGAAAAGTAAGCTTGGATGTTGGTTGTAAAATGCACAGAATGCAGAGGGAAGTGCGTGGTAATGCATCCCAAATGATCTGTAACTTCAGTGATGTGTTTAAACGTTGGGCATTTATTGTGAGGTTAATGAGAAAATCTGGATGTTCTGTGCATGTAAAATGTATGTCTAGCTACACAGTGCTTCCAGGAGCAGCTATTGCCTGCGTCTGCTGATGGGCAGAGCACTGCACAGAGCTCCTGTGATGGGGGACCTCTTCTGTGGCTGTAACTTGGAAGAGCTGCAGGTTATGTCCTCAGCCTACCCGTGTCTTTCAGTGGAGAGGTCTCTAGAAGCAGAGATCTGCCTTCTCAAGCTGCAGAAGTCCATTTAAATTGTGTCGTCGTTCAAATTTGTCAGGTTGAAAAAGCTGGTCTCTAATTCTTCCTGGCTGGGGCAGTCTGCAGGTTGCAGGGGCACTCAGTGCTGTCAAAGCTCAGCTTTCAAACTCAGTTGTAGTTGAGGGAGGGCAGACAAGAAGGTCCTGATGAGAAGTCCGTTCATTTGCTGTATAATTTCACAGGGGGAGATATGGATGACAAACAGCCATGTTCCAGGACTTAAGGTGGATTTAGGGCACATTGTGGTTCCTGATGAAGTAGCCAATAAAGGAGGTGATTTGGGGCATTTCTGTTTTTTTGAGTAACCCAAGGAGAAAAACCTTTAATGGGGCCTTTCTATGACCTCATCTGTGCACTGGTACAACACACTGATCATCCAACAAGGGGAACTTCCTGTGGAAAATTTCAAGCATTTCGAAGGTATCTCTAACCGGTAGGGTTTCAAATCTAAAAGTTAACAAATTAAAAGCACTAAACAGTTCATGATAATGTTAGAAAAATCTTTCCTGCTGTTTACCAAGTGAGAAGTGCAATCATTTAGCTACTGGAAATAGAGCGGGACCGATTACATCATTCAAGGCATCAACCTGTAAAACAAGAGGTGAGAAAAAGAAACTCAGAAGTGATTTTAAGAATCATAGGCCCCATTTTACAAACTGGGAGTGCAAGGCCAGTAAGGCAGAGCTGAAAGGACCAAGTTCATTAGGCTCTGGAACCTTGTTTGGGGCTCCAGCTCATGCACAGATCCTGCAGGGGGGATCAACCTGCTTTTTCACTACCCAGAATGGCATCACAGTTCTGTGCAATGGACCATGCAAGGAAGGCCCAGTGGAGCTTTGGTGTAAATCAGCACTGATTTATGCTTGCCATTGTTTGGTGGGAGTAAAAGCAGACACGGGGCTCACAGCTGATTTCAGTCAGCTTCAGCACTGTTGCTGACACAGTGTTTTTCAGTGGTAGGAGAGGAAGAGAACCTAGTTGAAATGCAGTGAAATGGAGAGAGATACCTTTTACTTTTTCCTCTCCTGTCCCAGATGGCAACTCAAGAGGATTAGTAGTGGCTTCTGAAGCAGTGAGGGTAATACAGGGCCACAACGCTGGTGGGTTTGCCGTTCAGTTGAGGCTATGGTGTTGGTGGCCAGGAGAGGGCATGTCGCTCCTACCTCGCCAGCAGGGCATGGCATCCTGCTGGTTCGTTGCCCTTGTGATTGTGTGGGGCTGTGCCCCCCACCCTGGCCCTGTGCCCTCCCAGCTGCAGATGTGGGGAGCCTCTGAGTGTGCAGTCAGCTGAAACCTGAAGTTTGGAGTTGACTTACCTGTTCCTTCTGGTTCTTGACGTTTCTATCAGTATGGCATACAGAAGAGCAGAAATCATGTCAGTTCTTAATCTGGTCACCTACTTGTATCCGATCATGTCTACTAGCTAAATTTTCAACTAAGTTCTGTAACAGCAGCCCCTGTCTGGAGAAGTACCAGATGTGCAGGCTTTGAGGACCACTGCCTCCCCAGGGAGTCGTACCTCGGTGCTGCTGGAAGCAGCCAGGTCCTGCAGCTCAAACACACTGACTTCTCCTCTGCTATCTCCCACCAGAAGGCAGTCGGTGTTCTTAGCAAAGAGAACAGATGTGAATTTTGCTTCTGGGTCAGCAAAGCGAGTGATCACAGGGTCCAAGCTGCAAGTACATGTGTGAGTAATGATATAGGTAAAATTGCATGGAGCGTACTATTGCTTAAAGCCTGGGGGTAATACAGGCTTGAAAATGGCACATATTTTGCATTTTATTCTCTAGATTAATTCCAAAAGCAATAAGTGAGGCAGTGCGCTGTTTTTCTATCAGAACAAAAATCCCAGCTGGAACTAAGCAGATATTCTGGTTGCCTAAAATCTGTCCTGTTGCCTGATATTGGGGGTGTGCTTCAGTATTTTTTTATAATACGACTGAATTGCTTTTTGCTGCCACAGTGCTTCCTGCTCCACTGCTTTCTTTATGCAGCCATTATTAATAAACAGTCCAAACTGGCAGTAGTACCAGGCCGTGGGTTAACAAAGGGTAATGAGTATTGGAAAATGTAATATTTGTATCAACAGTTAAGCAAGCAGATGACATGGAGTTGTATGATCTGATGACAATACTGATTAAGCAAAAATGTTGAGTCTCTGTGCTTTTAAATCTATTGTTTCAGAATCTTCTTTGAGACAATTAATTACTTACATGCTGATTCTAAGGTCCCAAATTTCTACTCTGCTTTCACTAGCTGCTGCAAATATGAAGGCTGATTTTGGAGACCACATAATGTCATGAACAACAGTAGTGGTGGAACTGAAAGTTAAAATGGGTGATTGCGAGTTCTGGTGCCATAAAATAACACTCCAGTCCACAGAGCAGCTCAGGAACATGTCAGTGGTGAACGGATTCCAGGCAACTTTGTACACAGGGCCCTTGGTGTTTGGGAAGAAACAAAACAACGTGGTGTTAGTCTAGAGCTACAGCCTCATGAGATGGATTTTAATAGTGCTCTCTTCTCACTGACCTTTCATGGAAATCCCTAATTGTCCTCTGACCTTAGTAGCAAAACCAGCACTGTTTTATGGGTACCCACAGGAAATTAGAATGCAGTCAGTATGGTAAGGCAGGAGAGGAAGAAAGCATTCTGCTGACTGTCCCTTCCTGAGCTGATGCTGGAAGGACAGCTTCTTGGATGGAGCACAGGCTTGAAAAAAGGGAGGTGCTGTGCTATTGAAGTTCTGCTACCTCCCCCTCTACACTCCCCAGAGATAAAGCTATTTAACTCTGGTTTCCAGGACAATCAGATTACTGGTTGTTCTCTTTAAATAATGCCAGAAGTAAAGCTTTAAAACAGTTTATACTAGAAGCTTTAATACATTACTTTAAAAAAAAAAAATTGCTTCTAATGTAGAAAGTAATCCTGTAAGTAGATGATGCTTTTTGCTATGGGGACTCATTCCTAATGTAAGAAAAGAAGTTTAGGTTTCTTTTATTGCAAGTGTTTTGTTTAGGAAAGAAAAGAAACCATTATATTGGTGAAGTTAATTGAGTGCTGTTTCTGCTGTCATTATTTCTTCTGTGCATCACTCACCTTATGTCCTCTGTATGTCTTTAGAAACTGCCTGTTGCATGAACGAGAACACTTGTGAATAAGACCCTCTTCTGTTCCAGCCAGATAAAGATTAGTGTCCTGAAATAAAGGTAAAATAACCTAAGCTGGATTAACGTACCAATCACTTCTACAAAAGTATGTAAAGAACTGTGGGAGTTTGGGCACTGGTGGTACTCTGGAGAGCTCAGGTGGAGGTGGCAGGATGCTGTGGTTTGGGCTGCCTGTGTGTGTTGCAGAGATGGATATGCAGTGGGTCCAGCAGTGCCAGGATCAGATTTAGTGTGTGTGTTCTCCATCTGTGCAGAACAGAGGCTGCAATTTGTGATTCCTGAAGATCTTGTACTTTCTGTGACTTGCATGGGTGAATGCATGAATTTTTCAAATGCTCTATGGACAATTAAAGAAATCAGAGAAAGAAAATTAGGAGAGGCAGAGACATCAGAGTGCTAGACTCAGTAGATGTTCAACAGCTGAATTTCACCAGGTTTGACCGACACAGAGGAAAGCTGCCCTAGGATTTAGCCCAAGCAGATGTGAGTAATGTGGCTGAAACCATATGGCTGTTCAGATACAGGGATGAGTTTCTTTGTTTCCATATCATCCCTTTTGGATCAAACTGTTACTTGTTATGAAGCAATTTGTTTCAAAACCAAGTTGCCTTTAGATACCAGTGCCAAATCCCAGACTAGTGCATGTTAAGGTAGCTCCAAAGGACCTCTGCTGCATGGTTTCTCTGGGTAGAACTTCAGGGTGGACGTTGTGAGCCTACCTTCGGATGGAAGTCAAAGCACATCCCAGCTGCCCACTGGGATATCAGAGCTTCACTTTTCCTTTCTTTCTCAGCTGGTAAGTTTTCCTTCTTGCTTCTTGTTCGCTTTATTTTCATCAGATCTGTGCAATTAGCAAGAGTTTTGGTCAAACAGGTATGAGTTGTTGATAGCACCGTCATACGCTTCAATGGAATTCTCAACAGCTCTTAAATGTTTTGTATGTGATAACTATGTATCAAGATCATCACATGAAATAAAAGAAGTAATTGTAATTTCAGGTATTAGCTCTGTGCAGGGGAAATGCTTACCAATGCAACCTAGTCCCTCCTGTATGAGCCACTGGGTTATGCGGCCATCTGCTGAGATGGAGATTAATCTTTCCCTCTTGTTACCTTCTGTTGTGCCTATGTCCAACTCCACCCACTTCAGTTGCCATACAGGACCTGTATGTTTAGCTGAACATTCCCTGGGATAAAAAATGCAAAGATAAACCACATATCAACAAAGTCAAGACAATACTTCTGAAAAAGAACTGATTTCCTGTTTTGTATTGGACGATAAGTGTTGTGACAAATGCTATTCAGCTTTTCATAAAAACATAGAAATGTACACATTTCCTAACGTGCTGTTTACACTAGAACATATTTATTTTACCAAACATGTTTTATATTCAGTTCTGAGTGTTTATAAAGGAATTTCTAGCCAGAACTAGAAAATAATGACAAAAGTTGGAAACAAAAAAATAGTGCAACATCCGTGAGCATTCACAAGCCTTTAGTGAGTGCTGTTATCATAGAACCATAGAATGGCCTGGGTTGCAAAGGAGCACAATGCTCATCCAGTTCCAACCCCCTGCTGTGTGCAGGTCACCAACCAGCAGACCAGGCTGCCCAGAGCCACATCCAGCCTGGCCTTGGATGCCTGCAGGGATGGGGCATCCACAGCCTCCTTGGGCAACCTGTATTAGTCACACAGCAAAAAACAAATAATGAATATTCACAACTGAGAAGCTAAGACATGTCCGAGGTGGGAAATGACAGCATATTGTAACCTTACCCACTGTGGAATTCTGTCGTGGAGTCAGAACTCTGTACGTTGTAGACCACGATGGTACCATTGTACATCCCAGCTGCTAAAAGGTTCGGGGTTGCCATAGAAAAATCCAGTGCAGTAACACCATGCTCACATTGGAAAATACGCTCTGGCCACTGACCAGTAGAGAAAAACAAGAGCATTTTTAGTTAGTTTCTTAATTTATGTTGGTCTTCTGAATGTGGGATACTGAACTGCTAGGTAGTGCTGGAAAACCCAAGTGCTTGTGGCCAGAATGGGTGCCTCTATGCAGAAATTGGAGGCTATGTTCTGAGTGATTCAGTTTATTATTTCTTGCTGCAACTGATAAAGTTAGGGGAAAAGATGAGGACTATGCAGGAATATTGCACTGGAAAGTGAGTTAGATGAGCCTATTCCAAACCAACTAACTAAAAATCAAGTTCTCTTACGATTCAATGATAGGAATACAGTGGCATTTTGGAAAGTTCCTCCAATCATTTTCTGCCTTGCAATTGGAAGGCAAGTGCCTTGCTAATTACAGTAATTTAGCTGAAGATACAATTTAATTGCTTTGGATAAACCGTAAAGCACAATTTTCATGTTGTTTTTCCATGTTGCCAAAGAACTGATTCTACTCTGTTGTAATGTGAAACCCTTTAAGCCACTGAGCTCCTGAGAAGGGAGATAGTGAAGTGCTGGTTTGCAAAGACCTGCGTTTCAATGTGTGCACCAGCTCCTACTCTTCATTGTAGGCACTTGAGGACAACATTAAATGTTTCATTTATTTTTTTTCTTTGTTCCGATGTAAGATTTCACTGTACAACAGAAAATGGATTGGAAAAGATAATCCTTAAGTTTAAAAATACAGGTGTATTGTAATCAGAACTTACAAACGCTGAACAAATGGTTTATAGGTTTAGAAAAACAAGAAGTAAATTGATTTTCTTGCATTTGTTGTGCTCGGGGCTTTCCCAGTCTACTACAAAAATCTTTTCAGAAAGGTCTGCACACCTGGATCTACCCGTAATAATAATAAAAAATCTGATTTACAATCTTGGGTTGGTCGCTCTAGGGGTTGAAAATGGGATGTAGAGGGCTGCATTGTTAACTTGCCTGAAATAGACTGGTATTACCTGAGAGCTGCAATCATCTGTTAGTTGTTTGCTAGCCTACACACAACGAGTGCAGTTCCTGCACAGAGACACCCATGTTGCAGAGCACCCAGCACCTCTGCTGGCGCTGAGAGGACAGACAGGCACAGGAACTAAACCCCATCCTGCAGGCACATGGCTAAGTACTGCAGTCAGAACTGGTTTTCCAGAATGGTGTGGTTTGGGCTCCCAAATTCAGATTTACTTGCCAGTTCTTTGGTTTTGGTCTTTGTTTTTTTTAAAGAGGAAATGAATGAAGCAGAAACAGTACAGCAGAAAAACGCACAGAAGAGGAAAGAAGACAAAATCAATGCTTCTGTTACCATTGGGTTCTTCAGTGACCAGCAGCATGCCAAGCCTTCCTTCTGTCCTTTAAAATCAAATGCTCCATAACCAACAGCTAAAAGATCCTAAAACCACAGATTAACAGACAGATCACAGTTTAACTTCATGTGCAGCTATATATTTTTAAAAGGCAGCTTTCTGCAAACAGTGGCTTTGAGTACAAGGCTTGGAAATGTGTTCATGTTCTACACAAGTGGAACCTAACACAAAAAAAGAATTTCCAGAGAAGTGGAAATTGGTTGAACAAAAAGTGTATTGATAGTCACTATCAATACAGTTGTTTGCCATCCTTTCACCTCCTTAAGGCCATTTTAAAAAATGTCCCTTGCTAATGATGAACATACAGAATTCTATGACCTTAAATGTGCAATCTGTAATAGGATATGTCACAGCAATTGCACTCTTCTTTCCCACTGTTAGCTATAGAAGGAGCTTCAGTGGTAGCCTCAAACTCTTAACTTTCAGCTGTTGATAATAGGGTCCAATAAATATAATTCACTCCTTTCCATAAGGAAGAGTAAAGAAACAGCAGCAAGACTTCAGTCTTCAGCTCCATTCAAGTATTTTTTTTTTTTATGTGAAACAACCAGTTGGTGAAGCTACCACTTAAAAAACAGGTATTTCATAGCTCTAAAGTTCTGACACTGCTGTATATAAGAGTGTCCGACTCTGCACCAGACCCTTAGATGTTACTTTAACCTTATGACATGGTCATTATTTTCTCTTTCTTCCTTCCTACACCCTCAGCAAGTTTGCTGACAACGCCAAGCTGAGTGGTGCGGTTGACACGGTTGAAGGAAGGGATGCCATTCAGAGGGACCTCGAGAGGCTAGAAAGGTGGGCCCGGGTGAACCTGATGAGGTTCAACACGGCAAAGTGCAGAGTTTTGCACTTGGGCCGGAGGAATCCCAGGCATCCATACAGACTGGGAGGAGCGGTCCTTGAGAGCAGCCCTGCAGAGAAGGACCTGGGGGTCCTGATAGATGAAAAACTTAATATGAGCCAGCAGTGTGCCCTTGTGGCTCTGAAGACAAATGGTATCCTGGGCTCCATCAAGAGAGGGGTAGCCAGCAGGGACAGGGAGGTGATAGTTCCCCTCTACTCTGCTCTTGTGAGGCCCCATCTGGAGTACTGCGTCCAAGTCTGGAGCCCGCAGTACAAGAAGGACAGGGAGCTGTTGGAGAGGGTCCAGAGGAGGGCCACAAAGATGATCAGGGGACTGGAGCACCTCCCCTATGAGGACAGGCTAAAGGAGCTGGGCTTGTTCAGCCTGGAGAAAAGAAGGCTGCGGGGTGACCTCATTGCAGCCTTCCAGTACCTAAAGGGAGCCTACAAACAGGAGGGGAATCAACTCTTTGAAAGGGTGAGTGACAGCAGGACAAGGGGAAATGGTTTTAAGTTGAGGGAAGGGAGATTTAGGTTGAACATCAGGGGGAAATTCTTTACAGAGAGAGTGGTGAGGCACTGGAACAGACTGCCCAGAGAGGTTGTGGATGCCCCATCCCTGGAGGT
This sequence comes from Chrysolophus pictus, assembly GCA_037305975.1. Taxonomy (NCBI): domain Eukaryota; kingdom Metazoa; phylum Chordata; class Aves; order Galliformes; family Phasianidae; genus Chrysolophus; species Chrysolophus pictus. Next base: position 28,397,608 of record CM074583.1, read on the forward strand.
GTTCAAGGCCAGATTGGATGGGGCCCTGAGCAGCCTGGTCTAGCATTAGGTGGGATGATTGGTGGCCCTGCATGTGGCAGGGGGGTTGGAGATTCATGATCCTTCAGGTCCCTTCCAACCCTGGCAATTCTGTGATTCTGTGATTCTGTGATCATTCCCTGCTTTTTACCTTTCTTTTGCACATTATTTTTGTTGTGGCTATAAGAGAGCTCTGTCGGAAAAAAGTTTCAATTTCAGCTTCCCATTCTCATGGGATGAGGTTTATTCTCTTTATGCTGTTGGTCAAGTGACCACCTGTGATGTATGGGGGGATCAATTAAAGTTGTTGTGATACGTTTGTAGCAGAAGCCTAGTGCAGCTGTCCAGCGTGAGGAATAAGGCAGCAATTCTGTTATGTGCAAGGATGAAATACAAGTGTTGTGATGCAAACACAACCAACCTGACTGGGGATGTGTGCAAAAACATATATAAAAATAAAAAAATAAAAAAATCAGGAGTTCATTTACATTGAAAATTATGTAGACATTTTACAAATGGCTTAGAAGAAGTGATTTGTTAGCTCACCAGGTTTACTTTGCTCCAAGCCATGCTGCTCACATTGTGCTGGTGAGTTAAATCACATCTATAGGACCACAGTTGTTCCAAACTGGGAGGTACCATTTCATCTGAGGTTTTATTTAGCTCTGACAGAATTGATGGGTCACTAAGCATTTCCTTCTGCTCTTTCTTATCCATCTTTTTCTTGTCACGCTCTTCCTGCTCAGTTTCTTTTATAGCAGCTAATGTGCTGCCAGCCCCAAGTGTGACAACAGGATCTAAAATGGATATTAGAGTAGAATGTGAGTAGTAACACTTCATTTAGTTAACGCCAGTTGTTCACATCAGAAGAAAAATTTGCACTTTCAGCAAATATCTTGCAGCAAAAAACAAAACAAAGAACAGATGGAAGAGCTGAGGAATTAAGACACCTTTACTACTAAAAGAGTGGCTAAGGTGGCAATAGGGACAGAGAAGATACCAGTTATGTTCAAGACAAGTTCTTTCACAACTCTCTTTGCCTTGGAAAGATGTGAAACAGTAAAAGCAGTCTGATTTCTTCAGATAGTTTATATATATATATAGGAATTCCTGTAAAAGGTACAGTACTACTTAGCTCTTGAGCCCAGGTAATGCCCCTTGCAGACTCCAGTGACTGCACTTTGTTGGACACCTAACAGGCTAAATCTTCAGTTTACTTTTTATCTGGGTTGATTACTTTAAAAATAATAATAAGGCATTACAACGCAAAAAATGGTTGGAGAAATAGCTGACTTGATCTGTATCTTAGCTGCCAGGAAACAGCTCTGATTGATATTTTGAGTAGGTCTCAGTTAGCTGCGATAAGGGAAATGAGCCAGCTCAGAATTCATGAATTCAGTTCTTCCGCCAAGTGTTGTAGGGACGCCTGTTACAGCGAGTATAAAGTTGCTCCATTTAGGCTAATGTCTCATAAACTCTTTTGTCTATTTCTTAAATGGCAGGTCATCCGTGAAGACCTTCAATGAGGGATACATTTCCTTGATTCTCAATAGTATACAAAGCCTTGTGATGAAAATGGGGTTGCTGGTAAGAAACTAACCTGTAAGGACAGGAAACTGTCGATAAGCTGCGAGTTTGTGTTGAAAAATATTCTCCATCAGAATCCTCTCCATGAAAAATAAATTCTGCTGAAAGTTTTCTGATCTTAACGTAGCTTCTGTGTGGCATTTCTCCTCCTCGTGGACTCTGGCAAGACCAGCACTTTCCAAAATGGTCGTAGAAGTTATGCTGCCTGATAACAGATAAGATCAGATAATATGGTTTTAATGTGATATTATTATGCACATAAAAGTCAGAGGGATAAGGTGTCTAATTCTAATGATTGGCAACCCCCCCCCAAAAAAAACCATAGAAATATCCATCATTATAAAAAAAAAAAAATACTTATTGTACAAATAATCAACATGATGAGATACTTCTGGATTCTTTACACAATTTATGTCTTGCCACTGTCCAAAGTAACTTAGTACCATCCAATTTTGTCACTTTCTGTCTTTGCTGAAGATCAGTTATGAAAATGTACGCTATGCACCCTTTAGAAGGATGAAAAAGCTGAAAAAACGTAACCTCCCAGAAAAACGTTACCTCTCTCAGCAGCTGCAGGTGTAGCCTGGTCTTTAGTCACACTACATGTGCTCCTCTTCTCAGCTGGGGCTCTGCTGCCTTCTGCTGTTGAGGTAGGTTCTACTTGTGGTGTGTTATAAGAATCGTACAAGTCCCAGGTAGTGACCACTATCCCTAGGAATGAGTTACACCACATTATGTAAGCCCCTCGTGTCTGTATGTTGTTATCAAGAACTGCAGCTGAGCAAAGATTTACTTTTTATGCCATACACCCAACTGTTTGGCAGAGGGGCTTCAAAACTGAGTCAGGCAGCAACCTTGTCTGTGTGTGACTGGCTCTTCAAACGTGGTTTGGAATGAGCCCTGCTGGTACTGAAGGCACACAAAAGAGGAAGATACGTTTTCACACCAGATTAATATTAATTTTACTTCTCCTTTTGATATACTGTCTTCCTTTCCACTCTTTTTCTTGTAAAGAACACAAAAGTGTTTGGAATCGCATTCCCCATAGTTTTCTTTGGCCTCCCATATAAAGTGAGGCAAATCTTAGTACCCATATCCAAAACCTTGACATTCCTCTACATTTGTCTTAGAGCCTTGAGCTTGAACATTTTGTGAAGTTGCATTTTACCATGAGGCTTCCACAACTTTCTGCTTTCCTCAGGATTTTAAGCGTTAGAACAAAGGCTCTCTTCTTTGCATTATGGCAAATAGAAATAGAAACTGAAAAGTTAGGGGAGAAGAAAGGGAAACGATATCCTGTTATATTTCAAGAGCGTAGTATAAACAAAATGTCATAAAACCCAACTGGCAAGGGAACTGTGTTGTAAATGGGAGACTGCTTTTATTTAGTACCCTTTCCAATATAGTTCCTACATGGTCAGAGTTTACCTTTATCTTCCATGATGATTTTGTCACATTGTACTTTCTTGTTCTTTGTGGCTCCATTAATGGTTTGCATCATTTTCTCTACAAAGCGATCGTTACCAGGTCTGTTTTTGCAAACGTCAACATAAATCTTATTACGCTCCCTTGAAAAGAAAATAAGTGTATATTGACTTTCTGAAAAACATTTGCATTCAGCTTCTCAAATTATGTAATCACAAGTTGAGCAGAAAACTATGCTCTATGTCATGTTAACTACTAGGTTTTGTGTGTGTGTGTTTTTAGAGATTTTGTTTTATTCCACGTATCATCTTTCAGCAGCTGCTTCTCACCTTGTGATGCTGTTCTAGAACAGAAAAGCAGAAAGGGGCTTTAGTAAAAATCCCCACTTCAACTAATTTTGGTCTTTGGTGGAATTTGGTTCAGGAATATGTGACTCTCATCACTTAGAAATGAAGGGCAGTGTCAAGACAAAAAGAAATTAGTAGGTTTCCATTTCATCCAGCACTCAGGACTGTAGGAATGGTCAGTGGGAACAGTGGGACTTTTTGTATTCTCTGAGTTTTAATATCCTGACAGCAGTCATGGATTATACCAGGCCTTAATCCACTAGCAGTTTGCTGCACTCAGGAGTAGTCACTATCTGTTCCCATACAGCCCAGTATGGCTTCAGACATATATGAATGGCAAACTGGAGCAGTCAGAACACCGAACCCATCTGTGAGCTGCCTGTTTGAGTCTCTCTGGTCAGGAGAACTTAGGTTTGCTGAGCTTTCTATATACATGTATGCACTTGCAAGTATACATACAGAACTCTTGCAGCGTCTTCTGATTCTACAGACACCACAACAGGTGGCAAGTCCAACATCCTGAGAGTTTCTGTCTCTGTGAGATAAATATCCACTCTCTTGTCTAAGTCTTCTTCTGTCAGTTGTTCTTTTATCTCCTCTCGCCTCACCTGTACGTCTGACAAGTTATAGGAGGTTAACAAGTGAGACTTTTTCTGCTCTCAGTTCAAAAGAAGGCAAATTAATTTTGGAGGTACGATAATAAGCAGAAGCCAAAACCTGTGAGGCCCTGGGTGCCTCACAAATCTCAGTGCTCCAAAGAACAGTTTAAATCTATAATTATACAATGAATGTTCCTTACCAGGTGAGCTAACAGCTGTGTCTTGGAGAGAGCCAGATTCTGCTATTCCATCTAGTATGGACTCTGTTATTGACATGGTAGATTTAGAAATTCTGCTGCTTTCAGATGTCCTTCAATAACAAAGAAATAAGCTGAAATGGTATGTAAGAGTCCAGATGTCAGTTAGCAAAGCAGGATAAACCACAGAGGACTTTGTGATAGCATGTACAGGAATGCTTGCTTTGTAAAAGAAGTCATAGGAGGCTTTGCAAAGAAAATAATGAAAAGGATGGAAAAAGACTTAAAAAGGAAGAATTCATCCAACAGCATATCCTGAGGCATTAAATAGCTGATGGAAAAGAGGCTGTTGAGTTCTCAGATTCATCCTTAGCATGTAATAATGTGACGTGTTGGTTACCTGCTGAGTGATAACACATGCATACAGAGAGCACAGTTTTCTACTGGAATTAAGATCCCTTTGGGCTTTGTATGTGCTGAAACATCTTTGAAATGCACAAGAGACTCATTTCAAGGGATCAGCTTGTTAAAAAAAAAAAACAGATAATGTTCATAGAGAGGATGGCCGTGATAATAACCAGAAGTAAAACTCAAGACTGATGTAAAGCTGGGTGGTTTTTAAAGCAGATTTCCACGAGAGCTAAGTGTGAGCAATTATAATTATACAAGGGGCATTTGATGTGACATCTTTTAGAGTTGTGCTAAGCCTAAGGTAAAATCACTTCATTCTGTCTTTTAAATGAAAGCCCATCTCCAGAAAGGTTGTCTTTTTTAATTTACCATCTATTTTTAAGCCATTTTTGTGTATATTGGCCCCTGCTCAATATCCCTGACTCTAGGATTATCTCTCACAATAAGCTGCCATAGGGAGCATGACAAAAAGCATTTTCAAAGAGCATTCTCTTTTGCTGAGAAATTGCAATGGCATTAACTTTACCAAAGGAAAGAGTAAATAATACTTGTTTTTGTTTAACTTGAGGGATTTTTCCAGTTCTGACTTGACTTGTCTTTTTAGTCTGTGTGATTAAATACATTGTGCCTCCTCTCCATTAAATGTGAATGTGTACACACCATCTGATAAAGCCATGTCATTCACTGTTTTTCATTTTTAAACAAATTGTTTTTTACCTTCTTTCACATAAATTACCTGAATTTGTCACCCAGAAGATAAACCTTGTTTACTCCCTCTGTACTGAAGGTTTGGCTCCAGTAAGTAATGAAATGTGTTGTTTAGCAGCTGTAACTCAAGAGTTTTGAAATAGATGAATGTGTACACAGAGGTAACTTATTTAAATTAATTTAAAAGAGAGAATTCTAATTATGCTAGCAATATTTTGAATATCTGAACTGACAAACAGGGTTGTTGCTGCTTCAGAAGTACCACTGACAGGCAAAATAGTATAAACAGCTCTGTAACTTGTGAAACCAGAGCTTATGTTTCCAGAGCATTTTTCTATGCCCACACCAAACACATGTTGACAAATTGCAATTTTTGAAAAGATAAGTGTGAGGAAAGCAGAGTATTTAAAATAGCTATGGCAATATAGTGAAGAGCTGCCCCTTCTCAGCTTTATCTTCTTGCTCATAGAACTGGAACACAACCTCCCTTATTTTTGAGATAGTGCTTTGTCAAGTACTTATGTATAAGTTCTAATCTGTGTTTGCAGCCCTGACCCTTACAAAACCTGTAGAGTGGAGGTCTGCATTTTTGTACTGTGAACATCTGTAAAAATGGTCCATTCTGCAAAAATGTGCATTAGGAAGGAGAATTTGAACACAATGAGAAATACTACAGCAGCATGTGGCACGGTGTGCTTTCAACAGCATGTATTAGCATGTCAGCAAGTAGTTCTTGCACAGAATCAGGTTCAGTCACAAGTAATGATAAATTCCACTTGTTCTGTTTGTTACTATGCCTCAAATTTCAAAGGATGACTATGACAGGTAAATGTGTGTATTCTAGCAACACAGTATTAGCACTGCATCATTATTCCATCTCTTATCCCCTCTGCAGAGCAGATGTGTGACTGCTGCAGGACAGGTGTCTGTGATACATGAGTTAAGAGACAGCAATTAATGGACTAACCTTGAGTGTGGGGCTACAGAACTATCATCCTCCTCTGATGTCTGATATATGGAGAAAGGGAGAAAAACTGATCCTGCGGCCCCTGAGGAATCAGTCAATGCCAGGAGCTTGCTTTGTTTGGATGCAGCAGTTTTTGGATCTGGATGGAAGAGCGGATGGGGTGTCACATCCTTTCCTTCATCATCAAAAACCTGAAGAAATATTTAAATAATAATAGCAATGTCACTGTCTTCTCAAAGCAAATGGTAGTCATGACGCATGCAACATTTTGTCTTATCTTGAACCAAAAGAAGACCCCAGTCCAAGCAGGACACAGAGGTATTCACCCTCCTTGACAGAACAGGCAACTCTGTTGTGCAAATGGTGCCTAATATACACCACTAGTATGAGCAAAGAGGGGTTGATCCCCACTTTCCCTTTAGGACTCAGCCTTTAAAAGACTCTCGTCTGTGCTTGGGTCTTCTTTGCAACTGTCTTTACAGAAATGATGCAAAATATCTGAAAAGATCTGTGAACATCCCACTATCTGAGATGCTTCTTCTTGTTCATCCCTGTTCTCTTTCCTGACTTATTTATCCTATGACTACCAATAGTGCCTCATTGACCACAACAATTTGTATCAAATTAGCAGGAGCAAAGAAGCAATTAGAGAAACAGCAATGTGTCTTTTTTGTATGATACTGCTCAAAATATCATTTTACTCTAAGAAGACATTCAGTATGGTTTTTAAACAGAACTCTCAGCTAATGTTATGAGAATCTTCTGTTTTTCAGGTAAAGGCATACAAATGCTACAGCCAACATCTCATTTAGATTTGAAAGCAAGTAGTTCTTAAATTAGGAGCACTGTTGCTTTAAACTGCTTACCTTCAAATGAACACATACTAAATTGTGAAAAAGAACATTATACCATGCCTAGACAGTTTTGTTGGTTTTTTTTGTTGTTGTTTTTTGGTTTGTTTTTTTTTTCATATAACTTGCTTTAAAATTGTGTTTTTGTTAACTCAAGTGGAAGGTACGGTTGGCTTATCTCACTGACTTCTGGAAAGCTGTCAAGACAGGTGCTCACCCCACAAAAATAGAAAAACACCGCTAATAAAAAGTTTAAAAAAATAGCAAACCAAGGCAAACTGTGTCAGTCTGTGGGTTTTTAAACCACGGAGAAACAAGCGTGCCTAACTGCTTTGTTTTTATTCTTGTAGATCAGTTTTGGACACTGATGCTGTGGGTGCCCCTATTCATGGCAGAGAAGTGGGACCAGATGGCCTTTAAAGGCACCTTCCAATTCAAACAGTTCTGTGATTCTACACTCGTCATTTCAGTCTGGACTGAGCTCTTGGATCTTCTTCTTTCTCCATAGCTCTTCAGTTCCAGCTGCATCTTTACTTTCCCCTTCCCTCCCCCCTTCTCATAGCTTTTAGACTCCACAGAAAACTCCCACTGAAAGCGTTCTGCAGCCTCTCACCCTCACATCGTGCTGCCTGTGCTCCTGGAACGCCTTCTGCACAGCCGTGCCCGTGGAGGTGGGGACGTGGCTGCGGCCCGAGATGCTCACCTTCTTTCGGCTGCCAAAGGCGGTCCTCAATTTTTGTCTCAATCTGAAACCAGAAGCGGTTTCAAATCACAAAACACAATCAACCGAATACAACGAACAAAACTACCTATTCTTTAATTTTCATTTAAAATGAAATTCTTCTACATCATCGTTCGAGATGACGTAGGAACGGGACACGGAACAGCAAAGGAATAACGAAGCTCCTGCAGGAAGGGCTCCGCTTGGCTTCTAAGGAGGCTTTTTCAGCGGTAACGAGGAGCGAGGTGGACAGGGCTGGGGAAACTACGGTAAAGCACAAGTGTCAAAGGCGTTATGCTGCAGTCTGGGACTGAAATAGCAGACGGGAACCGAGGAGCAGCTGAGACCCATCCTGAGATCTCTCCTCCGGGGTGCCGCGGCCGCGCACTCACACAGACAACCGCCGCGCTCCGCCCGGGCCCGGCATGGCGGCGCTGCTCGGCGGGGGCAGCGCGTCGCGCGGTAACCGTGGCAACGCGCCGCAAAGACGCGGCGCGGCGATTGGCTGCCAAGAACGGCGCCGCCGATAGGCTCCCTCTCTCCCGCTCTCCTCGCGCCCACCCGGCCTGAGGGGAGAGAGCCGCGCCGCGGCCCGCCCGTCCCCGGGGTTCTCTCTGTGCCCGGCGGGGCTGGGCCTACGGGCCGCCCCTTGCCCGCCCCGGGGCTCCTCCCCGCCGGCAGGGCCGCGGCAGCGCCGGTCCCCGCTTTGTCACTGAAGCACAAAGGTTCTCGGCGGCCCGGGGAGGCGGCGGCTCCCTCCGCCCCTGAGGCGGCGAGCGGGGCCGGGGTCTGTGGGGCTTTCAGTCAGCGGAGCTGCACGCGGCGGTGCTCGTAGCGTCGCCCCGCGGGGCCTTTCCCGAAGTGTCGAGCCAGAATGCAGCATCCCCGCCTCTGTCAGTGGCTGTGACGCCGGGGTTCGTACCCGCAGCCTCTGCGCCCTTGCGCGGCCCCGCGGGGCAGAGCTGCAGCCGCACGGGATGGCTTTAGGGACGGCAGCATTGGGACCGGACGCGTTTTGTGTTTTGTTTCCCTTTCCGTAGGACCACCGCAGCGTCGCGCACGGCGCTGCTCCCCAGGACCGCGGTGGGACGACGCCTTCCGCGCCCCAACGTGAGTAACGCCGGCGGGAGCGCGATTTGCTCGGTGCGGAGCGACACCCGGACCATTTGGGCCCCGCGGGCGGCACCGAGCGGTTCCGCTGGCCGAGAGGAACCCGGCTCCTTTTCGCAGCGCTCCGCCGCCGCGAAGGCGCGGCGCTGACGGGCCGGGCCGAGGGGGCGGGGCCTAGGGGATGGGGGCGTGGTCGGCGCCGTGATTGACGGTCGAGCGGAGCGCGCGCGCGCGCTTCTGCCCCGCCTCCCGCGGCCCCTCCCCTCCGCCGCCCGTGCGCGGTGACGCAGCGCGGCGCGCCGCCCGGCCCCGCCCTCGCCCCGCCCTCCCGCCGCTCCCCGCCGCCGCGCAGCCCGCGACCCTCCGCCGCCGTTTCCTCCTCCGCCGCGGCGGCGATGTGACCCCTCCCCGGCCCGGCCCCCGCCCTCCCTCCCGCGCAGCGAACATGGCGGAGGTGAGAGCTCGGCGGCGGAGGGGCGGGGGCCGGGCCCGGGAACTTGTTGCGCGGGGCCGCGGCCGGGCGGAGCGTCCCGCAAGTTACTTGTGGGGCCGGGAGCAGGCCGCGACGCACCGAGCCCGGCGTCCGCAGCCGAACTCCGCGCGGCCCGGCGCGCCTCGGCGGCGGGGAGGGGGGAGCTGGGAGCGAGCGGCGCCTCCCGCCCCGGGGCCGCGCCGTGAGGCGGTCACCGCCCGCGTTAGGCTGTGCCGGGGGGGTCGGAGCCGGGCCGGACCGGGTGGGGGGTGGGAGGGAGGGGGCAGAGCGGCGCTGCGGGGGGTCCCCGCCTGTCCCAGCGCACGGAAAATCTTTTTTCCCGGGCATCGCGCGCAGCTCCGTTGCTGGAGGATGGAATTGGCGTTTGTTTGCGTTAATTATCGTTTCGAGCCGTCAGGACAAAGAGGGGGGCTGCTGCCCCGTTGGGATGGGGGGGATCTTTCTCTGGAGGGGGAAGGAGGGCTGTGGGAGAAGCGCGGGGAATGGCAGAAGGTTTCCTGAGCCCATCGGGGTCCGTGCGGGCTGACTGATGTGCACGGTGTCCATCGCGGTGGGATTGGGAAGAGCAGCGCTTTGGTGTCCCAGCAGGCGAGTTGGGGATAGCTGAGTTGATGTTCTGTCAGGTTTCCTTTGGATTATCCTAAGATCCCGATTTTAAGGTAATTTAGAATCGTGGAATCAATTTGCTGCTTGAATAGTGTTGACAAACAAATTAGAAATGCTTGTTTGAAAGGTATGCTATAAACAGATTCTTCCCAGGATGGACATTTCTTACAGCTACGTTTGCAGGGGAGAGGAATCTGTGTTTAAAATATCCTTTATGTGATGATTCTTCCCTGTTCCCTTGAAATTTCTGAATATATGTGAATTCTTATTTGGAGCTAGTTTTTCATCTGTAATGTAGCATTACCTCCTGCTATTGTTACTAAATGTAACAATGTAAGCTGTCTTTACCAGTTAATACAGTTGTTTTCCTTCTGCATCTTGAGAGGCAGAGAATCCCAGGTCTGAGCCCTGAGACAATGTGGCTGCTAACTCCTGTCTCCGTGAGGTCAGAGGCAGGGGGATTGGGGCAACGCACAGTTCAAGGGTTTGGTCTCGAGTTTCGCCGGCTGCTGTTAAGTTTTGTTAATGTAGCCCAGTGTTATTGTGAAATACCCCCAGAGCTCTGTTCTGGGAGAGCCGAGGCTCGCCATGTTGCTGGGAGCCACAGTCAGAGCCGCACTACTTCCTATTTGGTACAGTCACGTACTTCTATTGACGTTGCAGCAGGAACGGGGCTGAGAGTTGTAGGGGATGCGTGCTGCAGAGAGCAATAAAGCCATGGGGTATGGAGGGCCGATAGGCATTGTTTTTTTCACTTTATGGATGTTGTTCCAAAGGGAAAGGCTTTTGTTACTTGTTGGCTTTGATATTTTACTAAGAAAGGAAGAGGATATATTTTTCCCCCCTTCTGTATTTTGAAGAAAAGCTCTGATGAGTTCTTTGTTGCATCAGGGCTGCTTTATCTCCGGGTACGGGGCAGGAGCAGCACAGAGAGGTTCTGGAAGCCTCGATCCACCTGTGGGACAAACTCAGAGGCAGCAGCAGCAACACAGGCTTGGCTGGCATTTGTTTGCATCCACTGAACTGTTTGTGCTAACAGCTTTATGCCTGCACTGCCTTCTAGATATGGAAACCTCTCAAAATTAGGAATAAAAAAGTCTCTATGATTTAAGCTAGGAGCAGCGTAGTGAATATGATGGCTCCCAGTGTAGCTCGTGACTTCTGTAGGGGGTTGGATGAAGTTTTCTTAGCATAGCTGTGCCTGGAGGAGCTGCACGATAACAGTAATAAGGATGGAGCTTCTGGAAATTGACAGGGAAGTTCTTCAGACAGGAGCTGTGAGCCTGCTTAGTGAGTCAGTGAGCCCAGAAAGTGAAACTAACAAAAAAATCCCGTTTCACTTTTGTTGAAATGTATTGATTTGAATGCAGGACAGAACAGAGGGGAAACAATAGTTTGAATGTATATCATGCAGGGTTTAGATTTGGGATTAATAACCCATTTTAGGGTTTTGTTCCACTTCAAAGCATCTCATGTGCTGGGTTTGAGTGCTAATGCTCCCAAATATTAGAAGATTGTTCAAGGCGTAGTCAGAAAGAAAGCATCTCTAACTTAAGATCAGCTCAGGGTTTGTGTATATTACAGAACTGTGCTTTAAGCAGCTTATTTAGTCTTTGTGGTGGAGTGAATGCTAAGTATTTTTTTTCCCTACTATAAAAATTTTAATGTCTATTGAGAGGAGAAGATTTTGACTTAAAAGCGTGATTAGTAGTTGAAAGAATGCTTCTTTGTTGTCATTTGTTTATCCATTATAATGTTTGAATAAAATGTGAGAATGAGATCTTCTGATTGCAAAAACTTGAGGAGATGGGGTCAGGCTATCTGCTGGCAAGTTACAAAGCTAAATACCTGCTATGATTTCCAGAAGTGCTGAGCTCCTGCTTTTTTGTTGTTTTGCTCTGTAATATCTTACACCAGTCAGGTTGCTACAGGCACAATTGGGGGCGAATGCAGAGGGCTTTTTTGGTTTGAGGCGTCGTTTTGTTTTGGGGTTTTTTTCCCCCTAAATCACTGGAGAGTAAGAGAGGTACCAGGCCTGCACAGGAAAGAGGATGCTCGTGTTTGATCAGGGATGGGCTGGGCAAGTTGGGGGTGCAAATGGGAAATGGTTTTAAGTTGAGGGAAGGGAGATTTAGGTTGGACGTCAGGGGGAAATTCTTTACAGAGAGAGTGGTGAGGTGCTGGAACAGCTGCCCAGAGAGGTTGTGGATGCCCCATCCCTGGAGGTGTTCAAGGCCAGATTGGATGGGGCCCCGGGCAGCCTGGTCTAGCATTAGGTGGGATGATTGGTGGCCCTGCATGTGGCAGGGGGGTTGGAGATTCATGATCCTTGAGGTCCCTTCCAACCCTGGCAATTCTGTGATTCTGTGAAATCCCCGAGCCAGATTGGTACAGTTTTGTTTGGGTTTCCACATGTGGGAGGGAGAGGATGGACAGCAGCTGGGCAGCCAAGCAGCTGCCAGAAAGGGATGGCTCTGCCCTCCTGCTGCTTCTGCATGGATGGCTGCTCCCTGACCTGTGCTGTGGGTTTGCTCAGCTTGTAGCTGAGGAGAAATGAAATGCTTCCTGCAGGGCAGCCGGTGGCATCAGCTAATGGCACAGATCCAGGGGCCGCTGGAGCTGGGATGCAGAGCCAGATGTGGGCATCAGCAAGGAAGTAGTGTCTTCCTCCTTCCAAAGATGACAAGCCGTGAGGTTGGTTCAGCTTGTCATTGGGGAAGTGTGCTTGTCTTGAGCAGTTCTGGATGCTCACTTGTGCTAGAAAATGCAGTCCTGTTGGCATCCTTTGCACCAGCTCAGGGTGTTCCTTGCCCTGTGGTGAGATGATTCCGCTTGCTGACTGTTGGAATAAAGAGCTTAATCTTTGCTGTTTCTGGGTGGTTAACAGCTTGAATGGGCTTCCAATGGTCTCAGCCAACGATGGGAAGAAGCAGGAGCTGTATGGGAGGGGAGCAGGATAAGCTCTCTTCCAGAATCAGTGGACAGTTGAACTAAGTCCCAGTGACTTCTTTGAATGCACTTTGGTGTTGTTTGCATTTCTGGAAGTTTGGTTGCTTTTAGTCAGAAAATCAATTTATTAATGTTGTGTGGAAGCGCTTTAATAACCCCTCTTTAAATCTGTGATATCTGGCAAGATTTTTTTCCTGGTTGCTGTTCTTTAAATTGAAGAGTTTTAAACTTCTTTGTGAATCACAATTCTAGTTTTTCTTATGCATCTTGAAACAAGTGCAGAAATAGTGCTTAAGAAATATGTGTTCTAATAACCATTTCTAATAACACATTTTCAACGTCCTTAAGCTTTCTATTTTTATTTTGCTATGCTATTGCTTTAAAATAATATGGGTAAGTGAGTATAGCCTCCCCTGAAGGAAGCAGCAGTAAAGTTAGCGTGATTGCTGATGTGATTCCAAGTTGAGGTATTCTGGCAGTTGGGACAGGGCTTTTGAGTGATGCTTAGATACAAAATAAGGTCAGAACAGCTTAAAGTGAGGTTTCCTGCTGATGAAAATTGGTGATTTGCATCAGTCCATCCTGGTGAGCAGTACTTTTGTTTGCTTTCATTAGATGTGCAGATTAAACTGATGCTGTTTGTGTGTCTTGGTTTGGAGCAGCTCTGGCAGGGTATCTCACAGAGATATCTGAACCCAGTGCAGATCTGAGGGTTCCATCCTGGCATCCCTGGTAAGCCTGTCATCTCCAAGCAGTTGGTTACACTCACTGCTTATGTTCCCTCTGCTTTTCTTACAAGCTATTGAATAGAAAACAATAGCATTTAGTGTTCTTCATTTCTAGAATAGGAAAAGTGTTGCTTTTTTTCCTGTCATAATGGAAGAATTTTGTGGGTCTTTGCGCATGTATGATAGAATTCTGCTGCTTGTGGGTTTCCTGCTTGAGTTCTTTCAAATGCAGTGTAGGGATTTTAGGTAAATAGTGGAATTGTTGAAAAGTTTGGTTTCATTCTGTGCTTTTTCCTGGCCAGCAGCCCCAGTCTGGATTAATATTTCAATGTTAATCCATTCATGTCACAAATTGTGCACAAAATTGTTTTCTTGTGGTGCTTGGCCTGTGGTGGTGTCTGGTTTCTCTGAAATGCTACTGCAGGATGTGATGGCTCCGTGGGCTTCCAGTTTCTCTTTGTGAGAAATTTCAGGGTATTGCAACAAGTCGAGGCTGCTGCTGTACTTCGTAATGGACGTGAGTAATAAGTTGTTAGGACCAATAGAAAAGGTGTGCTTTAGATAAGACGGGGACGGTGTTCTGAGCAGCTGTGCTCATGCTTTGTAATGCTCCTTGAGGAGGGAAGATCTGCTGGAGTTGCAGTGAGCGTGCTGTCCTGTTGTTCCCTCTGGCTGTAGCTCTTTCTGCCTGCTGTTTTCCTGCTGTAGCCTTACAGCTCCCACCCCACTGCAAGCACACAGCATTTGCATGCAAGCTCAGCAGCTGATCCAGCAGCAGCACAGTCGTGGGCCATCAGATGTGTCCTGCTTTCACCACTCTAAAGATTGCTCTCTCCTTTTGGCATAGAGCTGTGGAAAACATAGGAAAGTGGTCTTAAATTGAGACAGGGGAGGTTTAGGTTGGATATTAGGAGGAAGTTTTTCACACAGAGGGTCGTGAGGCACTGGAACAGGTTGCCCAAGGAGGCTGTGGATGCCCCATCCCTGCAGGCATTCAAGGCCAGGCTGGATGTGGCTCTGGGCAGCCTGGTCTGCTGGTTGGCGACCTGCACACAGCAGGGGGTTGGAACTGGATGAGCATTGTGCTCCTTTGCAACCCAGGCCATTTCTGTGATTCTATGATCTGCTCTTTGGTACTTCTCACAGAGGTCTGTGCTCATCTGTGTGTGCTCAGGCTGGCAGGGCAGTTAGCTCCTCCAGGAGATCTTGGGGTGACCAGCACTGCCCTGATGGTCTCGAGGTGCACCTGTAAGGTGCTGCTTCCTCTTGCTGCAGGCAGCTGTGGCAGGAAGGGAAGCACAGTGGCATAGCTCTGGAACTCGCCTGTTAGTACAGATTCACTCTGATTCTATCTTTGCTTTGCTTCTGCCATGGTGTGATAACATTTGACAGAAGGCTGAAGCAGATAGCAGGCTGGAGGAAGCTTTGTCACCTCAGGGAGCATCGTCAGCTGACACCTTTCAGCCTTCTGTGTTTCTCTTCAATCACTGCTTTAAAAATTTATATATTTTTTTAAGTAACAGCTCTCGCTTTTGTTAGCAGCGCAGCTGAATTATCTTTCTGCTCAAGAAATATCACTCATGTTTATATTATCCTGTTTCTCCAGAAAAACTGTGGGCTTTTTGATGTTTTTTTTTTTAATAATGAAGTACCAATAGACAGAAACAAACCGTATGCAGTGCTTGGCTGGTCTTGAAGGAAAGGTCATCTTTATTGCCTCTAAATGGAGCCAAGACTTGGAAGGCAGCAACCAGGTCAGGGGACCTTTGCTAAGGTAGTTCCAGGTGCAGAGGTATAGTCTGAACTGAAACACTGCAATTCATCTTATGTTCTGGCAATGCAAGAACGTTGTCATTTAGCAGCCAAATTAAAAACAAAAACAAATTCCTTGTGTGTGTATAAAGGCTTCCATTTCATGTGCAGAAGGGCTTGGATTTCGTTATGGTTTTGGCTGTAGAAATATTCACATGTAAAACCATTAGATGAGGGGCAGCAGGTTGGGTGTTTTTCCTTCTGTTCAATACATAGTTTTATTTCTGAGGTGAAATGAAGGCAAACTGTTTGCACGTGCACAGGTTCTTTTGATGCACAGAGAGGGACAGGATGGAACTGTAAGCCTTCCACTGAGCAGATTGTTTCTGCAAAGGAACACAACCCTTGAGAAAGGGTTGTCCTTTGCCATTTTAACCTATCATTTTCTCCAGGCTGTCGCTTGGCTCAGCTTCCTGAGAGCTCTTCACATGGCTGCCGTGTCAGCTGGTAAGACCTCACAGCTTCTGCACGAGTCTCACAGCCTTTGTAGCTGATGTTGTAAGGTAATTTGAACAGCAAGATGTACCACCAAGTTGCTGTCTAAGCCATGAGTATTGAGAACTTCAGTTTTCTGTGCAGTCTTTAAAAATTATTCATGTAACTGTTTACCTGTGTTCGGAGAATAAATAAATTCTGGTTATGTTAAGAATGGAGTGCCTATTGCTCATTTCAGATTAGCAGTTTACTTTTAATTAGTCTGCTTAGGGAAATGTAGCTTTAGTGATGTTGAAATGATGTTGAAGGCACATACATGTCTACGAAGTAATTACGTGTACTTTCCACCAGCTGCTCATGCTTCATTTCTTGTGTTATGTAACAGGGAACACTGCTATGTTTTAAGGTTTAGTTCCCAGTTGATACTGAGGTTTCCAGTCCTCAGATGTAGTTAAAGCAACCCGCTGTAACCCAGAAATTAGCTTCAGTATTTCCTGTCATATGGTTGAAAAGACTTGGGCATCTGCTTGATAATTTGTCATGTTTATTCCCATCAATGTGAATTTAATTTTAGCTTTTAAATATTTTAGTTAACATTTAAAGAGCTCTTAAACATAACTGAGTAAATTTGAACGGAACATATATTTGCCATTGTCTGGAAGGGGCTGGATACTGAGCTTTAAGATGTTTCATTATAAATCAATTATATTAAGCAGCATGGGAGATGTTAATTACAACAGCAGTATTGTAGGTAGAAGTGAAATTGCGTAGAGTCCTTTTAGTTCTCTTCAGGTGCTCCTTTGTAGGCTGTAGGAGAAATGTAAGGAGAAGACTCAGTGCGTTACTTCAACAGCTTTTGCTTTTGGAGCATCACATTCCAGTCCAAGCAGCTATGAAGCCTTGGAATAAGGCACGAAGATCTCTGCCAACATGCAGAAGTGGAATCAAACCAATGCTGCAACTTCTGAAGTAGTGGGTTTAAAAATAAGCTGCGCAAAACCAAAAATGCAAACACCTTTCCGCACTAAATAAATCTATGTGATGTCAGTTCAGTTTTATTTCTGCCGCTTAACTTCTATCGCAAATCATAGCAACACAGACCTCCCAAAGCCCAGTAAGTTTTTGTTGTCAGAGTAACAAGCTGTAGACCCACAAGGTATATTTTATCTGTGGTACCTCTCTTGGGTTCATTGCTTGCCAGTCCAAAGATGTCTGACAGCGACTGGCCAACTTCACTTCCATTTATTATAGCCATACACTGACGAATGTATTTGATGTGATTTTTTTGGCTCAGTTGTTGCTGCAAGTGTTATTCACCCTCTGAAAGCACCTAGTCCACATTTCCTGAGGTTCCTAAAAATACACATGCAATAAAAACAGTGACAGATTCTTCTAGTGTCACTCAAGCCTGATGTTTTATTTAATGTCTTTTCTTTTACCTTTACCGTGAGGTACATTTTCTTCATATCTCAGAATTAGTGTTTCCTTCAAGTGGTTCAGCTGGAGCATGAACAAATGTGCTCAGCTATGCTGTGACCAGGCAGCAGGACTCACCATGAATAATTTTTCATTCATTTGAAGCCACGGTATGTTTGCTGTTACCTTTTTTGGTGGTGCTATGCGTGGAATAGTTTGTGTGTCACCCATATATTGTCAGAATCCCATAGTTTTTCTCTACTGGCCTGTTATCTTTTTTTAAGTAGCAGTTCTTTGTTTCTGTGAATGCCCTTGAGGCAAAAAAGTGCTTTGTGCTTCTCTGGATTGCTGCAACAGAAAAGGAAAAGCCACTGAAGCATATAGTGCTAGCCTTCTTTCACAGGAATTGCTGTTATATTGACATACTGTAGCTTAGGACTTGGGATGCAACGACACCAATGCAGCCATATGATCTTTAACTACTGCCAGGAAATCTTCATAAGCAAATGCCCTCAAAGCCGTCTGTTGTGCCCTGGCCACAGTCACGATTGCTTGGAGGCAAGGAAATGAGGGCTGAGCAATCAAGAATTGCAGTTGTTGTCTTGGAACAACACTCTTTAATCAGAGGATGCTCTTTCACCTTAGGTATAGTGTAAACAGATGGAAAGGGACATTCCTGGTCTCCCACCACCCACCCTTCTCCTGGAGCCTTGCTTCCAGCTCTGCAGCATGTCCATGATTGCAGAGGCCCACATGAGGGTTTGGCTCACAAATAGGTTGGAAAACTAGTGCTATTTTTCTCTGAGATTGGTTTGCTGAAGCAGCACATGCTGCAGCTTTCCGATTGCTGGACCTGATGACACAAGTGGCAGAGGCATATGGAGTGGTGGGAAGAGGTCAGACTACTACTTTTGGCAGCAGCTGGCCAATAATATAAAAGAGATGTAACATGAAACTGCATCTAGCTAGAAATAGAAGGCAGGAAATGATAGACAGTGCATCACTCACTGCAGAATGTATGAAATGCAGAGATGATAATCCACAAACTGGGACAGACTGAGTAGATCTGGTAGGCAAAGTTTAGCAGAAAGGAATAGAGACCCAGAGGCTGTTCTCCTAAAATGTGCTCATGAAGTTTGTAGCAGAAATGAACTAGAACCTTCCGAGGGACGTGTCCATCCTGCAAGGTAGCCTGAAGTGATGTGATGTTCTGGAGTTTGTTAGACTTTTGCAGATTTTCTATTTTGGTGTTCATATTTTCAGATTAGGGTTGCGCTGGATATATGCTTTGGACTTGTTGAAAGGGCATGGGGCTGTTCTGAGCTCCAGAGGCATTGCAGTATTTTAGCAATGCTTTGGAAGCTGTGCAGGAGGTGATTGCATTGGAGGTGATTGCATTGGAGGTGATTGCATTGGAGGTATTTCAGCCTGCTGGGAAGGCTGGTGGCTTTCCTGAGCTATCACCATACTATTTCAGAAAGTGGAACTTTGTTTCTTAAAGCTGGCTTGACTTTATTAGATGCTTTTTTGTCTTGCTATGGTTTCACGTCCACTCTCATCACAAAAGGATTTCAGTATGATAGGCCCCATTGCAATACATATTGGAGCATTTTGTAGCTGCAGGATTGTGGAGGTAGGCAGGGACTGCTGGAGGCAGGTGAGGCAAAGCAGGGTCTGCAAGAGCTGGATGCCCAGGGCCGTACTTGGTGAGGGTATGGGCATCTCTGGGACGCAGGCAGCACGGCCTCTTGGGCAGTGTGTGCCCGTGTGTCATCACACTTCAAAGATGGGGAAAAGATTTTTTTACTGTATTTCAGTTTGTGCCCATCAACTCTTGTCCTGCCGTTGGGTGCTGCTGGGAAGGGGCTGGCTTTGTCTTCTGCACGTCCTCCTGTCAGGTGTCTGTGCACGTGGATAGGATTCCCCCGAGCTCTCCCTTCTCATGATTGAAACAAGCTCCAGCTTGTTCCAGCTTCTTATATATACATACGGATAGGTATATGAAACGTCGTGTAAATACATACACACCTGCACACATAGGTAAATCATACAGGTCCACCACAGGGGTGGTGGCAAGTTCTTGATGGCCAAAAGCCTAGCAGTGCTGCTGGGACTGGGGCTATTGCCCTCCAGGGCAGTGCTTCAGTCACTTCACCATACTGCGGTCTGTTTGCTTGAACTTCTGCCATCCCAAACTCACAGTAAGTGAGTGCTATACTTCCCTTGGGAGCCCTGCTCTGCTGCTAGCCCCCTACAAGTGCCCACACCCTCTCCCAGCTGAGAGCCCATCAACAGCCAGTTGGGGAGGAGTGCAGAGCATTATTTCTCCTTAGCCAGAGACTAGTACTAGGTAAGAAGGTTGCTGGCCATTAATAAATATGGCTTGAATGTTGGACAGAGGTTTTATTTTGTCTTCAGGAGTGCTAGCTTGTGTAAGAGCCTTCTAAGAATGACTCATTCTAATAGCTGAGCAGAAAGAGCAGTTTTTAGATATCATTTGCAGAATTTATTATTTACTAAGTAACATGGTTTATCCCTTCAAGTAGATTTTTTAAGAGCTTTCTAGGAGGCTAAATCCAGCTCTCTGTTCTATGAGGGCAGAGGCATTTCTGGAATAGTGTTTCATCATAAGTCACGAGATAGGCTTTTTTCCTTATGTTTCCAGGCTACTTCTGCTTTTCTGCCGTTGTCTCAGGGCAGCTTGGGGTCCAGGTGGTTGGTTTTGGGGCAGCAGTCCGTGTTGTACTGCCATCCTCCAGGTGTGCAGCTTCATCAGACACCAGACACAAGTGGTACATAGAGAGGAGCAGGTCACAGTGGGCTGATTTTGGTACCCAGTGGCAGCTCAGCCTATGCTAATAATGCCATGCACTGGATATTTTTCTGAGGTAATCTTGTTGCCCTTTTAGCAGTACTGCAGTCCAGATACACAGTTATGTATATGTACAACTATGTATCGTGAATGCGCAAAGCAAAGTTTTCCAAATGATTTCTTGGCCAAATGCAGGCAGTTTTCCCTGAAGACAGCATTGTGCATTATGTAAGATAATAACAACATCCTTGATTCCAAGCAGAATCTCAGTTTCCAAAAGGCAGTGGATAAGGAGGTACTGTGGCTTGCTGGAGTCAGAAGTCAGTCTTTCTGGCTTTGCAAAACCACTCCAGTCGCTGTGTTCCTGAACAATTTGCTTGCATTTTCAAATCAAACAAGGTTTGCATGTCAGACATGCAAATCTGAGCACAGGAAGGTGAGGATTGGCAAAGCTATAAGCAAGGGACAGCAGGATTTTGTGACAGAGTGATGTGTGTTCTGGTGATAGATGTAGGGTTACCAAACATGGGAGCCTAAGGATGGCTGTACATGAAACTTGTGAAAGTGAGTGTTTTTCTGTATTTCAGAACTCGTGCTTGATTTGTAGTCATTGATTTGCATCGGTTTGTTACAGTCATACTTGGGAAGAAAGTCAGGCTTGCAGAGCATTTGCTGCTGTTTTTTCCTCCTGGTTGTGTTAGAGATTAAACTGCTTTTTTCTGTCTGTACTACGAGGAATTCTCAGGCTTGTGCTTACCTTTTCAAAGTGTGCATTTAATTGAAATGTAAAGGAGATTCTTGTGTTACCTAACATGCAGTTTCAAACATGAATAATGATTTATTGTTTACCTTTTGAAATGTGAAGAATAACTTGTTATAAATCGTGTTTCCACTGTCACTGTAATCTGTTGAATATAGAGCTGGGCTGTGGAAGAGGGGGTTTAGTACAGAGGGATGGATTGGGGTGGAGCTGCTCAAATCTCACCTTGTAACTTAAGTTTGTACATATTCAACATAGAAAAAATAATTTCCTGTGTTTTCTTTTCTTTTTTTTTTTTTTTTTTTAGCCTTCTGTTGAGTCTTCAAGTCCAGGTAAGAATTTCTGACATTTCCTACACTTGTGGGGGAAGAGGGTATACTTCAAAAATTCTCCCTCAGGGTCTTTTCCAGTTGTAACCTAAGGCTGTGGTCTGATGAGTTCAGGGTAAGCATGGAGTCAAAGGCACTGTGTGCTCACAGTCATGAGATAACACCATTGCTGTATGGTCTTATACACAAAAGCAGCAAGGAAAGCAGTATTTCTTTCCCTCTAGGCTTGCTAAGAATGAGGAGTTTCATGCCTTCTGCTTTTAAAACTGGTTATTTCCTGATATTTTGGGGTCCCAGAGTTCCTGGTATTTGGTAATCAGCTGAAACATAAACTATGAATCTATTTTTTATAGCTTGATACTGCTCTAGTTAGTGATGTTTATTTCAGAGGATTTGGGCATCCTTCTGGTGGAAAAGCTTTCCAGTAATGACTTCAGCTGGACTGCTGTTGTCTCTGGAGCTCTTGCTTCTTTTGGAGAAACCATCAATCACTTACACACCTCCAGGTACAAAGCAGAGCTAGCCCTAGCCCTCCCTCTTGTGCCCATACTGGTGGTATCGTCTTTGAGCTTTCCAAAATGAAATACAAGTTCATGGAGACGATGGTAAAATGTGAGCAGAGCTAGAATGAGAACTCAGGTATTGCTGAATTACACTGAATGCTGCCTCTGCCAAACCCTTCATTCATTCATTTTTCACTGTCACAAAACGTAACCACATTGTTCTGCACAAAACTGGCAAGAAAAACACATAGGGAAAATAGCTAAGAGTTTGGCATCGGAAATAGAATCCATATAATTGTGAAGCTTATTTGAGGTTTACATTTTGGAAGAGTCGTCAGATTGTCTTTGTAGCTGTAAACAGGAAAGCTTGCAAGGTATCAAGGAAACAACTGTCCTGAGTTTATATTTGGAGTGTGACTACTCCCAGTAGAACTCCTGGTGCAAACAGATTGATGATTATGTAGGAAATAAATCTTTAAACCCAGAACATTTTACAGATGTTTAAGTAGGGACCCGATGTGCAGTGCTGTCGCAGGGCAGGAGGTGGCTGCTCAGTGCTCTCCCCAGTCTTTCTTCCACGAGCACCCAAAGGACGGCTTCTGCTGCCCTCTGAGCAGTGCTGCTGGCTTTCCCTAGATAAACGGGTGAGGGATTTTGAAGATATTTTAATTTCTCAGTTTAATTTGAATATTTAAGCATCACCAAAATAAAAATATATTAAAAAGACCTAAACTCTAACTAAAAAAAATTCTTTAAAATGTTTTCCATCAGGAGGTTCAGCAACATCTGATGACCATGAATTTGATCCATCAGCTGATATGCTGGTGCATGACTTTGATGATGAACGGACATTAGAAGAGGAGGAAATGATGGAAGGAGACAGAAACTTCAATTCTGAAATAGAGGATCTTAACAGGGTAGGTAGCATTAAGTAGTCATAGAACATAATTACAGCCCACAGTCTTAAGCAAAACACGTGCAGGTTTTTTTCCCTAATATTTGGGATTAAAACAAACCAAACCGCCCCTAACACACTAATAAGCAAATAACATAGATGGGGAAAAGGGGCTGAGCTAAATATGCAGTTCCCAAAAGTTGGGAGGAGGGAACTGCTACATAAATACTGAATAATGCATAACACTGGGCTTGTTTAGTTTCTTCTTGCATAAATGTGCTGGGATGTGATTTGCCTTTTAGAGCTAATAGGAGGCAAAGTGCGCTCCGCCTAAACTTGTGTCTTCCAGTCGTACTGTTTGCTAGAACATGTGCACTTGATCAGTGCATGTAGATTTTGATTTTATAAGATCTGGTAATTTTGCAATCCTTCTGCTGTTCTATACAAACATTCATTCCTATAATCCTGCAGTGGGGAAGATAGGAGTACCTTCCTTTTTTAAGGTGGAGAAAACAGAGATGTAGATAAAGTGATTTGCTCAATGCAAAAAGTTGTCAGCAGGGCTCGGCGTGGAACTCCCACATACTGATAGTAGTGATAAACTCATTGTAAAATATGTGTCTTAAGAAATAATTGCCTGTGAGATTTATTTGGCGTTTTGAGGTTATGCTGTCACTTACGTACTGCTTTAAATTATTTCTTAGCCAGGAATCATGTTCTTAAACTACAATCCGGGTTCATTATCAATGCAAAGTAATGTAGATACTGTCTGTGACCTCCCTGGCTGAAAAGGCTGCTGGAATAGATATTAATGGTTTTTAAATGCCTGTTTGATGTACAAATCCTGTTTAGCATAAGTGATCTTACCAGTATAGCATTAAATTAATAGGGTACGTTTATTCTGCATTTTGGATGTAAATGATGATTTATTTCTGGTGATTCCACATTTGATATTAAACGGTAAACATAAATAAATTGCATGCGAATTAAATATTTAGATTAAGTGGGAAATGGAGCTCCACGAGTATCATATTTTTAAGTTCAAAATGTGTGTTTTTCCTCATAATTTGTGAGGAGCCAACATCTGGCTGTGTAATCCTACCACCACGTCACACTGCTTTGCTTGTAAGCGTACGTCAGCAATCAGAGCATTCCCTCATGTCCTGGCTGCGGGCACTGCAGGCTTCTGCTTTCTGCACGTCTGTGACAGGACAGCGACTGGTGTTGTAACTGAGCTCCTGTGCTGCTCATCTCTGGAGGACACCATCCCAGACCGGCACAGTGACATCAGCCATTTGTGGGAGTGTTGAAAGTAGAGCTTCTACTGCCTTTCAGATGCTTTCACTCCAGCAGGATTTCTTCTTGTGGGATGGCAGGCCGCGCATCAAAGCTTGCTTCTCTCTCCTCTCTTGTCCTTCTCTTTTCATGCCTTTTCTTAAACGTGGATGATAGACAGCCTAGGTCTCAACACTACTGGCAAAACAAGTGCTATCCTGTCTTTTCCTTTCCCCAGACACTTACATGTATTGCTTCAGATTTCCCCAGGCTGTGAATGTGCCAGATTTCCTTGCTCAGCTCCTTCGGAGGTGAGATGGCAGTCCAGTTTTACAGAAGCACCTCACTGGTTTAACCAGAAAACTACACATTCCTTGGAGGATAAGAATCTTTTCTACTCACTGTTTGAAGCTCCGTAATCCTGCTTTGTCCCTAGGAACAGCCATAGCAGATCTGTCCAGAGTCCTGCTTGCACTGTCCTGGCAGCAGTGCATGGCCAGGCCCCAGCATGCTGCAGAGAGGCACTTTTCTCCTCTCCCCCTGGATCCCACTTCTCAGGAGGGCTTCTGGGTTTCTTTAATGTTGTACAACAGCATCCTGGTCTCTTTAAATGAGAGACCCATGTGTGGAGGCACACAGTGTTTCTCCCAGATATTCTCCCAGCCTCTGGCAGGGTACAGCTCAGGCACGTAGAGAACAGATGGTGTCTTCCTGTAATGCCTCTGTTTTTTTCCCCTTCCATGGATTTGTCCATTTGATTTCTAACCTCTGTAAACTTTGTGTCCATGGGGCATGTGGCAGTGTTGCATAGTTCATTTGGTGTGAGATATATGTTTGGTTTTTACCAAGTGTGTTTTGTGTTCGTTTCAGTCGTTGCCCCTGAGCTCTTCATTTAGAAGAGTGTAGTTGTTTCTCTTGCTCTTCTCTGTGCTCCTCCTTATGATGCAGTTCTCTGTTACACCGCTCCTCCTCACCTACCTCTACTCCAGATACATGATTTATAACCCATTTCTCATTACTAAACATCTCCCACATGAGAAATTTCTATGCCATTGATCATCCATGTTACTTTTTTTACCTCTGTTTCTGCTCTGTCCCAAAACAACACAGGACTCACAACTGTGGTACCAAAAGTGTTGCATCTTTGAGAGTTGCTGACACTCAGAGCTTTTTGGACTGTCAAGGACTATGTCAGGGCTCTACCTAGGATTCCAAATACAGCACGACTTTCCTCTAACATGGAGTAATTCACCGGTTGCATAAATCACACCTATCTACAACCCATAGTAAAGTTATTTCTAGTTCTGGATCTGTACTTTCAAACAGGATGATGATGATGAAAGTTTTGCTCTCAAAAATACACTGGAGGACATAAGTTTGGATTTCTATGACAGCTGTACTGTAAGGTTTTAATTATGGTCGCAGTCCTGTCATGTTGTCCGCATGTGTAAAACACGAATTCCTCACTTCTGAGAGTTCACTGCATAAAATACAAGAAATTAAGAGGGAGAATGAGGAGATCAAGTGCCACATGCTCACGTCTGTGTATATAGCTGAACTGAAGACTGGGCCAGTAAGTGGCTGAAAGGCTTAGTACTTTAAAGTAACACAAAATACGTAGACGAGGAGTGCAGGTAACCCCTGTGTACCGCTGTTGTTACACAGCAGAACTAACTACTACTACTTGCCTTTTGTAAAAGGTACTGATGTGTAGATGAATTAAGCTCTTAGGAGAGGAGTTCAATGGCAGAAGCGTGGGGCCAGCAGTAAACTAATAAACTGATCATCAGCCAAGGCTTGCATTACATCCTGAGAAATGGCGTTTGGAGCAGCTGTACGCACCTCTGAATGGTGAACAAGGGATTTGATCTCGTGAGAGAGGTGATTTTTAAATGCTCTTAGAAAATCCTCTAGGGATGCCATATCCTGCCCCTAAAGGAAGGATCCTGAGGTATTGAAAGTACTGAAGTAACTCATTTACGGACCTGACAATTAATAATTTGTGTTAATAAAATGGATGCAATCGATAACAGTTTGGGAGCCACTAAACTTGAGGTCTGTCGGTATCTTCTGAAGTATCTCTTCAGAACAGGCCAGAATTCTACATGTAAAGATTTTTAAACAACTGCATATTTCAGTAGATTTTCTTCCCAAGTATGTTTGCTTTTGTAGACAACAACATTAAACACTTTTTGATTTTAAATGAGGAAATATGTATGTATCTGTGAGCGGTGCTGTCTTCGCCTGGATGTCAGCTGACCCTGAAGATAAAGTCATCCATTAACCCCCATCCAACCCCTCAATTTCATTTTGTATTTCTCCTTTGGGGAGAGATACAGTGATGGTGAGGTGCATTTTTTGTGTTATTTTGTGTAAGCTAAGGTTGTAAGGGTGTGTGGCACTGTTCCTATGGAACAATTCCCCAGACAACTCCATGTTCAAGCCCTGCTCTGCAAGTTCTGCTGACTCACATTTTCTCTATTTTTTCTTTTTTAATAAATAAGCACAAAATACTATACATTTTTTCAGTAGTTTTTGGGCAGCAAATGCAATATTTATATCAATTTATACTCCAGATTGCTCTGTATATGTACTGAAAAGTTTGTGATGTGTAGACCACGGGACATACTTGACAGCCAGAATAATGCATTCAAATAATCTTGGAGGTGTTCAAGACCAGGTTGGATGGGGCCCTGGGCAGCCTGGTCTAGTAGCAGATTTGGAGGTTGGTGGCCCTGCCTGTGGCAGGGTGTCAGAACTTGATGATCCTTGGGGTCCCTTCCAACCCAAGCCATTCGATGATTCTGTGCATCTCTGCCACACTCTGTCTCAAGGTCATCTTAGAGCAGGCTGCAGGGTGCCCTGTTGCATGGCTGGTTAGAAATCAGATTCCTCCTAGGAGCCAGTGGCAAGCTTCATCTGATGCTGAAATGGGTGACACCCACATTTCGGTCCCGTGATAAATGCATGCCTTGTCATTTCATA
Source organism: Chrysolophus pictus (assembly GCA_037305975.1). Classification (NCBI taxonomy): domain Eukaryota; kingdom Metazoa; phylum Chordata; class Aves; order Galliformes; family Phasianidae; genus Chrysolophus; species Chrysolophus pictus. The sequence goes on from CM074583.1 coordinate 28,424,547, forward strand.
GGCATGGATTCATCCCAGGATCGTAGCTACGTAACCAGATGTAACTGCCATGTGACAGTGCTTGTGTTTTGGTCAGATAGTAGGCAAACACCAAGAAGGGCAATGGGCTGTACAGCCCCCTGGTGCCTTTTTAATGAACTTTGTGGTCCCGCTGAGAGTTTGTGATGCAAGAGTTCTACTGTAAGCCTATAAAGGATTAGGAAATAAAATATTCTGTTGTGTAAAAGGCCACACGTTTTTCCTAGGAGCCAAAACTTCTGACTGTCTATTCATTTTAGAGAAGCTATTCTTAGTATACCTGGTCATCAATTATCTGTTCTTGAAATGTTTAAAAACCTTTAAGCTGTAGAGCAGATGTGGGATCTGAAGTACTTTGGTTAAATCTCCAACTTTGTTTGGATGTTTATCAGGAAAGCGATATGCCAATCCAGGAGCTGCTTAGCCTTTATGGCTATGATGGCACCATTCCACTCCAAGAAGATGATGATGATGAAGATGAGGAAGAGGAAGAGGAGGAGGGAGAAGATGATGATGATGTTGATAACGATGACAACAGTGGCTGCAGTGGTGAAAACAAAGTAAGTATTCATGCCAGTTTACAACTGATTTTCATACAGCTGTTCTTATGTAGACAAGCATTCAAAGTGCCAGATCACAGCAGAAGTAAATCATCATACAGCTGATTTCAGATGCTCTATGTACTGAAGTCTAACAGTTATTTTTAATTACCCTTCTATATTTCTCTTAATTACTCTGCATTTAATCTGCATCATGCCAAACTCCTGCTGAGGCAAATTAGAGTGCGTGTATACACACAGCATCATGTCAGAAGGGATTATGCTGTCCTTCAGAAATACTGTCTGGTTTAAAAACTGGAATTTTAAATGCCTGAAGGTCCCTTTGTGGATGTGGCTGAATGCTTGTTTCAAGATGAAAGCTGATCTACCGAAACTGTGCAGTGCAGTGTGGAGTTGCAGTAACCTCCAATGCTCACAGATGCATCTTTAAATTCAAGTCTTCTAACTTCAGATTTTTAAATTATTTCAGCCTGGCAGTAATTAGGCTGCTTGCATTTAAATTGTTAATTAAATCTAATGCTTCAAATACCTTCACGGAATGTAAAGTTATGAACTTAGAGTCTTTAGAATCCTGTCCTGTGTGCTCTTAAAACAAATTATCTGATTATAGAAGGGTCTTTTCTACTTATATGTGTCATATGTATTTGTACTAATCCTATCTTGTCATGGGTACAGCTATAGCTTCTCCGTTACTGGTGCTGCTCAGAGTTGCTTCCTGAATACCATTAAAATATGGAAACCTTTGTACTGTCAGTAACAAAAAAAAAAACCCATAGGCATTAATGGAAGTCAAATTACCTAATCTGGATTTAAAATGAATGCATTTTCTTCCTTGACATTTACCCATTTCAGAATGTCTGGAATGAGACAGAAAGGTGAGGAATGACATGCTCGATTCCAAAAGTGCTGTAAAATACTGTTTGCATGTTTGCTGAATAGTTCAAAAAGAAGAAAATTACATAGTTGTATTGCATTAGGAGGGCTTCAAGAAGCTAGAGATGGGGAGAAACTTACATAACAGGAATATGCAAAATTAAAGTAAGACACAAAAGCGTTTGATTTTGTTGTGCACAGCAGTGTTCACAAAGTCCCACTTCCTTCTTATGCCTTTGCTTCTTAATTACTTCCTGACAAAACTGCCATTTTCTGTGTTTTCCCGGCCTCCTCTGTAGTTCTCCAGTTCTGTTACTAGTTGGTTTAAGGTACCACCTGTCTTTTCTCTGAAGTGCATGGCTTCCCTGTGTCTGTCATTGCTGAGATGTTAGGGGGACTCTTTGCAGTATGCTGCAGAAGAGCAGACATTCGTGCAGCAGCAGACCAGGTGGGGTAAGCAGAGCCCTGCCAGCAGCTCGGCCTGATTGCAGCCGTGTGCCTGCATTTGAACAGCAAGTCTGTGTTGAGTTGCTCAGCCCCAGCTTGAGTAGGGATGGAACAAAGGTGATAAGGAAGATTGGGCACAAAGAGCACTGGCCAGCCTGTCAGGGTGTTGTGCCTTGGGCTGCAAGAATGAGTGCTCTAGAATTACTCACATGCTTTTAGCAGAGAGGCAGTAAAATACATCTGTGGGGGTGGAATCGTTTTATAAATCATTCAGGCTTTCTCTGTGAGTGCACATCTTTCTACAGCTTATTTAGCTATACTGCACTTAGCTGTTTTCTATTTTTAAGCTGATTTAAGCTGCACATGTGATTACACTGTGATGCTGTTAAAGGTACACGTAAACATGTGTTGTGCCCTATGCCTGTGTCAGAGCAAGCAAGCAGGAGTGCTTTCAACAGTCATAAAACCCAGACACAATCCGGACAACACACACCATAGAAATCTAAAGTATTTTTTAACCATTATCATCTTATTCTTCACTAATTATAACAATTGCCATTGTTGTTGTGACTTCTTTTCTAATAAAGAAACTGGTTCTTGTTTTTTGACCTTTCGGTGGCTGGATGTACAAACACACAGCATGTCGAGCTGACCGATTCCTGTTGGGTAGAACCACACTGTTGACATTTATTTTTGTGGAACGTACAGTTTCTATTTGACTGAGAAAAGTATCTTTGTAATGCTCTTTGTACTGAAAAATTGCAAGGAAGGGCTTTGAAGACTGAGGTAAAATGTGAAGTTAAATGAAATTAGATGAAAACCACAAGGATTTGCTTGACTCATTGTAAAGCTAGACATGGTATTCAGCTGTGCTTCATGTTTCTGATCTGTGTGTTAGAATTCGAGTGCTAAATCTGATCTGCTTAAAGTCGTGGTCAATAAAGAACACAATGTGCTTACGTCTTTGTTATGGCTCGGTGTGGACAGACCACACCCTGTACAACAGCCACTTGAAGTCAGATAGATAATGGGTATTATTTGGTTTGATAAGTAGACAATTTTGGAAAAAATATTGCCAAATAATGTTTCTCACACACAAGGTATAGCTGACCTCCTCTTTGTTTCTTTATATTTCAGGAGGAGACCATCAAGGATTCATCAGGTCAGGAAGATGAGACACAGTCATCTAATGACGACCCAGCACCATCAGTTGCTTCTCAAGATCCACAGGAGTTGATTCGCCCTCGCCGATGTAAATATTTCGATACAAGTACGTACAGCTTAGCACTAAGCACAGCTATCTCAAGATGATTCATTTTTTGCTTACAGACTGCTTAGTAAGTTAACCAGTATTCTGGTTCTAAAGTATGCATCCAGATACCTGCAGACGTGTGTTTGTTCTCTTAGCACTGGTTTTGATTACCATTACACTCAGTGGGCAACCAGAAATTCTTATTGTTAGCTGAACACTACAGCTTCTCCCCAGATAAGGTGTTCTCTGTAAGAGCAGATACTCTCTTCTTAAAGGATTAATTTGTGGAAAAATGTTTTGAAAAACCTTCTCAAACAGCGTAGCTCCTTTTGTTCCATGACACTCACATACTGGCTTGTACAGGTGTGCCCTTCAGGAAAAGATCCTTACATGCAGAATCCAGGTGCAGTAAACTGCTTCGGAGACTGATTTGTACAGTGAGGAATGTGGTCTAACAAATACTTCTCTATGGAATCCATAGCCTGTATGCTGCTATGCTGTGTGAAGGCAGCATTCAGCAGGGAATCAGCAGCACCTGCCTGTTCCGTGTGGTATTACCTTCATGTTGGAGCTCTGGCTGCCTGCTCTCGCTCAGGACTGCATTATTTTAATCCAAAACCATCAAGGAACCTCAGCATGTAGCTATGCAGAGGGTTGCAAATATCTTAAATGAGCTCTTATTTTTAGACTTTAGGATGACATACATGTATTGCACTAGCTTTGGAGTTTTTACAGCGTTCAGCTATATGTAAAATATAATTTGATGTCTAAATCATTTTAGTGCTAATGTTCTCACTTGCTATATATGGAATAGGTATTGTGGTTGCTTTTGCTTCATTGTGAATGGCACCTACCCCATATCATAGGGCCTAAAATTGTTGTCAGCCCTTATCCTAAGTAATTTGATTGAAGAACTGCTTTACATCTCTGAGCAAAACATCCAAGCCTACTAAATCCCAGTGAAGCTGACAGAAGCATGCTTGTGAATTTCTTGTGTGTTATGCTGTAGTTTACCTTAAATTCAGTGGCAGCTGCTGTAAGGGAGAGAGTATGGCAGCAACAAAGCAGGGAGCTCATCAAAAATGGGGTTGAAGTCCACATGTGGATGCTGAATGTGCATGCAGGAATACTTTCAGGATGTAACTGCGTGTAGTAAATGTGGATCATCTCAACTGCTTTGCAGCTGAGTGAGGGAAAACAGACTGTTATTAGGAAGGACTGAAACTGATGGATGTATTCACTCGTGCCTTCACTTTTCATAGCCTGCTGTGTATATCTCAAGCCGTTCTAAACACATACATTGGGTGGGTCATTTTTAAGGCAGTCACTGCTGGAGCATTTAGCAGTGCCAGCCGGCCTGCCTTCCGTGCTTCTGTGGTGTGAGATAAGGTGGCAGGGAGGCAGAGCGGGGCTGCAGCACTGCCTGTGTCCACCCCTCACCCCACGGCACTCCTGATGGCTGGCTGCAGCCCCAGCACTGCCCCAGTATGGCTGTGTGTACATGTTGGCTCATTTCTCCTAGACAGCGAAATAGAAGAGGAGTCTGAAGAAGATGAAGATTATATTCCCTCAGAGGACTGGAAAAAGGTAAATATTAAGGTCGGTTATCAAACTCGATGTTCTGTGAATAATGAGCTGAGCTGCTACCTAGTAACTTTGATCTATAGATCTCATAACTTCTTTTTTTTTCCTCAACAAATATGATTGTTTTTGTATTAATAATGTTAAAGACCTCCCCAGAAAATGAAAAATGCATTTATCTGTAATCTGCTTATTTACAGATTTGTTTTAGATTTTGAGCAATGAAAGCTTTAAGAGAGAAAGGATCATACAGACATATTTTCACTTGCTAACAAAAAACTGCAAGGCTGTGGTTGCTTAACTTTTTGTGTCTGTTATTTCAAAACAGGAAATCATGGTGGGCTCTATGTTTCAAGCTGAAATTCCAGCTGGCATATGCAGATACAAAGAGAATGAAAAAGGTGAGACTCAACAATGTTACTACTGTCACTGTGTGTCAGCTCATTTTCTAGTGGGAAAAAATAACAGATATGTTGGACTCACATCACATGTCTTGCGGAATGTAACAGCTCTTTCAAATGAAGAATAGAACCATCATCTCAAACTGTAGCTCATCGTATACTTCAACACCAGAGCTTGAGACTTGGAAGGGGAAAAGAAAGGTGATGTTGCTGTCCTACTGAGTCCTTGCATTCTAAGCAAACTTTGTTGACCCAAACTTTTTTTATCAGTTATGTTAACCTCTTTGCCTGGTTTGTTCTGTTTCTGTGAAATGGATAGTAAAGAAATTATGCTGCTGGATTAACCTGTTAAAGAGGTGAAATGTCACCAGCAGCTTTGTTTTCACATTTTACAACTCTTCAATCAGCATTAAAGAACTTCTTGTTCTACTATTTGAGTGTTTTCCAGGAGCTCTTTTCCTCTTACAAGCACAGCCTTTGGCTGTATGCTGTCAATACAATGAAACAAGGAAAGGCAGACACACATAAACCTAGCCTGAGCTTAAAAGCAGGAATTTCCCTGCTTGCTCAACCCATTACCAAGAATTTGTTCACGCTGCAGGTTGGTTTGAGACTGCAGCTTTTATATGTTAGTTTTAAACTAACCAGCAGAAATCTCAGTGCAGCCTCAGAAGCTGAGAACATACACAACTGGTGACAGTCTTGCTCCACGTGCCAGGTTGCTGTAGCTGTGCTGCAGCCAGAAAATGGAAATGTGGTCACTCCTGGTCTTGGCCAAGAACAGGCCAACACTGAGGCTGACCCAGCTCTGGGCTTGGTAGCCAGAGAAACTGAAAAGAATGTAGTTTAAAACCAAGCGAGAAGTCAGGAGCTTCCATGAAAATGGGAAAACTGTAAATTAGAAAATACAAATACATTAAACACAACTTTTTAGCTGTGAGGAAGTTGCTCCTTGCGTGCTTTCCTGCTACTATCTAAAAATAGAGTTGGAGTTACGTATTTACCTGGGATGTGACAAATTATGCTTTATGGATTGGTCACCTGCTCTCTCTCGTGTTTACTCAGCTCTGAATGGCTTCTGGCCTCCAGCAATAAAAAAAGGGCTATTTTATGCATTGCACTAAAGTAAAACAGTTTCTTATAGCCTTGCACACGGCTCTGTGCAGGATGCAGAATCTATGTCATGGGCTAAAACTGTTAAGGAGGAAAGTTAAATTTTCACCAGTGTTCTCGGGTTGTTGTAGTTCCGTGTACCAGCAAGAAGTTATCTGTAGCCACTTCTTTTCTTTTTCTGTGTTTTAAATCTTGTTGCCAGGACTCCAGCTGGAATATGAATGTAACTTAGTTAAAGAGTTGAAAAATAAATATCTGGGACTGTATGTTGAGTAATTTCATGCACATATCCCATCTTCTTTCTCGTTCTTTAAGAAGTCTAGTCCTCTTGGATCTCCCCTATAAACAAATGCACAGAAGTCCTAGCACTTAAGATGAACCACCTTGCTGTTTGACTGCTCTGACATGCTCTTCTGAGGAAGGATGAGCTGAGTGTGCTGCATGAAGCTAATGGCTCTGGACTGTGCCTGGAGGACTAGCAGCTGCTCTTAGAGGATTTCAACCAACAGAATTCAAAGATGTGCTTTCAGAAGGCTTTGTTTCTCTTCTGAAATAGTTTACTTTGCTGCCATCAGCAAAACTGCGCTGCTTAAATAGAAGAAGGGTAGGGTGGGGAGTTGTGGGCTCTGGTTCTGCTGCCTTGTGATTAAGTAGTGTCTGTCAGGAGGACACACTGGTGGAATTGGTGGAGTTTCATGTATGAGTCCTAGAATCCAGAGCAGAAATTGAAAGACAGTGTAAGGTGTAGTGTGTTACTCACAGAATCATGTTTGTGAGCTGATCTTTCACCTGCCCTGAGGTATGGATTGATGCTGGTGCTCTGAGGTTCCATCGATGATAGTTTTACAGGAGAGAATAAGCTTTATATTGCTGTTTCAGCTTGCTTCTCTTTTTCCTCTGCTTACTTCAGTGTACGAGAACGACGACCAGCTGTTGTGGAATCCTGATGTCTTACCAGAAGATAAAGTGATTGAGTTCCTAAATGAGGCATCACGGCGCACGGGTGATGAGAAGGGTCTGGATGCCATTCCTGAGGGATCACATATTAAGGACAATGAGCAGGTATATAACAAGAGGTGGCATTTTTAGTTTAGTATTACAGAATGAATTATCCCTGTATTTTATTTTAATCCCAACAATTAAAATTGAGCTTGAAACGGCTTATTTGTTCCTTTTGGAAATACAAATATGAAGGTTTTTTTTCTTCTCAACAAATTTTGAACCTCTGACTTTGACTTAACCTTGCTTTAGGCATCAGCACATAGTTTTAGGTGTAAGTAATTGTGCATAAGTGAGTTCTTTCAATTACAGTTTTTCTGAAGCTTCATGAATTTTCTTTAAAAAAATAAATTTTAAAAATGTATGCAGTGGGTAAAAATGGGTTGAAATATTTCACTTGACTCTATGCTTGGTTGTGTAGTTAAGAGCTATGGAAATTTAACCAGGAAATAGTCATTGTGCTGTCTTAAATTGTAATATGGTCCTTCAAAAAGTTTATTTTTCACCTTTTCTGAAATAAGTCTCAATGATTTATGAAAGATCTTTCTGTGGCACAGCACGAAATCAGTGTTATTTAGAATATTAAATGTATGTCTTTTTGTCTTTGCAGGCGTTGTATGAACTGGTTAAGTGCAATTTTGATACTGAGGAATCTTTACGAAGGCTGAGGTTTAATGTGAAGGCAGCCAGAGGTGAGCACACAAACTGCTCGAGCTCTTACAGTGTTACCTCTCCTTTTGCTGTGTGGTATCGCACGCACAGCTGTCCTGTTACAGTGTGACTTGTGCAAGCATGATGCATCAGTGTTCATGAATCTGTGAATCTGTTCTCTAAGAGAAGGAAATTAGCAGCTGTAGTATAACCAAGTACATCCTTAAAGAGAGCAAGTAAATTAGCTGTTAATTAAGCTTAATATTTGTATTTGTCACTTTAATAGCGAGTTAAAATTTAAAATGACTTCTTAGCAACTGCACCGTGCATTTCTTCAGCATTCCATTCTTTGTTCTTAGACCTCTACAGTTATTAAAGTCAATGGAACAAACATGAATAAAATCACATAACTCATAGTTCTAGCTAAAGGAGAACGGGTGTCTACACCTTTTATTGAGAAAGTATGCCACTAAGAAGACCTCAGTCATGAAGTTCTCTTTGGAGACCGAAGCATTTGCTGTTTTATTATTGGTCTTTGTACTCATTACAGCAATAGCTTCTTCCAAGTAGCAGGGACTGTCCCAGGTCTGTAGGCAGTGCACTTCTGTGTGCTGTGCTCCCTGCAGTCCTGGGTGCTGTGTGAGGGCAGCAGCTGTCTGAGCCCTCCTTCTCCCTGCCTGCTCACTGTCCCCAGCTGGCAGGACTGCTGGCTGGTGATGGCCCTGCCAACACGCTGCTTCAGCCAGCCAGCATTTCCCAGCTCCCAACTGGAAGGGAGAATCTTCCTTTTTGTAGTGGTAAGCTAGATTTTTGGAGGTGGTTCTCATTAGTTTGCAGATGGTGTAATAGACTTGAATGCCACATGAGTTTTCTGTCACTTAAGTTTTCTGTTATTGACCAAATGCTTTTATGTTAAGTGTTTTCATTATTGCATTTCCTTGCTTTAGAAGAATTATCTGTTTGGACAGAAGAAGAATGTAGGAACTTTGAACAAGGGCTGAAAGTCTATGGCAAGGATTTTCATGTCATTCAGGCAAATAAGGTATGTGCTGATTTTAAGCGTCGTTCTTGCTTTTTCTTTTGGCACATGGAATCATCAAAATGCTCACAGCACCTCTTTCCTAGGTACGAACAAGATCAGTTGGTGAGTGCGTAGCATTTTATTACATGTGGAAGAAATCAGAGCGCTATGATTTCTTTGCACAACAGACGAGATTTGGAAAGAAGAAATACAATCTTCATCCCGGCGTAACGTAAGATGTGCATCATTCTCCTGTGCTTTTACGTGCTGGATCTAAACTGTTCTTTTGTACTGCTCTGACTCTGAGATGGAGGGACAGACTGGTGACGCCACAGTCCCAGGTTGCAGTGGGAAAAAAGCCAAAGAAAAGCATACCAGTGTGTATCATGTAATTCCCAAAATACATTTGTTGGGAGTTAGGCCAGCAGTTTGCATTGAACAGCTCTTTCATGGAATGTGTTTTTTGGTTCAGTGTTTCACAAATGTAACATTTCTGCAAATAGGGATCACAGAATGGCCTGGGTTAAAAAGGACCACAATGATCACATAGTTTCAACCCCCCTGCTATGTGCAGGGTCGGCAGCCAGCAGACCAGGCTGCCCAGAGCCACATCCAGCCTGGCCTTGAATGCCTGCAGGGACAGGGTATCCACATTTTCATGAGAGAATGTGTCGTTTTGCTTTAAATACATTTTTTGCGCTAAGGCATTAGTCACGAATTTCAGCTGGGATTTTTGAAGTATATTGTTTGGCCAAAACTATACCCTATCATAGGGCTTTTTTCACTATGCATCCCCCCAGCTTTCTTAGAGTTATCTATTCTTCCTGCTTATTAATACCAGTGTTTCTGTGAACATTGTAGAGCTACGTGCTGGACCACCAAAGTGAAACTGCAGTACATTCTCTGATTATTGTGTTAGGGAAGGGTGCCTTCCTTCCTTCCTTGTCGCTCACGCACCCAACACAGTAAATTTTTTTGCACATGCTGAACTTGCTTTCTCTCTTCTGTAGAGATTACATGGACCGCCTCCTAGATGAAAGTGAAAGTGCAGCCTCCAGCAGAGCTCCGTCCCCTCCGCCCACAGCCTCCAACAGCAGCACCAGCCAGTCTGAGCGAGAGGACAGCACCACCAGCAGCAGCAACCAGAACGGTGAGTGCCCACAGCAGAGATGCAGAGCTCACATACTGGGATAAGTGATCATTGCTGCCCTGGGGAAGAGTTCCATGCAGGACATTCAAAGCACAGTGCTTGCCCCATGAACACAGTTTGGTGTAGGGCAGCAAAGGGAGGTAGGAGTGGGAAAAGGGTCGGGGCATCATCACTTATCAGGGAGAAGAACCTTAAAAGTGAGGATCAGGTGCTCTGAAGGATCCGGGGTAAAAGCTGTTGCAAGGAAGGAGGTCAGTGTTGAACGGGGCTGGAAGACTGGAAGCTCCAGTACCTGCATAGATGGGGACAATTCACCTGCAGCTGTAGTGGGGGTGGCTTCTGGGATGTGGCTTTGGCTGCTGTTGCTTCTAAGGGCAGAGGATATGAACCCAGTATTGACCTTTGTGTTCTGTGGGCTTCTGCATTATTGTTCTGTGCATTTATTCTGCTGCTGCTTCTGCTGCTTCTGTTCTTATTTCTTACGGTGTGTCTCTACCACAGGGCTGTCTGCTAATGGGCCGGGAGAGATACCAAGTAAGGATGAAGCAAAACCAGAAGGACTGCACGTCAACGGACCTACTGGTGGCAAGAAAACCCCTCACACAGATCTGGATACAAATGGGTATGAAACTGAAAGTCTTTCCCTTGACCCCAAAGTTGCTCATTCAACTTCAAAAAGTGAAAATGATTTTGAAGAAAAAAATGAAAGACCTCTAAAAAGAAGAAGAATTAATAGCAATGGTAAAGAGAGCCCTGGTTCGTCAGAGTTCTTCCAAGAAGCAAACTCCCATGGGAAGCTGGAAGAGCTGGAAACATTGGATGACTGAATAATAGGAGCAGATTTTATTCCTTGGAGTAAATCTTGGGTGTCTAAAATTTTCAGGGTTGATGGGTTACCTTGCAGAATCCAGTTCCATAAAACACTGCTGAGATTTTTCTAATAGCTTCTGGTCAGCTCCGCAGATCTGCTTCTTTGGTTGCGTCAGTGCTGAAAAGCAGCAGCAGAATATTCTGTTCCTGAGGTGCCAGCTGCAGCTCTGGGAACACGGAGGCACTTAGGAGCATTTGAGAAACAAATCAGTGATTTTCTGTAAAAATGCTTCCAGCCAGCAGGAAATTGGGTGTAAGTTGATCTGAGCATTGCACAGGTGAACAAAGCAGGGGCTGGTTACAATTTCTGATCGTTGGGGGAAGTTAAAACGAATCCCAAATCCCAAGACATGCACAGAGTAGGCACAGAGACTCCTAACAGAGAGCAGCACGTGTCACCTGGCTGGTAAGGAACCCGCATGAATCCTGAAAGTTACGAGCACAACTATTTTTATATATAGAAGTTTTAAAAGGTAAATAAACCAGGTCAGGTTTGTCTATGTAAAATTGTTGACATCAATGATGTCTTTCCATATTCTTATCTGGGCTAAAGAAATACATTCTGTATTTTTCCAGATTTCTTTGTAGCCTTTGAAAGATTTTTACAGTACTTAACGTCTTGATCAAACTGTCCTTTCTTAAAACAAAAGCTTGTATAATTTTCTTAGCTTGTACAGTTGGTAAACTTTTATGAGAGAATTGATATCCTGAGTCTGATGTCAGCTTCATTTTATTTTGCTGAAGTCTTTTCTAAGAAAAAGAAAAAAAAAAAACAACCACAAAAAAAAAAAGAAGCCAAACCAAACCAACTGACCTAGAAAAAAACGCTTCTCAGGCACCAACGTGGTGTTGTCTTCTCTCAAGCAGTAAGTCACGAACATCAAGAATGGTTAGAAGTCATTTGATTTTAAAAACATGCTTTTTCTTACTTGTTTTTTGACAGCAACGCGAAGGATTTGTTAGGCACGGCGCTCGCCTTGCACAAGTTCTTTTGCTTTCCTTATACATTTTCTCCTTTTATTTTGAGCTCGGATGAATTTCGTGTCAGCCACACGCTGCAGTTTGCCACACCGTGGTCACTGAGATCAGCTGTGAGATTTTCACCTCCGTGTCAGAGGAGAGAAGGTGAAGGGTGAGGTGGTGCCAGCAGTGGGGCAGCTGACTCCAGGCGCTGCAGACCCCACAGGGGTGGATGTTTCAGAGGGAGCAGCACTGCCATGTATAAATGCATGGCACAGAACATATGCAGCTGTACAGCTGGTGTGTAGCACATCACCTGCTGAAGGAGGGAACTGGCACAGAGAACTCTGGTGCTAGGAGCTCTATCACTTCACGTGGCATTGGGGTGATGCTCGCCTTCCCCCTGGCCCCAGCTTAAGGTTGTTGATGTAGGGTTACATCCATGACATAGAAACATCCTTAATATCAGTGTTTGTTTCTCTTAAAACAAAGGAACAAAAACCTCAAGTTCTGGTTTGTTTGTTGTTTTTTTTTTAAGCTGCAGCTACACATCCTGCTGTATTAAAAATAGGAAAAAGTGTTTGTATAATTCATAATCTCGTCTCCTCCTGCACTTGTTTTCACTAAGACGATCTTGTAAGTTTATGAGGTTTCACAATTTCAGCTTTAAACGTGTGGTCCTACGGTTGGAAAAGCACCTGCACAGGGCTGTGCTCCTCAGCCACGTGCACTCAGACTGCACAGTGAGGGAGGAGCTGCAGCTCTGGGTGCAGCCCAGCTCTGCCAACACGAGGAAGCACAGTGCTGTAAGCTGCTGTGATGTGGAGCAGACACCCACCCGGGATTAGGCAGCAGTTGTGGGAGGCACACAGGTGGGGGGATGGCTCCTGCACATCCCACAGCAGGGCTGGGCTTCCAAAGAGGTTGCTGTTGGTTTGGCAAACTCTTTCAGTAACAGAAACCCAAAGTGTTGCAGCCTTCCCATGGACATGGGCTTTAGGTGGTTGCAGTCTCATCTTTCCCCCTACAGCCTATTTTCTATTTTATGGTTACACATTTTTGTTTGCAAGTTGGAAATACTTCCAAAAATTTATAGGAAAGTTTATAAGTAAGTTTTAAGTACGTAAATTGTCTCAGGCTTGTGTGTGAAATACAGCACCGTGTATATTTTCAGGAATGTTGCTTTGTTTTTCCTTACCTTTTTCTGGTGATAATAGAAGAGACATTCCATAATCAACAAGTACGTAATGCTCAGCTAGACTTTAAGAATATTTAATTATAATTTACGTTTTGTTCATGCTGGCGTTTTATATGCAATACTTGTTCATGTTCTTCAACCCGCAGCCACTGTCACTTGATAAGTCATTGCACTACTAAGGCTATTTAAATTAATTCTAGACATTTAGCGACCGGTTTTATTTAGAAAGCATTCAGTACAAGTGGAGCCCAGGAGGTGTTGAACTCGGTTCCAAGCTGCATGGGACAGAGCACAGATCACAGCATGCCATGCAGGTCGGGGCTCCACGCAGCCTGAGCTGCAGCCACTCCAACCGAACGGAGCTCCGTGGGGCACCTGAAGGGTGGAAGCGGTGTCAAAGACAAAGGACACAGCCACGCAGACTTCACAATTAGTTTTTATACGTTTTGTCACACATAGTAATTTTGCACTGTTAGTACTTCCCCTCGTCTTAACCCTGTTCCCTGTCTGCAATTCTAAGAAAGCTTATTAAAATATTTTTGTAAACATACTGTCTGCATCCCCAATTCCTGCGCGGTGCCAGCAGAGCTGTGGTGTCCTGCAGCACATGGGACATGACTTATCATAGAATCACAGAATGGCCTGGGTTGCAAAGGAGCACAATGCTCATCCAGTCCCAACCCCCTGCTGTGTGCAGGTCGCCAACCAGCAGACCAGGCTGCCCAGAGCCACATCCAGCCTGGCCTTGAATGCCTGCAGGGATGGGGCATCCACAGCCTCCTTGGGCAACCTGTGAACAGTGCCTCACCACCCTCTGGCTGAAAAACTTCCTCCTAATATCCAACCTAAACCTCCCCTGTCTGTTTAAAACCATTCCCCCTGGTTCTATCCCTATCCACCCTCGTAAGCAGTCATTCCCCTCCTGTTTATCCGCTCCCTTCAAGTATTGGAAGGCCACAATGAGAGCCTTTCCTTCTCCAAGCTAAACAAGCCCAGTTCCCTCAACCTTTCTCCAAAGAGGTGATCCAGCTCTCTCCAGCCCTCCTGCGGGAGGGCACAGCCCACAAAGCACACAAGAGGCAGGAGGACGTTCACTGCTTTATTGGAAGCCAGTACAAAAATACTGAGGCACATGAAATCCTTTTATTTTTCCCCCTATTGTTACTGACCTACACAGCCCGCCATACATTCAAATAAGGTCACCTTTTAATCACTAAATTGGTCATTTTGTAAATAGATTCTGTATAGAAAAACATTTTAGTAGATTAATAGCATAGAAAATACTGTGGTAGGAACTCTGCTTTCCCAGTGTATGCAATTCCATCTGGACCTGGCACCCAAGTGTGCACATTTACAAACAAAATAAGCTTTTAAAAAATATTTCAACTGTTTGGACAAGAAATCTAACCAGTAGATTCGACATTAAACAAGAAAAGCTCTCACCAGAACAGACATCCTGACTGCAAATGCCTCAGCACAGCAACGTTACAAATGCAGGTGGAGGACAGGGACTTGCAGGGACTGAGGATCTGTCCCAGCGCTCAGTTCTGCCCAGAGCTGCGTCCTCATCACCATGCAGAGAGCAAAGCCCTGCAGCTGCTGCAAAGCCTGAGCCTTCATCCATGCAGGGCTCTGCTCTGGAGCTGCTGTTATCCTGTCCCAGCCAGGGGACAGCAGGGCAGCACACGTGCCAGCAGCACGGCCAGGTTTTGTGCAGCTGCACACAGCATCAGCCCCCGAGAGGAGGTCCTGTGAAGCACGTGGCTGCTGTAACGCCGCTCACACGGCGAGCACGTCTTCCAGAAACAAAGCAAGGTGTACAAAAACCTCATGTGGTTCTACTAAATTCTTCTCTTCCAAAATTATAAAGAATTTTTGTTTAAAAAAAAAAACAACACAAAAGACAGTCAAAGGAGAGACCTAGAAAGAAGTGCTATATAAGACAACTTGAGAAGTCAGTCCCCGCTGCTCAGTGCATTAAAACCCTGTTCTGTTAAAGCTAAGACAACAGCCTGCAGCAGCACGTGGCGACAGCCAGCACTGGGGGCACCAACCTCTGCCCCACTGGCACAGCCACCACCTCTGTGCTGTACAACTTCCAGGTGCCCTGGAGTCCTCTGCAGTTCAATCCCTTGCACCACCGGCACGAGCCAAGCCTCGGTGTCATTTAGCAGCCAGGAATCCCTCACAGTCAATCAGACTTAATCAGATTAATGCTTACATGTGCAGTCATTCACCTTTCCCATAATTTTTTGAAGGCAGCAATCTGGATTGTGCAAATCAAAGAGCATCACCATCACTCTGCAGCAGACACCCCAACTCCTGTCTGTGCTCTGCCAGCGCTGGGCTCAGCAGAGCGTGCATTCAGCAGCTCAAATCCGTGCTCACACGGAGCTTTTGCCCTTAATATCCATCTTGCTGCCCGCCTCGGCCTGCTTGCTGAGCTGCTCCTCTGTGAAGGTGATGTAGGAATACACCAGGCTTCCTGCAATACTGCAAAACAACCACAACATGTGTCAGGGGGAGAGAACATCCCCTGGTTTGTTTAATGCAACCCCAAGTGCACTCCTGAGCTGCTGCAGGGCGTGCTTCCCCTCTGCCTCCTGTCCTGCAGCAGGGTGAGGATGTTCCCCAGTACAGAAACACACCCTGGGGCAGAAAGACTTTTCCAAAAGCTGCACCAAGCTGTTCCTCCTGCCCAGCACAGCCAAAAAGACACGCTCTAAACAATCATGGAATAGTTTGGGTTGGAAGAGACCTCTGAGATCATTTAGTTCCAACCCCTTGCTATAGGCTCTAGACCAGGTTGCTCACAGCCCCATCCAGCCTGGCCTTGAACACCTCCAGGGATGGGGCATCCACAGCCTCTCTGAGCAGCCTGTTCCATCTCACAGTAAAGAATTTCTTCCTAATCTCTAGTCTAAATCAACCCTTTTCCAGTTTAAAATCTACATGTCCTTACCTGATATTTAGACCAATGAAGTTCATCCATGTAAAAATATAGTCTCCTCCAAAAAACATCCCAATATAGGTTATTAAAATATTCTGCAAAGAAACAAGAATGTGAGTTTTCACATGGCAACCACGCACTGCAGTTCTTAAAGCAGTGCAGGGAAGTCTGAAATACACAAGTGCTGGTAACCCTGGATTACAGGAGGCCAATTTAGAGCCACTGGGAGACACAGCTTCATGGGGGCCTGGGTTCTGATGCTGAGCAGCCCCAGGTGCCCATAGGGGTGGCAGGGCTGCAGAGCCCTCATTGAAAGGCCAGCCCTGCTGAGTGGGCAGCTCACACAGGGCAGAAAACCCAGAATAACACACAGGAGCACCCACCATCTATTTCTGCAGCCAGCTTTTTCCACCACAGGACGAGGTGACCCAGAAGCTGCAGGTTATTTCTGCACTTCATTTGCCCAGGCTGAGCCAAGTCAGTGCCACGCAGCAAGAACTGTGCAAACCCACAGCTCTCCACACTGCAGCCAGCAGCACCCCGAGCACGGGGTGACCCCTGCACACCAACAGCTACCCCAGCACTCAGCTCCCGGTGCTGCTGAGCATCACTCCCTTCCCAGCACCCCCTCCCCAGGGGCTTCTTGGAACGGCAGCAGCACAGAACAGGGAATCCCATGGGATGATACTGGAAGAAGTTCAGCCTCCCAGCCAAACAGTCTCAGGGCAGCAGCCACGTGGCATTGGAAAGCACAGCGCCGCTGGGCACAGCCCCAGCACTCTGCCAGCCCACGCACCAGCGGCTGCTTAATGCGTGCGACGAGCAATAATTACTGCACTAATTACTGCAACGCTCGCCCCGAGAGCGGAACCGCCGCTTACCTTAATGCAGCCAACTATTGTAGTTGTAAGAGCAGAATTGTACTGAGTGCAAAGAACTGTGGAGTACATCAAAATAAACCTGTGGGAAGAACGGCTGCGGTCAGACCCCGGGATGCACTGCAGCTCAACTCCCAGCCCTCACCCTAACCCACACCCAATCACTCCCATCCACCACAGGAACAAGGTTCATCTACCACAGGACCAGTGCTGCTGAAAGACAGCAGGACTAGAGAGTCCTCTTCCCAACCCAGAATGACCCAGACCTCAGAAGGCAGTATTGGAGGGATGGAGGCTCCCCCTCCACAGCTCCATCATTCCAGCCCCACAGCCTTACCCCATCACGCAGGATAGCGTGAACTGCACGATGAACAGCATGTCTGCCCAGCCCTGGTACTCCATTGCCTGCAAGAAATAGAGGCTCAGAACACAGCAGCAAGAGACAGGAGCCAAATCCCTGACAGGGGTTTACAGAACACAGCAGCCTTCATCCCATTGGCTGTGAGCTCATACAGAGAGTTAACACGAATGTTGTGGGATGCTCAGTATCACAGAATGGCCAGGGTTGGAAGGGACCTCAAGGATCATGAATCTCCAACCCCCTGCCACATGCAGGGCCACCAACCTCCTCATTTAATGCTAGACCAGGCTGCCCAGGGCCCCATCCAACCTGGCCTTGAACACATCCAGGGATGGGGCATCCACGGCCTCTCTGGGCAGCTGTTCCAGCACCTCACCACTCTCTCTGTAAAGAACTTCCCCCTGATGTCCAACCTCAATCTCCCCTTCCTCAACTTAAAACCATTTCCCCTCGTCCTGCAGTTATCTATCCTTTCAAAGAGTTGATTCCCTTCCCCTCTGTAGGCTCCCTTTAGGTACTGAAAGGCTGCAATGAGGTCACCCCGCTGCCTTCTTTTCTCCAGGCTGAACAAGCCCAGCTCCCTCAGCACGTCTTCAGGTGCTCCAGTCCCCTGATCATCTTCGTGGCCCTCCTCTGGGCCCTCTCCAACAGCTCACTGTCTTTTTTGTACTGGGGGCTCCACACCTGGACGCAGTATTTCCAGATGGGGCCTCACAAGAGCAGAGTAGAGGGGAACAATCACCTCCCTGCTGGCCACCCCTCCTTTGATGGAGCCTCAGCAGTGCATCATCTCCCTCCTTCACCCCAGCCAACCCGCCCAGCTCTCCCTGCAGCACTCCAAAAGCTACAAGGAACAGCAGCCTCTGCCTCAGAGGGGTCTGCAACGTGCACAGCCCCCATTGCTGGGCCAGAGCCTGCAGCAAAGCCCAGCACCACATGGCACAGATGGGTGCCCTCCATCGCTTGCTGGACACTGGGGCCAGGGGACAGCAAGCCAGCTACAGCAGCAGAGGGATTGAACAGCCTGGTGCTGTTCACAAAGTACAGAGCCCTCACCCAGGGAAGAGCAGCCCCAGCGGCACAGGGATGGGGTGGGGGCACAGGGATCTGAGGCTGTAGGGTCACCTCCTTGGGGATCCCCAACCTGACCTGGGTAAGGGACTGGGCACAGCACTGGGGACCCAGCTTGGGGACAGAGGTGTGCCTGGGCTCAGCCACACCAAGATCTGGAGATGGGGGAGAAGCCTTCCCTTCACAGCAGGGCTGAAAGCAGCCCCTACAAAGGGATGGAGTGATCGTGTCCCCTAAGCACTGCAATGCCCTGTGACAGCATGCAGTGCCTTGTCCCCGGCTTGGCCCTGCTGCACTCTACGTCCTCCCATGCTCCACCGGGGCTTTGCCCACTTCAAGAACTGCCTCTGCCCTGCAGGCTTTGTTTTTAATCCTTGTGGCTGCTGAGATTTCTTAATTACCACCCGCAGCACAGCATAAAGCTGCTCACAGCTGTCAGCACGCACATTTCTCCTCTCCGCAGGGCAGAAAGCTGTTACACTGCTGCTGCTGAAGGCCTGCAGCCCATCTCCACGTGCAGCAGGAGGCTGTACAGGCACCCAGCAGCCCCGAGCACCTCCACACCCCAGCTGCAGCGTGCATGGCTGCACGGTCCCCAACAGCGTGGCTTTGTGCACCCAGCACCAGGAGCACAGCCAGGGAAAAGAAGTTTATTCAGGGAGGGGAAAAAAAAGCACTAAGAGGAGATTCTGTGCAGCTGAACAGAGGCTGCACAGTGCCTCCATCCATAAAGGAGTGCTTTATCCCGAGCTACAGCCCCACTCAGTGCTCCACGCTAACCGTTAGCTTAGTGGCTGGCACCAAAGCTCGGCCCCGTGGCACTGAGCTGCTGATGAGGAGCCATTAAGCCCCCCCAGGTGGAGCCAGACATTAATTAGTGCAGTAGTAACACAACAGCATGGGCATGCAGGGCTGCAGCAGAGCAAGCCATGCAAGGGCAACAACACTGCTCCAAAGCAACCCAAGGTGTGCTCTGCTGCAGTGACCAACGTTTGCAGAAACCCATTTAGACTAATAACACTGAACTTCTTTGTTTTAAGTAATAGTTGGTTTCACTTATTGCTCTCACACTTCCCCATTCCTCCAGCATTACAAAAATGCCCAAAATGCAGCACATCTGTGCATTTTAAGCCAAGCATTGCAGTTTCCCCTCTCTACCCCAAAGCGTGGCCCCAAAGCCCTCTGTGCTGCCACGTGGCACTGTGTGCAGGTTGGGGATAGGGAGCCACTCCATGGTTTCACATTTGGAGCATTTTCTGCTCTGGGCAAGAAGGCTGAGCTGCAGAGAAGTGCATTAGAACAGTAACACGCTCCTCCAGGCAATGCTTTGTCACTACAAACTGTGCTTTTGGGGCAGGGCTCCTACCTTCTGCGCATCTCCAGTGAAGTAGGCAATGATCAGGGTGGGAAGGATCATGAACAGTGCATTGTAGTAAAGCAGGCCGTATTTCCCCAGCTCCTGGAAATAGGAAACAGCTGTGCGTAAGCAGGCTCCATGCAGGAACAAACCCTCATTCATGTCACTGCTGAGGGCTGGGAGCTGAATGGGGCTCCAGGAGACCGAGAATCAGAGCGCCCTGCACACCACGCCACACACCATTCTGTGATCTGCCAGGTCTGCCTGAGGGGTTCTGTGTGAGGCAGCGTGCTGCCCTTGAGCCCCTCATTCTCCCTCCCAAAAGCAGAGCATCACAGTGAGGCTTCAGTGACCAACACAGCAGTTTGGGACCAGCCAACAGCATCTGAACAAGGGACACGGTGGCGCTGGGTGGGACTGGGGGCACAGCAGAGGTGACAAGGCCACAGGCTGCCACTGAGCAGCACAAGGAGGGACAGCCTACCTTGGAATCCAGCTTCTGCTTCACGTAGGCACCGTTTGCAGCTGTTAAGGCATCATTAATGAGGATAAAAATATATCCTTCCAGGTCGAACGCCAAGTCAGCACTGGGGAGGGAAAACACAGTGAGAGCTCCCAGCCACGCTGAGCGCAGCGCTTGGGAGATTTATTCCAGCTCCTGTTTGTCGGTGAGCTGTCAGGAAAAGTTAATCATGCAGAGAGGGACTGGAGTCTGGAAAACATTCCTTCCTCCTGCAGAGCATGTCTGGAGGGGAAAAGGTCCCCGCTCACCCTCTGCGCCGGGACACATGGATACGTGCGCCAGGAGAAGCTTGGCAGCTCCTTGCAAGGAGAAAAGAGCCCCAGCTGTCTCCTTCGTGCCGTGAATGGCTCAGAGTGCACGGATGGGACTTCACACACTGCAACGCCTCCAAATGCTGCACTTTATTGAGCGTGTGTGGCAGCTCTGCTGGCTGCACTGGGGCTCCGACAGACACTGAGCAAAGCCACGACTTGTGAGAGAATGGGGAGCTCACCTGGCTGCCACGAAGGCACCAATGATCATCGCAAACACCGTCATCTGCACGCCCCAGGAGAACTTCTTCCTGGAAGGAGGGGAAGGAGGGCACCTTGTCAGCTACAGACACGCAGAGCCCCTGTAGCAGGAAGGAAAGCAGCTGGGAGCAGCGGTGATGCAATGCACGCATTTAGGGAGCTCTGCAATCCTGCCCACAGCAGCAAGGGGTCCATGGTGGGCGTTACGATGGGTCTCTCCAGCCCCAGCACCTTTGGGGACACAAAGGATGGGCAGCATGCCCTCCATCCCCCAGACGGTGCACAGCCCATGTGAAAGCTGCAAACAGGGGCAGAGTATGGGACCCCACCGTGTGCCAGCTCTGTGGGCACACTGGGAACAGGCAGCAGAGCTGGAAACGTGCTGCAGCCCCACGCAACCGTGCCAGGCTCCTGCTCCTACCCACACTCTCCTCCAGCCCAGGTCAGAGCCACAACCCCCAGCCCAAAAAACAGATCCCAACCCTCGAGCCCCAGAGCCCCAAGGAAACTCACTTGAGCAGAACTCCTTCGGCAAACATGGTGAAGAGGATGGAGAACCTCCGCAGCACGGTGAACATGGGCAGGCTGCAGGGAAGGCTCAGCAGGGTGAGGTGCCCAGAACTCCCCTCCACCCCCCACCCACCCACCCATCACCCCACGGGTAACCCAGCGGCACCCCACGTCCTTACTTCAGCTTCTTGGTGCTGAAGAGCCCCGTGATTTGGTTCCCGAAGTACAGGAGAGGTAGAGGAAAGGTCTGGAAAAGGAACGAGCGGAGCGAGCCGAGGGTCAGAGCCCTCGAGGTGGGACGCGCAACAGCACGCGGCCACGGGGGCTCAGCTCACCCGGCGCGGGACGTGCCGGTCGAGGTCGGGGAACTTGAGGAGCCGCAGCGCTTTGCCCGCACGCAGCACCGCCACCGTGGCCAGCATCTGCGAGAGAGCGGGGGGCGGTGAGATGGGGGGGGCGGCAGCGGGCGGGGGGCGGCAAGGGGGCGCCACACTCACCTGGCCCAGCCCCACGCACAGCGAGGACGGGAACCTGCGGGCACAGAGCGGCGGTCAGCGCGGCGCCAGCCAACCCCCCCCAACCCCGCGGTCCCGCAGGCCGTACCCGTAGGTGGTAAGCACGCTCTTGTTGACGACGACGATGAGGAAGGAGCTGAGGCCGTAGAAGGCCGCGGCCAGCAGCTTGAGGCACAGCGACAGGCCCGGCGCCGCCATGCCCCGCTCCGCATCGCCGCGCGCGGGGGCTCCCGCGGGGGCTCCCCCCTCGGCCCCGACCGCCGGGCGTCTGCGCGCCAACTGCGACGACATGGCTGCGGGGGCGGGGCTACGGTCTGTGGGCGGGGCTACGGGAACTGGGCGTGGCTACGATCGGTGGGCGTGGTTACGAGAGGGGCGGGGATACAGGCGGTGGGCGGAGCCTACGGGCAACATGGGAGCAGGAAGGGCGGGAGTTGGGGCGGCCGCGCGCGGGGACGTTGCGTGCGGGGCATTGCGGGGGGGCACCGCATGGGGGCAGTGGGATCGGGGGTGTGAGGGGCACTTCAAGAGGGCACGGGGGTGTTGCATTGCACAGGGGGCCTGGCAACAAGGGGGCATTGCTGGGGGAGAGGCGGGGGGGGTCTGGGCGTTGCAGTGCGGGATACGGGGGGGCATCGCGTGGTGGTGGCACCGCAGGGGGTTGGCACGCATGGAAGCGCTCCCCGTGCTGCTCCTCCCTGCTGAAGCAAAGGAAGCCCCGTTCTGGGGGTTTCCCCGGGACTCGGGGCCCCCTCACTGCCTGCCGGGCCGTGGGACTCGGGGGGGGGAGGGAGGAGGGGAAACCGCAATGAGGCGGCTTGGAAGGGAAATCAAAATAAAAGTAGGTTACGAAGCACACGGGTTGGTGTTTCGTGCAAAGACAAAGCAGCAAACGTGCCCGACCCATCGCAATAGCTGCACCCCCCCTTCCCAAACTCCCACGGCCCGGCTGCTTCGTTCGGGGAAACCCCGCCCCAAAAGCGGCTGTTTGCGGGTATCTCCTTCCCGGTGTCTGCGCCCGGCCCTGCGCGTCCCCACCGCCAATTTTAGGTCAGTGGCACAGGGATAAGGGCAGTGTTTGGCTCACGGGGCTGCCAGCTGCGGTCAGAGCCAGCGGGACCAGCTGTCCGTGTCACCGCGCTGCCACTCGCACAGCCACGTGCACCGCACCCACGTGTCACCACGTCCCCACAGACCCGGGCACAATCAGCTCCGCGGAGCTCTCAGCCCTGAGTTCACCAAAAGTGACAAAATCTGCCGATTTCACCCCAATAGGGCGGGCAAGGAAGTGGCTTCGTGAGACTCCATCGTGCAAGCGTGGTGAGGGGATGGCAGTGAGGCCCCTCCGTATTTCCTCTCCTGAGCAAATCTGGGGGATCTGCCTGCATGGTGCCCAGTACTGAGACTGGAATACCTGGCACTGGAGGGAGGGAATGAAGCCGGAGCAAAGGCATCGGAATGGGGGTGCAGGGATGGGAAGAGGATGGAGAGAAATGTGCAGCAGGGTGGAGAAGTGTGCAGTGCCGTGCCGTGCCATGCCATGCTGTACAGTGCCGTGCAGTGCCGTGCTGTGCTGCACCATACTGTGGCATTCCATGCTGTGCCGTGCAGTGCTGTGCTGTGCCATCAGGACTCCCTCTGCAGCAGCAGAACGCTGCGGGGTTATTTCCAACTCTAGAACTCAGGCTGCAGGGCAGATAAAGCAAGAGATGAAAAGCCCCGGAGGGAAAGGCAGAGGGGATGGGGTGGGAGAGCACAGAGCGCAGCTGCAGGCTGCCCAGAGAGGAGGACGGAGCACTGGGTTTGTTAGTGTGGAAAAGGAAGAGAAGTGAGATTTTATTCCAAAGGAAGGCAAGAGCCCCTGAAAATGCCATTGGATGTTACAAATACTTTTTCCCTACATATTGCATGAAACACATCAGTAACAAGCCCAGATTCCCTCTGCAGCCCCCTGAGCTCGCTCTGTGTCCAAAGGCAGCCTCAGCCTCTTTCTTGGCATTGCAGCAGGGCAGAGCTTTGCCCACCGCTGCCCTTCACCTCCCAGCACCACCGCACGGATCCTCCAGAGCCCCGCTGAGAGGGCTGCTCTGCCCGGTGGGAAACGATCTTCCACAACCTTTACTTGTGCTGCAGGGCGAGCCGAGCTGTGCGGTATTTCCTGTGGTTGCAGCGTCTAAAGAGGTTAACACTGTCACTGAGGTTAACCCTTCCGCTGACGGGGTGGGGGTGGAGGGGACAAACTGGGGCAAACAGGCAGGGCGGCTCCAGCAGCTCTGGCTCTGCTCCCCCCGGGTTTCCCAGCCCTGAGCACTGGAAAACAGCAGCAGAGGAATGGGCACGCACAGCCCCGCTCCTACGGGCTGTCTCACTCAAGGCTTTGGGGTTTAGTCGCGGAACTTAAAACAGTTCCTTGGTGAAATCTGGGGTTCAGCAGCCCCTGCAGTGGTGGGGATGGCAGCGTGAGGCGTCTGTTGCAGAGCACAAAGTGAGACGAGCGTAACGAAATCACGGAGTTTGCCAGGAAAACATCATCCTGCAAGAGGGCAAGAAGCACACACGTGAGCCTGTTGCTTTAAGGGATGCTGGGTTTTCCCATGGACTGACTCAAAGTGGAAACTGTGCTTTCTCAGCATGCAATGTAGGTCAGTGCTGCCGGCAGTCGCTGCTGCTGCTCGCTGTGACCAGCAGTGAGGCTGCAATGGGTCCCAATCCCATCACCATGGGGCAGCAGCCCCACTCCTGTTGTCACCGCTCGGCTCCCGCGTGCTCCTGACCCCGGTAACCATCTGCAGGCTTGCAGGGCTGGAACGGCTTCTTTCTGCTTTGCTCTTTGCTTTTCATCCATTCGGCAACAGGGTGCTGGGGGATTTGTAACAGAGATGGGATCAAAGAGACGGATCCGGAGATGAGACTGCTCTCGTGCCTTCTGGCTTTGGAGTTTGCAAGTGCTGTGAATTGGAATGAAAACGTGTGCGTAAGAAATGCCCCGAGGAGCAGAGCTGTGACTTCACGCTGCAACTGGCTGCCGTGAGCATTTATTATTTGTTCGGAGTTCTTCCTAGGCCACGAGTGTTGTTTCTTTTAATTTGTTCCAACTTGCAGGAGGTGTGCGGGCAGCTGGGAGGCCTTCAGAGCCCTTCCCTGGGTCAGTTTGGCGCCTGGCTGCTCCTTATGAACGCTTTCACTGTGCTTGAAGAAAATGAGGTCAGCGCACACATCCCGAAGGTAACAGGGGGAGAAGTGCAAAGATGTGAGCTGCATTTGGGAGGCTGTTTCGGGATGGATTCTGCTGCTTTGAAGCATTTTGAAGCTCTGGGTGGATAATGCTATTCTGAAGCTTTTATGGTGGATTCTGTGCCCCGTTCCCAAAAGGAGCCCTTCATCAGTGCCCCCAGGGCCAGCGGGTGCAGTGGGATGGGAGAAGTGAGCCAGGTGGGAAGGAGGATAAAGGGAGTGCAGGGAACTTCAGGAAAGCCTGGGACCACGAGCTTGTGACCTTGGAGAGGTAGGAAAGCCCCTGCTGGGCCTGAGAAGCAGCAACTGGAGCACGGTAGGTTGGGGATGTCAGGAGAGTTTTGTGTTCCCATCCCATGGCACCACAGTCATGTGGGTTTGGCTGTTCCCAGGGATGGAGGCTCCACAGCAGCCCACCCGCAAGCCCTGGCACCTTCACGGCAAAACTATTTTTCCTTGAGTTTCGATGGAATTTTGGTCTCCATCCCAGCTGTGCAGCCATTGCTCCATCAGATCTCTGTCCTTGGCATACTGTGCATGGGGGTTGGCTTTCCAGTGTCCCTGACTGTCCCCAGCACCCCAGGCTGGGTGCTTGGCAGCACTGACGCCTTCCCTCCTCCCCAGGCTATGCCCCGCACAGGCAGCAGCCGCAGCCCAGGCCATGGCGGGAGGCGGAGAGGCTTTCATGCTCCATATCCTGCTCTGCATCCTGGGCAGAGGTAAGTGGCCATTCAGCATGGCACAGCACAGCACGTCATGGCATAGCTGTGCCTTTTCCAGGAAAGCATAATCGAGCTGATGTCACTTGAGCGTGAGCTTTATCAGTGCTGCTGCAGAGCCCCAATCTGATAGCGCGTCAGTGCGCTGCTGTAATCTCAGGGATCAGAGCTTTCAGCCTATGCGTTATTTCCCTGCAGTCATTCAAGCATTAGAGCAAAAGATAAAATTGGTGAGGCTGTTTCCGAGCTGAGTAATGAGTCACCAGCTGCTTGCACGGGGTTTACCCTGCACTTGGGGGGCTGCACTGAAGCTGTGAGCGTTGCGCAGGTGCTGCCCAAATCAGGTGCCTGGGGCACGTGAGGATCGAGCCGGGCTCAGTGGTACCAATGGGTTCCAACGTCTCCATCACCTGTGTCTCGGCTCTGGACTGCCCGTGGGCGAGCCTCTCCATCCTGCTCAACCTCACAGCCCCCGAGGGTCCCCCACGCCTTCTCAACAGCAGCGCAGCCCAGCTGCAGCTGCGCGGTTTCCGCCTGCCCTTCAGCATCATCACCTGCCTCGCCCGCTGCCCCAACAGCTACTGGAACGAGGTGGTCTGTGGGACAGAGCTCTGGGCCGGCTGTGAGTACTGCTGTGGGGTTAGGGGTGATAGGGGAACGGTGGAGCTAAGGTGGGAATGCTGATGCTGCCTCTCTGCAGATCCCCCAGATCCCCCAGCCAACCTGAGCTGTGCCATCCCCGAGCGCTCGGAGAGGCTGGTTTGCACCTGGGATGCCGGGCAGCCAACGCTGCTGCACACCAACTACAGCCTCCACCTGCGCAGGTAGGGGCCCACAGGCACTGAGGAACCAGATCATAGAATCACAGAATGGCCTGGGTTGCAAAGGAGCACACTGCTCATCCAGTTCCAACCCCCTGCTATGTGCAGGTCGCCAACCAGCAGACCAGGCTGCCCAGAGCCACATCCAGCCTGGCCTTGAATGCCTGCAGGGATGGGGCATCCACAGCCTCCTTGGGCATCCAGCACCCAGGGCACAGCAACCCCGTTCCCAGCATGAACCTAATGATGTTCAAGCACTTAAACAAAAATGCCACGAGGAAATAAGGATTGGTACACCGGTGGCCTTTCTGCCCTAGCCCTACACATGCTGTGCCACATGCAAGGCCAAGCCCCCACGGCGTGAGGTTGCTGGGCTTTCATTGTCAACCCCACTCTGCTATTCAATTACGTGCAGTCTGTGTGGGTTTTCTGATTAACCACCAAAGGAGTCCTGGGGTGCAAACTCTGAACCCTGTAGCCTGAGCGAGCTGTGGGAGCTCCCTTCCTGCAGCAGAAACATGAATGCCATGCAGCAGTGCCAGGAACCAAAGAGAATGATCTTCTAGTTCACTTGAAGAGTGAAAAACTGCAGCTCTGGAGATGACTGTGCCCCACGCAGGGCTCTGAACGTGGCTGCTTTCTTCCCCACAGCACGCAGACGGCGCAGGAGGATGTGTTCCCCACGGACTCATCGGTGCCCTTGAGTGTGCTGAACGGCAGCAGTCGCTACCTGGTGTGGGTGCAGGCCAGCAATGCACTGGGCATGGCACGCTCAGCTCCTCAGCACCTCGACCTGCAGCAGCTCGGTACACCCTTGGCACACACTGTGCCCTGCGCTGGGGCTGCAACCACAAGCCCCTCCAGCACGCTGTGCCCATACGGTGCTGTGATCCCTGGCTGATGGCTGCTGCTCTCCCCGCAGTGGTGCCCGCCGTGCCCCTGGCTGAGAGCGCGGAGACGACGGCGGGGTCACCTCCCACCACCACTGTCCGTTGGCGACAGCAGACGGAGCTGCAGGACGTGCGCTGCGAGGAGCGGCACAAGGCAGTGGGTGCTGCGGAGTGGCAGGTGAGATGGCACCGAGCCCCAAAGGCCCCATTATAGAGCCATGGGTTGGCGGCCCTGGGAAGCAGGGTGGGTAGAACATCCATTCCATTAGCATTAACTCTGCTTCTTTAAGCATAAAGCAAAATGTGTAATATTGGTAAATCTTATCTAGCTCTGCAATGACAAGGTGGAAAAAGGCCACTGATGGTGCTCAGCAAACACCCGCATAATCATTTCCCTCCTCATTGACACAGACACAACTACACTTGGGCAAACTGCACCAAGATCCTTTTTGGAACCCTCCCTGGGGCTGGCAGATGGCTGACCCCCAATCCCAGCACTCAGCAGAGCTGCCAAAACGGGGGACTGGCCACTGGCACAGGGCTCTGCAGTGTCCTGGGTTAAATGGGTTCAGTTGTCTTTCCCCTGACCTTAATGCATATGAATCAAAGCATCACGTTAAGGTTGGAAAAGACCTCTAAGATCATTCCCACCATGCCTACTACATGAGCTCCAAAGTGGCACAGGGAAACCTGGAAAAGCCCAACCATTGTGCCAAGTTTGGGCACCCTGCTCACGCTCTCCAGCTGTGCTCACCCACTGCTTTCTCGTCAGCAGCAGACCCCCAGGCTGGTCTGTGGGCTTAGCAGCACCATGTGCTCAGAGGGCTGAGCATCCCCAGGTGAGTGTGGTGGCCCTACTGCCTGTTTGCCCTGCAGGTGACAGCATGGGACATTGCAGTGCAGCGTGGACACCAGCTTCAGAGTGCCACGACCTACGTGTTCCAGGCACGGTGCCGACTCAGCGCTGCAGGCAGCCCCTGGAGTGCTTGGGGTCTGCCCTTCATCTACAGCACACCTGAGGCTGGTAAGTGGTGGTAGGGCATTGCAGGGTCACACTGTGCTGTGTGCAGTGGTGGCTCGTCTGGCTCTCGAGGTCGCTGAAGAAGTGCTGAGCTGTGCAGACATCAAAAAAAGATTTAGTGTGTTTATCCATCTTTGGTAGCTTGCTTTCCTCCAGCAAATTTTGAAGAAGGGGACAGACTTTAGTAGAATGTGTCGTTGATAGGACAAGAGGAGCTGGCTTCAAACTAAAAGAGGGGAAATTCAGATGGGATATAAGGAGAATGTTCTTTATACTAAGGGAGGTGAGGCAGTGGCACAGGGTGCCCATAGAGGCAGTGGTGCCCCAGCCCTGCAGACACCCAAGGTCAGGGATGGGGCTCTGAGCACCTATGGAGCTGTGGGTGTCCCTGTGCATTGCAGGGAGTGGGACCAGATGGCTTTTAAAAGCCTCCTCCAACTCAGACTATACTACAATGCTATGATTGGTC
The DNA here is from genome assembly GCA_037305975.1 of Chrysolophus pictus. Classification (NCBI taxonomy): domain Eukaryota; kingdom Metazoa; phylum Chordata; class Aves; order Galliformes; family Phasianidae; genus Chrysolophus; species Chrysolophus pictus. The sequence goes on from CM074583.1 coordinate 28,453,472, forward strand.
CCCCAGCCCCCTCAGGGCAGCCTTTCCCCTTTGAAGCTGGGCTATCAGCACCAAGATGGAACTGGGTGAAGCCAGCTGAGATATTCCAGCAGGGCAAGGATCCCAGGGCAGCTCTTGCCCTAAAAGCAGCACTCTCGGTCTGGGTCATATCCTTTCCCGCATACCGTCACCTCGGTGTGACACAGCCCGGCTCGGTGGCTCAGGGCCGCCAGGGAGGGGCACACAGGCGATGCTCCGACGTGGGCATCTCAGGGCACATCCCGGCTGTGTCCCGCAGCCCCCGCGGTAGCACCCGACGTGTGGCGGCGGCTGGGCCGGCTGTTCCCCAACGGCAGCCACGAGGTGACAGTCTTGATCAAGGTAAGGCCCTTTCGGGGCGGCTCTTGTTCTCTTTTAGCACGATAGTTCCAAACACTAAGGGGCAGTAGTAAGCAACGCTTCGCTCGCCGCAGCGACCGAATGAGGGTGACGATGGTATCAGAAGGCGGGGAGCCCATCACCCCATTCCCATCCTCATCTCCACACCGATCCCCACTCCATTCCCACCCCATCTCCACCCCATCCCCATCCCCACCCCATTCCCATCCTCATCCCCACCCCTACCCCATCCTCATCCCCACCCCATCTCCATCCTCATCCCCATACCTATCCCCATCCCCACACCATCTCCACTCCATCCCCACCCCATGCCCATCCTCATCCCCATCCCCACACTATTTCCATCCTCATCCCCATCCCGATCCCTACTCCATCCCCATACATATCCCCATCCTCATCCCCATACCTATCCCCATCCCCACTCCATCCCCACCTCATCCCCATCCCCACACCATTCCCGTCCTCAACCCCACCCCGATCCCATCCCCATCCCCACCCCATCCCCATCCTCATCCCCATCCCTATCCCCATCCCCACTCCATCTCCACATCATCCCCACCCCATCCCCATCCCTATCCCTATCTCCACCCCATCCCACCCCCATCCCCACCTCTCGCCCCCCGCAGCCGCCCCTCGATGCCCGCACGCCCATCCTGGGCTACGCCGTGTGGGCCGGAGCCTCGCGTCCCCTCTGCAACACATCGAGCACAGCCTGCAGCCTCCTCCTGCCTCCAGCACTGCGCGACCTCCGCGTCACCGCCTACAACGCCCGGGGGGCTTCGAGCCCCGCCCGTGTGACGCTCCGCCGGGACCCCAGCCCGGAAGGTGGGACGTCGAGCACGCCGGCTTCGCCCTTTTATCTGAATGGCGAGGGGAGAAACGTTATCGTGCACGCACGTGGGTTTAAAGCGAGAGCGGAGCCCCTCTGCCAAGGGAACGCAGTGTCCTCCAGACAAGGCCACAGTCCTTGGAGATGCCCCAGCAGCACAGCTCAGCGCTTCGCCTCCGAAAGCTGCAGCAATGAGTTTAAAAATAAGCTTGTCCTGCTGGCAGGGCACCATCCGTGCTCACAGCTCCCGAAATAGCCGGTGTTCAGGCCGGGAGCTGGAGCTGCCAGACGTGAAGGGAGGAAAGGCTTCTGGGTGCTTCAAGTTCCCTGCGCCACACGTTGTGGTTTTCCCCACGGCCACACTTTCCTATTTTTGAAAATGCCTCTTTTTGTGAGCAATGGGAGGGGAAAGTCCCATTCAGATGAAGGACAAACAGTGAGTGTGACTAAATAGATGCTTTGCAGTATAAACAAGGTGGAAAAAAATCTCTAATCTCCTCCTGATCAGAATCACGCGGGTTTCCTGTAAATCTGTCAGGTAAAGCATTTCAGACCGAGGAGCCATGACAGAACTGAACACATGCTTTTGTGAGGCATGCATGTGTGTATATATCTCAGTATCAAATATAGAGACAGACAGACAGTCAGACAGACGTAGATGGAGATACTAAATCACTGCTTCTAAGAACATCTCCCCCCTCCCCCCCAGCCCTTACCCCCTCCAGCACAGCAGCCCTGCAATCTCACTGCTCTCACTGCAGGTCCCCATGCCACCTCCTCTCTTTGCAGCCTTCCCACCACCACTGGCTGTGGATGTGCAGCACAAGAACCAGAGCACCATATCCGTGGCCTGGCAGCCCCCCCGGCACAGCAGGGCCCCCCCACTCTGGTTCATAGTGGAGTGGGTTTGTACAGCTCCGTACAGCCACAAGGAAGAGTTCTTTTGGAAGAAAGTCCCAGGCCAGGACACCCACACCTACATCCAAGGTGAGATATCTAGAATCCCTTTTGCTGTTGGGTGTAGATTGTCAAGGTGTTGTAAAAATCATTATTTCATTTGGAACTGAGCCCCTGCCTGCTTGATTTTGGAGCATGGGAGCATTCAAGAGTGAAGTGATAGAAGACTTGAGGGCACGCAGTGGCATCTGATCCCACAGGTGAAGGCCAGGAGGAAAGAAGAGGCAGAGAAAGAGAATGAAGAGATGAGCGAGGTGGCAGGGAGTGGAAGTCGGGTAATCCCTGGGGCTTGTGAAAGCACAGAAATACAGATGTGCATTTATACAGAGAGAGAGGGCAAAACACTTGATGTAATGAGGCTGTAATTCAGCTCATCTCCTCTCCCTGTAATGGCCAGGGCTCACGGCCCTGCAATGGCCAACCTGTGAGCCCAGCAGCAGCGAGATCTCAGATCACCTGTCTCCTGGTTCCCACCTTCATTCAGGTGTTCATTGGCTCTGGGTACCTCCTAGCCAGTTACCTGGCCAAGCCTTTGCTCTTTCATGTGTGAACCCCACACCTCCTCTCCTTTCACTGCTCTATCAGAAGCTCTTGAGCAAATCCACAGCTTTAATAGCAGCTAATAGATGCAACTTAAAGGCAATCATTGCTTCTTTCCAGAGGACGCAGCAGCAGGAAGCCACATCAACGTGTCGGTGTATGCAGTGTACCCAGATGGAGCGAGCAAACCAAGCTCTGGCCAAGGTAAGCTCAGTGTGTAGAAGTTGCTGCCTGCTGTGGTGGAGCTGCAGGGTTCAGCTCGGTGGGATCCTCACAGTCGGCCAGTTTTGTAGTTTTAGGAACAAGAGGTAAAAGCCTGCAGTGGACCAGAGAGAAAAGCAAGGTCTAGAAGGAAATCTTCTGGCTGCAGGACACACCAGAGACTTTAACACACCTGCATGAAAGCCTTTTCTGGCTGATACTCTTTGCTGTCATGCACAGATCTCCAACAGCGCACCTGAGAATTGCATCTTACTCTACAAAATCCACCTCTGGAGTTATTCTCCCTCTTTGGCACAGAGCAGATGAGGCTGCTGCTCTCCCTAGTTGGCAGTTGTTAAAGTAAAGACAAAACAAACCCGACTTTGATATAGAACTGGCCAAGCTGCAGCCAGTCCCATCTCACCTGGAGCTGGATGTAGGCAGGCTTCAGTCCTGGAAAGTACTTAATATTAAATAGGGCGCTGGCCAATTAAAAGAGACAGTAAGAACAATCTATTTCTCATCTCCAGCGAAGTGTGTAGGCTGTCCTCAGGAGCTGGACATCCTGATGGCTCTTTCTGAAGCCAGGACAACCAATGCACAGCCCAAAAGCTGAGTGCAGCATAACCTCCCAGCACCACCAGAGCTCCGCAGCTAAATGTGCCAGTGTGACACCATCCCTCCACAAGTGTTCATTCCAGTGCTGCTGAGTTGTTGGCTCAGACACTTTCCTTCCACAATTCCATATCATCAAGGGCTGCTTTGTAATGCAGAGCTGAGTGGGCTCTCCCTCTAGGCATGCTCTGTGTGGGGGAATTGCTAGGAAAAGCATTTGTTTCAAATCTACAAAATTAAAGACCTTTTCCATGATTTCTTGCCCCTGATTTTTGCTAGTGAATTGTGTTACAGCTTTGCTGAAACAGCTGCAACATTAGCCGGGTCAGCTCAGGTCAAAGCCCAGTGCCAACGTGGTGACATGGAATACAGTTTGACACCAGGGCTGACATTGCTGCATACCTCCCTGGTACAGTACCATGTAGGCAGAGCAGTTTGGAAGGGAGAACTGCACACGGATAGCTTTACAAAGCAGTGAAGGCTTTCCCTGTGGGTTTGCGCTGGTCCTTGTGGAGCTGGTGCAAAGCAGAATTCGGATGGGGGGTTTCTCCTCCGTGCCTGCATGGCTTTGCAGGCCCAGAAAAGCTCAGTGCATTGACCAGCACTCGTTGGTTCATTGAAGTACTGTGAATTCCAAATGGTTTTCACTCCTTTTCATCCAAACCAGCCCAAACTCACAGATCAGTAACTCTTGTAGAAATTACCAGGTGGACTCCAGTGGCCTATGAGCTCAGGACGTGGTGCTGGGTAATTCTGAATTGCCTCTGTCAGCTCTAAGCAGTGTGACTGCAGATGAGGATGTTAGCTGTGTCCTTACCAATGCCAATCAGCCTAAGCATGTTCAGCCTCTGGTTCTTGCAGAGAGGCATGATGTTTCTGGAAGCCATTTTTTTCTAAATAGTATGAATAAAATAAACAATAGCTTCTACTTCACCCACTGTACTTCTATAAATGAAGTGATGGGCATTTTTTTCCTCTCTCTGCTGCAGTTTCTTTGGAGGACCAGATGCTGGACATCATCTACCAGGAGGCCTTGCATGGTAAGAGCAGAGTATTTCAGCCCTGATAAGCGAGGCTGTCTGCCTGAACAGAAAAGTTTCGGCCGGAGCAGCAAGTGTGGCATCTGGGGATATAGGAAAGGGGAAGAGAAAACTCCACACACTTTGGAGAGGTCAGGCCAGAAAAGTGATTTTCACTTGACAGGAAAGTAAGCCACACAGTGAGAAAGGCTTCCATACTGGTGTGGGTGAGCAGAACGTGCATCATCCTGCAGTGTAAGCTTTGCTTTCTTGTGAGACATGTAATAAAATGAACGTTCCAGAAAATCGGAGGTAAGAAAACAAGGAAAATAAAAGATCATAGAATCACAGAATGGCCTGGGTTGAAAAGAGCCACAGTGATCATCATAGTTTCAACCCCCTGCTATGTGCAGGTCACCAACCAGCAGACCAGGCTGCCCAGAGCCACATCCAGCCTATGAAAAAAGAATGTTAACAGATACAGTAGCGTAACAGTGACTGACTTCTGCCCTCACTAATTGAGCCAAACACTTATTTAAACTTTTCCCATTTATTTTTCTAACTGCAGTTGTGCTTTGCATGTGTTCTGGTAAAGGTTATGCTATGATCTCTTTCAGTATTTAAAACAAAACAAAAACGATGTGAACTGAGAAATTCATTTGAGCATTTCTGGAAGGTACCTGTGCGTGGGAAATGGTTAGACACAATGACCACACTTCTTAGAATTACTTGCCTACAGCTCCCATCTGCACAGAAAAGGGCCCTCAGTGCTCAGCCTGGTGCTTCACGGCCTCCAGCTTTAAATGCATGGTGTTCTTCCTGCAGAACATCAGAACTGTGAGGGTAAACCTGTAGGGACAGCAACAGGAATGCGAGGAGTTGAGTTCAGCGTGGCTGATTGCGGATGCACAACTATTCACAAGTGAGGAATCGGACCGCAGAACGCCATCTCTAAGCTGCCTGATTAATTTTTTCCCTCTTCATGCTTTTTTTCCAGATGATGACATCAGGTTTTTCCTGGGAATGGGTGTCAGTGTGATCATATTGTCGGTGGTTCTTGTAATTCTGATGTTGAAAAAATCAGCTAGAAAAAGGTATCACTTTCGCCACCTTTTTTCCTTGTTTCCAACTCATGCTTTTCTTCCAGAATACTTTAAAGTTAACTGCAGAAACTGATCCTTTTCCCTGTGCTCTGCTCTCCCTGAGGGCAGCTCCCCCATTAATCACATTGCTGCAGAAAAGGATGTCTGTGAATTCCACAGTATGGGAGAAAACAACCGAAAGAGCAAAAATCATTCCCCCATTGAAGCTAGGCTTAGGGACACATGATATGTTGTTATTCTACATTTCTAGGGGGAGTGAAAGAAGAGATAGGAAAAACACAACTCTCTTTATGTAAGTTTTGTACTAGAATTTGGTTCTGTGACTTTCAAATGAGGACAGAATGCTGTCCTTGCAAGGTCTGTTGGCTGCCCCTCACATCTGCACCCTGGGACTGGCAGAGATTGGGGAGCATCACGCAGTGTGACATTATCATAGAATCCTAGAACGGCCTGGGTTGCAAAGGAGCACAATGCTCATCCAGTTCCAACCCCCTGCTGTGTGCAGGTCACCAACCAGCAGACCAGGCTGCCCAGAGCCACATCCAGCCTGGCCTTGGATGCCTGCAGGGATGGGGCATCCACAGCCTCCTTGGGCAACCTGTGAACAGTGCCTCACCACCCTCTGGCTGAAAAACTTCCTCCTAATATCCAACCTAAACCTCCTCTGTCTCAGTTTAAAACCATTCCCCCTTGTCTTATCACTATTATGCTGAGCAGCCTCCACCATTGCCCCAAATGGAACCCAGAGCAGCAGCATGGAGAGCTGAAGAGTTAGACCTCAAATGGGAAAACCTACCTGGACAGGGGTTTGTAAACCTAATGCTTCCAAGCCCTCCATAAAGGCCACGAGAGATCAATAGACTTGGAGTTCCCCCACCATCCTGGGGACAATTTCATCCAGAAGAACAAGTGAGTGACCAACAAAATAGACTAACTCTTCTTTTCTCTCTGTTTTTCTGATGAAGAACTAAGGCAGCAGTGGCGCTGGTCTTGCCAAAATGGCTGCTTGAAGATTTCCCCCGCGTGGAAAACAGCAGGGTGATAAAATCCTTCCAGGTAATCGCACCACCGCATCCCAGCTATTTTCACTTACATGTACTTAGATGGAAAATCACTCTGCAGGTGTGAGAAATACGGACAAGAAAAGAGTTCAGCCCTAGGGGATGTAGAACTCAGAGAATCCCTTTCCTCCCATTTGCACTGTGCACGGGAGCCCAGCTCGGCTCGATCTCTAGACCTTGTCTCAATATAAATTTCATGCAGTAGAACTGAATCAAGCTGACCTCGAGGTGCCCACGTAAGCATGGAGAGATGCACAGCTCTTCTGTCTGTTCTCCACATCTCACTGTAGTCTGCTTTGTGGAGGGGATGAGAGGAGAGAGGAGGAGAGGATGCTGAGATGAAGACCAAGAAGTCATTGTCCCATTTCCCCCTTGTGATCCTCCCATGATATCACTCCTATTGGTAACATTTGCCTGTTTGTTAGTACAGCCATCCTTTTTTTTCTAGGAAAAGAGTGAATTCACAAACAGCATTCTCAGTGGGCCGTTCCTGGATGACAGTGACCCCACAGTTACGGAAATACAGGAGCTGTCAGGGCACAAGAAATACAAGAACGTGGACATCAAAAAGGAACCCAGCAACGCGGTCCCTGAGAACGTGGAGCACCCACAGAGCTCAGCACCTCCCCATTACACGGCCACGGAGCAGGTCGGTGACTACAAACCCCAAATCTCTGATGCAAACACACTGGGATATGTAGCTGCCAATATTGGCCTAATTCAGCCCTACACACCGGCTCCAGAACCAGAGACAAGTATTTTCTTCAGAGACTACAGCAGCCCTTTCAGCTACCTGTGGGATGCTCAAGGAGCTGAAGGGCCCCAGATCTGCCCGCTGGATAAGATCAACCTGGTTTTAAACAATGACAGAAGTGGGCAAAACCACGCGTTCAGCTCTGCCCAGGAGGAACAAAATACATTTTTGGAAAGCCAGTGGGAAAAAACACTGTACAGTGAAGGAGGTCAGGAACAAACCTTGGTTCCAGATGAGCTGGTTTCTTGCTTAAGGGCAATGAATGGAGGATCTGTGGATATGCAGACCTGCTTTCCGCAGAGCATCGGAAGATTGTTTTGAGAGAAACTGTGATTAAAAGCCCACAGACTTGTGACAATCTGATCGTGACACATATCTGCCTCTGAGATTTCAAACATCAAAGCTGGAACAAAACTCCAGATCTGAAACTCTCCCCCTTAACTGACCACAGATTGCTTTTGGATGCCTTGGCCAGTAAAACATCGTTTTAATTTTACCTCATATTTTTACAAACACAAAGATGTGAGCTTGGATTCCTGTAGGAACTGAAATACAAAGCAGGTGATTCTTACAGGATGCGTTTTGCTTCAATTATCAGCCTAGGGCACTCTCCTGTTAAATATACAGAACACGTGGTACCTGGAGCTGATTGCCTTCGAGATGGATAAAACCATCCCTGAGGTGTTCTGGCTGAATTGTGTAAAACAGCTGGGGATCACCCATAATGAACAGACACTACAATGAGGACAATTTACACATCATGCAGCAGCCATGGATACCATACGAAATCTTTTCTGTTTGACTGAATAGCCCAATTTCATTTTCCTTTCCATTCAGTAAGAAAAAAAATACATCAGATAGGAACAAACCTTCATTTTGTTGGTCTGCCAGCCCCACTGAAAATCTCTGTCTCCATCACTGGGCAGATTCTTCATTTTGGATGAAGGATTCATCATCTCACATCAGTTTGTCTGCGGTTTGGCTTTGCTGCTCTGTAAGAAGGAGAACATGGCAGAGAGAAATGGCATTTATTTGGTGCATAAGAGGAAATTTGGATCTTCTGGGAAGCAGAAAACAAAATATCAGAGCCTCCTTCTTGCTGAGTGGTCTTGAAAGCAGTTAAAAGTTTGCCCAGGACGTCAGAGGTAGCCTTGCACGATGGCAAGCAGAAACACCCTGGGAATGTGAGAGGTTGGATTATTGTCACTTCTTTGACTGATCACCCCAACCTTTTAAGAAAACACTTGAAATGCTCTGAAGGAATACAAGCATAAAAGAAGTTTACTATACCCTGTAAAATGGCTGAGCATTCCGTGAGCAATGCTCTCCCTAAGGTTTGTTCTACTAGTTCTTCTCTCCTACCTCTTATCACAGCAAAGACTGTTCTTATGCCAGAGCTGCGTGCTCAGGGTGGGCAGGAGTCAGTGCCATGCAGCCAGCACTGGATGGGGCTCAGGGAGGAGCAAGAGGAGGACACTGGTCCTGAAGCCTCCTCCATGCTGCTCAGAGCAGGACCGTGGGCACAGCACTGCTAACAAGAGGTAGCACAAAGGAGCCTCTGAACTACATGTGTGTGATTTCCACTCACCGAGGAGCCTGTGCATCTTACACAGCTCAGGGTAACGGAGCTGGCTATGCAGGTTGCAGGGAACACGCAGTATTTTGTAAGAGTGACATTAACAAAATGGTAAAAAAAAAAAAAAAAAAAGGCAAAAAAGATCACCTGACTGTGCATTACCAAACCAAGGGCTGTCAAACAGTCATAGCAAGACTCAGAATGTTTTTATAAGACTTACAAAGCTCATATAAATGCTAAGCTACATGTAATTAGTTGTCTAGTATTACCCACTTGATGACCGTCGGCAGCAAAACCAAGAGATTGTCATTTTCCTTTTGAACGTTGCTAGGCAATGTGTGTTTTTCTCTAGCAGCTATTGCACACATCGATCAGTTTTGTCATTTAGTCCCGGACACCTTCAAGCCAAAATAGTTGTGTGCTATGGTTGCTTCCTCGTAGCAAACAATTGCTCTGCCATCTGTCACTTACATTCACAGGGCAGCGTCTCACCTAGAAAGATGGGATGGGTTTGTTCTTAACAAGTAAGTAGCAAAACTGTTTCCAAGCCTGAAATGTCACTCTCACATGTAAGCTAGTCTAAAATTAGTGATTGCTGCCTGTGCAGGAAGGAAACTGTAAGAGAACAGCCACGTACAATCAGCAGCCAAAATGTGAGGTGTGGAAGTATTTTTTTCAATGTCCACATCCTGAGAGTTGAGCTGCCTGTGTTACCTGAGCTACCACAACACGTGGGGTGTTTACTGCTGCACGGAAATGCTCATCCTTTCAAATGCCAGGACTGAGAGCGTGGTCTTACCCCGCAGCTTGCTGGCTGAAGGCTGTCACACCAGGAGATACCTGAGGGTACTTCAGTGCTCGGGAGGTCGGCTCCTTCCCTGCTGAACCCATCGCACACAGTGGTTTGGGGCTGAAACCTTCACCCCTCTCTCACTGCACGCACATTAACAGCAGGGCTGCCTTCAGTTTCACTGGGGCGGAAGGATTTGCCTCTTTGAATGCTGCAACCAAAAAATACGGGCAGCTTACCAGGAGGAAAGGGAAGGAGGAGGACAAAAAAATGTACAGTACAGCTCCCTCTCTCCCTTTTAACCCATGTAGATGGCAGTAAGGATTAGGTCTGTAAGGTAACGGATTAGGTCTGAAGATGCCTGTTGCTTGCCTCTGGCAGTGAGTGCCTTGGGGCATGAGGACAGCTCTCATTTTGCCAGCAGCCCAGTGCCATGTCGTGACCTCAGCTTCATGTTCGACTTGTTAGATTTGCTCTTCGCTCCGCTTTCTGTCTCTGCCTGCTTTGACCCGACAAAGGCCTTTCATCAGGCAGGCCTGGGCCTTCTTTCCACTAAGTGCAGTACTTAGTGGTAAAACCCAGCATCCTGAGTGCCAGGAATTGAAGTAGCAGTCGTGCGAGCACAGCACCGAGATCCTCGTAACGGGAAGCCTTGAATACATGGATGGCTCAGCAGTTGCAATCAAATAACAGTGACATTCTTAACACACTTATTTTAGCATCTCCAGATTCACCTCTTCCCCAAATACGACGCGCTCACTGATTCTTGGTATTTGTGTTTTCAAAACCTTTTTCTAAGCTTGCTTATATTGTTGGCAGCTGTATTGCGTGCCAGCATATTTACCATTCTGGCAGTGAGTTGCATGGGTTCTTCACCATAACTGTAACGTGGGCTCTGAGTGCTTTGGAGGCACACAGAGGAACCATATGCCAATTAGACCATATACACCAACAAGCACCAATCTCTCACATAACTATCACAGGTCTGCGTGAGACTGCAGAGTCATCTAAACATAGGATGGCCTGGGTTGCAAAGGAGCACAATGCACAACTCCAATCCAGTTCCAACCCCCTGCTGTGTGCAGGTCGCCAACCAGCAGCCCAGGCTGCCCAGAGCCACATCCAGCCTGGCCTTGGATGCCTGCAGGGATGGGGCATCCACAGCCTCCTTGGGCAACCTGTTCCAGTGCCTCACCAGCCTCTGAAAGAGCTCAGTGATGGGAATGTTACTTGTGCAATCCACATCACTTGCCACTCACTTAGATGTAAAGTAATTAAATTTCAAGGCACTGTAGTTCATGACACACAGACGTAGCATGGTGCTGTTTCTCACTGCTGTTCAAACCAACCTCAGTGAAAAGGATCTTTTCATATGGCAAAAGAGAATAAACGAAAAAGGAATGCGAAAACGAAAAGCAGTCTTTTCAAAGCTTGAACAGGCTCTGACCACAGCAAAGCCATTCATTGCTAGCTCTTATCTCCAGCCCATCGTGTCAGCATAGGGTGTATCAAGTGCGAACTTCTACCAGTGTAAATTGAGATGGAAAAGTTACTGACACTGCCCCTCTGGGACTTATGTCATCCCTCAGAAAGTATGCTTGAAACAAAACGTATGGCAAGCTATGCATTAAATATGCAGAACTAGCTACAATTTTTAATCATGTATGCTGCTGCACAGCCACCACACCACGCGTTCTCCTGGAGCACACAGCATTCTGTCTGTGTCTGAAGCACAAAGGAGATGACTGCTGCTCTCAGCTCAGCCACTGGCTGTGTGGATTTCAGCACGTTACATTGGCTCAGCTTCTTACTCACAAAGCCTGGACAGCAATAATTATTATTTCTAATAAGGCCTCTGGAGTCCAAACACGCCATGTGGCATCCAGTAGTTGGAACAGCACGAGAATACGAAGATAATGGAAATGTTCAGTGAGTAATCTTGTGCTGCTCACTGTACTCTGCACATGCATTTGCTTCATTACTCCATGCTGAAAGGTTTACAAACATTTGTCTGGCTGTAAATTGTGAGAGATTTAGCTACAGATATGCCACAGAGATTCAAATTGAGTTGTAAACTGGAGATAAAGGTTCACAAAGCTAAATAACAGCTGTAAACTGGGGATTTGGGATGCAAAGACAGAGGACCAAAGCCCAGGTTGCGATCAGGACCTGCAAACAACGCTATGAACAAATGCCCCAATCAGCAAAATCGTTCTGAAAACAAGGCAGCTGAAAAAAGCCAGCAGATAAAATGGTCGTGCAGTGACCGTGTGAACATTCAATTACAAATATTCTGTTTGAAGCGTCTCGTCACTGTTAGTCTTCAGGAGGATCCATTCTTTAAGAGGGAAGAGCACTTTTTCAGAGGGTAGGAGGACTGAGCGCAGCAGCAGAGACTGAAACTAAATGTGAATTTTGTAGAAGAGGATGTGAGAAGCGAGGCTGTGGTTTTACATCTTCAATGGCTTCAGTGAATGTTAGCTTCACAAAGTCAAATCCTTTAGAAATAACACTTGTAAAACAGCGGGAGCAGCATTGTGATAAAAGATCAAAGCAGGCATTAAATACAGTGGATATAACACAAATTGTAGAAGTGATCTACCAAAGGAGATTTCAAGACTGATATTTAGCAAAAAAAGCCAAGTCCTTCCTTAAGAGAAGAGAATTAATCTTGCCACAAGAATATTGGAAGCAATAAAAACAAAACCCCATCATTCTTAGCAGTATGACACTGCATCCTGCACAGGATTCCCTAGGATTGCCCTGTTGGACTCGTACTCTCAGACTGAATTCAGCCACACTTTGCTTGGTTTCAAGGAGGCAGAGCAGCTGTACTTGCAGAACTAAGTAACCAATTTCATTCTGCTATGCAAAGTCAAATGCAGGCTCACTGGTGTGAACAGCAGTTGCAAACCCAGCACGCAGACTACCTGGAATACTGAAGAAACAGACACACAAGTCATCATTACCCAACGTACTGCTGTAGCAGCTGCTTCAATATTACCCTTGCACTGTGGGCAAAACCTGACGTGTGAGCAGCTGAAGCTCACTGAAGGTGTGATGGTCAGAAAGGCAGATGGGATGAATGGACCAAGCACAGGGCAGCACATGCTTCAGCCGTGGGTCTCCTCAACCACATTTAGGGTCTCCTCTTCTGCTATGACTGAGTCGTGGTCTTGCACAGTAAGTTGGATTGCTTTCCAGCCAGGCGTTTTCCTGCTTTGAATCACCAGCTAACACCAGCACAGTGGCCTCCAGCACCAGGGTGGGAGCTGCACAAACTGGAGGTGCTGCCAGAAAAGAGATCACTGAATGGGGCCCTGAAGGAAACTTTCAGAAACGATTGGCTGGAGAAAAGCATTCAAACGAAAGGGCTGGGAAATTATTGCTAATGTGGGCACTGGGAGGACAGTGAGCAAAGCTGAGCAAGAGGCCTGAAGAGAAAAGGAGAGGCTGTGATGTGCACACAAGTTGCTGAAACGTGGAGCCTGAAGGAGAGTGCTGCTTCTAATCTGTAACGAGCTCAAACCATTACACTAATCATAATTACAATACCAATATTTGTGCTTCTCATGCATTACAACTGCCTTGGTGTTGCCTCGTGCACCACTTGGATGTGCAGAAGCACGTGCAAAAAAAAAGCAACCATTACCTGAAACCAACACACGAGAAAAGGCAACCATTTACCCTTCAGGACTGATCACTGATGGCAGCCACAGCAGATTCTGGGGGTCGACTCCCATTGTCTCATGATTTTTCAAGCATTCAGAAATTAACTTGCAGCGAGCCGTCACTCCTCACTTATCATTTCATTGTTGATGACTCAGTACCTTTCCTTCACAATTACTCTTTCTCAAGGTTATTTCCAGATCTACAACTCGACATAACCAGAGCGTGATGTCTGCACCTGCTGATTTCACTTTTGAGTTTGAATGCTGTGTTCTCTAGCAATAACTTTAACACGAGCCCCTGTCTGTTCTCTGACCCAGCTCCAGCCTTCTTCCCTCATCAGCTCTAACTTTCTCCAATTCTCATTAAAATATTTGGGAAAGAGGAGGCTTTTCAATATTCAGAACTTATTGCATTTTTAGATAGCTTTCTTTTTGTCCCTTACAAACCCAGTGTAGGCACTGGTTGAGTAAACCCTTCCCAGCTCTCTGTTTTGCATCGCTTTGCAAGTCTCCTTTTACACATAACTTGATCCCAGATACATGATTTCATCTTTCACTTCCAGCAGTTGAGCAGGAATTGCCAATGACATACATTCAAATTTCATTGCATCATTTACATCTGATTCCCTTCCCCCCAGCTTCCCCCAGCCACCACTATATTCAGGAAAATCCATATTCTTTGCTCACACTTTTTCTCTATTTCCAGCATTCACTGGATTATAAAAGTGAGCTGAAGCATGCAGCACCTTGACCTCAGCACATTAGTTACAACTAACAGTGGTTCCTTTCAGATTTATATCTCTGGAAGCTTGGCAGCACCAGGCCTGTGACTCATATCCCACCTGTGAGAGAAGCCCTCCCTTCCCCTGTTTCTGTAATCACCATCATTTGTCTTAGGCAGTAAATATCTGATACAACACAGTTTGTAATTCTCCCCCCACAAGTAAGTTGCACTCACCAGGTTACCTTATGTCTTGCACGTACAGCTCTGCTTTGGCACACTCTCATTTTGCTCGTACAAACTTCTCCCTTGAGAACTGACTCAGTGGAAGAACAGCTCTGCTGCTCACCCCTGGCAGCTGTGGGTCTCAGAAGGCACAGCTTTGCCTGGGCTGTAAGAGCTGACACTGCAACCATCAATAGTGCTGTGTTAGAACCTTTTCCTTTGGCCTCCTTTGCTGCAGCCCTCTCTGCTTTCTACACAGCCTTTGGTCACCATCACCACCAAACATCTCCTTATGTCAGCTATGGTGCTTTCAATCTTCTTATTTTTGCAGTCAAGCACAAGGTTAAGCTTTGGGTAGCGTTTGCTCTTGCAGCACTGTGTCTTAATTCAGACTTGAGAGAGATGACACAGAGTTACTTTGGGCTCAGCTTTGTTCCCTTGCCTTGGAGGAATGCTCTGCACTTGAAGAGCTTCACAGCCATCAGCAAAGCAAATCAGATTCTGGAATCCCATAACAGTTGAAATGAGAATAATGCTTAGCAAATCCTTAATGATTCTGTGATTCTATGAAATACTCCATATAAAGGCCTCAAAGAAAAGCAGAGGGTTTATACAACACCTGGCATATCAACAACTGCTCCATGACAGCTCTTGGAAACATACGCTCTGTTTCAACACAACTCAGTGAGAAAGAACTGTATGAAAAAGCAGAGTTTGCTGCTGAACCTCAAGCAGAAAGAACAAAGAAAGCAACTGCATTTCATGATGGGCAGTGGATTGGTGCTTCTCAGTTCAGTTCCTGCCATTGTAACACAGGGTTCTGATGGCTTGGGCCACCTGAGGGGCACCTTCCCTTCAGTGCATCACCCATGGGTAAGATGCTGCCCAAGCCTTGCTACTGCCAGCTGAGCACAGCGTGTGGCTGCTGCTGTCAGACCTTCTGGAAATGGAAGCTAAAGGCACCCAGCAAGGAGGAGCAACGAACGAGGCCTCGATGAGAGATGTGATGCCATATAAACTTCTATTGGAGTCTTATTTTAAAATACACCAGCCCCTGTTTCACAGTGCGTGATTGGAGGGTATAAATGTAGCGTGAACAAAGAGAAGGTAGAGGGGAAATTAGACAGACATCTAAAAGGAAACTGGTGGTATTTGGAGCCTCGCAGGGCACAGACACACACAGTGCATGGAGGGGTAGATGGTGAGCTTTGTCAGCATTTCCTTCTGTCTATAAAAAAAGGGTGAATATTACGGTGTGAGTTGGGAGCAGGGCACTGCGGCTCACACACACACGGCTGTGGCCCTGCAGACCCCCCTCTGCCCAACATTCAGCGCAGCAAAAGTCGGTCCTTAAGCAAACGATGGTCACCCACATCCAGCCGAGAGAAAAACAAGTAACAGGGGGCCTTCTTCATTAGGAGCTCTTACAGATAGCCGTTAACAGCGCGAGAAATAAGAATCCAGCCCCGCGTTCCTGTACACCGGCTGCTCCGGGGAGGGGTGTGTGCGAGCTCAGCTCCCAGCACTACGGCTGCGGGGTTCGATTCCTTCCCGGGGGGAGCAGCACGGCGGGGGAGGGCGCGGGGCGGAGCGGTGCGGGGCGGTGCGGGGCGATGCGGCCGCGTGCACGCGTGGGACGCGCGGAGCTGAGCGGCGCCGAGAGCCCCGGAGGGGGCAGCGATGCTCCGAGCGCCGAGCCGCCGCAGGCGGGGATCCTTTAACGGCCGCTTACCTCAGCCGAGCGGGACGACCCTCAGCCGGGAGCCGTTTGGCTGCTGGCAGCAGCGGTAAACGCAGCTCCTGATCTCGGTGCTACGTGCAGCCTCCAATAAGCCCGTTTTTACTTCGGGGCGTAACGCGACGGCGCTGCGCGCTCCCCGTTGTGCCGGTAAGGCGGCGGCGGCGGGCGGGAGGACGGCGCTTCCATAGCGATGCGCTGCTGTGCGAGGGGTGCGTGAGGAGCTGCTGGGTTTGACTCAGGCTTTTGGGGCACGGTTTTGCTGGCAGCGAAGCCCGAAGGATGTTTACCCAGTCAAAGTGGCAATTTCAGTTTATTGGAAGGCAGAGCGTTTATCTGAAGAACCGTGGGGCTGCGATTGCTCATCCCGGCACTTACGACTCACCTACAGACTTGGCTGCTGTCAGCGTGTTGGTGTGAAGCTGAGGTGCTGCAGCAAAACGTTTCCATCCGAAGAACCCGAGGATTCATACCCGTTTGTATGAACCTACAGGAAATCTCGGCTCGGGTCAATGGAAGAGAACCCCCGTCCTCAATAACGGGAGTGCTGCCTCCTCCCATCTGCACTGTGGACTTCGGATCTGGCTCTGGATTCTCAGCAGGGTTTCCCTGCACTCCATCTCTCCTCGCTGTTCATTGGTGTGTCCTTAACTCCATCTCCTTGGTACTCTCACAGCTGTAGGCTGCCCCATCCGAATGTGTGCCACAGCAGTTTGCCACTGGAGAGGTGAGAGCAATCCACCTGCAAAAGGTGAGGAAAGTGTCAGTGTTGGGCTCTAGGAAGCCCCAGACGTTTTCATCCTGTCTCTTACCCCTCCCTTCTTCTTCATTTCTTTCTTCATCCCCGTTCCCCAAAGAAACAGATCTCGTGCTGCACAGTATGATGTTTGCTTTGAGGTGACGGAGTTAGAAGGCAGGTGGGACGAAGGGTGGTGAAGCAGGCTGGGGTGACACCCATGTGAGGTGGCTGGTTGGTTTCAGCAGCATCAGAAACCCCGGGCAGGCAGCAGCAGTGGGCAGACAGCAGGCTGGGTATGCAGGCAGCCTGAGCTGTGTGCCCTGGGCTTCCCCAGCACCTCTGCAGGCTGCCTGGCTGGCAGGAGCACACTGGGGAGCTCATGCTGGAAAAGAGTGCAGGACTTTAGGACTGTGACAGCTGCTGGAATGTGGCAAGCAAAAAGGCAGCTTGGGGAGAAATAGCACGTGTTCTTATTCCTTGAGAAGAAAATGAAGAGGCTTGAGAATTGCTGCTTCTATACACTGATTGTTCAAACTTCCTTGGTACGGCGTGTTCTTTCTGCTTCAGCTTCTGCTAAATTTTAGCTGTCGCAAGGAGTTGAAGAAGTTTACTGCAAAATTGCAAATGTGCAGTGCAGTGGGTACAAAAGCAGAAATGAATGAGAAAAACCTTTGTCCTTTGCATGGGGGGTACTGAGGGTCTGTTCTGGTTCTCTTTTGCAGCAAGGTTTTTAGTTCTGGGCTTACAGAGCATCTTTGGGAGGGAAAGGAGGAAGTATGTCTCTCCTTGAAGCACAGTGTCAAAGTATCTGTGACTCTAAGCTGTGTGCCAGTCTGCAGGGAGAGCCAACGTAATGCAATGCAATCCTGTTGCTGCTTAGGATTGCATCTTGTGCCACAGCTCAGCAATGTTAGCAAGGAGAGGTAATTAGAAAGGACTGATGAAGTAAGGATTTTGAGTTTTCTGAAGTTATGAAATGATTTTTTCTCACTTTTTAGGAACTGGTAAAAGGTGATCAGTTCTGTGTAGGGAACAAAATGCAATTTGCATGGATTGTACCTGCCACAATTTGTCTGTTGATGTACTTCACAGCAGGTAAGATTTTGTTTTTATGTATGTAGCAATTAGCACTTAAAAGAAGCACTGGGTAATCAGTGTTTGCATTCAGACACACCAGTAAACGTCTTTCTTATTCGAGAGAGCAAAATTTGATGCTCAGTTAGGCTTACACTGTGCTTTCCTTAGGAGCTCATTGATCCACTGCTACCATTGAGTGTCTTCCCGTGGCAACTTTCATTAAGCAGCAGTGAAAAAAGCAGTTCTGATGAGTAGATTTTGCCCTGGGTTGTGCTTCTCGGGGTGATCACTGGTAGTTAGGCTTTGGTTTCTGATCTCCATTTAATCCAGTCAGTGAAGACTGGACAGTAATACATCATAAGTTACAACTCAAAGACAAGGATCCTTATGATAAATTTGGCATGACTGCCTTCCCAGAGGTAGCATTTTTATGAGATAAGCAATATAGCCATTTTAAAGGTTTGTTTTCCCGTTCTGTTGCAGAAGCATGCAGTAAAGGAAATGTGTCTGCCAGCAAACTTCCCCACGGTGTTGCAGAAGTATGTGAAAAAGGAAACATGACTGCTAACACTGCAGCTCATGTCCAGCCTGGAACCAACGTTGCCCTCTCATGCCAGCTAAAACAACTGAAATACAGCGAGCAGTGCAAGATAGCTCTTTTCTTTAATGGCTCTGAACTGACTAGCAATTATGGCACTTCAGTAAGCAACACATTTCCAGTCAATACGTATGGCAAACACATGTTTACCTGCAAAATCGATTGTGAATACAAGAAAAAACTCATTTGTGGAATTGATATCGAGTCTGGAAGTAAGGAGAGTTTCATTATTCCTTGTTCTCTCTGGTGTCCCGGGGTGCCTCTGAAGCAGAGGTTAGGAGCTCAGAGGGGTGGCCTTTTGTAGAGAAGGTGCTGTGTTGTATTGCTTTTATGTCTGAAATACTGCTGGCTGGAACTATGCAACACAACAGAGGCCTTTCACACCCTGATTCCCAGCTCCCCGTGGGGATGTGGGCATCTGGAGGGCTGTGTGTGATGTCTGTCTCACTGCACCCACTGTGTCTCACTTCTGACAAACATATCCTGCTGCTTTATATGTAGTGACAACTTTTGCATGTCAGCAGCTTGCTGCTCTCAACGTTTTAAAGGAAGAAACTGATCAGAATATCTGCTTAAGATCCTCCAGATCAGCCCAGAAATGTGTCGTGTATCCAGCATGGGACAGATGGCAACCTTACCTGCACCTGGGACAAAGGAAGGTTTACACACATGAACACTACATATGTGATACAGTAAGTAACACAGGGAAGTGGGTTCTTTAAAGCCTATAATCACACCTTAGAGGGGTTTTTATGTTACTTTTAGGTTGCTTGTTACAGATTTACCCTTTATCAACTCACACAAGAGCCGCTTTCTGAATAAATCAATACCAGGCTGCCATGATCACAAAAGACCTTTTCTGGTTACAGCTGTGTGTGCTGCACAGCAGTGGTTTAGTTACTTCTGGGTTAAGCACACTAAGAGAATATGCCAGCTCATGGCTCCTTTACTGTAAAAGGAAGTTTAATAGTAGAAGTAGCCTTAAATTGGCTGCTGTTTTCCCATCGTGGATCTTCTCTACGTAGAGATGTTGTGATCAGCAATGCCAGCACCAGGAAACCTCAGTTCTGAGCCTCTCGCTGCATCTCGCGGTTCAGCTAAGGAGATGGAAAGAGAACTTTTCCAAACTGTTATTCTTGCTTCCTCTTAAAGAACCAACAGTGCTGCAGCTCTCTCTGCTTTTGCTGAGCTTTCCCTGACTGCAGACCTGTGCAGCAAGCTGTGAGCGAGGGACAAATGGATTTATCTCCCACAGTGTACAGAAAGGTATTAACCAGGAGCTTTCCTTCTATTCTAGGCTATCAGATGGGACTGACACCTTATGCTTTTCAGAAGAAAGTCTGAGTAACAACTTCGGCTCGCTGGTTCTGAGTACAAAGTTGAATTTTAAATCTACTTACAGACTTGTGGTTGTCGCCTCCAACAAACTAGGAAGTGCTTTTTCACAGCCACTTATGTTCATGCTAATAGACATAGGTAAATGCCTTGCTTACCTTCTTTCAGTTAGCACTGGCTATGTGGAGAAAGCACAAACCAGCACTCTGTCTTTGTTGTTTAAACCTGGCAGAGAAAGTATCCACCCATCCACCCATCCACCCATCCACCCATCCACCCATCCACCCATCCACCCATCCACCCATTCATCCATCCATCCACCCATCCATCCATCCATCCACCCATCCATCCATCCATCCATCCACCCATCCACCCATCCACCCATCCATCCATCCACCCATCCATCCACCCATCCACCCATCCACCCACCCACCCATCCATCCATTTATCCACCCACCCACCCATCCATCCATTTATCCACCCACCCATCCATCCATCCACCCATTCATCCATCCATCCACCCACCCACCCATCCATCCATCCACCCACCCATCCATCCATCCATCTCAACCACCCATTCTATTTACCTAACCCTCTGTTTCTTGCTGTGATGCACATCTGAGTGCTGTTTCTTTGTTTTGTTTCTGTTTTTGCTGCCAGTGAAACCACATCCTCCAAACTTTTTAGTGGAATTTGAAAACTCTGCAACAAATTGCACGTTGTTCTGGCGCAGTGAAGTCCAAGGGCAGCACTGCAGAGTGAGATACCGTCCAGTTAGCAGTTCCACCTGGAACATGGTAATCCTTTTCTGAAGAACAAATTCAATTATGATCCTTGGATGCTCCTTTAATATTGTTATTTCTCTCTCAGGTCTGCTCTGTAGCATCTTATTTAAGAAAAACTATTGCCTGCTCCTCAAAGCTTCTATTGCTGGTCTGATACTGAATGAAGGTGGAACACTTAGCATGAAAAAAAGAAACACAAAGAAATCCTGCCATGTATCGAGTATAATGCACAATCAGAGCTTGTGTTTGGCACACCACTACTAAAACATGGTCATTTCTGCTCATTGTAGCTCAAGGGTATGGGTGTACGTTTTCCAAATGCTTGTGTCTTCTTTAATGCTGGTTGTATTTTAGGTGCTAAAATGAAGGGACTGCTTGAAGTTGAGTGAAATATATGAACGTAGAACTCCTTATTCACCCTGTTTCCCTGTGAGTTTAATGTTATACGTCCTTTATCTTCACTGAAGGTTGAAAGCTTAGAGAGTGAAAAATGCAGTCTTCATGGCCTGGAGCCTCATACAGAATATGAATTTCAAGTGAGCTGTAAAATTCATCCTGAGAGGGGACTGTGGAGCAACTGGAGTGCATTCCAATCCCAGACTCCAGAAGCAGGTAATATGATTTGTTATACTAAGCCTGTGTCTAATAGTTTACATAGAAGCATAAACTTCAGCTAATGAATTCATGGAATGCCCTGGGTTGCAAAGGAGCACAATGCTCATCCAGTTCCAACCCCCTGCTGTGTGCAGGTCGCCAACCAGCAGACCAGGCTGCCCAGAGCCACATCCAGCCTGGCCTTGAATGCCTGCAGGGATGGGGCATCCACAGCCTCCTTGGGCAACCTGTGAACAGTGCCTCACCACCCTGTGTGTGAACTCAAAACACTGCTGCACATCTGGAAAAGCCAGAGAAATCTGTGCTGCTTAACTGGGAAAAGGAGAACGTTTCGTATTGGTTTGTATCAAAGCACTTACAGAATTGCTGCAGCAATCCCATAGAAAAGGCAGCACGGCTGGCAGGGGACGCTCAGTCCCTGAGGAACATCACGTTTGGAAACACACGCTGGGTTCTTGAGCCTGCTGGACACTTTGCTGAGGAGCTGGATGGCCCAGAAACTGCCTCTGCTGGCTCAGTTCAGTTGCAGGTTGTGACAGAATGGTTTAAATTTGCTGATTCATCTTTTTCTGAGTAAAGAAAACATTTCATGTAGACGACTGCCAGCTAGCTCTCTCCTCTAAGCAGTGCAGTCGTTGGAGATCTCTATAGCCTTAATGGGCGAG
Source organism: Chrysolophus pictus (assembly GCA_037305975.1). Classification (NCBI taxonomy): domain Eukaryota; kingdom Metazoa; phylum Chordata; class Aves; order Galliformes; family Phasianidae; genus Chrysolophus; species Chrysolophus pictus. The sequence goes on from CM074583.1 coordinate 28,475,464, forward strand.
AACTTGGCCAGGCATCTCACAGTGCTATCCATCATGAATGAGAACATGAGAACAGGGCATTTCTGCTCGGTGGGACTGCACACACACACACAGCAGAGTCCAGGAGATGCAGCACAGACATGAGCTCAGTTCTCCCCTTTTACACCAATTCTAACACCAGTTAGCTGCAGGGTCCCCATCTGCGTGCCCAACTTCTGTGTGTTCTTATGAAAGAAGAAAGCTTCTCTAGAAGAATCTCAGCAAAGATGCGTTGGCATCTCCTCCTTTCATCTCATGGTTGGCTTTCATTTCTCCTTTTTTGTGAATTACTATAAGCTCTCCAGGCTCCCACATCTGTTACTCATGCTGTTTACCACTTCTGCCAGCAACAGTTTCTGTAAGAAGCATTGATTGATGCAAAAGGTGTGAACTTCTTCCCTCCCCCACCTTCCTCTCAACAGTTTTCTTAACCTTCTCAATGCACTCAGCGTTGCTACGGTGTCTGTGGTCATCCCCCCCCTTCCCCCAGGCAGTGCTGCAGAGTGAGACTCTCCTCAGCTGCTCAGGGAGTATTTCTGATGATGAGGTGAGGCTGCAGATGATGAGCAATACGTACATCATTCTTGCTCTTCTTCAAAGTCCTGAAGTTTTCACACTACTTTGGCCTTCAGTGAATTCAAGACTGCACCTTTTATACTTAAAGCTGTTTTTTTTTCCCCCCCCATGTTTCTCCAGGCCACAGAACTTGCTTTCTGCAAACACTTTGGTGACGCGAGCCTTTCTTTTCCACCTAATTTGTGTGGTTCATGTTGAAAAGAACCATAAAATCTGGGCTGCTGTTCAACAGATACAATCTGCTTTTTTTTTTCCCTTTCCCTTCCTGCTTTGAACTTGTCCCTTGCTCACAATGAGTGCCTTCTGCTTGCATTTCTTCTGTGCATCCCATGGTTTCATAGAATCATAGAATCGCGAGGTTGGAAACGACCTGCAAGATCAAGGTTTGTTTGTTTTCTGTTGTTTTCTTTCTTTTTTTTTTCTATTTCCAGTCACTATTACGAGCAGGACAAACAGTTCTTAACATTGGTGAGGATTTTTTCTGTCTTTGCGTTTAAGAAATAGCAGACAGCCTCAGCCCCGGTCTAAATAGGGCTGTGCATCAGTTGCCTGCTGTGAGGTTACTAGAAACACTTATTTGATTTTGATGAGTTGACTGTGCTCAAGGATCTTGAGGAGCCAAGCTTTGCCACACTGCCTTTCTTCGTCTCTCTTCATCCCATTCCGAATTGTCGGAGCTCGTTGTTAATTAGATTTGCAGTCAAAAACAGTAGGGTTCAGTGAGTATCACTTAAAGATCAAGGGTTTTCAGGAAGCATCTTCCTTGGACCTTAATTCACCTCAACTTTTACACGAAGATGAGAGCCAATACTGTCCCTTCGATTTATAGGCTTTCTTGGAAGTCAGTGCAAAAGAAAGTCACAGGCAGACCACAACCCCTCTTACTGAGATGCTGTGTTCTTTGTGACTACGGGCGCTGGGCAGCCATCACTGCAGCTGGACTCTAGCTGTAATAGCAAATATAAGCTGAAAACACAGAACGATACTTTTAGGACTACAGCACTTAACATGATTTCTGAGGTTCCAAAACTTAAATGAGTTGTTTTCAGGATTCTTACTTTTGTAGCCTATTTGATGTCTTGTTTGCTTCAAAATACCGTCATTAATTCTGTTTCTTTTCTTTCCCAACCAGTGCCTACTGGGCTCTTAGACGTCTGGTACAAAAAGCAGGATATAGACTCTCAAATGCAGAACATTTCTCTTTTTTGGAAGGTAAGTTAAGGAAAACTTAGCATATGCAGAAATAATGAGGAAGAGAACCCCATGTCATGTGTTTGCAGGAAAGGACTTAAAGCAGGGCACAGCAGTGCTTTGTCCAGAGATATGTAATTACTCACAATAACTCTACTACCCAAAACCGTCCTCATTTTCTACCTCATTGTATGCAGTCAGAACACAGATTATTGGAGGAAAGGGGGATCTGTGCCCCATGTGATCAGTGGGCATCTACATCCTATGTGTGCCTTTGACTATGAACTCCTTCTAGAGGAGCTTCTGCTCTGAGATGAAGAACAGGGTGATGAAGAATGGGGGAGATAGAGGAGCTGAGGCATTCTGACTGGCTCTCCCTTAAGGTAACCAAATTCCATAAAGCTTTTAAAAAGCTGGATATAGCCTGGGTAATTTCAACTGCTCTGTCCATGTTGGTGCTTTGCCAATGTTCAGCTGAATCCCTTGTTTACTGCAGTAGCAGAAAGAAAACATGTCTCTGTACAGGTGTGAAGCAGGCGATGGGCACACACAGAACAGTTGGCTCATGATACAGCTGTAGATCTGAAACTGGACAAGCTCAGAGCAAGTATTTCCATACAGAAAGCTTTCAGAAAGCTGGTGAATGAGGCCCTATAAGAAAGTGACTTTTTCCTTATCATAAAACCATAGAATGGCCAGGGTTGGAAGGGATCCCAAGGATGACGAAGCTCCAACCCCCCACCACATACAGGGCCACCAACCTCCTCATTTCACACCACCCAGGCTGCCCAGGGCCCCATCCAACCTGGCCTTGAACACCTCCAGGGATGGACGGGGCATCCACAGCCTCTCTGGGCAGCTGTTCCAGCACCTCACCACTCTCTCTGTAAAGAACTTCCCCCTGACATCCAACCTCAATCTTCCCTCCTTCAACTTCAAACCATTTCCCCATAGCCAACCTAAATCTCCCCTCTTTAAGTTAGGAACCGTGTCCCCTTGTCCTGTCAGCACAGACCCTGCTGCAGTGAAAGTAAGTTCGTTTTTAGGCAGCAAGGAGCTAAAGAGCTTCACTAGACTGGAATTACACAGGAAAAATAAGAAATAAGAAATAGATAAGAAACAGATACACAACCTGCAGAAGGAATCTCAGGTAAAACGTATGCTCTCATCACTACCATCAGGGAATTAATTCACTTCAGTTACAATTTTGCTTTAAAACAAACAAAACCAGCAATCAAACATGAAGACATCTAACACTACATAGAAGAAGGTAATAGATTTAATGAGGGAGAGATTGCAAGGGTACTTCTTTCTGAGAGCTGCAGCTGGTACCAGGGAACTCCATTTAGCAACTGAACACTATGAAATGGGAAACGCCTTTGTGCAAGCACCAAGCTGCTGGGGAGCCACGTTTCTTTCCACTTTTAAGAGAGGAGAAAGTAAAAAACCAATCATTTGTTACCAAAGAACATTAGCTGGTATTTACTACTGTCCAGCACGTGATGATGTCGCTGTAAGGAATTCCTATACTATGATGAGAAAAAAAAGGGAGGAATAAAATACCTTCGAGTGAAAGCTCCTCTCTTAAATCGGGTAGGTTGAGCATTTGGACCAGGGAGGTGCTTTGAAGCCACCATCTGCCATGAGCCTCTATATTAAAGGGCTGACAGTGGCAGACTGATGGTAGCACAGAGCTGGTAGCAAGTCTAGTGATCTTTCTGACTTTTTAAAGATGATCACCGGCTCCTAGGAGGCACTGAAACCTTACTTTGGACTCAATCTTTCTTGGAAAGGAAGAAAAACATGTTGATTCATTCATGCCAGGAAATAACAAGTGTCCCAACCGCCTTCACAGGAGGTTCTGAAATGAGGCTTTGCCTCACGCATTGCCTCACGTGGAAAAGGCTCTGCACTTGTTGCTCGTTGGGAATCTCACAATGAATGGGCAAACTGCAGGCAGACACGAATGTGTGTGTGTGTGTGTGTGTGTGTGTGTGTGCTCCTCCAGGCCTTGCTCGGGAGGGTCTGTAACAGAAATCCCTCTTCTGAGAGAAGGTCCAGTTCTTAGCAGATGGAGTATTTGGTTCCCCAGACCAGCCGAACGAACCAGTCACTGTCAGTGGCTGAAAAACTGTTTTGCTCACTTTTGTTTTCCTGCACTTCAACCCCCACGTGGAACACTGCTACTGCAGCTGTGTGACACGCGGTCATCCTGCAGAGAGGCAGCAAACCTGGAACAGCTGGGCTGTCTGAGCACAGCGGCTTCAGGAAGCCAAACCAGAGCCTCCTTCCCTGAGCAGGTTTAAAACGTCAGTCTGGTGCCATCAGAGTTTTCTCACTCAATGTCGTTGGCTTTTTTCCCACCTCTCTTTCCAGGTTTTTCCCTTGGCTAAAAACATAACAAACACATTTTCTTTGCAGGCTTTGCAGAAGTCGGAGGCGAGGGGAAAGATCCTGCATTACACAGTGACCTTAGAAGCACTAAGCCACGGGGAGCCCAAAGCAATAGAAACAGATGTGACCACACAAACCAGTTACACCAGAGTCACCCCAAAGATGGACTACAAGATAACAGTCACTGCTGATAACTCGAGGGGAAGCTCACCTCCTGCATCCATCCTGACCAACCTGAGCATCCAAGGTAAAGCCTTCCACTGTTCTCAGCCATTGGAAATCACCTCAGCTCTGCTTTGTTCTGCTCACAGCTATGTACCATAGAAAACCATAGAAACACTCAGATTCTGCCACTCTGTGCTCCTTCGTGTTGACCTGCACACATCTCCAGGGATCTGCAGTGACTGCAGCTCAGATCCACTCACAAACGTGGTCAAGGACTGCAGTGTGGTTTCCTGATGAGCCAAGTTGCCCTGGATCAGCACTGCCATAACTTTAACCCCTCCTGCTGACAGTGCAAGCCATCCAGGCGCCTGACACAGCAGACATCTAACTATGGAAAAAAAAAAAAGAGTAATGGCTTCTTTTCATCTGTTTTGTATGAGGAAGGGCAGAACTGAAGGGAGTATGGTGGTAAGGGGTGAAACATGGTAAAAACCAGGTATCAAACTTACCAAGTCACCTTAAGGCTGAGGCAAATCTGTGCTGATGGTTTGGTTTCTGTTCAGCTGTTCTTCCTCCCATGACAGATTTACCCTCTCCTCGGAACGTCTCTGCTGTGGCAGTGGGAAATAACAGCATCTTGGTCAGCTGGAAACCTCCCATTAAATCCACTGCATCCATCAACGGGTACGTTGTGGAATGGATAAACACCCATAGGAAGAGCAGCCTGGAGCCCCATCCAAGCTGGATGAGACTTGTTGCATCCAATCTGTCTGTAGTGATACCAGGTGAGCACCACAGAGAAGCAGGATATTGTTGACGCACTATTTTAATTGTGAGAGCCTTTTAAGGAACAAGTCAGACTCTAATTGTTACTAATTCAGCATATGTAAGTTCATGTTCAAAGCCTTTTACACGGAAGGACAAAAATGAGTGGCTTGGCAGTCCCTCAAATGAGATTTGCCTGGTAAGTGGAATGCCTCAAAAAAAAAAATAAAATCAGTCCTGAAATGCAGTAAGACAAAGATCAGAGATTTAAGAAGGGAATCATAGAATGGCTTGGATTGGAAGAGACCTCAAGGATCAATTCTCATTCTAATAGTTTTCATACAACCCTAGAATGGCCTGGGTTGCAAAGGAGCACAATGCTCATCCAGTTCCAACCCCCTGCTATGTGCAGGTCGCCAACCAGCAGCCCAGGCTGCCCAGAGCCACATCCAGCCTGGCCTCGAATGCCTCCCATTGTTGGTCACTGACCCAAACCAGAACTACAGCAGCAATATTTGTTATCCTAGATGGCTTCAAAGTCACAATCAGAGCGCTGCTGTTATTCCAGTTAGTCCTTCCTACATCGTCTTGGTGCTGTGCCTCCCAGGGTTTGAAATCCCTGCTCTCACAGAATGGCCAGGGTTGGAAGGGACCTCAAGGATCATGAATCTCCAACCCCCCAAGCATCCCTCTCAAGCAAGCAGGAAAAAAATAACACCTTCATGCTTGTACTCCGCTTTAAGAAAGGGAAGCATTAATTACTGCCGCTCTTCCATAACCCACATTAAGTCCTGGGGATAAATCTGAGCAGGTGAATATTTTAGCCATAACTGTAAATATTTTAATGGGATAATTATTTCTGTTTCTTCCTTTAGAGCACATAGAAGACAACGTGTGCTATCACATTAGTGTGTTTGCACTGTATCAGGACAGAGCTGGGCAAGTGAAATCAGTGAGGGGATACTCAAGAGGAAAAGGTAACTGCAGTAACAGTCTCTCAGATCTTTTAAAGCCAGCTTAAACTGCTCAGCACTAAAAGCTGCATGTCATGTTATGTTTTGTAGCACCATCAGCTGGGCCACAAGTGTACACAAAGCCACAGGCAAACGGCATCTTGGTTTGGTGGGAAGAAATCCCTTCCCACCAGCAGATGGGCTGCATCACGCAGTACAATATATACCTGCAAAAGAAGTACAGTAATGCGGATCCTTACGTCTACGGTAGGAACCTGGGGAAAAACAATGCGATGTGCAAGGCTGTTTATTGATGGGAGAAGGGTGGTGAAGAAAGAGGCTTCAGGAAGGAGCCCCAGGCAGCTCACCTAGCAGCAAGATCCAGATCCAGTTCTCTGCTACAGCTGCTCACGAACAAGGCTGCATTTTTATACTCGTGTGTCAAGTCAGACGATTCTCAGTTATTCTGAATGAAAAAAATTCTCCCCCGCTTTTTTTTTTTTTCTTTTTGTTATTTTCATAAGTCGCAGCCCTGCGAATAACAGACTTGCTAAGAGCTGTATTCAGCAAATGTCAGCACGCTGAGACACACAGCAGGTAACACGCACTGCGTTCCTGCACTCAGATGCCTTCCCCATGCACGGCCTTTCACTCCCATGCTTAAATCCAGGACAAGAAATGCTTTTTCTTCTCTTACTCAGGAGCTGCATGACAGCTTTTAATGGATGTTTCGTAGTTCCACCATGCAAACCTCATTTTAGATTTAGACACTGATTTACCAAACTACAATCGTCAAAGGACAGGGTAGGCAATGCTGTGCAGTGCCACAGGTCTCAGAGCAACCTCAATAGCCTGAGCTCTCCTATAGCCCTTCCAAGGGCTCAGTGACACAGACAAGGAGGTTACTTACAGCAATAGAGAACTTCTGCACGTTCCAGCTTCTGGAAACACAATTCTTCTTGGAACCATATGCAGTAAGAATACATGCTAGGATTTTTATTTGCTTTTCCCTCTTTCTCTTTTAGCCATTCGTAATACGACATCCCAGCATTCGTTTTACATCACAGATCTACAGCGTGGGGAGTATTACGACCTGTGGATGACAGCACTGACAGATGCTGGAGAAAGCCCCTGGGGAAACAGAGAGCTGGTCTGCTTGGAAAGTAAGGAGCTGCCACACCAACTGAGTCCTGTGTGCAGTCCCTGCTTCTGTGCCACCCAGGGGCTGCAAAAACAAACTTGTGCCCTGTGTCAAGGGGAGGTTCAGTGCTTAGAAGGTCAGCAATCACGTATTTTGGATTATGGACTGCCAATCTCAAGAGACGGTTGTAGACATTCTAACGTTATAAAGCACCGTTGTGCTCAAATGCCATTGCTTCACTCAGTTCCCCGATTTCAAACCTAAACACTTCTGGTATTCTTTACAAGTGCAAACTATGAGCGTTGTCCAGTTTGCACTAGAATCAATTTTCCTCATTAAAACAAGGTTAAAATGTCTGTCCTGTGTTCCAGGTGCTGTGGACTGGATTATTGTGCTCACCTGCAGCTTCTTCATACTCTCAGCCTGCATTTGCTCCCTGCATCCTGCAAGAAAACTGTGAGTGGATTGGGGCATTGCATTCCAGTAACACGTGGGAGTTTTGCTAGAGGGCATATTAATATGCTCTCATGACATCTTGGGGAACAGGGAGGATTGTTTTGAACAAAGGTTTTGGATAAAGTGAGTGGTAAGAACACTACATTGTGCTTAGGAGATAGCTGTAGCTCACATCATGAGTTTGTAACCGAGATCTTAAGGCCTGCTTCCATTGAACCTGAGCTGGTACAAACCTTGGTCACTTCCTGAGAGGGAAGTCAGACCCTGTGACAAAAAGCCCTTTTACTTTAAAGCAACACAAACACGTCCCCAACCAGATTTTCCAGGGCTGAGTTCGTGGCCATGCTGAGCACGCTCTGCTCTTAGTCATGCACACCTAACGAGGGCTGGCTGCAGGACGATGCTGTGCTGCACTGCTTTTTGCTAAGTCAGTACCTGCTCAGTGTTACCTCACTGCTGCCTTTGCACCTGGAAATATTAGCACCTGGAACAGCCAAAAACGAACACACTAAAGACTACAGACCAGTGGGGAGGGCAATAATACATACTCATAAAGTGGTGTCTTGGCCAGAAGCATTTGAAAAAGTGGAAATCCAAAGCTGTGCAGTCCAATCAGCCAAAATTGCTGTGTCCTCAAAGACTTGGGCAGGCTCTGCCAGTCCCACCCAGCCTGAGTTCCTGCTGTTCTATAGTAATGCACGCTCATTACACAGAATTCTTCAGTAATTGCACACACAAGCAGCGCATTCCAGCTCAGCAGAACTTGCAGGTATTGGCATTTGTGCTTTTAACTTCACTTGTTCCATCTGCAGATTGCTCTTGGTCTTTTCTGCCACTGTACCTCAGTGGTACAACAAAGCCATTCCAGATCCAGCTAATGCTACGTGGGCTAGGAACGACAAGTCTATGAAGGTAAATCAGTCGCCTCTTAGAAGAGCAAATCCTGCACTTCCTGGCACAGAAGCAGCTGTTGTGTGTTGCGTTACACGTGGTGTGCATCACACAAGTGACTGCAGAGCTGTGCAGGGTTATTTCCCATTTAGCAGCGGTAGCTGGTGTGTGGAGATGCCTGCATTTTGGGGGTGGGTTGGAGGGCACAAGGCACTGAGTGCAGAATTAACGAGCACTGCTGTTCGTGTGTCCCCCAGCAGGGTGAGCTGAGCGTGCCTTCCAGTCTGCTCTTGCACAACACCAGCGGTTTTGAAGAGCCTGAAACAACAGAAGTAGAGGAAAGCTTCGTGCAGACGGACTGCCAGGTTTTTCAGGACAGGCTCATCTTCAGCAGCAGCAGCAGCAATCATGACTGGCCACTGGAAAGCAGCTTTGAGAAGCAGGACTCAGAGTACAGGCCTCTGCCCAGCACCACAGATGGAGACAGTTACGAGCATCAGCTTCCCGACTTGTACAAGAAGATGGTGCTGGAAGTGACAGAGCAAACACAAACCGTTTCTGAGTACATTGCTAATCCAGTTACCGACAGAGCCACAGCTTACCTGCCCTCAGCCATCTCCCCACTTGTCACAGACACTACTGAAGAAGACCCTGAGCTTGAGTACAATCCCATCTCTGTCTTCTCAACAACTTTTTTGCCACCAGAATTTTCCTATGGAGGGAAACTTAATTTGGACACGGTGAGACTGAACTGCAGCTCTTTCACAAGGTAGGCTGTCAGGGTGGCACAACAGCCTGGCCCGAACGTTTGCACTTTAGCCAAGTGTTGCAATGCGTCTCATTGCAGGACAGCGACTTGCACATCACACCTCCAGGTAACACAACCCAACTCACAAACCTTTCCAGGTTTTAAGTCATGCCTTACTTTACAGTGCAGCAGCTCTTCACCCAGAGCACGCTTAGGTAGAATTAAAAACAAAAATCCAGGTTGCTGGGGCTTCTTGAGATTAATTGCTCAGGCTGCCTGCAGAGACCTAAAGCTGCCTCAGGTTCCTGCCTGAACACAAGGTTGGTTCCAACTACATCAGACAAGCTAAAAATCATCCCAAACAATGCTTGCCCAGGAACAGCAAGGAGGTATTTCAGTAAGGTCAGACCTCAGCAGCTGACCTGCTTGCACTGTGCTCCAGCTGCAGGTCAGAAATGCAGCATCTGAGAATCTTTTGCCAGCCTTACATGCTAAGTACCCAGCAGACAGCATTCTGCTTTAATACAGGCACACCTTTCAGCCCCAGTGACAATGGTGCTACAGCCCCATGTGGGCACTGAAGGATCCCTAACTTGATTGAGCTTTTCAGCCCTGCTGCAAAACCAGTCAGAGCAAGCCTACCTTCAGGGCTTAGCACAGAAGAGATCCTCACCAGAAATAAAGAAGCAGGCACCACGTGTACACAGTAAGTCAGATGGGCTGCTGAGAATTTTAATGATTTATTGAAGTATTCTAATTACAGGCTTGAAGTATGTGTTACACATTTAATCACTTTGTTTACTACGTGCGTATATTATTTATAAATAGAAGGTTGGAAACCTGAAATTTGTTTGTTGTTGTTTTCTCTGGTCAAGCTCAAGCGCTAGGCTGCAGGCAGGCACAGAATAAAGCACCTTTAATGACAAAGCTGGAGGTTTGTGGCTGGAGAAGGTAGTCCAGATTTGAGCTCATCTGGAGCAGAATGCTTTGCCTCCTCCCATGAGGATTCAGTGGCTGCTCCCACCCACAGCTGGCCGGTTGAACAAGCTGTTAAGCAGTGGAATAAACTCAGAACAAAAGCTTTGCATGACACTCGGTGCACCTCTGCTAAAAGAGCCATGAGATGACCCTTAGCAGCCCTGCAAACATCACCTTTTTGAACTGCAACGCAAGCATTCCTGCATCATGAGGCTGCTGCTTCCAGGCCGCATCATCTCCCACCGCATTTCACTTGAAATAAAAAAGTAAACGGAAGCATCAGGGAGATCTCTACTTGCCATTTTCTTCTACAGGAGGTCCACAAACTCCTGTGATCCAAATCCAAACGTCTGGCACGATACGGCTGTGATTTTTAGCACTGATCACACTGCCTTCTAACTTGGTGCCAAAAAACAAAGGCTTATTAACACCACTAAGTTATGGGGTTCTCTACCTCTGTACTGCAGCAGTGCCTCCACAGCAGGGCACCCGCAAAGAGGCCGTGCACTACATCACAGTGCTGCCATGGAAAGCAGCTTGATGATAAGAAACTGAGGAATAAGGAAACACTGAACACAATTCCTGCTCATGGAGCTTCCCAAAGCAAAGCAAAGCGCTTGGGAGAGCCCAAGGAGTAACACTGCAGGTACTAGCAATGGGACAAGCTACATGAGCACCAGCACGCTGCCCTCCAGCAACCTCGTGCCGCTTCAGGGCTCCTCTATAGCACTGAGACCAATTCTGAAATGTTCCTGGCGGTATTCGCCTGGTCTGCCTGTGCTCAGTGTGTGCTGCTGCCTCTCAGCACTGCTCCTGCATCCACTGCTATGCTCACCTGCAGCAGGATGCAGCCAAGCCCCTTTGCAGACATGGCAAGGGATTGCTCTCACACCAGGGCTGTGGCAAAGCCCTTTCTTCCCATCAATTACCTCAGCAGTCCTCTGTGGATGGGAATACTTACCTTTGCTGTCCAACCATGACAGGTGTTGTGCACTGAAAAAGTGATTTCCAAATGTAGCAACAGATGCTCACAGCCAGGCCTCTTGTCCAGGAGCAGCACACACACGTCCTTGTCAGAACAGCCCCCCAAATCTGCCCCACCACAGCACCAACACAAGGCGTGCGCTTCTCCCTCTCCCACCCACAATTTCCATAGGGGTGCCAGAACAGGATTTGTTGATGTGCAAACTTGCAAATCAGATGCAAGGAAACTTCACAGCAGCTCCTGCAGTGCAGCCCATGTCAAGAATTATCAGAGGGTCAGTTTTGAGCTGCATTTCAGAATGGTATTTCCTCTTTGGTACTTGCTCATAGCTCACTGCCGCCTCCCTGCTGGCCAGGAGCTCAGGGCTCAGCTGCTCATGGCCATACTCACACAGCACAGCAGAGGGAAGATGCATTTCCATAGGAAAAATGGCTTTCAGCAGTGGCCCAGAAGCAATCTGCAGGGCAGCTGCTTCCACTTGGCATCTTCATCCCAAATCAGGAAACGTGCACCGCCATCCATCACTAAACAGAACTGCTGCAAGCAGGCAGCAATGGCCATCCCATCCAGCCCTGCACTGCTGTCACCCACAGCAGGCTGCAGCCCGTGTCACACACCCTCATCACTGAGCCAGACCTTCAGCTGCTGCTTTTTCAGAGAACAGAAGCAACACTTCTACTTGTTCTCTGTGCAAGACAGTAGGGATCCCATTTCCTCACCTCTAACTCAGTGCTACGGCTCAGAGCCAAGACCAAGGAGCCTGCTTAGCAGGATCTACAGATCACTTCTCACAGTTATGCTGAACTCCTGGCCACAGAACGGACTAGCCTCATCTCACACCTATCTGTCCATACCTGAGCACCAGCACTGCCCAGCTCCACTCCTGCAGCATGCCCAGCTCTCACCAGCTCACAGGGGCACAGCCCAACAGCCACACTGCCTCCAGAACAGACACCAGAGGTACCAATCGTACCACCTCTGAGCAGAAGGCAGCTTTATCAGCAAAAGCTTAGCAGAAAGGGAGAACAGCTTTGGTACTCCACATCCTCCTCATTCTTCGCTATTGGGTATTTCACCTGTGAAAATAACATGCAAAGTGGGCAAGGAAACCACACACAGAAAGGCCTCCACCAAGGCAACAAAGCACAGCTGCCCACCTCTGCACAAGGCTGCTCACCTGGGAAGCATGCAGGGTTTTAGCATTTCTTTGCACATTACCAGCTCCACAATTACGCTTCTGGGGTCTGGCAGCTTGTTCCAAGTTCTGGTCCCCAGCCTGGTGCCCAGACATCTCCCACCTGGGAAGCCTGCCTGTGTGCCAGCCAGAAGCACACTGCTAGTACTTGGCTCACACCTCAGCACCAGAGCAGCCCTGCCATGCTCTCCATACTCCATCTGGCAGCAACACTTGCAAACACACTCAGGTGCCCATCACAGCAGATCGCTATCTTAAGACAGTTGCACAAAAGCACAACAGATACCCAGAACCAAAAGCAGCTGTTTTTAAAAAATACTATTTTATCACTCACCTAATCCTGCACGCTGACCCTCAGACACAGCCAGCTGATCCTCACATTAATCACAAATTGAACACTAGGACTCATTTTCTTCATTCTTAAAGTAGATAACTCAACATGGGGCTCCCTGGGAAGGCTTACACCAGTTGGAGACAAGCATTACCAGCAGCAGGGACTGAGCCTGAGCCCCCTCCTCCCCCCAACCCCCTGCAGCCTCCTCAGGTGAGGCCACACCATCAGCTTTCCCCATCAGCTTCAAGCTCCCCAGCAAAGCACCACAATGGGCTTTTCCAGCCCCAAATGTGACACGCCAATTGTGCCAGGGCACCCAGCATGAATGTATGGGGAGGGCCTGGAACAGCAGAGCAGAGCATGGGCACGAAACAAAGGCAACAAGGTCCTCAAGAGGACAGTAGAAAAGAAGCAGGTTAGCAAATGCTGCAAGTGTCAGCTTCAGGCATATGTCCTGCATTTATTAAAACAAGAGGTGAGGCTACGCAAACCAATCTCAATGGGCAGAACCGTTACAGTTAAGAGTGGTCTCAGCTCTTCCAACTGCAGACACCACCGTATATTCACACATTCTGATGTTCCATTTTCCTCAAAAATCGCCCGCTCCCACACAGCTAACACTTGCATTTACTGATCAGTCTCCCTTCCTCCCAGCATCAATCCATAAGATGAACTTTCATGCTCAAACCTCGTCATCCTTACATTCATAAGCCAATTTGCACCATGTGCTTTTCTCCCTCTCCAGCTTTTTCTGCTGGCCACCTGTTGACAAACTGCTCAGATTTCAACAGGTTTAGTCCTCTGGATTTGGTGTGACAGCAAAAGTGACAAGCAAGAGGATAGAAGTCAGATAGAAGTCACTACAGAGCAAGCTCACTCATCAGAAATGAGCTACTCAACTCAGAGGGAGATGTTTTCCCAAAGCAAAGTCTGATCCCAGCAATGGAAGTGGCACCATCACCATAGGAAGATCTGGACCACGTGGGGCAGAACCTAGATGAGACACTAATCTCAGTGGTTTCACCTCCATGGGTTTTCATGACATTTTTAAAAGAGCATGAAAATAAACCTTTATTTCAGTTAACACCCACCAATATTAAAGATATATGTTCACAGTTTTAGTTCTTGACACGAATGGACTGAAAGAGGCAAATTTACATCTATCAGAACAGCAGACAGACCAATTTTAAGTACAAGCTGTCTTGAGCACCGTACGTGACGTGCCATTCCAGGAACTGCTCTATTCTCTAAAGCAGAAGGGAAAGCTTCTGGCCAGCCTGGCCCCAAATGACCAACTGGACAGCCCAGAAGGCATCTGGAAAAAAGCAGAGTGACAACTGAAACAGCAGATACACAGTCTGGAGATGGGGAAGGCTTATGTTACAGAGAAAGCTTTTCTGTGAGTGTTTCTGCATGTCAAGGCAATTAGTTGCATTATTCAAGGCGTCCTAAAACTCAAACTGCAGCACATTCTACCAACTCACAGCGGGAGACGGAAGAGAAACACTCAGTGCTGGAAGGAGTGCAGCCCCTGCACCGAGCACCTGCCTGTCTGCTTGGTCAGGAGAAACGAACCAAGAGCTATCACCATCCACCAGCTGAAAACTTGCCTCCTCCTCCCAGCCTGGTGCTTCGAACTGGCAGGTGAGAACACTAGGAAGTCTGATCTGATGGTATTAACAGTGGTTTACAACAAACAAATCTGTAGAAAATAGTTCAGGGAAATCAAGCCAGCCAACGCCACAGTTAAGGAGTTCGGTATTACATAGTCAAAGGTCTCCCATACTTTTTGCCTGTCCTGTACAACTTTTAAAAAAATAGGGCATTACCATTTGTTTTCTATCTACCTAGTTAAGAAACTACAAATGTTTTAAGCTGTCCAAAGTGTAAAACATTAAATAAAATGAGAATCCTGCTTCTAGTCTCCTACTAAATGCTGCAAATAAAAACCCTATGAAACCCTCCTTATTCATCATTCTCTGAACTGCTTTTGGGTACTGAAGTGGTAAGGTCCCCATTGGCAGGGGTTAAATTAAACCTACAAATTACTACAGGGGTCCGAAGGATTTCTTACAATCACTCTCTGGAAAACATTCATCTGTCAACCAGCAGTCCAACCTCAAACAGCACGCAGATGCAGAACAAAATTTAGACTAAAGGTGAAGCGCTGGGTTCTGTTCTGCACCTTTCTGCATCACACACAGACTGCAGCGCCCCGAGTCCTCCTGCCAGAGCTGCCTCTTCAGCAGGGCTGTGGGTTGTGCTGTGAGCACATGGGATCCCGCTGTCCTGGGGCACCGTGCCACAGCCCTAGAGGAGCACCAGAGCTGCAGCTGCCACCTCCTCCCCAGCTCTGCAAAGGAGAGGTGGTTCAGCTACAGGGCACCCTCCCATGAGTGGAAAAACAGAGGTGATTTAAAAGCTTTTTTTTTTTTTCCTCTTTGCCAACAAAGCTTCTTGTTCTGTTGAAGGAGGGAATAAAAAGGTTAAGAAGGGTGAATGAAGAGTGTCGAACTAATTTTAAAACCTGTTTAGACCAAAGATCCACGTATCGCTGCTGGATACATGGCTATGGAACCACAACCCAATGTGCTTTGAGTATTTTTCAAGTATCTGGTAACAATTCTGTATAAAGCTTCTGTGTAAACAAACTACCAAGCAGATGAAGAATGACTGTTTTTCCAAGTTTGAAATTAAGCATTAAAACCGAAGTAACTCCAGGAGTTGGTATTTCAGACAGCGCTCAGTCTGCCAAATTAAAATGCCACATATTCCAAAAGACCATAGGCCAATAAAAGCCTGCTAGGCAGGAGCTAAGGGAACACAAGTAGTGTGCAAGGATTCAAATCCAGCTCACAGTTAGGGGAAAATCTCTAAAATCCTGAATTAAAAAAAAAAAACACAAATGAAGTGAAAGCTTTTAACTGGTACACACTGTTCACACCTATATTTCAAGTTTGGAAACGCATATTTTCAAGCAGCAATACAAAAAAGTATCCATGAAGAATGCATAATCTCTGAAAAAATTATGAAAACATCCCTGCTACCATTACATTTCTAAATACAAAACTGACTACCATATTGTTGCTTCTGTGTAGCGAGAGAAGTTCATTTTCGAAACAGATAAAATTCAGTCTTTAGGTGTGAATGGTATGAATGACAGTCTCCTTTTTTTTTTTTTTTTTTTTTTTAAATTTCTTAGTTGTTTAGGATCCTTAAGCATGCAAGCCTCGGAGAGGAAGGCCCGACGAGGGCAGGGTTGGCTTATGACATCCAGTTTAGGACAGAGCTGGGAAAGCCTCTGGGTCATCTACATCAGGAGCAGAAGCACTTGACTGAAAGAGAAACATCAGAAAGTTATCACCTCCAGCAGCACCCAGCCCTCCCGTTGCCACCCCTCACCCAGCACCATGCCAGCAGCCAAGCAGGGCAGTGTGAGGCACTGCTGACACAACTGTGCCATGGCACCATGGGCACGGGGCAAGGCCAAGCCCTTCCCTGCACAGGGAACGTGGGTGCCACCCCAGCAGCAGGGCACACAGTGGAACTCCCACCTTCTTCCTATAAGCTATGCTGAACCCTACTTGTACTCAGAACTCTGAGCTTCAAAGAGACAAGAAGCACAGCAATCTTCAGCAGTTCAGTACTGGAAAAAGTATTACTACAAAAGCAACTTCTCATCTTCCCCCATGACAGGCAGTAAGTTTTTGTTGGTCCCAGTTCCCCCGGGGTCTAGGCAGCTTTCTCAATGACTTCTTACATTAACACTATCTTTGGAGGCACCAGAGGCACTAAGCAGACGAGAGCTGCAGATGACTAGAGCAGTAGCTTACAGCTTCTTTCCATTCTTAATCAGAGTGCACTCCATGTGGCTGCCACTGTTGCAGCAGCACACAACCATCAGCTCTCAACAAGGGAATGACTGAAGCACCACAGAACAGTGTTACTGGTTCAGAGCACAGCTCAACCTTCACACATATAACTTCCCCTGTTCACAAATTGTTTGTTAATTAAAAAAAAATAAAGACATCATGCCAATCAACTCCTAAGAAGTCAGACATCAGCAAAAAGCCTCTTCAGGCCTCATAGATTATTCTTTCCCCAAAAAGCTCTCTACTGTGCCTAAAAAAGCACTGCAATGAAATCCAAAAAGAAGGGACTTTAGGGTAACCAATTGGTGCATGACCAATGTGGTGGGGAAAAAGAGTAGAAAGCATTTCTAGACAGGAACTGTGGAAGTGCCTGCAAGAATCTACATGTATCAAGGAGGAAGTGAAACATAAAACCGTCCCAGTAAGAGCTGCAGCAACATCTGCAGGTAAGACACACATTGCAGAATTGCCCGTGCCACAAACTAGAGTTAAGAAATAATAACAGCGCCTTCTGCTTTCAGCCTCCACATCTGCAGGTACTGAAGCACAAAGCAGGAGGGCAGGCAGGACAGGTAGCGTGCTGCAGAAGGGAGGGGAGCTTCCCAGTCTGGGGAAGGCAGAGGCTGCAAAGATCACCCACCTGGTTGGGCGTGTGGATCACATCAAACTCCTTAACCAACTGGAAGGAAACAGAAAGTCAGCATCAAACAAGCTGCAGATCTCAAAGTACTTCCCCACCTCATGGCAGCATTCTTCTAGATGTCCTATTAGTGAAGTGACTCACAGCAAAATCCACCATAATTTTTTCTATCAATTCCTTATAATTTTTCTTACATTGCTGCCAGGAAAGAATTTTCCAACTAATAAACCTAAGCATTTAAAAAGATGCAGTGAAAAGAGAAAGTCAGCATCTCACAAAGGAAAGAATGAGCCAGACCAGTTTATATGACAAAAAGTCACACCACAGCCCAAACTCATCTTCTAGCAATCTGAGTACGTTTATGGCAAAAAAGTGATCTGTGTAAGTCAAACTTTGCTACAGCTATACAACTGTACTTCAGTGCTTTTGCCAATTATTTCCTCAGGGCTTTAGTACTACAGGTGGAAAAAAATTCCTGCACATTAAGAAAAAAGCATGTTGTATTCCGTATGAATCCCCCCAAATCCCTCAAACTGAAGACACACCACACAGACACAAACTTGTTTTTTTTTTCTCCTCCCAGAGATAAACAGTGCAGATATTCTGTCCTCAGAGATTGACAGTACACTCAGATCTATTCAAGGACTCATTTTTCAGAGTTAGATACAGCTGAAAAGAACTGTTTTTTGTTGTGGTTTTTTTTTTCAATAGTAACCTACTCCCTACCTCTGCTTTTCTGCCAAGTTAGAACATTGCTGAACACTCATCCTTTTGTCCCAACGGTACCCCAATTTTAAAGCAAACCTTCAAGAACAGACCTTTCACTTGGCTTTAAATGGAGCTTGCTTTCTGAACAATTCCCCCCAGAACAAGAGTGTACAGAAGGGAAAGTTCAAGTGCCACAAGCTCAGCTGCCTCACCTTGTCAGTCCTGCCCCCACGGCTGGCCCTGCCTCCACGTCCTCGGCCACCCCGGCCCCCTCGACCACCGCGTCCGGGGCGGCCGAGGTCACCAAAGTTGATCTCCAGCTGGGATGTGATATCGTTGGCAGGCTTACGGAAGTGATGATCCATTACCGAGTCCTCAGCGTGAGCCTGAAACAAACCATTTTTTCCTGAGTAATCAGATCACCGCAGAAGTGTTTCCATCTGCAGTTGCACTCTTAGTGATACAGCAGCTGAGCTCACCTCCAAACGCACACCCTGAGTGTGAGATACAGCAGGAACCGCAGTGAATCAATTGTACCACTTCTGCAGACACTACACAGAGAGCAAACACTGATTGCCGTGATCTTAACTTCGTTCAGGTGCTGGAATTTATTTTGTATCCCCAAGACAATTCAGGGAAGTTCTGGCATTCTGTCACATTAACAAGTCTAAGCTTACCTGGGCCCCAACCATTCCAATATAGAACTTTGTTTTCCAGCATTTCACTTCCTCTTGTTTCATACCTGAGGAACCTTAAAGTTCTATTCATTCATTCAAGTCTTGTGCAAAATGCACTCAATAAGCCATCTTTATTTTGCTCCATGAGTGCTTTGCATGTCCTCATTCGCTTCGTTTCGTGTTAAGCACTTCAAGCACTGGAAACCAAAAGAATCCCACCTTGGTATTCAGCCATAGCAAACAGTGGAAGAGGCATAAGCACAGTTCATTCAGAATGTAACTAAGGTATCGAACACAATTAAGGCTAAAAGAGAACCCACCTCACAAATCCCACTGAGGAAGGACTCCTACCAGCATTGCCATGACAAAACAATCTCACACAGCTCGCTGGTGCATTCAGTGAGAAATCTCAAGACTTAACGCCCTGCATTCTGCTGTGCAGAATGGACCAAGTATTTCAAGTCATTATACACCAAACATAATAAGCAACAGGTGTTTTTGTTTCCCCTACTCAGCGTAATTAATTTGCTATACAAGCAACCCATTTTTGGCACCTATGATGACGTGCAGAATGTAGAATTGACCAAGTGGACCAGACCAGGGCTGTCTCTTAAAAAGCCCAACCATCGTACTTTGGAAACATGACCATCCATGACTTTCTAACACCCCAACTTCTGTCTGAGCAATTGTTTGTTTTCTTCCCTACCTGTAGGTGCCACATGCAAGCTTAGGCTTTCTGACCGTATGTTACTTTTCTTGTGGTGTAGTTACACAATATACTGACTTTCAAAGGCAACACACTGTGCAATTAAGTGCAACACCTCTTAATTATCTGTTGTGGATCCTTCACAGAGCATTCAATGGATACACTGAGGGGTGAAGTCAAAGGGCAGAAAGTTGCTTTTGGGGATGCCTTGAGTCAATCACAAACACCAGCACAGAGCCACCAAAAGTGCTCTCCCACATTAATGACCCATTCCAAGCCCAGCTGGACATGTGGCCTACACAGCACCCACAGCTTAATTAGGCACATTGAGAAGTATTGCCCCATGCTGGTTTACTTCAAACGTGTTTCACTGGGATGTGTTCTGTGCAGTAGCCGCTCCCTAAGAGACTTCTGGTTTTACTGATCTGAACCACACTCTCATCCCTCAGATCTCTTCTCTATGCTCCTGAAGCTGGCTTCAGCAGATACTTATTGGACAAGAGTCATTCCACATCTCTACCTGATAGCACAAGCAGAACGATGATACTAAAGCAGAAGTACACCAGTGATTCAAACAGCAAGCAGTGCCTCCTGTTATGGTTTTGATTCCTTTCCTATTGATGGTGTTTCACCTACTGTTCAATCATCGCAGGAGATGTTATTTCCAACTTTCTGGCAATCAGGAGACTCTTCTGAGAGGCAGAAGCAGTAGTTCTGTGCATCTACTTCCCTGTACTGCTACTGCTTAAAAAAGAAACTACAGTCTACCAAAATACTGTATTCTTCCCAGCTGAACCACTAAAGCCAGCAAGTAGCAAATTCCGTGTATAACCTGAGGATTTCTTTAACCAAAATAACTGTAGCTAATTTAAAACACCAATAGAAGACTCGGCACATTCTCCTCCTGTGCTTCGGTGGTAGAAGACATACCACACAGACTGCCTGTTCCAAATCATCTTTGGAAGCACTTCATTTGTATGCAGTGGCAACTCTCGATGGCGCTCTGATCTAATATAGCTGCTTGAAGGCACTGCTACACTTGTGGATCTTGGGAAAGGCTGTCCAAAGCTTTAAGAACAAGTCACTAATGGTCACTAATGGGAAGTGAGCCAAAGCAGACAGCAAGATACGGAAAAATAGCAACAGAAAATAAGAGACTCATGATGGAAGTGTTTATGGGATGATCAAGGAAGAGAAAAGGCACTAATTATGGAGGGCCCTACATTGTGCAGTGAGACAACAGGCATGGACAGAAAAGCTCCATATTCTTTGCGTTCACTGTATCTTTTTATCAAAGCCCTTCATTTCTGAAGGGGCTCAGATCAAAAACATGTATCACCAGTTAGATAGAAAGGATCAGTACCTCATTTGATTCCAGCAGACTCCCCTGCATTTCTGTCATCGCCTTTGTCTGATGAAAGTTGCGTGTCCACACCAAAGTAACAAAAGGAACAAAGGGAGAAAACAAAAGGAAGAAATGAGACTCAACTACATATAGAAACAACACGTAATAAGGTCACATGAACTTGCTGGATACAGATGGCACTGAGCACACGAAGCAGCAAAAGGATGGGAGCAGAAGTTGTGCAAGCATCCAGAAGGAGCAGAGGATGGATTCATATCAGGAGGCAAAGAGAAATCTTGGATTGGAAATAAGAAGTTGTTTAATATGAGCTGTTGGGAAACTCCACATGCAGACTGATCTCCTGCACCTCACTATACCCTGTACAGGCACACAGACCTGTACAGATAGATGGCACAGGTTGAGGGTGGTTTCAAGTAATTACTCTCAATGAAAAAAGAGTTTCTGCACAGTCTGGATTCAAGTGATTCCTACACACTTTGCAAAGATGACTGACTGTGTTCCAATACTTGCTTCTCAGTCTTCCATTGTGATCTCCTCTCTAAGAAAGTGATGATAGTACAAGAAAAGTTTAGAGGCACAAGGAAGAGGCACAGCACAACAGATACGATGGGCAGGAACTCCTTCACTGGTGGATGAAACTCTCCAGGAGTTGCTCTGAACAACTGGAACAAATCTTAAGATTTCTTCACAACTCAACTTCCAATTATTTTTTCAGTAGGACTTGAAGTACTCAATCACTAAGTCAGTTGCAGGGAAGGAAAAGGATCTCTTTTGGCATAACCCAGCTTTCTGGAAAGATTCTCATCAGACGAGGGCTGCCAATACATGTGGATTTCATACTAAACCAGCAAGAATCCGAGACAGTACGAGGAGTTCATCGTACAGCACATGGGACAGATGGGAAAGACCTGAGATACAGCCAAGTACTTCAGTCTTCTGCGAAGAACATGAGGAGAAGGAGAGCCTTGTGAAGGAGATAGGGCAGATGAGCAGCACTGGGTCCTCACACACTTCCTTTACCAAAGTTTCCTAGGACACTCCCAGGAGTTCTGAGAAGGTGGCTCTTGTGACACTTCAACTTTTAAGAAAAATCTGCACGTGCACATTGTCACTATTCAGTCCTAAGGGTTAAGAAGGTGTGGGTCTGAAACCCAGGATTTACCTATAACCAAGTCACTTCCACACACCAACAATCTCATTACCCAGCACAGAAACCCTCCACCAACCTCGTGACTCAGAAGAATGTCCAAGACGACAGAGAAAGCAAGAACAGCAGGTGGTGAGCAGCTTTGTTCACTTCTGGTTACTCTACCTTCTCTACCTGTTCACAAAGGAACTGCAGGGAAAGCTTGCCCAACACCTATGTTTTAAGAACAGTTCTGCTATACCACTTAGGAAAAGAAAAACACTTTCCCAAGAGATCACCGAACAACAAAAAACTAAAACGAGACATTTGCTGGACAAGTTTAGAAGAGTCTATTAATGGCAGTTTTGTTCACATCTCCCTTCTGCGCACATACAGCAGGGAGTGGTTACTTCAGAAGTATCTGATTTGTTTATTTCAAGAGAAATCAGCTAAACACACCTCAGAAAGAGAAATCCGCTCACGTCAGCAGTTTCATGAGAGTATTCTGATGCAAGAAAGAAGTTTAAAAAGTAGAATAAACTACTGCTTCACTTTTCAGAAGGAAAATAAGAGCAAAGAGCTTCTTAATTACTCAGGAATACAACCATCTCATCACACTATCATACATTCAGATGTGTCTGGGGAAAAAATATTCCATCTACCACTGACACCTAGTCACGTATCTTTGCTCCAGGCAGATTGGAGTGGGGGAGGAAGATGTCCAGACATGCTCAATGACTACAGGTGTGTTACATCTACATATCTTGCTTGGTGTATCTCTCCAACCTTACTCCTGTAAGCAATTCTTAGTCTAACTTAAGTTCTGTTTCCTATGCAAGCTAGAGAAACTAGCAGAGTAGGAAAATTTCAAACACTAAGCAGCTTAAGGAAAATAAAAAGAACCAATCTACTTTACACAGCCAGAAAAATAAGTGGCATGATTGTGTCTTAAACTCATTCCAAGCTCAGTGGATTAGAAATGGAGTTCTCATGGTAAGTGATGAACAGTGTTCCCCCAGCTGTATGGCATGTCCCATCTTACAAGAGATAAAATGACAAGGTGTGAAAAGCAGAAGCACACATTAGAAGATCAAACAGCATATTGCACACTACTTCATTACTTCAAAAGGAGTCAGAACCATCTGCTGCACAGGGCTGAAGGCCACTGATTAACAGTGTTAAAACCAAAGATTTAGTGGTCCTGTCAGTTTCTGAAACTGAATCCAGCTGCTAGAGCCCAGCCTTAGGAAACAAAGCTCTCCGCACTGCTCTCCTCCCTGAAGTGGGACAATGTGTCTCTCTGCCACACTCACCCTTTTAAAAGAAGTTGGTTGTTATTACAAAGTATTTGAGAAATTACAATTTTCAAGTGATTCTACAGAACTGTGTTGACACATACAAGTTCAATTCACCTGGTTTTTAAAAAACATCAGAGGCACTTGGCTGGGTAACCCTACAGAATTGCAAGTTACCTAGGTTAAAACTTCTGACCAGGTGTAGGCATAACCCACATTTTTTCAGTCCTACACAGAATTTGGCTCAGCACACTGATTGTGCTTGCTAAGACCAACACAGTGATACAATAAACTCCTATTTAAAAAAATGGAAAAAAGTGTTCATGTTCCCACCCCAAGAGACAAAGCTCCCTGCCCAGCTGCAGCATTTCAGTCTTCTCTCTTAATGGTCAGGTTATAACACAGTATATGCCAGGTTAAGAATATAGAACAACTGTAAAAAACTAACCACAGGAAGAACAGCAACTAACACTACTGTACAGCTGCAGTTTTCTGTAAGAGAAGTTGTTCTTGCTTTATGAACTTTGATAGAAAGGTCAGCTTGCCAAAGAACAGAGCTTACACTCCAAGAAGTGCATATCATCAAAAAAACCTATACAATCTGGACACTAGCAAATATCAAAAATCACTTTACCTCCTCGCTCTTTGACTTGTGAAGAACAAATCCTTTTTTCCATTGCCCATCAGCACCCTCATTTGGTTTACGGATGTTGAACTCAACCTTTGCACGATCCTTACTTTGAATAGCTTTCCATTCGTCCAGGGTCATTTCCTTAGGACCTTCCTCCTTAACTTCTTCAACCTCATTCTCCCTGTAGTAAATTCATGGATATTACTTACGATCATGGCTTAGAACCCATTCCCTATACACAGTGAATTCAAAAGCAGCTCTAATCAGTACCAGATTATAATAAACGTTACACACACACACACACACACACACACACACACACTGCAATGCTATTGTTTTGTTTCAGATTTATGTATTAAAAACTCAATTCCAACGCTCAACAAGCACACATGAAAATTTTTCTCCTTTAGCTAAATGAAAACAGCTAAAAATCACAGCCACACACCTTTTAAAACATAAATGGTGATCACAGCAACGTTTTAAAATTAACATTGATCCTCGCTGTCTATTCTCAGCATTAATGGCAATTGTCCTTGCAAATATAAAAGCCTACTTTTCCATGAGACTTGTTTGGAGCTGTTCTCCCCTCTTCCAAGAGACCTGCCTCCTCATGTGCCCAGTTGGGCAGTGAGATGGCACTCGCTCTTACCGTAATCCTCAAGATTCTGTTGTTGTTGTTGCTGTTGATTTGCACAGTCTGCTTCTTTCACTTGATTAAAAGCAGCTATTAGTATTCCAGGTAACCAAAACAATTTCTACTTTTGGCTAACTTGAAAAAATAACTGCATAAGAACGTAGCGTAGTTCCTTGGTAGATGCATCACCTATTGTAAAGTTCTGGCACCTTGCTTCTGCCAAAGAGCTATTTTTAAGTAAAATGCACAACCACTATGTTCAGTAACAGATCATGTTCCAGCTACTCAGGCAGTCAATCCTCCAGTCATTCTTTGGTGTGTTTATGCAACTCTATTTGATTTATGAGCTACTCTGACATTACAGAACAGCAGTGCCATGTATGTGCAGCAAAAACATTGTGAATGCATCAACTAAAGAGAAAAGGTCTTTCCTGTAGCCACGAGTTGATGTAATAATGCAGATGGTTTATGCCAAAATTAGTGTATTTCATTTTACCCAACATAGGAGAGAATGACTTTTTTATGATACCTGCAGAGCCATTCTTACTGCTCACTGCAAAGGCACTGCCCCCTGGCATTCTCCTTATTCTGTAAAGCATCCTACAGCTCCACTGAAACATTTAGAGATCCATAACAGCCAACTTGGAAGCAAAGCCATGTAAGGATGCTTCCCTGGAAAGATGACTGATGGACTGCAACAAGAGTTGTATATCAAAGCTGAATACATCTTCTGAAGACTTCCAGAAGAAAACCACCCACACAGACAGCCTGCAGAATGCTGCAGACACTGACCCACTCTTGTGCAGATCAGTAACCTGGTCAAGCAGCAGGCACCACTTCTAGTAAAGAGCCAGGAAATACTGCACACTCAGAAAATCTCACAGAGTCACAGAATGGTGTGGGTTGAAATGGACTCCAAAGAGGACCCGGTTCCAACACCCTTAATGTGGGCACAGAGATCTACAGTACTCTTTTTTCCTCCAACACGAGCAACATGCATTTTCTGATCACTGCTGCAGCTCTAATTCCTTAAAATTGCTCAGGTTCCTTCTGTTCACAAGGCAACCTTAACCACAGACACCTACAACCTTGCAGGAGTGATTGCACTTAGCACGTAGTTAAAACACATCCCTGCCTTACTCTCCAGTCACTGCTTCACCAGTAACCAAAGCTACTAGTGAGGAAATCGAGCCACAGAGGATTCCACATTAGAAATCTTTGACAAACAAGCATTTAAAAGAAATGTTTTCTATTGTTTGCCATTTTCTTTTGAATCCATCAGAGAACATGCACTCATTAAGATACTGCATAAAAACCTGTATCCCTCCAAATCAGCTCCAAGTAACTAAGTAACGGTTGTGGGAATTATTCCATTCACTTACTAGTTGCTTTATTTCCCCTTAAGAGTGCCCAAGAGAAAACAGAAGCAATGGAGAAACAGAAGCAATGGAGTTAACTTCTTTGAGAACTGCACACATACACAAAAGATGGAAAGAGTGAGAGACAACCTTTCTTCTACAGGCCAGCCACACAGCCTCAGCAGTTCTGAGAAACTAAGTGCCTCCCATTGGCAGAACATTCCGTCCCCTGGTTGCTCTGGGTAGTTATGAGCGTGGTTGCTTTTGGATTTGGTACTTACAGTTGTAATCCTGATTACACACAACAACAGGTTATTAATAACTAAATCTGAAAGTGACCTAAGAGCTTGCAATACACTAACTAATAGCTTAAAACTTGACATCTAGAAGTTATCTTTAGAGCTCTTCAGCAGCATCATGACTGATTTTGTATCCGCTGAAGGACATACAAAGTGAATATGGTAAAACAGAAGTAGAAAAACTACCAGAGAGTAAAAGCAAAGCAGTGGTACCTTTGAGGCAACCAGAGAACACGACAAAAGGGGACACACTCACTTGTTTTCAGAATCAGCAGGCGGATGTTCCTCTCCCTCTGGCGTTTCCTCAGTTACAGCAGACTGATCCAATTCGCTGTAATTACAGTTGGGTTTTGTTTGTTTTGCTGTTCATGCCTATTTGAAACTATGCAAGATGAATGCCTAAGTTCTATAGCACGTTTACACAGCTTACTGTTCTTTAAAAAGAACTACTTCACTAAGAATTGGTGCTCCCCCTGTCTTTTAAAACTCTGAGCTTTCCTTCTTCCCATTTCTCCCCAGCACTGAGTCACAGCTATTCTGAATGTCTCCCATCAAGGCTTGAGACAAAACACATCTGGATATTAAAAATGCTGCATTCAATGGGATACTTGGCAAAAAAGCCTGCTTAGTTTGATCAACAACGTTAAACCCACTGTTTAATTTTTAGTAAAATAAGGATTGTTCAAAGAACAGCAGAAAACGGTTCCCTGTTCTAAACTTTCCCAGAATTCTAGTTTTAGAAATGGAAACCATCTCATCCACCTGTAATTCACTACGTTCTGTAGTCACTGGCTTCTTTCATAGCATACCACCAACCCCCAAAATCTAAAGGAAAAAAGGCCACCAAATCTTTACATTTTGCAAGCCCTGAGAGTTAGGATTTAACATTCTGATAGATCTCTGAGCAATCAGTGATTACTAACGTGAGTTCATCTTTGACGGTTCCCCAGTTGTGTGATCCACTGCCACCTCGCTTGTCCTCGTGCTTTAGGCCGCTGAAATGCGAATGTGAAACAGAACTAACAAAACTGAGTTAACATTATAGTGTCCAGATACAGAAATTCAAAAGACATTTTGAGCCATATATTAATAGTAAAGAATAGCTAAGGAAGCTCTAGGAAAAGCTAAAGACTTACGATCTATCGCTGCCACTATGTCTGTCAAATTCACGTTTGCCACGAGAGTCAAACCCATCTCCTCTGCCCATCCCACGGCCACGGCCACGGCCTCTTCCAAGTCCACCACGTCCACGCATTGGTCGGTCCAGGATGGGTCTACAAGAAAAGGTCACACTTCAGTAATTCCCCCCCCCCGAAGCTTTCAACATAGCTTTCAAGTTTTTCTTATCATGAGAATGTGGTTCATTTTTTCTTTGATTATCTTGACCACAAAGGTGGTCAAATCCTGGAGCAGGCTTCTGAGCAAGGTGCTTAGCACCCACTCCTCTCAGCACTCCAGGAGCACCAGAACAACGCCCCAATTAATGTTCTGCTTTTGGCTAGCCCTGCAGCCACACACCTGGATTTGAGGATCTCTGTAGGTCTCTCCCTTCCAACTGAACTAACTCTAACTATTTACAGTCTAATTTCAATGCTGGAGAAAAACCATACGTAATGCTGCTCTCCACATTTCAGGAACTAAACAAATGCTTTGTTTGCATCTCCTGCCCACCGTTCCCAAATTTAGCCTTTCTGTTGCATTACGTCACTTGCTGATGCTACAATCTCACGTTCAGCCACCTTACTTTTAAAAGCATTTCAACCATGGTCAACTGACCACTAAAATGCTAACATTTGCAGACTGTTTTCAAAACTCTTGAATTCTGGACCCAACGTGACACTCTGTTCCCTTTAGCCACGAGCTGGCTTCACTACTTTCACACCTGAAGCCACTGGAGCCAAGGAAGCACAAACACCTCCATGGACAAACGCACAATGGCTTGAGGTTAACTGTACAAGTGAAGCAACAGCTGTAAGAGCAAACGGATCTCATCCTGCAGGCAAGAGCTACACTTCAGTTCCTCTTCTGACCTTTGTGCTGTGGATGTTCAGAAATACACCAAGGATCTTACTGATCTACACCATGCTTTTTGCCAAATTAACAAACTGTTCACATTATGTGATTCCTGATAAAACCTTGAGCCACGTTTGTAAATGAAATCACACAATGGGAAAATACTCTATGCTGACACAGGTGAGTCTTCTGATTGACAAATGGCATTTCATCACTTTAATTCTAACAGTTTTTGCTTGGCTTTTAAGCTTAGTAGCAGAAGAAAGGACAGCTCCACTCCAGGGTATCACCACATTCTGCATCACGCAAGGCACACTCTTACTTATCAACAGAGAATTCTCCTCCTTCGCCCTTCTCATCGGCAGGTTTATCAAATCGGCGCTCACGAGGAGGTCGTCTCTCAGGTCTCCTGTCAATGGGTTTGCCTTCGCCCTGCTGCTGCTGCTGC
Source organism: Chrysolophus pictus (assembly GCA_037305975.1). Classification (NCBI taxonomy): domain Eukaryota; kingdom Metazoa; phylum Chordata; class Aves; order Galliformes; family Phasianidae; genus Chrysolophus; species Chrysolophus pictus. Next base: position 28,504,027 of record CM074583.1, read on the forward strand.
TGATCAGGCCTCCTGCCAATGCGCCTTATCCCTGCAACAGGAGCAAAACACACCAACGGAATGCAGAGCTGCTCCGGGACAGATACCGCTGGCAGCACTGTCAAACAAAGATGAACGTGAGCTGGAATTCAGGCTTTTCTCCTAACCCTGCGACCACACGATCTTAGAAATGATACCTTTATAAGAAGGTCACTGCAGATCATTTGACTCTGAATTGACGTTTTTACGCAGCCTTTCAATCAAACTGCATTTTGTCCAAGCATTGCTCTCACACTACTGTGGGAAACAAGACCTGTCAGAGCGCACAAACACCACAGATCCGTGTTCAAACGATCAGCTTTCAAAGAAGGATCAAGATAAGCAAGTTCTGTGTTCTTTCTCCAAAGGGCATTTTTCAGGTAGAACATGTGCTTTCTATTTGATGTGCACCAAAACAAGGCCAGCAGCTTCCCCAGAACCAAGCCCCCACGACAGCCACCGTTTCATCCTACCACGCTCTGCCTGGAAGCATTTAATCAGACAGAGCACCCGGGGCTGTGCTGTTAAAAAGCCCACCCCCCAGACTGACGGCACCTACACCCCACAAACCAGGCAGCACAGCAGACACAGCTCAGTGCCTCGGGATGACTCGATGTGCTGCTGCTCACAGCTCCGCATGCTGGTGGACAAAGGCTCAGGCAGGGAGCTGCACACAGCCCGAGAGCTGCGCTGCTGCAACGGACGGCGCTGCTGCCTCCGTTTCTACACCTTCTGAAATTGCCCAGAATAACCACTCCCCGTACTCTCTTCCCCACTATCTAAAGGGTCTTAAGTACTTCTTCCCATTCATCTTTACGACTTCTTAGGAAGACCCACGCAAACTCCTTCACATGCAGCGACACCACCATCTTCCCAAAACACACAGGGAACAAAACCCTCAGCAAACCACCATCCCTAGGGCTGCCTCAAAAACAGAGCTGCTACTTAAAAAAAAAAAAACAAAAAAAAGCGCCAGCTTTTAATATTCCCAAAGACAGCAGTTCCTGCCAAACAAGCAGTGCTGCACCTGGGTGGGGCCCAGAAGTTACAGCTGTAATGATATCCACGCCAACACGCCCAGACTAACAATGCCTCCTTACCTGACACGCTGTGCTGAGCGCACATGCTTGCATGACAGACACTGCTTGCTCAGTAAGGCTCGCTCCCCGCAGAAACACAGCGGCCTCAACCCCTACTCATCCCCAGGAGAGCCACTTGGTTGTAGAGGCACAGCAGAGCTGGCCGTGCCATGTGAGGCACGCTGCAGGGCTGCAACAGATGATCCAATGTCAAGTGCAGCACCCTGTGCTCAGCATGGGGCTCCCAGAAGCCAAACTGACAACGCACAGCATTACACTGCAGAACCCACAACCAGTAACACACCAAACAACCGCACCTTGCAGAGCACTGCTGCAGCAGCAGGCCGGGGTGTCTGTTTCATTGCTACAATAAGCCACAAAAGACTCCTTGTCACAACAAAGCACTGCTCCTTCTTGAAAGTACACGTGAGAACCGGGAGGTGACTGTTCCTGAGCCGTCCCCCAAGGACCCAACCCTGTGTGCTGGCCAAGCACACTGCCACATCTCACTGCACGGGCTCCCACTGCCAGCCCACAGCTGACCCACACCCATGGGGGACACGAGCTCCAGGAACCACCACTCAGGACAAAGTACCACACTCCACCTCAGGAAAATAATCCCTAGCATCACACAGGGAAACACAAAACATCCATAGGCAAAGAGCGCCGCAACAGCTCCCAGCTGCTGCCCAGTGTTCTCTCACTATCCAGCAGGAGCACCTTCTAATATCATATATTAACTTCTTTCATAAAGCCCAGTGTAACCCAAATCCCCACACGGGGTGCTGCACAGCCACCTGCGTGTACAAAGCTGCTGCTTGTCACACGGCCCTGTCACACCGACCCCTCTGTCACAGCTTATTTGTTCAGCCTGTGTGCACTTCCAACGGCCAGAACGCCCGGTGAGATGGTGAGATGGCTCCGGGGTCACACAGACATGACGGAGGATGCGAGTTATTAACCAAGCACGCGTTGTTCCTACCGACTCAGTTCTCCCTGCTGCACAAAAATGAGTGACTTCTGCTCAGAGTGTGACACACACCTGCACCCACCGACCGTCCAGAGCTCACGTGGAGGTTTTCCTAATTCCTGCTGCTTCCATCACAGAACCCCAGGATCCCAGCATGGCGGGGTTGGAAGGGTCCCCACCCCCAAGGCCTGACTGCCCCCACCAGCTCCGGCTGCCCAAGACCCAGCAGTGGCTTCGGGCACCTCCAGGGTTGGGACAGCAGCTCTGGTCAGCGGTGCCAGAGCCTCACTGCCTTCGGAGAACGAACTTCCCCCTTACACCTGAACTAAATCTCCCCTCTTTCAGCTGAAAGCCGTTCCCCCTCATCCCATCGCCACCTGCCCGTGCAGAAGTCGCTCGCGAGTTTACCAGCTCCCCGCAGTACCAAAGGACCCCCGACCCCTTCCCCTGCCCACGCCAAACCCACCCACGGGGACACCCGGGACACCCCACGCGCTCCTCCATTTTGGGGCCGCGGCCACGTGCGGTTCCGCGGGGCTCTCCGGGGCCGCCCCCCCGCGCCACGCGGCCCCGCTCCCGCCACGTGCGCGCCGCGGGCCGGGGGCCGCTCCCTCCTTCCCTCCCTCCCTCCTTCGCCGCCCGCTTTCCTCCCTCCCTCCCTCCCGGCCGGGCCCGTCGCTTCCCGCCGCCGCCTTTGTGCGCTCCCGCGGGCCCCGCCGGCGCTCACCCTCCTTCCGCAGCGGCGCTCCGGGCTGCCCGCCGCCCTCCTCCCGTCGCTCTCCCCCGGCGGAGGCGGCGAAGGGCGGCAGCGGGTTCTTGCGCTCCTTCTGGGACTCCCTGCGCAGCTGCTTGGCCGCGCTGCCCGCTCCGCCGCCCGATCCCGCCTGGCCCGGCCCTCCGCCGCCGGCGCCGCCCGAGGAGTTGCTCTGCGCCCCCGCCGGGCCTCCTCGGGCCCCGCCGCCCCCCTGGGCCCCGCCGCCGCCGCCGCTCTCTTTCCGCCGACTCTCGGCCGCCCGCAGCACCTCGAAGGGGTCGGACTCGTCATCAAAGAGCTGGTCGAAGCGGTTGGTGACGACGCAGCCGAAGCCCTCCTGCAGGTGTCCGGGCATGATGGGCCCCCGTCGGCGGGATCCTGCTCCGATGCTGCCGGGCCCCCCCGCGCCCTGCTCGCTGCCGCACAAGATGGCCGGCCGCGAAGAGACCCGCTTCTCTTCCGGCGCCGGGCACATCCGGGCACCTCACCCCGCGCGGGGCGCGCCGGGACTTGGAGGCGGCCCGTGCCGAACGCCGCGCGCGCGCGGGCGGCGAACTACAACTCCCGGCGTGCTCCGCGCCGCCATTGTGTGGGGCCGCGGGCGGGCGGGGGCCGCCATGGCCGCTGCGTGGGCGGGAGCGCCGCGAGCGGTGCGCGCGGCTGGGCGCGAAAACAAACCCACCTCCACACGAGTAAACGCACAGGCGCTCTGAAACGTCGTGCCCTCAGCGTGCCCCGAGCCGTAAATCTGAGTCAAGGGATCAATCGAGCCGGCTGCGACAGCTTGTGCTTGGCTGTACGGCGCTTCAGAGCAGCGCGCCCAAGCGGAGCCGCGACCCCGCCGCATCCGCGCCTCCTGCCGCGTCCGCCTCAGCGCTGAGGCGCCGTGCGGGGCTGAGAGCTGCGCTGCCGTAGCGCTACGTCGAGCTCTGAGCTGGGATACTTCCTAGCTGGAATACTTCCATTACGGCTCGAACTCAAATAATTCCCACGTACACGCCCTTAGAAGACGATATCAAGTGGGCCAGAAATATTGGCAGCACTAATTAGCCCAGCTGATAGCCAGTGGAAATGATAAATGTACTAAGAATTAAAACGTACTTCACTGGCGCGTGTTTGACATTTCTTCCGAAAATACCACTAACTACGTGTCAGAACCTCCTGGCACACGCTGCTGCAATTACCTTTGTCTCAGTGAGGATATTTCTAATGTTTGCCCCGAGTCCCAGGCACTTAGACCACATTCAACAATTGCTTCAGAAAATCGTTTTAATTCATTTCTTTTCAGTTCCTGAGCGTGCACGGCTCACACGCGTGCACCTGGGCAGTGCTCCACAGCAGCAATGCTTTGCAGAGGCCTCTGGGAAGCCCCTCTGGAAGCAATGCATCTCCCACACAGGAGCACAGGGCAGCTCTCCTCTGCAGCCCTTCCCTGCAGGGCTGTAACTCACAGCTGTGCATCACCCCCAGCAGCTGGGAGCTCCGTGCTCTTTGCTGTCGCTCCATGGGCTGAAACGTCCGCCCTCCTGCAGCCCAACACGGCTGCTCTCTGCATGCCTGCAACGCACTGCTCTGCTATTTCTGAGCGTTGCCAGCAACTGGTGGCTTATTAAGCAAGAATAGGAAACACAGCAGGCTCGAGGTGTCGGTTTGGGTCCTCGCTCCACTCCTCAGGTGTATTTTTCCTCATTTTTAACTAAGGAACCCTTATCAGTGCACGGTTCTGGTTCTCTCACAGAATCACAGAATGGCCAGGGTTGGAAGGGACCTCAAGGATCATGAATCTCCAACCCCCTGCCACATGCAGGGCCACCAACCTCCTCATTTAATGCCAGACCAGGCTGCCCAGGGCCCCATCCAATTTTGCCTTGAACACTTCCAGAAACGGGGCATCCACAGCCTCTGTGGGCAGAACCTCTCCCGATGTGTGTGCCACCTCCCAGCCAGAACACACAGCAGACCCCCAGGAGGCAGCTACTCAGGTGCTCTTTGAGACCACACTGACTTCTTGCACATAGAATGTGACATTTGCTTCTGAACAAAGTACAGCCATGGCTTTGGAGTAGCAAGAGAAGCTCCATGCGTCACCTCGTCGTGGCATGCTGCAAAGCAGCTTCAGCAACTTTCTGCTCAGCTTTCTGGCAGCTGTTCTCGGTGGATTTCCAGTGTGCTGCCTGGAGATAGCACTCAGAGTGCTGTGCTCACGGCTGCAATTAGATGCAGGGAATGCAGCAGCAGCAGCAGCCAGAACACAGTGTGCTTTGTGCTGAGCTCTTTGCACTGAGCATTCCTGGTGCGTGGGCTCCTGAGGGGAAGCAGTTCTAGAGCTGAGCAGTGCTGGCAGTGGACAGACGTCCTGCAGGGCTCTTGCTCATTTCAGCATGGGTTTTCCAGAGCAGAGAACCCAGCAGTGCCATTAACTGGATGGCTGTAAACACGTGAACAACAGCACTGCTTCCTCACAAGGTACGTGCATCGGAAAGCAAAAAAGTGCAGCACTGCTCTGCACGTGGAGATGTGCGACAGAGAAATGAAGCAAAGCGTGCAGCCACAGAACTTCAGTTAACTCAGACTAATTGAGCCCTGCCTGTTCCTTCTTCCCCTGAATCCCAAGCAACTTGCAAGGTGAGTGCTGCTCCTTCCCAGCAGTGGGACAGCAGGTATTTCCAGCTGACAGAGGCAGCGCCAGAGCCTCAGGAAGCAGAGGGTTGGTCCTGAGCTCTGCCCTTACCAAACCCCTCTGCAGCATCCATCTGCTCTCAGCGGGCTCTGCTGTGCTCTGTCCTCGGGAGATGGAAAAAGGAAAAGAGAAGAAATAAAGCATTTTCCCCCCACAAGGGCTGGGGGAGTGGGCACAACAGCAGCGCTGCAAAGGCTGGGACGAGTGAAGCACATGCAGTGCTGCCAGCAGTGCTGCTCTGTGCCACCACGCCCTGTGAAGCTGTATCTGTGGCCCAGCTGGCTGCAAAAGAGCAAACACATCTCCTTTTAATTAATTCATTCATTTTTGTGGCCCATGCCATGATTTTTCAGCTGGATCAGCTCTCTGGCTCGGTGTTGCTCCCTGAGACTTTTGGGGCGCTTTGCCCATTTTCCCCACCGTCAGACCCACATTCCAAGGCCGACCCTGCAGCCAGGCTCCATGCATTCATGGAGCAGTGTGGTGGTGCTAACTGTGTCCCTGGATGATGCTGGGGCTGCAGAAGACCTCGGCGTGCTAAACGTGCTGGCAGCAGGAGTGCTCAGACCACGTGTGCTGGGGCACGCAGGCAGCAGCAGCCGGCGGGGGAATGCGGGCAGGCGAGATCAAACGGCCTGAAAGCAGGTCACAGCATCACCCTGCTGCAGACAGCATGGCAACTGCTCATTAGGGTGATTACAGGCAGAGGAGCTGCCCCGGCTCTCTGCTAATGAGCAGCATGGGCTGCCTGACCGGTGCGGCTGAAGCAAAGCCTGCGGCTGTTGGTGCACATTCAGCTCCCGAGGTTTCCTCGTGCTGCTGTTCACCTCTATCCATGTTCCTGTCCCATCCCCTGCTCCTGTTCATCCCCAGCCCTGTTCTGAGCAGTGCAGCACAGCCCCGGCCCATTGCTGGAATCTGATATGACTGTGCAGAGCATCCCATGCAGCCCTGGCTGCCTTCCACTTACTGCTCTGAGAATCAGAAATAATGTATAGAATGAGAAGCTGGATTCAGTATTATCGATGTATTTACATTCTTCTGTATTCCCCCTTCTTCACAACATAATGTTATATACCATATATAATTATTGGCAGTTGAAACTGGATTATCTTTAAGGTCCACTCCAACCCAAGCCATGCTATAATTCTATGATTGTATAAATATTCTATGTACATATAATTTATATATATATATATAAAGGTATCTCTATAAACATCTCCACACTGACAGTAGCTCCCCAGGTGTACTGCTGTCCCATCACCCAGCTGGGACAGACCCAGTGTGCAACTGGCACATTTAAAATCAGAGCCCACGCCCCGAGCCGGGCGCTGCCTGGGCAATGCATGGCAGCCTGAAAAGAAAGGAAAAACGGTGACAAGGGATTCAGAGCGCATGAATTCAGCCTGCACAGCTCTGTGGATGCTCACACCCCCATGACTCTCCAGGGCCCCCCCAGGACATTTTTGCTGGCTGAGGCAGGCAGGACGCAGCTCGCACTGCTGCATTCTTCTGCTTGTTCTGCTCCCTCTCATTTCTCTTGGAACCGGGGCTGAGCCTGGGGCCACGCTACCAGCACTGGGTGGGGGCGAGGGATGCTGGAGCTGCGTGCTCATCCTGGAGCAGGGGTGGCATAGGAGGATCCCTCTCGTACTCACTGATCCCTGCAAGGAGCTGCAGCACAGGAAAATAAAGGGGCTGCCTGCAATGTGTGAGCTGCTGTTTGCTTTGCAGGGAACTACCACCGCCCCTGCAGCTGGGCGGATGAGGAGGGCAGCGGGGCACGCTGCGGACAGGGCTGCAGGGGGCACATAGGATTGTGGTACCCGAGGCAGGAGGATGCTGGAGCTGGAACGTGAACGTGGGGGTGAGCAATGAGGAACAGGCAGCAAACGAACCTGATTTCCTCACCCTGGTATTTGGCGTCGTTGGGGCATCAGCGGGGGCAGTGAGGACTGAAATGCAGCTCCAAGACATTAACAAAGCATTCAAAAATAATTCAGCAATTAATATTTTCTGATTGAAAATGCCTTCACCCCAAAAACCCCGCTGGGGCCAACACGGGCACATCGTGCACATCCCAGGCAGGAGCTCCCAGCTGCACCGTGTCCCAGCACAGCTCCGAGTGCGGCCCTGTGCACAGACAGCACTCCGCCTGCAGCTCTGCACAGCACCGCGTGCCCTCGGCAGACACTGCTGCTCTGTGCGAGGGCAAACTGCTCTTGGGTGGGAAATGGGGAAAGAGCCCCGAAGCCCCAACAAATAAAACCCTAAAGCCGCCAGCGAGGAGCGAGAGGGGCTGCTACCAGGGCGCAGTAAGGCAGCCCTGCTGCTCGCAGGCACGCCCAGATGATTGGAGCTCAGAGCGGCCCCGGCTCCAGCTATAATCCCATGCTCTACACTGGAGTTGTGATTCCGGCTGCTAATGAGGCGAAGTTAATTGGGACCCGCGCACAATGCGCCCACCTGTTGTGCCGGGCCGCACCATCTGCCGCCCACCTGAGGCCTCGCCGGTGCCCGGGGCTGGGCCGTGCCCCCGGGTTGGAGCGCGGGGAGCCGCCCACGAAGCGGCGCGCACTTCGGCCGCTCTCCCCGCAATTCAGCCCCACGGAGCGCACCGGGACCCGTCCCCGAGGAAGCCCCTCCGCTCGTGACTTACTGCAAAGGAGCGCGTGGCCCCCACGCACGTGGCCGCGGGCATTGCCCTGGGCCGCTCCTTCCCACCCGGGAGCGAAGTTCTCCCGTCCCCGCGCCGTGACTCAGCGCCCGCATCAATCATTGACCCCGCACACACCGCGCGGCCACGCGGGGCAGCACCGCGCGGGGAGAGGAGCGGCGGCAGGCCACGCCCCTTTTACGCCGGGCCACGCCCCTAAGATGCAGGCCACACCCCGCTCCCTCAAGCCGCGCCCTCTCGTCTCCCCCCGCAGCCAATCAGCGGCCGCCGCCCCGCCGGTTCCCGTGGCAGCGCTGCCCGGTGGCGGAGTTCGGCGCCGGGCGGCGAGAAGCCGAGAGCTCATTTGCATGAACCAATAGAACGCGCGTATGCAAATGGCGGCAGAGCGGGTTGGCTGGGAGCGGGCCGGATAACGACGGTGGGGGCGCCTTTGTCCCGCAGAGGCGGCGGCGAGAAGGGAGCGGAGCGGCGGCCAGGAGCGGCCGGGAAGCGGAGCGGAGCGGGGCCGGGCCGGGCGGTGGCAGCGCTCCTCTTCCGCGCGGCCGCACTATGACTTTGGAGGAGCTGCCTGGCGACCAGCGCACCGCCGGCAGGTAGGGACCGGGGGGGTTGCGAGCAACTTGGGTGGCGAGGGAGGGAACGGCCCCGGTGCTGATGAGCTGCGTGCGTGTGCAGGATGGAGCAGGCGGGGGACGCGCTGGAGGAGGTGCTGAGCAAGGCGCTGAGCCAGCGGAGCCTCACCCTGGGTGTCTACGAGGCGGCCAAGCTGCTCAACGTGTGAGTGAACCGCTCTTGGTGTCCTCCACCCATCCCCCGGTCCCCCTCCGGTCCCCCACAGTGCTGACTCCGCTGTCTCCCCCTCCCACCAGTGACCCCGACAACGTGGTTTTGTGCCTTCTGGCCGCCGACGAGGAAGAAGAAGGAGACGCGGCGCTGCAAATCCACTTCACCTTAATCCAGGCTTTCTGCTGCGAGAACGACATCAACATCCTGCGGGTCAGCAACCCGGCTCGCTTGGCCCAGTTGTTGCTTCCCGACGGCGGTCCTGAACCACCCACTGATCTCCATTGCGTCTTGGTCACGGTGAGTCCATTGCTGATGACTCAATGCCAATGTCCCGGGGAGGTTCCCGAGGCCGAGCTGTCGGCTTTTGCCGACGGCACGGCCTCGGGAACCTCCCCGGGACCAAATCTGCTGTTATTTAAGTGGATTTCTTGCTCAACCAGCATTTTCCCCACCTTTTATCCAGAATCCCCACGCCTCCCAATGGAAGGATCCAGCGCTGAGTCAGCTGATGTGCTTCTGCCGGGAGAGTCGCTACATGGATCAGTGGGTGCCGGTGATCAACCTCCCCGAGCGGTGACCGCGTCCCAGACATCACCAAATCTTTTTTTTTTCAACCCGTCGCTCAGGAATTGATCAACCTCCACCCCCATAAAGCAAGACAGGAGGGAGGGGAGGGAAACAAAAAAACAAACAAAAAAAACCCAACAAAAAAAAAACAAAAAAAAAATTGGGAAGAAAAAACAAACAAAGGATTTAATAATAATTAAGCTGTTATCACGTTGACCGCCGAGGTGTTGGAGAGGAGCATGGAAGCGGAGCCGGAGGAGCCAACCCCCATCCCCGGAGTGGGGACACCGCGATGCCGACCGCCCTTTGGGCTGGTTTTTCTTTTTCAAGTGCAACTTCACAGTTTCTGGTTGAAATCTCTTAAAAGGAGCTCCAAAAAGGTTGAATCGGAACGCTTCGCTAACGATTTTATTGTATTTTTTGGGATGTTGATTCTCAAGTTTTTAATGCTAAGATATATAATAAGTTATTTTATGATATTGATGGAAAAAAATTATTTATACTCTGAGGTTTGAGAACCGGACTACCCTCGAGCAGTTGGTCCACAGCCGCACGTCTTTTAGCTGCTGCTGAAAGCAGCAACGGTGATGTAATTGTTGGAAATGGGACGGCGCTTTGTTTTTTCGGGGGGTTTGTTTTTTGAAATAAAGTTTTGACTCTGCTCCTCGCTGCTGGGTTTTGCTTTGCCGCGCGCAGTCCCCGGGCTCAGCTCCTGTTGCGCTGCTCCTGTAATGGCACCTGGGCTCCCTCCCGGCCCCTCCCAACCCAGCAAATGGAACAGCAGCTGCCGTGCTGCAGGAAATGCGATTTATTTTTCTTGAGCGCCGCCACTTTGCAGCGTAGTTCAAACATGAGGAAGCGTTTCAGCTGCCCTAACAGCTCCCACAGGGCCTGGGGCTCGTTCCAAGTTGGGGAAACCCCATTGCTTTGTGTGGGAACCCCTTTCCCAACGCTTCCTTTGCAGCCCCGGTGCCTGAGCACTGCACCACGCAGACGTTTTCCCCCCAGCTTTGCTCCCTGTGCCTCTCGGAGCTGGGCAGGGGGGAGCAGCAGGGCCCACGAGCAGCTGCATGTGTTGTTGTTGCTGCACACAAAGCGGGCAGCAATCCCTCCCCTGCCCCCAAAGAGCAGCCACCCACTCCCCCCCCATCCCCCTCCAGGCACCGCTTCTGCTGTGGGGTGCTGTAAGCATCGCCCACCCATGCCCCCAATTTCTGCATCCCCACTGCAGCCCAGCCCGGGGCTGCCCAACGCGGGAGCTTCCCAAACATGTTATTTTTAGCACTGTGATTACAGCCTGTGGCCGGCGTCAGCATTTCTAAAGCGAACGTGGCCCCGGCGCTGATCCCGTGCTGCCTCCTCCCTTTGCATTCAAAATGCCTTATTCTGGCGCACGGTGCTTTGGGAGCGCAGATGTCACGGACCCAGCAAAGCCCGAGCGCAGCTGACCCCAAACACGTGCCAGCGCAGCTCGCTTCTTTTGTCCCACAGTGGGCCCCACAGGCTGCTGCTCACCCAGGGGCTGCAGCACAGCGTGCTTCAGGCCTGGCTCCACAAGCCCAGCACACAGCGAGGGCAGCCTGCAGCACCCCGTCTATCTCCTGTACGTATTGATACACACATACGTGTGAAGCTAAAAGCCTTTCGCTTGGGAACAGCCTCCCTTCCCAGGCTGCTAACCAACACGGGACCTTTGACTCAAAACCAAAGTATGTCGAGATGAGAACAAGAAGTCCGAGTGCAGGCACTTTTGGCAAAGCAAACCAGCAAAATGAAAAGAGAAAAAAAACAAACAAACTCCCCCTCCTCCCTCCCAACAGAACCATGGCTTTACCAAGGGTCTGCAGTACACCCAAACTTTTTTTTTTCCCCCTTTGAATCAAGCAGCAGCAAAATCACGCTTGCAGAGAAGCAGAGCTGCACACCAAGCTGGCTCCTGGGATGGTGGGGAAGGGAGACCCAGCGCACATGGCAGCAGTGCCAGCCATGAAGCAGGCTCAGGTGGGGGCACCGAGGCAGTGCCCACCCTGCCCCCAAGGACCCCATGGTTTCATTTCTCCTTTTTCATTCTCCTATTGAGAGACCACGTTCCTGTACTACTGAGAGTACAGCTCTTGTACTTTTGCTGCAGCATTTATAGTGAAAGAGCAAAGGTGCACATAGAAACGTAACCGCTGGAGCCCACACATGACCCTATCCACTGCATGTAGCAATACTCAGCTGACCTGTAAAGCTGTGCGATGATGCCAGCAGAAGCAGCCAGCTGCATCTCACTGTCACTCTCAGGTGTTCTGTCTGAGCTGAGAAACACTGAAAGAGAACTGGTACAGTGTTTTCAATCACACAAAGACACACTGTGCCCACACACAATCTTTTTGCTCTTTGAAGGATAAGCGGCAGTGAAGGAGATGCTGATGTGAATCTTTGCCCCGGTGCTTTGAGGATGTCAACACTGCATGAAAACGTGGAAAAATGCACTCGATGTGCAGAGAAGCAGACGCAGCAGTGAGAAGGTCTGAAGGAAAGGATTTCCCTTTACCCTGTGCACACGCAGCCCCATTGCAGTGGGGGGGGCGCCCAGAGGTTCCACGCGAGCAGAAAGCGAGCAGCCAGGAGCTTCGTGCCAGGACTTCTTTATTAGAAAGTACAAAGGTAAGCATCCTGTGTGCTGGGTGGGTATGGCAGTACGAGTGGGAAGGACGAGAGGTGGCAGAGCTCCAGCCTACAGGAGCAGCACCGCAGGACCTCGTGCCGGTACCCGGCTCACAAACAGCACAGGGACAAAGCTAGACGTAACGCTGGCTCTGCACATACACCGCATCACAGAACCATTCTGGTTGGAAAAGACCTCCATCAACCAGTCCAGCTGCCAATCCAGAACCTCAGGTTACCTCTGGTGGGGTGAGGAGCTCTAACCAGCACTGATGGCTCCTGGAAGGAGCAATATTTGGGCTACAGCACGAGCCCCTGTGCCTCTGCGTGCCGCTGCTGGCCTCCCCAGCTCAGCTACCGACTGTGTGTAACTAGATGTGTTATAAAATGAGACTCAAAGATTGTAAAAAAGAAAAAATAAGCATGGATCTACATTATTGTTTGGAAATCATCGCTAGAAAAATAGTCTAATTATAAAAATAATTTGAATGTAAGCACAAAGTAAGCAGTACAGTTTTCTTATTGCCAGCCTCACGTTCAGATTTTTGAGCTGTTTGTTAAAGAGCCTCGTTAAACAAATATATAATTTCTCAATATATTATCAACAGTGCGTATATAATTTAATATAGAAATGACAAATAGGCAACATAAGACAGTAAATTACAAGTGGTTAATAAGTCCTGTAAGCATCCCTACAGGAACGCGCAGCGATGGCCGCTCACAATTCCAGCCCTGGACCACAGCTACAGAGAAAGGCAGAATCGTTTTAAGTCCCCTGGAAGTTTGCTGTTAATATGCAATGTTTGTATAAATATCCTGTTAAAGTTTATATATATATATATTTATATACACGCACGCAAGGACTTTTTTATGATGTATATATATCAAATGACTTCCTTGATGGAAAGGCCCCCTGTTACACCTGCACAATCACAATCTGGATGCAGTTTGGCATTTTTTCCCCTTTAAGAGGGGATTTAGGAAAGAGCCAAATTCTGGGTGCCTGTACAAATCATAAATGAGACCTCGAGTGGCAGAACCACACCTCTACCTCCGCCACAAAGACACGAACTATGAGCCTGTTGCCTCTGATTCTTTGGACAGCTTTTCTTTTTTGAATGCCAACACAGATTTTTGATGAGAGAAATGAGAAAACCAGAATTAAAACTGAAGCTGCTTTTTCCCAGCCTCTTGAAGGCTAGGAAGTAAACCCTCAGCTTGACACATTAGGTTTTACATGCCAAAAACCCTGCCAAGTGCAACTAGCACACCAAGGGTGTCAGCACGAGCCTGGAGCTCTCCAGCAGCCACTACCATCATTCCTCAAGGTAGCTGTTGCTCGATAATGCACTTCTAAGTGTGCATGTGCACAAATGCACATCTGCACACTGCAGAGGGAGGCCCTGCTCTGCGTGCACACTTGATTTCAACAAGTGTGACACCACCAATGTTTCATAATGGGGATTCCAACTCTTAGCCCGGCTGTGTTCTGCAGCAAAGCCAGGCAGCTTTGGTCTGTGTGTGTGAGGCCACAGCAGGAGCGCAATCAGAGCCACGGCTCTGCAAAGGGACCCCGCTCCTCTGGCCAAGGGAAAAGTGATTGAGTGTGAAATCTCACTTCCTACCGGAGACTGGGAGCAGAAGAGATGCTTTAGAAAGCCTAAGAGATCGTTTCTATACGTGAGAAGAGGACAGTGAATACCGGGTACCTTACAGCTTGTTTGCCTACACATCAGCCTGCAGGGAGCTGCGGAGGCACTGATGTGCCCCTATAACAAAATGCACGTCTTCTTGTCCTTGAATGGGTTTTCAGAAGCAGGAATGCCCATCAGCAATGGATCTTTCTTGGCGTGTTCTTCGCAATAGAGCATTAGGTCTGCTGATGCCTTTGACACCTGCAGAAGACAGAAGATACAATGGCCACTATTTCCCCATAACCAGCAATAGGAGCGGATGTGACCCTGTGTGAAGGGAGGGATGCTGGGCCACCAGCACCTCACAGTTCCACAGCCTATTTCCTGCAAGAGACAGAGCCCTGTGCCTCGCCCTGGGGCCAGCCCTATCCACAGAGGGGAGCTCCTCCAGCTGCTCTGGCACTGGTTTGTGACACGAGGCAATAGGATGGCTCTGCTCGCACAGGGCTTCTGCAGAAGACCAAAAACAAACAGGAAGGGCTCAAAATCGTGCAGCAGGTTTGTAATAAGGAACTTATTGTCTATAACGCTGGGGACAATAAACAGAAGTGTCCTCAGATGACTTAACACTTTCTAGAACACTAAATACGGTCTCTCCTTGCATAACCCTGCACCAAGAAAGGGTACCTTGCTGTGTGTGTTTCTGAGTTTGCACTGCTGGCACCTCCAGGGATGGGACACCCATCACAGGGTGCACAATTCAGAGTGACTTACTATTATGCAGATTTTCCAGGCTGAAATGTAAACACCAAGTTCCAAGATGGGAGAAAATCTGCACCGTGTCCCCTTTGCACATGTCCTGGGAAACCAGGAGAAGAGAGGGGCTGGGGAAGGCCGTGCTCTCACCTTTATTCTTTCTATTGAGGCTTCTATTCTCAGCTGCTGGACAGTCCTCCGGGCCTGAGCTATGCTGTTGGTGGTGCTGGCTGTTTTACCCGACATTTTCAGTGAGCCGGCGATGCTCTGTTGGGAAAAACAACCAGTTATTTTTCCAAAGGTGGCACAGCACATTGCGCTGCTTCTCTATAAAGACACAACAAGCTGCAAGAAGCGTTATTATATTTTTCTTATTTTACACAACAGGACTGTCAGCAGAGCGGCACCAAACACCCTCAGAAAAATTGCACTGAGCTCCAGCGTACCGCAGCGCTTCTGCCGTCCCCCACCCCAGGTCTGTGGCAGCTTTACAACATCCCAGGGAAAAAAAAAACAACAGCCAAAGTTCACAGAAATACTCCCAGCTGCTGTCTGCTCCCATATGGCCATATATGGAGGCATAGCAGGAAAAAAAAAAAAAAGCACAGCCCCAGGACTTGGCTGCTCTGGGTAAGGAGGGAAAGCAGGGACCCCGCTGCGGGCGGCGTTTGGCTGCTCTCCAGCAGGGCAGGAGGATGCTGCTGCTGTCACTGCTCACAGCTGCCAGCCCTGCACAGCTTGAGCCCAGCCAGGCAGGGCCACGGAGTGCTGAGACTCTGCGATGGAGGAGCTGAATGGGGGCGGTGCAGCCCTTCCTGCCCCCAACACTGCACGGAGGGACTGGGACAGCATTTTGGAGAACACTGGTAACCAGGTCCTGGCCAAAATGTATCGCAGAGCCCGCTGTAAATACAGCTGTGAGCAGGCAGCCAGCAGCTCCGAGCTGCTTTCAGGCAGCGCTGCCCTGTCAGACCCGTCTGTGCAGCAGCACGCGAGCACTGGCAATGCACAGACTCCACTGTTTGTTTTACACAGATCCTCCAGAGTAATTGGCTCCGTGGTGCTGCGCTTAAATCATTTACAGCACTACAGGGGCTCGAGTCGAAGGCAGCTGAATGTGACCTTTCTGGGGCCGCACGCAGCCTCTCCTCGCAGGCCTCTGTTACCCACATGCTGGCCAGGGCAGCAGTGCTGTTTTTCCTCCCACTGCTCTGTGTGCTGAGAACAGCATTTCTGTGCACCGAGCCCCTGATTTGGCACAGCCCACGTTTCCAAACTTCCTGTCCCTCCTGCATGGCCCTGCTGCGCTAATGCCCAGCTTGCCTCTAACAGCAGCACTTTGTGCCACTGAGGATGTGATGCCATCAGCACCCAGCACCCTCCACACCAACACCTTCCAGCACTTTCCCCTACTAACAACTCACTGCACCATGCAGCAATGCTCCTGCTTACCCTAATATGCCTGTGAGCTGGGTGCTGAGGACATGGGACTTGGTCCTGCCGCTGCTTGCTTCAATCGCAGCAAAAAGCCAAGAACTCCCACAGGACATGCTGGCTCAGTGAAGTTCAGTGAGCCCCTTCCTACCCAACTCAGCAAGTTCTGAAGCAGGAGGGGCTGCAACCTGCACCAACAGTCCTGGTAGGCAGCACACTGCTCGGGGCATCACCTACGTGCAAAAAATGGGTCCGTAGTGCAGCTGGGACAACACTGGCTGACTTGGAGAAAATATAATTTCAATCCCGTATCCATTAAAAACGTCTTTAAATTATTAACAAAGCTAAGGCGATTAACTTTTTCTTAAGCATCTTATGATCTACTGGTGAGAAACCCTGTGAGTGCCGTCCTAACAGGTATTTCGTGCTTGGCCACTTGCAGCTGACTCCTGCTGCTCCTCAAAACCCCCTGCGGTGAGTCACAAGCAGAGAGAGCTGCTGTTCTCCCTGCTGAACCCCCTGAGCCCAGTGAGCACAGCTGCTGGATGCTGCATGCAGCATCTAGCAGCTGAGAATCTGCTTTGCTGGGCAGGGAGCAGGCAGCAGCAGGATGCAGGAGGCCGTCCCGTCCAGCAGCTCGTTACTGCAAACGGGCAAGCGATGCCTCCTGCTCGCACGCAAGTAGGAGGGATCTAATAATTGGTACTGGGCAGCATTAGAAACTTACTTCCTGGAAGAGATATTGCAAACATAGTCATGAATCTCTCTGATGTGCACACAGCCACGTGGCCGCCGAGCAGGCAGCTCCTGGGCTCCCCAGCCTGCTTTGCAGGTGCGTGGCTGGGAGGAGACAGGCATGAGACAGAACTGGTTCAAATGCTGCATGTGCTCCAAGTGACCCATTCCAGGGTAAATGTGGAAGTTCTCTGAGTTCAGAGTCTTTAAACTTGTGCCAGTGCAAAGATCACAGCACCAAGCAGCGCTTGGCAGCATGCAGGGCTTTTGGTTGCTGCATTTGCAGCACAAACCATGCACACTCCTCTAAACACTTCCATCCCAGGTTTCTGTGTGCAGTTAGCTGCACAAAAGCTGGAACAAAGCTCCTGAAATTGGAGTACAAGACACCTTGGTGACTGCAGGGAGGGGCGGCAGCAGCTGGGCTGTGCAGGCTGTGCAGCCCTACCTGTGCCTGCTGCCCACACTGCCAGTCCCCAAGCAAAACTCCCAAAGGGGTGAGAACACGGCTCCTGGGGGAGGCTGCATCCCATGCAGCAGTGTTAAAGTTGCTCCTGGTGTCTGCAAAGTTGCAGTAATTGCACGAGGCTACAGATCACAACCAGCCCCTCCTCACCGGTGCACACAGGCTGAACACGGCTGGGGGAGGAGGGAAGGCAGGGTGCTCTGCACGACAGCAACTCGCCCTGCAGCGCTGCAAGCCTGTTCCAGCCTGAACCCAAGGCATGCAGGGAGGCAGCAGGTGGCAGAGCTGGATGGTGAGTCAGCCTGGGCAGCAGGGCGGGCACGGTGCTCCCGGAGCAGCTCTGCAGCTAAGTGCGTGTGCTGCAGTTGTAAGGAGGGATGCATGGGTGTCCAAAGTGCCGTGCACAAACAGCACAACAAATCCTGTCACCGATTCAGATAGGCTGCATGTAACACCATACTGCAGACAAGCTGCTGCTAATCACAGAGATGCAGTACCCCACAGCGTCCTGCATCACTAAAACTGGCGTCACTCAAATATTAAAATGCATTTTGATGGCGTGGTTGGTGATTCAACCTGCAAATTACTCAAGAGAAATGGGAAAGCTGACGGACATAAACACATTTGTCTGGAAATAGTCACCATCTGTTTGCAAAGGTTCGTATTCAGACCATTTGCTGTATTGCTGGGAAAGAGAGAGCATCACAAAGAAAAGGTAACAAATCTGAGACCATTGGCTGCTTTGGAACCTGCAAAGAAGACAGTATGAAATCGGAAGACCCTGACCCTCCTCCTTTTGGAGGTTCCATTTCAATCAGGATGAAAGCATGGTGCAGCAGCAGAGCACTGCCCCCACCCAGCCCTCCCTGCCTCCCGCAACACTAAACGTGTCAAAACAGCCCTTCAGGATCCGTCAGGGATGGCCCAGGAGGACGGGATCACACAACAGGTTAAACCAGACCATGCACAACTATCACTGTACCTCCACCACGCAGACCCAAGAGCGAGCAACTGCTCCACACGGTTCCAGCGCTGCCAGGTTGGGATGTGCAGCAGCAGGAGATCTCCATCACACCGACACACGGCTTCTCTGGAAATGTGTCAGCTCTCACTGGCTTTTTTTTCTCTGTTCCAGAGCCAATTTCTTTTAGATCAGGCCAGCTAAGTTGTGCAGCTTGCGGGCCAGCTAGTAGTGCAGCTTTTCTGCTGCAGAATAACCATGCAGAGGATGGCTGTGGCTCAGAGCTGCCCAATACTCACATTTTAGAGAAAAAAAAGAGGCTTCCAGCAGGGCCTCTCACTCACGCTGCTGGATCTGATAAGCAGCACACCTGCTGCATTGATAAGGAGCTCTGCTGGCACACTGCAAAGTCAACACAGCAACATCATCGTTTTGGAACAGAAAGGTGCTGCTTCGTATGGATACAGACAGAGCACTGATCTACTACAACCTGAGCCCTAACTCAGATCCCAGCCTCCACAGTTTTTATTTCTTCTACTGAAAAGCTATGGAGTGGAAAGAAAAAGCAAACAAACAAGAAAGACCTTGATTTTCTCCCAAAGTAATGGTTGCATCCCTGAGGATAAGATAGTTCAACATGTGCCGATTGCTCTGATTTCAGCATTTCATTTTCTAAACACACACAAAAATTAAAAACCAGTCACTGTGGAATTAAGATATACTACATTCCCCCCTCATTTTGTTGCAGTGGGGGCAGGCTGGCTTTGCTCTGCCTTTGTCTCCCATGGCCATGACTCCTTTTGCCACTGGAGCGGGTGGAGCCTCTCCAGAACCCCTGGCTCAAGGAGTGACCTCGTTAAGGAAGTTGCAGGGCTTATTTTCCCAACTGACTTGCTTTGTTAATAAATCAGATCCCTAAAAAACAAAAACATGACATTAGAAAATTAAATTGCCACCTTTCCTCATCTCCAAACAAACAGAAGCAGCATTACTTTAATGGTCCTCCTAAGATTACCAAATATCTTCTGCACAGAGCTTCGTATACAAGTAGGTCATCTCCCAACACTGTTTTCCCTCTGAGTTCCTGGCAACTACCCTGATAAATAAGCTGCTGCCAACATCTCATCTGTCCGTATCCGTGCTCAAACTGGGTGATCTCCTCTGGGGTGCATTTGCCTAAAGGCACACGTAACAGATTGCACAGAAGGGCAGCACAGCCCGCTCTGCACACCACCCAAGCAAGGACACAAGGTGTTACCGGTGGGATCTCTTGCAGCCTTGTTGCAGCGCCCGGACAGGAGCATGGCTGAGGACTCACCGTGCTTGCTGCTGCAAGGATGTGCATGAGGTGACAGCCTGTGGTCCCCAAAGTGCCCACAAGTGGCCACGCAAAACAAGGGCCCAGCAGGACCAGGGGCAGGGATGAGGGAAACCTGCCACGCTGAAGCCACAGTGCAACTCCCTGCTGTCTGACTCACAAGCTAAAAAGAGACCAAATTATCAGTCCCATCAACAGCCTTTTCCCAGCAATGCTACCCAAGACCAAAGCACTTCCACAGAAGTGTTCTGAAAACATGCACAGCTATGTCTGAAAACAGATGGGGTTTATTTTTTCCAGCTATGGCTGCTCTAATAAAAGAAGTGAGCTCCTGTGCCCGTGCTCCACACCCGCTGGGGAAGGTTTGCCTGCAGCTCTCCCTCTGCACAGGGCTCACCAAAGCACAGCACTTACTGTGCCATGGGGACGAGCTTCTCTTGGCTTCCAGCACATCACACAGCTTTGATTTTCCCCTTCTAAATAAAAGAGCCTGCAGGAGCAGAAGGGTGCAGCAGCTTCCACTGCAGGAACCTGCGGGGCTCCTGGCCTCCAGCAGGCAGAAGCCACCTTCAAGCAAGCAGCATGGCATGCCCTGCTGTGCGCCCACGGTCACCTTGTGCCCTGTCCATCCACTGTCCCTACCCTTGCTCTGGATTTTATTGCTTCTCCACTCCTCCACTGTGAAAGGGTGAAATCAGCTGCTGCAGGAAAACATTTCTCAGTACGTGCCCTGCTCCAGAGCGGCACAGCCAGGCACTCCATGTACAGAAATGCTGAAAATTCTTCTCAGCACACAGCAGTGGGTAGGATCAAGCAGGGACGTGGGGAACCCCGGCACAGCAGGAGGGTTTCACCAGGCCCAGGCAGCCGCTCACAGCTTCCAACAGCACCCGCTGCGTCCCCTTCGTCACATAAACCCTTCCTTTCAGTAGTAAAAAAAAACCACATTTTTGTTTGAAGGTTGTCAGCAGTGGAAAGAATTATTATGGGAAAGGTGCAAACAACAGCAGGCACGAGAAGGCTGCGTGCCCTCTCCAGACACTGGCAGCAGCACATGCAGGCCAAGGCTCCTGCATTAGCAGCAGAGTCAACAAACGAGCGGAGCCAAACAGGCCAGTGGGAAGGCTTAGCTCATCTTTTGGGGAAAACACCTTTTTCCGTGGAAAACTGAGGACTTTGGTTTGTTTAAATAACGATCTTAAAAAAAAAAAAAAAAAAGAGGATGCTCACCAGCCACACTTGGCCATGGGAAGGTTTAACTACAAAAACACATGAACCATCCAGAGCACATTTCACACAGAGCGTATGCTCCCGTTTTTTAACAAATAAGAACAGAAATAGCCACAGCCAGGCAAAGCTGACCCCATTCCCTACAAGAACCCTGTTTTTAAGACTTTGCCCTACTTCTTTCCACAGGCTGCAAGGAAGGAGGTTAAAATACAGCAGGCGTCCAGAACAACGGCCTCAGCAGGTACGTGGCAGGCACTGCAGCTGGGCTCCAGCTGGGATAATTAAAGACCAATCTATCTTCTTTACTCTTTTGGATCTAGGAGTGCTGGGCCACCTGCTGAGTGAGATGTAATTAAAGCAGCACTGCTGGAGCTCGGCCGGGCATGGCAGCTCTGTGCTGCACAGCTGCTCCATGCTGCACAGCTCGTGCTTCATGTGTTATATGAAGGCAGCTCTAGGCTACAGCAGCTGCAAAAGGGTTCAGCCCGGTGCCCTGCTAGTATTTCTTTCAAAACAAGATACCTTTTAAGTTGAATATATCAAAACTGTAGATGAATAAAGCAGCCCAGAGCTGGGGTCAGCGTGAACCCGACATTAAAGCTAATCTGCACGTGCAAGCTTCCAGCATGTCTCCCTTTTACAGTGACAAAAGCCATGCGTGGGGCTGATAAAGGCCAAGTGCTGGGAGCTGGAACATAGAAACGTTTTCCTTTTATGCTCATTGGGATGGAGGAGCTATTAGACTGGTCTAGGAGCAGGTGTGGGCACACTCCTTCTCCAGGGTGCCAATCACAAGTGCTTGGCCAAAGGCAGCACTCCTGCTCAAGAACGATTGCAAAGTGGCACGGTGGGATCCACTGTTCATGGTTTTGGTGATTCCACAGCAAACGCTGCAGGCTTACAAGTGAAACTATGCCCTGTCCTGCAGTCTCCCCAGGCATTTCACAAAGCTGGTTCCTTCTTGCATGTCACCACTGACCACAAAGGTTCCACCAGCCCAAGCAAACCACCAGCTCCCTGCTCCTTCCCAGCTTTGCCCTCAAGACCTTTTTGCAGTGACCCTACCACCAGCACCCTCTCACCCCACCAGGGTTTTGCTCCGACCTCTGAGGGCAGCGATTTTGCTTACTCCTCCGTGACACCTGAGATAGCTGCCGTGCAATGCTGCACGCCCCGCTGCCTGCTGTGCAGTGCCAAGGATTCACCAGTTTCTGCAGGGCTCCCTGAGTGCTGCGAGCACTTCAGCACGTGTGGTTTGCCCAGGCACCTGCGTGGGAGCAAGGAAGCTGCAGGCTGGGCTGGGACTTGAATGCTGCAGTTGGTTTTCCTGTGGGAAGTCACGGCTGCTCCACGCTGGGTTTGTTCCGACTTGCAGAACCCAAAGCAACGTGACTGCATGCCAAGAATTAAACACTGTGGCTGGGCGCTGAAATAACCTTCAAAGTAAGCACTGCAAAAGCTAACCATGGCGATATTTCTAATATAGGGACCTCGCTGTCCTAAGGGTAACGTTAATCAGAAAGCACACGAGTAAGGAGATAGCCAGCATCCCTCCACCAGCCGGCTGCCCTGCTGGGCAGAAGCAGGCAGCGCACACAGCCTGGGCTGGCCCAGCTGCATGGATGGACAGCGCTGCACGGGGCCGCACTGACACCCAGTGGAAGGCAGGGTGAGATGCCTGGTGAGGGACTGAGTGCCTTCCTTCTGCTAAACGCAGTGGGAAATGAGATCTGGCAAGCGGGGAAATGCATGAATGCCACCCTACAGTTGCAGTGAAAACGTTCGATACAGACTAGAAACAATTGGGGCTCGTTAAAAGAAAGGAAGACAGTTTGTACAAAGGTAAAAAATTAATCACCTGCAGCACGTAGCACATGGTGATCTCCATGAAGGATGTCGATTCCTGTGGATTTACCCCACAAATTGCAATGCAGGTGCCCCAGAAGACCCAACATCTTTTTTTTTTTTTTTTCTTGCTGGGCACAGAAGCTTCTGTTCTGTGCAGGCTGCCTTTTTGTACAGTCTGCACAAGTGCCTATTCAAATGTGAGCCACAGAACACACAGAGCAGAGAGGTCCCTAAAACAGGGAACACAGCGCTGTGGTGCTTGCTTCTTCACATAACCTATACTTGAGATTGTTCTCAACTGTAAATTCTCAAAATGTTTTTTTTTTTTTTTAATAACTACAAACAATACTGCCAGTCTCTTCATTAGCCCACCTTTCTGAAATGCATAAAAATCCCCAACAAAAATCCAAATGAATTTGTCCTTCTGGGTACCCCGGTAAGGATGTGCTCCTTCACCACCAGCTCTGTTTCACCAGGACAGCTCTGCTGGCTGAGCCTGCACTACAGCTATGTTTCATTTCAAAGTCAGCCTCCAAACACATGATTCTGTCCAACCCAATTTACTTGCTGGGAAATGAATAGCGGAAAAACCTGCTTTCATTTTACTCTGTATTTTCACTGACTGGACTTTTTCTATCTTTAGTATAAATGAAAGCCATGAAAGCTGACTTCTACATCAAGGTTACTTTGAAAAACATCTGAGCAGTGCTGTTTTAAAGCCTTCAGGTTGATACTGTCAGTAAAGGCAATCTGCATGCCCTACCAAGCTGGGGTACCTTTTCCTCCAGGAAGCAACCTGCTCTTCCACACAGCATTCCCCAGCTTGCTTACAAAAGAAAAAGACACAAACTACATAAAGACTCTGGTTGTACCAAAATCTGTTGATCTTACAGCATGTAAAGCAGGAGCAGTCAGCAATCAAAGCACCAGACTGGGAGTCACAAGATGCTGCTCGGCCTCAGGTTCCGTGGCCTTCAGCGAATTCTTTTGTCTGAAAAAGATAAAATCGTGAGTGCTGGGAGGAAATCTCTGTAAGAGCTCCCTGGTTCCTGGGTCAGAGCCACTACAGGGCTGCAAAGCTGAGGAGGCTCAGGTGGGATCTTATTGCTCTCTCTGCAACTCTCTGAAAGGAGGTTGTAGCGAGGTGGGGGTCAGTTTCAGCAATAGGATGAAAGGTAATGGCCTCACATTGTATCAGAGCTGGATACTGGGAGAATCTCTCCTCCATAGAGCACTCAGCGCTGCACAGCTGCCCAGGGGTCACCCCTGGGGGTGCTCCAGAGCCGTGGGGATGTGGCACTGAGGGACGTGGGCAGTGGGCACGAGGTGGGCTTGGGGAGCTGAGAGAGCTTTTCCAACCTTAATGATTGTATGGCTCTATGACTATGCAGGTGTGGCTACAAGAATTTATCAGATTATTTATTTCAAGCAAAGGGAGAATATAGGAAGAAGGATCTGTACTCTGTCACGGTCAGACAATAATAACAAACATATCCCAGCAAATACAGACATTTCTGGAGGTTTCCACGCTACCTCTTGCTAACTGATGTAGCCAACAAGGAACAGCCTGACTTATGCGGGAGAGGCAAATCCCTTTAAACAGCATTTCTGCCCCCAGTGTTGGAAACTCACCTACATAGGGCAGTCCCGTAACTCGTCCGCCTTGCTTTGCTTTTATCTGTGCAATGACCCTGAAACAAAGTCAGATAAAAACGTTAAGTACTTCATAGTGCAAGAAAGTCAAAGCAAAAAGGGGTGACCACTTGTGCTTTAATCCTGATCACAAAGACTATTTCAGCTTGAGTTCAGCTCCACAGAACGCTGCCTCAGGCTGCCCTCCGCCCAGCTCCCTCCCTTCCTGAGGACACAGCCTTGGCCCTCTGGCTGCCCCCCCCACACCCCATTCTCCCTTCCAGTACGCTATGATTCAAGGAACCAACGCATGACTACCAGATTTTGATATGGGTTAACAGGAAGAAATAAAATGAGATCAACATACCATGAAGCTCGTTTGGCATTAGAGTCAAATAAATATAAGAACCTCAGCTGGTCATTTTTTATCACAGGGGGCCCTCTATGCAGCAGGCACGCACCCACCTGAGTTGGGCAGCCAGGGGTAGGAGAAGCCCCCCCCGTCCTCCCAGCACAGCACACAGCCAGGGGCAGCTGCCTGTCACCTGTGTTGCAACTGCAGCTGCAGGCAAGTCGTGTCCCTCCCTTTCTGGGAAGGAAACAGCAAAGTCCCGGGCACGCTGCAAAGCTGTGCTCCTGGAGCCTCTGCTAACATCCCAGCAGCCATGCTAAGCAGCAGGAGAAACAACCCTGAGAGCCCTGATTCGAGCCCAACCCCAGCTCACCACCACCACGTCCCTCAGTGTCACATCCCCACAGCTCTGGAGCACCCACCACTCCCAGGGCAGCCCGTGCCAGTGCCCAGCCACTCTTTGAAGACATTTCTCCTAATATCTGACATACACAAAGCCTGTGGGCGTGCAGGCTCAGTGCAACACACCCAGAGGTACACTCTAGGGTGTGCAATACATGCCGTAAGTCGTAAAACCAGCAATTACTAATCTAATACTCATTAGTATTTGGTGTATTAACCTTTCCTATCACTTACAGTGCAAAGTTCTATGACTGTATCTCTGCAGAGACATCACCTTCCAGGTACGCTGCAAACCGCTGACCACACGCACCGCGCATTACGAAGCTGGGGAAGCAGCTGGGACACTGATAACTCATTAACCGAGGCGCAGCAGGATCCAGGATCACCGCTGATACTTTTTGGATGAGAAACCAGCACTGTCTGCCAGTGGCAGGGTGCCCTGGCCCAGCGCCCTGCATGGAGCAGTGGGTGGCTGGGTGCAGGGCAGGCAGGCCTTCAGTGCGCCAGCTTCAACAGCAGCCGCTCTGCGACCTGCAGAGAAAGGGGACGCACAGATGGGCTCTGCCAATAAATGCCACGCTGCTTCCCACACTGGAAAACGGCACCCAGACCTCAATAGCTGCTGTTAGAATCTCTGTGCAGAGCAGAAGACATGGATAAATCGGACACGGCCCAGCTGCAGGCGGTCCCTGCTATCCCAGCTCTGAACTTCTCACATACAGCAAGGAAATAAAACAAGCAGCACGCAACCCTCCTGCGCATACCTGTGACGGCTGTACCGTGCAAAATGAGTTGCTAATGAAAACCAGCTTCTGCTTGCTTACACAACGGCCAGCTCTGGTCCTACAGCCATTACAGAAAAGTAAGAAAAGTTGTAATCTACCCACCTCCGCTTCCTGACAGCGGACAAATCAAGCTCTAGAAGCACCCTGTAAATAATTAGGACTCATAAATCACGGGCCACTTTCTGCTATGGAGCCACAAGGCCTCGGTACTCGGGCCCACACAAAGCTCCTGTCGGGAGCAAGGGCAGGCCTGTGCTGATGGAGGCTGGGAGTCCACGCGGCCCTGGGCTCAGCAGCAGCCACAGGCTGGGATATAAAGAGTGAAGAGAGAGGAGGAGTCTTCTTTCCACTCCAAAAGCTCCTCTGGAAGGAGGAAGATCTGGAAGCACTCCCGCAGGAGCAGCACTGCCCTGGGGATGAAGCCCCTGGCAGTACAACGCAGGCTCAGCAGGGCCATGCACAGCCCACCAACCTGCCTGCTCAGCCCCAGCCCCCGACTTCTTTGGCTTCACTCTACAAACCTCCCTGCTGCACTCAGCAGCACCGAGAGGCACACGCGTCTCCTGACAAACTGAACTGGAGATTCTTTGCTTTGTTACTCGGAAATGAGTACCTCCTGCACGTCTGCATCACCACTGCACGGCTGCAGACCCCCCCTCACGCTGCCCTGCGCTGCCCCAGGCCTTCCATGCAGCTCTGTTAGCCCGGACAGCGTCCTGCAGCTCAGGGGAGCAGGGCAGAGAAACGCTGTGGTTTTTACGTGAACCGATGTGCTGCTGCCTGACATTTCAGGACGTGCATTTTTCTTCCTTCTAAGGTTTAATTCTCATGCTGCTAGATACCAGCGAGGATTTTACGAGCTCGGTAATAAACTGAATTTACACACAAACACAATCTTACCCAGTCCTGCGATGCACTGGCTTGTCTAAACCACGCTGGTCTGAAGCTGATGCTCAATTGTAAAGCAGAGGAGGAGCAGGTAGCTCAGTCCTATCTGACTCCTCATTTCCTACTAAATAATAACTATTTACAAAGCAAGCATGTGAGTAGCAACAACGGCCCCGTTCAGGCAAGGTTTCATACCCAAAGCACTGGCTCTCTGTCCTTCTGCAGCCAGCAGGGACAGACATGCCAGCAGCATCCCACCACGCCAGCAGCATCCCACCACGCCAGCAGCAGCCTTGGGCAGCACAGGGAGAGCTACACAGCACCTTTCTCCAGAGCTTCACTTTCCTAATGCAAACTAGAGCCAGCCACCCCTGGACAGAACTCCTCACACACCGCTGGAAGATGGCAGTGAGTGTAAATGCCTTCTGTATCTGCCCGCTTTCATTTTTGAGAACAGAAAGGAAATTTTCTTCTGGAAACACTTCTGGCCATTCCCTGCAATGATTAATGACATTGCAAAGAACCTTTTTTCTCTTTTATTAACTTAAAAGGTATACACAGACACATCATATCTTAGAACGGCAGGCTGCACCAACTGTTGAGAAAACATAAGCAGAAAGACCTAACAAAACAGGACAGAAATCCAAACATGTCCAATTAGGGAGAGACAGCCCAGGAAAAGCATTTCTGCAGACAGACTTCCTACGCTATAATTGCTTTTAAATTGAAGCTCACATTGATAAACAATTAAAATGCCTGTTTCTGCCAAACACACCCATGTTATATGTACATACATATGTACATCAGCACGTCGCGTACAAGTGTGATGGTGCTATGAAAGCTTTGCTGGGACACAGAGCACAGAAGTAGTGATGCTTCTGGCTGACCACGGGCCAGAGGATTTCTTTTTTCAGAGCCAGAGTCTGTACTCAATAACACTGATACTACTGATGGAGGAACCAAGTGTGGCAGTGCTGCCCATCCCGAGCTGACTGCTGGTGCCGTCCCAAGGCACAGGAGGGAGGAAAGCCCAGGGAAGGCAGCACCAAAACACGCCAGAAGCACGGGAGATGCATGGCCCCAAAGCACATCATACAGATGGCCAACGCTGCATCCAGTTCTACACCCTTCTGTCAGGGCAGAGCCGTTGCTTGTGAGGCTCTCCCACCCACCCAGCAGCGCTGCTGCAGCTATTCCTGCTCTGCAAGCCAGACTCGCAACAACAGGCTTCCCTGATCCTCAGCCCACGTCTTCCCTTTCCAGTGATATCCACTGGCTCCTGATGAGAAGAACCCTCAGGCTGATGTGTGCCCACTCTGGTGAGCCCCTACTCCAGGGTAGGGCTGCACCCCTGGCCAAGGTGAGCAGCAGCCTGGACCCTGTTGCAAAACCCCATCATCCCACGCTGCCCACCTCATTGCACCCTGTCCACCCCATCGTATCCCATCCCACCCCACACTGTCTCACACCACCCCACTCCGACTGCCAGGAGATGTTCTGTTCTCCTCATCCTGAAGCACCAAAACCCACTGATTTCTTCCCCATACTCAACCCTACATCGACACCTACTCTCCAAGCACCCCACTGATGCCAAGACACTTAAAGCTCAGTTCCCGCACACGGCTAAAGCAGCTTTGGAATTGTGATGATGTAAATGGCTCAGTTCTCATCCCAGCAAAGAGAAAAGGCCGTTCTGCCTACCAACACCCCAGCAGCCACAGGCACACAGCCTGCCCTCCGTCATTCAGCACATCCAGGCGCTCCGATTCTTGCTCAAACTCCATCACATGCCAAGATGCTGACACGGAGACAGGAAGCCGAACATAAACACGCCGCCTGCTTTACTGAACATTCAAAAAAACAAAGCTAAAAATATGGATTTGTTGGAATCTCTGGACAGAGGGAAAATAGAGAGTTCTACCAGAACTCCGAGGACTTCTGCCATCACTCTGCTCTTTGCAGTATTCTCAAACAACATATGGAGTGAAAACTTCTCCTTCATGGCTTTAGGGTTTTCTCTTCTCCCTCCCTTCCATAGCCCTCAACAGCTCATTGTGGAGAACAGAAACAAGGGGATTCCAGAGGGGACCACAGCGCCGAGTGCAGTGCAAACACTCAGGTTTGGAAAAACTGGGTCTCATTGTGTAACATGACAAAATGCAGAAAACAGCTGCATGACTCCAGCAGTGATTAACTCGGAGCAAATCCCGAGAGCCATCAAACATCTGCAGCTTCAATTTCCCAAGAAATGGCGAGTCTGCAACTACTTTCCAGATTTGGGGATCTTGCTTTCTGCCTTCATTAAAGCCAATGAAAGCTTTACTACCGATCCTATCTCAGCAAGATAAGGGCTTTTCTATGCAAGACCAGGAGAGCCAAGAGCCCCACTCATTTCTGCATTTTTGGTAAGGGCAGATGACCATTTAATTTGCAGAAACACAATCCTTCTAAGAATGCAGCTAAATCATTTGGCCAATATTATCACAGCACGCTGATTACACACTGCTTAGCAAGTTTCTTCTGCCCCAAGAAGATGCTCGTGCCATAACCTTTGCTCCAGTGCAGGGACGAAGTGAGATGGCTGGCAGTGATGATTTCTAGGGCCACACCAAGTGCTTCCAGAGCAATTAGAGCTTGCTTTTGTAGCAGAGCCTAATCAGAAGATGCTGCATCAGGACCAGGGCAGGAAGCTCATTCCAACTTGGAAGAGCTACGGTGTGGGGCAGCTCCCTGGTGGGCTCAGTGCTTTCAGAGCTATTGTGGGCCTGCATCTCCCACAGCTCCATGCTACAGAGCAGCTTCTCATGACCTGGGCTGAAATATTCCGAGCATTCTGAGGAACACAGACTGAGAAGTGCACCTTCGGTGCTCACAAAAGTAAAGCTGCTACATAGCCACAGAGGTGCGTATCTGAAGCAAAGTGCCTGGAACACAACACAACTCAGTGCTCGCTTTTACATACAGATGGAGAGATGGTTCCAACCAGCAGCTGGAGCCCTCAGCGCCTCTTAACACCACGGCTTTGTTAGCAGGTAAATCATAGAATCGTCGAATGGCCTGGGTTGAAAAGGAGCACAATGCTCATCTAGTTCCAACCCCTGCTGTGTGCAGGGCCACAACCACAAATAAAGGCGGTCCCACTGCCGTGCCATGACACGAGCCGGCCCCATGGCACAACTCCAGCCTCACCAGCTGCTGTCCATTGGAATTCATTTGCCACTTTGGCACTGGATTAAAGATCCCCTAAATTACCGCCATACATCCAACGCAAGGCTGAAATACGGGATTGGGAAGTCATTAACTGCATCCTAATCCTTTAATCGCACTCGGTGGTACCGGGGCAGCGCAGCATCCTACCGCCGTCCCATTACTTACTCACCTCGTTTTATTTCTAAACGAATTCTCAACCGAGACAGAAGCACACAAGCAACCCGCGACCACCCGGCAGCCCTCGGCCGGCGGAGATGCCGCCCGCAAAGCGCCCCGCGCTCAGCGCCGGCCGGGAAGGCGCTCAGCCCGCCTCGTGCCGCCGTCCCGGCGCAGGATCCTCCCGCGGCCTCGCGCAGCCGCCTCGCCGCGCTCCCCCCGCCCCGCGTGGCGCTCCGGGCACCGCACGGCGCCGTGCCGAGGCCGCGTCCCGCAGCGCCACGTGCCGGGCCGCCCCGCACCACCCGCGCAGGCCGCGAGGCGCTGCCCGCAGGGAGCGGCTCTCTTTCTCCCAGCTCCGGCTGCGGCTCGGCGGAGTTTAGAAGTCGAAGAAGCGAATCCGGCTGCCGGGAGGCCCCGCCGCCCCTCGGCCCGTCCCGCCCCGATGCGCCCCGCAGCGCCCCGCAGCCCCGCCGCGCGGAACGGCGCTCCGGGGAAAAGGCAGGACAAATAATAAAAACATTAAAAAAAAAAAAACACAAACACCGACCCCACAACGGCCGAACGACTCCAAACTCGGCCCCGAGTGCTGCGACCACCGCCGCGGCACGGCCCACCCGCAGCCCCCGGCCCGCGCTCACCGCCGCCGTCCTCCGCCCGCTGCCGTCTCCAGGGGCGACCGCCCCGCGCTCCGCCCTCCTCCGCCCGCGCTCGCCCCGCCCGGCCCCGACCCGGCCCGGCCCTGCGCTGCCCCGAGGCCCCCGCGGAGCTGCGTGCTGCCGGTGGTCCCTCGTGGGAAGGAGTGCTTTCGTGCTGGAAAATAACCCCCTTTTCCCCGTTTCCCCCCCCCTTTTTTTTTTCCCCTCCCCCGTAGCGGTGCTGTCGGGAGGAAGGTCGATGTTCCTGGGGGCAGAAATGCCGCTGTATCAGAGGGCGGTCAGGTTGGGCGCTAGGAGAAATCTCTTCTACAGAGCGCCCAGCGCCGCGCAGCTGCGCAGGGGTGGGGGTCACAGCCCTGCGGGTGTTCGGAGCCGGGATGGGGGCTGGGGGTGGAACGGGGAGCTCGGAGGGCTTTTCCAACCGGAATGGTTATTCTGTGGTTCAGTGCAAACTTCCAGAAACGATACTTGAGTTTTGTAAGGGAGACGGTGGGGATAATCCCGGTTAGAGAAGCACTGAGCAAGACGAATGCTTGATGTTATAAACTTACTCAGGAGTTTTAAACTCACTTCAGGAGGGGAGTCAGCTCTGAAAGGGTGGATAACAGCGGGACGGGGGGAAATGGGTTGAAGTTGAGGGAGGGCAGGTTGAGGTTGGATGTCAGGGGGAAGTTGTTTGCTGTGAGAGCGGTGAGGTGCTGGAACAGCTGCCCAGAGAGGCTGTGGATGCCCCGTCCATCCCTGGAGGTGTTCAAGGCCAGGTTGGATGGGGCCCTGGGCAGCCTGGGTGGTGTGAAATGAGGACGTTGGTGGCCCTGCCTGTGGCGATGGCTTGGATATCCACAATCCTGGAGCTCCTTTCCAACCTTGACCATTCTGTGATTACTCAGCGCAAGCAGAATGGGAGGAAACATTTGGACACCCCCCCCCAAATCACAGCAGGTGGGCTGCAGCAGAAGCTCAGCTGCAGACCCCCATCCCTGGGCTCCTCCACGGCTCCTCCACGCTGCCATCACCAGCCCAGCTCCACAGCACTCCTCCGTTCCACAGTCGCACCACCAGATCCGGTCTCTCCGGCTCTCCCGGTGCGTCCCAGGGCAGCGCAGTGCTTTGCATGGGATTTGCATGAGCGTGGATCAGGCCTGGTGGCTGTCAGGGCTTGCCCAGCATCCCGGCCTGCCGCAGCTTGCAGGGTGTGGTGGTGCTGCGGGCCCTGAGCTGCCTGCAGCCCGAATGCAGGCCCAGCAGCCTGCAGTGAGATGTGGCTCAGGTTTGGTTTTACGCCAGGCCGATTTTTGTGACGTTTCAGGAGGACACAAACAGCTGAGGTTCAATACGTGCCCCGTGTTCCCCCTCTATCCATTCCCAGCTGTGTTTCTTATTATCTCCACAGCTTTTCAGACTTCTGACAATGGCAAAAAACCCAATTTTTCAAAGTTTTTTTCTTTTTTTTCCCCCCAAATTAGTATAAAAGAGCCTGCTTTTGTCCGAAGGGGGCTATTTTTTGAAGATTGCTGTTTGAATTTTGATGTAAAAAAGCCAGAGGGGGGGGAAACGACACAGGAGATCTATCATAACGAACGGAACTTGGGGAATCTCTATTTGGAAAGGAGGAGTTTTGCTCAGCCTCCACCAGCTGGCTCCCAGGAAGCAATGCCCTCTTGTGGGCTAAATCAGCATCTCTCCCGGAATTCATTGATACTCATCAGCTTAATTAACCACTGCTGCCATGCTTCCTGGGCTCCTGGCCCCGTCCCACCGGGGCCGGCTCAGCAGGAGAAGAGGAGGAATAAACAGAGCCCACTTTCCACCTTCAGGCAAATGGAAAGGCCTCCTTGGAGCAGCCGTTCCCTGGGCTTTGAGAAACACCAAATACACTGCGCTGAGTCTGCACGACTAACGGAGGTTTTAGCAGCAAAACGATGGTTCTGGTCTGGCTGAGCAATTCCTCTGACAAGCAACAGGATTTGCTGTTCCAGCCATTCACGCAGTGATGAATGAGATTCATTTCCTTTTATTCACTTATTCCTTTTATTATTATTATTATTATTATGCTATTTGCAACCATTTGTGCAGCTGCCTGACAAATAGTGACCGTATGTCTGAAAAATGACGGTGCCAGCATGGGGCCAGTGACATGGGTGCAGAAATGTGAACATCCCAACCTCCTGATCCACACAGTTTTGAGATGCTCCCCTCCCTCACAGGCCCTGGTTGGGATAACTCTGGGATGAGGAGGTCCTGGTGGGGGGCAGCAGCTGGATGGAGCGAGGCCACACAGCAAAGCACACAGCAAACCTGAGTCTGAGTGCACTGGGCTGAGTTCTTCAGAATGGCACAAGCACAGTTATTCCTTTCTCCTCCAAACACTGATCTATAAAACTGTTTATTCTTGTTAGCGTGGACCAGAAGGCCTAAATCAGAGACTGCACAGTGTTAAATACCCTCCATCTCTGTTTAAAGAACATGCCTGCATTCTGCATTTAGTCCCATCAGGACGACTGGGGGAGGCAAGGCAGGATGAAGTGCCTTCCTCAAGGGCACACCCAATAATGGCAGCAATGGGCTGAGTGGCAGCTGTGCAGCAAGGTTGGTGTGAGCAGCAGCCCTGACCCCTCGTCCTTCTGTCCATATGTCCCTTCCACACGTGCCTGTAGCCTTCCTTCCAGCACAAATGCACACAAGGGAAATCCTACAAAGCAGCAGTTTGCTGTTGTAGTTTGCCTGTTACATATGACATCTGTGTTTCAGCCTTGGCTACTGCTAAGACTTCTTTTTCATTTCATTCTTTTGTTTTGCTGACTTTAAACCATAGCAAAGTGCATAACCACCACCTTGAATGTGAGGTTTTTGCAGCAGCCCATGCCTGCGGGATTTGGTGCAGCACCCAGGGCGGAATCCTGTCCACCACGATCATTTATCTCCACTGAGCTCTTATTATTCTGTGTGTAACAACGTTCAGAGTTCAGCCAAGGGACACACTGCAATAACAAACCTGGAGAACAGAAGATCTGCTCTCAGCGCACGCTTTGGCCACGCTGATGCAAAGCAAGATTTCTTCTGTGCATCCTGTACAGCAGCTCCTCCTCCTGTCTCGGCCACACTTTCGCCAGTTCCAGCAGTGAATGAAGAGATGCTCCAGCTCTGTTGTAGCACATGGCCAGAGCAAACCCCCAGCCATGGGGCAGGGGGACCCAGCAAAGCCCAAGCCTGGGAAAGGGCTGCAAACCGGTGCCACAGTGCCACGGGTGAGGAGCACAAAGGGTGCTTCCAGCACCCCAGGGCAGTTTTCTTGCAAAATAATCATACACATAACATGCAGTGCACAATGAGCTGAAAAAGAGAAATGGCAGTGGCTGCATCAGTCACTCCCTAAAAGCAATCAGCAGGACTGCTGTTGGCAGGAGGATGCGTGGGGAGCAGTGAGTGCACATCTGAACAATTCAGCTCCAGAGGGACTTCTGGGGACACGGTGCTGCCCTTCCCCTGGCAAGAAGAGCTGGGACAGGGCAGGAGGCAGCAAGCTCACACTTCCTAGGTTTTCTTCTCCTGAGGAAATCTTCAACATTTTCCCCCCTATTTTATTTCCCTGCAAAATAGAGATTTTTGACTTGAGAACTTCACTCAACTCACGCTTAACCATAAGTACACAGAAAACAATCTGCAAACAGCCAGGAGCAGGCTGGGGCTTTCTCCCAGCCAGAACACAGAGGTGTGTGCCTGTGATTGCTTTTGGGAAGGCGTAGCCTCAGACACCTGGGTTTGGTTCACTGAGCAGTCTGGAATATTACTGATAGAAAGGTACTTTAGAAACAACAGAGAAAGATGCCCACAGCCAGCAGCAGAGCGAGGTTTACCCTCAAGCAGAGCAGCAGTCAAGTTCTGACAGGCATCTGTAGTGGGAGAAGTGGAGGTGCAGGAGACGGTCTGATACAATTTGCAGTTCAGACATCACTCATCACTGCAGTGTGCTGGAGGTCCCCTCCATAAGCATGCATGCATCCACGCACCCAAATTATGCTGGCAGCAGCCAGACAGCTCATCGCTGCTGCGATGTGGGCTGAGCACGTTCTCAGGGGATCCCCCCAGCTCAGGGCAGAGCAGCTGGGGGCACAGAATCTCCCAGGCAGGCTGTTGCCAAAACTGGGCTTCGCTCCTTGTCCAGCCCCGGCTCTGAGTCATGCCTGTGGCATTGCTGCTGACAGAGCCCATGACGGCGGTCGCTGCCATTCCAGTGGTCCCAACGTGCCCCCTCACCCAGCACCCCATCCCAACTGAGCAGCAGCCTTTCTCCCCCACGCTCCACCCCAGGGCCCTGGCACGGAGCTCCGTGCATTTGCACAGCCTGAATTAATGAGCCAAAATCTTGGCTGTGCTGGTGGATGCTGAGTGGACTACTGAAGAGACAGACCCAAAGGAAAGAAGAATGATCGGGGAGCACAGAAGGAATGTCTCCTAATACCCAATCCAAACCTCCCCTGGTGCAGCTTTAAGTCCGTTACCTCTCATCCCTTATGAAGCATGTACATGAGAGCAGTTAAAGGTAAGGTGATGCAAAGTTGTTCATTTGAGCCCTCGGTTTCTGAGCACACACTAACACAGTTTTACTGCAGGACAACACCTGCAGTGCGTGGTGGGCGCTACAGCAGGGGCTGCCTGAGCACATTCACACCCTCTGCAGGAGCATCGCTTCCTGACCCCAGGCTAACAGCAGGAGCGAGCAACCGTGCAGCAAAGGGGAGAGTTTATTTTCTCCTGAAAGCTGCAATTATTGGGCAGACTTGAGAAACACATCTAGGCAGATTTTTAAATGCTGCTTTTGGCGTTATTTCCAATTTTCTGACCAGTTCCCCTCTTTCCTGCGTTCCGTCTTTGCCCATAGCACCCTTTGGTGGGGATTCAAGAAAAGGAAGTTGTTTTTGCCTCCCCTCTCCCCATAAAGCTGAAGACAGGGAGCGAGGAACATGGCTGGACTGTAAATCAGTGCAACGCGGGCAGCATGTTAACGCCATGCCTGGGGCTCCCAAGCACTGCCTCTACTCACAGATTTCTGGTGCTGCATTTCCTGCTGGTGCTGGGGGAAAGCCTTGCACCCGCCAGGTACAGACGTGCCCCAGCAGTGAGGTTAGCCCTACCTACAACTGCTCTTGGAGGATGAGCATTCCCTCCTGATTTTTATGGAGCAAAACATGCTGTTCCAAGAGCAAAGCAGTTCACAGAAGAGCTGCAGATCCTCCTGGCCTGGAGGAGCAGCCTGGAACGACAGGATGAATTCTTTCTATGTTACAGGTGGCACGAGCTCGTGCCAGTGTACTGCTGCTTGGGTTTGCTCCCCAGGGCCTGCTACAGCCAAGGTGCTCAGCAAAGGATGGGGGTAATGGGAGTATCACAGAATCATAGAATCGCCTGGGTTGGAAGGGACCTCAAGGATGATGAATCTCCAACCCCCCCCCCCATCACAGGCAGGGCCACCAACCTCCACATTTCATAGCAGCCCAGGCTGCCCAGGGCCCCATCCAATCTGGCCTTGAACACCTCCAGGGATGGACGGGGCATCCACAGCCTCTCTGGGCAGCTGTTCCAGCACCTCACCACTCTCATAGCAAAGAACTTCCCCCTGACATCCAATCTCAATCTAGCAGGTGGCTCAGGACGAAGCACACTGAGAGCAGTGACCATAGCAGTGCAGCACTGATGCCTGTAGCTTTGCCCTCCTTTCCTCGTTCCTCCTGCTCTTCACTATTAGATGCAACCTCAGAAGTAAAAGCATCAGAAGACGGGGTGTAGCAGTGCTAGTCCAGTGCCCAGCAATACCCATTAAGCAGGAGGTTGCTATGCTGCCACTCATCTCCATCTGTCTTCAGCATTTTCATTAGCTCCTCGCTGCTTCGGGCATGCTTTGTTGACTTGCACTACAAAGCACAGACAATGGCAGAATGCAGAGATGTGCTTTTACTCTCAGGGAGCGCTCCGAGCACCGTGCAGCAACAGACCACACGTGTACAACAACACTGCTTCTTACCAGAGCTGCTTGTTACATTAATCAGGTGCCTGCTTGGCTCTGGGAAGAGGAAATAGAACGCATCACTAATCAGGCTGCTTGTTGCTGCCACACACGTGCAGGTGGGCACTCCCGTGCTGCCCACGTTTTCCTCTTGCAGAAGGGCTGTCCAATTCTCTGCCCCATACGTACTCCTGGCACCAATCCACGGGCCAAGTCCAGATGCAGGAAGAAAGGAGCCCCAAGCCAGCAACAAATGCTGCGTGGAAATAATAAGCATCACTGGTTGAGCAGCACTTGGGCTTCTGGGTGGCAGGGAGGAAGCCATGCAGCAGCTCTAAGAGGAACAGTGTCAGAATTGTTTTTTCTCCAGCATAGCAGCAGGGGAAGTCTGCAGGGCTTCTCTCTGTCCATTAAACACTTCTGATTCAACACCTCCTAATCTGAATGTTGCTTAACAGGTCCTCAGCAATTAACCACAACGCTGCTGTCAGCATTTCTGAGAATTAAAAGAACTCTAGAGTACAAAAAGGAAAAAAAAAAAAAACCCAGAGATTAAGAATAAGATTTGAGCTATGCTTTAAACAAGCTCGAGATGCTGAGCTACTGCTCTAAGGAAAACCCACACTGATGCTCCATTGCCCCGTGTCACCTCCAGCTCCCAGCACAGCCCAGGACTTGGGCATCACATCACACCGGTTGTTTTCCAGCACCCCTGCTGCCAGCCTGGTTCTAAAGGCAAAACCCAGAGCAGTCCACTTGCTCTGGATGGAAAGGCACCTGCTGGCTCTGCACTGCTCCCCTGGGGGGGCAGCAGCTACCAGTGCTGCTCAGTTCCACACCACCAGTCTCAGCGACCTGAAACATCCTGATACGAAGAGTGTCC
This sequence comes from Chrysolophus pictus, assembly GCA_037305975.1. NCBI lineage: Eukaryota > Metazoa > Chordata > Aves > Galliformes > Phasianidae > Chrysolophus > Chrysolophus pictus. The sequence continues at coordinate 28,541,563 of CM074583.1, forward strand.
CCAAGTTGCAGAACTTATAGGTGTCATATCAACTTATAGGTTACATCAAGGATGGATGTGGCAGAACTGTACCACCAGTCCCCAGAACAATGGCTCTCAGCCATCCAGCTCACAGCAGCCAACACCCCCCAGCCCAGCTGAGGCTGCAGCCTTCCATTAATGCATGCACAAAGCAGCAGATCTGTAGTGTGCAATGAAAAAAGAAATCAAGAAAGTAAGTGTTCAATCACTTCCTGCAGAAGTGAAGCTTATCATATGCGTCACTTGGTAACAGGAGCTGACACAACACAAGATGTAAGAGCTAAGTCCACTTCTGTCCTTGCATCTGTTGGAAGTGTCTGCCAGAAGTTCACTTTAAATGTGCAGCTTCCAAGTCCAGATGTTTCCTCCCAAAGCAGCGTTACCTAAACCAGCCCAACAGCAGTTTCAAGCAACACCTGGGGAACTTGGATGAAATAAGGAGGGGGGAAAAGTACTCAAGGGAACTGTAGGACAACTGCCTAAGCAGCTCCAGTCTTATGCAAAGCCAGAAAAGAAAGGTTCACTCTGTACTTGCTGCTCTCCAGAAGTACAAAGACAGAACTTGCTCATCTTCAGACCTCTCACAAGTGCAGCTTAAGAGTGTTTTAGAAGCATATGGCATTATTGCAGTTCTTCAGGCTCACGGGTGAAAGGAGAAATGAAATGCTTCTTCCCACCTGCTGGCCAGGCCATGAGCAGAGCTGAGCTCATCAGGCTGCATGTCTGCTCTTCTCCCACTCAGACCTGGAGGTGCTGTAGGTGATCAGTGCTGGACTGAGGGACAGGGTGAGCAAGGCAAAAGCAAAACTGGTGTCACAGTGTGCAGAGATGTGGTAGCAAGGGGCAGAAAAAGCCTGATAACACACAGGCATGGCTCTAATCACTGCAGAAGTCTCAGGAGCTGCAGAGCACAGGGGAAAACTTAACCTTCTACAGTGAAAAACAATGTGTGTGGGAGGCAAGCAGCTGTGCTGCAGGAAGGTAAGCACCTGGATTCACAGACACGGGCAGTGCTGCTCCCCCACTTTGTAGGGATCCGCTCTGCTCAGACTCCTGAAAACAATTTTTGAGGGACTCGCTTTATAGATAGTGTGATTTGTTTCAAGCACGGCCTGGAAAAGATTAAAAAGCAGTACATGGCCACAGAAACAGAGATAAAGGATTTTAAATGACATTTACAGGTCTGTCAGTTGCTGTCAGTCCAGCCCTGATTTCCTAAGCTGCCCCCAGACATGCCTGCATTGTGCCCACTCAGCAGATGGAGGACTTCTAACTGCTCTGGCTCTCATTAGGTGTGATGCTGGCTGCAGGTAGCTGAGCATCATCTCACAAATCCTCTTTGCCCAAATCCCATCATTAACGGGGCTTCCAGAGATGATTTCTCATCCACCGCTCCTGGTGTTTACGAGGTATTTATTAGCCACAAGGACACACTAAGCAGCAATTCCTAGCTTACCCACTCCTTCAGCTATAGGCACTGCTGCTCAGAGTGCCCTTTTCAAACAGCCCTTTCTCAGGACAGTGTGATTTGGGGTGGCTGCTGCTCCCCATCTGATCCCAATCAGCCGGCCCTGCCTGGGCTCCCCAGCTCTGACAGCAACCACATTTTCCATTCTAAATGGAAACCAGCTGTTTGCCAGAGCTCCTCCTGCGAGCAGGGCACAGGGAGAAGCACCGAGCAGCATTGCACCAGGAAACCTCCAGGAGGATCCCAGCCCTGCAGCAGAAAGCATTCCAGAGCCCTCATCTGTTCTGGAGCCCCAGCGCCCACCCTTGTGTGAGCCCAGGCTGTGCGTGGAGCAAAGCCTTTCTCCTGGGAGCCCTGGGGGGTTTGGGGCACAACAAACAAGGATGGAGAGAGCAGAGGAGAATGCTGATGCCTGCTCGTGGAGTTTCCTTGACTTGAGGTCATGAAATGGCTGTGGAGAAGATGGTATTTAAACTCCTGGTGTGGGGGCTCAGGAAGGCTTGCCCTGAGCAATCCTCACAGCTGGCACAGATGGGAGGCAGGAGGAGACTGCAACTGCAGCCAAGACAGAATCTCTTACTTCTGGATGTGAAGCCTGAAGTTCCTGTTGATCTCCTATAGCACTTAGTCTCTAAACGGTGAAACTCAAGAACTCCAAGCACCACCTCCTGCAGAGTGTAACATCAGGTGATGAGTAGGAAAGCAGCCCCTGACACACTAGAGCAAAATCCTTCCAGAAGTAAATCTGTTGGCAACGGGCAGAGAAAGCAAAGTGCCCACATTCAGTGCTCAGGGGGTTGGCAAAGGCTGAGCACAAAGAACTGCTCCGGTGGCCCAGAGCTGGAGGAAATTCATACAGGGAGGAGCCATCCCTGTGCCTCCCCAGTGCTTGTGTCCCTGCCCAGCAGCACGGGACGAGGCTCTGGGGGCACCTCTGAACCCGAGCAGCACTTGCAGGTAAAAAGAACTTCTACAAATACACAGATTTCCCATATTTTTAGGGCTTTCTTTTTCCCCCCCTCATTAAACACAATTAACACAACGCTGCCAGCAGAGGGCAGCAGAGGACCCCGCTGGAGCCCAATGCCAGGAGCGAGCTGCGATGTGGGAGGGTGCTGGAGGATTTACGGTTATTTAAAATTCATGAATTTGCTCTTTTGCAATCCAGCAGGGCCTGGAAGCACTGCCCTCCCTTCAGCTCCTCCCTGAGCCTCGGAGCAGTGCTCAGCAGGGAGCTCCCCTGCAAGCTGCTGTGTTAAGGGGCAGCTCCTGCTGCAGTGGTTCTGGTTTTGAACTCAAATCTGTTCTCACCAAATTTTCCATTGTTTCCCAAGCATAACCCCTGGGAAACTTTTCTTTCCCATCTTGAAGGCAGTAATCCCGTAATTTAGTCAATGCAGCATCCCTCAGTTGCTCCATGGCCGTTCTGAACGCAGTTTGCCTCCTGTGGGAAGGCTGTGCTGCTTGTACCAACCACATACCTGCTGGAGGCACCTGGAGCAAGCCAAAAGGCACTGCCTTGAGCATCCACACTCACAGCTGTTGCCAGAAGTGGTGGAGTTTTACTCCATGCCCTGGGGTGCAGGGAACAGTCCTGAGCAGCGGGCACTTGGAATACGGAATACAGCAGCAATGGAGGCGAGCACACAGACCTTGAGGCAGTGGTGGAGCCTGAGGGAAAACCATACAGTGGTGCAGACATGCTCCCATCCCATCTGTGTCCTCTCCAGCCCCAGGGCTGTATCCTCTGCAGCAGGAACTCTGCAGGCCCTACAGAAACCAAGGAGAATCAGCGCTGCCAATGACTGCTCCTGAAGCAGAGAGCTGCAGGACAAAAAGCCACTGGCATCGCAGCCCAAAGTGTCTGAAAAACGATGCAAGAGAATCATTCAAGTGAGTCACAGAATCATAGAATGGTTTGGTTGGAAGGGCCAAATGTTTTCCCAGCACCACGCTGCACAGCTGCTGCCTGCAGTGAGAGATAATGCAAGGAGCAACCCTAGTGGGAAGGCTGCAGCCATTGACCAGGCCTGCAAAAACCACAATATTGTATATTTTATTTAAATTAACAAATCTACATGTTTTCCAGGTTGCTTAAAAGCATTCTGTAAAAAGTGAACTCAACCTAAACAAAAAAAGGATATACTTTAATAAGATCCAGGGACTATTTCTGAGACATACAAGTAGGGCTTAGGAAGTAAGAAATAAAAAAGGAGACACACACACACACACACAGCTCACACTTACACACGCCCCGTAAACAAGTTGTTAGTGTTTGACACAGAATTTGGTTTTAAAGCTGCAATGCCCCATTTGTAAAGAGCCTTTACAAAAATGCAATGCTATACTACGCTGTAAAAGAAACCATGGACACATCTATGGGAACAACATAAATATCACATAAGAAACCAGCCTAAGAAGAACATTAAAGTTGCAAAGTCGAGCGCTCAGCCGAGGGAAATGCAGGAGCTGGGGCTGTGTGCGTACATTGACTCACTTTGTGTGTCAGATCTGCTGCCATACATCCTGCTTGCTCTGCCTAGCACTTGTTTCCTTCAGCACATGGCTCACGAGCTTCACTCTGTCACCTGTGCTGAAGGCCCCAGCACTTGCAATTGGAGTACAGGAGCACCAGCATCCCACCTCACAAAAACACAAACTTAACAAAAATGGTTAGTGTTCCAGTTCAAGTATCCAAAGCCATCCAAAGGGACTTCTGTAAGTAGCATTCAGCACTTCCGTGCTACAGTGATTTCAGTCATTCAGACACAGCAGCAGATGAGTGCCTTCACCTGGAGCGGGGCATCCAACACCGCCCACAGCTCAGATCAATGAGGACTGGGGCAGGAGCACACACTGCTCCTGCAATCTGGTTTTCACATTTCCCTGTATTTAACAAACAGCTGGAAAGCCAACTGATGGAGCACGGAGGTTCTTCTTCTAGGACTTAAACATCACAGCCTACCCTCTGCCCCAGCCGTGTCTCATCCAAGTGGCAGAGGATTGCTGTGGACATGCATGGAGAAACACAGACCTGAAACACGGTTCGGTATGACTGCAGATGGCTGAAAAAGGCAGCCTCTTTTTTTTTTTTTAATGTTTTACTGGGCACAGTGGGGATGGGTCGATGGTTGGACCTGATGAGTTTTTCCAACCTTAACGATTCTATGAAAAATGAGGCCAGCCCGAGCCCTAGTCTGAAGTCACACACAAGGAGAAGAGCAGAAGTGCTCACCAACTCACCGTCAGCACCAGCTTTGTGCTGCCCAACAAAAACTTGAGGTCAGGTCTGCCACCTCCTAACATCTGAATGTGCGACTTTGCGACATTAATGCTTTTCTAGCAGATATTTATGTGCTTGAGAGTAACACAATATACACAGCCCTCCCCCCAGAAATAACTACACCATATTAAAGTTTACAAATGTTCTGCTCGGTGTCACTGCTCTGTGGAAATACACAAGCTGTGGTGCTCAAAAGGCTAGGTACATCAGACACGGCCCCTGCAGGAGGGCATTGCGTCGTCCTGTGCCCGCCACTGCACCCGGCGTCTCGGTGTCACTCCTGAGCCTCCTTGCGAGCCAGCTTATAAACCTCTGTGGGGCCATCCACGTGGGTGATGGTGGTGGTGAGCTGGAGCTCCTCCCCGCTGCTCACCCCCAGGTCACCTGCAAAACACACTGATGCCATCAGAAGGTCCTCGCAATGCACCATTGTGCAGTTCCAAGGCAAAAGATCTGTTTTACTCACTCTGGGCTCTCGGGAATTACCTGAGCCACGGGCTGTTCTACAAATGCTGTGTCAGGGGACTGGAATTAGGTGATCTTTAAGGTCTCTTCCAATCCCTGCTATTCTGTGCTTGTGTGAACACTTTATGTGGCCATTACAATGCCAGCATGTTGGCAGATGAAGATCTCAGTGCTACTGTAGGTCACTCAAAGGCAAACAAGAGCACTGCCACTCTCCACTTGCCCAAGTTTCTGTTCCCTTTATTTTGGAGCTATGTGGTTACAACTGGACAACACCGAAAAGTACAAAAAACCAAGCTACAAGGTTTTAGACAGCTATGGCTGAATACTCAAACCTATCTAACCTAGTCAATAATTAAGATGTCTGCTAAAACAACAGTGCTCTGAAGAACAAGCCGTCATTTGCACAACATTTCAGTGCGCTGAACGTGCAACTCTGGCAATAAAGATGCACAAAAAGCATCACCCACTTTACATCTTTCTTCCAATGTATCGTTTGCAAGCAGACCACTCAGAGCCACTTACCATTCGACTGATCCTCCCCGTAGTTCTTGTGCGACGGTGCATACAGGAACATGAGTGCAAAGACATAGAGGTTCCACATCCCGTAGATGCCGGTGAAGAAGGCACTGTTCACCTGTATCGTGATGTCCCCCCACTTCCAGTGGCCTTCTGTCACCTGCCCATGAGAAAGCAGTCAGTTAGCTGAGCTCTGAATTCATCCTGCTAAAATGCAGATGTGACTGCTACAGCTCCAACTTGGAGAAAAGCAACGAGAAAAGCGTCAGTTCCGTGAGAGCAGGGCTCTAGAGACATAGCAGTGCAGCCAGGCTAGAATTCTCTGCCTCAGTCCCAGTCTGCAAGGAAAAAACACTGCTTACAATGGGACTGCATCAGGCTTTCTTTAGTTTATCGTTCTTAAATGTGATCAAATCCCTCGCGTTCTGCAATACGTGGCTGCCACAGCTGATGTGTTCAGCAAAGGCCGCCACAAAAAGGGCAGTACCTCAGAGACAACCACTTACATCTGAGAACATGGGACTTCTATAAATAGGCCTTCTATACAAGGGGAAGTGGCATGAATAATGCCAAGAGCTGATGTGCTGGGTGCCTTCTTGCTGCCTCTCTTTTCTGAGGCCAGGCTGACTGCAGCAGCCCTCAACACGCAGGGATTTGTCAGGATTTACCCAACCAACACCAGTGCTAATATTACATGGACCGTTCACACTGAAATGCTGTCTTTCCATTAAAGAAAATGATACGTGACAGTAGCAGGCCTTCTCCTGATATAAAAATGATAGGACATTCTGCTCCAAAGAGAAGCCACAGCAGCACAACCTTGCCTTCAGGGGAAGACAAAAGCTCACCTTGAAAAGAGCTGCTGGACAAGAGCCTTTGTGTTATACCTAAAGTCACTGATACTCAGCGATGAACCAAGTCACCAACTGGCACTGGTAAAGACTGCTTCAGCCTAGCAGGTTTTTAAGAGCAAAATCCTTTGCTACTGTGTTTTCCACTGGGACCCACCACGTACCCCACAGCATAAGCAGTGCAGTGAAAGAGAACCTACTCCTACAGGGATAATTCCGTTGTATTGGATTTGCAAGGCTGTACACCACTGTTCTCCTGAAGCTACAAGCTGCTTATGCTTAGGAACAGCCATAAATGGCAGCTTTGAAACAGATGCAATCTTAACTACAAACTGTTACTTGAAGTAAACCATCAAAGTATATTTAAACAGCTATATAAGCTCATGCATACAGAGAGACTGCATCATAGCTCAGAATAAGTAGGTATATATCCTGCTAGAAACAACAGGGTTGTAAAGTCAGAGCCCGGAAAGACCAAATTCTGGCATTTCTTTGTGGGTATAGAAAGCCACCAGATTCTTTTAATGTGAACAGAACAATTTTGCTCTTGCTGAGTTCTCAGAAACGGCTGATATTTCAAAAAACACAGACCCTGCGAGCCAAAGGCCTCGGGGGAAGTTTCAGCTGAAGCAATTTCATGGCAGTGTTTCAAATACATGAAAATAATTTCTTAAAAAGCGACTTATTACCAAACGTGCCTATGGGATGCACACCTGGTCTGAGCCTCAAGTGACTCCACCTCATCAGCCACTGCAGAAACTGGGGGTGATATTCCCCAGCACAGCTGGGTTTTGTCACGCTCACCTGGCTCACGATGAAGAAAATGACTGTCATAGCTGCACAAGCCAGGGTGATGAGCATCAGGAACTTGAACCGAAAGATCAGCCCCTATTTGGAGAGAAATGTCACCGCTCACATTAACAGAATCCACAAAAACACGTTCTTGTTTTTAGCGTGTAAAGGACACAAGGATAAAAAAAAAAAAAAAAAAAGGAAGAAAGAAAGAAAAAAGAAAAAAAAGGGTCCAACCCACGAAACCCCAAACCAAAACAACCTCCACCCACTCCTCTGCGCTACATTCATGACAGCCAATATTCTCCGCTCCCCACACGTCTGCATTCCTCCCCAATGCTCCGAGCGGGCTGTGCGTGTCCGGACAGCTCTTGCTTTCCATTACAGCTGCTTTTGGGACTGATTGACGAAGAGTTAACGTGGGAGAGGAGGCAGGGCAGGCTGAGCTATGGGTTCCATCCACTGGACAGCCTACCTGAGGGCTCCCAGTTTTTGTTAAGCAAAGACTGGGCAGTATTCAGGTTTTAGCGAGACAACAGGACACTGAACTGTGATGGCAGGGGTGTGCATGGGCTCATTCCCACCCCAGAGCCTGCAGGAAGCTGCAGCAGTGCTGAACGCTTGCCAGAATTACAATTTACATTCTTCTGCAATGCAAAAAGTAAGATGAACTATTTAAGGCTCTCAGCTGGGAATCCTACCATATTCTCTTTTTGCTTTTGCCAGTTAAGTTTTTGCTTTAAAAATATTTGTATTTTTTAAACAATTCCTGGAATTTTGATGGTAATGTCTGTGCGTACATAATTACTGGGCTATAGAGTAACAATAAATGACCATTAATTTTACTTTCCCAGACCAGGCTCGTGCTTGCCAGATGGTTCTACATACAGCACGGCCACAACAGCTCTGTAACAAAAGCTAACATCCTCTGCCTCCTGCTAAAGGGAAAGATGGAAAAAATGCTAAATGTCTTGTGCAAATTCTTCCAAGTGCCACTTTCTACTTTTCACGTGCATTCCTGATGAGTGATAACCAACCTGCTGAAAGCTGACCATACTGTACAGAATGATGCTGGGCATAGATGTTTACAGAGCCGTGAAAACAACAGCTCTCTCAGCTCAAGCACCTGAAGTGAGCTGCTCATGCTGTGCAGCAGGTAAAGAGCTAGGACAGAAACAACATTCAGGGGCTACAAAGAGGGGAAAATGAGCTGAATACATTTGATTTTGACCCTAGTGTGACAGTTTCCCTCCTGCACTTTGGTTAGGAAAAGACAACCCCATAAACCTGAATTCATGCCATTAAAAAAACAGGGTGGTGTTGGTAATATTTTCCATTAAACATAATAATTAATGTTAGACAAGGAGAAACCAGGGAGTCCTTTCATCACTTTAAATGGGAGTATGGGCAATTTTATTCTATCCCCCAACAGCGTTCAGCAAGCTGGGAGACAACCACCACTGAAAAACCAAGAGTTGGTTTACATACCCTCCTGAGAGATTAAAACGATCACAGCCAGAGACCCCAAGAAAGAAAAAGATGTGATGGCAGTCTAAGGGAACAAAAAGGCAGCTGGGAGATTTGAGCAGATAAGAAAACCAATGAGGATCAAACCTCCCAGCTCAGGCCTGCAGTAACAGTGAAGGTTTCATTAGAGCCCTCAGGTGAAAAGACATTTTAAAAACAAAGGCTCCATGCAGCAAGGAGTGACTACCTCGTAATGCAGGCGGCGGGCCTTGCTCATTGCTGGCAGGCTGGACTGCTTTCCACTGATGTTTCTGAACACTTGGAAGACCATAAAACACAGGAAGAGAAAATAGAGGCACAAGCAGATTCCTGCGACTATAATAAAGGCCATCTGAGTGGCAGAGTCAAAAGAAAATGTCATGAAATAACAGAAAAGATTATTTGAGTGATTCACTTACTCTAACACGATCCCATTAGTCATTATTAACCTCCTGGTGGGAAGTCTGTGTTAACACCTGGACCCCCTGTGCTGCCTCACAGATCTCGATGTCCCCAAGCACAACGCCAGTCCCAGCATCTGGCACCAAACTCCCACTACAGCTTCAGTGTCCACCAATTGACCCCGCAATCCCCAGCACTGGCCAGCCAGGAGGAAGAAGGCCTCCTATGGCTGCAGCTATCAGGCAGCAGCATCCACAGGGCAAGCCCACCTCCCTCAGCCACCAACAATGTGTGGTGAGCCTGCCCGGACCAGGTAGAAGGATACAGCCAACTCTGTGCCAACCTCAGTGGTCCAGATGCTGTAGAAGGGATTTTTCAGCTGCACTCCCCTGCAAAGAGAAGACACAGAGCTGTCATAGAAGCCAATAGGCTCACAGAGAACCCCACATCTGCAGCCTGCAGAGAGCTACCCCTGCTGCTTGTCCCTGTGGGGGAGGAGGACAGAGAGGAGGAAGGCATGTCCTTCTGGCTCTACAGGACAAGATGCACAGATGTGAGGTGCCTAAAAGCCTCAGCATCTTCACTAGGAGTCTACTCCCTCCTCATGAGAAAGGGCTGCACATCCACCCACCTGGGTCAAGCTCCTTGCTCCCCAAGGCATCGTAAACCCATGTGCTTGAAGTCAGCCACCAGCCCCTGCCCAGTGCTCAGGGAAGGCTTCGGGGGCACGTGGCTAGAGGGCAGTGACACCTACCTCTCACACATGTCAAAGATGAAGAGGCAGAAGGAGCCAACAGCTATGGGTCCAACCTGCTTCCAGTACCCCGAGAGGCGGTTCCGCTCGTTCTGGTCCTAATGGAAGGATGGGGAGGAGAAGAAGTGAGAAAGAACAAGTTAGCCTGCAGTCTTCTCACCTGGAACAAGTCCCCAGAGCTCCGTTTGCAATGCCCACCAAGGGATTCTGGTATTGCTACAAGGGGGCATGGAAACCGCCTTCTGTCCTGTCATACCCACCATCATGTGCTCTCCACAGAAGATGATCCAAAACGACAGCAGCATGGCATAGAAAATGCCTTGTCGAATGTCTCCAAAGAGCAACATCCAAGTCCAGTCAAATCCGATGGAAAACCACTCCACTGGGATGTTAATGAATGTCATGGAAATTCCCAGAGCAAAGATGACCCTGCAGAGACAGAAACACCATTTCTTTCCAGTTTGCAAGAAGGGGACCCGGAGCCACAGAAGTCAGAGCTGTTCCCAGCAAGTGACAAGAAAACCCCACACTGGGCAGCAGCAGCAGATTTTCAAGGAGGGACTCAGCTCCTCTGGACAAATGCAGCTATTCCTTTTCTGGGGGGTTTATGTAACAGAAGAGAGATGCTACTGGTGGAGGGAGTGGACAGGAGGGAGAAGAGACAGTTCCTGATTCTCAGCTGTTTGCCCTGCCTGGCACTCTGACTGGCACGGTCAGGACCTGCTCAGCATGGATCTCCTTTGCCTCAGGGCCACCTTTCCCAGCGCAGTGCCCTCACTCACTTCTCCAGCAGAACAGGAGCGCGCGTCATCAGCGTGATCCGCCTCCAGTACCAGACCATGATGATCAAAATGCTGGGGGTGAGGAAGGTCTTCATGGCAAACCACACTTTTGTAAAGCCTCCGTTTTGGTGGATACCCTGAGGAGAAACAAGGTGCAGTGTGACACCCGTATGAGTTTTGATATCATGACTGTTTATGCTTACAGGAGCTGGCAGGAGAGGAATTTATTGTGCATGCACACGTAGATGCAAGCACCCTTTGAAAGACGTGGTCTGGCCAAGGCAGGAAGGGAGCAGCTGCCTGCTTAGCACCCAGACCATCCGAGGAGGCCTCAGAAGTCCCGGAAACAAAAGCCAAAACCCACAGCTTCCATCATGAGGCAGAAAGCGGTCAGAGAGGCACTTCTGACACAGCGTGGAAAAAAACGGACAGAGCTGCTCTCAGACAAGTAACAAGATACTCATGGAGCTAAGTCACCACGGGTGGGAAAAGCAGAGGCCAAATTAATGCAGCTCTCCAGACACAAGTCCTCCCACCGCTGTCTGCAGCCACCACCAGCGGCCGGCTCACCACCAGGCGGATGTCCTTGATTTCCCCGATGCCCACATTAATGCCCTTCCTCTCGTTCACGGGCAGGCGGATGTTGATGAGGTAGTACTTGTGAGCCACGCTGCCGATCTCCATGAAGGGCAGGAAGTCGCAGTCGTAGTGACGGCCCTCAGACTCCAGGGTCTAAAGAAAGGGAGATGGGAACACAGTCAGCTGCGTCCTGCACGGCACGCAGCCACGCGAGCCCCAGCACTGAACTGCGCATCACTGGCACTGAGATCACCTGCTCATTCCCACCTTATCCTAAGGCCTGGGGAGAACCTCGGGACACAGCAGTTTGAGGACACAGGGATCTTTTTCCTTTTTGTATTTTGGGTCATTGAGTCGACAGCATTCAGACTCAAACAGGTTCACATTTCAGGCTCCTAAACCCAGCTTCAAGTAAGTGCAGCCTTTCAAGATGAAAGATTACTTTGGGATCCAAAGTCTCTCCACCAGCAAATACAGCTTGAGCCAAAACAAATCTGCAACCTCTCCCACACGTTTAAATCTGGAGTGTCTGCAGTCCTGTTTTACCAGCAGTGTTCTCCTCTACACCTTATACATATTCACCGTGCACGTATGGCTCTATGGAAGAGTAAAGGTGTTACTGGAGGTAGAGGTGATCTTCTGCGAGGGACTATGAGACAGGAGAACAAGGCATAGGGCTGAAAAGCATGCTGAAGACACCAGACTGATTTCAGCACAGGAATTACAGTCTGCAGCATGAAAAGAAATACATATTCAAACAAGATGCTCTGTTCTCACTGCTCGTTGTGCTCGTAACTCATAAGCTTTGTAGCTTTTATGCATAAGCTTTGTAGCTTGAAGCATTAAGAAGTTATTTTAAGAAACTCCCACTCTGCCACATTCTGTGAGTGCTGCAGTATGTTTCTTTGCCACTCCTGAATAACAAGGTTTTGTGCATCACAGAAGCACGAGACACAAAGGCCTAAATGCTTTAGAGCAGTGTGGGGGACACAGATCCTAAAGCCTCCGGCTCTGCCTGTAGCTGCACTGACCTCACACCTCTCTTACCTACTTCATCTCTTATATCACCAAACAGAACCAGATTGCACATGGAGCTCATTCTATTTTTAAAGAGCCAAGAATGGCAACAAGCTTGAAAGCTACAGGTGAACAATTCTAAGAAACGCCAGAAAGAAAAGCAAGAGAACAATTCCCACTGCTTTCCCACACCTCCCCACCTCCAGCACCACCAGAACACCTTACTTTTGGGGAGCCAAAGGTGCATTTCAGCTTCCTGATCTCTATTGCATGTGCTATTTCTTCCCAGTCATTAAACATGTCATCACGATACGCTAAGGACACGTCCAGGGTAATTTCTGCATTTTCTTCTGCAAGAGAGAGGAAACATGGAGATTCTTAGGAGTGGCACAGCACACCACAAAGGTAGGAGAGCCTCTGCATATTGAAAGGACCTATGAGAGGCACACAGTTACAAAGGATGGAAATTTCTGCATTCCAAATGTCACAGTTGAAATGATCTTTACCAAAATATTTATCCCTTCTATGGTAAAGAAGAAAGAACCTGATTTTTACCAGTCACGAAGCTCTGGCATCTTGCTGACATGCCATGACATAGCTGTGCTATGGTTGTGGGTGAAGAGCATTACTTATTCATGCAGCATTAGGAGCAATAATCTGGAATCCAGACGGTTGCAGAGACAGACAGGCAGCCAGCCAGCCATCAGCAGCCCTCACTGCGGGCTGGCAGGGGGACAGGAGCATGGGCTGGCACAGACTGCTGCTGCAGGTAGCACAGGGGTACACAGCAGCTCCTTCCACATCAGGACGTGCCAGACTGCATCACAGCATTTACTCCCAGTTGACACTGAAGCAGCATTTGCTTACAGAAAGCCACCAAATAAGATGAACCATACGACGGTATGTGCTGTACATGGTTAGGTGAACTGTATAAAGGAGAAACTATGCAACTAATGGTACGCTTTGTTCATTTGGACGTGACAGCATTAGTCATCCATCAATGTAATGCTGGGTTTCTGCTGGATGCAGATCACCTGCCATAAATATTAAGGCCCAACGCCTAAAATAAAAAGGCTGGAATACGCTCCTTAACACAGGAGTTTTCTGCCAGAGATCTTAAATGGAAGAATAAAAGGGTTGCAGTGATCCTCGGGAGGGAAGGGGGACATGGAGACACTGCTGGAGAGTCACAATGCACCACAAGCACAAATCACTGCCCATAACTGCTCTCAGAAGGTAAATCAGGGTTCTTGAAATGATATGAAAACATCACCCCAAGTACCTTAAAAAAAAGAACAAGGAAAAAAGAGAAAAATTGCAACATAGCTATGTTGTCTTTGTGGAAAAAGGCTGCAACCTCAGAAGTGACTCCTACACATACCATGCAAGTGAAGCCTTTCTACACCAGGATTTTGAGGTCCCCCCTACCCCTGCTGCTTTCTTCCTCCACAGAGGCACCAGCCTGCACATCAAACACACACAGCTGATGCATCCAGCTACAGAACCACACAGCATGTTCATGCTCTCCCATACCTGGAGGGAAAACTAGAGGGGCAAATAATGAATTAGGAGGGGAGGGTTCCTGGGTTTCACGTCTCTCCTGGACCTCTTCCTAGGAAGAATATTGGGAATATGGGGCATACCTGCCTTTAAAAATGCTCTTCCTAGTATCTTGCTGTAAGGAAGAAATGAGGCTACAACCCTTACTGAGGGACTCCAAGCGAGCCAGCTCACGAGACTGAAAGAGTTACAGCTGAAGTCTGCCAAGCAGCAACACAAACAGCTTAAAAACCCAAGGCAAGCCTGTACCAGCTCCACCAGATGTAAAATCCTCCTCTTTACCAGGCACGGCTCCAAGGGAAGGCTCCGAAAGAGGCACGCGTTCTGCAGCATGTGCGTGCTACAACCTAGCTGCTTCCATCCATCAGCAGCCCCTCAGAGAGCTGCTGGAGCTTCACGTGCGCTGCTGCTCGCTGTGCCAGGGCCCAAACGCTGCTCTTGCTGCAAGCTGCTCACGCTCTCACTGCTGCTAATTGCTCACACTTGCAGGTCCCTGGAAACATGCAGCAGCACGCCTGAGGCTCCAGGCCAGCAGCCTGTGGGTGAGCTGACACACACAGACAGACAGACAGACAGACAGACAGACACACACACAGACACACACACACACACCTCCCATTGCCCTGTGCAGGGAGATGAGGAAGATGTGCAAAGCTGTGGGCACCAACCAGAGCTTCCTGAATAAGAGCTGCGCACAGGAATGGGCTGCAACCAAACACGAGCACTCGGTGAGCTTTGAAGTACAGCACAGAATGCTCTGCTGCTCCAAAAAAATCTGGCCTTCAACATGCTGCAGGAGACCCTTTCGTGTCCACAAAGAACTGTGCGTATGGGATATGCACATCCCATATATTTGTTATCTTCTGCAGTCATCTTTGTGTGGGGACTACGTGGTGGCACACTCATCCAAAATGATGGGAAGGGCCGTGGATGGGATCGGTGGTTTCAGCTTGCTATTTATACAGCGTTTGGAGGTGGTTCTGTGAGGCCTTAATGTGGATGCAACTAGATTTTTCTGAGCTTTTTTTTTTGCACACATGTGATCTATACCATCTTGACTGATATCGAGCTCCTTCCCGCAGGCACTGGTTAGGTTTCCATGAAACATGCATTTGCCATCTCAGATCCGCTATTTAGAAGACCAGTGAAAACAGATAAATGGGAACATAAGGTTGAACTTGGCCCAATTAAAAAGAACTGCAAACTCCATTTCAGAAGCCATAAAACCAACTGGAATGCTTGGGACTAAATCCAACAAAAACAGCTTTCGTTATTTCATCTCTGTAATCCAAGTGTTGCTGCTGCCACTGAGGATGAAAACCAGACAGCAGAAAATATATACCAGCATATGTTTGTGAAATAATGAATTATCATCCACGCCTGAATTTCCATCATTCTCTACATCAGGGTAACATCTCCCCTCAGATTAGAATTTGGTGTGAATACCCTCCAGGGGGAATCAACACAGCATACAAACATCTCTGTAGGGGAACAACCAAGAACCATGACTGCTAGCTGAAACTGAATGAGGAAGAGTTCCTATTGCTGTACTCCACTATTCCATGGAGGTGTCCACCTCCAGGCACCTCTGGCATCTTCATCCCCATCACACAAACCCAACTGGGACAGTTCTGGGACCAGAAAGCATGAGAGCAGCCACATCCCAAGAGATCTCTGACCAGCGGTACAGAGAGAGCATTACCACCTTCCCGACAGATGAACAAACAATTTGTTATTTTGCTTTAAAAAAAAAAAAAAGAAAAAAGTGAATTCAGGCTGAGAACAGACTCAGAAAAGCAGGGACAGAGTGCAGTGTTTTAATTATTCAAGGCTGAGGCGCAGCAGGAGGGGAAGAACCGCAGAAGGAAGGAGGAGGACAAGCTGGCAGTCACCTACCCTCCGCCTTTCAGATGCTAAGGCATTCAAGGAAAGTCATTGCTTGGTTCCTCCATGCATGCCAAACAAGATGCTCCAGAAATTCCCAAAACAAAAGGTATGAATATGTAGACAAACCTGCCTTATCCAGCACCAGAAGCCAGAGCTGTGCATGTCAGGCATGGTGCAGTGCAAAGCCTCAGCAATCCTGGCCAGCACAGAGCACAGAGATAGTGCCTGGGTCATCCACAGCCTGGCAAACCAGCTCTGGTGTTGGAAGCAGAGTGACACCCTCATCAGCATCACAGGTTTATCTGAAAACACTTCCCAAGCTTGTCTGTGTTCATTTCATGATGTGTTTGGTTGGTCTTGCTCTCTGTGTGTTCCACAGATGACCAACCACGAGAAGATGCCATCCTGCTGGGGCTCCCAGCCCAGGGATCTGACACCCCATCACAGGACTGTTAGGAAACAGCTCTTCTCCAATGAATGCTCAGCACTGCACAGCCGCCCAGGTGCGAGGGGAATCACTGTCTCTGGGGGTGTTGCAGAGCTGTGGGGATGTGGCACTGAGGGATGTGGGGGGTGGGCTGGGCATCTTTGAGGTGTGAGTGGTTCTGTACGCAGGCATGCGGCTGCTTTGTGCCTCTCGTGCTCTCAGCACTGCCAGAGTTTTGGTGCATTTTACTGCTGACTGTTCAGCACCCAAAACTCCTCCAGGATTCACTCTAGCACAGTACTCACTCAGGGCATCTTCCCTCCCATTACAATAGTCTAAAAATACAGAAGTTGTTTGGGAGACAGCTGTGTGCTAATCCAGCTATCTGGGAAGAAGCTCGTGAAAGCAAACAGAAGAAACTTTACAATCATTTGCATTATGCTTCCACATTTCACTAACTCAAAAAATTACAAAACCTACCAAAGACCCAAAACACAGATGTGAACAGGAGCATGCAGCTGTGCACCATTTCTTTCCAAAGCAAAGCAGCCAGAAGTCTCTCACTTATTAATATTTTAAATTCACTGGATATAAAAAGAGAGGTAAACATTTTTCTGGAGACAGAAAAGTTCATAGTTTTCTGCCCTCTGATAAATACAGGTGTCTGTAGCTAACACCCAGCTCTGAGCAGGGCTGCTGCTCCCTGTTAAGTGCAAACAGCCCAAACCAGTGGCAGTGCAGGTCAGAAAAATGAGTCAGAAATAAATCTCCCATGTGCACAGGGGCACCATTTGTGTCACTGGGAAAGAAGAGGTAAGGTGATGCCACCTGCTCTTCAAGCCAGTTCCAACTGTGCATTAAATGAAGCTCTTGATGCTAAGTTAGCAGCAAGATTCAGACACATAATTATTTTAGGTTAAGAAGTTCCTTGCTACTTTCTTTCCTTTTAAATCTGTTACAACACAATTTAGCGAGCAAGAAGTGTTATTCGCTTGTTTTGTAGCTTCACACTTCATTTGCATCTAACTTCAGCTTGACAAAAAGGGGAGGAAAGCAGCATTTCTAGGTTTTCTTCAGCCAATGAAAGGAAACGTTCAGGATGTGCCAGTAAGCTCACACAATGCAGAGCATTGGCATGCCTCTCTCCAAACCCTTCTCACAACCTGGGGGCACCAGCAGCTCCAGCTGAGCCCCCAGTGCCAGGGAGTGGGACAGCCCATCCCCAGAACTTTTACTGACCAGACAAGCTGTTCTGCTTTTAATCTCAGTTCCCAGCCTTGAAGGAGTCGGTCACCCAGCTGCTTAAGTAAGAAGAGGAAGGAAAGGCTCTGAAATTGCAGGAGAAATGACTGTCAGAAAGCTCATTTAGCATTTTAAGAGCCTGCCCCAGGTGCTCGGCCAGGTGCTTATTCCAGCTCAGTGCTTCCAGCCTGAGAACAGTGATGGCTCTGTGCAGCAGCCCGGTGAAGCCTGGGAAGTGAGGAAGGCACAAAGCTTCTCTGTATGTCAGAGATGATTATAGGGTTAAGAGTATCTGCAAGCTTTAGAAAGCCCAGTTTTTAACTTCTCTTAGTGACTATAAGCTACATGGCTGCTCCAGCAAAACAGCTGCCTAGGCCCCAGTTCAGACCAGTTTGAGAAGCAAATTGTTTGCTTGTTGTTGGGCTGTAGTTGTTAATAGAGGGATTTTCCACAACTTCAGAACACACAGACACACCTACAGCTGTCTTTTGGTAAGGGGCACAGCAGACTGCCTGTGCTGTTCCTCACTTCTCTGCAGATTTTCAGCTTCTTCCATGGTTCCCATACTGGTGTGGTTTGGTCATTTCGTTTTGATCACTGCAGCTTCAAGGTGAACTATTTTGCATCCACATTTCTCAAATCCAACCCAAGCACAAACACATCTCAGCACCCGACAGAACCTGGTTTGTGTTCATGAAACACTTAGAAGTTGTACAAAGGGCCATGGTTTGGTGGGGAAATACTGGTGGTAGGTGGATGGTTGGAGTGGATGATCTCAGAGGTCTTATCCAGCCTCAGTGATGCTATGACTGTATGACTGGAGGGAAAAATTGCCTTCACAGGGACTTGATCTACTGCAAGCTAATGCTGGGCACTCCACAACTCGAACTACCTGGGAAAACTGCAGAAAAACAAAAAAACAAAGAAACTGCACACTATGAAAGCAAATTGCTGAATTTAAACCAGGGTAGGTCGTAATTTTAACAGTCTGAGAGCAATAAGGTAAGGGGGAATGCTTTTAAACTAAAAGAAGGGGGGTTGCATTAGATATTACTGGAAAGTTCTTCCCTCAGAAGGCAGTGAGGCCCCAGCACTGCTGCCCAGAGCTGTGGGTGCCCCATCCCTGGAGGTACCCAAGTCATGGATGGGGCCCTGAGCACCTGGGTTATGGAAGAGCCCACACCATAACATCTCACTGCTAGCCTCCACCTTTCTGCATCATCCCCCTGCATTTAGGCACTCAGCAATTAGCATATGGTACTGCATAAAGGGAGCATGAAACTGATGCTGGAAAACCTAAGCACAGTAAGTAATAAAGGGCAGGGTGCAACTTACTCAGGTCATTGTCCATCTTGAAGGCGATGTCCAGCTGCATGATGAAGAGCATGAACTGGAACCAGGGGCTCATCTCCTTGTTGGGGAGAGGGATATGCACAGCAAAGACAATGTCATTGGCCTCGATCTGCCTGCTGACCGCCTCATCAAAGTCCTTGAGCTTCTCGCAGGGGTTGGATCCCCAGGGCATCAGCCACTTGGTCTTGTGGTGGTTTTTTCTTACGTCAATGCACTTCACCGACATGTAAGGAACAGCTGTAGTGGGGCTGGGAGCTGCAAGTGAAAGAATCGTGCTTTTAGAATCCTTAAGCATCTCATGCAGTGGTTCCCCCACCAAAACACGCAGCTCCCTTTTCAGCTATTTGAAGGCAACTCAAAACAAATGCATCAAGTGATCCTCCTTCACAGCTCCTTGATCCTGCACTTAGTTAACCTTATAGTGTCTGCATATGTATCACTGACTTTGTAGTGTTATCAAGTCAGAATTTAGCCAAAGCATTGGGAATCCTCCAAGACTGCTCCTAGG
Source organism: Chrysolophus pictus (assembly GCA_037305975.1). Taxonomy (NCBI): domain Eukaryota; kingdom Metazoa; phylum Chordata; class Aves; order Galliformes; family Phasianidae; genus Chrysolophus; species Chrysolophus pictus. The sequence continues at coordinate 28,560,979 of CM074583.1, forward strand.
GGTGCCCTGCCCCACCAGCAGGGGAGCAGGCACCCAGCCACCTTGTGTCAGGGAGATGTGGGCAATCAGCCTGCTCTGGCTTTACATCCAGGAGGAAATGGCTGGAAATGCAGAGTGCAAACAGGGATAAAAGCAGAAGAGAAATGCATTTAGCCTTCAACCAGTCCTCCACTACTGAATGCCAGCACAAACACCTTCACATCTCCCTAAGAAAAGGCTTTTGAAGACTGAAATGTGTTTCCTAACACAGTTCTGCCCCTCAGAACCTGTATGTGAAGGCAGTTCAGCCTTGCTTCTGTCGCCCTTTGGTAAATCAGCATTTCAGTGCTACCTGCATGCACTGCAGAACTGGTGAGCTCTGACTGCAGCCGATGCGACTTGGAGGTGCCAGCAGTCAGAGCCCAGTGGCAGTTCTCCTGCCCCTCACAGCCCTTGGTCACAAGAAGCAGCACAAGTGTGCACAACACGCAATGCATTCTGCTGCCACTGAAACAGGGCTGTCTTGTTTTCCAAAGTATTATTCATGAAACATCATGACATGCTCTCATTAACTTCTTCCAGGTTCACAGGCTTTGGAAAGCAGAAAGAACAGGTAAGCTCTTCTTAAGCTGTTAAAGGGTTTTATTTATTTCTTCAAACTTCTGAGTCCGACCAAACCTGTTCTATCCTTTTTTAAAGGAAAACAGAGAGAAGTTAGAAAGTGGAGTGCAAATTCAACGATGTGAGAGTGCTCCAATGAAGAGTGAGGAGCACTGAAACATTTCTACACCACGAATTAAAGCAGACGGAGCATGCAGAGCAACAGACAACTGGATGTCAACACCTGCAGGGAAGAAGGGAGCCAGGGAGGCCAGGAATGGTCAGCAATCAGCCAGCCAGCCCGTGGGCTCCTACACAACTATTTCCATGCTGTGACCATCACCCCTCTGACACACAGCCCAGGATCTTCTGGGCAGATCCCAGCCCACCAAAAACACCCCCACCAGGTAACGGCACCCAATGGACCAACTCAAGCCCTTCAATGAGACGAATGGAACAAGCCAATGCGCCAGCACCCCTCAGATGCCAGAATGAAGCAGTAAAAGAAATTATATTGAGCATTCAAAATAATAATAATAATAACTTCACTGCAAGCCCAGGGTTACAGAATGTACTCAAGGTGGACCAACAGTGCATTAAACACAAAACTCATGGCACAATGCTCTTCTACCATGACTCGATACAGAACCTGGTCGCAGTGCCTAAAACTGCAGCTGTGAGCAAGTATGAAGAATGCTGCTGAGAAATAAGCCAGATAGTCAGGCCAAACCCTCTCAGAGCTTCTTAACCTCGTAAGATCTATGTGATTTAGAAGTAGGCATTTCTGAATTAAGAGATACAGTTACTTCTGCAGGAAAGGCTCGTGTTTCCCACTTTGATGCAGCTCATTACAGCCATAAATACACATGTTTTCATCACAGGCTGATTACGATTTTAAAGCCCTGGCATGCTAACATAAGTATCCCCCTGCCAAAGTTACAGCTTTGAGGAGCAAGAGACAATTCCTATACATTCTTCTTGTCGGGAGCCACGCACCAAACAAGCGTCGGCACTTGGCTTGGGTTACTTGTCTGGCTCCATTCCCATTCAATTCAAGCAAGTGTTGAACCCAGTGGAAAAAAAAAAAAAAACGCTTCGGGAAACTGCAGCCAAGTCAACTAACAGCATTACAAAGTGCTATGCAAAACAAAGCGAGCATCAAGGGATTGCAGCCGGCAGCGGTGCCAAGCAGGCTGCCTTCAGCCGCTCCATCCGTGGGCTGCGAGGTGGGGTGGCTCTGACTGACGTATTATGTGATATATGCCTGCCCAGAAATAGTGCCATGGCACTTTTTGCTCAACACAAGATAAGCCCCAGCCGTGCTCCCGCCGTGCTGGCTGGGATGAGAAGTCAGGCCCTTCCCCAGCCGCGAGGCAGGAGGCAGCCTCCGCCCTCTGGGGCTGCTGGGACCCATGGAGCCCCAAGGACATCCCAGCTCCGAGTGCTGGGGCCGTTCCGTGGGTGCTGAGGAACCCTCCAAGCCATTCTCTATGAGAAACTTTGTACGTTTGAGCTGGCGTAACTCTGTCCGCAGGACAAAGCAGCCCCCAAAAAGGACACAGAAATCAGAAGCCGAATCGCTTTCAGCTTTGAATGATCCCAGTCTGCTGAGCCTTGTGTTGAATCACGAGCTGTGATTCATCTGAGACTCAGAAGATGGCAAGGTTACACAAATGCTCCATAGAGGAGCTGAAGGAGGCATCTCAGCAGACTTCACATCTACTGACAGCAGCGGTCAGAGAAGCCAGAGATCCTGCGAGCTGATTCAGCACAGCGTTTCATCAGCGCTGGCAGCCATCCCACTGCCAAACACTGAGGATTTTTCTCCCCCATCTCAAGTGGAATCAAAATTCTTCCACTTCCCATAGACTACACAGAGCAGGAGGGAGCACCCATCGCACGGCTGGGACCTCTCAGCTCACCAGCCCTGCATTCAGCCCTGCCTTCTGCTTCCAGCCCTGCAGATATGGAGCATCCCATCCCACGCACCCAGGGGAGCAGTGGCAGCCACGTCCCCAGCAGGGACAGGGGCAGGTGGGCTGCAGGTGCCTCGCATTGCTCAGCCCAGGGCAGATTCAATGAAACAAACAGGTCTTTTTCCTTTGTTCTGCAACAGTTTTAGTTCAGAGACAGCCATCCCAGCTTGGCTGTTTAAAAAGACGAGTGCCCATTCCCCAGCCAACACGAGCAGTTAATTAACGACAAAATCCTACCCACAATTCTCAATTTTTTTTTGTATACAAATGTACTTACCAAAGTTTCACGTTACAGAACTGTGCTTCCTTGGCCAGCCTGCTAAAGATGAATGAATTCTCAAACAAATCTTTCCTTCCTCCCTGCCCTGGGAACAGGGCGCTCAGCCCACGCACCACAGCAGCATCCTCTTCTCCCACGCATGTCCTTACCTTGGGATTTATATTTTGCACCTTCTCATCTAGAACACCTACAGCATTTCCAATTAACTACTGACCCTTGCTCTCACACCATAAACAAACCCTTTACAAAATCTCAATTGCATTGTGTCTACATTGATTAAAGCTTGAATCCCACTGACCTCATGCAGTGTTAACTTCTCCCATGCACCGGGAGCATTCTGCTTTTCTACTCAATTACCCCCTTCTGTGCAGAGCCATCACTACCCAATGAGCACACACAATGGCCTTCTGCTTCATTACACTAACCAACAGCAGGATAGGAATAAACAAGCTAATTTATCATCCAACAGACTGAGGTTTTCCAGCTAGAGCGGTGAGAACCTGAATAACGCTATATTTACTTATAAATACATGTTTATTACAGCACAGAAGTTTTCTGCCTCCCTCTTTGCTAACCTTACTGCTACCAATTCAGTGTTAATGACTGACCACTACAGAAATCCTTCCTTTCCTCTTATTTAATGCTAGTTACTGTTTTTACAAGCCCACATAAAAGCCATTTTTTCTTAAGGCTGATGGCAGATTTTGCACACAGAATTGCTGTCTATTTAAGTAATGGAATGGCTCTCTAAAACAAAACAAAGGAAATCTCAATACTGCTGTCCCAAAATTGGGTTCTTAGTTCCCCACTGATTTACCTTGAGATCCTAATTCACTATTGCTTTACAGCATCCGTTAAGCTACCATGCTATCCAAGATGCCCCTTGCCCTTGTAAAGTAAATCTTTTTTGTGATATTTCATCATCTTTTACTCCACTTCTCCTGGAGCTGGAACTGCTTCTTCTGTCAAATGCAGTACAGGTAAGGCTCACAGTAGGAAAATCCATTCCACTCCTGGTCAAGAGGGAGAGGGGTGTTTGCAGAAGGGCACCAGCTCTGCACGTGGTTACAGAGGAGTCGCTGGGGCAGATGAGCACTGCTGGCTCTGCCCTCCCCAGCACACCTCCCACTCCTGGGCTGTAGGAATGAACCTGCCCAAGCAAACACGGCCCGGCTGTGAGATTCCCAACCCACATCTGCATCCTGCATCCAAGATTTCTGCACTTCCCTGCAGTAAGAAGCTGTGGGTGCCCCTTTGGAGCAGGAGGAGCCATGAGCTGATCGTCACAGAGCTGCAGCCGCCCAGATGCCATGAGTGCCATCGGCGTCAGACGCACAATCCCCACGGTGACACCGCAGGGCTGGAGCTGGCACAGAGGTGCTGTGCACACCCCTTCCTCCTTCCAGGGCGCTCTGCAGGGCTGGCACCTCGACTTCAAAGGCCGGGGCTGTCACCTGCTGCAGAGCAGACTTCCTGCTGAGCGGTTCTCCCTGCAGGGCAGCCTGCCCACATCTGATAAAGCCAAGTGCAGGCAGCACCAAACAGAGGTGCGGGAGCAGCTCCTGCTGCACATCAGCTGCGAGGGACAGCATTTCTTTGACACAGCTCTCCCCAGAGAGCTCTAGTTTGAACCTGGTGCAACTGTGAGAAGAGCAGGAAAAAAGAAATAAAGAAAAAAAGATTACCCCAAAGGATTTACAGCCCTGACGGCCCGCTCCTCCAAGCCCCCAGCACGGCCCTCTGCCTGGGAACTGCCAACTCCTGGCACATTTGCCCATTCTGTTACAGTTACAGCTCTTACAAAGAGGAATCGGGCAGCGATGACCTTTCACGTCCGCTCTCCACCGCTCCCAGAGCTCTGCCAAGGCCGCAGCTCCAGGAATGCACTGCGCAGGGCACAGCATTGGCATTCATGGCCATGGAGCAGCGCTGGGCCGGGGGCTGAGCTGGGGGAGCTGAAGGCTGGTGGGGAGGCTGGAGGCTGCCATAGAATGGCCTGGGTTGCAAAGGACCACGATGCTCATCCAGTTCCAACCCCCTGCTGTGTGCAGGTCGCTAACCAGCAGCCCAGGCTGCCCAGAGCCACATCCAGCCTGGCCTTGAATGCCTGCAGGGATGGGGCATCCACAGCCTCCTTGGGCAACCTGTTCCAGTGCCTCACCACCCTCTGGCTGAAAAACTTCCTCCTCATATCCAACCTAAACCTCCCCTGTCTCAGGTTAAAGCCATTCCCCTTGTCCTCTCACTATCCACCCTCACAAACAGCCGTTCCCCTCCTGTTCATACGCTCCCTACACTCCCTGCCATGGCAGGCCTGGGGTGGGCCCTGCCGCCTCCTCCCCCCACCTCAGCCCAAGGAAGGTAATGAAATCCCAGGGAAGGAAATTAAATCCTGGAAACGCACTGCTTGGGAGCCAAACCCGACATGTAGATAATGAGCCGGGATTGTTGATAGCTGCTCAGCCATTTGCACTCATGACTCATTATCTCTCTGGGCAAGACACACGAGCAGCAGTTTTATTGGCTCCAGTCAAAACAACTCCGTTTTTTTCCCCCTCAGTCTTAAAGCAAGAGAAGGAAGCAGCAGAGCCGCTCGCTCCCAAATGCACCCCTTCATCCCAGCGAGGAAATAAACGCCTTCACTTCTCCAGCCAGTTATATCTGCAGAATGTACGGTCAGCTGCAGGACTGCTGTATCCACTACTGAGTGCTGCTACACAAAGCCAGCTCTGGAGCAGGAAAGAGGGAATCCTGTCCGTCCTGAGGCAATCTGCAGTGCTGGAGGAACCGCCTCCAAGCAGCTGCCCAAGGAGGGCTTTGGGGGCAGCTTCTTCCCCGGAGAGCAGCAAAGAAACAGCCCTATAAAATCACCCCTTCCGGCACTTCTCATGCCTCAGCTTTGCTGAGCTCCCATAGATGCTGCAGAAGCTCTGCTCTGTAAGCTATGACTCCGTATGCCTTCATCCCATGTTTTGCCAGTGCACATTTCTAAGCAAAGACCCACGGGGATGCTGATTGAAGTTCTGCATCTGAACAAAAGTGCCAACAGAAGTATGTTTGAGTTTAATAAAGCTCGCATAAACAGTTTGTTGTTCACAAACTCCATCAAGGACCAGCACTGGCAGAAGACACATTTCCAGAGGAACGAAGCTTTCTGGCCGTATCAGGTACCAATGTGTTGCATTTGTGTATTTTCTACTTGCAAAATAATCTGTTAAAATAGAGCACTTAGTCATTGTTTTGAAACATGACCTGACTCCCTGCGAGAGGAACGGCGGAGCTCGCTTTGTAGCTGCACTCCCGTTGTGTACATATTTTGGTTTGTCTAGACCTGAACAAACTAAAATAACCGGATTCTTGTTGTCTGTTTGGCGTGCTGGATCAAACCAGACCGGGTCACTATTTCAGTGGCACCTCAGCTCTCATCCCCCCATGCACTGCAGGAGCAGCATTACTCACAGCCCTGCCCTGAGGCTGCCAGCAGCTGTCCCAGCACCATCCTGGAGGGCTCGGCTCTTTGCAGAACAGCCACCGACCCACCACCCAGCCTGGGTGAGGCATTAACACAGTTTGACCTGCCCAAAGACTCGAAGCGGGGTTTTCCAGCGATGGAAGGTGTGCCCATAACAACCCCCCTGGACCTGCCAGCAGGCAGAAGGCGCCCCTGTATGATCAACACAAAGTCACCCTAGGTCTAAAGGAGGCATTGAGCCCTGACCCACTGCCACACTGCCTGCAGCTCCCAGAGCCCGGCACTGGGCTGGGCCCTAATGCAAGAGGCATGTATGGTGTACGCATGGCAGATCCAAGCTCCGTTCGGGTTCAAAGGAATTCCGAGATGAAAGGAAGAGGTCTGTTTAGCCCATGCAATCCTAAACACAAATACATCTGTTTATCACACCTGTTCCCAGATGAAGACAGAAACAGATCCTTCACTAGGTTTGCTCTGTACACACAGCTCGTGCTTTATGAACTTGGAGAGCTCTGCTGCAAAACCCTTCTAGGAACAAAGACACCCTTATGACCACGGAGCACAGCTTCTCTGCACAACACGGGCCAAGGAACCGTGTCCAATGAATCAGCATCGGATTCAGTAACCTGCATCTGAACCAGCTCCATCCAAACCAGCTCCTTCCGAAAAAACGGGCAGAAAACCCAGTCCTGATGTTGTTCAGAGCAGGTTTGGGCCCACAGGAGCAGAGAACTCGGGTTCCAGCCCGATGTTGCCACGGGCTGCTTTGTGACTGAGCAAGAGAAGGATGAAAGCAAAGTTTTGCGAATTACACTTAGCAGAATTTCTCCAGCTCCTACAGAGCAGCAGTTCGCAGGGATAGGAACGCAGAACAATGGACCTGCCCTCGGAACGCCGGCCGCAGCTCTTCCTTCAGCGCCTCTGAAATAAAGATCGCTGCAAGAACGTTCCAGCCGCGCTCCCCTCAACAAAAAGGGCGACGCGTCTCAGCCGCACAGAGGCGGCCGGGCTCCCCGACCCCGCGGACCGCAGCGCTGGGGGGAGCCGGGCCGAGGGAACCCCGAGAGCGAACCGCGGGGGGGCGGCGCCATCCCCGCCCGGAGCCGAGCCACTCCATCCCATCCCATCCCCGCCGCTGTGCCCTCCAGTAGCACCGCCAGCCCCGGCTCTGCCCCCCGCAGGCCCTCCTCCATCTTTCTCCCTCCATTCTCCAGCGTTATCCGACGCCGCGCTGCGCGCTCCAGCTCCGGGTTCGGTGCTCAGCTCCGGGACAGGCGGTCCCCCCCGAAGCCCCCACCCCCGGTTTCCTTATGACTGCTAGCATCGCTTTACGCCTGGTGAGCGCTGCCGCAGGCAGGAAGGCTCCCTCCTCCCGCGGCCCGGAGATGGGGAGGCGGTAAGGAAAGAGGAGAAGCAGAATTAACAATTAAAAAAAAAAAAAAAAAGAAAGAGGATGAAAAAAAATAAAGAGAAAAGGAGGAAAAAAAAAAAAAAAAAAAGAAGCGATGGTACGTTCAGCTCCAGGGCCCCGCGGCACCGGTCGCCATGCTGACGGCTCCCCTGCCTTTCTTCGGCGCACGCCGCGAGCAGGCCGGGCAAACTTTTCTCTGCCCCTTCTGCAGCCCGGCACGCACAAAGGGGCCCGCGGAGCTCTGTTTGCTTAACGACAAAGCCGCGCTAATGAGCTCATGGAGGCGCGGCGCTGACACCGGAACGAGCACCGGCACCGCGGCGGGGGGAGAAAGTTTGCCCCGGCGGCACTCACCGATCAGACCTCCCACCAGAAAGGCGATCACTTGGAACACCAGCAGGATCCCGCCGACGATGCACAGCTTTCGGGTGCTCATGTTCTCGATGATGGCCCCGGCCATGGTGGCGGCGGGGCCGGGCCGGGCGCGGCACTGATTGCCGGCGGGGCCGTGCGGCCGTGATTGTGGCGGGGCGGGCGCGGCGGGCGGCTTTAAGGAGCGGGGAAGCGCATCACGTGGCGCCGCCCCCCCGCCCCTCCCCGGCCCCGCACCGCCGCCCCGCCCGGCCCGGCCCCGCGCCGCTCGTGCTGGGGGTGCGGCGGCCCCGGGGCGGCCGAGGACCGCGTGGCTTCCGGAGGGCCCCGCAGACTCGAGCGGTTCCGTGACGCTCTGAAACGCGGCACCGTGCCGGGGAGCGTAACCCTCACCGGCCGGACGCGGTCACCGCACCCCCTGCGTCCCGGTCACGCTCCCGCTCTGCGCTCCGGTGTCCCTCCGGTGCTGCTTTGTCCTCCTCGCACCGGCAGCCCCTCCCAGCCCCGCTGCCCTCCGAAGCTCAGCGCGGGGCTGTGGGCACGCGGGGATGTGGTGCTGCTCTGCCCCCCGGCCAGGCGCGTCCCCGTGCGTGCCCCGTAAGAACGAGCTCGTTCCACTGCCGTCATCTGCTTTGCAGCATTGGTGCCTTGCGGCTACTGATGGGGCACCGCAAGGGTCCGCGCCGTGCTGCTGTCGGATTTAGGATGAAGAACGTTGCCTCAGACAGAGCGTTTGGATTTTAGGTGGTCCCACGTGGAGCCAGGATGGCCTTCGTGGGTCCTTCCCGAGGAGTCTTGTGGCTCCGTGTAGGACGGGTGCAATGGGGAGTGGCTGAAAACGCTCCTCGAGGACAAGTATGCCACAAAGGGATACAATGACTGACAAACAATGGACGGGAATCATAGAACCATTTAGGCTGGAGAAGCTCTGAGATCCCCAACGCATCCTGCCATGCCCACTGATCGTGTGCCTCAGTGCCACACCTACACAGCAAATGAAGGACAGGTCACATATTTAGGGGGTACAACAAATAATAACCTGAAGCAAACAGTCAATAACATGAAAAAAAAAACTGAAAGAAACACACAGGAAAAAAAAACCCAAAGCAACGATCTTCACAGGCAGGAAAGGTGCAGTGCTGGCAGTGCAATGCTGCTGCTTTCCACCCAAGCCCGGGCTCCCAGCACCATGCCCACACGTGGAATGCAGACCTCTGGGTGCTTATCCACACTGCACAGCACCACGCAGCTCTGTGCACCACAAGAGGCAGGGCACAGTGACAGCAAACACTTCTGCTCGTAGCGTTGCATGGTAGTGGAGCAGAGTGCAAGCTCTGCCTCGAAAGGAAAGGCTGCAGCAACCCATGCCTGACCCTTGCCCAACCACCGCATGGATGCAGTGCTGGAAGCCAACAACAGTGCAGCATTTTGGGTGACGTCATGGAATTGACGCTGCCAAGCCCAAAATCCAATTGAAGAGGACAGCAGAAGCCATCCCCCATGGCTATGCTGGCTTTCCAGCACCATGGCTCTGGCTCCCAGCATTGACCTTGGACCACCAAATGCCATCATGCTACTGCTGCTGGTTTCTACTTCTGCAATCTCTTCCCGATTTGCAGAGCTAACCAGTTCTTGTCCCCCTCCATGGCGCTAATGATCCCATGGGGGTGCAGGCATTAGGAATCAGTTCAGGCATTCTGTGACAGTGGGACGGTTCAGTCTTCTCAAACACCACAAGTTGAACTGTTTCAGCTTTGTTTTGGCTTTACTTTTACATTACAGTTATGACTTCACTGTTTAAAAATAGCTCTTAATGCACACGTGCTTTGTGCCCGTTCTAAGGCAGTGGGATCGCTGACACAGATGTGCTTTCAGGACCAAAGGCTGTCAGTGGATATTGGCCAAGGCAATGGCCTTGCTTCTCATAACTGCTCCTGTGGGTGATGTGTTCTTGGTCTCTTACAGTGGTAGCATGAAACATTTTCTCAATGAACGGGAAAAGGGCGTTTTGTGTTATTTCCAGTTCACGGATGGGAAGGGAAATGTTATCTTTGTAAGAAAACCCTATTCTATGGCTGGTAATGCAGCACCCATCTAAAAAGGAAGTGTTGGTAGGGAGGGCTCATACCAACGAGCTGGCAGACATCCACGGCCTACAACTGCCCACTGCTCAGGGATCGAGGCGAACCAACAGCTGTGCACCACTCCATCCCAAGCCCTGCCTGGGCTATAAATATCCAGCAGAATTCCCAGCCCACAGGGTAGTTCTGTGCTAAGCGTGCACCCGCTTGTAGGAACAGCAGTCAGAATCTCAGGAACAGTGAGAGGTGATGACCTCACAGTGGCAGGGAGGTCAGGCTGGATTTCGGGGGAAATTTCTTCTTGCAAAGAACACCGGCACAAAGTGCCCAGGGGTGGGGGTCAGCATCCCTGGGGGTGTTCAGAGCCGCGGGGATGTGGCACTCAGGGACATGGGAGGTGGGCTGGGGGTGGGTTGGGGAGCTCAGAGGGCTTTTCCAACCTCAGAGATTCCATGGTTCTCTGACCCACACCCCAGGTTTGCACAAACGGGGCAGCTGTGCCACAGCAGCCGTGCTGCACTCCCTGCTGGCAGCCCTTGTGTCAGCTGAGCAGGAGGAATGCTGCTGGTTAATTAATTCCTGTACATGAGCACCGGGCATGGGTTCCTGGTGCAGCTGCTCTGATGCCAGCAGAGCACGAAACTGAACAGAACACAACCTTAGGAAAGGAATCACCTCCCCACCATTGTTACAACCTGCAAGCAACCACAGCTGCTTGAGAACAGATGTAGGGCTCTGCATGGGCAGCAATGGGCGTTGGCAGCATCCCCACCACAGCTCTCACTGCTCAGCATCTCTGCCCTCCATGCCCTCACTTGCCCTCCTGTCCCCATGAGCAGCTGCACAAGCAGAGCCATGGGTGTGAACCCACTCATGGGTGTGAACCAGAACTTGGGAACTGCTCAGAAGGCAGTGTCTGAGATCATTCTCCTGATGGCCTTTCTCTGATACGCTCTCAAAGCCTTCCCTGTATCACACAGTGCTTGAAATGCCTGAAATGCACCAGGACGCAGCTCCAGGATGGAGCTCCAAGGCAGTGAGGTTTCCAGTCTTCAGAGAAGACAAAATGGAGCTCGCCATTTGACAGAGAGCACATCTTAGTTTGTCAGGCCAAAAGTGCAGACTGGTGACATCCTGAAGGAGGGGCCAATAACAGCGTATTAAAATAATTTATATTTTATTAAAGATCGCTTAAACTGGATTTTTAAATTTTATTTATATCTTTACAATTACTGTGTGGTTTGAAGGCACAAGCCATCAAAAGCAAAACTGCGGAAAGCCCAAATTTTCAGCATTTTTCTGTGCCTGCCAAACCAGCTCTTTTGAGCATTATTCCAATCAGCAGAGCTGCTGCAGCAGGACCTGTGAGCAAGGCTGGGCAGATCCATCACTGCCTTTCCAAGTTCCTCCTTCCAAACCTCTCCCCTGACCTTGAGCTCATCTGGCAGCAAGCGTGGCTCTGCTCAAACCCTTCTATCTGCTTGAGTGATGATGCAGAGGCTCCCAAAGTTTTTCTCATGCAAAGCAGCCCTAAGCTTCCCCGTCTCCACATTGCCACCCTTACAGGGTTACAGAGAATCAAGCTTGCAGCAAGACTTCTGCAAACCAGATGTGCATGCTTTGCTCTCTCCCCTGCCCGCTTGGTCTACCAGTGCACAGACCAGACAGCCCCTGTCAGATTTGGTTTATTATCCTATTGTATTGACACGTTAAGAGCTGCAGGGATGTGGTGCTGAGGGACGTGGGCAGTGAGCATGCTGTGGTGGCATGGGGTGGGCTTGGGGGCCTCGGAGAGCTTTTCCAGCCTGAATGATTCTATGTTTCTATGAAAACCAGCTATCAGACTGCATGTTTCACCTTTCTTCACAACTACTGCAGCCTGGCACTTCTCTATGCAGGTGCCTGTGTTTTCTTTCTGCCCAGCAATGGGCATCACTGATGTGTGACCAAAGAGGTGCAGGGCAGGCAGATGTCAGAAGGGCTGCAGGTGTGCTGCCAGACCAGGGGGCCTTTCCCAGGTTTGTGTCCTCCTCAAGAGCAAGCAAAGAATATTATTTTTGTACTAGATATGGACACTTGAGTATTACAGAGTGATGCTCAGTTTGTTATCATAGGACAATAAGCTTAATGTTATCCAATTCCTTCTACCAGCTGAACCACACAGTTGTTCGTACTCAAGTTTTCATGCTGCCATCACTTCCACCAGAACACAAAGAACAGAACACACTGCAGAGGTTTTTTCAACCTCCTCTGGCCATTTCCCTGTTAAACCCTTTTGTTCCCATACATCCAACCCATTCCATTCAGTAGTGAAGACCAAATGAGCAGACACAACATAATTAAAACTGAAGCCAGCTTTCCTAGCCCCATGAGAAGTGGACAAATGTGCCCACATGGGGACGTGCTGCAGTACCTGCTTTGGAGATGCAGCACCAAGGATCACACTCTGATTCAGCGTCAGGAGAAGCTGATGGCATTTGTTAATTAGCAAGATGGAATCAAGAGAGGATCTACTGGAACGAATCGAATTCTGGTTGGTAACAGCTCTGTGATGCTGACTGAAAACAGTGACAAACATGGATTAGATTTACTGCTCTATTCCTCTGCTAAGCAAGTGATGGAGCTCGCCTGTATCAGTTATTGGGAAAACAAACATGCAGGTTCCCAGCATCTGACTGACTGCATTCTGTGCATAGAGATCTATCAGTTAATGCAACTGGAAGACATGGAAGTCCTGAGAAGTTGGAAAGTTATATTAAAGCAATATATTCGGCCAGCTGTGTGCTGGTGAGGCGTTCTCAAAGCACCATCTGAAAGCAAAGACAAAGCACGGGTTGGTTCTGGAGATCTCCTAGAAAGAGACATCTGTTTTGGAAGCACCACAAAGGGCCATCGCCAGAACTATCCCGTAATACTTATGAGCTGTAATTTGACGTTTTAGATACACATTCTTCTTGCCAAATAATCTCATATTTTTGCTCTTGGCAGAGAAAAGAAAGAGAATCATATATCCAAGATGAGTAATTTAGTACGATGTAATCAAGGCAAGCTGCTCCAGACGAGGGACGGCCTTTGAGTAAGAGAGGGTTTTTGTTCCCTTAAAATACAAGTGTGTGTCCGTTTCACAGGGAAATACTTAGAAAGAAAAACGGTTCTCTTTCTAATTTCACTTTCCATGCGGTGCCAGGCGCAGGCTCTGCGCGGAGATGGGCAGAGGTGGCTGCAGCAGAGCTGCTGGCTGTGCTCCTGCAGCATTGCCCTGCAGTCACACATCTCCTGCTCCACATCCCCTCCTGCTCTGCAGCCCCCCAGGACCTGGCAGCACCTCTCACCCACTGCCCTCCATACCAGCACCCCACACTGCAGCTGGAACTGGTGGGGGAACGTGGAGGCAAGGAGGGGAGCCTGGCACAGGGCACACAGCAGCCAGCAAGCTACTTGCCTTGTTGGCACAATTAACCCACATTTAATTGCCTCTGTGTCCCAGGGCACTGAACTGCCTTGTACCTGGAGCTGTAAATTGTGGTCTGCGCCACCGACTGCCCCAGCAGCATTCAGCTCAGCTAAGAAACAAAATATTTGTTGTGTTTACAGGAAAAAGGGTCATGGGAATTTGCAAGGCTGGACCTTGCTATCCTTATTTTACACAGACTCTAAAACAGGTGATGAAAGACAGAGCTGACAAGGAAAAAAATTGCAGCTCTGTGGTCTCCAGTCATCACACAGGGGTTCACATCCATACACGGCACTGTGAATTACCAGCCTGCCCAACGCCTGCTCTGCATCCTGCTCCCAGACACCAAGGCAGCAGAATGGCAGTGTCGGTGTTGGGACTGCTGCAAACCCAACAGGTCAGCCGTAGGGGCACAGCTCAGGTTTGGGACTGCTGCAACCCCCCCAGGTCAGCTGTAAGGCCGCAGTGTGTTACAGTGCAGCACACAGAGCAGCCGGGGCTGTCTGTCGGCATTCCTGGAGCTCTCTGCTCCAGCTGCAAGATGTGATGACCCAGGTACTTTTTAATATTGATCTCTCATGCACTCATTTCACCTGGAAAAAATCCATTTGGTTATATATTGTATTGCTGCCAGTGCACAGTTCTGTCTGTGTGCGTTTACCCATTCAAGTGGGGGAAAAGAGTGAGATGAAAGGTGAGCAAATAACTCAGTTCCTTAACTCCAGTGTTGCTCATGAGTTTAGAGAATGAATGAACTCGTGGAGAGATCTCTGCTGCAGCAACAGCCATGTCAAGAATGGAAGTGCATGATGAGAGCTGAAAGAACACATTCTGCTCCAGTCTACCTATAAAGGCAGTGTATTTTCAGGATGTCTGCAACTGAAGAATAACCCAAACCAGGTGTGATGTGTCACTCTGGGCCGTGTTTCCCCTTAAGGCAAAAGAGAAACCTGAAATCATTGCCCTGCACTGAAACCTCAGAAACGAGTTCCAGAAATATTCATGAATAATAAGGAACCTTGTTGGGGGTGCACTGTTTAGCTGTTACCTGCCATGGATCTGCTCCCCTCTAAGCTCCAGAGGTGCTGGGCACCCAGCTGGGGGTGGGGCCGGGTCTGTGGGTCCCTTCCAACACATCCATGCTGGGATTCTGTGGCAGAGGAGAACGCCAAAGGCAAATGCACACAGGGACAGCAGCTCAGTGCCACCTCTTCCCACCACTTCTCTAAGTGTGTCTCACACCACGGGGCTGCGTGCCTCGGGTCCGGCCGGGGGAGTTCCCCTGCGTGAGTCCGTGCTATTTAGGAAGGTTTAAGGCCATGGAACCTCGCAGCAACTTTGCATTAAGTGCTGGAACAAAGCGCTAAAGAGCCGCTGTTGAAATGTTTATGCCTTTTGCAGAGACATAAATATTTGGAGAATAACAAAACGGCACTGTTTGGAGTAGGGAGAAAGAAAGCACTGTACCTGCCCACCTCCCCCTGTGTCCAGCCGGCGGGGCTTCGGCTCATGCAGCCCCTGCGCCCCCAGCCGTGCTCACACATCCCTGCTCCCATCGGCAGAGCACCCCGCAGCCACACCGAGCCTTAAAGGTCGCTGCAGAAAAGGAAGAAATCAAAAATCGTGGGGGAGAGAAAATTGCTGCCCGGTGTGGCCCCGGGCTGTTCCGCATTCACTGGCCGGGCTGTGGCAGTGCGGCTCTCCCTTCGCTCTGTCGGTGCGCAGCTTCTTCTTCGGCTCCGCGTGGGACGGCCGAGGAGCTGATCCGGCCGCAGGCTGATCTTTGTGTCGGGATGGGGGTGTAGATGTGTTTTTGCAGCTGTTTCGCTTTCCCATCTGGTTCAGCCAGAGGCTGCGCCAATTCCTGCACGAGCGTTCTGTGGGGTGAACAGGATGAGGAATCCATCCGCGTTACAGACAAAGAAGGGGAGGACGAGCTGTGATGTTTTAGTGCTTCCAACCTAATTCGCAGCGCAGCGACACAAAGCAGCCGCGAGCAAGAGCCACAGGGCTGCCTCCCCGTCCCCGCTCCGAGGCAGCGCCCGTCCTGCGCGGCCCGTGCTGCAGAGCAGCCGCACGTCAGGCCCTACAGAGCCGCTCTTCCATCTCTGTGTGCTTTCCTAACCGGGCAGCTCCTGGAAGTCCCGCAGTTCTCCTTCCCAGGAGACGCCGCCAGCCCCGGCGCTCAGCGCTCAGCCACGGCGCTGCGTGTGATCCGCCGGGATTTGAGCCTTGAGCCGCCTCGGGGGTCTCTGAGGGCTTGATGCCGGGGGGGTGGGAAGGGGAAGGATGGAGTGAGAATTGCTGCTCCCCTCCCAAAGCCGGTGCCAAGCGCTTTCATAGCCCGAGTTCCTCCTCTGGTGCTGCAGCAGTCATGGCGTGGAACCACAGGACCACAAATCATCCAGGTCGGAAAAGCCCCCTGAGACCGCCAAGCCCACCCCGTGCCCACCGCCCACGTCCCTCAGTGCCACATCCCCACGGCTCTGAACACCCCCAGAGATGCTGACCCCCCACCCCTGGGCAGCTGTGCGGTGCTGAGCGCTCTTTGGAGCAGAGATGTCGCCCAGCACCCAGCCTGCCCCTGCTCTGGCACAGAGTGAGGCCGTCACCAGTCATCCCACGGCTGTTCCAGAGCAGACCCTAACCTCTCCCCATCCTCCCGTTGCCCACAGCCCGCGCTGTGCCCGGATCCCGCAGCGGGTTGTGCGGGCAGCAGGGGGCAGCACGGCGGGCGGACCCGGACCCGACGCCGCGTTCCGGAGCTCCGCAGCTGTTATCGCTGCGCAAGCCGCACGTTTTGTGCAACACGTACACGGGCAGTTTCCCCTGTTTTTAATCTGCTGATTTACAGTTGCATAAACGCAAGTGCTCTTGGAATGAAAATTGCCTCATAAGGCAAAAGCGGAGTTAAAGGTCACTTCCTTCGAGCGAGTGAAGGACACCACTGTGCAATCTGTGGGCTGGGAGCTTCTGTGCTGCTGCTCCTCGCCGAGTTCAATGACTTCACATCTTCTCTGTTTAGAAAGCAGATCCAGCGGGAACTTTGCAGAACGATGGGAGCACAGGACGCACTCCCATGGCACAGCACTCTGCAATGGTACCCTCACACAGATAATGACTGCTGGTCTCATGGGACATGTGTCATGATCTGAATGCCTGCCTGGTTTTGTAGGTGTGGCAGCTTATTCTGGATTCGCTCCGTCTGACACAGAGCTGGGAACGTGGCAGAAATGGAGTCCTTTTGCAGAGCTGCCCCTTGTGAAAGTTGCCCTCCCATCCAGTTGTGTGCGCTTTGCTGATGCTGTGTGAGCCAGCGTGCCTGCTGTGCTGAGCTCATCAACTCTGCTCACATCAAACTTAGCGCTCACTTTTAGCCCATCATTGTATGCCATCATTTTATGTGTGCAAAAGAAATAGGAAAATAGAAATGGGAAAGAAATAGAGGTGACCTGCTGTAGGGAACTGCTTTAGCAGGGATTTGGGCTCAATGACCTCTTGAGGTCCCCTCCAGCCCCTAAGATTCTGTGATTTCTGATCATTTAGGGACTGAAGGCTTTCTCTTCTGAGACTGTTATCAATTCCTATCTCAGCAAAAGGCAAGGCTGAAATGGAATTTTTACAGTAGATATTCATCATCTTTAAAGCTGAGCTGCTGCTCTGAAGGAGCCCTGCCAAAATCCCTGAAATTTAATGGATGCACGACATATTTCAGTATTTAAAGGGGAGCTGGAAGAAAGAGGGGGAAAGATTCTTTAGCAGAGTCTGTGGTGCTAGAATGAGGGGAAATGGTTTCAGACTTAAAGAGGGGAGATTTAGGCTGGATATAAGGAAATATATACAGTAAGGGTGCTGAGGACATAGAGTGCCCATAGAGGCAGTAGTGCCCCATCCCTGCAGACACCCAAAGTTGGTGGAGCTGTGGGTGTCCCTGTTCATTGCAGGGAGTGGGACCAGATGGCCTTCAAAGGACACTTCTGACTCTAAGGATTCTATGATTCTACGATATTATTCATGGAACGTAAACAAGGAAATACACAGAACAAGCCAAGAGAGGGCTGTTAGGGAAGAAAGAAAACTCTCCTGGCATCAGCAGCTGAGATTCTCACCCTGCCAGCCTCTGGCTCTGGCAGCCTGTTCCCTTGTCACCAACCAGCTGACCGTTCCAGTGAGGCACATGGTGGGAAGTTCAGGGTGAAGTTGTGGGAGATGTGAGCTGACCTGATGGTACCTCAAGGGGAGGAACCACTCCTTCCTCCAGCCGTGCTTCCTGGGGGTGCTGCTGCTGTGTGATGGCCACAGAACGGCATGGGGCTGGGTGGGAGATCGAGGCACACCCCAAACCCTGTGCCAGGCAGCAGCAATGCTCTGTGCAGTCAGACATGGAGGGGAAAGGAGCACAGCTCCCAGAGCTCGTGCCCGGGGTGACAGCAGGGCGACCGCACACCCCTGCAGCAAAACCCTCTGCCTGCATCCCGCCCTGCACTTTTCTCCGTTTCTTATCAGAATAATAGTGATGAGCACAGGGAAGTTCTTACAAAACAGAACAGTCTGCCACTGCCAAGGGATGGTGGCCGCTAACATTTGTTTTTCCACAATTATAGTCGGGGCTGTTGGCCTGTCCTTTCGAGACAGAGCAGATGAAGGAGCGGCGCACGCCGTCCCTGTCCCGGGATAGATCCGGGCAGCTCCATGACTCACTTGTGACTCACTGCTCGTCCGTTCCTTCCAGACTCTTGGGGGCGTTCGCATGCATTGCCGGTCTGTACCTGCAGGAAGCCGTTATCCCCAGCTCGATGGGAGGCATCGGGTGCTGCTCTCGGTGCCACGCAGAGACCCGCGGCCGTGGCAGCCCCCGCAGGGACGGCAGGGGGAAGGAGACAAGAGGGGAGTTATTTTTTCTTCCTGGCATGACACGTTGTCCCGGGGGATTATTTGGATCGAGGTCATTCCCACTAATTCCAAAAACCCCAATTGCTAAACTAAGATTAACCTTTTGGAGAGTTATTTCAAAGAACGAGGATAAAATAAGGCGGTATGACTCAAATCAAGGGGAGGAAAGAGTTGATCACAGTTAATCACAGTTAAGCCACACGAGTTGCTTTCCCTGTCAGAATCAGGTGTTCTGAAAACACCAGGAATGATTAACCATCATTTCTCTTTGGCAGGGCAGGTCGAGGAGCTCCAGCAGAGCCTCAGCAATGCTCCTCCACCTCCAGCAGCACGACTGGCAGCGGAGCAGGCATCGCATCAGAAAGGAGAACAATCACTGAAAGGAGAGGTTTTTATGCCTGTGTGTATGAGAGAAGTGTATGCAGAGAATCACAGAAAAGCAAGAAAAGCCACTGAATAGCACAGGGTTCATTGCATCCAAAGGTCGGAGGCCTGAGGACACAGAGGTTCCAGCAGGAAGGCACACGGATAGGCACACGCACCTGGACCCAGCACTGCAGGGCTCTCAGCTGCGTTCTTCAGGACGCAGCCAGCCCACATCCACTCCTGGGCCATGCACTGTCCATCCCACCAGCTGCTGCACTGGTGAGCCAGCAGCAGTACAAAGGTAGAGCACCATAGAAGCAGTAAGGCTGGAAATGACCTCCAAGACCACCAGTCCCACCCCAGCCCACCCCCAGTGCTCACTGCCCACAGTGATCATCTAGTTCCAACCCCCTGCTGTGTGCAGGTCGCCAACCAGCAGACCAGGCTGCCCAGAGCCACATCCAGCCTGGCCTTGAATGCCTACAGGGATGGGGCATCCACAGCCTCCTTTTCATCACACTTCTTGGCAGCAATGTTTCCAGCAGCCCCCTGCCTTACTACTCCCCATGCTCACTACTGTCCATGAGATGCTGCTGCTGGCCCAGCACAGCTCTGATGTGGGCAGCACAGCAGGAGATCCCTGTGCACTGCTGTGCCTGGAACATGGAAGGATCAGAGGCAGCACTGCTGCAGAGCCCAGTCAGGAGCCATAGCAGGGAGGCTGCTGGGCATTGCCTCTTCTCCTGCTGTTCTGCATTCATTTCTGAGCACTGTTCACCGCTGGATTTCAGTAGAGCACTTTTGTGACAAATATGCCACAATAAAAGTCTCCTAGCAGCATGGCTTCTACCTGGTGTCTTCTGTACGTGATGGCAGCACAGCTAGGTTATAGTGGGCAAGACTGTGGGCTGGAGAAAAGAAAAAGATTAATACAAATAGTGGGATTCTATGAAGAAAGAAAGGGAAAAAATCAGCTTTATCCATTGGTATTTTACCGCTACTAAAAACTACGACAATAAGTTGTAGCCAAACAATGACATCCTATAGAAAACAATTTCCCATAAAAAGCTCCTTAAGAATAGCTTTCCTGTTACGTCACGGGAACCTCATTTAGGGAATTTAAGAGCAGAAAGAGAATACCTCTGTGGTGCTGAGCAAATGGGCTGTGAACAATCCGCCCCACCTCCAGCCCCTGCGATGCTGCGCTCCAACCTTCAGAAACGCATCCATTTTAATTTGTCTTAGGGAATCTGGAAACCCCTAAAAATAGATTGAGAACTGGAACATAGAGGTGTACTCGAATTTGGATTCCTCCTGCGTATCATCTGGCAGAAGGAAACAGCACCAGAGTTACCAAATGAGGCCAATTCATGCCCTGGAATGCGGCCGCCCAAGTAACGATGATGGATAGTGACAGCACGGCTTTCATGTGGCAAGATCCCCGCCACCAGCTGTGCCAGGGGAAGAAAGAGCGTGCTGGAATTCACAGCATTCCCCCTCGGATTAATCCCCGGCCTTCCTGCTGCGCCTGAATGAATTGTGAGAGGTATTCGTGGCTCTGCTGGGGGAGATTTGCTGATTTCTTTGGGCCTCCTGGGGGGCAGTGATATAGAGAGCAAATAACCAGCATGCAGCGCTGAAGTGATGTAATGGGCAGGGAAACTGCTCTGCTGTGCCCACGGCTGCTGTTCTGCTCTCTGTACGCTACGGGCACGGGGAAAAACTGCACACATTGTGCAGCTGGGCTGGTGATCTGCAGAGCACACTGCGGCTCATCCAGCTGGGAATGCTCATCAGTCCAAGTATGGGAAAATGCACAAATAATGTGCAGGCCGATCTCGGGAGCACAAAGAAGAGCTGGCTGCAACCTGAACCGTAGGGTCATAGAAGTCAGAGAAGTCATTAAGGAGGTATCCACATCTGCCACAAACATTTTGTACATCGGCTGTTCCTACAGCATCAATACCGGATTTACTTCATGATTCATCTTCTTCCTCTGCATGTTGATCTAACTCCCCTGACCACATCCAGTCACTGATTACTAGCTATTACAGCCTTACAAACTGCCTTCAGGGGACAGTAAACATCCAGCATGGTCTGAGGCTTTGGTGTCACCACTCAGCAGCAAACACTCATGGCATAATAAATCCATCAGCAATTTCCTAGAATATAGGCCCAGCAATAAACCCAGCTGCTTGGAACTGACATCTCCTCCAAACAAAAAAGAGCTTTCAGATTACTTTCGAAGACTCCTGGTTCCACCATTAAAATGGGAGAAGCAGTAGACCTTCTCATAGTTGCTGTATGCTGAAGCCACCCCATGATTTCAGATGAAAGTGTTTTGCCAGCTCTGCCATTCCAACCCAAACCACGGAAGTGGCATTTGTTGTTCCTCTGCTTTGGCTGTCACACCAGCCACCTGGAGCCTCGGAACAGAATCCTTTCCTCACCAGTTCGTGTTGGTGCAGCTCAGGACAAACTGTGACCTTGCAGCTGGGAATTGTATGCTCTGCTAGGGATATAACTCTACTCCTTTAGTTCTCTGCATTTTATGAGAATCAGACAAATCAGTGTCTAACATCTCACAGCAACATGGCAAGTGTACACACTCCTGGTCATTTCTATATGAGTTATGTTTTCATAATTATAATTATTATGTCATTATTCACAGTTTTGTAAGCTCTTTGTGGCAAGAGACAAACACACGATCCAACTGCTGTGGACCTGATTGCCACTGTCACATCTCCTCCTCATCCCAGGCATCTCCCCCTGCAGGTCAGTTTCCCAGCACATACAGGAGGGGCAGAGACTGAGGCAGAGGAGCTTCCAGGCATGAACTGAGTTGCACAGGACTTCATTCTTTCAGGTGTTTCTCTTTTACTATACTTACAACACATATGTAGGCCTACCTGCTGTCCTTTAGCTCAAAAGATAAATGATGAAGTCCCAAAAGCTCTCATTTGCCGAACCTTCTATCTTCCTCCTCCAACAGAGTTAACACTTTGCCACAGGATGTTCCAGTAACAGCAGATGTGGGGTTTAAAGGACCAAGAACAAGAAGCTAAATAGGATGGGAGCAGCCACATATCTACCTGTGGAACCAGAGGGACTGGTTAGGAGACAGCTGTCTCCTAACTTCTCTACCTTCAGTTCATTCAATTTGTGTTCTTGCTTCTCTTCCAGCAACCGAAGTGAGGCCCATCACATCTCCTATCAATTCCAGGCACTACGCCCAGCATACCTGCAACTTCATAGCCGTCCCACTTGTATACACACAAATACTTTGAGTGGCCAAAGAAAAAGACTTTTTGCCATATTTGTTTTGAATCAACGGAACCTATTTCAGGATTATGCAAGCCCTAAAAAATGCTGTGGGACTGCCCTAAGTCGTCGGTAGTTTTAAGTAAATAAACAAGACCTGCTTTAATTTAGACAAATTTCCAGGCCACAGCTGTCAGAATGCCACTACAAGTTTTTCGGTATTAAGAAACAAAACCTAAATAAGAAACAGAAGCTGCATCAGGAGCAGGGCCCTGTGGGAACCTTCCTGCCTTTGGTCTGACAATCTAAGAAGTGTGTTCTGGTTTCCCCCGGCATCCGGTGCACTCCAGCAAGTTTCTAAATAAAGTGGAGCAAAAACTTCACTCAGAGCTTTAGTGTTCCTTAAATGGCACGTTCCTTCCTTGGCACAGCTGCAGTTCATCTTAAAGCAGGCAACCACGCTAACACTTTTCCTAAATGCTGCTCTATATATTCTGAATTCTCAGCACTCAAAAGTCTCCAAAATAAGCGCTTAAAGTAACGACTGCAAACACTTGCACGAGGCTGCACCCACCAGAACAGCTAATTTAACCACCTCACTCCATTTACCTTCGGTGTCCATTAAACAAAGGATGCTCCACGTGAGGACTACCAAAGATAAATTAGTTTCTCATTACAGGATTTGCCATCACACCAGGCTGCCTCCCACTACAATAAAAGAGTGACCGGTGCCGAATCTTCCTGATAAACTTACACTCAAACACACACTAAGGCTGAAATGCAACAAAGAGAAAGGTTTGCTTTATCAAGCAGTGTTCAGCCTGCATGAGAATGTTTAGCTCCCTCCCATATCTGAGTAAAGCAACCCGTATTACATACAGCATCTTCTGACTGTGAACACAGATTCTGGGAAATCTGTATCACAAGATAACTCATTACAACTGCAAAAGGCATTCTTAAAAAAAAAAAATATATATATATATATATATCTCCAAATATATATATATATATCCCCAAATTAAAATGAAATTGCTGGCATTTCAGAGATAAGGGATCTCATGAAAGTCTAACAGCTATGGAAAATGAAATAAGAAGCAAGAAGATTATAATTGAATTGTAGTCTCTCTAATGCATTCACAGAACAGAATACTGAAAATACACAGGGAAATTACATATGGGTCAACTCAAGAAAAAAAAGAACCCTACATCTCACATTAAATGCATATTTGAGCATTTCATCGCATTTCATCAGCACTCCCTTCCTCAGAAAGCTGAGCACCATCACTGCCATCCACACATCTCAGCAGCTCTGACCTCTGCTGTATTTCCTGCTTTACACACATTTCTGTCCCTGTCTCCACCTGCTCCACAAAGAGCTCCAGCGTTCACAGAAAGTGCCCCAGGACATACAAAGGATCCACAAAAAGATGCCAAGTGCCTTCTGCCTCCCATCTTCAGCTCTCCACAAGTTGCTTGAATCAGTGGGAGAGGTTGCACCACAGAAGTAGAGACTGAATGAACTGGAATAATCAATTCCAGTTCCAATTCTAAACCCCAGAACAAGGAATGCCCCGTATCAGCCTGGATGGCGTAACGGGCTGCTGATGTCCTTCACAGGCTGTGCCAGGAACCCCCCTGTGGCTGCACCAGTGCTTGCAGCATACTTTCTGAGTGGGATTATTCACTCACCAGTTTCATTGGCACAGCTGCCCAGGGAGTGAGGGGGTCACTGTCCCTGGGCAGTGGCGAAGGATCAGCTTCTACATCTCTGCTTAGGTGAATGAGTGCAATAGGGAAAATTAGGGGCTGACGACATGCATGTTGATGGGAAACAGGGACTATTTCACAGAATCACAGAATCATAGGAGTTCGAAGGGGGTTGGGGGTGTTCAGAGCTGTGGGGATCTGGCACTGATAGACGTGGGCAGTGGGAACAGGGGGGTGGGCTGGGGCTGGGTTGGGAATCCGTCCTGAACGATTCTGTGATTCCATGAGCATCAGTAACGTACACCCACTGCTAACCTCATTTTGTCTGGTCCAGAATTAATGAGAATTTTAGGAAAGTGCAAACAAGATCTGCATTCCCAGTTTAGGCACCACCTCTCCTTGCTGTGCAGTGCCCACAAGTGCCTGCAGCCCCCCACAGCCCCTGGCAGCCCCCACAGGCCCTGGCAGCCCCACACAGCCCCACAAAGCCCCACACAGCCTCATGCAGCCCCATGCAGCCATTCCAGGCTGCAGAGGGCACCCCATCAGATGGATCCTCTGGAACCCTGCCTGCTGAGCTGCAGCCCCTCAGGGCAGCTGGATGCTGCTTCCAGCAACCCCATTCTCAGCACAAAGGGAAAAAGCATCAAAGGCGATCCTACCTGTTTTGTGCATAAGAGAAAAAAGTAGAATGTTTTAAACTATTATTGCGCGTTGAGTCTTGATTATTATCACCAAGATAGGGAACCTGCTTTGGCAGGGGGGTTGGACTCGATGATCTCTGGAGGTCCCTTCCAACCCCTACAATTCTGTGATTTTTTAATAACATATCCAATGTATCTACCTGCAAAATCTCTCTCATGCTTATGCCGGATACTTGTGTTCACTGCTGTGTTAGTCATTGCTTAATTACCTCTGTGGAGCCTAATTAACAAGGATGGTGGAGGAGCTCTGGCAGCACACGTTCACAAGGCTGCCGACAGCAGCGAGCTGCAAGCTCCGGGTTATGGCAGGACGGCAGGGGGGCTTCAGAGCGCAGGGCAGCGCGGGGCGGGGAAGGGAAGCAAATTCCTGGGGTGTTTCTGTGACACAGAGCACGAGGAGCGCTGCACATCTATGCTGAGCACCCAGCGATGGAGGGAGCAGGCACAGCCTGCAGCCTGCAGTGCACAACCCGTGCTGCCGGTGGATCGCGGCCCTGAAACTTAAGCTGCCAGCGCTTCACGGCGGGTGAGGCTCTGCTGCCTTACTTCTGGAACACCTCATGCGCGGTGTGCGTGTGTGCTGTGCTGTGCTGTGCTGTGCTGTGCCGTGCTGTGCCGTGCCGCTGCAATGAAAGCAGCTCCCGCAGTGCGACCCGGGCCTTCCTGGGGCCGTGAGGGCGAACGCGGGGCAGGGCCGCAGGGGGAAGCGGGCCCGGAAGGGCCTTCGGGCCGTGCGAGGCCTGCGGCGGAGGCGGGCCGTGCAGAGGCCTCGGGGCGCAGAGGCGGCCGTGCGGGCAGCGGAGCCGCCCTCGGGGCGGGCCCGGAGCGGGCGGCGCGGCGTTGGCTGCCAGTAAGGCTGGTGGGCGCGGGCACGGAGCGGGGGGAGGCGGGCGTGCGGGGCCGGGGCCTGCGCCGATCCGCGACCCGCAGCGCGGCGCCGGGCCTCGCTCGCCCCCAGGTACCCCGGTGTCCCCGGCTGGGCGGAAGGCCCGCTGATGCCGGGTTAGAACGAAGCCTGGGGCCTCTGTCGTGTGCACGGCGGTAGGTGGGAAATTCAGACGTTCGTGTTTTCACAACGCATCGTTTGTTTGTGCTTCTTAATTTTTGGCTTTTTTTTTTTCTTTCTGGGGGATCTGAGCGGTATCCCATGCTGGAAGCGAGCAGCCGCTCGCCGCGCTGCCATTCCCAGCGCCATGTGGAACAAGGTCTGCAGGCGCTCCCCTCACCCAGCGTCACTGCTGCTGCCGAGCCTCCCGCCCCTAAGTCGTGCCTTCCGAAGGACGTGTTTGGGCCCCAGCAGCGATAGGCAGCGGGCACAGGCAGCACGGAACGGGACGGGAGCGCTGCCCGGCTGCCTGCCCAGCAAAGCCAAACGCAGGCGCTGTGCTCAGATGTACCCAGCGCTGGATGGACGCGTCCCGCCTGCGCACCGACACGTGTTTGAGGAGAATGTCAGCAACAGTGAGGCTGTTATTAAAAGGTAACAGTAGTTTTTGTGGTGTTTTCGGGATATTGATAGCTGTGAGGTGATGGGAGAGTTATGTACTAGGGTGCTTTTAACCTAGATTGCGAATTGAAAGCTGAAGCTACAAACAACCTGTTGGTAATTTTTCTCCTGCCTGCTTTGAAGCCCTGGCTGTTTTTCTTTCTGCTGCTTCCTGGGTAGTTGCTGTTGACTGCAGTGCCCAAACCTGGGTTCACATGGTATCTCAGTATCACCCTATGACATTGTTCTGCATGTATTGCTGAGAAGTATTTTTCTGGGCCTTCATGAGACAAGTTTCACAGTTGATTTTGAGTGAAAACAGAGAAATGATAACTCAGTCATTTAAAGACTTGTGATTTGCTGGCAAAATGGGAAAATATGTATTCTTATGGATCCGGTGGCAGAATTCAAAGGCCTTTGTTCAGAGGGTTGGTGCTTGAGCGGGAAGCAAAGCTATGGGAAACACACTGTGCCCTCCTGCGGTGGCATTTGCAACATTGCTAAAAACCCTTACCCTTTTTTTTCTGAGGTTTTTCAACCTCTGCAGTCTGCAGGAATGCTTAGTAAGGTACTGGAGTCATACAGAGTGGTTTGTAAGTAGTTGTGTCAGGAGGTATTTTTATTTAGATGATGCATCTTGGTGAAAAAGAACGTTTTGCTTAAAATAAATACACAACCTGGTTTGTTTCAGATCAAAGTTACTTGAGGTACCATGTTTGTTTCCAGTCTTATTCCATTCATTGTCTGCAATATATGCTGCTCAAGAATGACTGGTAATGAGTTTCTCTATTTGATGATCCTAGTGACACTGCAATATTCAGTGTTATTAAAGTCCATCCTCTGTGCTGCTGAGCGTTCATTAGGCCTGCCAGGTAAACTTTCAGCACTTGCTGAGGGGGAGCAGCAGAGGAAATCCTCGGTTGGATTTTGCCCTGGAGTAGTTGGAACCTGGGGTAAACGTCTGTGCTGAATTAGGACTGGCACACTATGGTAGCTTTGTTCTTATCTGCAAGCTTAGGGACTAAAGTTGCTGCTGTAAGGCAGTATCTCTCAAAGTGTGCTTTGGTGGCTGGTGTCAGCCCCTTCGCTGTGCTCCGTTCATGGGTTTGCTGTAGGGACTGAGTGTGATCATATATATATTGTGAAATGCTGTGTTGGAGGCATATAGGCAACTCCTGGGAGGGGTGTGGACTTAATGATGTCTACTAGCCGATCATGCACTCCAAATAGAATATTTATATTACTTCACTTTTTTGGGGGTGGGTTGTTGCTAGGCTTGGACAGGTGGCTTCTGAAAAATGAGAGTGAAATACTTGCTTGAAATAACATCTCTCTGCTTTTTGTTATGCTTTGCAAGAAAACGTATGCCTTTGAATAGTGTGGTCTGTGAGGCAGTTCTGCACTGTCGTTATCAAGTGTGTGAGTTCATCTTCGTTCCCGTGTCACTGGGATGAAATCTGTGCAATCCATTGAAGTACTGTGCAAAACCTATGGATGGTTAACGTGTCAGGGAAGGTTTCATTCACTGAAACTTTCTTTTCAAATCAGATACTCAGAGTTGCTACAGGTGGTCAGTAAAGGAGGGGGAGAGAATGCCGTCCTGCGTCACACTCAGAGAAACAAGAAGCTGTTTGTTCGGGAGCGCCTGAAGCTGCTTCTCGACGAGGAGTCTTTCCTCGAGCTGTCTCCCCTCGCAGGCCTCAGTATGCCATATGGTGACGTCCCTGCTGCTGGATGCCTCACTGGTAACTGCTAGGAAATGTAATGGGAAATTCCTGAAGTTCATTTGCTTAATTGCTCGAATCTTTAAGTATATTTTGTATTAGATCTCGAGATGCGCATGGGTTGAGGGTATTTTGGATAAGGCCATGCTGGAGATGCAGCTTGGAAAGGAGGAAGGTTTTGAGCCAAAATAATTTGCGAGGTGATGTTTGAATGTGTTGTCAGTGGCTGTGGGCAGTTACAATGGTTGTAGTCTGCGTGCGCAGGCTGAAGAGTTGTCTAAAAGATTTGGAATGATGTGTCACATATACTGATGTCTGTGCAGTGAAAGGTGACCAAGTTACTGCATGGCACAGCCCCTGTGGCATTTATTTTGTAGTGTTTTTCAAATTGTAGAATTTCTCAAGTTCATTGCTCTTTGAGGAGCAGTTCCAGTTTAAAAAGTGACTAGAAGAATGGATTGTGAAATCCTGTCTTTCCTTAGCCACAGGCTTGTGTTCTTCAGTTTTATATCAGTAATTTTTAATTCCCTTCCCTGTTAACTCAGTCCAAGAGCTGGAAGTCAAACTGTTTTTTTTTTCTCTTATATTGTCACCAGGTGTAAGCTGTATTTTAAGTTCTGTCTTGTGTAATTTAGATGTATTTGTTTGTTGTCTGTATGTGTGTCATTATCTTTCAGCTTCTTATTCCAGAGAAGAGCTATAGATTTCTTCTACCTTTGGTATTTGCAAGTTAATTTGCAGCTTACTGAAACAGTGTTAACAAAGGAATGCCCTAGTTATAACTTGGCCTCCTTGTTTCATTTATGGTGTCTCAGAGAGTCTGATACATTTCTGTGCTGCCTCTTGTAGGAATTGGAAAGATCTGTGGGATTTGGTGTGTCTTCGTAGCAAATGATGCAACTGTAAAAGGAGGAACTATTTATCCAATAGGAGTGAAGAAACAGCTAAGAGCTCAGGAAATAGCCATGCAGAACAGGCTGGTGTCTGTGTACCTTGTTGACAGCGGGGGAGCATTCCTGCCACTACAGGTAATACCACAACCAAAGGAATATTCTCACTTCTTGTCTCAATCATATTGATTTTGTAGAGATCTCAGATTTCTGTTTGGTTTTCTTGGTGGGCTGGCTTGCACTGTGTTGAGTTTTGTCTGAAAATCTGAATCCAGGAGGTGATTTCAAGATAACAGCAGTGATGGCTTTGGCTAATTTTGCATTTAGTGTCAAAATGTGGCAGCTTTAATATCAGTGCTGGGACTAATTGGTGCCCAAGCAGGTAGCATGGGTACTTCTCAGTGCAGCAAAATGCTGTGATGCCCTTAATAAATCAGAAACATTGCTTGAATACCTGTTTTCAACTTCAGAATCTTTAAAGTTACTGTGTTTTATTATAAAGTCTGTGATAGTAATGTATAAACCTCCATGGCTTCTGAAAACAGAATTTCTAGAATTCTTGCTGTAGTGGCAGACTTGAACAGGTTGCTTTCCCATGCACGAAGGTCATGTTATCACAGAGACTGGTTGTTCTCTCTCCAGACTGAAAGCAAATGGGTAGAAAAAGGTTTTGTCTGAACTGAACCAAAAACTGTGTAAAAAGGGAAACTCTCCTGAAGTCATGTCACACCTTAGATGTGAACATGAGCTTACCCCTCCCCATGGTTACATTTGAAGCTTGTGTGGAATAAATTGGTTTCACAAAACACAAGAAAATTTCCTGTGCTTTTGAAACACAGTGGCCAGGGGTATTTTTGTGGAACTGCACAACATGTAAGGACAACAAATGCAGCAGAGAATGCTGTGCATGAAACTTTCAGGTGTGACCTTCTCAAAACTCTTACAATGCTTTTTGTGAATGAATGAAGAGGAAGTGTTATCTTTTGTAGCTGATACTGAAACTCACTGTTCTCTCTAACGTCAGTCAGAGCTGTTCCCTGACAAGATGCATGGTGGAAGAATTTTCTACAATGAAGCAATAATATCTGCTATGAAAATCCCTCAGGTATGGTGTCATTTTGAATGCAAGTACGTGTAGTAAAATTCTCTTTTAATACGACTTCTAGGAGCAGCTCTAAAACATGCAATACATTTTTGAAAGCTCACCTTTTCTATTTGTGGGGCAGAGTGTGGAAATAGTATCTCACATAATAGAAGACTTCAGCATTAAGAATTTTCTGTTTGCTTACTGACTGATTTGTATGGGAAGCATCAAATCATCTGGTGGTTTCAGAGTAAACATTGAGCTCTGTGTTGCCAAGAACAGCAATGTCCATGCTGGTGTTTGTACCTTTAGTTCATGGCTCTGCAGGCTGTGGTTTAGTCTCTTGAACATTTCTGATATAAAGGTAATAACTTGTCCGTTCCATTCTGCTCTCTTTAGCATGTTGGTTTGGTTTTCCTTCTGTATCCCTCAGGTGGCAGTGGTGTGTGGCTCCTGTGTAGCAGGAGGTGCCTATGTCCCAACCATGGCAGAAGAAACTGTGATTGTAGATAAAATTGGAACACTGTTCCTTGCTGGCCCACCTCTGGTGAGAGCTGCTACTGGAGAATATGTGTCTCCAGAGGACCTAGGAGGAGCTACACTTCACTCTAGGTATGCAAAACAACTCATGAAAACTGTAGAGAGCTGAGCACACTTAGCTTTAAGGAAGTACCATTCTGTCCTAAATTAACATGACTGAAGCTGTCTCCAGTGACTGAATGTGCTGTGGTTCTCAAGGACTTGAAAACATGCTGTGAAAAAGATGTTAGAAATGATAGGTGAATTATTACAAAAGTTAGTGATATTCAGTTGTATATGCAGGAGAGTAATTTGATTTTGGGGTTGGTTTGCACAGAAATCCCACTGACTTTAATGTTTTGAGCTCATTCATACAGGAGCAAAAATGCACAATGTTGTCAGAGATGTCAAATATTCACAGTAAAGATGAGAGTTTTTCCTTTAGTTTGGGTTTTCTATTAGAATTCAGATTTCATTACTACTAATTAATATTGCTTTCTCTCTTAGAGTCAGTGGCTGCAGTGACCATTTTGCATCTTCAGAAAAGGAAGCCTACGAGTGTGTTCGAAATATTATCTCAACGTTGAATTATGAGCCTGTGCCAGAAGAGCTCATGGAGCATGACCATCCTCTCTATAGCTCTGATGAGCTTTTGGGGCTGGCACCACGAGATTATAGCTGTACTCTTCCTGTAAAATTGGTAAGCTGGCAGATCCTGTATTCCTTCATTCTTTTGGTCTGCTCTAGCTGTTATCTTCAGACTATTAGGCAGTAAGGTGTTCTTCCCCCATAGGGAAATCATGAAGTACCTGAGAAGTTTCATAGGGTTGCCTAATCAGTTGCTAACCAGTCTTGAGTCTGCTGCAAAACAGAATGGCACTGATTCTGTAGAGCTGTTGAAAATATTTAAACAGAAAGCCTGCTAGAGACAAGATAATTACAGATCACACCAGCTGATGCCCATCTGTTTCTGTGCACTGTTGGAGATGCTTTTACATCAGTGTGTCTTGTTCTGTGTTGGCTGCTTTAGAACATGCATCCCTTTAGAAAGGGACTTGTGTCCTGCTTCCTCCCATCTCCCTGTTGGTTTTGTTGCTTTTTTAAGGTGTCTAAGCTCTATGTTGTAAATCAAATGCCTAATGAAAAATGCAAAAAGAAAGAAATTCAAACTAGATTTGTTTGAGGTAGGGCCAGACATCTCTGCAGAGACTCTGCAGAGACTCAGTATTGTTACTGTGTGATTCTAGGTGAGGTTTGGTCTCTCTGAGGATGTGAGCCCCTTATCTTTACCAGTGGTAAGCTCCTGGAGTAAAGGGGATTGGCTGTAATCAGCAGTGTAGCTTTGACTAGCAGCTTTTAAATCTGCATTCAAAAAAAAGCGTGAGCAGTGTGCTGCTGGGTGTTCTTAGGTACACAACTGTAACTGTATGTGCTGCTTTTTTAATAAGGCTTTTATGCACAGGAGCAGCTGTGGTCTGTAACTTTGAAATAATTGCGGGGTTGAACTGTGTCTCAGGAGATATGGTTGGAAATCAAACAAAAACACAGATTTGATGCTTTGTGCGTATTGAGCATTTATTGGAACATAAGACATAAAAGGACCACTGTGATCATTTAGTTTGACTTGTGTAATAGAGGTCTCTCCACTGTTTGAACAGAGCATATCTTTCACCAGGACTAGTCTGTTTTCACCTAGATTTCTATAGGCAAGGCTCTGTATTTCTTTGCAGGTTCTGAGCCGCCTGCTGGATGGAAGCAGGTTCCAGGAGTTCAAGGCTGAGTATGGAACAACATTAGTAACAGGATTTGGCCACGTGGAAGGGTAGGGCTATGAGATTCACTATCACTATGCTTGGGTGTGTATGTCTGAATGGCTTTTGTATCACTATCAGGATCTACAATATTCCCAATATTTAAAGAGTTCTGTCTCAATGAGGAATTGATGATAAGTACTTCCAGAAACCTTATCCTTTATCTTAGGGCCCCACATTCATTGTGTCTCAGGCTGATTGCAGCAGAGTGATTGTTTCGTTGAATCGTTTCATGTTTATTTGGGCACTTAAGTCACTGGACAGTTGGAACTTTGAAATTTCAGCAGACTCTCTGAGAAGTAAAAAACAGCATCTGTAAGTGTTCCTTCCCAGACTGAGTCCAAAGTTATCCCAGCTCCTGCAGGATGGAGATGGAATAGTGTCCGTACTATAGAACCTAGCATAGTTGAGGGCAGGCTCAGTCTTACTAGCACACTCATAAAACATACAACATTCCAGCCAAATCTTTAATTAAAAAAAAAAAAAAAGTAGTAAAATGTACTTGAGAGAGTTTTTTGGCAAAAAATAGAAACTTTTCATTTTGACTGTTGTGTTGTATGTTAGAGGAAACAGAGGGCACCCAGAATCCTGGCACCTAGTTTGCTATCTTGCAGTATGAACTGTGGCAGATCACCTGTATCACCTGTACCCTTACCTGCCTTCTTCTGAGTGTTAATGCTTCTGTGCTTTATACATACGGAGTGATACAGAATATCTGGTTTGTTAGGGGTAGAAGGTTCCACAAATGAAATGATGCATGTCATTGCATCCTTTTAGAGTCTGGATTTTTGCTAAAGGGCAGATCCACACCATCCATTTATGTTTATCCCTCAGCAGGATGCTGCATGCTACCTTTTCTTCATTTCTGGGGAAAACATTCATGTGTCTGTTTTGTAGGCACTTGGTGGGAGTAGTGGCTAACAATGGGGAGCTTTCTCATGATGCTGCTCTCAAAGGCAGCCATTTTGTACAGCTGTGCAGTCACCGGGGCATTCCCATCCTCTTTTTCCAAAATACTGCTCCACATGCAGCAGAGCCAACAAGCATCTCTCAGGTATGGCGTGTTAATCTGCCCTGCTTCGTTCAGGCAGTACCTGGCTCTTGTTTTAACTAACATACATTTTGAAAACTATTAATTACTAGGAAAACTAATTTTGAATTCACTTTTGATGGTCAAATCAAGAAGTTTCATAATTAACGTTCTTAAATCTTCCCTTTGCGTTCTCACTTGACTTTGATTTTAGGCAGGCCTGTATGCATGGCTGCAGTCCAGCTGGTAACACAGGCTGTGACATTCAGAGTTTGTAGTGCTTTTCCCTTTGAGATACAGCCTGTTGGTTCTTCTGCTACCGCTGTGATCCACAGAAAGTAAATATTTCCCTTTTCTAAAGTGAAGGCATTGAAATACAGTATGTTGTGTCCTGGGCTTTGGAAAGTCTCCTTGTAGAGCCTATGTTAAGAGACTTTTGCAGCTCCATCCCCCCAGCTGTCACCAGCACTTAAGACAAAGCCTTGTGTTGTATCTGAGCTCTGCTGATGCCTGGGAGACCCTGAGTTTCTCTGTATCGCAGCTTTCTGCACGCTGGTCGTAACTGTTCTGCTGATTTACACTGTAAAATAAGTAGCATCACGGACCATGGTGGTTAGTTTATTGATCCCAGCTTGCTGTTTTGGAAGAAACGATCGTATAGAATTGTAAAGAAAGAATTGTTTTAGGAATAGGTTGCAAGTTTGGTGGAAGTGGAAGGAATCTACAAAAATGCAGAACTAAAATGTTTCTTTTCATTTCAGGCAGAGGCTCAGGCCAACAGGTTGAAAGCCCAGGCCTCCATGATGGCTGCTGTCGCTTGTGCAGCTGTTCCCAAAATAACCATAGTGATTGGTGGCTGTTTTGGGAGCGAAAGTTATGCTATGGTAAGGATATCACAGAAGTCAGTGGGGCTGGTAATCCACTTAACGCTTTGCCCAGCACTCATGGCACTTTCATTTTTTTAGCATTGTTAGCTGCTGTACAGACATTGAACTTGATTTGTGATCCCAACTCGTTTTAAATAAGAACTGCATCACAAGGTGTGATTACAGCAGATTTGATCTGCAATGAACCCAGAGCGGGTTCTGAAAATCGGATTGTCTGAAAATGTCACTACTGAGGATTCCACACTACTGTTTGCTCAGCACACATTTGTTTTCAGTGGTCGAGGACTACATCTTTTTCAGTTGTGTTGCTGTGTGTGCTATGTATGCCACTAGGAGGTGCACTGGTCTCTTTGCTCACTTGGGATGAGAGACGGTGACATAAATACCAATATTGAATGCAGTGGGACTGTGGTGGTTACTTCTGCAGGGGATCTGGAGAAGAGAAGGCTGTGAGGTGACCTGTTGGTGGCCTGTCAGTTTCTAAAGGAGAGTGACAGGAAAAAGGGGGACAAACTCTTCGGTGGGGTCTGTGATGACAGACAAGGGGAAATGGCTTCAAGCTCTGGGAGGTTAGATTTAGGTTAGATATAAGGAAAAAATCTTCTTCAGTGAGGGTGGTGAGGCACTGGAACAGGTTGCCCAGAGATGTGGTCGATGCCCCGTCCCTGGAAGACTTTCGAGGCCAGGCTGGATCAGGCCCTGGGCATCCTGACCTAGCTGTGGTGTGCCTGTGCACTGCAGGGCAGTTGGACTGGATGGCCCTCAGAGGTTCCTTCCAGCTCTAAGGATTCTAGGATTCTATGATCTGTAGTGATAGAGAAGCTGTAGTTGTAATGGGAAAGGATCTGCATCACTATTGCTTTACAAATTTAACTGTTACGTTTTGTCTCTAACTTGATAGTGGCATTGTAGGCCACTATCTTTTTTTTTTTTTGTGATTAAATTCAGTGAATTTCTACTGTATTTTTTTTGTACTGTTTTATTTTTGCAGTGTGGGAGATCGTTCAGTCCAAACTTTCTGTTCTTATGGCCTAATGCAAGAGTTGCTCTTGTGGATTCAAGACATTTGTCCATGGTCCCACAAGCTGGAGACAGTGATTGCACAGATGAATCCGAGCTAAAACATTTGAAACAAAAGTAAGGATATCAAGCAGTAAAAATCCTGCAGTTATAAGTAGGTATAAATGTCAGCATGCTTGTATTTCAGGTCAACACATCATAAACAACTGAAACAAACCTGAATTTGATGAAAGCCGTTTTAGAATTCTGCATGATTCCATGTCTACTCTTAGGATTTTCACATGGAAATGCAAAATTTTTATTTAGAAAATCCGGAAATCACAAAACAAGTCAGTGCTGTAAATTAACCAGTAGTGATCTTCTGAATGCAGAGAATCATCTTTGAACTACAGAGGGATCGGATCTGTTATGTATTTGCTGGATCCTAGTGGATTTTAATACTAGAACAGCACATTCACTTGAAATAGAAACGTATGCCTTTTTTATCTTTAACTTTGTTTTACCAGCCTGGTGCTTTTTTTGTTAAACTTTTCTGCTTCTAAGTGTGTTTCATGTTCTCTCTTCTCCAGGCTGGAGGAGGAGAGCAGTGCGTTTTACTCTTCTGCCAGACTCTGGGATGATGGTGTAATTCTCCCCCAGAATACCAGAAAGGTAGGTGGCTTTGTTTTTTCCCAGTATATGTTCTATAATACATTTTTATCCCCAGATCTCATCTTGTGATGAATGTGTGAGCCTCTGGTTCGTTCACTTGCGGTCAGCTAGCGTGCTGATTCCCAGAACCAGATCTCTGAGTTCTTATTCTGTTTTTCTTGGTATTTGGCTTTGAATTCTCATCTGTTCTCTACCCTATCTGAAGATGTAGACCTATTTGGTCTATCTAAAAAGTTTCTGTTGAACTCTGGTTGCATTCTGACTACAGGATTTCCTCAGTGAACCTCAACTGACTTTCCAGTTTGGTTCAGTCTCCCACTCCTTTCTTTTTATGGTCTTGCACATGACCCATGTTTGCTTTCTTAAGTTTCCTCTTCACTGCTTGCATTCTTTTCATTCTTTCGTTGTAGGATGTTTCGTTTTTCTAAGCTGGTAGGCATCTTCTCCAAGACGTTCTTTCTAAAAGCCACCACGGCTGTTTTGCAGTGTTGCATTGTTTGTTAGCAGTATGTAGGTGTTCTTTGCATTTCTGAAGGCTTTCTTTTAAAAACAAACCTAAACGATCACAGATACATCCTGATACCAATTATTATTTCTAACTAAGGCACACATTTATGGTGCAACCCATGTTAAATATTTTCTGGAGTGTATATAGGGTCTTTGATAATGGGAAAATGCCCTGAGAAGCATTTTCTAGTGCTTGAGACCCTACCTTTCTCTAGGATCCACTTGAGTGAAGAAAACATGTGACAGTTGGACTGAATCATTGCGATTCTCTTCAGGCAGTACAGGTTTCACCAGCATGCCACAATTCATGTTCACATATTTAGTTGTTTAGTTATTTATTTAACACCGTGGTTTTGCTATTTTATCCTGGCTCTTGCTCCTAGATGGGAGTTTCAGTTTAGCTTTGTCTGAACTGACAGCATGTGCCTGTATTTAGGATATGTTTAAAAAATAATAATTTTTTTCAGGACAATGCATGCTGCTGTGCTGGCAGTCATAAACACACAGTGAAATTGGGAAAATCCTTATCCCAACTCTTAAATTTTCAACAAAAAGCTTTTCCAGAGAAAAGGTTTTGGCAAAGCCCACTACTGCGTGTGCCAGATGATAAAAGTTAAAATGCTCTAAGATTTTGTTCAAAGCCCAAAACCAGTTCTATATACTCTTTCCCTGTTCTCACGAGGCACCAAGAAGTATCACCTATTACAAGATGGACACTTAAGCAGAAGAGCAGAACATCTTGATATGCTATTGGAAATCTTAGCGTGTAGCTATGAAATAACTGAAAGAAACTTTCAGGCATCTTTTTTCTTTGCATTTCCCATGACCCAGTGACACATTACACTGATGTCTGTTTCTGCTAACTGCAGGTGTACTGCATTTTAAATGTGCTCTGTTTTGCAGAAATAAGAACAAATGCATTATTGAATAACTGCTTAACCAGTAATCTCTACTGACTTTTTGATTCAGAGGCTCATTGCTTGTGGTTGTTTTTGTGTTTTTTTTTTAATCAGGTAATTGCACAGTGCTTGCAGATTATAGAGCAGCAGAAGTACCAGGTGCTACCTCCTTACCAGTATCCTGTGATGAGAATGTAACTGCAGCCCTTCTCAAGTAATCACCCTTTGAAGATAGCACCTTATATTGGAAAGCTTTAATGTAAATGATTTTCTAATTCTTTGATACCATGAATAAAAATGTTAAACCATTGCAAACAAACAATCCTGGATTTCAAGTCAATACAAGTAAGTTTGTATTTTGAAACACGGTCTGTTAGTACTACACAGTCATTTTGTGGAAAGAAAGGATTAAGTTTTCGTTCTGTAGCACTAACAAAGCAAATTCACCCTAAGCTGTAACAATTGCTTGATTTTTTTATTTTTTATTTTTTTTCATATTAAGAATATGCAGAACTCAAACAGCACTTTGAGCAAAGAAATGAAAAAGAGAAGACACACGTGGCTGAAAACTAGACGAGTAATGCGTGTAAGATTTAGCAAAGCACAGAATGCTGCCTGCAAAGTCAGATTGCCAGAGCACCGTGGAAGGGCTCCCCTCAGCTTGCTCTGAGGATACTGGTGCAATGAGCAGGAGGTGAGTTCAATCCAAAACACCCCTATAGGATAAAAATTACCTCTTCTCAAAGGATGCAACAGCAACAGCACATTGTCTTCTACATAATGTTACCATGTGTAGAGGGACTGAGGTTACACTGTGCTATTTCATGCATCTTTCTCTCTGTTGCATCTACAAAATTTAATTTTGTAAAAGAAACTGTATGGTTTATTGTACTGTACATCTTGAAATTAGGCCATGGAGTACATTTGAGAAATATCTGGGTAAGTATTCTGAGAAATAAGCAACAAAACTGAAATTTTCAGTCTTAATTGGGGCAGTGAGGCACCTGTGGGTACCCATGGCAGGGGTTTGGAACTGGAAGGACTGTAATGTCCCCTCCAACCTAAACCATTCCATAGTTCTGTGAACTAAGTACTCACAAATAAATGACCTAAATTCCTTCAGTGTCACTTTCTGTGTGCTTGCAAATGGAGACTGCATCTTTTTGAAGCTGGAAGAAGCCTAACACGGTGTGTTGCAGGCAGCACTCATGCTCTTTTGAAGAGTCCATGGAAAGTCACAGGGATGTTCACCTCCACTTCAGCCCTGGCCACTTCGCTCATGTCCTTGGCGTTCAGGATCAGGAGGTAGGCAGGCTTTGGCCCTGAGCCGGGGCTGATCACAATGCTCAGCACCACCCCTGGGAGGTGACAAAAACAGGCACTCAGCACAGCCCAGGGTTCTCCTGGCTTCATGTGTTCCTGCTTGGGGATGAGGAATTCAGGGAATGAGTAGATGCCCTTTAAACCTAGTGCTACCACCTTCAAAAATAGGTACAGGACTGGCAGTGCTTAGCATGAATGCAGCTCTGTGTCCTCCACAGCCAAAGCCTGAATTTGCCCCCCTTCTACATGGGTAAGAGGGCTTTAGAAATAAAAACATCCTTGATTTAAGACAGGTTAAATTTCACAAAGCTTGACCAGCTGGAATTCTTTAAGTAGTGTAGTTCCTGATGGAAAAAGGCTGGGAAATGAGAACAGGTGATCTGAACCTACAGATTTTTTCCTGTGGTTTCATTCAATTCTGATTTTTCCATGTTCTCAGAAACTCGCCTGCAGTGTTAGAGCAGGGCACACACATCTCACCCTGCAGGTCCCCTGGCTCCTGCATGCCCCTGGTGCACCATGGAAGTAGGTCTTTGCACCAGCACACCTGGGGCCAGTGGACACAGACTGCAAACAACTCCAATTAACAAGGCAAAAATCATTAATTACCATCATCCTCCTCCAGAGCATCTGGATGGGAAACGAAGATTGGCTCTGATGGGTACGAATCTGGCTCCTGCCACACCCAGGTCTCCTTTGTTTTAACATTCAGCTTGCAAAGCTAAGTGGAGAAAATAAAACCACATCTCAAAAATGCCCTTATATGCCCGTAAGCAAAAGCTCATCAAAAAGATGTGCCTCACCCCTTTCCTGATAGTTACCCTGTCTGGAACAAAGTGATTCAGTCCAAGCCCATATGTGTATGTATATGGTTTCCCACCATATTTCTTGTAATTGATCTGTGGAAATTCAAAGGCTGCAAAAACAGATATGTGCATGAAGATTAGCAGGACATGGATAGCTGATGGGACTCATGCTGCCTCTGTGGCTCAGAGCTGTCATCTTACCATGGCGTGGCCCTGAGAAAATAACTTCTGGCTCCAGCCAGATGGTCTCATCGCTGCGCAGCGTCGCAGTGGCTGTTGTGTAGGGCAGGGTGACCAGGTTCTTGCCTGTGTCGGCCTGGGACAAAGAACAACACCCAAGACAAATGGAGAAACAAAGTTCTGAGTGTGCCTGCATGGAAGCTAGCAATGTGCAGCAAAGCCTTGTGAAGCTGCAGATAGAAACATATGCAACAACAGTGGTTGATTCTTTTGTTTTCCTAGTCAGCTTTTAGTGTAATAAGAATGCCTATCAATCAGGCTAAATTCAGCCTGCATTTCTGCCCTCAGCATGCTTATTTGGTGAACACACATGTAACTTTTCCCCCTCGATAGGACAGTTGGAGGCTTGTTATGGGCTGCATGGTTTGCTGGAGCAGCAGTGCAGGACGGAATACAGCTCAGATAGACTCATCCAGTGAGGAGGAGGACCACAGCAGGGGGAGCTGGAAATCACACAGCTCTGCACCAAGCTGACTACTGCTTTAAGGATTAAACCTTTTAATGGGAAGGAGAAGTTTGAATTAAGCGTGACCAGGCAAAACACTGGGAGTACTTGGCCACAGAGTGCAGGAGCTGTGCAGACAGCAGTGCTGGCGGCAGGGCTGGGCGGTACCTTGTCGAAGCGGAGGGGCAGCACGTATCTGCGGGCTTCGGGCTGGGGGGCTTTCTCTGCCTGCTTCTTCACCTCATCCCAGTTTGCTCGGAGGTTGGCTAAGTAGAGGTAATTGTAAACAAACTCAAATCTGCACAGAAATGGGATCAGAGACAGCAAAGAAGTCATTGTCAGGAACGAGTTCCAAAACAGCTATTTTTTTCCCCTAGAATTCAATTAAGTGACATGAGCCCTGTTCTGCTCCACTGAAGGTCACAGGGCCAGACCAGCTCAGCTGTTTCCATCTTGATGTGGGGCCTTGATATAGAAGCATTGGCACACACTGCCCAGGGGGTGCTCCAGAACCGTGGAGATGTGGTATTGTGGACAGTGGGCATGGGGGGTGGGCTGGGGGTCTCAGAGGAGTGATTCTATGAAGGCAGTGTTGGCACCCACCCCTTCCATGTGCAGAGGTCGACAATGAGGAAGCCGTTATCCTCGAAGGTGTTGATGTGATGGAAGAGGTTGAAGGCTGAGGTCCGGTACTTGATGTTGAGGAGCCGCCCTTTCTTTTTCTCTGCCACATGAAGCCAGACCTGAAAGGCAAGCAGCAGGCCAGTCTCACTGGTGAGTGGGCATGGTGTGGTGGGCACAGGCCCTGTGTGACCCACGGTCTCGTTGGACTTGCCCCCATGGTCTCGTTGGACTCAAAGCAGTCCATGTAGTTGGCTCCCCAGAGGCTCCAGGAGGAGAGGAACTTGAGCAGGTTGATCTTCACCGGGGTTTCGACAAATACGATGTAGTTTGGGGTCAGGCCAAAGCTGTGGGAACACACACAGAGGAGGCTCTGTGCACAGTGCAGGAGCACGGGACACAGTGCAGAGCTTCATGCTACAGGGATACAGGCACCCTGACATTGGTACCAGCCCTTGCTTTAGTTGCTCATTACAAGCAAAACCAAGTCCTGCTGCCACTTCTAGAAGTGAGCTCTGTCAGGGAAGACTCATTTGCCAAAGCAGCTGGTTTGAGATGGCGAGCATGCTGCTTGCAACAAGCAGCCAGAGCTCAGTGGGTCTGCAATCAGCCAGCTGAGCCTGGCAGGAGTTACCTGTGCACGTAGGAGGGCTTAAATCTGTCACTGCAAGGGAACTGCACCACCACCTCTGACTTGTTCATTGGGTCCTCCTTGTCTGCAAAGGACAGCCACATGGTTACAGGGGAGCTTCCAGCCACGTGCTGCCTGCATTAGCAGTGCTTGCCCTGCAAGGCCTCTGT
Organism: Chrysolophus pictus; assembly: GCA_037305975.1. Taxonomy (NCBI): domain Eukaryota; kingdom Metazoa; phylum Chordata; class Aves; order Galliformes; family Phasianidae; genus Chrysolophus; species Chrysolophus pictus. The sequence continues at coordinate 28,602,279 of CM074583.1, forward strand.
CTCTAGCACAGAGGAAGGTTGTGAGCTAGAACATGTGTCCAGCTTGCTAGTTTTATGGTTTTGGTGCCTTCTTTTCTTTTAACACTTTAGTAGAAAAAAAATATTGTTATTTACATACATTAACTATATTATGATTTATATTTAGCCCAAGACAGTTCCTCTTTGCTTCAGTTTGGCCCATGCAGTCCAAAAGGTTGGACACTCATAGTCTAGAATCATGTAAATAATTGTGTTAAAGATAACATTCCTACTACTGAAAAAAAGAAGAAAGGCCAAACAAAGAAATCTGATGACAAATGCATTTGAATAATAAGAAGTGATTTATAGAACAAGATTTTCACGAGCTCGTTTGGAGGCGTGTTGAACTGACCTGCTTGGAGTGGAGGAATACGTATGATGTTGTAGGCCAGTGAGAAATTTTTCCCAAAGCAATTGCCAATGTTGTAAACTGTGCCATCGTTCTCCACGTGGGGGTGAGCTGTGGCCCCATTGACAGAGACGTATTTGCAGAGATCCACCTGGGGATGGAGTGTGGGGAGGTGTGGGCTGCACGGGCTGCCCTGGGCATTGTCCATCCGTGATGAGAGTGAGCGATGTGGGAAAAGATGTGAGGCTGCCCATGTGTTAGGAGCTGATTGCCAAAACCTACCTGCTTAATTGTCTCTAGAGTGTCTGGGTTAATTTTGGTTATAAAGTTGGTCTCCGTACAGGCGTAGTAGTCCTCGCCAACGGGGTAGACATTAACGAGGGCATTATCAGTGACCTCCACCCCTTTAAAGTAGGAGAAAAACCTGTGTGGAGGAAGGCAGCAGGGTCAGCAGAGGCCCCATGGCACGAAGCTGCAGTGCTTGGCAGAACCCTGATACCTGGAGAAAATGTTCTTGCATGGGTCTGGGTAGGCATAGGTACCAAATTCAGTTATCACAATCCTCTTCTCTGTCATGGCTCGCACATAAGCATCTGTCCTAACAAACCTAAGGGGTAAAGCACATTACAGGCAGTCACACTAACACAACAAGCAATGCTATTAAAATAAACACAACTATTGTTTGTGATGAGGCTCATGAGAGCTCAGTCCAGCCCCTGGCAGTGACCGGGGTTGTGTTGCAGCATGTGAAGTGCTGGAGCCCTGGACATGGTGGGCAGCTGCAACCCCCAGGAGCACGTTGTCACTGCAGCTGCAGGCAGCCCCTGCTGCCCTCATCTTCACAGAACATTTCTGAACTGTAGAAAAGCTGCATTTTTTGCCTTGTGTGCTGTTGTTCACAGAACTGTAGAATGGCTGGGTTAGAGGGACCTTCCATCCTGTCCAGTTCCAACCCCGTGCCATGGGCTGCTCAAGGTTCCATCCAGCCTGGCCTCACACCTCTGGGGATGGGGCATCCCCACTTCTCTGCCCCAGTGCCTCACTTTGGGAGAGCTCCCTGCTGGAGCTCCTCCAGTGAACACAGACCCCAGAAGAACAGCAGTCCTTGGCTGCGTCCCACACCTGCGGTGGTAGGTGACGTGTCCCTCCTTGAAGTCAAACTTGTGCAGCAGTGCCTGGCCATCGAAGAGGTGGTAGAACGGCTCTGCCCCGACCTCAAAGAGGCCAGGCCCGCATCGCAGCAGGCTGCCTCTGAGCCAGGTGGGAATCCTGCCTGCAGGAGATGTAGAAGAATAGTCAAAATATTTTGTCTTCTATTTTTTTATCCTGTGTTTATTCATATTAAAAAGTTACTATTATTTAAGGACAAGATCATGGATGCTTTTGTGGAATCACAGAATCATCCAGGTTGGAAAAGCCCTCTGAGATCCCAAAGCCCAACCACTGCCCACGTCCCTCAGTGCCACATCCCCACGGCTCTGAACACCCCCAGGGATGCTGACCCCCCACCCCTGGGAGCTGTGCAGTGCTGCAGTTCTTTGGAGCAGAGATGTCCCCCAGCACCCAGCCTGCCGCTGCCCTGCGCAGTGTGAGGCCGTCACTTCTCATCCCATCGCTGTTCCCTGGCAGCAGAGATTGATCCCCTCTCACCCCAACCTCCTGCCAGGAGCGATGAGGTCTTCCTCGAGCCTTCTCTACTCCAGAGAGAAGCCCTTTATGAGCCTTTAGGACTATGGTTTCTTCTTACCCTACAGAGCCATAGGACAAGGATCCTTGGAATGCCAAAGATCACTCAACTGCTCTGTCCTTCCTCTGCTCATCAACTCAGCCACGTCCCAAACATGTGAACTTCCTTGATCTCATTTATCGCTGTGTCCCAGGAGCTGCAAGTCCCCCAGACCTGACTTCCGTGGCTCCGATGCTCCCAAGAACAGCGTGGGGCTCACAGGGAAGATGGTGGTGAGGGCACACAAACCTGTGACGTGGGCAGTGACGGGGGAGGACAGCTCCTCCACTGTCTCAAAGAGCTTCTTGTAGCCTCCTGCGGGATGCTCCACCCTGCAAGGGACACCAGACCTACGTTGGCAGCTTCCAGGCGGTGCTGGGAGGACAAAGCTGTAGCTTGCAAAAACCAATGAGGAGAGCAGGCAGAAACAACAGGAGATCTTGGAGGTACAGAGGGGGAAGCAGCAGCAGGACAGCAGGCACCTCATCCCCAACAAGTGGTATATGATGGGCACAAGGGACAAACCCAGGACATCTGACACATTAGGAAGCAGGACACCTTTCAGTAACAAACATCCACCTTACCTCTCCCAAGTCTTGAATAATTTTTATATTTTTAGTAAAGTGTTTGGCAATACACAGCTGAGAATTATTTGCTAAGCTCCAATTCCTACCTATAGCAAGGCACATAGTTTGCATGGAACTTGGTCCTTGCCTCTAACACAGACCAGCACCTCAGTGCCCCAAAACCCCACACGATCCCAACCTCACCGCCCAAGGAGCAACAACCCCCCCAGCCCATATAGAGGAGAGCCCGGGCAGCACTCACTGGCTGTACATTGTCTCGGTGCAGGATTTGAGGCTCCTGGAGCTACACGTGGGTTTTTATGGGAGTGCAGGAAGGAGTGCTGGGAGCTGAGTGCAGCCAATGGGCTCAGTGCTGGAACAGAGGTGGCTTTCAGGCCAAAATCCTCCCAATGCCTTGCGAGGCTTTGTCTTGCTGTTCACACAAAAAGCAGCTTTGAGGGTTTTTTCAGAGACCTAAATTCTTCCCGAGCAGAAGAGATTACAAAGGGGAAAAAAAAAAAAACAACAACAAAGAGGAACTGGAGCTGCACTTCATCTTAGCTCTGCACTGCAGCCACTGAGTCCCCATCCTGTGCCATGCTGAGAAACCAGGTGACGCCAGTGATGGCAGAGGAGAGGTGTCACTGCCCAGCATCACCAGACACTGCTGCTCCTCTCTCCTACAACCACAGAATCACTGAGGTTGGAAAAGCTCTCCAAGCTCCCCAGCCTACCCCCCCAGTGCCCACCACCCCAGGATGGTGATCCCCACCCCAGGCAGTTGTGCAGTGCTGAGCACTTTGGAGAAAAAGCATCTCCAACTATCCAACCCAAGTTATCAAAGAGATCTGACCAGTGTTGGAAGTGACATTTCAGCTTAACATGTTTTTCAAATAAATCTACTCCAAGTGAACCACAACGCTCAAAACCAATTGAGAGCTTTAAAAAAAGCAGACTAAACATGTTTACAAGAGTTTAATTCTTGCATGAAAACAAGTTAAAAAGCCACAGTGTGTAGACAGGAACACGTGGACTTTTCTAAGTGTGGGATGGAACCTGAAAAGCAGCCCTAACCCCTTTGGTCTCACCAGCCTCCCTTCTCAGAGCAAAGGGGAACAAAGCAGAACCAAACCTTTGCTCAGCTGTGCAGCACTGAGCTCTCATTAGCAGCGTGTGTTTGTGTGTGTGCCAGTACAGCCACACCAAAACATTCTTTCTTTCCCTGTGAACGCAAGACAGCCATGAATCCTTCCTCCTATCCCTGTTCTTAGATCAAAGCTATACTCCAAGCAACAGATAATCCTGTTATACCACATTGATAGGTTACAGCCTGTGATTTCATGCCTGGTGAGCTGCTCTCCAAATAGATTTACAGATATGCAAAAGAAAAAAATGGTTAAAAGCTCTGTCAAGACAAAATGATAGATTTCTAATGTAAGCCTTTCTTAGCTATTTAGCTATTTCCATCTGTGGAAATGTCCCACTGCTGGTCAGTTTCTGTTTATTATTTAAGTTTTTCAAAACCTCAGAAGGGAACATTAAATAATTAAACGACATTAAATAATGTGGATCAAGGACTGAATAACGAGGGCAAGCTGCTGAGAGGCAAGTCCTAAGAAATGTGAGCCTAGTAAGTTGCTTAATTAGAACACAACTAACTAACACATTTATGAAACACTTAACAGCCCAAGGAGTAGAAGCAAGCTCGTGCAGGTACAGGATGCTTAGTAGTTGTCCACAGGCATTACAAACCATGCATGTCCATAAAAATATAAATGTTAAGTTGGAGGCTTGTTTATGAAAACACTTTAAGCTGCTCTCTCACAGAAACACTAACACAGATCCACTTCTTACTTCTGGAAGCAAAATAGGGAAACAGCGCGTTAGTATTCTGTTCATTGTCCCATCACATGTTACCCAGTGCTGTTTGAGAAGTATATCACTACATCCAAAATAAGCATTCCAGGAGAACAGAGATATACAGAACGCTTTTAATATAAATAAATATTCTAAAAAGTGTTTCAAATGAGAGGAAACAAGTATTTTAAGGAGTCAGATAATTCCTTTCTGGTGAATTTCTGGCCCCTTTGTAGAAATAACAAAAACAAGTTTTAATTTAGTTCCAAACTCAACTTCGCTTTCTCAAAATGTTTGTCTTTAAACAAAACAAGGCAGGCACTTATTCACACCAAGCAAACAATTAGGAGTGCACACAAACTATAATTCATGGCACCAATTCCTGAATAGACATTAAAAACATTACAATATGCATATCATTAGTTTCCCATATGAAAACCATATATAAATTTTTGGTAATTAGTAGCTTCATCTCCACACTTATTTTGCTGAGCACAATATATTGATTAATTTGTAAACAGTTCAATAACTTCTAGGAAAACAATAAATATAAGTTCCAAGAAAACCAAGTTATTTTGGCACTTCTCTGCATAGTGTTCATGTAAACATTTCTTCCTTCTACGTGCACAGCCACTGCAGATCTCCATTCCAAGCAACCCTTGGTCAGCCATTCACACACACACACACACACACACTCTCACAGGAAACGTGCAGCTGACATTAATATCTCAGGCTACGAAATTTGGGTTTTCTTAGGCTGAGCATGGGTTGTTTAATGGTAGGTTTGTTCTCAAACAGCATGGCTTCATTTTCGGTGGTTGGAAATCTGTTCTGGTAGATCAGAGGATATTCCTTCTGGAACTAGAAGATACACAAGAAAACATTACATCAGACTCCACAAAAAAACAGAAAGGCAACAAAAACACATAGCAATGACAGAAGCATGAATAACTGCATACAGACACATGTCAGCAGGAAGTGCAAGGCTATCAGTCTGTAAAGTACCTCTGCTGTGACACCTGACCAAAGCTGCAGCCCTTTGTGCTTATGAGCTCAACTGATAAACAATGAATGAAGTTCTGTCAGACCTTCACCTTCTGTTGAAGTGAGAGAAGTCATTTTATTCTCATGGTTTTCAGCTGTTGCAACCAGCACAGCCCTTCCAACAGACACACACCATTCCATCTCCAACCAGTGACTACCTGCCCTCATCTCCATTTGAAATGCAGTTATTTGCAGTGATGTTGAACAACTGAATAAAAGTTAACACAGCTTATTGCTTCTATCACCAACCATTTCATTCTGAACAGTATGACCAGTTTTTACCCTAAAGGTAAGACTTGTAGTCACCATTTGAAGACATGCTGTCAACATGGGTATTTATTTTGCTTATGCTTGGACAAGTGTCTTTCAAAGAAAAAAAAAATCACAATGATGAATATGTTTCACCAAAAAGAAGTTAAGATTCAGAAGATTTTTGAAGGCATTCTCTCAAGAGAGATAACTACTTCATCAGAGGAGTTGTTTTCCAGTTCCTGCAGTGACAGAGATGGACAGAAACTTCTTCAGAGATATTTTGGTTGTATCCTTTGTTTTCTTTTGAAAGGTTGATTAGGAGTCTTAAGCAGAATTCACAGCCTACTAAAAATTATTACATCATTTGTAATTTTGATGTTGATGTAAATTGGATGTAACCCCCTAGGAAGTGGCACGCATTTGGCTTTTCCTAATTCAAACACCAAAACTGTATAATCACTGCAAAGAGTTGAGATTTATCACACTGCTCACTATCCCAGCACAGCTAGCAGGACCACAATAGAGCTGTCCTACAGTTTGACACAAACCCTGCTAATACGTGGCCCATACTGTATAAGCTGCTTTTGGTGAGAGCTCACAAAAATGTAAGCATATACTTCAAGTTTTATATTAGACTATTTTAGTTTATTTCCTTCCTTCCTGCTTCACCTGCTCTGTGTGCTGCTGTGCATCACTTCTTACTGCTTGCTTACTCAGAAGTTTAGGTTTAAGTCAACTGTAATTAACTACTCTTCTTTACATGCAGGAAGTTTCCCTGAACGTGAACAACAGGCCAGGCTTCTGAAGTTTGGTCCTGGAAAAACGAAGCTCCCAGAACACATATGGAAGTCACTGTTGCAGAGGCTGGTGGTGGAAAGGGCATCAGAACAAACATGCTTGCTTTGGAAAGCTGCTTTTTCAAATTTGAGTCACAAGACTTGCTTAAGAGATTCTAGGACAAGTACAATACAATTCAATTGGTCAGAAACACTTGCCAAAGGTTTTCTTAAAAAGAAAAAAAACTCCAGTATTAAATCCTGCCAGAATTGCTGCACTTCAGCTTTAGTATTAGGCAACATGTTAGTAGGCCATAGAAATGCCAGATAATCTTGAGCAATATACATGTTACAAAACAAAGCTAATGCCACAGAAAAGAATGCTTCAGAGTTGTGCATAGATCAAGTTTGACCTTTTAAAGGAAGAAAAAAGCCACCATTTGTGTCAAGTTTCTGTCCATTTACACCATTTTAATGACAATCTGTGTAGTCAGTAAAACATCTTATTTAATAAAGAACATCTTAAAGTTTTCTACTGTTTTGAATCATTGAACATCACTGTTGCTAGACAGTATCAAATGCTATTTTAGACATTGTTCTTAAAATAGAATCATCCCATACATCCCCAAAACCAAACAGCACTTCGTGCTCCTTGTAAAACAGGCATTTTCTCTAATAGCCTGCTCATGCTCTGACAGCAGTGCCTCATGACCGAGCTCTTCTCACATGAAGTGTTTTCAGAATTGCTTAAATCCAATAAGTTCCTCACCTGTTTTAACTTTTTCTTTTTCTCTTTCACAGATAAGTTCTTATCTTTGATGATGTTCTCTAACAGCTCTGCCACAGCAGCTTGAGAGGTAGAAACCTTTTGTTCCTCAAACTCCTGAGGGGTTATTTGTTCACAGTACGAATAGGTTGGCAATATGGCACAAATTTCTTCCCCTGGATATTTGCACTGAAATAAAAATCAAAGAAAGGGTTTTCTAAAGTCAAATGATGTCCCGTTTTGGTAAGAAGCTACCATATTTAACATCCAAGCATATTAACTTACGGCCACATCACAAGTTGCAAGGGATTATAAAGTAGCTGACATCTATGATTGCACCAGTAGCTTAATACAAGTTTGCATTTATTATACTGTGGCTTTATTTGCAGTTCTCATCCACCCCATATAAGTAACAAATACTCTGCAGTCAGCAAAAGTACTTAAACTTCTGTTATGCCACCAACCTGAGCCATCTTCATGTATTCTATGTGATCTTGCACTGCAACCTGCAGGTAAGTTGGTACTTTAAATATTTCCTGTTGATGGTCCATTAGAAATGAAACTAATCGTGTAGAAAGCAGCTCATCAAGATCCACTTCTTCTGCACAGCACAACACACATCGAGAAAAAGTCTGTATCATCTACAAGTATTTAGCAGATCGTTAGTATGTACAACTGAGGGATTTGTCTTCTATTCCACACAGTGGCACAATGAATTCTCCAATAACAGCTTTCATTGCAATCTCTCTTGCCCATGCTGACTGGTCAAGAGAGGAGGAAAACTGATTATTTCAGATGAGGAAACAAGAAACCCACAAAACATTGTTCAATACAGAAGAGTACAAGTCCACGGTAATATTTTTAAGAAATATATTTTAAAGATGGTAATAAGTCTTCCCTCCAATAGAAAAGTGTACCTACTCTACTAGTTGTCTTGAGCCACTGGGGTGGCAGAAGGTTAGGCTGACTCTAAAAGGTGTTCAAGGTGTAATGCATATCAACGTTCAGTTTGAAATAACTTTTAAGAACATTTTTACAGTTTTCTTATTTCCTTGCTTTCAGTAGCCTTACTTAGCATGTGCAGATAACATTCTTTAATCTTATTTGGTACAAGCATTACTAACAACTTGAATCGTTCCAGTAAAAGCTTACTTTCAGACTTAGAAACTAGCCTATAAGCTCGCTAGGCAAAGTCTTCCTTTTTCTCTAGAATGGATTATGTCATAACTTCAACTACACAAATATTTAGCCCAAGAAAGGTCATCCACAAACACTGCTGCCAACAGTTTTTAATCTGAGATGACAGTGGATTGAGAAATCAGACTGAACAATCATACCCATTTTTTTTGAGGAGTTATTTCCCTTCTTCTCACAAAAACAAGCAAAAACAACATCAGTATTTACAGCATATTAGTATGGGACAAGGAAATGCTTGCCTCAAATTAGATTTTTGTAAACGCTTTAGAAATCAAAGATCTGTCCATTAATCACTATTTAATTACAATAAGCCAGTGTCACTTAAGTCCTGATTACTTCTAGTATCCTCAGCATTCCTTCAGCAGTATTTTTAGAGCACAGATACACAGCAGTCACAATTCTCTTACCAAAGAACGTGTGCCCATGGCATCGTGCAGCCGTGGCATGTCAACATTCTCACTGATCCGAGAGATCATTCTCATCAGGAGCTGCATCTTCCTGCGGTTTGGTGGTGGAAGCAGCAAGCAGCAGATCTGTAGTGCTTCTACAGCAATCCTTTCTAAGTGAGGCTGAAGGAGACCTACAAGTTGATTGTAGTACAGTTGTCATTAAGACTTGAACAAGCATTCCAGATTTTTATTCAGTAAAATAATTTCCCCCCTCTAATGAAGACAATCTGTGTTTGTTTCATGATCCACGTTTCATTTTCATAGCAGACAATCAGCTGTAACACTGTAGATCAATGTTACGTGTTTTTTTTGTGTGTGTGGGGGGGGGGGTCCACAAATCACTTCATTATTATAAACTGCTTGTGCAATTAGTGCCATAATACAATTGAGATAATACCCTAATGCTATTTCTGAGAGCATTCCCAGAAAGCACGTTTCAAAGGTTCTAAAAAGATATCTCCAAAGGGCAGGTCTGTGTGAGTTCTCCTCCAGATGATGTTGAGGTCAGAAGCATCACTGCTTACCTGGACAGGAAGGTTCTGACAGATCCAATTTGAGAAGCCAAAGGTAACACTATTTGTTGACAGAGCTATGAAAATAGTTTTAAACGCTACAACTCCTTCAAACCCTTGTATTATATAGATATAAAAAACCACTAGTGACCATGTCAAAGAAAGTAAGGAAGCAGAGATTAGTTAGTCAACACAATAAGCCAATACAACATGCTTTGTAAAGCCATCTTACTTTGCGTGCCAGTCAACATATAAGAGTGAGTGAAAGAGCATTCTGAAAGTTCTACGGTACTCCTGCAGAGCCTCTTACTGACGGTTATATCAGAAACCTCAGTCCTGATGCCCACTGATGTAGCCACTGAGGTATTTGGTCTTCCTTGCCCACAAAGCTGAGACCTCGGCTTTACTGTGATTTCAGCAACTGGGACATTGATGCTAGTGCAACTTCTGGAGTTCCTGCTCCCAAGTAAACTCTGAGACCTGCATATTTGCTTTGATTTAAGATTTTCTTTAAATAGCTCTCTATCCTGAAGAATTGAGGCAGACGCTCTCTTGGAACCATCAATTTGTTTTTGGCATGCGTTTTCAAAACCAAACGCCAACACAGACTCAGTCTTAGACACATATGGTAGCCATTGTTCCTCATTTCTTGTGCTCAAGACATTAGCTTTCCTGAGGGAATCAGATTTTCCTTTATTATGTACTCTTGAGGCAGTGTTTCCAATTCTTTCCAAAGAGTAACATCTCGTCCTAAGTTTTAGAGATAGATCTTGTTCATTCCTGAAACCTGAAAGATTCTGACAACTTCCTCCTATGAGATTGTCAGCACTGCCTTGTTTACTTGTCAGCTTACACTGCTGCAATTTATTTGCACGTTGTGTCTGAACAGCTAACTCTTCTGAAGAGGACTTCCAGGACGCTTCATTCTCCTCCTTTTTTTCCTTTGGCTCCTTGCGAAGTAGGCTTAGAAGAAGACATTCAGTTGACTTGAAAGAGTTCAAGTGAAGAATTTTTGAAGGCTGTGGGTGACAGGTCTCATCTTGGACTGAATGTTTTCCATTGCATATATTTGGAATTGTGATGAAGCCACACATAACTATCAGAAAATGAAATATAAATTAAGATGCAAGTGGTATGAAAGCAAACAAATTCAGAAAGAAATGTAGTCACTAACTGAACAGAGGACAACAAATAAGACACTAAGTAGTTAGTAAAATAAGGAAAAAAATGAGCTCAATCCCCAAGCAATCAATTGCAACCAACATGCAAGAATAAAGAATGCCAACAGACTGCAAAAGCAAGGGACAAAGATGAGCATGTGTTTTTAAATTGTTACTGAACATTTAGAAAGTTATCTCAGATGGTAATTTGCACAGAATGAGATACAATTGCATTTCAATTAATGATGCAGTACGGAATGACAGCATTGAAGACAAGCCCCAGATTCAAGCTGCCAGACAGACTAATGGGGTCGTGGTTCACTTTGAGTTACAGATATAGTCTTCCCCCCAAGTGATATAAACTTTTGATATATTGATATAAACAGTTGATATATTATAGCTTGCCCTGTTATTTCTAAATTCATACATACCCAAAACATTAACAAAAAGTTCATAGTATTCAAAAGTAAGCAATGGTTCAGGAAGATTGACAAAATAATCAGCAACTGTTCTGAAGACATCCCGTTCAAACCCACTGTAAGTTGGCTGGCTCATATCATTATTTCTAGGCCCTAAAGAGAGGTGAAGAAAGGAAATTCAGTATTTATTCAAAAAAGAAAGCCACAGTGTAAATAGAATTGTGAAAGCTTTTTCCTGAAGGAATAACTATTTCACAAGAGAAGAATCATGCCAGCAATACGCATGTAAATTGTTTAGTTCAGCACTGTATCATTTGTAAGCAGAAGTAGCGTAAAATATTTTCTGTATCCACTGAGGAGTTCTGCTCATTTTCAACAGGCTGTTCTGCCCCACTACAGTAAGTGAGAACTTATGCCCTTTATGTATTCCTCATCAAAACAGTTATAAATGCTTAACATTTTCCTTTATTTCTGAACTACAATAATGCTGATCTTCCCACAGAGTTTGAAAATGAAATTCACAATTGATCTTAACATGCTGGAATATTTCACTTTCAACTCCCACAGTAAGTTTCTGGAACTTAAAAGCTCCTCCATTACTTACAGTAGGCGAGGCACTTCATAGCTGACAACACCCAGTGAGGGAGGTCTTCTAAAATAAATAAGTGCATTTGTTATACAAAATACTAAAGACTTGATGCAAACAATAACATGCAGGTTTTAAATACAGTGACCATATCAGTTTGAAATTGAGTCTACTTATAAATATTACTATGCATATGTACTTCCTTGCAAATTAATGTAATACATCTACAAAAGCAAAGCAAACTGTTTTCTCATTTAGAGAAGGAAATGTAAAAGCCTCACTATGAAATATATTACCATAGTCAATTCCTACCTTTGTTGTAATTACACAGTCCAGAAACTTTAAACAAAGCTAGAAAAATCTTACCTGATTTGTTCTGCAAAATTACAACACCGTGTTTGCTTGTGTGTGTCATATTGTATATGACATACTCAGGAACTATCTGTGTTGGCTGCAAAACTTCTTCCAAGGATGGAAGGCCTAAGATGGTTTGCAAACTGCAGAGAGGAAGAAAACAGATGCTGTTTAAGAAGTCTGTTATAAAAAACCAAAAAAAACCAAAAAAACCCCAAGATCTTCGCATCTATTCAAACAAGAGTTGTTTGGTAAGTTGATTTGCAGTTTAGTGGAATCTCTCTTACCGAAGAGCTTAAGGGCACGCTTGTTCTTGAGACAAGCACCAAAAAACAATGAACAGGGAGAAGAAAGAACAGCTGTTGGGTTAAAATATAACTCAACACAAGCAATAAGCTTCTTAAGTACAAAAGCTAGTGTTGAAAATACATTGGAAAACATACATAAATAATGGTAAATATTCACCTTTATTCTTTAAATGTTCAAAAGAGTTTGCAAGTCAAAGCCTTCATTGGGCCATTATAAAGAGAATGCATACACACAGGAAGGGAAGGGACTTTTTGCAGTTCCTTACTTACTGTATTAGAATGATATTTCTCCAAGTTTCTTGCACGTATTCCTGGCTTACTTCCTTCCTGCACTGTGCATCCTCTTCATTTTCTGCTGTTTTATCCAGCTTTGTTTTCTCCACATTTTCCTGAAAGTGAGTGGTTTATGCATGTTATACTGAAAGAAAAGAAGCCCCTAAGAGAAATAAACACTGGTCTTTGTGAAAAATTAAATTCCAAAATAGGATTCAGCAAATAACCTTAATCATGTCAGCACTGAAATGCAAGCATATGCATTTAAAAAGCCAAAACCAACACTGTGCATAAAGACCTTGTGTGCAAGCCCTTCAGGAGACAGTAATTTAAATTTGATGCGTTTCTATCCTTTAAATATATTAGTCAGCAAGGAGTCTGTCTTTAGGACCACAAAGTATGTGCACTAAATAACCTGAAAAAAAAAAATAAATGGCCAAATACATTCAATCTTTTCTCAAGAAGCAAGCACAACAGTTAGCAAATTTGTGCCTTTTATTTGTCCTAAATGAAAAAACAAATCTAAAGTTCCATTGAGAACATACTGTGCTGCTCATTTCTAGAGCTCCGCATTCCAGCATTCCCAACGCTTTGAAATATTATAAGCAGGGATAATTCTGCACTGAACAAGCCAAAGTGGAGAATCAATAAGAAAACAAAAAGTTTCCCATATTGATGGGATTAGATGCTTGAGTGCTTGAACATTACAAACTCAAACTCCACTTAATGCCAGATCATTCAACAACAGTTCCAAGACTGCGACTTGTGGGGTGGAGGGCAAGTCATCTTTCTTTGCATTTAGATTACGTGCCAGCATTAAGAACACTCTCCTCACATTTTCCTGCCAACAAACCTAGTGCCATTAAGCTGGGGAAAAGACAGCTTCACGAAAGGAGTATTTAAATTTTTTCTGCCAAAAGCACAACCCCTTTTACTTGTATCCCACATTTCAGAAATGCTGTGTTACAGTCATGCCTACTTTACATACCTTACATTTCTGCATGTTTTACATACAGGGATTTCACTTGAACATTTACCGTTTAACACAATCTTTTTGTACATGCAAGAAAAAAGGCACCATAATCAAACACTTCATTACAAAACAGAACTGCATCTTTCTATCAAACCTATACGAACGTTCTATTCTGCTATCCAGAAGAACCTACACTATTCCTGCACTTACATGGGACTGAGACACAGCCGCGTGCCTAGAGGATGGCTGCAACTAGCAGTGTGGGCTTCTTTTTTGTTTTTAAAAGACAAAGGAAATACGTGGTAACTAAGGTTAGGTAAGAAACGTGTTACTACCAGAGGTGTCAGCAATTCGTGTTTTTTTGGAATTCTCCTTGATAAATGTGGCAGTTTAAGAAGTCTATCTCTAGAGAAGGTTCCTAAGTTTTCATTTTGCCGACGTGAAGCTGGTAGAGGTTTAACTGGAGAGGTTGAAGGAAACCTGGAATTAATAGGAAAGATATTAAATGCATTTAGAATACATTAAAAAATATAAGCCATCATTTATCTGAAGCCATACCTTACCAGCATGATTTGATAAGATTCTGAGAAGATTCAGGGAATTAAAATTGCTGAGTTAAAATTGAGGGGATTAATTTTTTTTTTCCTTCGAACATTGGTTAACATAATCAGTGTACTTTGGCCTATTCTTAATCCCAAAGTCAAGTTGGAGATGGCCGAGCCACTTATCCAGCGCTAAGGTCAGACTCAGAGAAGTGAGGGCCATCAGTACTGCAGCACAGAGCTACTAGAATAAATTTGCTTTGGGTTCCCTCTGAAGCCCTAATCCATATCAAGGAAAAAAACTGGACGGACAGAAGCATGACACAGCTTTCAGTAAGCAGAGTACATATTCAACAAGACAGTTGAGGAAATTTCTGTTAATAATTGCTTTTGACTCAACTGGTCAACCTGAAGTGGGGTTTGTTTTGTTTTTTTTTTTAATAATTCTGAACATTGAATGAAATTCTTTCCCAAGGAGGCTGTGGATGCCCCATCCCTGCAGGCATCCAAGGCCAGGCTGGATGTGGCTCTGGGCAGCCTGGGCTGCTGGTTGGCGACCTGCACACAGCAGGGGGTTGGAACTGGATGAGCATTGTGCTCCTTTGCAACCCAGGTTGTTCTATGATTCCACTGATTTTCATTTCAGTACCTGTATAGCGCACCATTGTCTTCTAGGCTCTCTGACCCCCACCTTCCTTTAATATCTTCAATTACGTGATTCTTGAGGAACTTCCTTAGCAGCTGGACGGTCTGCTGCCTGCTCACTTCAGGCCCGAAGTTGCTGTTGCTCCTCAGCGCTTCGTGCAGCCAATCCGCAGCTTCGGAGGCGGTGAAACAGCTGCCGTGCTTTTTGAAGTGCTGCCTGTGCGTCCTCAGCGGCATGGCAGCTCGGAAATACCTGGTGATCTCATTCCACTGCGCGGGGGACAAAACGACGGGGGACAGAAGGTTAAAGCCGAAAGTTGGTAACAACAAACAGCAATAAGACAGGGCGGTAGGAATGACCATAGGAGCGAATTGAGGTTAACGCGTCGCCACCAATGCTGCACGCCCCCCCCACAGCCGTGACAGAGGCTCACAGGCAGCCCAGAGCCCAGCCGGCCGCCCCCTCCCCGTCCCGCCGCCCTCACCAGCTCAGTGGCGCGGTAAGGTCCCGGCGCTGCCGGGCGGCGCTCCATCACCGACCCGAGGGCGCCCGCCCGCCCAGACGCGGCCTAACCGTCGCACGGTTTGAATTTGCTGCGCGGCCGCTGATTGGGCGAGCGGGGCGGGCGCGTGCCGAGGGCGGGCTGCAGCGCCGCCTCAAGGCGGAGGCGGGAGCGGCACCTCCCCTCAGAGGGCGGGCGGAGGGGCTGAGCACGGAGCCGGGCGACGCGTTTTGCTCCTTGTCGTTCGTGGGGCGATGGCTCAGGTAGCCTCATAATATCAGAACTCTCCCTTTCGCCCCCAGGCTCAGCGAGGAGCTGAAGGAAGAAAAAGTTCTGAACCAGCAAACGCTGCAACTGCGCAGGTTTCACCGCGCGGAGCGAGCGATTACACATAGCCGCCTTTAGAGGTGCTTATCACAGAATCGCAGAATGGCCAGGGTTGGAAGGGACCTCAAGGATGATGAAGCTCCAACCCCCTGCCACATGCAGGGCCACCAGCCTCCTCATTTAATGCTCGACCAGGCTGCCCAGGGCCCCATCCAACCTGGCCTTGAACACCTCCAGGGATGGACGGGGCATCCACAGCCTCTCTGGGCAGCTGTTCCAGCACCTCACCGCTCTCTGTAAAGAACTTCCCCTTGATGACCAACATAAATCTCCCCTCCCTCAACTTAAAACCGTTTCCCCTCGTCCTGCAGTTATCTACCCTTTCAAAGAGTTGATTCCCCTTTTCACCATTTCCATGTTTGATGGCGCTGCTCAGAAAGTGGCGTTGGTTTTTACAGTGACCTGGGCTGTAAAGCTGCTCGAGTGTACAAATCAATGTATTGATCATCTGGGGGAACCTCCATGAGTAAACCTGCAGGAAGTGATGAGCGCAGCCCTTCCAATGCTGATTGCTCCCCATCTTCCTTCTTTTAGCTCATTTTGAAACATACCATGCTTGACGTATTTGCGTTCAAGCTGCTGCAGTGGATGCAGTGCGTTTTGTGAAACTTAAATCGAGTTGACCTCATTGCAGCATTTCAATACCTAAAGGGAGCCTATAAGCAGGAGGGGAATCAACTCTTTGAAAGAGTAGGTAACTGCAGGATGAATGGAAATGGTTTGAAGTTGAGGGAGGGCAGATTGAGGTTGGATGTCAGGGGGAAGTTCTTTACAGAGAGAGCGGTGAGGTGCTGGAACAGCTGCCCAGAGAGGCTGTGGATGCCCCGTCCATCCCTGGAGGTGTTCAAGGCCAGGTTGGATGGGGCCCTGGGCAGCCTGGTCTAGCATTAAATGAGGAGGTTGGTGGCCCTGCATGTAGCAGGGGGTTGGAGATTCATCATCCTTGATGTCCCTTCCAACCCTGGCCATTCTCTGGTTCTGTGATTCTGTAAAGAGACTTGGGATTCACCTCTGGAAAGTACAGCGAGGGGGATGGCTGGGAAACATTGCAGTCCTTCACACCGCTGTGAGCAGTGCTGTGCTGAATTCCCTCAGAGATGAAAACTGGAGTTCTTCCTACTTTTACAATTCAATTTCAAGCCTGCTGTTGCCTGTAGGTTTCCCTGCTTGGAGAAAAATGTCTGCACAGAGGCAGATATGCTGTGTTTCTGTCACTACGTGGTCTTAAAGCGATGAGCTTGCTGGGAAATACAAGCAGTCTTTTAGAATGACAGAACAGTACTTCTGGGTAACTAAAATTATTCTTAAAGCCAGTTTTACGAGTTCACAGTGAGATTTCCTTATGTTTCAGATGTTTTTATGTCTTTTTTCTCATTAGAGAGGTGTACAAATACCGCCCCAGCCGAGCTGGAGGAGGACATCAGGGCAATGCTCCACACGTGAAGCTCTGCAAAACATGAGGTAAAGAAATGGGAAAAGAGAGCGCTGTTCCCTTTCCCCTCAGCCTCCTTCATAACTGTTTGATGTTGATATTGTCTGCCACTGGTTACAGTAGAAAGTAGAACAGAAATGAGTGGAGTTCATTTAAAATGTCAAGGTTGTGGCTGTCCCTCTGGCTCATTTGTTACTGTGTGTTACAGCACACAAGAGGTCTGTGCTGTAAGTCTTTGTTTTACTGGTTTTAAACATAGGAATGAAGCTAATTAGAAACTCTTATTATTGATCTGCTGATGTTTAGTGGAGCTGAATTAATATCCCTGCCCGCGAGTTCAAATAGAAGGTGATTTTAAAACATGAAGGAATAGATGGTGGAGACTGCTGGTGATAACGAAAGCTTTCAGCAGTTGTCTCTAAGGAGTACAGATATGTAATACACATGGATTGTGGGGACAAGGCAGTAAATGAATCCAGTTTCAAGTTTTAATTTGCGTCTCTGCCCCTCTACTAACAGCCTTCTAACTGCAAAGGCTAGCCCCCATTTAATTGCTCTTTTGTTATCATGTGTAGAAGCAGTAGAGCCTGAAAAGCCCGTAGCAGTGCCTAAACTGTCAGTGAGCTGTGTGTGTGTTTACTTGACAAAGCCTATCTTTAACTGTTACTTAGAACAAGATGCTCCAGGAGAAAATATATTACCCTTGGTTTTCCCTTCCTTCCCTCAAAGCATTTGCTTTTATTCAATTTGAAAACGGATACTGGATGCGCGTATGTTTTATTTTGTATAAATGCTTATATATGTATGCAATTTTAGGTAGAATCACAGAATTGTGTAGTTTGGAGATGACACCTTCCAAAGGTCACCCAGTCTGGACTTCTGCTCAGTGAATTGATGAGGACCTTGGCCAGTCAAGTTTTGAATATCCCGGGGATGGAGGTCCCACAGACATTCTGGGCTCCTGCTTCTGTTTGACCACCCTCCTGGGAGAGGTGTTCACATAGACTCAGAACTGGTGCTGCTTGTCCTTCCATTGTGCACTTCTGACAAGAGTTGGTTCCCATGAGATGGCTGCAGACAGCAGCACAGTGTCTTAATACTGAGCAAACCCGTTGTCTCAGCTTCTCATTTGTCATTGTCTGGTCCTTTCACAATAGTTTTAAATTATTTATTCCTAAAGCAAGGGATTACACAATAGAGCTATGTGGTATGGAAAAAAAAGTGCATTTTCAACCTACTCAATTGAACTAAAGTCTTGTTCATGTCTTGTGAGACATGCAGAAGAGATCTGATTTCTCCAAAGCATTTACTGCCTACCCCACTTTTGTCACTTCTGCTTTGTCACTGTAAGTCATGCAAAGTAAGCTAGACTGAACTTTTTCTCCATACAATTTTTCCTATGCCTTCATTCACTTCTATTCCTCTTTTCTACGCTCTCATCCAATGTGCTGAATGACAAAGACAATACTCAGTTACTCCAGACTAAATTGAATCACTGTTTTGGGTGAGTTTTAGAACATGCTGAATTCCTTTGTATTATTCCTTACCCGAGTCTCTGCACATTCAGTGCTGTATTAGCTACTCTGCTATGTGCTGAGCAAAAGAGTCCTTGACGATGGATGTATCCACATAGATAGCACAGTACTAAGAATGATGAAGATCTCTCATATTATCTATGAACGTTCTTCTTTCAACTCAAGTTAAATTCTTGGGTTAAAAATAGGTGAGAAGTACAGCTTTTCAAGATCTCAGAATGAGCTGCTGTATGTGAGGGCTCAGAAGAAGAGCAGGGCAAGGAAAGGAAGGCCTGAGGGGCTGCTCCTGCTCTGCAGGAGGCTGGGAGGGAGCAGCCGGAATAACTCCTGCTTCTGGGTTCTAGGTTTTCATGCACATCTGTTCAAATTTTGAGCGTAAGGGGACAGTCTCTGTGCTTACAGTATGCAAAGCAAACCTGCCTAATATTTAGTGAAATGAAACAAAAAGCATGAAGATGCTTAATGCTTTAAAGATGCATGCTCTCCGAGTTGCTCAGCTGTCCTTTGTACACAATTTGGGTCCCAGCTGCAGCATGTTCTCTGTGATGAGGGTGGGGTCACTCCCAGGTGTGTTGGTTAGCAGAAGTGAGTAATAAAGACCATAAAGCTTAGCATCTGCTCCTATTCCTGGTTCTTGCTGGCAGTTGCTGAGGTTGTTGCAGCACATAATGTCCATTAGAGGACATTAACCACCAAGGCTGTAAACCTTCTCTTTGACCAGGTAGGATAAGCACCAGGTAGGATAAGCATTGCTCAGTTCCTTCTCTTATCTGGGTGCTATTTCTCCTGGATGTGCTTTAAGTAGCTACTCTGCCCTGAATTACAAGAATACAGCAATATTCTGTAGAAGCTGTAAAGAGGAGTCATGAAGTCTTCATTAATGTTAGTTTTTATGGTTATACAATCTCTTGGCTTGTAGGAGTTTCATTTCTTTCATGTTATAAAGATGTAAGCTCTTCTTAGTGCTGGCTCAAATGAAGTTGTTAACAAAATGCTCTTGGTGCACTTTTGGAACTGAAACAACAATCAAGGAGCACTTCCTTATTAATATTAACATTAATTGCTATAAAAGACAAAAAAATCTTTCAAATGGATGGGAAAATTGTGCTTAACAGGATGTGAGCATCTGTGCCATACGTAGTCATAAAACAAATGTTATTCTTCTACAGGGTGATGTGTGCTGAGAGTCTTTGCGAGTATGTTGTACTAAATATGTGCAAACAATTAAAGAGGGTATGAAGTTGTGTGATCTTTGGATTTCCAGCTCCACTGAGCTCCGAGCTCAGCTTACTGGGGTTAGTTCCAAGTATGATTTCAAAGTCTTGTAGAAATGTTTAATCTATAATTAACAACTAGTGCTTGCAACCATCTTAGGGAAAGGCTGCAAGTTTAGTGAAAACCTATTTTATTTTTAATATGCTTCAGAGGTACCATAAATGACATATTGCTATCTATTTCAGCTACTATGCTTGAGATGATTAAATACTGATGCTGTGTGCATCTGAAGTTCTAGCTGTAAATAAAGTCTTTGCAAGTGTAGGCATGAAATGCTTTGGATTCAAGCAATTAATACAGATAGTCTAAGGCCTGAGGTATTTTTGAAGTAATCCTAAATGAGGACCCTCTTGCTTTGCCTTTCATATATCATTTATATAACCTCCTGCCAAAGGTTCTTTATAGACTGGATCATAATATATTAATAAACTCGAGTACTTTTTTTCCTAGTTGTTTGGCTGAAGACTTAATTAAATGGTGCTGCTAAGTGTAGTTCAGTGAAGGCAGTCAGCTGGGCGTGCTTCTTGTTAGCTCAGCTCCACAGGAGCACAGAGCTGCTTGCTTGCTTTGCTCTGCAGCGGGTGTGTGCTTGGTTGGGGTCCAGCCTGCCTTGTTGAAGCACAGAAGTACCTAAATGTCAGGTGCCTACTGCAGCTGTGTGCTGTCCTTCTGGAGTAACCACATATAGCCTGTGCAGGGAGCAGAAATTACAGAGAAAAGGGCTGTAAGAGAATGGTGACATCTCCAGCTGGAGCTCCCCGAGGTGCTGGTGGCTGGCTGGCTGGGGAGCGTGGTTCCTCCCCATAGGGCTCTGTGCCTCGTGCACCTGATGCCTGTGTGCAAGTCAGGCATGCACACGTTTTCCCCTTGGGCTTCTCAGCTGGGATAAGAGTAATCGTGGCCAGATGTAGTTGCAGGCACTTCAAACTAATGTGCAGATTTGTCGATTTTTCTACCCTGCAGTGTTCTCTTTTCTTTTTGCAACATTTAAATGTAAAAAAATATTTCAGTGTTGATACATCTCTGAAATGTTCTTTGGTTTATGCAATCCACAAACCAAGTTTTCCAGAAGGACTGAGACGCATGGAGGAGTTTTAAAATTCTCAGTCATCTGGGGTAGAAGAGCTGGATTTTTTTTTTTCTTTTTGGTGTGTGTAGTGCTTATGGCTTGCTACATAGATCCCAAAGGCATCGTGGAATCTCACTCCTGTGTGAGTATCTACTGTTTTGAAAATATGAATTAAATACACTTTTCAAGGGATAAAAGCTGTTCTACATTGTTTCATTATCAGAATTTGCTTGAGTATGGGAACTGCTGAGTCACAGCCTGAACCACTGATTGAGCACCTGGGGGAAAAGATCTGCTCAGCCCTGGGAGCACGAGTGAAGCGGTTCACTGATGTGAGTGAAAGGGGTGGAGCCTGGCTGCACCTCTCCATTGAAGGGCTGATTGCCACTGGGGAAGAATCTCTAGTTGCAGATCCCTCCTTGGTAGAGTTTTCCCTGTGAACCTATAAAATCGTTAGCTGCCTGCACTGATGTGGTTACTTTTCCTGTGGAGGGGCTGTGAAAGAGTTGTTAGATACTACAGCACAGGAAGACTTGGCTAGTACAAGGCATGCTGGTCCTGCCTGATGTGATTGCGTGTCCAATGGACTGAGCAGTTGCTCTTCAGTTTCTCGTAGTGAGATTTGAATAGCTTGAGACTATTGAAAATTCTCCTATGACTTGCTGAGAGCCACAGTTTCTGCACCAACAAAATTAAAGTGAAACCTTGGGGGGGATAAATAGGCAGAGGAAGAAGGAGAGATCTGAGCCTTGGAAGCAGGCTACCTCTGCTGTAATATGTGAAATCGATAGCTTTTCTTGTGCAAAATCATTCTTTTTCATGCTGTCAGCTGTGCTATGTGGGCTGCTGTATTACTGTGTACTGCAGCAGGTTATTAGTGAAGTAATTCTGCTGAAGTATGTTCTAAGAATAAATTATAACGTTATCTCTGTCCTGTAGAGCATTATTGCTCTGCCTACAGCTTGCTAGCAGATGCACAAAGGTAAGGTGATGTTTCTGGTTGTTGTGATGGATTTTGTATCTGAACACTTACTTTTTTTACTCCGAAAAGCATTTCTCAAATTGTTTATGTTACTGCTACAATAAAAATAATAAAGCCGATAAAACTTGGCTGTTTTATGGAAGTGTCAGTATATTTTGCTGTTCTTGCTTATGCTGATCTCTGAATTTTTTGAAAATTCTTTGTGAAATGAAACATGAGCAGTGCAGCAAATCAGCAATCAGCTCCCATGAAGGCTGGATGTCCTTCTGCTTTTGAAGTACCTCCTTCTGATGGAAAGCCACCTAACCAGATGTTTTTCTTTTTTTCCTGGGAGGGAATATGGATGAGCAGAAGAATCATTGATATTATAAAGTGAAGGGAAGGAAACACATGCAAGTGCTGTGCTTGAAGAGGCTGACTGTCAGCACAGTGTGGGGCTGGGGGTCCTGGTGGGCATGGGCTGCAACCTGCCTCTATGGCAATGGGCCTGTGCTGTAGTGTGTTAATTAGCAAGAGCACCGACAACTCAAGGTGTGTGGCTAATTGCTTCTGCTTGGGACCTGGGGACAATGGCTGGAGTTCTGTACTTAGTTTTGGCCCTTGTTTGTGCGGCAGTCTGCAGTGAGGGGTTACACTGTGGGATAACAACTGGTGCTGTTTCCATCCAGTAAGAGCACTTTTTGTGGTGCCTTTTTTGAACTGGTGGTATAATTTCTATTAACCCAATGTTATGCGCATTTATCTTTGGCCATCTTCGGTTTAAATGTAGCTCCAAAATGATTAAACTGCTCTTCTTGCTCTGATCTTTTTAAGAATTATCAGCAGAATAGCGTAGTTTGTCACTGAATCTGAAATAAGCCATCAGTATGTGCTTCCATAATGGCTTTGTGCAAGTTCTGAGACTCCTGAGTTGTGTGACATCCTGTCGAGGTAATTTTTAGAAAAGAAGGTGTAGATGATAGCTTCCTTTTGGGTAAGAGTGAAAGAAAAGTTCATCTGATAATTCGTTGTTTTTACTTGGTATGCTAGGAGTTTTCTTCTGTGGTGTTCCGGACAAAAAGCAGACCTTCCTTCAATATGTCTACTACATGTCCATGTAGCTTTTGCTGAACTCCTTTGATGGCCCCTGTATTGGGAAAGAAGAGTGAGCCTGCTGCAGACCTTTAAATAGCAGATGCTTCAGATATAGGCGTATTGCCTCCTGGTTCCCTCAGCCACCAAATAACTGAAGCAAAACCTGACAAAAACCAGACATGCAGATTTGGTGAGGTTGGTCTGAAAAACAATCCTTTATGTAGTTGCTTATTTGTTGCTTTTCATTTGTGAACTGCATTGCAGCTGTGCCCAGTTCTCTCATAAAGTAGTTCATCAGGTCTATTATTCTACAAATGTGTAGCAGCTGTTGCTCAAATCCAGCCTGATTGCAGGTGCCCTCTGCAGTTTTACTCAATTGGTTTAATCCAAACATTTTGTTGCTAAATCATTCATTTGCTTGTAACCATCCATACAAAGTATACATTAAAATGCTTCTTGTGCAGCACTTTGAAAGGCAGTTACTGAAAAGATCAAAGGATGGGATCGTTCGTAGGGTACGGTTCTCTTATTGTGCATGTTCACGCCTCCCGGCTGTTGGTGAGAGGCGGAGGCTCGCGTCCAAAAGGGGAAATGCTCAGATCAGAGGCGGTGAAGTTACCATTTTTCATCTTGCTGTTATCTGGGAGCAGTCGGGAAGCAGTAGGTGTGGATGCTGGACCTGCTTACAGGCATTCATCTCAACGGGTCCTGGTGCTCTTTCCTGGTTCTCCACGAGCCTCTGAAGGGCAGGTGTTCCTCCGGGAGGGGAGAGGGGGGGCAGGCGGCAGGCACGGCAGCAGAAGGGAGATGCTGGGAAGGAGCATCCTGTCACTAGAAATAACACCAAGATTTCCTTAGATCTTCTGTAGTGTCTGCAGGACTCTCCAGCAAAGTGAGTGGCGTTTGTGTGCACGTGGTGTTCCGGAGGCTGGTGCTGGTGTTAGTCCTGCTGCCTTTACTGGCTGAGGCTGCACTATTTCAATTCTTAATTTGGAGTACAGTTGTCTCTTGAACTGTTAAAGTGAATTGGAAGATCCAAACAGCTTGAAAAAAGTGAAGAATGTATTAAGAAAACACAAAGCAGATTTTTCTCACTGCGAGTTGTCTATAGTCTTCTCAAATGCTACAGATTTTGCAGAGATTACTAGAAAACTTGAAAATAGACTTGTGCCTGGCTGCTTGGTGGGGTGTGTCAATGCTAGCACTGACTGCTGAGCTGTAGGACTGGAGTCCAAGCCCCGAGGGTCTGTAAGTCTAAGGGTGCAGGCATACTTTCTATGATATCCATAGTCTTGTGTCTATTAATGCCTGAAAAATCCAATAGGCACTGGGGGTGACTCTTCTAGAAAGTCAAAGTGCACAAGTGCTCCATGTCTCAGAGTTCAAAGCACGATGTCCTGCGCTGCAGTGAGCAATAGAACCAGAAGTGCACCCTGAGTGCTTCTTAGTACTTCTATCAGTGAGTTCAGGAGCCTGCTCGAGGGTGTCTGACTGCTTTCAGAGGAGATGGAGCAAGCCCTTGCTTTTTTGGATTCACGTCCTTCCTTGGCGTGATCGATTTCTGCCACATGGTGGTGGTAGTGCTTTTTTCTAACCCTAAAAAGTTGTTTCTAGGATCAGCTGCTTTATTTGTTTAATGCAACTTGATAACAGCATGTTGATTTAGTAAAGGTTTCGTGCAGTTCTCATGCTGTTTTGCAACCAGTGTGTTACAGGACTGCATCAGCTTTATACAACAGATCTGTTATGCTGTTGCAAGGCTGCTACTGCCAGTTTCCTCTGCACTTGATATTTTTCACTGCACTTGATCTATGACTGCTTTGTTCTGTTGGAAAAAAAGTGAGCTTTTCCTTTTCAAGTAACCTGCAGGCAATTTATTTTGAGTCATTAAACATGAGTTTATATAAGCTTTTTTTCTTTGTAGAAGTGTGATTTGGGTGTTGTATTATGGGAATGTATTAGTTCAAGTTTGTGTTAACACAAACTGAAAACTGCAGATACCCTGCTTGTCAGCCTGGGAGCCATCTTGTTCAGGGACAGTGATTTGTGTGCTGTTGCTCAGCAGCAGAGGCAGCAGCACGTGCATGTATGAGCTCCTGAAGTCATCTGATATGGTCCAGGTCTCCTTGACCAAGTATTTTATTGGATCTGTAAAGATACAGAAGTCTGGGAAGCAGCTTGGTGAGATGGTGGAGAAAGGTAATTGAAATTGTGCATATCCAGCAGTCCTTAGCTGGCTGTCTGCAGGCTGGGATTTGGAGCAGGAACTAAGGTAGGATTTCAAATAAGTTTGATTCTAGTCACTGAAGAAAGTATAAAAGTGCCATGGCCCTCTTTCATTCATCCCTTGTTAGTCTTGCTCTGAACTTTCCTTGTGTGCTGTAGCTTAGTGGTAAGGACAGGTGATGCTTATCTTTCCAGTGGACACTGTGAAACTAGAACTGGTCCTCTGGTTTTGCCCTAATTGCAGGCAGAGGATTTCCTCAGACAAAAGGATGAATCCATGGAAGCAGTAGGCTCAGAGCAAGCCTTTGCTTCTCTCCTGTCCCCTCCCTCATTACTGAGCCTCCTGGCAAAGGGTGGGCAGGCCTGGACCACGAGGAGGGAGACCTGGCGTGTCCGTGTCAGTGGCTGGCAGTGCTGGCAGGAGCAGAGGCACAACACAAGGTTTCTGTTCTGCTGTGACCAGCTTACTCCATCTCCTTCTGTGTGATTTTTTGGATCATCTTATTTCTACAATTCTTCCTAATCTGTGGGTGATATATATGCAGAAAACGTTTAGAAGATAGACCTTTAAGCGAGCATTTTTCTCAGAGGACTAATTCAGGGGAGAAAAAAAGGAAATTTTTCAAGTAGAAGGGAAACCACTTGAAAATCACTGTGATTTGATTAGAAGCAACACTTGAAGAAAAATCCTGGATGGAAGACAGAGGAGCAAATTGGCCATGTGAAACAAGGACGGGAGGAACTGAGGAGGTGAGAGGCTTGGTAAGCGTTCTCTCAGTTAACATTCAAGTATTGCTGCTCCTGGTGGGATAGGGCCACTGTTGAAGTTTTTGTTGTCTTGTCTCTGTTGCACCCTAAGGAAGCCATACACTTACATTTTAATTACATATGCTATGCACGTCAGAACATCACTTATGTGCTGGTTCCTGTAAAGATGAAATGCATTGAGCAGTTGACAGTGCTGCTTGATGTGGGTACTTCAGTCTCTTCTTTTTCATTAAGTTCAGTATAATTTGACAAAGAAGGCACACTTGTAACTGAGGTCAGGGATGTTGTTATCCTCACTTGCAGCTCTGGCAGTACAGTGCACTGACAGAACATGAAGAACATTCAGTCAACACAGCTCTTGCATACCTGCAATAGACTCATGATAATACTGCAATATGATCTGTAGTGAGTAGGATTTGAGTTGTACAGAGTTAAAGATTTTTTTCAAATTTCTGTACCTAACTTGTAAGCTATGGACAAAAATGTCCGTCTCAAATATTTTTCTAGGTCACAGTGCACTATTATCAACTGGTATCCTTTATAGCAGATTACAACTATTCAATTTCTAGCCAACAGTTTTTAAAAAAACCAAATATTCTCTGACTCAGGGACAAGGTACTATTCTAAAATTGTTAGAGCTTGTTGTTAAAAATGACCTTCATGCAGTAGTAGGTTATTTTGTTTAAATAGAAGGCTAAAAATAAGTTTTTCATTTCAGCAGAGCAGATTTTGATAGACCAAAAGAATTGTTGGGCTGTTAACTGAGTGGAGAAATTTGAACCTGAAGAAATTCCAGAACTTCTCTAGATTTGGTGGCAGCTGTTGGAGCAGTTGAGAAGAAAGACTTGATCCTCTCTGTGGTGCTTGGTTAGAAAGAATCTTGTGAATGACTATTGAACCTAGAAAGGCTGGAAAGAGAAGGCCAGATTATGATGGAACCAATGTGATAAAGCTGGGAACTTCTAGTAGTTTTGTTTCATGTTGGACTCTGTCTGATGGTGTGTTCTAATGGACAGAAACCTTTGTGTCCAGTTCTGAAGTCTGGCTCCTCTCACCTTAGGCATGCCTCAAATTCATCTTCCCTTCAAAATCCAACTGTTCCCATCTTTGTGCGGCCAGTCTGAGGTATTCATGCCCTAGCTTCTTTTCAGCTGCTTCTGATGAATATTTATGCGCAGTAGAGCAGTCTAACAGGAATGCCCTTCATCCTGTGTGGAATAGATGGTGCCATGAAATTGTGGTAGATGGAGATTAAGTTCTTGGTCCACCTTGGAGTTGTCATCTCTCTATCCCAAGAGTGCCTCAGCTCCAGTTTCAACACTGCTTTTGGAAAGTGGGTTTTCTTCCCTCTGGACTTGCATTTTAAAAGCTATCAATAATCTTTTTTTCTACCTGAAGTGGGTGGAAACAGTAAGAAAATAGAGCAAGTTTTTTTAATATGAGCTCTGCTAAGGAAATGCAGTCTAAGTCTTGAGCAATCTCAGTAACCGGAAACAACCAATCCCATCCATAATTAGTTCATTATTCTTTTCAGCCTGTTTTTCCCCTGATAACACATTTTCAACAACTCTAATTTTAGACTAGATACACAGGCACATTCAGCAATGCCAAAAGCGTTGTAGTAATGTGCTGAAGATTGACTTGATTTCATGTTGAATGATGCTGATGAGAACGTGCCAGGCTACCCACGTATCTGCAGCCAAAGAGCAAACTGAAGGAGTCATGCTTTGCATTGCCAGTTACATTTTCAGCTCTCTGTGTGAGAACAACTATCTGCTTACCCACTGTTTGTTAAGCATGCACGTGGATTAGTCACTGCACTGAGCTCTGTCTTTCACCCAAAACGGTTTCTGTTTGTCCATGAATTTTTCAGTAATGCTAATATCCTGCAAATAATAATGTTAACATTGTGCACACAAGTTAGCAGATGTTCCTTAAGTCTGTCATCTGAATTCAGGCTGATTAGAAGCCACTCAGGGAGTGAATTGAGGTTTGAACTCAAGGTGAAGGTGTGCAGTCCTTACATTCATTTCTACACTTCCAAAGCGATGGTGAAGTTTTTGCTTCACAGCTACTCTTGATTTCAGTGCAGTACTATGAATGTTTCTGTAAGTGTCAAGTTTGGGCAGTTCAGCTTCTGAAGCCTTTAGATTAGGACTCTGCTCTTGTAGATGAAGTTTCAATAAAATAGGAAACTTATTTTCTACAGAGACTTCAACCACTGAAAAGTGACAGTTCCTGGATGTTTATACCTACAACCCTGTAAACACAGGAGAAATGACTGTGGCTTACCTTTAGAACTTGTTTGGTGATTTAAAAAAAAAAAAAGCTCCTCTTCTGTTTGGACTATAACTCATGGAAAATGAAATTTTTCTTGACAGATGAGCATTTTAAAGGTAGTTGAGTGTGTTTTAAAATATAGATAATGGTCTCTTTTTCTTAACAGCTGTTGAGATACACAGATGTGCTCTGAGATGATCATGGCCTCTTTAGCTCCAGCTTTACTAGACTTTTCAAGCATAATTACTGTCTTGGTATTTTCAAAGAGAAGTGTGTAGGAACTGAGTGTGGGAAGACCAACATGCACCTCAGGCTGGAGAGCTTTGGTCAGGCAACAGCCAAGCTGTGCTTGGTCCTTCTTCAAGAATGAAAGAGCTGATGTGTATTCACCTGTACATGCTTGTGAAGCTCCATGGAAATATAGCCTTTCAGGCTTCATGAAATGCCATCCTTCAATGGTAGCACAGATGAGTGCAGAGCAGATAGCTCAGACCTGGATTTGGAACACCTCAGGAGCGAAGATCTTGGTTAATTCTAGCCTTCACCGCTGCATATTTGAAAAGGGCATAGTGACAAAATCAGATCCAGATCCAAGTACAAAACTGGAATTCTACAACTTTTCATAGATGTCTCATTTGGAATCTGGAATTTGGCTCGGATCCATTTCAGTTAAGACATCTCCAAACTAAAGGTTTTACAAGAAGTTTCTAATGGCATATTTTCTTAATGAAGATAAATGTCTTCAATACAACTTCCTTAAGCAGGGCTTCCTTGGGAGCTCTTGTAGGCAGTGGAGCAGGTGGACAATGGCACAGTGTGATCCCTGGCTCTCAGACCTTCCCTGTGCCACCTGTGCTCTGCTTCCCTGCTGCTGTGTGCACCGGGTGGGTTAAAACCTGTGGATCCCTTCCAGGCTGTCAGTCTGTCACCTACAGCAAAGTTCAGTTTCTCTGTATGTGATGTGCTCTCATTAAAGCCAGGAAAGAATTTTGAAAGTACTTCTTAAGTTTGTGTTTAAAGTGCATATAGAAAAACTTTGAGGAGTGGTGGATCCTTGATTGGGTTCAGGTTGTATCCAGAGCATGGACTTAAATGGATGTTAGTTGGGGGTTTTGATCAGCCACAGCTTCAGCCATATAACACTTAATACTCTGCTCTTATAAAATGGTAAAAACTGTAGCTAAATTTGTTGCTTGATCTCTCTTGTCTTAAGGGATATAATTTGTAGGTTATGCAAGATTTCATTGAATTAAAAAAAAAAAAAAGCAAACCCAACTGTTCCTTCTTGTTCTGCTTGTGCTATAGACTTGTCCAACCAATCCTGGGCTGAACTCCAGCCCCCAGCTCAGCTGCGAAGGGCTGAAGCACACAGACTTCATTATCACAGAATCATAGAACTGTAGGAACTGGAAGGGACCTCTGGAGAGCATCCAGCCCAACCCCCTACCTCCGGTTATGGTAGAAGTGCTGCTATGTCTGAGTAGAGGTGTGTGGGGAGCATGCTGTCCCCACCTGCAGGCACACACAGCAGGGCCATCAGCTGCCAGTACCAGCAGTGTCGTCATTGTGCCATCCCAACAGGTTGTTGCTGTGCTTAGGTTTGGTACCTTGTCTCATCTCATTTGCACACTGTTGTTGTGTTTTGTAGCAGTAGGGATAATTCTGTGATTTGCTATCTAGCAAGCAGTTGTGATGTTGAGTAAATGCACGTGGAACACCTCAGCAGTGCCCATAAAGCAGGGCGAGTGATGCAAGAAAGGTGTGCGTCCAAAGCTTATATGGGCAGATGAAATATTTTCTCAAAGGTGATATTCATCCTGAACAATTACACTATAGTGAATCATGCAGCGCAAATTATATTTTTAAGAGTAGTCTGCAGAACTGCCCACTGCGTAATAATGCTCAGAGCTCTGGGACTTTGTCCTACAAGTTACTGAACAATTCTAATGCGAGAAATACGAAAAGTCAACTTATAACCAGCTATCTATACTTACTGTCAATAATGAGTAATAGTGCTTAACTAGTATTTTGTTGCCTACTGTAGAACCAAGAGATTATTTAAAGAATTAGCCATACCATAAACATACAAATTAAGAGGAAAACAAACAATTTGTGAGTTTTTATTCACTCGAGAGATCTTTCTTTTCCTTAACTGAAATTCTCTCAAGATTCAGGGGTTCCCCTCTGAATTGTGGCCGTGGTAATTACATCCCATGTGTCACACAGATGCACTACCCACTGATATTGAAGTTCTCAGAAATTATAATGGACAAAGACAGATGTTGCCAGGTTTAAAAATAAAACTAAACAACAGGAACAGCGTAGCAGCTCATCAGAATTCATCAGCATCCAGGGTTTAATTCCACGGTGCTGTACTGTTATCTGTCAACCATTCATGCAATTAACAGAAAATATCTCCCAACGTTTCCATGGTGCTAAAGCACTCCAGGAGAACAGCCAGCCCACACAGGGCCTGGGAGCAATAAAATATTAATTCAGAACAAGCACATGTTCGATAATCTCAACATTTAATACAGGCGATAGTAATTCAGTCCTAGCAAATTATTCAGTTAAACAAAGCTGTGCCAGATAGTATACTACTTGGCAGTGGGTTTATTTGCAAAAAATAAAGCCTATTTATTGTGGAATTAGGACCACAGATATGGAAGCAGTGCCATGTGAGCAAAGCAGATACCGTGGCTGCTGGCCTTGGACTGACTGGCTGTAGGGAAGGCGCTGCTCTCGAGGTGTGCATCCCCAAAAGGAAGGGAGTTGGATGTGCTGCGCCAAGGAGAGAATGATTCACCTGCTGCATGCTTTGGAGGTGACAAAGGGGGCTGGTTTCATGTCTACTGCAAGAAGTTGCAAATGGAAATACAGTTTTGAGTTTTGGATTATCCTGTGTGTAGCTGGGGGTTGGACTTGATGATCCTTGCGGGTCCCTTCCAACTTGGGATGTTTTGGGAGATCTGGAGTGTAATTGGTGCTAATATGTGCCTCCTCTGTCAACTCTGCTGCTCCTGCTGTCCATGCGCTCCCCTGCAGCCAGCTGTGTACACCTTGCTGCTGAAGCACTTCCTGGCAGTGCATGAGCTGTCTGATACAGCCAGGGTGAGGAGTAGCTGGAATGCTACATAGGCAAGGAGGCTGGATGGTCCCTTCTAAACTCAACCAGACTGTGACTCTGTGCTGCGAGCTTCACTAACAGAATTTGGGTGTGCTAGAGTTGCCACCTTCTCTTGAAAATAAATCATGCTTGAGATGTCGGCTTTTCAAAACGCTTTCCTTAAGGAATTTCAAGGGTGGTGCAGCATCTCTACATCATGCATCTCATATCTTGATATAAGGAAAAGGGGTGGTTTATTTATGTATATTTTTAATAACAATGATATTGAGGTGCAGGCATAGGCTGCCTCCATCCCTGCAGACACTCAAAGTTAGGCTGGATGGGGCTCTGAGCACATGATGGGGCTGTGGGTATCCGTGTTCACTGAGGGGAGGTGAGACTAGATGGCCCTTAAAGGTCCCTTCCAGCTCAAATGATTCTATGATTGTGAGCTCCTGAAGCCCAAATCCAATCTGTGGTGCCTGGGGCTCTGTGCTGCTGTGTGTTCACAGCATAGTGCTGTGTGCTCAGTGTGTGGTGCTCTGGGTAGAGGCAGGAGCTCTACTGGGGTTTTGGAGAGCTGCAGATGATGAAAGGGCCATCAGAAGCCCTTGGTTTCCTTTCATCTATTCTTCATAAGGTGGTGTTTTTGTTCAGGTTGTTGCTAAAAAGGGAGAGCTGGAAAGCTGTTAGGGGAAAGACCCACAGTGAGTTCAGGATGCAACTGTCCGATTAGCTGGGTAACTTGGCTTGTTATCAATTGCCTTATAATAAAAAGGATAAGCTCACAGTTTGTCTGGTAATACTATTTGTCAAGAGTTGGTGATGCATTTGCAACGTGAGTAATGTCCTTTGAGAATGGATATTTATAATGACAATTTGTGGAGAGTTTGCAACTTTTCTCATGTTTTTATAGCCTGTAAATGCCTAGCAAATGGGGTTCTGCTGCTTAATAAGCCAGACCATGTCAGAAACCAGGCATTGCTGGCTGGGAAAAGGCTTTAAGGGGCTGAAAAGTGTTTTAAACTTCTTAGGTGTTTGATCTAAAAAAAAAAAAAAAAAAAAAACCCAAATCCCTGAAAAAATAAATGAGGATAGCTTCAGCAAGAAAGGATGTGAAAACTGCTTAAAAGGGAAAGGTTGAGAGGAAAATATTGTGAATTTCCGCTTTTTGCTTTTTTCCCCTAAAATTTGCCACTTCAGTGGCTAATTAACATTTCAGAGAAAGGAAGGTTTCGCTAAAGATCCAGTATTTCTGCTTAAGGCTTGGCTTAAAAGTATGTCCTTGGGATCTTCAAGAAATCTGTAGAAAAATAGGCTAATATTGGCATTCCTAATATTTTAAAGACAAAACAAAGAGCAAATACAGCAAAGCCATTGCAGGCAGTCTTACAAGGCCATTCACAAGCAAATTCACACAAGTTGTTTTTTTTTTTTTAAATACTTGGCAGCTCATCTTTAATGTGAGTTGCATTGCTCTTCCCATGTTTTTCTGAATAATGCATCCTGGGTATTCGGTCCCTTAAGATACTTTTAGACTTATTTCCACTTTGATGTTGAGCCAAGTTAGTATACACATTGGTTGTAGCTAAAATTAGTTCCTTTTCTTTTTTGCTCAGTACATCAACTCTTAACAATTTTAGTTCAACCCTCTGAGCCTCATTTTTCCTGGGTCCCTCTGACAAAGCCCAGCATAGGGCAATCCGGAGGTGGGAGAGCACAGGTCTAGAAGAGAAAGAGGAGGGAAGTAAATGGGGGGGTCAGAATTGGAGCAGTCTGGGGCTTGGGAACATTTTATGACAAGCTCCTATATCAGAGATTTGTCCTGCAAACTGAATTGTCAAAAAAGCTTTGTGCTTCTTGGAGCCAGTATAACAGGCTGATTGAACAGAGTAGTTGGACAAACAGATCTAGAACCAGAACTACAGTGCTTCTGAGGTCTGCGTTATGTTATCTTGCATCTGTGGTTTTCACTTTGTCCAAAACAGATCAGCAATCCTGCTGCTTCTCCAGTGCACTCCACAGCATCACTCAGCACGTACTGAGGTCTGTTGCCTGACTGTAGCTGCTCAGTGCTGTGGATTGTGGCACTGCTGGTTTCTGCTAGCTGTGGTTAACTACTGCAACCCATATTGGTGTGTGGGAGAATGCATAAAATCAGGTAAATGTTTCAGTACAGAAACAGAGCCAGTCTTTTGTTCTGCAGATTACCTTTGTGCTGAATTTAGTTATAAGAAATCTTATTAGACAATTTATCCATCTTTGTCCCACTAGTGTGTCACACAAAGGAATAATTATTAATGTTAATGCATTGAGGCATTTTCTCTTTTTTAGTAAGAACACTTTTCTCTTTTTTAGTAAGAACACTTCTTGTTAGGGTGAGAAATACAATCCGACGAAGAATTGTTTCTCCATCATGTCTTACTGCTACAACAAAACCCCAAATGCAAAAGCTTCCAAAAGATGAATGCAGTATTCATTGACATTCTCTGATGTGAGACTGACAGCGCTGCAGAGAAACTGCAACCTTAAGCTTATTTATGTGAAACTTCTCCGAAGTCATTTATCACCAGTTATTTGCAGAATGTTTTTTTCTAATACGGTATTTCATCCTTAATGCTTTGTCAAACCTTCTGCTGTATGTTAATATGTCAGCTGTTTGTACACTTCTGATGTGGCACTAAATTGTGTTTGTGACAGCACAGTCATCAATAAGTGCTCTGGGTTTCCATCTTCTGGAGTTACTTTCCTCTTCAGTGCTTTAGTTTGTGCTCTTGCTTCATTCTCCCTGGGGAAAATGGTTGTAAGAGCCCAAATTCACAGCTGTGGGCACTGCTCTGTCCCTATAACTGTTGTAGCATTACTCGGCCTTCTTTATGCCAAAACAATATGTTTTTCCAACCTGCTGAAGAAAAAACATCCGTTCTTCTGGGAGGTGGCTGTGATTGGAATATTGAGGATCTTATGCTAGATTGTTAGATGTTTCAGCTTTCTTCTAAGCACTTTCAGCCACTTTAGGCTGTATGGTTTCCTACCTACCTCCAAATCATGAGGTCTGTTGGTTTTGGACCTCCATTTCTTGCTTCCAGCTTTCTTTACGAAGACTTTTTGCCATAATTTTGCCATCATTTTGCCATCTTTCTCTGAAGGGCAAACACTTTTATTTTGGCTCCTGCTGAAGTTCAGTGCTGCTTAGCCCTCAATGCCCAGGGACAGGCCAGTCTGTGACAAGGCAGCTTCCTCCTCCTCCAGGCAGAGCTGAGAGGCTGTACAGATGAGGATTATGGCAAACACGGTTGCTGTGTGGAAGTCACTGATCCGTAAAGGACTTTAAATACAATGCTGTGTACAGTGGCTTAGCCATGAGAACTCAGCTGTGGTCTTTGTGTTTTTGTTTTGATTTTTTCCTAACTAATCCAGTCCTAGGGCCAAGGCAAAGCCAGGAATCCTTTGGCTCTTTGTAGATTATGGCTGCGCTTCTGAAAGCAGCTCTGAGCTTGAGGATTGCTCCTCATATGCTGCCTTCATTTAGTTGAAATACTCTGGATTTCAACTGTTCTGCCCCTTTTATGCTATATTTCTCCTTTGCTTTTGTTCCATCCGTCTCATCAGTTTTCTGCCTCATCGAGGAGGAACTATGGGTTGCAGGCAAATGCTTCCTGTTGTTTGCGTGCTGAAAGTTCTATTGGGGCTTTTTGCCTCGAGTTTCTACAAAGATTTCAGTGTGGAGGCTGTGAAAACTGACTCATGTTACCTTGCTGAAGTTACCACACTTTTGGTTGAGCTCTGCAGGCCATGAAACCAAAAGAATGTCACTTGTCTTACAGCACAAGTTGCAGAGAGCAGCAGCCAGCTTTGTGTATCGCTGGAAAGTGGGGCTTTTCTCCTCTTATTTACTACAGGTATCTGGGACTTAGTGTTTTTTTAGCTGGGAGTATCAGTACTACTGTTGGTGGTAATCCAGTTTTTTAGGTCCAATTCTCTCTAATGCTCATTCTAACACCAAAGTAATTAATGCTACTCGTTGATGATGTGGTGCTTAGAGCCACTGTTAGTGAGCATGGTGGGGATGGTTGGATCATAGGACATCGTGATCTTAGAGTTCTTTTCTGACCTTAATGATCATATGATTGTTTCCAGCAATGGATGCTGTGCAGGATTTTTGCAGTGCATGGGGGAGATGGCGGGGCAGCCATGTTCCTGTCCTTCCTCAGACCTTTTGCATCATACATCTCTGTGCTTGGTTCTGTCTTTACTGCTTCCGTTGTGCTGCAGCTCATCCATAAACATACCATGCTGCCTCTTAATTATGTGTATTAATTCTGTATTCATAGGTTGTTTGAGGCTTACTTGAATGCTTAAGATCACTTCATAACACTTAAAAGAATGTGAATAATGAAGATTTATTATTTGAAGGCCATGTGTTTCTCTTTCCTGCTGGACTTGGATATTTTTGCTTGCACATGTAGGCCATTGTTCCTCTGATTTTTATGTCCTTTTCAATACTGTATTGCTATCTGAAACATTGTATTTCAGCACTGTATATTATGGCATAAACACAACAAAGATTGTATTTTATGGGTTAAGTGAATATGAGCCTGGCAGTCTGGAAACTTGCTGGTTTATGTGCGCCCAGCCTGCCTCCTTGATTTAATTGAGGTAAACCGATTATTGGGCTCCTTTTAATTGCATTCTCACTGTAAAGACTATGATACCTCCTCCATTGCTTTTCTTGTCCCCTTCCAGCTGGGTCTGAGCCTGCTGTGACCTCTGTTCACCACGTGCTCGTTTGAGGTGCTTTTGCCTCCAACCTCCCTACAGCCCAGCCAGAGATCCACATCTGTCTCTGATCTCACAAAGAATGAACTCTTAATCAGGACGTCTGCAAACCAAACCTTCTCTAGGGACTTTCAGAGAGGATGCTCCAAGCTCCAGCACAGCTGACCTCACGATACATCAGTTCTGAGCATGGCTCTTGCACCTCCTGAATGAGAGAGGACAACTGTGCAGCTCCTGTTTCCAGTGGGAATTATCCCTACTGAACTAACTGCTTTAAATGCTTGTTCAAAAAGCCCAGAAACTGTGAGAAGAGAAAACAAAGCGATGGCTGAGTTCTCACAGTTTTACTGGCAGAATGTCAACATCATATTTTATCAGTGCACATGCTGGTAAGGTACTGAGATAAGCAGGAAGTCTGAGATTTCCCTGCCTAACAGCTCTCTGATGCTCTTGATTTTGTAAATCTCTTTATTCTGTAGTATGTGATGGGAAAAGGCCACCTCAGTGATGAGAAAAGCCACTGTAGGGAATGACAATAATATGTGCTTATGTCCAGCTTTGGTTCTAAGCTCTTTTGTGCTTGGATTTGTAAAAGCTGCTTTTATTATTGTTGTTTTATCTCTTCAGCTGGTCTGGAGACAGTGTATTAGTCAGATGTGTGGGTAGCGAATTACCCATGATGTCAAACTATATGTTGTTAATTAAAAATACGTGCCTTTGACATATTAAGCATCCATTAGGAGCTCTGTCGTTTGTCTGGAATGGCACTGTGCATTGTGCTGGAGGAATTGGGTGAGCTGTAGAGACCTGAGGGCTGGCTTCTGGGGAGTCCAACTGGGCAGATTAAATGTAAAGGACAGGTCTGTTGCTTTGGATTATACATTTGGTATTGCTTTTGCTTATCTGGCAAGGAATAAATCTCGAGGGCTTAGCTGGATGTCTGGGTGAGAACTAGCAGGTGAAGTACAGCCTTCTTTTACTGGTGGAATTGTTTTTCTGATTTGATTGGAATAGTGCAGCATGGTGCCTGTTGCTGATCGTATCCTTATAGCTGGGGGTTTTCAGGGAGATGAGAAATTGGATTTTTTGAAACTTGATGTGATGCGCTGCTAATTCAAGCAATATTTATTTTCCCACAGGCAGTGTTTCCAGAGGTGTGTGCAAACAGATTTGCAGCACTATGGTATTGCCTTAAAACTGAGAGCTGGCTTTCTTTCTCTTAAGAAGCAGGCATATTAAGCATAAGGTATTAAGTGTACCTTTGTTCATGCAAAATGTGCCCAGCTGTTACTCCTCAGCACCAGATAGGCTGGCTAGCAACAGCTCTGGCCTCAACTCAAGGCTGTGGTGTGTCCCCAGTGCCAGACATGGGTGCTGGGGCAGTGCCCCAGCCAGGGCAGATGCACCCAGTGGAGGCTTCTCTCTGCTGCTTCTCCAGGTCCGCAGCTGTGAGTTGGAGCCCTGGCAGTGGGTTGGGGTCCTGCTTCCTGCAGGCACAGCCCTGGCTGTGCTCCTGGAGGCAGCAATGAGGTGTCAGGGTGGGCATGGCTGATAGAGGCTTGAGTTTGTTTTGTCAGAGAAGAATCATGAAATAAAAGGCACTTTTTAATTAAAAAAAATCAGAGTAATTGAATTGTAATTACCCAAGGATTGTTGTGTTGTCTTTGCTGTCAACCTGAGCACAAATTTTAATGGGCTTCACTGTTCCAAGCAGTTATTCCAAGGAAAATGGTGAAATCCCAGAAGTGTGTGTTACTGAAAGACTGCAGCTTGGTAACACGTGGGCTTTTTCTGGGAGTACTATGAGAAATTCAAACTTCTTTAATTTTGTAGCAATAGAAAATAGACAGTTGCTTATTAACATGGCTAAATTTGAGTCACCTGTAACATCTGCTGTAGGACTGGTTTCATTTTAAGGGTGACTGCTGAATCTATAGTCATTTCCCAGCCTGTGAGGCAGTGCGTGCTGATTGCCATCGGTGTGCAGCAAGGGCTGAGGTCTGCCTTGGTGACAGCCATCAAACAGTGTGAGAGAAGAGCCTTCCCAAACAGGCGTGTGCTCTGCATTTGCCATTTGTGTTGGGAGACTGTACCTGCTGTTTCACCAAGGAGAGGGAGGCCTTACATTACTTTGAGCTTCTCCCAATGATTCCGAACAAAACTTACTTAATTGACTTTGAATTTAAATTGATTAATTAATAAAATATGGTCTTTATGTGCGTAGCCCTCTTTTCAATTAAATCAGTTACGATTTTCCACTAAAAACATGCAATATTGTATGGCTATCAGTGTTGTTTTTTATAGTTAATGCTTGCTGTGCTTGAAGTGGGGCTTCATTTGCAAAGCTGTTGCTTGAATGGATATGTATGTGGGACCTCAAAATAGGCTGCGCCTTGCTGCGTATGTGTAAGAATGAGGCAAACAGTTGCCTAAGTGTAAGGAAGGATGGTGCTACCAGAGCTGTAGCAGGGCCACAGAGTGATCCCTTGTGACAGGACTTGAAGAAATGGTTTCAAACTAAAAGAGGGGAGATTTAGATCAGGTATAAGGAAGAAGTTCTTTACATTAAGGGAGGTGAGGCACTTGCACGGGAATCCCAGAAAGGCAGTGGTGCCCCATCCCTGCAGACACCCAAGGTCACGGAATGGAATCTGAGCACCTATGGAGCTGTGAGTGGTCCCTGGAGTGGGACCAGATGGCTTTTAAAGGGTCCTTCCATCTCAAATGGTTCTGTGATCCTGTGACTTCGAAGTGAGCTGCTGTGCTGCAGATGCCCAGGCTGTGAATCCTGGAGGAAACTGCTGAGCTGCATCCCAGCCCTGAGAGTGTTTTGTGATCTGTGGGCTGAGGCTGGGTGATAACTGCAGAGACCTCTGCAGAAGGGCCAGGTTTGGAAGTCTGTCTGTGCCAACACGTCACTCCTACAGAGAACTGATACTGCTACTGGAGTGATGTGACGTTTTTATTAGCATTTAAGAGAGGAAGTGGGAGCAATATTACACTTACTGATGCCTGGCATGAATAAGAGCCTGAGAGGAAAGAAGAGGGAAATTACACTTGGCTGGTGGCGATGGGCAACACTGAGGGCTAACAGTGCTGATAAGGAGAGTGGCTCTGAAGTGCAATTCCGGACTAAGAAATTGCTTTGTGATAGCACAGAGTGTGAGGCTTGGGTGGTGTTTTCCTGACTGCTGTGTCTGAAGATACAGTCTGAGCCCCCAGAGCAGCTCCAGCCATTAATAAACTCTGTGGCAACTCTGAATTTCAGGAGTGAGCACTGAGTGGTGACCTGTGGGAGTACAGCAGGCCTCATTTCAGCCTTGGCTGTGCACAGACTGTAGAATTTGTGGAAATAAAAGTCAGAACTTATTTCTGTCCCTAATGTCAGCAGCTAGCACTGTGAATGCACATGGGGAGCTGACCTGCTGAGTCAGGTGGAGCCTTTCTGCAAAACCACTTTTGAGAGGGAAAAATGCTTTTTGATGAGATGTGAGAGTTCCATGAAGATCCAAACCTCAGTGTGAGATTCAACTGGAAGAAAATATGCAGTAAAATGATGTATCTATATATAGATAAATGAAATATAACGGGACGCTCAGCATGATTAGAGGCAATGTAGCAAGAGCTGGAGTGGTCTTAGATGGGTTTCTGCACACAGAGGGGAGACCTGCTGCCTTACAGAGCACTGCATTAATCAGCAGAAGCCCCTTTTGTATGTTATGTGAGAAATGCATGCTACTAAAAGTGTGTGTGGGTTTCATCCATTTTCCTATGGATGAATTTAGAGTGTAATGAATCAGAATCGCAGAATGGCCAGGGTTGGAAGGGACCTCAAGGATCATGAATCTCCAACCCCCTGCCACATGCAGGGCCACCAACCTCCTCATTTAATGCTAGACCAGGCTGCCCAGGGCCCCATCCAATCTGGCCTTGAACACCTCCAGGGATGGACGGGGCATCCACAGCCTCTCTGGGCAGCTGTTCCAGCACCTCACCACTCTCTCTGTAAAGAATTTCCCCCTGACATCCAACCTAAATCTCCCCTCCCTCAACTTAAAACCGTTTCCCCTCGTCCTGCAGTTATCTACCCTTTCAAAGAGTTGATTCCCCTCCCCTCTGTAGGCTCCCTGAGTAATGAGTGAGAAGCTGATAAAGAAAGGCAAAGTTCTTGAAGCTGCATCTGTAAGGCACTCCAGACACTTGCCAAAACAATTGGCTTGGGGAGATTGCGGGGACATCTGGCTGGAAATTGGCTATTTGTGGGTTTGATATCAAAGAAATTTTAGAACAGATTCAGGTTAAAGATGGCAAAGAGAGACAGGAGGAAGGGTGTCCAGATCAAATACTGCTTATGGCACTGTGGGAATGCTCTGTTCCCTGGAAGTAGCACAGCCCAGGGACTGACTGGTCTGTGCCCTCCTTGGTATGCAGGGGGCCCTGGGCTGATCTGCAACACTGTGAGCTGCTTCACATTTTGCTTTGTACTGCAGGGCCATGTTCAATACATGTTAATCCTTCTTGGCCTGAGTGGGCTCCACAAAATGCTGCGATGAGGAGAAAATGGGGGACCCTGAGGTGCTGGGGTGCAGCAGACGAGCACGCAGTGCTAGGAGCTGAGTCTGTGCTGGAAGCAGGGTTGCTTAGCAATGCAGCGAGGCTGGTGTGAAGAAACAGAATAAATGAGGTTTGAATAGCAGTCACCTTAAGAATTTCCCCTCTGTGTGCTTTTGCTCCAGGTGAAGGCAGTGTGCTGCTCTTCCAGGTTGCGGTGGTTTTGCTGTGCTGGTGCTTGCAGCTGGGTTTCCTTGGTTTCTCACTGAGTGCAAAGAACAGCAGCACCATGAAGCCACTGCTTGGGTGCTTGCACTCAATGGCATTTCCATGGGGCTCTGTAGCACCTGAAACTGGTTTGATGTGAGAATACCAACAATACTTCTGGCTGTACATCCAGCCTGCCATCACGGACTGCATGAGCTGTGTTTAGTAAATTGGGGCTTTGTAAACCATTCCATTTATATTTTTCAGACGTAAGTGTGGAGCTGCAAGCTTTGTTTTCTTGCATTGTAGCAGAGATCATAATGGTCCCCCGGTGTCTTCTGAACAGAAGAAATATCTAATTAAGGAAAAAATACTTTAGGCACATACAAGATTCACAGCAGAACTGCTTGATGCCTTTGAGGCTTTTCATAGAATCACAGCACGGTGGGGTTGGAAGGGACCCTTCCAACTCAAATGGTTCAAAAAAAAAAGAAGAAAAAAAACCACCCAAAAAACAAACCTGCTAAGTTTAAAGTTGAAGTTTAAACTCTGGGAGCTGGTTTTTATAGCTAGTGAAGTTTAACGTAGATAAATGTAGGAGCATATAACCATGGATTGAGGCAGGGGAGCAGTGCATCTCTTTGTATCAGTGAGCTGCTGAGCTCCAGCCAAGCTCACTGCAGTCCCTGGGGTCTGTGTCCACAGAGCAGCCCCTGGGACTGCAGTGTTTTCAGCTAAAGAATGTTCAGAAGAATTTAAGCCATGGCAAGTGCTTGCCTTTAACCTACGACTTACTGTAAAGGTATCTACAGGGACATGGAGATTCCTCACCAGAGAGCCTGTTGGCACCTGCTGGTCCTGAAAGCTGCTACAGATGAGAGAGCTGTGATTTGTTCAGGGTGGCTCTTACTGTCTGGAGGTGTATCGGTCTGTGTCGCCCAGACCTGTAGGACCAGTTGTGCATAGGATGAAGAGCTCTTCTTAGGATGCTCAGCTGCATGCAAAAAGGACTGTTTTTCAGATTGAATATTAGGAGAAATCTCTTCTCCAAAGAGAGGTCAGCACCTGCACTGCCTACCCAGGAGGTGGGGGGGTGAGGGGGGTCAGCAGCCCTGGGGATGTTCCAGAGCTGTGGGGATGTGGCACTGAGGGACGTGGGTAGGGGTGGGCTGGGGTTGGGCTGCGGGGGATCCTGGAGGTCTTCCAACCTTAATGATTCAATGGTTCTGATTTTTTCTTCTTCTTGTTTTTTTTTTTTTTAATGAAAGAATCTAGGGCTTTCAACTGCAGCTTGAGATTGAGCCTTTGTGCCCTGTGTGGCTCATTGGTAGAAGGCAGGAGGTGAGCCCACAGTCCCTGGCTCAGCTGGGGGCTGCCAGCTCAGGTTGGGTGAGAGTGAAACATGTATATAATGGTAATTACAGGGAAATAAAGAACCTGAGGGGGCTGAGCTCTGGGATGAGCTGTGTTGCATGCGGGGTTTTGAAACAAGCTAAATCTAAGAATGAAATGCAAAGCTGAACTGGTGCTTATGTGGTGCTTTGAAGATAGCTTGGGCCTTGAGCAGTGCTGCGTCTGGAAAATGAACTTAGATGTTGTCTTTCTGTAAGCAGTCTCTGTGATTCAGTCTTTTTCTGTATAACACATCTCTTTGCTAATTCTGCTCCTTACAAGACAGCAGTATTTTATAAATGAGGATTTTATTTTCCTAATTAGCCATGTAATTTTTGATTTTTTGTTTCCTGATTTTATTGATGCATTTGGAGGCATCTTACTGAAGTTTTGTTTCTGCCTCAGCTCTCTGTAATTTCCAGCATTGCAGCCAGTGGTTCACAGCTGATACCACATTTCACTGTTGAAGACTTTTTGATAAGGAGTCCAAGCCCAGCAGTGCAGCATCTGTATGGAACTGGTGGGCCAAGCTGCAAGTGCTGGTACTGGGAGGGCTGTCAACAGATCTATGATACTATCTCAGGAATATGATAATGTCTCAGGAACAGGTCAGACCATGAAGTGATCTCATCTTTAAACCTCATCATTCCTCCTTTTGCGTCCTGGGGAGAGTCTCCCTCCAGGGCTCATTTGTGCTGGCAAGCAGTATTGTGCTGGAAAAAAAAAAAAAAGCCTGTTAATTTATGGAAGAACCACAGAGATTACAGTTACCAAGGGCTGCTTACTCCATCTATGCTTATGAGTTGACTGATCATCCTCAGGAGTCAGGTGAGCCCCATGTGCGTGTTATGCCCAGAAATGACTGGAAGTGTCCCATGCTTTCTCAGGAAAAAGCAGTGAATTGGAACCCGAAATCTTGAGCTGTGGGAAGTGCTGCTATTCATATGAAGCATCCCTGAGAAACCAGGAGATACAACCTGCATTCTCAGACAGAATTTTCTTTTTGCTTTGAGAAAAAAATCTCATTAGAGCTTCTGCTTTGGAAATTAGCAGTGAGCTGGGCAGAGGCTACATGCAGGATAACCTGAGCTGGTTTACCTTGCTCAGCTGGTACACTGCTGGAGTTGGAGCAATTATGTTGTGAAATATGTCATTGTATCATGCTCCTCAAATGGAGAAAATGTTGTAAAAGTCCTGAAGATCTGCTTGCAGATGGGCAGTAGTGGGGTGCTGCTTGTTCCTAACTGACGTGGACAGCCCTATGTGCTGGGACAACCATGGTATCATTAAGATTGAAAAAACCCTCTCAGATCCCTATGCCCACTGCTTGTGTCCCT
The DNA here is from genome assembly GCA_037305975.1 of Chrysolophus pictus. NCBI lineage: Eukaryota > Metazoa > Chordata > Aves > Galliformes > Phasianidae > Chrysolophus > Chrysolophus pictus. The sequence continues at coordinate 28,645,954 of CM074583.1, forward strand.
CAGTGCTACATCCCCTTGGCCCTGGAGCACCTCCAGAGATGGTGACCCCCCCACCTTCTGGGCAGCCTTTGCCAGTGTCTGATTGCTCTCTTGGGGAATAAATAATTCATAATATCTTACCTCAAATGTGGGGACTCCAGGGCCATGTGCTGGGACCGGTGCTTGGCAGCACCTTGAGGAAGAGTCTGGCATACTCAAAATAGTGCGGATTCAGAAGGACAGCAGGGTTTGAAGTGGCAAAGAAGCCAGGTGACAAGAAGGTCCATGCGATGTGTCAGCTGTTTGTTTGGTGCTTCAGCCCAAACCAGCTTTGTTAGTCAAAGTGAAATACTGTGGGCGGTTAATCCTAAACCCACCAGGGATCCTGAGCAAAATGGCAGCACGAGGCAGACACAGCAGCGTGGGAGCATCTGTTGCCATGCCAACCTTTTAATTTAAATCTATAGCCGAGCAGATGCTATCACATCACAAATATAGGTTTACCTTGTAGTAATGATGCTGTTCTAGGCATTAGGTTTGCTTATGTGTAGGGATGCTTGGGACCTGAAGTATGCATAATAAATCACAGCTCTGTGATAGCAGTATTTATCTTCTGTGAAATAAGAATTGGGCTTTCTCGGACTCACTGCTTTGCATGGAAAATAGTGAGTTTCAGTTTTTTTCTACAAGACATCTTTGCACATCTCTTGCCTGGAAGCACTGCTACCTAACATCCCCTTTGGCCATCCCACAACATACCCCATCCCCACAGCATCCTGCTCCAAGCGCCCCCATCTCCTCTGCCCCTCCCCTAGTGCTCAGCTCCATGGTAGCACTAATTATGTTTTCACTTTGGGAGATCTTCTGTAAGCCAAGCTTTTCTGTCAATATGCTTTTTTTGCTCTTGTGGTGAAGAGAGCAGCAGAGCAGTGCACACCTGTGTAGGCAGGGGGCTCCCCATTTTGTGCTGCTGTGTGTGTCAGGGATGGAGGTGTGCTGTGCTTCTTACCTGGGAGAAGGTGGGAATCTGCCTTAAATTTAGCAAGAAGAGATCAGCTATAGCATCTCTTTTCTGGGTAGGACAAAACAGAAATGCACAAATACCGTACCCTGAGGCTGATGGGTGCTTAATGCTCCTGAGGTGTGGGCAAGAGGTGAAGTATTGCCAGTGCAGTGGATAGATCTGCTACAAGTCAGCTGGAAATGGTATAGCAAAGTGGACTGTCTGGCTTTCTGGGGGTGAAGGGTATATGTAGAAGTCACTGTGTGGCAAATAATGTGCCTGTTGTGTCTGGAAACGATCAGGAAGATGGATATATTCTGCTCAAAGCACCGTTTTCACCTTTACCTCAAATATGACCAGGAAACCATCGCTCAGCTCCCATGTGCTTATGGCAGAGCTGCCAGAGGTGGGGCATGGAGAGAAGCTTCACCCTAAAGCTGAGGCAGCACTGCGTGCATTGACTCGCATGTCCTGCAGTTCAATGGAACTAGTGAATGCCATAAAGCTTTTGGAGTGTTAACTATTTCCCTTATGTGCTTGCATGAGAAACATATGATCAAAAACAACTGCAGTGAAAATTTCTTCCTGTATTCCCTTTTCTGATCTCAATTTGAACAGATATGGCAAAAACTGATGTTTGGATGAGGTCCAAAAGGTCTTATTCAGGAAGAACTATTGGAACTGTGGATTTGTACAGCGTGGTACAAGAGCAGTGATGTGGCTCAGGGGATGGGGCACACTGTACACTGATGCTCTGGGGAGTGCTTGGTTGCAGTCCAGTATTTCTTCATTAATAATCTGCCAACAACATGTTCTGGAAGCCCCAAGCCCTTGCAGAAGCCCCATCTCACTGATGGATGCTGGAAGTCAGCAATTTCCACCAGAAACCTGCTGTTCTGTCTGTCACTATGAAATGTTCTGAGTTTTTGGGTAACTGGCATTTAAAAAAAAACAAACTTAATGGAATGTTGAAGTACCAGAGAGTATTGTGCAAGAAATGGGAAGTTTGCTTTTTAAAATTCCAAGTTCTCTGTGGAGAGCAGCTCCTCTGCCAGCCGCAGCCACTCGCCTGTTTGATGAATCATTACAATTGGCACGGAATTAGCCACTTAGCAGGAAATTGCTGCTGCCTTTACAAACCTCGAAAACTGGTGTGTTTAAAAGAGGGGGACAAAAGGCACTCATTTTTAAGACCATATTGCATAGAAGGATGCTGGTCCCAGTGCCAGAGCAGCTCTCAGCACTTTGCAGCTGAAACAGGTAAAAACACAAAACGATGGGACCCAAAGTGGCAAAATATGTGCATGTGCAAAAAGCCTGAAGAGGAGGGTGCAATGAAAGCAGCTGTCTTGATTTTTGACAAGGCCCAGCTCTGTGCTACCAGCCTGGATTTGCTCATAGGACCAGGTGTTTTAAATTATTTAATTCACTTTTTAATGGATTTGCCTCTGGATTGCACCTTTCTGCTGTATCCATGGAATTTTACTACTAAACTTGTTTGGTGTTAGGAGAAAGGGGTAGAGAATGGCTGTGTCACCCTGTGGCTGTTTTGCTTTGTATGGTTATTTTATGCTGAAGCAGAGGAGGCTCAGGGGAGACCTCATCACTCCTTACAGCTCCTGATGGGAGGTTAGGGGTAGGGGAGGGAGGGTCGGCCACTGCTCCCAGGGAACGGGGTTTGGATGAGAGGTGATGGCCTCGTGCTGTGCCAGGGCAAGGGCAGGCTGGCTGCTGCAGGAATTGCCTTCTCTGGAAGAGTGACACTGGTACAGGCTGCCCAGGGAGCGGTGGGATCACTACCCTTGGAGGTGCTCCAGAACTGTGGGGATGTAGCACTGAGGGATGAGCATGAGATAGGGGGAGAGGGCTGGGCTTGGGGAGCTTAGAGGTCTTTGTCAAACTCAATGATTCTGTGATTCCATTTATGCTGCTGTCTCCAGACTGACCATAGGCACGCACCTCTGCAGGGCCATCACTCAGATGTGCTCTGGAATTTCTCTAGCACATTCAGATTTGTCCTGTAGTGAGATTGACCTCTAGTATAAACACCTAGAAAAGCTTAACACTGTTTCCCAAACTCAAAGCAGCATCTGTTCTGACCAAGGTGCACTAATGCTCTGCAGCGTGCCTTACGGCAGCACAATGGTCTATTTTATGAGCCAGTGCTTTTACCTTCCTTTAGCTCTGGTCCATCTAACATTTCTATTTTCACAGCTGCTTCCCTATTCTCATCCCCCACAAATTCCCTGCTACCCTGTTGCAGCCACTTAAAGCAATTTGTTCACTAAGTCTCTTCTAAGTAAGAGGAAATTCGTTAGCAAATAGCACGGGCTGTGTCAAGGCAACCCCACAGGGACTTTTTACCTCTTTGACTCAATGGGCAGTGGCAATTTGATAGATCTCCATGCAAGCATGTCACTTGGCAGCTATTGCTCCTAGATGAAATATAATGTAGAAACAGCAAGCGAAAGACCAGAGAGAGGGGAATAACCCCCCCTTGCTCTTGTGGATGAGGCCAGGCGCAATGGATATGTTCTCTTTTTAAGGCTGTCACCATGCTACCCTTAGGTAGGGGAGAAGAGAGTGTTTAAGAATTCAGCTCATTTAGAGTGATTTTTCAATCTCTCTTCCCAATTATTTAATCACTGAAATAGCACTGAGGATGTGTCATAAATAATGCTGTGTCTCTGTTTCTTCAAGCTAGCTGCTCTCTTCTCAGCTGTGCACACTGCAGCAAGACAGAGTTCCTTCATCTTTTATTCTGATTGATCTGAATCTTGTTACCCACTAACATTAAAGCAATCTGGGAAGGAAACCAAAGGTAACTGTTTTCCCATGCGTTAACAAACACTGTTGGTAGTCACCAATACGTGGACAATAGTCACCTTGCACACCCAGATGTGCATGCACAGCCAGTGCCTCCAGTAGCACTGCTCACCTCCATACAGGCTGTTTGTTATAGCACTCCTGCTTTAAGCTGAGGAAGGAATCGCTTCACTGTTTGTGTAGCAGCTGCATGGGTGTGTGCTTGTGAGATGCCTTCTGCCTGCAGAGTACTTTCAGCTCTTTGTTGCTTACTCTCAATGTCCTTGGGAGCTGAATGAGCCCTGGGGTAGGCCTCTTCCATAGTCAGCAAAATATGGGCATGATACTATGCTCCTGCAGTGGGCTATGTGCCAGCACAGCCCTGGCATTGCATGGGTTGGCGTTTACTCTGTGCTCGTGCAAAAAATCTCTGCGTGGAGTTCTGGAAATATATCCTTGAAATGCCATGGGCTGGTACTTCGCCACTCTTAAGATTGTTTCCTATTTGCTTTATTTTGCTTTTCTCATGTCCTCTGCTCACCCATGAAATTGAAGCACACCTTGGAGTACTGCTTCCCAGGATCCTGGGCACAGGTGAGAGCTATGCCATGGCTGCTGCCTCCTGTCCTGCTGGGTACAGGGACTGCAGCTCCAGGGAGCCCAACCACCGAGGGTGCAGCAGGAAAAACAAATCAAAGGAAGGAGTCATTGCAAACAAGAGATGCATGCAGGGGCTGTGCTGCATCCCACGCACAGCAGACAGCTCTTGCTTGTCATTATTCTTACCCTGAGAGCTCCTTTTGCTGCTGGCTCTCACACGTTGCAGCACCAACCAAATGTAGAAAATTGCATTTCCACCATTGTAGTGGTGTTGCAGTGCAATCTTCGGCTCCAGGCTGGTGCCCAGCAGAGACATTATCCAGTAGCCTGCACTTATGGAAAAAAACATGGACATGTCTCTGTCCCTCTGTACCTGTCCCTGAGCTCCTGGTGAGCAGCTTGAGTGAGCAGCTTCCTCCCTGCTGGCTGCTGTGCCACCCAGGTGTCTGCTTTCCAGGAATGCAATTCAGCTCAAAGAGGAGAGTGTGCCAGCTTAATGGAAAGCACCTGGCACCAGTCCAGTTTTTCCTACAGTACATAATTCTCTGATAAAATGCAGTAGCCATCCCCAGTTAAGGGTGCACATTTATTTTGTCACTCCCAGCTGGATTTGTGCTGTGCTGCAGCTCCCATGCTGTAGGCCCAGCTCTGGGGAAAATTGTACCATCACAGAATCATTAAGGTTGGAAAAGAGCTCTAGGATCATGGAGTCCAACTGCTAACCCATCCCCAGCATGCCAATCAAACCAAAAGGCACAGACTGCTGCAGGGAGCTGTCCTGCAAAACGGGGTGACTGCTTTGCTTTGTTAATCAATTCCTCCTGAAAATCAATTAGCTGGCAGAGGCAGCCCAGCCAGTCTTGGTAACTATGGAGACAGACTGAGAAACCGGAGGGGAAAAAGTGTGGTTTATTCATGGAAACGCCCAAAATCTGTGTTCTAGTATTTTTAACCTTTTGGAGAAAGTAAGGAGCTGTTCTCATTAGGAAAGCTGATTGTCTGCTGTGGAGTGGTGCTGCTTGGATGAGGAGCTGGCCCCCTGGCAGGTCATCCAGCTGGGGAGAGCTGTGCTGGTTCCTGCTCTTGGAACCCAGCTGCTGCCGTGAACCCCACAGATCCCACCCTTGGGAGGGACTTTGGGTGCCATCGGTGCTGGTTGGGGCTGTGCTGTCCACCTGCCTCAGTGCCACTTTCAGGCTGGGATTTATGCAGAAATGTGCTGAGTACTTTCTGTTCCTATTAAAAGAACAATATTTTTGCACTGAAAGCCGAATGAGAAAAGCTGATGATTTAAGCATGGAGCATGGTAATTAGTGCCAGGCTGGCAGTGTGCTTTGCATAGGTTCCTCAAGTCCTGCTCCAGCACCTGGGTGTCTGCTGCTGCACTCCAAAGGGACCCAGCTGGGAATGTCTTGGGAGCTGGAGTAAGCCTAAAGATCCAGCTCCTGTCCATAAAATTCATGCCAGCACCCAACTGAGGCAGCAGCAAAGAAGTGACAGCAGAGGTGACACCTCAGGGTCCTGTAATCATTCAGTCAGTGATTTTTGCATCCAATCTGCCTGTTGTGCAAGGTAAAGCATATTTCTTCCAGCATCTTATCTCCTGCATTTTAACCTGGCCGTGAAAAATGAAGGTATCTTATTTGCCCTTATATTCACTAGCCAGCGCCATGCTAGAAGTCAGTGTCAGCTGTCTTGTGAAGGCAGGAGAGGAGCAGCATGGTGTTGGCTCTGCAGATCCCACTGCCCACGTCCCTCAGTGCCATGTCCCTGTGGCTCTGGAACAGCCCCAGGGATGGTGACCCCTCCACACCCTGGGCAGCTGTGCTGACTCTTCTTTGGAGGTGAGATTTCTCCTAACACCCCATCTGACTCTCTCCTGGCACAGTGTGAGGCCATCAATTCTCATCCTATCTCCAGTTACCAGGGCTTAAACTTGCAAGTAGCACCTTAGCACAGGGAAAAGCTTCCCTGGACATTTCCTAGAGAAAAAAAAATTTCTTGGTTGGTATTTTTTTTAATTTTCTTTTTTAGTGTCCTAACTTGAGTATTTTAGCTTCAGCTAAGTGCTTGTGCCCATTGCAGTAGTATTCTGGCCTATGGCCCCCCCAGCCTTGGTGCTTCCTACTGCCAAAATCTGGGTGCTGCAGGGAAGAGAAGGGGAGAAGTTTGCTGAGCTTTGAATTGCGAAATCAAATGAATGAATAATTCTGTATAAATAAACAAAATATTTATGATGGCTTGCAGTTGGAAGGTATGGCGGTGATTTAGATTAATGCTTTTGGCAGTCTCTCAGTGCTTGTGGCCAGAAATAGTCCTGCTTTATGGGCAAGAGAGAGTGGATGAAAACAGCTTGGTACAATTTTGGAGAGAATCCTAAAATGAATTATGTGCACCCCAGTGAAGATGACCCATTAGATGGTCGAGAGACTCCAGAAGGCAAGTAAAACATACCAAAGAGAGTTTATCAAGTCTTTGTAGTTGCACTGTTTTTAGAGTTAAATATCATGCTTAACTTTTCTGAGCAACCCCATCTGGAGAATTGACCACACTGCAGCACGGCTGTGTGCTCCCTCTCTGCTGACCATGGGTTCCTCTTCCTGCTGGGTCAGAACATTTCAGCTCTGTGCAGCTGCAGTCAGGTGTGCAGGCAGTAAGACCGATGTGGTGACAGGGTGACAACACAGTGTGCCTCGGGACCTTTGGGGCAGCAGAGGCTCAGGGGTTTGTGCTGGATTTGTAGGTTTGCAGCAGGGTCTGAGGATGTGTGCAGGGCTGGCGAGTGGCTGGGTCAGAAAGACATCACCTTACTTCTGCAGTGCATCAGAGGAGAACACTCTAAGTTAGGGAGTACTGCTTTAGCAGAACCACTCAAAAATTTTTCCCCCATAGCAGTCCATAATTGGGAAATTGGTAATGTAAAAGCAATATATGTTTTCCTCTCTTGCATTAAAGTCATAGAATATCCTAAGTTGGAAGGGAACCATAAGGATCGCCAAGTTCAACTTGTGGCTCCACTCAACAGTGAAATGGAAATGGGTCTGATAAACCAGAGATTGAAACCATGTGGAAGGAGTGAGTCCCAGTGGTGCTGGTGCTGTGCTGGGTGCAGCCTGAGTCCTGCGAGCTGGTCCCTGTGTGTGCTGGGAATGATGCTGGGGGAATCACGGAGATCCAATGTGCTCTGCTCTGTTCAGGCTGAGCCCTGGGACAAGTTGCAGCAGAACTTCTTCCTTATGTGTTGCATTTCTTACCCAGCACTTTGGCTGTCACTGAGGTAAATTAGGAGGCCTCTTCCCAGGAGGATTTTTCAGGCTGACCATGCAGGCTTTGGGAAGCAGCAGCCAGGAGCCTGAGCTTCACTAAGTGGGTGGCATTGAGCAGGTTTTGGTCTTGCTTAAAATAATACAGCAAGATGCTGCCATGCATTGCCTTCAGGTGCAGCACTGCATTTGGGACACTCATTGTATTCATGAGAGAGACATGAACATGGCAGAGACTTCTTTCACTGCCACAAACTGAAAACCTTCACTACTGGCATTGAGGAACCTGAGAGTGACAGCAGCAGCCGCTCCCTGTGGGGACTGCAGTGCATTTCCCTGTAGAAAAATGTCATTTTTCTCTGCTCTCTTTGCAGTGCAGCACCTGTAAAAGCTTTCAACAGCATCCTCTGATAGAGTGCTGCACAGAAAAACAAGGTCTGAGGCGCAGCCTGGTGCCTGAGGGTGTTTTGGTCCCTCACCCCACACCTGTAAGGGAACACGCAGCTATAATCAAAGCCTTTCTTTCTGAAGCTTTTTAATAAAACCTGGCAGTGGCACCAGGCTTATTGGTACAATGTACCTGCATGGAGGTGCAATGTTCTCCACTGTGTTTTGTGTATTTTCTCCTGTGTTTTCATATAAAATGTGCCAAGTGACAAACTGTCAGTGATGCACATTTACAGAAGCACTGAGCTCAGTGCTGGGGTAGCAGAGATGTGTCCTGGGTGCTGCAGCCAAGACTTCCTTTCAGCAAAGCATCTCCAGGAAGAAGTCATCTTGTTTAGTTTAACTGCAGCAACTCTGCCTCTAATTAAGAAGAGACATTCCCGATGACATGCTAACAGGATCTGATGCCTTTGTTAATCTGAAGTGGCAAAGCAACTCTGTCTTTGCCAGTGTGTGATGTGTGACAAGGCTGGATGGTGGCTGTCCAGCTGTTGTGCCCACAGTGCTCCTTCCCCAAGTGCCTCGAACAGGGCTGGCTCCTGGTGCTCCTCTCCTTTGTACATCCTGGCAGGGAGCTGGTGTGGGTGGAGAGCTGTGTGCTAGCGGAGTGCCTCGCATTTGGATCAGCCTCTGGATGCTGGGGGAGAGATGCTGTCTTGCTCTCCTGTCCCACGTCTGTTGGTCACCTCCAGACCCATCATCAGTCGTGGAGGAAAAATTTTTGCTGCTGAAAGACATACCCAAAGGCAATCAGGGATTTGGGGCAATATTCTTCCAGTTCTATGGAAAGTGGTAGGCAGGGAGGAAACTTTTGACTTTTTGATGGAATCCTTCATTTGATGATTAGAAAAATATTTTGAATTGAAAGTTGTCATGTACAAGTATTAAATATTTGGAAGCTTTATGCTTTTGTTTTTCTTCACGCTCCTCTGGGCGTGCTGAAGGTTTGAGCCCTGCTATGGGTGAGGTCCTGCAGCTGAGCTGTTAAGTGACTCTATAAAGTCTTTACCTCTGTCAGGCTCAGGATTATAGAATGATAAAATCATTTGAGTTGGAAGGATCCTTTGAAGGCCGTCTGGTCCCACTCCCCACAGTGACCAGGGACACCTGCAGCTTCACCAGGTGCTCAGACTCCCTCCCCGACCTTGGGTGTCTGCAGGGATGGGGCACCACTGCCTCTCTGGGCACCCTGTGCCAATGCCTCTCCACCCTTATCACAAACAACTTCTTTCTTCCTTATATCCAATCTAAATCTCTCTCACGTCTCCACAGAGCCTTCTCTGCTCAGGCTGCACAGCCCCAGCTCTCAGCCTGTCGTTGTAACATCCAGCACATTGTCTCCTAGCATTTTTGGGAGCTGATAGAAACCACATCTTGCACACTGAGTACAGCTGAAGCTGATGGCTCTCAGACAATGCACTTCATTCAGAAGCTTTCTGGATGTCAAAATCACTCCCTATTCTCCAACTGCTGTCAGCATAATTATTCTTGTGTCATAACTAAATCCTGACATCTGCTTTTTGGGGGGCATTGAAAGGATGCGGATGATAATTCCAGAAATTTATTGCCCCCTTCAGATTATGCCCACCCAGAAAGCACTCAGAGCTGCTGCCATAGCGAAGCTCCTGGGCCCTTCTTGTCCCTTAGGCCAGATGGAGGTGTTGTCTGTATTTGAGATTTCTTGCAGTTGTACAAAAACTTTTAATTCCCCTACAGGTTTATAAAATTACAAGTATGTGGGTTTCTGGCTTGCTGGCAATAATTATCCATGCCCAGGACGCAGTTGGCCTTCCAGGCTGCAAGCACACACTGCTGGCTCATCTCCAGCATTTTGTTTACCAGGACCCCCAGGTCATTCTCCTTGGGTAGATCTAAAGGACTTCTCCCATTCTGTATACACAGTTGGGATTGCACAGATCCAGCTGCAACACCTTGCGCTTGGCTTTGTTGAGCAACGTTCCTCTGCATGGCATCCCTTCCTTCTCTTGTGTCAACTGCACCACTCTGCTTGGTATCGTCTGCAGACTGCTGAGGGTATGCTTCATCCTGCTGTTGATAAAGATGTTAGAGTCCCATTTTCAAGGCAGGCTCCTAAGGGACACTGCTCGTCACCAGCTTCCACCTGGACGTAGAGCCACTGACAGTGACCCTCTGTGTGTGCTGCATTTGCATGGAGCAGGATGGCATTGAGTCACAGGTGTGGTTATGTTAGGAGAGAAGATATCAGGCAGTATCTCCCACTCCTATAGCTGACTGTTTTGTAATTCCATTGCATCACAAATTTATAAACAAATTGTATTTTGTTTTCGAAATCTCAAGAAGAGAGGATCTGACAGTCTCCTGGGAAATGTTTTGCTAAGTCTGCGTAGTCCTGAAGCATCAGTGCTGAATGCTGTGAGGCTAGGCTCAGTATTGTAACCCAAACAGATCTGGCTTACAACTCATAGGGATTTTACTGATAAGCTTGAGAAATGCCTTCCCTCCTTGAGCAGGGGATATCTGCTTTGCAGTGGTCAGGTCCAGGGGCTGGCAGAGCCCCACGAGACGGAGCTGCCACCTGTGTGCCTGCTATGGAATGTCCTTTTTGTCCCCGCAGGTCTCTATCAGCTTCTGCTTTCCCAGTGAGGCTTTGCAGCCTGTTGTCATTTGACATTTGGATTTGATAATCTTAGTTGTCTTTTCCAGCCTGAAGGATTCTATGATTTTGGCTGCCCTCCTACTTGGTCATGTATCAGGAAGTCCCCTGCTTTGTACCTGGAGGGAACTCTGATGGATGCACTGGTGCCTCTCACACCACACTGCCTCCAACAGCTGCTCACTATGGTCTGCTCTGGGTTATAGCAGCAGCAGGAAGAAAGCCAGCAGGAGCATTTCTGTCCTGGATCTAAATGACTTTTTTGAGGAAATGGGGAGAAACCATTCTATTTATACACTGGTGCTCTGATGCAGCCACCTCCTGTCTTGTTTTTGCCTCGCTCTGAGAACGGTGCTGCTGATCTATTAGTGTAGCAGGTGCATGTAGGTCTCTGCCTTCATGGAATCCCAGGATGGTTTGGGTCAGAACAGATCCTAGAGATCATCTGGTTCCAACCCTGATTTCCCACTTCTGGGCCACATCTGCCCTCTGAGCACTGAATGTATGCTGTGCAAGGAGCAGCTTGGGCAGCCTGCACTGGGGAGGCTCCGAGGTGCTTGGGAAGATTAGGAGGATGATTAAAAATGGAGAGCAAACCCCAAGCTGGCAGCATTTTAGGAGGGATTTATTTGTAATTACAGAAAGAGGAAAATGAGGTCTCAGCCTGCAAAGCGGGAGTCGTGTTGTGGTCTGCATCCTGCTTCAGTTGGATTTCACCATCTGTAATTGAATACAATTTATCTGGGGAAGTTTCCTTATTTCTGATGACATGACAGTTTTGATCTACCTTGTGTTATGGCGATGCAGTATCCCTGTCTCTCCATTCTGTGACTTACAGGCTGTCTGCTGTTTGTTCTGCTCATCTTCATAAAAGAGTAGCATTTATTCTGGTGGGATTTGTTTTATTAATTTATTTATATATATTTTTTAAGGATTCTCAAAGGAATAGTCAGGTAGCACATCCATGATTCTTCTTCCTGTCTTTTGTCCCAAGGCACAGCCTTGTGTAAAGGGGAGCTCTGGGCACCTGACTGGGGAGGGATCGGTTGGGGAGAACACAGGTAAAGGTGCCCTTGTACCCACTTTCCTCTTGCTGATATCCAGAAATCATGCAAAAGGCCTCAGAATTCCACTGACGTGTACACTGTAGCTTGTCACAAGTGCTGTAGAACATCACTGAGTTGTCTGAATAGCATAAAATAACTGCAAAAAATTAGAGGCTGGACACATCTGGTATGTCTAGATGGGGAAAATGGATTAGGTTTGAAAACGTTAGCATTTCCACAGAGTGACTCGTGACCAGTTAATGTATTTCTGAAAGTATCAAGTTGCATTTGCACTAGGAGAAAAATCATGTTTAAATTCCTGTGAACAGAGGTGTTTCCAGGTGTGCCCCACTTCTCCTCATGGGGCACTGAAAAGAAATGTGAATGAGAGCATAGTGGGAAGTGCTTAAGGGGGATTCTTGGTTGCCCCCCGTGCGTGCTTTGCCAACCAAGGTTAGGAGGGAGGTGTGGGCGTTCCCACCTGCATTTCTGTCCCCAAATCGTGGCAAGTACCTGTGCAGGTAGCATGGCATGGAAACAAAACTTGAGTTCTGCTATGTGATAGAGGTTCTGCAAAGCTGATTACAGGAGTTGGCTGTTCTCAAGGCTTAGAGGAGGTTCCTGGCTGGGATTTGGCTGCCTTGCCCCATGACTCTGGGACTCAGTGTACACTTGGGCAGCCCCCAGTCCCTGTGTAGTTGCTTGCACAGAGATAACCATGAGGGCTTGAGGGAAGGAGGGTTGTCCTGGCGGTGGCAAACCCACCATCTTCAGCTGAAGTCTTTTGTTTGCCTGATTTACACAAAATAGGGGAAAATCTGCAGGATGCAACAGAAAGGAGATGGCTCTTAAAAGCTCATGCTGAGCAGACAGCTGTGTGGTAGGGGTTCACCCTCCTGAGGTGAGTGGGTGACTTGCTTGGGGCTGTACCAGGGCACCAAGTTGCTTGGTGGCTGCTGCTTGTCCCTGGGCAGCACTGGGACATCTCTGCAGCAATGCAGACTGCTGGAGTGGGTTCCTCCCACGCAAGGCTATAAATGTTGCCAGCAACCCGGCCAGCAAGGAAGACACTGACCCAGCTTGCTGCTGTCTCTTGCACCATGGTTGCCTCTGCATCCTGCACAGGGCTGTGGCAGTGCTGCTGGCCTGTGTGGATCTCAGAGCTCTGGCATCACCACAGCCAGCTATTGACAAGCTATTTTGACAGGGATGGGCACTGGCTATGTGAGTGTTTGTTGTTCAGAGGGGGCTCAGTGCAGCAGGTCCTCAGGTTGTTGAAAAATAAATAATTGTTCTTTCTTTTAGCTGAACAGACTCTGATCCCAAATTCCTCCTGTAAAGGATTTACTTAGAATCATAGAATTGCTCAGGTGGGAAAAGATGTTAAAAGTCATTGAGTCCAACCACAACCTAAGCGTATTACCCTAACAACCCTCCGCTGAATCTTGATACTTGACCCACTGTCTCCAGTTTTGGCAACTCACACCCCAGGGCTGTGACCCGGAGGTCACAGGCAGCACCGTGGTGTTGGGACTGGAGTGGGGGAACACAGAGTGGAAGGTTGGGGATGTGGGTGGGGATGAGCAGTGCTACTGGGTCGGGGCTGTCACAGCCCTGCCCAGCCTGCACCACTGCTGAGTGCCAAAAGGAAATGTCCGTGTGTGCCAAGGGTTTCAAACTTCTGCATGTGTCAAGTCTGTAAAATCCAATAACTATGGGTTTCATCTGCCTTTGCTGAAATACCATTTGCCTGAATTCCAGATATTTGATTAGGTTGAATTTGATTTCATTCTTCTTATACTTATCTCTCCAAGGCACTAACTTTGAAAGTCAGACTTAATGACCGTCACGAAAGGAAAACAAACACTTCTGTAAGATGAGCATTAACACATTCAGCAGACGCGGGTGAAGTCAGCGCCGTTCTCTTTTTAGCTCCTTTATCCCTCGTTCCGTGCTCTGACAGCGCTGTTCCTTCCGCTCAGCCCAGAATAGCTGAAAGCCTCCCGGGAGCAGCCTCACCACTGTGCGTCGTGGCTCTTAATAGGAAAAGTCAATGTTGCAGGAGGTTGTGCAGGGGAAAGCACCTCCAGCACACTGTCCTTGTGTGGTCCTCGCCCACCACGACCGGCTGTCTCACCTGCTCCTTTTAGGATCATAGAGTCATTTGAGTTGGAAGGGCCCTTTGAAGGCCATCTGGTCCCATTCCCTGCAATGAACAGGGACACCTACAGCTCCACCAGGTGCTCAGAGTCCCATCCCTGACTTTGGGTGTCTGCAGAAATGGGGCATCACTGCCTCTCTGGGCACCCTGTGCCAATGCCTCGCTACCCTTAGCATAAAGAACTTTTTCTTTATACCAATCTCAATCTCCCCTCTTTTAGTTTGAAACCATTTCCCTTCTCCTATCACAGCAGAGCCTGCACTGCATTGCTTGTGCAGCAGAGGTTAAATCAATCTCACAGTCTTTCTTCCCCCATCTTTACTTTGTCCCAGCTTGTGGTGATGCCACTGCAGACAACAGCGCAGGGCTGAGTGCTGCACAGCCCAGCCATGCTCCTTAGCACATAGTACCAGTACTTAGTACCAGCTGTGGTGTGCCACTGGTTCTAAGTTAACATGTGTGCATGGCCATTTGCAATGGGAAACAACAGAACAGCAGCTTATAAAGCCAACTTTCTGCCTCTGTATTTGTGAACCGAAGAGCGGAAAAGTCATTAATACTTTCTGCCAGTTTCTGGAGCTTAGAATTATGTCATTAAGCACTGAAGGAGAGCTGAGCTCCCAGTATGAAAGTGGAGGTCTAAACTTGCAAATAATTGTAGAAAACAAGGTGTCCACACTTAGTGCTTTGTAAAGTCTTTATTCACAGTACTTTTGTTTTGAAGACATCTTTTCACCCCAGCTGTTTTTCTTTGTTTTGAAGACATCTTTTCACCCCAGCTGTTTTTCTTTTAACTTGTCCCATCCTTTGTCTTTTAGAATATCAGCTTTAGATGCAAATCTTTATGTGTTAAGAGTTGCTTTTATGCCTTCAAGTGTGTCTGCTGCCTCTGAGCACTGCTGGGGCTCCTGCACCTCCCAGCATCTGTGCTGAGCTGCACCCAAAGGCACCTCGTGCCCAGGTGTTGTGCATTTGTACTAATCCTGAATCACTGTAGCTGGTGTAGTCTCCCTGTGGGTGTTGACAGCAGCCAGAAGGGACTGAAAACCCAGTGCTGCGAGCAGGAAGCAGCTCAGCCTAACATGGCTGGTGCTGAGCTGTACCATTTGGGGCAAGAAGACTGCTGGCAGGGACATCCCAATGAGTGTTCCTGCCCTTTGCAGATGGGAGTGTTGCAGGAGGGGTATTTTCCTCTGGCTGTGATCTGTCCCCAGCAGCAGCTCCACAAAGGCTCTGGGAGGTGAGGAGCAGGACACTGGAGGGGGGCCTGGGGACCTGCAGCTGCTGGCTTGCACCCGCCTTCACACTGCCTTGTTAGATCAGCAAGCACTTGACATAATTGGTTCCCAGCGCAGACCTGGAGTTTGTAGTGCTACTGCAGTGCAAATAAACATCTTCACTGCAGCTGTGGTGTTGTGAGACTGGAAAATGTGCTCAATGGGTGAGGCTGTGCACCAGCAAGGGATCTCTGCTGACACGGGGTCTGGAACCAGCCAACCTTCTGCACTGCTGATTTACGCCTTTTGTAGGTTCTCCCCCTCACCCCCATAATTCTTATCAGCAAGATGAGTCCAAGCTGGCTGGCATCAGCACAATGGCAGCGCTGTGGGGAGGAGGGCTGGCTTTGCTGCCAGTGACTGTGGCTGCCTGAAAGCTGGTGATGACGACAACACGTGGCAGCCCTCAGGAGGAAGGAGGGGAGCTGGTTGGGGAGTGGTGGAGTGAAAGTGAAACACAGGAGCAGTCGTTTGCCTGGAAAGACAGCATTTCGGAGATGATGTTTTCTGTTCTTTATCTTGACACGGCTCTTTGAAGGTTACCTGGGAAGGAGATAAGTGGTTTTGCTGCAAGCAGGTTTTATTTTTTCATCGTGTCATCAAAGCATGTTATTGCAATTACCATTTCCCTAACAAACTCTTCAAATTTAATTAACACAAGTGGTGGCACTTTGGAGAGGAAAGGCTCATCCTGCTGCAAAAAAAGTTTGCGCAGCACGGACAGATTTCACCAGAGCCCTGGGCTGGCAAGCTGCTTGCTGGGCCCTCAGTGTCATCAAAATCATCATCATTAACATCATCAACGTTTTTGTTGTCATTGTCACTGTTATGATTGCATGTATGTGTCCCCGTGTGATACTGCTGGTGCTCTATGACTAGTGGCACAAAGAAGCACCCATTGACCAGTACCCAAAAATACAAAGCATCAGCAACTGGACTGGGCAGAGGCTGTGGTGGGCCCCGGTCCCAGGGCTTTCCCATGCAGCTGCCTACCTGCAGCACAAGCAGTGCTATGAGTTTTGCAGACTCCTGCGCCCAAACGTGGCATGCTGTCTGCTGGTAGAACTGTGCCAGGGGGCCAACATACAGAGAAGTTCAGTGTGTGACAAACATCCTCCACATCTGGCATATGGGAGCTGTTGAGTGTTTCTAGCTGGATTTTAAGCTTAGATTTGCAAGTTCTCAGGGCAGGATGGCCCAGCAGCTCACTTCTTCAAAGCATAGTTATTTGTGGCGTTTCTCATGGGTGGATTTGAGTTGGTTAATTTTGCTAATAAAATACCACGCAGCAGAGCATATGTTGCTGCATAAGCAGCTGTGTCCCAAAGGTGCTGTGTGGCTCTGCATGCTCCTGCAGCCCTCAGTGCCGTTGCAGAGCTGTTAGCTCTCCAGTGAGCAAATCTTGCTGGTTTTCTGTCAAACTGTTGTGTGGATACCACCATCCTGTGAGAGTCAGGAATTCTGTGCTGAGTGGGGCTGCGGCCCTGGCAGATAATTTTGAGGATGGGGGGGCTTCACTCCTGTCCACAGCATTGCTGCAGCTCGGGGACAGCATTGTCCTAAATGCAGCTCAGAGCTGCTCATCCCCTTCCTTTCCCAATGGCACTGATGGCTGAACTCTTCTCTTTTAAACTGAATTACTATTGCTTGTGCCTCACCAGTCCCAATTTCTGCATCTGTTTAAGTTTCTGAATCACGTTTCCTTTCCTTAGCCTCTGTGGTGCCCTGCCCTGCCTCTTAACTGCCAGCACACAGCAGAGCAGGAAACTGTTTCCAAAAAGAAACTGGTAACAAGTGTGGCCAGAGCTGCATGGTGAAAATGCAATTGTCTCTGCTCTGTACAGAATTAAATTCCCAGTTGAAGCGATTAGCAGTATTGCTAATAATTTACTGTGCTCAATTTCAAGATACTTGGAGGCTCCAGAAGTGCATTTGCTGAGTGAATTGACACCCAAGGGTTGGTTCTGTTGAGCTTGTGATGGTTTCAGGGCACGCCGCTGTCCCTCTGCACAGTCTGCAGCTGTATGCACGGAAATAAGAGCAACTACTTGAGATGCTACAGATGGAAGCAGCAGGATGCTCACCCCTACAGACACCAATTTTTGATTTATTTACTTATTAGTTTTTTTTTACATTGATGTTTGCCCTTCCACCATCCCTGCTGAAGGTGCCCAGAGGAGCCACCTTGAGCGCAGTCACGAGCAGGCAGCAGCACCCAACTGTGATGTGCCTTACATCCGGCTTCTGGGAGCAGAGAAGCTTCGTTTTTGCCTAAGTAGTGGCTCCCTTCGGGTTGGTGGGAACCACTTTGCATTTCATGCTCCTGTTGTGATCTCAGTGGGTGGGAATGACCTGCAGTGCAGTCCCATTGCCCAGCTGGGGATGAGGGATTTAAGGTGTGTTGTAGTTCAGGTCATTGATGTGTTTAGAGATACCTCAATGTAGTTATTAGGAATAATGCAGTTTTTAAGATGGATCTGTAATGTTTTTTACTCCAATCTCGTACATTCTATTTGATTTCAAGTAAAACCTGCAAAATTTGGTTTCCACATAATGAAGTTAGAAAGTCATACTGCAAATTAGTAAAATCATAGGATGGCCTGGGTTGCAAAGGAGCACAGTGCTCATCCAGTTCCAACCCCCTGCTATGTGCAGGTCGCCAACCAGCAGACCAGGCTGCCCAGAGCCACATCCAGCCTGGCCTTGAATGCCTGCAGGGATGGGGCATCCACAGCCTCCTTGGGCAACCTGTTCCAGTGCCTCACCACCCTCTGGGTGAAAAACTTTCTCCTAATATCCAACCTAAACCTCCCCTGTCTCACTTTAAAACCATTCCCCCTTGTCCTATCACTATCCACCCTCATAAGCAGCTGTTCCCCCTCCTGTTTACACACTCCCTTCAAGTACTGGAAGACCACAGCGAGGTCTCCCTGAAGCCTTCTCTTTTCCAAGCTAGAAGGTCCTTTTATTCTACTGTGGAGTTTATTGCGAAAAGGCAGCTGGGGTCCTGGGGTCTACCAAGCAGACTGCGGGTTATGAACCAGAACCTGCAGAGCACCTGCAGGAAAGCAACAGGTAGAAGGGAGGACAGAGTGATATCCAGAAAGCTGGAAAGCAGATAGCAAGATGGACAGAAAGCATCCATTAGCTGAGGTGGGGCCGTGCCCAGGAACAGGGTGTGTGTGCTGGAGTCCTCTCCCAGATCTCATGCAAGCATTTAGAAATGAGGTCTGCTTTAAAATGCAATAGCTGCATTCTCCTCTTTATTTTTAGAGTGGTAGCTCAAAGTTGGTATGATTCTATTGTTCAGTGATCTTTCTGAAATCTGGCTACCAAGTCCGCAGTGTGCAGCTACATTTACAGGCTGCCAGGATCCACGGGCTTCTTCTGGCTGCTTCTGTATTCAGACAGGAGAGAGAGACAGAAATATGTCTGTATAGATGTCATATAAGGCCTGCTTAATAGAATTAGCAGAATTGAGTTGGTGAAACTCCACTGAAATCAATTGAGTTGCTCCCACTTAATTGGTGAATTTGTCATCAAATACTTCATTTGTTCTATAGAGGGACAGAAATATGCTGTATACTCTGGAAGTTTAAAAAAAAAAAAAAAAAAAGTATTGGTTTTTCATTGTTGCTAATACTGCCCAAAGGCCTCATGTGCAGCCCTGGAGGGGGCACTCAGAAAGCATTGGCAGTGGGTCAGGAGGTGCTGGGTGCTTTGTGTGCATACATGGCTACGTGGGATCTGCTGCTCTCTTGCTGTGCCACCGATGGGTCTTTCTAGCTCTTCCTTCCCTCTGCCTGCCCTGCACAGAGAGGCAGTGATGCTGCGGGTCGCTCTGTTGGCTGAGCCCAGCAGGGAGGCTGCAGAGAGGCACCACTAAGCACTGGCGGAGGAAATCAGGGCACCGAGTGGAGTCTTAATTAAACATTAGGAACTGGGCTCCAGAAAAGCAGATTAAGGTATTAGACAAGGCCAAAGCCACAGCGACAGCATGGCAGCACTTCATTTCCCCCCTGCGGAGGCTGAGTGCTGGCTGCTGGGCAGTGGGTTGGAGATTGCTGAGTTGGTGCAGGAGGTCTGCCAGCATAGTGCCATCATCTCCCAGTAATTACGTTTTTACAAAATGAGACAGAATAAATACGTGCTTTTTTTTTTGCAAGCATCAATATTTCCATGGGGTCAAATTGGCAGTTCCCTTGTTTTGAAGCACAGACGTCAATGTTTCTAAGGCTGATTTGTCTGCTTTCCCCTTGGCTGGATAATAATAGACTTATTGATTGTGACTCAGAAAAACAGAGTGAAGGAACTTCGCCTTTATTCTGGCAGCATGCACTCAGGCACTCCATCGCCCCAGGACCACTGGGTCTGAGAGCAGAAGGAGAGAGAACCTTGTGCTCCCCTTATCCTCCTTCTCTCATCTCCCTGCTATGGAGCAAAAAAGATCACCATGAGCTTTTCTGGGTGCCTGGGCGTGTGGGTACAGATTTTCTAATTTTCTAAGTCATCTTAGAAATTACTTTTAGCCAAGTATAATAAGCAGAGCACAGCTTTCCTTACTTCATGAGACTGGGAGGGAGGGCATGCATTGCAGTCATTATAAAATTCCCCCCAAAGTGGATAAACCTTTATCAAACCATGATGAACCCAGCACAACAAAGCCCTGTAATTCAGGGAAGTGGAGGGGTCGCTGTCCTTGGGGGTGTTCCAGAGCCATGGGGATGTAACACTGTGGGACATGGGCAGTGGGCACGGGGAGGGCTTGGGGATCTTGAAGGGCTTTTCCAGCCTGAATAGTTCTATGGTTTTATGATTCCATGAATTAGGGCAGCAGCCTGATGTTTGTTAACCATGTCCTCCAGCAGTTACTGCATCATGAATGAAAGAGATCTACACCAAATCCCCCTTTGGTTTTACTGCATCTTTGCCGTATTTCTATTTGCGGCTTTGATGCTTATGCATCCTAGGCACCACTGGAGATGTGTTCCTGCAGCACGTGGGGACCTGAAGCAGCAGTCCGTGAGTTGGTGACCAAGTTCATTAAAGGGCACAGAGAAATCTGCTGTGCAGCATCTGCCATTTCTCACTTGCTTTGAACTGAATTAGCTGCAAAGACTTCCAGGCATATTTCCAGCCAGTGTGAATTGCTGCAACGTCTCTTATGTCAGGAGAGGTTTGTGATCTTATGACAACTGATAATTCAGCCTGTGGTCTTCAAAGCACTGGAGGCTTGTGTCCATGACAGGGAAAAGTCATTAGGAAATGAAAATTGCTTTCTTCACTTTTTCTGTCTCTCCTTGTGATGGTAAACACCAGTACAGCAGAGCACTAGTGGGCCAGGAGAGCCCACTAGAAACAAATAGGAAATACTGAAAGCATGAGAACAAGGAACAACACAATATAGTGCATAGGTGCAGAGCATCACAAGGCAGAAACAAGAGGTGTGACTCCAGCACAGACACCTGGCCTCCTGAAAGCAAGGAAAGCTGAGAATTCAGGGCAGAGCCTGGCAGCAGCGCAGGCATCGACATCACAACCAAAGCACTTGGACTCGACTGGGTTCAATGTCTGCCTGGCTCAGCTTAGGATTAATTGCATGTTGACTTTGCAGGCTCTGCTCAAAAGGCCCTAAGATGTTGCTTTTTGTTTATTTGATTGGACTGGTCTGATCCTCTGTTTGCCCAGGGATAGTTTCATGACGTTGCAAGCCGATAAGGAATGAGATTGCAATAAGTGGCTTCACTCCTGCTGCAACCTGTTTGTTGTTTCATCCCTGAGATACCAGTCAGCCCAGCTCTGTGGTGGGAGCAGCCTTGGGCATGCAGACCCCAGCCCAGCTTCAAAATCCACTTTGGGCAGCGGAAAGAGTATGCACTGCTAACAGCTGGTGCTGGGATGGGTCGGTGATGGTGGCATAACTGGGAGTGGTGCCTCCAGGGGACTCAGTGCTGCTGAACACACATCACAGAGAGGAGGCAGAAAGAGAGGTTGCAGGCAGCTAATCCCTAGGATTTAGAGTTCTCCAAGACATTCTGCATTTAGACACACAAAAAAACAAAAAAACACAAGTGTTTCCACGAAGAATTAATATTTGGAGATAGTGTGTAAGAGACCGAGGCGGCATCGTGCTGAGTTGTGCCTGGCTGAGCCGTGTGCTGTACGGGTGGCTGTGGTACGATGGTGGCACAGCTCCTGGGCTGCTGTGGGACTGGGGATCCACAGCGGGAGTTTGTGCAGAAAGTGTGGATCCTTTGCCCAATCTGGGCTCGTCTGTGAAACGGAAAAAGATGAGCTCAGCTGTGTTTGCTGCTTGAATTGGTTCAATTAGGCTGAGTGAGGCTTGGAGTCCTATGTTTCTTTCATGGATTGATTGTGTATGGGTTATGTATCTGATGCTAAATTTTCCTGAAACTCCGCCTGCTTTCATTAGGGGTGAATTGGTTGTGCTATATCACCATGCTGATTTCTGTGCTCTGATTGAATGAGCACAGTGCTTACAGGGCCTGACCCAAATCTTCTTTACTTCTCCTGCTCTTGGATTAAGCCCACGATTGAGAGGAGCGTTGGAGAAATACTCCTCATTGATGTTTAACACCTTCAAGAAAATGAAGTGAGAACATGCTGGGAAGATTTAGCAACCATTGAACATTTCTGCATCGCTTCAGAGTCCTAAAGGGAAAAAAACAAACAAACAAACAAAAAAACAACACAAAAGAGAAAACACAAACCCACACTTATTTTTATGTCATCCTTACACCTATTTTACATTTTAATTAAATCTGGATAAGTAACAAGCAAAGCTCTGATTCTGTTGAGACATCTTGGCATCCTCTATCCGATGGCACAGCACCCAAGGAGTTAATTTAAGCAGGCCATGAATAATTAGAAAAAAAAACAAAGCACAAAAAAGACTTGAGAATAATTTAAAGAGATTATAATTACATAAATTTTGATAAATGCTTGCTTTAAAGAAAGTAAAGGGGGGAAATTGACTTGTGATAAAACTGTTGGCCATGTAGGTCGCAGGCTGGTGGCACAAGGGCCAGCAGCAGCTGGGTGGGCAGGAGAGGCGTGTGCTGCTCTGTGTGACGGATGGAGCAGGCAGTGCTGGTGCTCCTGTGTGTGTCCTGGCGCTGGTGGTGGCCTATCAGCAGTCGTGTTGGGATTGGAGAGCTGCCTTTCCACGTGCAGAATTCAGTGATTACTGCACAAAATTTCTTTTTTTCCTTAATCCTGCTGTGTGTGATTTACTCACACTGTAACGGCACCTGCTTAGGGACCTTTTAAAGGCTCTCAGCATTGATTCTGAAACTTGTTTTCCTGCAATAACTGGTCTCTTTTGGTCTCCTGCCATTGCCCTTCGGCTGTTGTAGTGTTGTCTTTGGAATGGTCATGCATTCTGGAATGAATGTATTGCTGTTTTATTCTTAGGCCAGTGCTGTGTAAAATAGCAACAACCAGCTCTTGTTGGTGGTCCTACAATTGAAGAAGGAAAAAAGCCCAAGCTAGCACAGCTCCGAGGTCTGGTTAGAATCACAGAATCACAATACCACTGAGGTTGGAGAAGCCCTCCAAGATCCCCAGCCCACCCCCACATCCACTGCTCACATCCCTCAGTGCCACATCCCCACAGCTCTGAACCACCCCAGGAATGCTGACCCCTAGGCAGATGTGCAGTGCTGGGCATTCTCTGGGAGAGGAAAATAAATTGTTGCATGGTCTGGTGTTAACCACAATCATAGCTCACCTTAAGGGATTTCTTACTCTGTAGCATGGGTGTGGATGTGGGCTCTGTCAGGTGAGCAGATGGACAGCCAGGGTGAGCACAGGACTTCCAGAGTAGAGCTGAGACATCCCAGCTTGGTGCTGGGCTGGAGCAGCTGTGCTGTGGGCAGTGTGGCTCTGTGGATGGGTTTCCAATTTACACTTCTGTTTGCAAATTCATGAGCCCTTTCAACCTGGAAAAAAAAAAAAAAATCCATCAAAGAGTGCTCCTTGGTAGTTTTTTAAATGGCAATATTTGCAGAAGGTTCAGCATTTCACATAAATTAAGGAAAATACAGCTTGGTTTAGAAATGCCATATAACATCCTAAAGATGGAGGCAGAGAAAAATACTGCCTAGTAAGTGATAATATATCAAGGTTTCTCTGCTCATTATCAGCACTGGAGACATAATATACATAAAATGTAGGTCATAGCATCCCATTTAGCACCGCATTTATCCCTGGTGTGAGTGGCAGCTGTGTGACAGTGAAACAAGACCTGCTCCGGTACGGGATTTCAGAGGCAAGAGGGCTGCTTGCTTTTTGGCTCAGCACACGTGCTCTATGTGCTTTATTCCTCACAGATGCTGTTTCGCAGCATCCTTGCAAAATCCCACCCTCTTCTCCCTCCCTACCCGATGCAGGTGGGCAGTGCTGGGGGGTGCTCCCAAGTGCAGCCATGGGGGAGTGGGGAAAGGTACAGGGCATCTCCAGGCAGCAGGGCAGCCTGGGCCAGCGATGGAAGGGGAGACAGGAGGAGAGGAGCAGCAGAGATTGGTGGTGAAGGCTGATGTGAGAGAAATACAGTGACATTTAGGAGTCCTGGTGCTGTGCTGGGAATTGCAATTAGGTAGAAAAAAAAAAAAAAAAAAGCAGTTGATAAAGTGCAGTGCAGGATGCTATAATAAAGCAAATTTTACCTTCTACAAATGCTCTCCCAAAGGATTTTCAAGCTGTTTGGTAACGTGACCTGGGAGCTGTGCCCACTGAGCTCCTCTTTGTGCAAGTGGAAAACCAGCTGGAACAGCTGCTTTGGAACTTCAGGGCAGCTACTGAATACCTGCACAGCTGTGGGCACTGCCAGCAAGATGTGAGCACTGCCCAGTCTGTCCACTGGCATTTTGCAGGTGAACAGTGCTCTGTGCGAGAACAGGGAATTCGGCAGCAAGAGCTGCCACCACTAAACAGCTCCACAATAATGAAGCAATACAGAGTAGCACAGTGGTGGTGAGTTGGCACAGGCCAGGTCAGCATCCCTGGGGGTGTTCAGAGCTGTGGGGATGTGGCACTGAGAGATGTGGGCAGCGGTCATGGGGGGGGGGGGTGGGCTGGGAGTGGGCCTGGGGAGCTTGGAGGGCTTTTCCAACCTAAAGGGTTCAATGATTCTGTGAAGGTATGCATCAGCCTTACTTGGAATCAGTCATACAGATATAGGAATGAATTTTGAGTGGATGAAAGTTGCCTGAATCCTGGGGATGGGTGAGGCAGAGCTCAGGACTGGGACCCAGAGAAGGGCATGCAGCGAGTGGAGGGGCTGTACTCATGTGGAAGGGGAGTTGGGTCACAGGTAATGCTGGGAATAGCTTAAAATAATCCTGTAGCAGGCAACAAGGCTTGGGCTCGTGTATAAGTCCCTCCAAAAATCAAAGAAAAGCAAGAGGAGTAGCAAGATGGGGGTAGGAAGTCCTTAGGAATGCTTGTACAAAATTAATGTATCAATGAGGTCAAGCACTCCAAACAAGCAAATATTTGCTTGTGCACAATGAGCAAGATGGGGCGGGAACAAAATCTTTCCTTTGAAAAAGCGTCAGGAAAGGCAGGGGTTGGGGAAAATGGTGGTGTGAAATAGAAAGCAGGGACATGGATTGAAATGTGATGTAACAGACAGAAATAAACTGCTGTGGAAGCTGCAGAGCTGAGAGCTGTATACAGAGCTATCTATGGGTATGGAGACAGGGAGGAGCTGAGGGGGCAGAGGCCACTGTGTCTCCATCCCCAGGGAGCAGCAGGGACAGAGGCAGCGAGTGTTCACCACGAGCTGGGGGGGTTGGCTGAGTGTCAGGTGTGGGATGTTTGGGGAAGGGGCCGTGATTGGGGCAGCACAGCCACACTGAGCCCTGTGCAGAAAATAAGAAATGTTGACTGAGGTGACTAAGCCAAAATGCAGAATACTGAATAAGGCAGAGTTAGATGTTTGCTCACTAGGTGTAAGGAATAGGTAATTGTGGAACTATGCCATTCTCAGAACGCTTTGCAGATGCTTCCTGCAGCTTCAAAACCAACTGTAAGAGTGAGACTTCAGAGTGTGCAATGAGGGGTGAGGTGGGGAAGTCCAGTCTGACCTTAGCACTTCTGGGGTGGTGTAGCCCTGGCACTGCTGCCCAGAGCTGTGGATGCCCCATCCCTGGCGATGCCCAAGGCCATGGTTGGGCCCTGGGCAGTCTGAGCTCTGGGGGGCACCCAGCACGTGGCAGGGGTTGGAACTGGGTGATCTTTAACATCCTTCCCAACCCAGCCATTCTGTGGTTCTGTGGGGCGACCACAATGCCTCTGGGCAACAGGAATGGGATCTGGGGGGATCTTAGTTCAGCTGTGCCACTCACTGGTGAATGGCATCCTGTGTTTCTGTTAGGGCAGACTAGCAGAAAAGCAAATAGATGTGCTCACATAAAAAATTAAGATTTGTTTTAATGAAATGTTTATTCATGGCAAGCTTCATATTAATGTTAAATTGATCTGTGGAATTTCTCCCTATCAAAAATTAATGTGCCACAGTCCTGGCTTTCCTGCCCTGGCAATGTCTCCCAGTTATTGAGCAGATGCACACTGTAAATCCAGCTTGCAGCACAAGCTTTCCCAGGACATTATTTTGTTTAAATATGCAACCTCTCTGTGAGTAATTGTGATTTATGGCAGGATCCAACTCCAGAGCCATCACCGGGGTATCAGTTTTGTAGAGCAAGTACCAAATTTGGATTAATAGGTGGCAAACAATGACAGTTAAGAATGCATAGGTAAGGGAGGTAGTTACTGCACTTGCTACACGTATGTTAAAATCTGATGGCTGTGCAGAAGGGCAGAAGGGACGGGTTGTGCTTTGCAACAGCCACCACAAACTTCGCTGAGGTCAGGCCAAAGTCACACACGTGGGGCTGCGCTGCAGGCCATGCGGTGGCTGCTCCCTCCCGGCTGCAGAGCTCCGGTCCCGCCATGGTGGCGGCGTGGGATGGAGGAGCAGCAAGCACCTCGCTCTGCATCCAGCAAGCCCGGAGAAGCCTTGCCATGGCAACCGAGCAGCGCTGCACGATTCCGAGCAGCGGCACCGCCAGGCAGCGGCTCCGGCGTGCTCCTTGCAGAGCTGATGCCAGCGGAGGAATGGTATGACTAAGTGTGAGGAGGAAGCAAAGCCTGCTCAGCGTGCCGGATAATCCCAGGGCTTATATTTAGGACAGCGTGAGGTGTCTGTAGCAATGCTGGCTCTTTCCCCATTCCCGTGCCTGCCTCGGGTGTCACTGCTGTGCAGAGGGGCTGAGGCCATGCTGCCCCCATGCCGTTCTGCTGCCT